>JASDDO010000010.1:264019477-265296005 GCA_030015575.1 Agapanthus africanus
AATGAGTCATGCTTTTCTTTAATGATCAAGATAAGCTTCTTCTTTTATGGTCACCCCCTCCTTGCTCCTACCATCACCTCCCTCTTTACTTATATGTGGCCGGCCCCCTTGAGTGAGAGAGAGAGAGATTAATTTCATTCTTGTGAGAAAAGACTATGGTTAAGGGTGCATGGAAATTTCATTGCCTCAATTCATTCCATCACCCGATTCCCTTGGCAACTTCATTAACCGATCGTCCACGGATTTGGACGAAGTGAGACAAAGTCATCTACTCATTCTCTACATCATTCTTGGTCGTCTCTTTTAGCAAACTTGACGATCGAGTTGCCTCAAGTCAGAGGCGGGAGCCCGTTTAAAGAATCGTCGACGTGGTGCCACCTCGACGAGGAGATCGGAGATCGACGAGATCGGAGCAGCCGCAACGGAGCGTGGGATGATGGTTAAAGAACGAAGGACTCGGATCGTTCGGTATAACCTTTCTACACTCTTTACAGTTTGTTAGTTTAGCAATAATGGCAGATCCGGGTTAAAGTATACGATAGCGCCAGTTAAAAGTTTTTTGTTCCGCATTTGGCGTCTGTAGACTGCCGGGGCGCTAGCGTAGACTTACAGGGATTACTACCGACTGAATGGTCGAGTCAGGACAGACTTTGCTTCTTATCCCAAGTAAAACACTTTTACTGGGACGAACCCTATTTGTTCAAGTACTGTCCCGACCAGATTATTCGTCGGTGTGTCCCTGACGAGGAATTCAAGAGTATGCTGTCGTTTTGCCACGATCAAGCGTGTGGCGGGCATTTTGGCCCCAGAAAGACAGCTGAGAAGATCTTGCAATGTGGTTTCTACTGGCCACAACTCTTCAAAGACGCTCATGACTATTGCAAGACTTTCTCCCGGTGCCAACACATGGGCCGGATATCCAGAGGAACGAGATGCCGCTCCAACCGATCTTGGTTGTGGAGATTTTCGATGTTTGGGGGATAGATTTCATGGGGCTGTTTCCCAGCTCTTTTTGGAACTTGTACATCCTTCTCGCTATTGATTACGTCTCTAAATGGGTCGAGGCTGTGCCCAGCTGGACTAACGACAACAAGGTTGTCGTTAGGTTCCTTAAAGAAAACATTTTCTCCCGGTTTGGGCACCCCCGAGCGATCATTAGCGACAATGGAAGTCATTTCTGCAACAAGACTTTCGAGGCCTTGATGCGGAAATACTCCATTAATCATAAGCTCTCTACGCCCTACCACCCCCAAACCTGCGGGCAGGCCGAAGTTTCAAATCGGCAAATTAAGCAGATACTGGAGAAGACGGTTTCCAAGAACCGTAAGGATTGGTCGCTGAAACTCACTGATGCCCTTTGGGCATTTCGAACCGCTTATAAGACCGACCTTGGCATGTCTCCCTATCGGCTTGTGTACGGAAAAGCCTGCCACCTACCTGTCGAAATAGAGCATCGCGCATTTTGGGCGATAAGGAGCTGAATCTATCTCTCGAAGATGCGGGCAGCCATCGGAAGCTGCAGTTGAATGAACTGAGCGAGCTTAGGGATGAGGCTTACGATAACGCGGTTGTCGTTAAGAACCGAACGAAGGTGTTTCACGATAAACACCTTTTGCGCAAAACCTTCGTACCTGGTCAGCAGGCACTACTTTACGACACCCGACTTCACTTCCATCCAGGAAAGCTCAGATCTCGCTGGAAAGGGCCGTATTTTGTGCGGAATGTGTATCCGCAGGGCGCTGTGGATTTGGAAAATCCAAAGGACGGTTCATTTTTCAAAGTAAACGGACACCGATACAAACCGTACCTTAGCGCCGAACCAACAGAGGAGCTCCTGGTCTTACAGGAGCCGGTTTACCCTGCCTGATCTTCCTCTGCCTACCTCCAAACTTCGGTTATCCAGCCAAGAACAGTGGACACTGTTCCAAATAAGTTTGGGGGTATGTATAAACCATTTTGTATATATTTGTGGATATTATTTTTCTTTTTCTTTAAAAACAAAAACAAATAAAAATTGTGTATCGCTAACCGACAATTTTGACCCTTCAAATGATCTCTTCATGCAATGACAGTGAGGACACTGTCCAGTTTAAGTTTGGGGGTACGCTCGGTACGCATTTCTTACCTTCGCATTCATATGTATATTTTGCATCTGCATATTAAAACCCATAAAATCCATAAAAATCTGAAAATTTTCTAAAAACATAAAAACTTTTCTGTCAAGTTAGCTAGTGGGAGGACTATGATTCAACATTTCGACTGTTTTGTTTGATAAAATAAGAATAACTAAATCTTATGTTTAGATTTTGAAAACCTGAAAGATAACACTCCTTTGAAGTTAACTATAGCTGATATACGTCTTTACATCACACTACACGTGTCGTGAGTTTTTGGGAATTAGATGACAAGTCTTTTATGTTTAAAAATTTTTTAAAACAGATAAATGATTTTCTGAGGATCAAATAGGTTTGTTCTGAAATAAGTAATGTCAAGAATAGTTTATGAAGTAAAGCGAATATGAAGGAATGTTATTGACGCCTTAATTGGAACTAAGTCTGAAAAATAACCCATCTGGAACTTGATTGGAATGATTACACACCAAACCCACTAAACACGTCTTTTATCCAAAAAAAATAATGGAACTGCCGGTTATATCTCCGTTCGTATTAAATCATCTGATTTTCACGCCAACTGTCTTTTGTTTTTGGACCTGGGTAACTTGAGTAATTAAGTCCGCCGGGGTGTTTTTACACCTAATGCCCTAAAGCCAACTGGTTTGGGAGCATTGGCCCAAAGCTCGCTAAGAAGCCTAGAAAGTACAGATTAAAACAAAATCAAGCAAGTGTTCTCTCCGAGTTAAAATTCCTAACGGTTCTTTGTGTGAGAATAATCTTGATAAAAGACAGGCTTTTATAAAAAATTTAGCGGAAATATGAAGGTTTTACTCTATGATAAAGACTATTGCACGTTCACAGAGGTGTGTATGAAATGAAAACAAGAAAAAGGTGGAGTGAAAAATAAGACCTAGCTTCCTATTAAGGAAGATAGAAATTCTGAAGTTGAAACCTTGCTGGAAAACGAAACTTGAAAAATGCTTAACTCTTTATAAAACTTATGTGATCCTTTTAAAATTATTATCTAGGCTTTATTGTGTGACATGATGACTTAAATCGATCCTTCTGGAAACTTAACGACACTATTTGCACTGCACGTAAAGACATATAAAATCTGTAGTTAAATAAGAAGCGAGGTGTGAAAAATAAAGGTTCGATAGTCTAGACTTAGGATTATAGAATTGTTATTTTCTGAAACAAGACTTTACGGTTTGAATCTTAGTTATTTTACAAAACCAACTTGACCGGATTTTGTGGGTAGTATCCGCTGAAAACCCTCAGGAGACAACACTCCTCCTACTAGGGACACCTAGAGGTTTAACAGCTTGTTGCACATGCTCAGTGCAATCGCGTTCCCTGCGAAAGTGAGGTTAGGAAATTTTTTGTGAATAAATTGGCTTTGCTCGGGACGAGCAAATGATAAGTTTGGGGGTATTTGTTCATATCAGATTTTTGCATTTTTATACCGCCCAATTTTTATCACATTGCATATCGGTAGGTACTCTTGAGCCGTGTTTGCTAGTCAATTGCAGGATACAGGTTCTCGGCTCTAAACGGTGAAATCCATGGAAAAATACGACAAAATCCGAGTTCCTGCCAACCACAGATAAAACACGGGTCTCCGCTCTTTATCCGTCTGTTGCCACACACCAGTTTAGGAGACAAAATGACAAATCAATTGTCACCTTCATGCACAAAGCACAATGGCAACACAAGATCCAAGAAATTTACGCGGAGCTCAAGAAAATCCATGTCCAAAGTCCACCTTTCCCTCAACAGAAATTCTGGAAGAAATGTGGAAGTATTTTCAGAAACTACATGTACCAGACAAGAGGGTACATCAAACCAGGGGACCACAGAAAACCAGAGGAGACAACTCCTCTATTAGGCCGCGGAACCGCGGCCTAAGCATGCTTAGGCCGCGGATCCGCGGCCGTATGGTGGCGGCAGACGAAGATTTTCCAGGGGTGTTTTGGTCTTTTTATTTGTGTTCTGGTGGTTGCCCTAGGTTTTCATTTTTCAGCCTATAAATAGCCCAGAACTTTGTGAAGGAAAGGGTCCATAATCTTGTATTTTATTTTCTAGGTTTAGTTGTGTTCTTCTTCCTCTTCTCATCTCTTCTCCATTAAAACTTGTAGTGAGCTTTTGAGTGAAGAATGATGAATAAAGAAGAACCGTTTATTATTATGCTTGCCTTATCCTCTTGTTAATTGTTGTAATTTTCATTTGTTAACTTAGTTGTTGTTATTTTTCTTGTTGTTTCCTTCTTCTCTCTTTTCTTTATCCTTAAAACAACTATGATGTTTACGCTTGATCCTCGCCAAGGTGAGGTCGCAAATAGCTAGTTGTTATCTTCTATCTCTTTCTTTCTATCTTCCTCTTTTGTTTTGTTTTCTTTTCATTATGATGTGTGAGTAGTTTCATACTTGTTAGGGTAGGATAAGGGAAGTTTGAGAGAAGGAAATCTCTCTCACTCTTTCCTTGCCCAACAACTTAATTCGACTCCCGTTAATTGAACCACAATCCGCTCCTTACGGCACCCTATCCTACATGATAGCGGTGATTCCGTAGTGAGACCGGTTGTAGTTGAATTAACCGGAGGTTATGGCTAAGAGCCAAGAACGGACGGACAAGCACCAAAAGGAAGAACTTATGCGTTGGAAAGCCTAGCTTATACTCACAAGTTCCTTCCTAGTCGTGCTAATCCCCGTTGTTGCCGATTACCGTAACACGATATTAAAAAGGGCAACGAAAGAGGTGAGCGACTCCTAACTCAAACTAACCTAATCCTAACCCTAACAAGCTCTCTTTACACTCATTTTAACACTTAGATAATCACAAAAAAAATCTGGACTTCCGGACTTAACTCGTTAAAACACATAGAAAAAGATTCCCATCTCCCTGCGGACGACCCGTACTCAACCGGCTAGCTACAAGCGAAACCGTCTTGATTGCGGTAATTAACTAAACTTGAACACGCAGAATCTCTAACAATCACTTAGGCCGCGGATCCGCGGCCTAATAGAGGAGTTGTCTCCTCTGGTTTTCTGTGGTCCCCTGATTTGATGTACCCTCTTGTCTGGTACATGTAGTTTCTGAAAATACTTCCACATTTCTTCCAGAATTTCTGTTAAGGGAAAGGTGGACTTTGGACATGGATTTTCTTGAGCTCCGCGTAAATTTCTTGGATCTTGTGTTGCCATTGTGCTTTGTGCATGAAGGTGACAATTGATTTGTCATTTTGTCTCCTAAACTGGTGTGTGGCAACAGACGGATAAAGAGCGGAGACCCGTGTTTTATCTGTGGTTGGCAGGAACTCGGATTTTGTCGTATTTTTCCATGGATTTCACCGTTTAGAGCCAAGAACCTGTATCCTGCAATTGACTAGCAAACACGGCTCAAGAGTACCTACCGATATGCAATGTGATAAAAATTGGGCGGTATAAAAATGCAAAAATCTGATATGAACAGTCGAGGCAGGAGATTTACTGGTAGGTATTCCAGTAGTATCTCAGGGTGTTCTGGGCTACACTCCGACACGACTTGTACTGCTTTTGGGGGTCTGACTTTTACAACCCCCTAGGCCCGCAATGCGATGCTCATAGACGAACGGACCGGACTGTACGGATATTGTCACTGACAGGCTCAGTACGGTGTCAGGATGAGTTCGCTCATCGACGTCCCTTTCAGTCAATAGCTGGTGGCCGTCACGTATGGCTAATACCTCTGACGTGCTAGTGGTTAAATCCACAGCCATAGTATTGACGAGTCTTTAGAGTCCACCACACATACAGTTACTCAAGTTTCGGGCGAAACGCTGTAGAGGCCGTATAGAGATATGGCACGGTTCGATCAGATACGTGCAGTATTGCACAGATCAGGATCGGACGGTCAGTACTAGAGGCCGTATGGTTATATGGCAGGGTTCGATCAGATACGTGCGGTATTGCACGGATCAGGATCGGACGGATAATACTAGCCGGCTTTGGTTTAAGCCGGATCCTAGTATAGTACAGTGTAGATTTTGTCTCATTGCATTTGTATCTCGGTCGGAATACAAATGCGGGTGTGTATGCACAGTATCGGGGTTTTCCTGTAATTTATTACGGGACCAATTTCTGGAGTTGCCAGTTTGATTTCCATTTCGGCCATTTTCATTTGTATCTTTCAATGGCCGAAGATTGGTGGAGGAGGGCTTATTTGCATTTGTGCAAATAAGCATTTGTGGAGGGTGTTCTTTGCATTATTATTTTATCATGATGGTGCACCATCCATTGACTTGACTTTATGCTTCATGATAGTTTTCATGATTGCTTGACTTTGGAGTCATCATGCTTGAGATGTTGGTTGTGTTGGAGTGTTGGTTTAGGCTAGTGATCATTACTTTGCATGATAGCCTTTTTCTCTCTCTCCTTTGGATAATAGAATGAGACTCTCCCCCATTTTGACTCTAACTCTCTCATTCCCTCCACTCTCTCTTACATGGCCGGCCAAGCCAAATATGGGGCTGCCCAATTTTTGTGGGTGGGGTTTTGTTCTCATGGTGCTTGCAAAATTCCATTTCTCATCACAAAACTCCAAGTATCATTCCTCCACCAAAAAGGCAACCTCCATGAACCCCAAAATGAGACATGGTTCTACACTATATTCTATAGCATATCTTGGGCACGTCGGCTCGCCAACTTCGTGCCCGAGTTGCCTCGGTATAGAGGCGGGGGCCCGTAAAAGAAACAGGCGACGTGGTGCCCTTCCAGCGAAGAGGTGGAGACCGGACATTCCGCGGGAGATCGGGACGACGGCGAGAAGACCGGAGGACTCGGATCACTCGGTATATTTCTCTTCCCATCTTGTAGTTAGCTAGGACTAGTTAATGGCCCGATCCGGGTTTTAGTGCGCGGTGGTGCCAGTTTGAAAAATTAAAGTTAGCTATCGCTTCCGCATTTGGCCTCGGGATGGAGGCCTGGGCGCCGCCGTGCACTTACAAAAGAATCCTTCACAAGAACAGTTTATTGTAAGGGGAAGAGAATTTGCGCAAAGAATGCTGCAGAAAACACAGTTCAGTGGAGTTCAGAGGAGTGGGGGAGAGATCAGGAGGACTTACAAAAATTTTGGCACACTGAATCCTCTAAACGGTCGCGGTTCCGCGGCCTAAGCTTTCTTATGCCACGGTTCCGCGGCAGTAATGGGGAGTTGGTGTTGGAGATAATGCCCTCAGAGTCAATTATTGGATCACAGTACGTGATTGCGGTGATTGAGGGAGGACCTATCCCGGTAGGACAGTCTTACTCGAGATGATAGTATGCTATCTGGTTTACCTTTATCATCGTGTACTGTTTTAGGTGACCTGACACGTCGCTATTACACGTTGATAGAACCCCTAGGATTCTTGCTTGACCACCAGCAGTATGAGGGCGATCATATAAGTGGGAGCTGGGAGTCTATAAGCATATCCTGAAATGGTCCCTAGTCGTATGAGTTTCGAGACAGGGCATCGATACTCCATAGTAGACTAGTGTATACAGTCGAGACCCCGACGAGGGGCGGTGCCGGTCTCACAAGCCACTGGTGTCAGTTGGATCACCTAAGATGTATACAGGTGCTCATTGGGTTATGAGTACACCGGACAGGACTCGCCGGGAACATGCCAGTTGGTCATATACCAGACGTCAGATGGCAGTTCCCTGGTGACATGTGTGCAGGTTAGTTCATCGACCTGGGGATCGTCATTTGTCTTGTGTGAGTTCCCACTGTACTTTGATTACTACCCTACCACGGCTCAAAGGAGTCGTGCAAACAGGTTTTAGTTGGGTACAGTCCCGAGCCACATGGAGGCAGTGAGCGTATCTTCAGGGGTTCGTCTCTCCCGGTATTGGGGGTGAGGTCGCGCTGTGTCTAGGAGAGCCATTACACGAAGCCCTCGGCCGAGGCAAGGAGACTTACTGGTAGGTATTCCAGTAGTATCTCAGGGTGTTCTGGGCTACACTCCGACACGACTTGTACCGCTTTTGGGGGTCTGACTTTTACCAACCCCCTAGGCCCGCCATGCGATGCTCATAGACGAACGGACCGGACTGTACGGATATTGTCACTGACAGGCTCAGTAGGGTTGTCAGGCTGAGTTCACTCACAGACATCCCTTTTAGTCAGTACCTGGTAGCCCGTTACGTATTGGCTTATACCTCTGACGTGCTAGTGGTTAAATCCACAACCAAGGTGTTGACGAGTCTTTAGAGTCCCCCACATTCAGTTACTCAGCTTTCGGGCGAAAGGTTGTAGAGGCCGTATGGAGATATGGCAAGGTCCGATCAGATACGTGCGTATTGCACGGATCAGGATCGGACAGTTTGTACTATAGGCCGTATGGATATATGGCAGGGTTCGATCAGATACGTGCGGTATTGCACGGATCAGGATCGAACAGATATTACTAGCCGGTTTTGGTATAAGCCGGATTCTAGTATAGTACAGTGGAGATTTTGTCTCATGGCATTTGTATTTCGGTCGAAATACAGATGCGGGTGTGTATGCACAGTATCGGGGTTTTCCTGTAATTCATTACGGGACCAGTTTTCTGGAGTTGCCAGTTTGCTTTCCGTTTCGGCCGATTTCCATTGTTCCGTTCATTGGCCGAAGATTGGTGGAGGAGGGTTTATTTGCATTGTTGCAAATAGGCATTTGTGGAGGGGGTTCTTTGCATCTTGTTGCATCATGATGGTTTTCATGATGAGCACCATCACTTGACTTTCTTCTTCTCATGATGGCTTGACTTTTTGAAGTCATCATGCATGAGATGATGGTTGCCTTGGAGTGTTGGATTTGTTGTGATCATTGCATTCCACCCACCCCTTGACCTTGCTCTCTCTTTCTCTCTCCAATCACACAAAGGGGGGGCCGACCATTCCTAGGGTTGGATGGGGATTCATTTCATTATGGGTGTGGCAATTTTGGTTCTCATGGTGCTATGAAAATTGCTCTCTTGTTCATCCAAAAACCTCCTTGATTTCCTCCACCAAAATGGCAATTCCACAACCCCAAATTGAGACACAAGTTCTTCACACATTCTACAGCAAATCTTGGGCACGTCGAGTAGCCGGCTTCGTGCCCGAGTTGCCTCGGCATTGAGGTGGGAGCCCGTAAACGATGTAAGCGATGTGGTGCACTTCCGGCGACGAGGAGGAGACGGGACATTCCGCAGGAGATCGGGACGACGACGAGAAGACCGGAGGAATCGGATCTGTCGTTATACTTCTCTTCCCTTTCTTGTTAGTAGCTTAGACTTGTTAATGGTTACGATCCGGATGTTTAGTGCGCGGTGGTGCCGATTTGCTAAGTCCGCAAAATTAAAGTTTATCACCGCTTCCGCATTCCGGCGTCGGATTGACGGCCGGGGCGCCGCCGTGCACTTACAGTGGTATCAAAGCCTCACCATTAACTTAGTCTAGCTTTGTGTAATGTGTTTTTCTGTTTCGATCGATCGAATGTTCCAAAACTGCATTTTAGTTCGCATCAGTTTCTGTTGAAATTTTTTGGTCTCGAAAAATTTTTCAGGTTGTAAAATATTGATGTACTGGAAAATCTAAGAGCTCTGTAAAAATTCGATGAAGTGACTCCACAGTTGGAGCGCGGAACCGCCGCGAAAACCCCCTTCCCGCCGCTGTTCCGCCGCGCACTGTGGAGATCACTGCACCAATTTTTTACAGAGGCTTTCTGGGGAGAAAAGTGGGGTTTTGGAATAATAACTTTGGGCCCATTATTTCTGTGAGTGCTACAGTATTGCTTGGGGGCCCACTTGTTAAAGTTTGATTGATCGAATATTTTAAACACATTTTTCACAGTATTTACATTATATCTGCGACCGTGAATGTCACTTGATCGGTAAATCCGGTCTAACTGCTATAGCCCGGTTAGACGGATTTGCGAACGTGACTTTCACGTTGATGTTCTGTTTTTGCTGTGATGTTGCTGATTGGTCGTGGGGGATAGCCTGGATGCAATGCTAGTACAGTTGTGGTTGTATTATGTACATTTGATATTGCGGGGCGAGCGTCCGACATGTGGACTGCCGTCACTGCCTGATTGTATTATTATTTTTGGGGCACGGCCAGGTTGCGGTCGTTGTACCCGGTGTATGTATATTTTACTTTCTGTACTAGGATTACCCCAGGAGGGGTGCACGGATAGCCGGGTTCTAGGGGGCAACAAGCCCGCATCTCATGGCATTGAGACGGAGGGGGATTCACTTTGGAATTGGCGGGCTATTCGCCGCACTCGTAAGGGGTACAGGTTGACCCAGGAGGGGTGCCCAAGTTGCCGGATTCCGTGAAGTGCTGGGTGGTCCATTCACGGTACTGAAGGGGGCTGCCTCGCTTCAGGTTTTGGCGGGTAACTTGCCGCGCCCGTAGGGGTCTAGGTTTTCATTGCACAGGCTATCCACACGACCAGGGGAACGTCGGGTTTCAGTAGTGGCTCTGTGAAACCCGGGGATCCCAGATATCTGTATTGTTTCTGTGATGCTGTTCATTCTCTGTGATGTTGCATTTCTTTTCACGCCTTGAGCGAAATATAATATATTGGTATATATATTAGTAGATGTTGTATATGTTTTACATCCGCGCTAGTCCAGTCCCCGCTCTGTCGTTAGTTAGCTAACCTAACGGGTAATGACGGGACCCAGTGGCGAATGCGGATGGCATATACGTACATCAGTATATTTTCGTTCTTTTTGGTGTGATCAATTGATGGGACTGCATTGATTCGGATCAATGCAAATTAAAAACAAACCTAATCTGATGTTGTTGGAACACTTTTCAAAAAGCTGTTATTGCAAGGACGTTCACTTTTGTTTTGCATCGAGATATTCAGTTGGAATATCCTGCTCCTCAGTCGACGAGGCAAGGGCCGAGATCCCTTCACCGGGAGTGACCCCTTGGACAAAAAGTTTGCGTCAGGGCATTAACTTCACTATAGCCGATTACTTTTTCTTTGCATCGCGGTATTCAGTTGGAATATCCTGCACCTCATTCTACGGGGAAAGAGCCGAGATCCCTTCACCGGGAGTGACCTCTTTAGCGAAGGTTTTCGTCACTATATTTTAAAAAGCTATCCGTTCCTTCGACGATATCAAGTTCTTTACGTTAAAGGTTTTCGCCAGAAACCATTCGTAGCCCTCCGTCGTTTCATATGGGTAGTCAATAGTATTCAAGCTGTGTTTGTTGGCCAAAGTTAAGGCACAGTGTTTGGTAGCTGTTGGTTATTCATATGCAGCATAGATAGATGTGTTGGTTTGGGACAGTCGTATAGCCTTGTTGGCCAAAGTCAAGGGCTTGTGCGGGTGGATTCGAATCAACCTGGAGAATGACGGGTAGAACTTGACATGTGACTTATGATTTGTTGGCCAAAGTCAAGGTCATAAGAGCATGGGGCAGAAATCACATCGGGAGTTTCAAAAGAACTGAAACTTGCCAGATATGCGCATACCTTCTGGAGTGTGATACCGTGAGCGGATTCCGTCACGTTGTCATGCGATGAGAGTTGGATCCCGATTCCCACTGATGAGTTAATTTACTCCTCGGGTGACCCCGACTAATTCTTCTTTCAGGTTTGGAGGAGAATTTGACGGTACAGTGGGAGGTTTCCAGATTAGATAAATTGGTAACCATTCTGATCTAGGTTAGAGTGCACGCTGAGTGTTTCTTTTCTCTCTCTCTTTGGCAGCGACCATTGACCCGACCCTATGACTATGACTCAGTGACCAAGTTGACCGAACCTTCTTAACACTGGCTTTTGGATTGTCAGAGTTGCGAACCTCATTGCCACTCCTACTTTTACCCTTTTCTCCAGGACACCCCGTTTTACTACGAACGTCCACTTCTATTGGACAAAACCATCGTATGGTTAGATACGAACTCGAAAGAATTTATTCGAGGATGGTTTCTGGTTCTGGAGAAAACGGATAGGATTATTCAGTTGTCATTTCCTTTTACCTTCTCTCAGGTTACGAGTACTCCTTGGTTTAGGAGTAGTACACCTGTTACGCAAATTGGATAGTCTTCTTCCAAACCTTAGGCTGGTGCCGACCGGTAGGGAATGAAGAAAACCAATTAGCATAACGATGGTGTGCAGAAGGTATTAAGTTAAGACAAAGCAAGGGATTAGTAAGAGGGCAAAGTAAATTGCAACAGATATTCACGACCAAACCGAGTATTCCTTCGCCAATCCTAAATCACCTTTGTATTTCTCCAGGACACTCCGTATCGCTACGAAGATCCGCAGTTTATTGGATACTCCATCGTATGGTTATATACGAACTCGAAAGGAACTTGTTCCAGTTCGGGGATGGATCCTGGTTCAGGAGAAATAGGAATAAGATTTATTCAGGTGTCTTTTATCTTCACCTTCTCTCGCATTGCGAGTGCTCCTAGGATTAGGACAGTACACCCATTATGCTTATTGGATAGTCTTCTTCCAAACCATAGGCTGGTGCCGAACGGTAGGGAAGGAAGAAAACCATTTGGCCTAAAGGGGTGTGCAGAAGGTAATGACTAAAGACATATGAAGGGATTTGGAGAGGTGGCAAGGAATTACACGGTTACAGTTGTGAATATGTATAATGGAAGAGGCATTACTAAGAATACCAGAATACCCCTACGAAACATTTCAATGTTTCAGTCTCACTGTGTACTGTTAAAGGAAAGCTGATTTCTCGACTAGATACTTACTCCAGGGTATGTATTTACCAGGAATGATTCTCACATCTGTATGGTTTTACAGATGATGAGTGGGAGTAAGTTGTTGGGAATTGGGTGACTGTCCTCATTATATCGGGATTCGTTGCAATCGGTGATATTTGAGGAAATCACCTGGGTTGTTTGCCGGTCGGCAAATATTTGGTTTTGAATATCCGCTGTTATGCACCAATTTCAAATCGATATATCTGTACGTCTATTTTCATAGAGTGAGATATACTTTTTGAAATTATGTCGATGACATTTACCTATACCAGTGGATGGTTAGGTAAGGAGCATTAAACAGCGGTGTAATTCTTCTTAACCATAAGTACAGTTTTCAACCTACGATACACAGTGAATGAGTTATCAAACTCAAGGGACTTATACAGAGTATTGTATGTTGTCCAGGGTCCATCAGGACAGAGGGGTTGGTCCTCGTACTATATTCGGTTTACTTATGACTTCTCTAGTTTTTAGACAAGTGTTTCGTGGAAACACATGGTCTGAATTTTGAGAAGTTATAGGTATTTGAATAGAGTAGAGAACCAGGTGTAGCAAGTACCGGGATTCTTCAAAGTGATCGAAGATGTAGATACTTGTGTATGGTATTCAGTTGAAAGTAGTGACTAAGAGAACTTGCTTCTCTTTCAGGTTACTCGTAATTGGAAGCATTCCTAAGTTGAGTAACGCTGATCGGCCTCCTTCCATTTAGTTGACATGCACTGGAGACAGTTGCACGATTTGGATCTGGTTCAGTTAAATCAGTGCCTCTGGTCCTATATGGGATATAGAACAGTTCGTATCTTGACGTTGTCAAGGTACGGGGAGTTGTCCGGTTTATGCTTAAAACCAGACATTGGACAACTCAAGGCGCGATTCTGTAATGGTTGTTTGTGGGTTGACCCAGGCTATGACGAGGGTTAACTTTCTACCATCTGGATGAACAATAGCAATATTGTTCTAGACTCGACACAGTTTTATTAAAAAAAAATGGATTTTTTCAGAAAACCGTAGTGGGAGTATGGTAGAACTGGAAGTGATTCCAGAACCACAAACGATTACTGAAGATTTGATAAGGAACCTAAAGATTCAATCTGGATTGACATTCCATTGGCCACTCCGTAGATGAGGTGGGTAACTTCAGGCACCCGAGAGGTACTCCGGTAGCCTCAAGGACGGTGACAGGGAAGTTCTTGTTTACCCACAATTACCTTTGCTGCTGTTCCAGGCTGCGAGACCCGGTGGGAGGATGAGTATAGCGTCGTCTTAAACTAGTTTTAGAAGTGTACGTCTATATGACTCTGCCGGAGGGTTGTCGTAGTCAGTGGGAGCAGCGGAAGCATTGGTGGACAAGTAGCTTATGTCTATTTATAGACTAAAGCAGATGTAGCGGAGATAGATCATCTATTTCTGACGTGACAGTCATGGGTTTGACTTCATCAGAATAGGGGATGGATCTGTTGAGAAGGTAGTAGGGTATGATATCCTGGTAATTGGATGACATACACAGAATAGGAAAAGAAACTCCTATACTACAATCGGTTATACTTTGGTCGTCACACAATGTTTTCTCCACAAAGGAAATGGATTTTATATCAGACATACTGGTTACTAGATCTATGGTTTTAGATCTAGATTTGGGTGGTTTCCCAATCAGGGTACTTGACAGCATTCTAAGAGTATTTAGAATGGACGACTCCTGGCACGGTAGTGTACCTGCAGGTAATGGAGTCACCCTCTCTAAAGGTGTCTTATAGACTAAAGGGGAGAGGGATATGCATGATTGGCAGATCACTTGCTCAGGCAATTGAGTCAATCGTGAGATGTCAAGTACCACACCAGATGTTGTTCTTGCACTAGATGCAATAAGTTGACATTGATCCAATCCTGGAGAAACAGTCGGAAGCAGTTTTAGAACATAAGTGGATGTTCTAGGGATATGATAACGACAGCCTTATTCAGGAGACAGTTATCATTCCAGGCTTCCAAGGTGACATGGACGACAAGTAGGTTGTCAGAGTTATATTTTTCCTTCTGACGAGGGGCAGTATTTTGGACAGGTGATCCAAGGCAATACTGAGGGAGGCATGGCGCAGGATACTGATTAAGTTCAGTTGACGATACAGTCTAAGAAGTTTGGATTTGGAGTTCATTTATGAGCTATGTCCCATCAGACATCCAGACACATTCTAAGACAGGTATTGCTCATTTCGGGAGATGGGTTTCTCCACGAACTTGAGATATAGAGAGACATAGAAAGAGACATCAAGGCGGATCCACTCACTGAGGCTATTCCTCGAACGCAATAGTTTCGCAAACGAGATTTGTGAGACTGACTAGTAGAGGAGTTGGGTGTTCGGTATCACACGGGCTGTGAGTATGCGACATCGCAATAATTAGCCTTGAGTGCAAGTGGGAGATTGTTGGAGATAATGCCCTCAGAGTCAATTATTGGATCACAGGTACGTGATTGCGGTGATTGAGGGAGGACCTATCCCGGTAGGACAGTCTTACTCGAGATGATAGTATGCTATCTGGTTTACCTTTATCATCGTGTACTGTTTTAGGTGACCTGACACGTCGCTATTACACGTTGATAGAACCCCTAGGATTCTTGCTTGACCACCAGCAGTATGAGGGCGATCATATAAGTGGGAGCTGGGAGTCTATAAGCATATCCTGAAATGGTCCCTAGTCGTGTGAGTTTCGAGACAGGGCATCGATACTCCATAGTAGACTAGTGTATACAGTCGAGACCCCGACGAGGGGCGGTGGCCGGTCTCACAAGCCACTGGTGTCAGTTGGATCACCTAAGATGTATACATGTGCTCATTGGGTTATGAGTACACCGGACAGGACTCGCCGGGAACATGCCAGTTGGTCATATACCAGACGTCAGATGGCAGTTCCCTGGTGACATGTGTGCAGGTTAGTTCATCGACCTGGGGATCGTCATTTGTCTTGTGTGAGTTCCCACTGTACTTTGATTACTACCCTACCACGGCTCAAAGGAGTCGTGCAAACAGGTTTTAGTTGGGTACAGTCCCGAGCCACATGGAGGTAGTGAGCGTATCTTCAGGGGTTCGTCTCTCCCGGTATTGGGGGTGAGGTCGCGCTGTGTCTAGGAGAGCCATTACACGAAGCCCTCGGCCGAGGCAAGAAGATTTACTGGTAGGTATTCCAGTAGTATCTCAGGGTGTTCTGGGCTACACTCCGACACGACTTGTACCGCTTTTGGGGGTCTGACTTTTACCAACCCCCTAGGCCCGCCATGCGATGCTCATAGACGAACGGACCGGACTGTACGGATATTGTCACTGACAGGCTCAGTAGGGTTGTCAGGCTGAGTTCACTCACAGACATCCCTTTTAGTCAGTACCTGGTAGCCCGTTACGTATTGGCTTATACCTCTGACGTGCTAGTGGTTAAATCCACAACCAAGGTGTTGACGAGTCTTTAGAGTCCCCCACATTCAGTTACTCAGCTTTCGGGCGAAAGGTTGTAGAGGCCGTATGGAGATATGGCAAGGTCCGATCAGATACGTGCGGTATTGCACGGATCAGGATCGGACAGTTTGTACTATAGGCCGTATGGATATATGGCAGGGTTCGATCAGATACGTGCGGTATTGCACGGATCAGGATCGAACAGATATTACTAGCCGGTTTTGGTATAAGCCGGATTCTAGTATAGTACAGTGGAGATTTTGTCTCATGGCATTTGTATTTCGGTCGAAATACAGATGCGGGTGTGTATGCACAGTATCGGGGTTTTCCTGTAATTCATTACGGGACCAGTTTTCTGGAGTTGCCAGTTTGCTTTCCGTTTCGGCCGATTTCCATTGTTCCGTTCATTGGCCGAAGATTGGTGGAGGAGGGTTTATTTGCATTGTTGCAAATAGGCATTTGTGGAGGGGGTTCTTTGCATCTTGTTGCATCATGATGGTTTTCATGATGAGCACCATCACTTGACTTTCTTCTTCTCATAATGGCTTGACTTTTTGAAGTCATCATGCATGAGATGATGGTTGCCTTGGAGTGTTGGATTTGTTGTGATCATTGCATTCCACCCACCCCTTGACCTTGCTCTCTCTTTCTCTCTCCAATCACACAAAGGGGGGGGGGGGCGGCCATTTCTAGGGATCGATGGGGATTCATTTCATTATGGGTGTGGCAATTTTGGTTCTCATGGTGCTATGAAAATTGCTCTCTTGTTCATCCAAAAACCTCCTTGATTTCCTCCACCAAAATGGCAATTCCACAACCCCAAATTGAGACACAAGTTCTTCACACATTCTACAGCAAATCTTGGGCACGTCGAGTAGCCGGCTTCGTGCCCGAGTTGCCTCGGCATTGAGGTGGGAGCCCGTAAACGATGTAGGCGATGTGGTGCACTTCCGGCGACGAGGAGGAGACGGGACATTCCGCAGGAGATAGGGACGACGACGAGAAGACCGGAGGACTCGGATCTGTCGGTATACTTCTCTTCCCTTTCTTGTTAGTAGCTTAGACTTGTTAATGGTTACGATCCGGATGTTTAGTGCGCGGTGGTGCCGGTTTGCTAAGTCCGCAAAATTAAAGTTTATCACCGCTTCCGCATTCCGGCGTCGGATTGACGGCCGGGGCGCCACCGTGCACTTACAGTTGGGGCTTCAGTTTTCTGTTCTGGGCTTCTTTGGGTGTCCTCTGCTTGTCTGGATTTCCTGAATCTGGATTTGCTCACTGGATCTGCTCCAGAATTTTACAGTAGACCATTTGCTTCGTTTTGATCCGTCGCGGTGTAGCCGCGAGATGTGGGTCTAACTTCCTACGTCTTTGGCACTGAACTCGACCGTCTTTTGTTCCTGCACACTTGCACAAAAACTAATCAAAAATAACAAGATGGTTTTTTTTACAAAGTATATTTTTTTGTTTTGTTTTTCGGTTATATTTATATTCACAAATTAACCCGAAATTACACAAAGAAATAAACTACCGTCTCCCCGGCAACGGCGCCATTTGATTGTTAGGGATTCTGCGTGTTCAAGTTTAGTTAATTACCGCAATCAAGACGGTTTCGCTGGTAGCTAGCCGGTTGAGTACGGGTCGTCCGCAGGGAGATGGGAATCTTTTTTTATGTGTCTTAACGAGTTAAGTCCTAAAGTCCAGATTTGTTTGTGATTAACTAAGTGTTAAAATGATTGTAAAGAGAGCTTGTTAGGGTTAGGATTAGGTTAGTTTGAGTTAGGAGTCGCTCACTTCTTTCGTTGCCACTCTTAATATCGGTGTTACGGTAATCGGCAACAACGGGGATTAGCACGACTAGGAAGGAACTTGCAAGTATAAGCTAGGCTTTCCAACGCTTAAGTTCTTCCTTTTGGTGCTTGTCCGTCCGTTCTTGGCTCTTAGCCATAACCTCCGGTTAATTCAACCACAACCGGTCTCACTACGGAATCACCGCTATCATGTAGGATAGGGTCGTAAGGAGCGGATTGTGGTTCAATTAACGGGAGTCGATTTAAGATGTTGGGCAAGGAAAGAGTGAGAGAGATTTCCTTCTCTCAAACTTCCCTTATCCTACCCTAACAAGTATGGAAATTACTCACCCATTACAAGAAGAACGAAAAATAAAACAAAGGAGGAAGATAGAAAGAAAGAGATTAGAAGATAACAACTAGCTATTTGCGACCTCACCTTGGCAAGGATCAAGCGTAAGCATCATGGTTGTTTTAAGGATAAAGGAAAAGAGAAAAGAAAGAAACAACAATAAATAACAACAACTAAATTATCAATTAAAGATTACAAGCAATTAACATAACAAGAGCAAGACAAGTATAATAACAAAAAGAACTTCTTTATTCATCATTCTTCACTCACAAAAGCTCACTACAAGTTTTTCAATAGAGAAGAGATGAGAAGAGGAAGAAGAACAACAAGTATTCTAAAACCTAAAATACAAGATTAAGCACCCTTTGCTTCACAAGGTTCTGGGCTATTTATAGGCAGGGAACTGGAAATCTAGGGCAAAATTCTGCCTCTACATGAAAAGACCAAAATAACCCTGAAGTTTCGTCAACTGAGGAGACCGTACGGCCGCGGTTCCGCGGCCTAAGAATGCTAATGCCGCGGAACCGCAACGCTTTAGAGGAGTTGGATCCTCGTATTTTCTGTGCTTCTTAGTGTTGATGTTTGGATCAGTTTGGTACACTTTTTTTCTCAGAAGCTCTCCACAAGTTGTCCAGAATTTCAGCAAGTTAAAAGGTGATTGGATGTGGATCTTTTTGTCATGATTTCCTCGAGCTCCGCGTAGATTTCTTGGATCTTGTGTTGCCATTGAGCCTTGTGCATGAAAATGACAATCGATTTGCCATTTTGTCTCTCAAACTGGTGTGTGGCAACATACGGATAGAGAGCGGAGACCCGTGTTTCATCTGTGGTTGGCAGTAATCCGGAATTGTCGTGCTTTTCCATGAATTTCACCTTTTAGAGCCGAGAACCTGTATTCTGCAATTGACTAGCAAACACGGCTCAAGAGTACCTACCGATAAGCAATATGATAAAAATTGGGTGGTATAAAAATGCAAAAATCTGATATGAACAGCATTACAAACCACAAAAACCGACACGGAAAGTTCCAAACTCAAGTTTCATGGCCTAGGCTCTGGTTTGATCTAGGTTTTTTAACACTAATGGGGGTTGTAGTCACCAATTACACTCAATAGCACCATCACAACTCAAGAATCCCCTAAACTTCCTCTTGGAATTTTCTAAGATCACTAAACCTCACTTGATCAATTCTAAACTAAAATAGAAGCTAAAGGAACTCAATTACTACACTAATGGTGAAAGAAATACCTCATTTGGCAACTCAAGAATTTTCTTGAGTTGCTCCAAGTGCTCAAAATCCTAACTTACTTGGTCCACCGTGCTTGTAGTGAGCTTGTGCACAATTTTAATGAAGGGGATATAAGATTTTGATGTGGATTAGGGGGTGTTGTGAGGAGGTAGAGGAGGTGGAGGGAGAGGGCAGCCATGATGAGGGGAAGGAGAAGAAGAAGGAAGAAGCGAAGTGAAGATACAATGGGCCAAGTCAAAGAGACCCCTCCCCCCCTCTCTCTCCTCTCTCTTGCACATACCTCCTTGCCATGCCACATTTTCTTTATTCCTTTTCTTTTCTCCTTTTTAAAAGAAACACAAAACAAAAAAAAAGAACCACACATAAAAGAAAAATGAAGAATTAAAGTTATGTCAATAGAAATGTAACAAGTATTTTTACAATATGACATGGTGTATGTCATGTGCATAATCAAGCTTAATGCATGCTTAGCGATTGTTAATTAAGTTTAACCGTAAACTTGTATGTAATTAATTCTAAAATATCCAAATCGACTTAATACACTCAAAATCAATAATCATGTAGAATTTTCAATTATCTTCCGAATTATCGGTATATAGTTATACCATATCATTAAAACTAATCTCCATACTTTAAATATTCATAATATTTATTACTTAAATTGTTTAACTTCCCAAAAATAATATTTTATTTTTCTGAAATGTTACATCTTCACTTCTAAAGCTCCAAGTAGTAGTCCCTTAGCTCCATGTAGAGGTCCCTAGAACTCTTCTTAGGCTCCACTTGGTGAAAGGAACGAGCTTGCTATGTCGTTTTCGAGGCTGAAGATGATCCACCTTAAAGTTACTCTAACTCAAGCTAGCTCTTCACTAATACAAGAATTAGTGAAGCAAACAACCTAATCTTATGGGCTAGATGAGAGGAGGTTGATGAGGTAGGAATTTTACTCACTTTAGAAATCTCTTTTTCTTTTTCTTTCTTCAACTCAAGAAAACCTAAAGAGCTCTTGAGAGAAAAAGATGAACTAGGGTGAGAAAATTATCTCAAAGTAATAGAATGAGAGTGTTAACCATGGGTTAAAGATAATGGTTGGGTTATAAAATATCTAGAGTAAAACAAAAATTAGTGGGATGAGTCATGGCTTCTACATGCTTCCACAAGCATCTAAGCCATGCTCATTTTCCACCTAATTTTGAATTAACTCTTAATAAATAATCACCCAAATAATCTTTAGTCTTGGTGTGAGTCTCATACACCCATGTCCAATGTACCATCCACCATAACACAATATATAAATACATATATTAATATATATCACATATATATTAAATGTATTTCAAAGAGAAGAAATTCTTTAGTGAGCACAATATTAGTTAATATATATATATATATATATATATATATATATATTAATATATCAAATTATTAAATCAACACTTGATTCAATAATCCGGTTATATCATATATAATCGACTAATATCATTTATATGTATATCACATTATCGAATCAACACTTGATTCAATAACCCGGTCATATCACATATAACCGACAACTATCAATATACTATATCAAATCAACACTTGATTCAATAATCCGGTTACATCACATATAACCGGCTAGTATCAAACATATATACATATAACATATCATTGAATCAACACTTGATTCAACAATCCGGTTATATCATATATAACCTAACCGATATCACATATCGCGAGATTAGAATACGGTATCACATACTCGTATTTAATCAAGCTCCCGCACATATCACCATATGTGCCTTACTTCGTTTCACTTGAGCTAAGAAACCTCTGTGTGGGACTCTAAAAACTCGTCAATATGCTAGCAATAGGTAATGATCACATTAGTCATCCACAAGCCGTCGGCGGTACTAGCTAGACGTAACGGCTACCCAGGTATTGAGCGAATAGAAGATCAACAAGCAAGCTTTTCCAAACTCCCACAAAGCTTATAAGAAAAACTTATCGTACAGTCCGGTCTCTTTGTCTGATATGTTGTATATCAAGTCTAGGGGTGGAATCGTCAGACCCTAGTAACTTGATAAGTCATGCCAATGTGTGGCCTATAACCGTTCGAGAAACTACTGATAAAACTTACCAGTAAATCTCATCAGCCCTGGCCAGGGACTTGCTGTTATAGCCAATCGAGAATAGCGCAACATCAAATCCCAATACTGGGAGAGACGAAACCCTTCTTATCGCTCATTGCCTTCATGTGACTCGGGACTGTACCCAAAATCCACCGCACGACTCCTTTGAGCCGTGGTAGGGAGGAAATCAAAGCACAGTGGGAACCACACAAGACTCTATGATGATCTCAGGTCTACAGACTAATCTGTATAAGTATCACCAGAGAACTGCTATCTGACGATAGGTATAGTACCAACTAGGAGTTCTCGACGAGTCATGTTCGGTGTACCCATTCTCTAGTGAGCACCTGTGTACAATCATTAATGTCAAACACCAATGGATGTGGGATCAACCATCACCCCATACAGGATCAAGAAATGTACACACTAGTCTACTCTGAAATATCGATGCCCTATCTCGATACTCCCTTGACTAGGAACGGTTAAAGGATGTGCTTGTAGACTACACAAGCCCCACTAGTATGATCTGCATCATAGTCTTAGTAGTCAAGCTAACATCCTAAGGGCTTTATCAACATGTATCAGAGAGACAGTATAATAATACTAGTGTACATGTTAAGATAAAGAGCAACCAGATAGCATACTATCATGTCGAGCAAGAAATTCCTCTATATATATGTCTAAGCATCCATTATATCATACAATAATGGCCTCTTGGGCATACATATTCCTAACAATCTCCCACTTGCACTGAGGCCAGTTGTTGTAGTATCTCATACCCAACATCCCAAAAAGTCTCTCAAATTATGTCTGGGGGAGGGCCTTCGTGAGTGGATCCGCTGTGTTATCTTTCATGTCAACTCTCCTGACCTCGATCTCCCGGCGATCAACTATCTTCCGGCTCAGGTGAAACCGCCTAAGAATATGTATAGATCGCTGATGGGATCGGGGTTTCTTGACCAAAGCCACAGCTCCATTGTTATCACAATACAATTGATTGGATGCTCATTGGATGGAACCACACCAAGTTCAGCAATGAACTTTTTCATCTAGACAGCTTCTTTTGTAGCATCATTGGCAGCGATGTATTCAGCCTCCATTGTCGAGTCTGCCACGATATCTTGCTTGGAACTCTTCCAACATACCGCTCCTCCATTGAGGGTAAAGACAAAACTCGAGACCGACTTACTGTCGTCCTTATCACTCTGGAAGCTTAAATCGGTAAAGGACTCCACCCGGAGTTCTCCGTTACCATACACCAAGAACATCTCTTTAGTCATTCTCAAGTACTTAAGAATGTTCTTCACAGCTGTCCAGTGCTTCTTCCTAGGATTTGATTGATACCTACTTACCACACTAAGTTCGTAAGCTACATCCGGTCTGGTACACAACATCGCGTACATGATTGACCCAACTGCAGAAGCATTGGGTATCCCTTGCATACGAGCCCTCTCCAAATCAGTCTTGGGAGACATCTCTTTGGAGAGAGTGATTCCTGAGCAAGCGGATAAATTACCACGCTTAGAATTTTCCATACTAAACCTTTTTAGTATGGTGTCAATGTACCTGGATTGGGACAATCCCAACATCCTCTTAGATCTATATCTATAGATCTTAATCCCTAGGATGTAGGAGGCATCACCTAAATCTTTCATGGAGAACTTTTGTGATAAGAAGAGCTTGACCGAGGGTATCATAGGAACATCATTTCCTATCAAGAGTATGTTATCCACGTACAATACGAGGAAGATAACCTTACTCTCTATAACTTTCTTGTATATACAAGGTTCATCTACGTTTTTGATGAAGTCAAACTCTTTGACTGCCACATCAAAACAGATGTTCCAGCTCCGCGATAACTGCTTTAATCCATAAATTGATTTAAGCAGCTTCCACACCATTCCGCTACTCCCACTGTCTACAAAGCTCTTTGGCTGAGTCATGTACACGCTCTCTTCTAAATCACCATTTAGAAAAGCGGTCTTTATTAAAGCATGTCATGGTCGCTACCTAGAGAGAGAGAGAAGAAAACACTTTAGCATGCGCTCTTGCAAGATTAGATTGGTTATTATCTTATCTAATCAGGATGACTCCCACTATTTTTATCAAATCTCCTTCAAACCCTAAAAGGTAAGATTAGCCGGGATTAATTACACTCTACAAGTTCGCCAATCGGTCAGCCAGGCAGGTATTGGTACTCCAAGGGAGTCTCCCCAAACTTTCGCATGTAACTAATTAAATAACCTCATTTCCGCAGGGGCATAACCCCGTTAACACCTTTCTTAGACACCTACTGGATCAGCTAATTGTAAAGTGCAAAACTCTCTCAGGAGTAACTCTTACTCGCAGTGGGTATCGGGATCCAACTATCTCATAGAAGGTATGCAATCTCATTGCAAATTTCAACACTTGAAATTCCCAATGTCTGTTTTTACCCCCAGCAACTTATGACCTTAACTATGGTCAACAAATTATAAGCGCTAGTCAAGTTCTACCCATCATTTCATGATTGAATTAAACCCACCCGCATGACCCTTAACTATGGTCAACAAGGCCGTACGACTATTCTAATCCAATCGCATCACATGAAGCAGATAAGCACTAATCAGCTACCGCACACTATGTCTTGACTATGGTTAACAAACGCAACATGAATACTAAATAATACTTATCTGAAATGACGGAGGGCTACGACTGGTTTTGAATAAAACCTTTAACGTAATGAACTTGATATCGTTGTAGAATCTAGTGATTTGAAAAGGAGTGGTTTAAACTCCGCTTTTAAAATCGAGTAGTTTTCAAAACAAATCGAGTGGGTTGTAGAATTTGCTAGTTTTTGCTAAAGAGGTCATTCCCGGTGAAGGGATCTCGGCTCTTTCCTCATCGAATGAGGTGCTGGATATCCAATAAGGAATACCGCTATGCAAAGCAATAACTAGAGCTACCTTTTTGAAAAATATGATTCTACAACATCTTTAGGTGTCTTTTCATTTCATTAATCTCATTAATGAAGTTCCATTGTTTATGTTTCCTAAACATCACAGAAGAAACAAAAATAGAACGTATACTTATGCCATCCGCATTCGCCACGGGCCCCATCATGCACCGTTAGGTTACTTAACTAACGGCAGAGCGGGGGCTGGACTAGCACGGGTGCAAAACATAAGCAACGTTTATTATATATATCATATATATATAGCATTCGTCTCAGGCAGTTATATGATCACATCACAGAACTCAGGCAGCATAAACAAACATATGAAATATATGATATACTAGGAGGTCCGTGTTTTAAATTAAGCCAGTAATGAAAAACACGGATTCCACGGTCGTGATGAATAGCCAAATCCGCATCCCTAGACCTTTACAAGAGCGGTAACTGACCCTACCAATTCTAGTTAGGAGCCTCGGTCTCGACTCCTCGAGATGGTCTTCCACTAGACTCTAGAACCTGGTTACTTGTGCTCCATGCCTTGGGTCTATCCTAATGCGAAAAAGTAAATAATATACATCAATGGTGACATCATCTTCAACTTGAAAGTGTCCCAATAAAAGAATATTACATACAGATTTTTACATGAATGAAAATAGAAAAACTCCCATCTCACGCAAAACCCCCCGGCTATTCAATCACGACGATCCAATATAACATATTACAGCAACACATAACATCATATGTCATCAACGTAAGTAAATATGCGTATCCCGAATGTCGTTGACGTATAGCAACGAGATTGAGGATACACCACATATTACACTTACGGTTGCAAAAAATAAATGAAACATACAATAATTAGAATCCGCATATCCTTAGTGTTAGGAATATGTATGCCTTAGAGGCCATTATTGTTGATATAGTGGATGCTTGGACATATATGTAGAGGAATTTCATGTTCGACATGATAGTATGCTATCTGGTTGCCTTTATCTTAACATTTAGACTAGTATTATTATACTGTCTATCTCTTACATGTTGATAAAGCCCTTAGGATATGTACTTGACTACTATGATTATGATGAGATCATACTAGTGAAGCTAAGGGTGGTCCAAAAGTACATCCTTTAACAGTTCCTAGTCGAGGGGATATCGAGATAGGGCATCGATATTCCAGAGTAGACTAGTGTGTACGTTTCTTGTCCCTTAGAGGGCGATGGTTGATCCCATAACTATTGGTGTATGGCATCAAAGATTGTACGCATGTGCTCATTAGAGAATGGATACACCAAACGGACTTGCCGATGAATCCTAGTTGGTAGTATACCCATTGTCAGATAGCAGTACTCTGATGATACTGGTACAGGTTAGTCTGTAGACCCGAGATCGTCATAGAGTCTTGTGTGGCTCCTACTGTGCTTTGATATCCTCCCTACCATGCTCAAGAGGAGTCATGCAAACAGGTGGATTTTGGGTACAGTCTCGAGTCACATGGAGGCAATGAGCGATATGAGGGGTTTCGTCTCTCTCGGTATTGGGGGTTGATGTTGCGCTATGCTCGATTGACTATAACTGGAAGTCCCTGGTCAGCGCTGCTGCTGAGATTTACTGATCAGAGTTATCAGTAGTTTCTCAAACCGTTATAGGCCAGACATCGGCATGACTTATCATGTTACTGGGGTCTGACGTTTACCACCCCTGGACATGATATGCGGCATATCAGATGAAGAGACTGGACTGTACAGTAGTGTTACTGATAGGCTTCATGGAGAGTATGGACAAGCTTGCTTGTTGATCTTCATATCGCTCAATACCCGGGTAGCCGTTACGTCCAGTTAATACCGCTGACGGCTTGTGGGTGACTAATGCGATCATCACCTACTGCTGGCGTATTGACGAGTCTTTAGAGTCCCACACAGAAGTTTCATGGTTCAAGCGAAACGAAGTAGGGCACATATATGATATGTGCGTGGGCCTGATTAAATACGTGTTGTGATACCGTATTGTAATCTGGCAGTTATCTGTTATCAAGTTAGGTTATATGTGATATAACCAGATTATAGAATCAAGAATTGATTTGATAATGTGATACACAGATAAATGATATTAGTCGGTCATATGTGATATAACTGGATTATTAAATCAAGTGTTGATTTAATAATGTGATATAAATTATATTTGATATAATTATATCTTAACTAATATTATTAGCTCACTAATTATTTACTTAATATATATATATATATATATTTATATTAAGCATGGCATGAGTTTCTATTTTTGTGAAAAATAGAAATGAGGTGGAAAATAAAGAGGAGTGGGAAAGTATGGCTTTATCTAATATTATATTTGCCTTGACTTACTATTGAAGCATGGCTCCATATTTTTATTTGTGGATATTGGATGCTTCAATGAGTGAGAGTCTACGATGAGCCATTCTTCTCTCATTCTATCACTTGAGTCATTATTCTTGAGTTGCTCTCTTGAACTCTCTACCTCTTCTTCTTCCTCCTCATCATGCATCAAAACTCCAACCCCTCACATGTGATGTGAACCGTAGAGTTTTGAACAAACTAGTGAGCTTCAAATCCCCTACTTCACCATCCCACACCAAACTAGCACTTTGGTGTGGCATGTTTCCTTCACTAATAGGAGATTAGTGAAGAGATAGCTTGAGCTAGTGGGCTTCGCGTGGATCATCTTTGGCACGAAGGTCATCGGAGGAAGCTCATCCAAACTCTCAAGTGGAGCCTAGTAGAGTCGCGTAGACTACTACACGGAGCTTGTGAAGAGAAAGACTCGATATTCGAGGGTATAGCCATCTTCTCTTCTTTAGTTTGTTCATATCATCATAGGTTTGACCCTAAAATTCTAGTTAAGATCTTCTTTAGTCTAATTTAGCACCTAGAAAAATTTAAATTTTGCATGCATGATGCTACAAAAACCTTGTTATGGTGCTATGGTAGACTTTCATGGTATCAGAGCCAAGCTAGAATATTAGGGAAGGTTGTTACGACGTTAAAGTGTTCGATCGGTTTTCGAAACCGCAAAATTTTGAAGTTTTTGTCGAATTTTTTAAAAGCTGGAATTTTCGTGATTAAAAATATCCAAAAAATCGTGCAGGGTTTTCTATGGAGCCCCAAGAAATTTGGAGTCTCAACTCCTCTAAAGCGCCGTGGAATTGTCGCCAAAACCCTTCTTTGGCAGTGGTTCCGCCGCTATTTTGGGGAGTTTGGGGTCCATTTTTATTTTGCTGCTCTATGGTTTCATTTAGCACATTCTGGGTATTTTTAATGCTTCTCAAGTTGTTGAGGTCTCTGGAATTTGTGGAAGTTTGATAAACCGATCGAAATGTTTAATGTTGTATAAATCTTGATGATATGTGATACAATATTTAGAATCCAAATAATTAGTTTGTGAAAACTAATTAGTATATTGTAAATCTAGTGTTTTTGTAACATTTCAGAAAAATAAAATATTATTTTTAGGGAATTTTTATAATTTAATATTAATTTTTAATGAATATTTTAATATTTGGGTATAATTAAATACCGATAAATGGGGAAAATTTTGGAAAAATTATGGAAAATTCTAAAATAGGGTATTTTGTGGAATTATGCCATCTATAAGTTTTTATGATTAGTTACATGCTAATTTAGTGCTAATCGCGATTAAAAATCGCTAATCGGATTTTTAGCACTTTTGGTGCAAAACATGCACATATCATTTTTCCACACTTGTCACATTTTCTTACATGTTGTGGGTGTATGGTTGCCTAGGATCACCATTGTGAGGAGAAGGAAATAAAGAAAAACGAAACGAAAAGAAAAATGTATGGTATGATGAAGAGAGAGAAAGTATAGGTCAACCCTTTTGTTTGAACCCATCCCCATCATTTCTCTTCTCATTTTCTCTCTCCCCTCTCCTTGTGCTGCTGCTGCTTCCTCCTCCCTCTTCTTCCTCCTCCCTCTTCAAACCTAGATCCACCATGAATACAACCCCAAAACCCTATTCCCATTTCACAAAAATTGTTCCCAAGCTCACTAGCTACACATTGGACCTAGAAAGAGTGGATTTTGAGGACTTTGAGCAACTCAAGAAAATTCTTGAGTTGCCAAAGGAGGTAATTTCTGCACCATTAGTATAGTATTTCAATTCCTTGCGTATCAATACTTGTTTCATACCGATATCGTGTGTTTTGATGGACTTTAGAAAATTCAAGTTAGGGTTTAGGGTTTGATCTGAAATCAAAGATGAATTGAGGTGTAATTAGAGGCTACAACCCCTGTTGTGAAGTTACATTGGACCAAACTAGAGATTAAAACCCAGAATACGGATTTATAGAATCGATATCGGGAAAAACTGTAATTCTGTGAGTGTGTTTTGAAATCTGCTTTCACCTCGAGACTCCTAAAATAATTTTGGTTGGAAAGTGAGATGTGCAGGCACCCTGGAACCACCACACAAAACCCTAGCCCCTATCTCCTTCCCCAGGCCGCCAATTTATCCCTTCTGGCCGCAAATTGCGGCCAGAGCAGGTTGGAACCCCCTCGTTTTTGTTCTGTAGCCTTTTACCCTATAAACTTGACCTTTGGTATATGCAACTTTGATTGATTCTATCTAGGGTAGAATCCGGGGTAGTTTTCTTGTGTTGGCGCATGGTTTACGACTTGTTTTAGCATGGATTTTGGTATTCGGTGATTCGTTTCTGTCGGGTGGCGTTTGAACGTCAACGGCAAAGAGTTATTGATCGTGTTTGCATGCGAGACTATAGGTTTTTACCTATGGGCGTAGCGTATGCCGTTTTGGTTTCCGATGTGATTTTCATGTGCTTTTGCGTTTGTGATATCCTTGTAGGTACCCCACATGACGTCGAGGCATTGAAGATAAAGATGGCGACATCGGCATCGGCACACAAGAAGTAAGGTGAGTAGATTTATATCTACGGGGAGAAGTCGGGTGGATGTTGTATATCACCCCCGCAGTTCGTGGTGATGTATACGAATACGTATACACACATATATTGATTATATATTGTTTGAGATTATTGATGATAAAGATGGATTCTAGGTGTGATTGGATTGGTTTAGTATTGCGAAACCCTAGAGTAGTGGTTGCACCACACATACACACACACCCATACTTGCATACATTCTTCTTTCATATGTGCGTATATGGGAATATTTATTTATGTGTTCATATGGGTATGGGACTATGTGTTCATATACTGGATTGAGGATAGTGTTTGGGATTTGAGGTGAGTCGATGAGTTTTGATTTGAGACCGTGAGATCGGTGATATGGCAGGATTCGTATTTGAGATACGTCATGATGTTATAGCGGATCTTTGGAAGAAGATACCATGTGGATGGTGATATACATAGAATAGTTGACTTGTGATCAAGACATGAGATGTGATATGCTATGATATTTATAGTAGGCCGTATTGGGCGATGTATACCTCTTTATGATGATATGTGGTGATGACATTGGTTTGTATGAGGCTGTAGATCAGCAGTCAGATCATGATTATATTGATGATATTAGTATTGTACTAGACGTAGATCAGTATCCCGGATTTGATACTGATAAAGAGGATACCAGATGAATAATATGATGAATGTGATATTGACCTGTACCCAGATTTGGGATGCCGTACGACGGATTTACGTACGAGCTATATATTGATGTTAGATCCGTACTCTTTACTTGGGGATATCTGATTATAGATATGGTATAGGATGTGATATTATCGAGGCGGGATCACCAACTAATATATATATATATATATATATATATATATATATATGTATCGACTCAGATGTTAGGCAGTTTCCTTACCTTCAGTTAGCCTGTTAGCTCAGCCCTATAGTTTAGTGTAGTTGTTAGACTAGATTTATATTAAATGCAGATTAGTTATCGCTGTGTCTAGTATTCAGCTCCCGCTCATTATTGCTGTTCGCTCCGCATCGCATACTTATATTGTGATTTCATATTGCTTTATTGATATCATGCTGTTAGGACACCAGCACCATTACTGATGATGCGTATGTACCACGTACACTTACTTGCCGGCTCACACACATCTTCATCGGTAATTTTCATGTCACGTACACTTAGAAAATTCTATTGCATTGACATAGCTTGTTAGCTAATAGTTTCGACATGATGTTAGTGTACTTGCCTTACATGCCAGTTTAGACATTGTAGTTATTACTTGCTGTTTCATGCATGTTGTTATTCACTGTTATGCCGCATTCATAGATTTTTAGGCCTATATTGACTGTTTACATGCTATTGATGATTTGGATTCGGATTTTCATGTGATTTCCTGGATTTGGGGGAAAACCGCAAAAACATTTATAAACTTCTTTTCTCTCTCTTTTTAAATGAAAAGTGCGCTTTTCCCATGATGTATGAGTCGTCCACCATGAGTTTGCTGATGGATTTCGAGACCCGATTCGAGGAGTTGGATGAACCGTTTCGGGTACATGGTGGGCCCGGTGCGGTACCCCGGGGCGAGAAGGTCGCAGAGGATGGCGTTGAGCCTGGCAGGGGAGCACTACCGACCGATGATTTTACCCGACGCGTCGGATATCCGGAGGATACCGTCGTGGTCTTGAGATTGATGGTAGGGGCCGGTCTGGACTGACGGTGCCCTAGATAGTGAGATTGAGACATTGAGATTTTGAGATATCGAGGTACTGAGATTTGATGATCCAGGTCAGTCCGGGTAGCCGGAGCCTGAGATATTGAGATATTGAGATATTTGGATTTATATTTTGTGTCGATGCTAGACACGGTTTATACTGATTTCATTTATGATACCTCGTTTTGAAAATACAGAAATCTTACTAAATTATGAAAGCAGTTTCTTCGTTTACATGTACTCTGTTTTCATGCATTCATACCTCATCCATATGATATATTGCTACCTGAGGCACTGACACGAGCACTTGGTATTACAGTTGTTTAGAGGTATACCCTAGCCATTGTTATAGGCTGCATGTTATATATTTGAGGATATATTATGATCGTATGACCTAGAATTGCGTTGTTCATGCGGTTTCTGCTCGTAGATGTATTCTATTCATAAGTTGGCAACTCACCCCCGTCGTGCCACAGTTTATTGCAGGTTTTGCCGTACAGGTTTCATTACGGCTTTGCTGGCACTACTTCCATTTCCGGGTGATTTGCTAGTAGGTGGGTTCACTTGTATCGTGACCATCAGTATATTTTGTATATTATTATTCAGTTGTATCTAGAAGTTCCATCAACCAAACATGTATTTTTTTCAGATAGAGACCAGTGTTGTTATTTTTTCGACCTTAGAGTCGCGCGTTGTATTTTTATGGATTTCATGCTGTTTTGAGTTTCCTTTTCTTTTGTGATCCTCGCCTTTTGGTGTTGTATATTATATTGCTTGCGTGGTTGTGACCGTCGATTGACGAAGAGCTAGCTCCCGCTTGGGGATGCCTTTATTCATTATATATGCTTTATCAGGTTTTGTACCCGTTTGGGGTCAGATTTTACAAAGGAAACTCTGCCGAAATTTTTAGAAAAGACTTGTGTTTTTAAAATGCATATTTCGGCGTATGTTGCAAACTATTTGATTTAAAATGGTTTTTCCTTCACTCTACTACTTTCCTTGGTTTGGATTTCTGGGTTTTCGGCTTACTTAGATTACGTACGCCTCGAGGCGTTTCGTAGTTTAAGTGCCGGTTAGGTTCCGTACTTTCGGGACATGACAAAGTTGGTATCAGAGCATTAGGTTTTACCTTCGAAGCGTAGGATGACCCTTGGTAGATGGAGTAGGTAGCTTGAGTAGAGTGACGTACCGTACGTATGTTCCGCGGCATATTTACGATACGCTACTCCATTTAAGAAGCCTTAGGATGTACATTTCTTTGCTCATTATTATATTCATTTATGATCTAGCCTCATCGGTACCAGTTATGGTTTTGCTGCCATGATTACGGGCAGGGAGAGCTACGGCTAGAGTTGCGGTCAGCACGAGCTCATCACGAACGAGGACTGACCAGGGCGTAATTCCGACGACACACGATTGCAGAGATGTGTCTTTTTACTGTGTTTTCGCGCCACGAGCGTTTGATGGATCGCTGTATGAGATTACTCGGACATGCAGATCAGCACCAGAGGATTGGGCCACTGATAGTGGCCAGCCAGATTTTGATGACCGTGGATGTATTGCTTATTCATGATGATTGAGGCAATGTTCAGCGTGCAGACGAGTGAGCCAGTTGTTGCTGCGAACGACTAGATATCGCCCTATATGTTGGAGCTATTGCAGTACGAGTTGTACTAAGAGATGATAGAAGGTCGCTAGTCATCGAGGATGAATGACTAGGACATGTGGTTCGTTCTCTACCCCGATACGAGGTCATCAGATAGATTGATTCCAGCTAGAGACGACTTCACGCGGATACGTTGAGAGTCGACAGAGACGATCGAATGTCAAAAACCTATTATTCCAAGTTTAAAGTATTCGGAAAGACATGCAGGCAATTCTATGGACCCTCTAAAAGAATGAAACCCTAACTCGACATAATGACCGTGTGAAAGCCTTTGAACCTTAGGGTTTGCGGCAGTTCTGCGGCGCCATTAGTGAGGCTTGGGTTTGCCTTTCTACGGCTGGACCACCGATGCTGTGGTATGTACTCGATACTATTTAACTGTACCCAAGATGTTGAGCTCTTGGGGGATTATGAGGTTTTAACGAATCGATCAGATGGTTCCACTTCATTCGGATGCTAGGTGGTGAGATGCATTTCTTGGGAGAGTCCAGATACGAGGATAGCCGTTGGAGCTCAGTCCATGCAGCCATGACGAGATGAGTCCAAAGCAGTCGACATTAGAGAAAAGTGGAGTAAGAGGTTCGTACAAGATCTGGATGAGACGACGTTCCACTCCGCCGACATCAGAGATGCGATACGCATGCCGAGGCATTGTACTTGGATATACTTTCCAGAAGGAGTCGCGATGAGTATGCAGCCGTTCCGGAATGAGAAACAGATATAGTAAAAGACGATGACTTCTGGACAGTTCCGCAGATACGAGATTTGGGAGAGACATCGACAAGACCTTTTTGGAATAAATTACGAGAAGATTTAGACCCAGGAGTGGTCATGATACGCACTCCAGCAGGCCAGATTTCAGGATCGTCGACGAGACATGCTATGAGTGACTACGACAGTTGGCCAGAGATTCTTGGAGGATGTGCTTGAGCGGGACTATTCCGCCATACTTGATTTCAGTATTTTGGGCGATCTATTCGCATGATTGATTTTGATGATTGAGTTTCATGATATTTGTTTCCATGCACCATAGTTGCACCTACTAAGTATTTACGACTTTTGCACAGTTGTTGCACTTGTTGTCGTTTTCGTGCCTTGGTTTCTCATGTTTATGATTTTATGGGTTTCATACAGTTGAGTTGATTTTGTGCGTATATACTCACACGATTTAGTTTTTGCACTCGGTATAGTTCACTTATGCTTGCAGTGCAGTGATACGCATTTTGTGCACTTAGATGCACTGGACTTCGATTTCGATTGTGATGTTCGATATTTGTTTGTGCACTTTGTGCACCTGATTTGGGTTTTCGCGCATGTTGGGCGCATGTTATGAGATGCGATTTGGCGCACACCAAATGCACTAAATCGAGATTCTTCGTGCATGTCAGATGCACCTGATTTTACTGTCAGGCACATACGTTGCCTATGACAGATGCTTCGTGCACACCCATTGCACCTTGATGTTGTTTCTGTGCACATGTATGGCACATATATGGATTTTGATTTTCGTGCACACCAGACGCACGTAGTATTCATATGCACATTTTAGGATTGATTTCTTATGGAGCAGTACGTTTTTATGATGTTTATTATTGTTTTCGTACTGAGCAGGACTAGTCAGATGACAGTACCTGGGTATATTTTGCATGCATTGATAGATTTCAAAGGGATTTCCAAAAAGCGAGCTATAGTCTCAGTATTTACCTACGTGTCTGATATGACACGAAACGTTTAAAATAAGGAAACCCTTCTAAATTGTTTCCAAAACGGCGGAACGTATATATTAAACAAAAGGTATATACATATATGGTTATTTTTTTTATGATAGACGTCCGCCACGGTGCAGTGTTATGCGCAATGCACATCGACTTTAAAAAAAAATTTGGCATGCATTTCCTTCAGATGTTTACATGTATAGATTTGATATTTACATGTATAGTTCCGAGTTATATCGTATTGGTTTTGCTTTGGATTTGGCATTCGTGTCTTTACCTTGACTCCGATGATTGCGGGATGCTTGACGGAGTTTCGATTTCGAGTTATCTGCTCATTACTCATGCGTATGTATTGCGCAATGATGCGTTTTATGTATTGATGATTTCGTAGCCCCGACGACTTGGACTTTCGTTTGAAATGTTTTAGAATTTGGGGGTTTAAATTTAAATTCGGGGACCGAATTTCTTTAAGGGGGGAAGATTGTAACATTTCAGAAAAATAAAATATTATTTTTGGGGAATTTTTATAATTTAATATTAATTTTTAATGAATATTTTAATATCTCGGTATAATTAAATACCGATAAATGGGGAAAATTTTGGAAAAATTATGGAAAATTCTAAAATAGGGTATTTTGTGGAATTATGCCATTTTAAAGTTTTTATGATTAGTTATATGCTAATTTAGTGCTAATCGCGATTAAAAATCGCTAATTGGATTTTTAGCACTTTTGGTGCAAAACATGCACATATCATTTTTCCACACTTGTCACATTTTCTTACATGTTGTGGGTGTATGGTTGCCTAGGGTCACCATTGTGAGGAGAAGGAAATAAAGAAAAAGGAAAAAAAAGGAAAATGTATGGTATGATGAAGAGAGAGAAAGTATAGGTCAACCCTTTTGTTTGAACCCATCCCCATCATTTCTCTTCTCATTTTCTCTCTCCCCTCTCTTTGTGCTGCTGCTGCTGCCCTCTCCATCTTCTTCCTCCTCCCTCTTCAAGCCTAGATCCACCATGAATACAACCCCAAAACCCTATTCCCATTTCACAAAAATTGTTCCCAAGCTCACTAGCTACACATTAGACCTAGAAAGAGTGGATTTTGAGGACTTTGAGCAACTCAAGAAAATTCTTAAGTTGCCAAAGGAGGTAATATCTGCACCATTAGTATAGTATTTCAATTCCTTGCGCATCAATACTTGTTTCATGTCGATATCGTGTGTTTTGATGGACTTTGGAAAATTCAAGTTAGGGTTTAGGGTTTGATCTGAAATCAAAGATGAATTAAGGTGTAATTAGAGGCTACAACCCCGGTTGTGAAGTTACATTGGACCAAACTAGAGATTAGAATCCAGAATACGGATTTATAGAATCGATATCGGGAAAAACTTTAATTCTGTGAGTGTGTTTTGAAATCTACTTTCACCCCGAGACTCCTAAAATAATTTTGGTTGGAAAGTGAGATGTGCAGGCACCCTGGAACCACCACACAAAACCCTAGCCCCTATCTCCTTCCCCAGGCCCCCAATTTATCCCTTCTGGCCACAAATTGCGGCCAGAGCAGGTTGGAACCCCCTCGTTTTTGTTCTGTAGCCTTTTACCCTATAAACTTGACCTTTGGTATATGCAACTTTGATTGATTCCATCTAGGGTAGAATCTGGGGTAGTTTTCTTGTGTTGGCGCATGGTTTATGACTTGTTTTAGCATGGATTATGGTATTTGGTGATTCGTTTCTGCCGGGTGGTGTTTGAACGTCAACGGCAAAGAGTTATTGATCGTGTTTGCATGCGAGACTATAGGTTTTTACCTATGGGCGTAGCGTATGCCATTTTGGTTTCCGATGAGATTTTCATGTGCTTTAGCGTTTGTGATATCCTTGTAGGTACCCCACGTGACGTCGAGGCGTTGAATATAAAGATGGAGACATCGGCATCGGCACACAATAAGCAAGGTGAGTAGATTTATATCTACGGGGAGAAGTCGGGTGGATGGCGTATATCACCCCCGCAGTTCGTGGTGATGTATACGAATACGTATACACACATATATTGATTATATATTGTTTGAGATTATTGATGATAAAGATGGATTCTAGATGTGATTGGATTGGTTTAGTGTTGTGAAACCCTAGAGTAGTGGTTGCACCACACATACACACACACCCATACTTGCATACATTCTTCTTTCATATGTGCGTATATAGGAATATTTATTTATGTGTTCACATGGGTATGGGACTATGTGTTCATATACTGGATTGAGGATAGTGTTTGGGATTTGAGGTGAGTCGATGTGTTTTGATTTGAGACCGTGAGATCGGTGATATGGCAGGATTCGTATTTGAGATACATCATGATGTTATAGCGGATCTTTGGACGACGATACCATGTGGATGGTGATATGCATAGAATAGTTGACTTATGATCAAGACATGAGATGTGATATGCTATGATATTTATAGTAGGCCGTATTGGGCGATGTATACCTCTTTATGATGATATGTGGTGATGACATTGGTTTGTATGAGGCTGTAGATCAGCAGTCAGATCATGATTATATTGATGATATTAGCATTGTACTAGATGTAGATCAGTACCCCGGATTTGATCTTGATAAAGAGGATACCATATGAATAATATGATGAATGTGATATTGACCCGTACCCAGATTTGGGATGCCGTACGACGGATTTACGTACGAGCTATATATTGATGTTAGATCTGTACTCTTGACTTGGGAATATCTGATTATAGATATGGTATCGGATGTGATATTATCGAGGCGGGATCACGGACTAATATATATATATATATATATATATATATATATATATATGTATGTATCGACTCAGATGTTATGCGGTTTCCTTACCTTCAGTTAGCCTGTTAGCTCTGCCCTATAGTTTAGTGTAGTTGTTAGACTATATTTATATTAAATGCAGATTAGTTATTGTTGTGTCTAGTATTCAGCTCCCGCTCATTATTGCTGTTCGCTCCGCATCGCATACTTATATTGTGATTTCATATTGCTTTGTTTATATCATACTGTTAGGACACCAGCACCATTACTGATGATGCGTATGTACCACGTACACTTACTTGCCGGCTCACACACATCTTCATCGGTAATTTTCATTTCACGTACACTTAAAAAATACTATTGCATTGACATAGCTTGTTAGCTAATAGTTTCGACATGATATTAGTGTACTTGCCTTACATGCCAGTTTAGACATTGTAGTTATTACTTGCTGTTTCATGCATGTTGTTATTCACTGTTATGCCGCATTCATGGATTTTTAGGCCTATATTGACTGTTTACATGCTATTGATGATTTGGATTCGGATTTTCATGTGATTTCCTGGATTTGGGGGAAAACCGCAAAAACATTTATAAACTTCTTTTCTCTCTCTTTTTAAATGAAAAGTGCGGTTTTCCCATGATGTATGAGTCGTGCACCATGAGTTTGCTGATGGATTTCGAGACCTGATTCGAGGAGTTGGATGAACCATTTCGGGTACATGGTGGGCCCGGTGCGGTACCCCGGGGTGAGAAGGTCGCAGAGGATGGCGTTGAGCCTGGCAGGGGAGCACTACCGACCGGTGATTTTACCCGACGCGTCGGATATCCGGAGGATACCGTCGTGGTCTTGAGATTGATGGTAGGGGCCGGTCTGGACTGACGGTGCCCTAGATAGTGAGATTGAGACATTGAGATTTTGAGATATCGAGGTACTGAGATTTGATGATCCAGGTCAGTCCGGGTAGCCGGAGCCTGAGATATTGAGATATTTGGATTTATGTTTTGCGTCGATGCTAGACACGGTTTATACTGATTTCATTTATGATACCTCGTTTTGAAAATACAAAAATCTCACTAAATTATGAAAGCAGTTTCTTCGTTTACATGTACTCTGTTTTCATCCATTCATACCTCATCCATATGATATATTGCTACCTGAGGCACTGACACGAGCACTTGGTATTACAGTTGTTTAGAGGTATACCCTAGCCATTGTTATAGGCTGCATGTTATATATTTGAGGATATATTATGATCGTATGACTTAGGATTGCGTTGTTCATGCGGTTTCTGCTCGTAGATGTATTCTATTCACGAATTGGCAACTCACCCCCGTCGTGCCACAGTTTATTGCAGGTTTTGCCGTACAGGTTTCATTACGGCTTTGCCGGCACTACTTCCATTTCCGGATGATTTGCTAGTAGGTGGGTTCACTTGTATCGTGACCATCGGTATATTTTGTATATTATTATTCAGTTGTATCTAGAAGTTCCATTAACCAAACATGTATTTTTTTCAGATAGAGACCAGTGTTGTTATTCTTTCGACCTTAGAGTCGCGCGTTGTATTTCTATGGATTTCATGCTGTTTTGAGTTTCCTTTTCTTTTGTGATCCTCGCCTTTTGGCGTTGTATATTATATTGCTTGCGTGGTTGTGACCGTCGATTGACGAAGAGCTAGCTCCCGCTTGGGGATGCCTTTATTCATTATATATGCTTTATCAGGTTTTGTACCCGTTTGGGGTCAGTTTTTACAAAGGAAACTCTGCCAAAATTTTTAGAAAAGACTTGTGTTTTTAAAATGCATATTTCGGCGTATGTTGCAAACTATTTGATTTAGAATGGTTTTTTCCTTCACTCTATTACTTTCCTTGGTTTGAATTTCTGGGTTTTCGGCTTACTTAGATTACGTACGCCTCGAGACGTTTCGTAGTTTAAGTGTCGGTCAGGTTCCGTACTTTTGGGACGTGACAGTTTTAGTCTCGGTTAATCGGTTGCCACGGAGTTTTGATTTGGATCAAAACTCTATCGCAATCGCGTATTGTACGCTAACACTCGCCGGGTAACTCTAGTAGACAGCCACGCCCTATAGCTGCGACCAAGTGACTATAGGAGAACCCTGTTGCCAAAAACACCCACTCGTGTGCTTGCGGCCACGGTGTTCCGCCTTAGTGCACTTTATCAATGGTATCGGGGGTGCGACCATCTACTAAAGTTTCCAATGAGTATTCGATAATGTAGTTGGGAATCCTGTTGAATTACCCGACTAAAGTAACTGAAAAGTGTTTTCAATTTGAGACTAAAATACAAGGTTTATAGGTTAGGCAAGAAATCCGGAATATGAGATATTCCGGGTTTATGATGTCTAAGGATATACGAATTCTAATTATTGTAGTTTTCCATTTCTTTTCTACGACCATAAGTGCAATATGTAGGGTATCCCGATCTCATTGCTGTATGTCAACGAATTTTGGGATACACATATTTACTTACGTTGATGACATGAGATGTTATGTGTTGCTGGTGATATGATTTATTGGATCGTCGTGAATGGATAGCTAGGGTTTTATGTGAGATGAGAGTTTTCAATTTCATTCATGTAAAATCTGTATGTAATATTCTTTTATTGGGGCACTTTCGGGTTGAGGATGATGTCACCATTGATGTATATTATCTACTTTTTCGCATTAGGTTAGACCTAAGGTGGGGAGAACAAGTAACCGGGTTCTAGAGTCCAGTGGGATACCATCTCAAGGAGTTGAGACCGAGTCTCCTAACTTTAGAATTGGTAGGGTTACTTGCCGCTCTCGTAGGGGTTTAGGGATGTGGGTTTGGCTATTCATCACGACCGTGGAATCCGTGTTTTATATTACTGGCTAAATTTAAAACACGGACATCCTAGTATATCCAATATTTCATATGTTGCTTCTGCTGCTTTGTTCTGTGATGTGATCATATAACTGCGTGAGACGAATGTTGTATTATATATATGATATATATTAAACGTTGCTTATGTTTTGCACCCGCGCTAGTCCAGCCCCCGCTCTGCCGGTAGTTAAGTAATCTAACGGTGCATGATAGGGCCCAGTGGCAAATACGGATTGCATAAGCGTACGTTCTATTTTCGTTTCATTTTTCTGTAATGTTTAGGAAACATTAAATGATGGGACTTCATTAATGAGATTAATGAAAAGAAAGAAACCTAAAGATGTTGTAGAATCAAATTTTCAAAAAGGGTAGCTCTAGTTCTTGCTTTGCATAGTGGTATTCCTTGATGAATATCCAGCACCTCATTCGATGAGGAAAGAGCCAAGATCCCTTCACCGGGTGTAACCTCTTTAGAGAAACTAGAAAATGCTACAACCCACTCGGTTTTGTCTTTTGATAGCTTCTCTAGTTCTTACATTGCATAGTGGTATTCCTTGTAGAATATCCAGCACCTCATTCGATGAGAAAAGAGCCGAGATCCCTTCACCGGGAGTGACCTCTTTAGCGAAACTAGCAAAAACCTCAAAAACAATCCTTTTCAAAATCATTAGATTCTACAACGATATCAAGTTCATTACGCTCATGGTTTTCTTAAAAACCTGCGTAGCCCTTCGTCATTTCAGATAAGTACTATTTAGTATTCGTGCTACGTTTGTTGGCCTTCGTCAAGACGTAGTGTGCGGTAGCTGATTAGTGCTTATCTGCTAGCATGTGATGTGATTGGATTAGGGTAGTCGTGTGACTTTGTTGGCCTTTATCAAGGATCGTGCGGGTGGGTTTAATTCAATCAAGAAATGAATGGGTTGAACTTGACTAGTGGTTTATGGTTTGTTGGCCTTCGTCAAGGTCATAGGAAGCTGAGGGTAAAAATAATTATCAGGAATTTCAAGTGTTAAAATTTGCGATGAGATTGCATACCTTCTATATGATAATTGGATTCCGATACCCACTGCGGGTAAGAGTTACTCCTGGGAGAGTTCTGCACTTTACAATTAGCTGATCCAGTAGGTGTCTAGAAAGGTGTCAATGGGGTTATGCCTCTAGGAAAACGAGGTTTATTTTAATTAGTTCCGTGCGAAAGCACGGGGAGCCTCCCTCGGAGTACCGACACTTGCCTGACTGATCGGTCAGTGAACTTGTAGAAGGTAATTAATCCCGGCTAATCTTACCTTTTATGGTTTGAAGGAAAATTTGATAAAAACAGTGGGAGCCATTCCGATTAGATAAAATAATAAACAATCTAATCTTTCAAAGTGCGCACGCAAAGTGATTATCCTTCTCTCTCTCCTGGTAGTGACCAATGACATGCCTTAATCAAGATAATAATATGGATGTATTGACCGAACCCACTTATTATACTGGGCTAAGTTCCGCTCTATCTTATGATCGTCATAAGTCTGAGTAAGGAATAGGGGAATATCCGGATTCCCACACCACCAAAACGAAGAATAAAGCATGTTGATGCATCGTCTTCGGGTGTGTTCGTAACAAAGAACTGTTTCTCAGTTTACTCTACGTACTGAGTATTTGATACCGGATCAAGATCCCATGTATGTAATTTGTTACATTGTAATATTTCAGAAAAATAAAATATTATTTTTATGAATTTTTATAATTAAATAATAAATATTATGAATATTTTAATGAGGTGGTACAATTAAATACCGATAAATTGGGAAATATTTGGAAAATTATAGAAATTACTGGATGAGGGTATTTTATTTGATTTAAGCAAATTATGAATTTTTATAATTAATTATATTCCATTTTAATGCTAATCGCGATTAAATATCGCTAATCTTGCATTTATCCGGTTTTGTGCACATGACATGCACCATGTCATATTACACTTTGTTATATTTTCCTACACCGTCTTTTCTTTATTCATGCATGGATTTGTTTTTAAAGAAAACAAAAGATAAACAAAAGAAAAGAAAATAAAATAAAAAGAAAATGATAAAGAAAGAAGTATGGGCAAGAGAGAGAAAGTGAGAGAGAGGTGAGGGGTCAACCTTGGACCTTGGTCATTGTTTCTTCATTCATCTTCATCATTTTCTTTCCCTCTTCTTCCTCATGGCTTCCCTCCCTCTCTCCTCCACCAAACCCTCACAAACCCCCTCAATCACTCATCAAAACATCATCCCTCTTTCACTAAAAACATGCACAAGCTTCCTACAAACACTTTGGACCAAGAAAGTTTGGATCTTGGAGACTTGGGGCAACTCAAGAAAATTCTTGAGTTGCCAAATGAGGTAATCCTTTAACCATCAGTGTAGTATTTAGTTTATATTAGTGTCCATGCTTGATTAGAAGTGTTTTAATAATGTTGAGTGGACTTTGAAAATTCCAAGTTGAGAATTAGGATTTGATTTGAATCAAAAGGTGCAATTGAGGCTTTATAGTGAATTTAAACCTCTGTAATGATTGTATTTTGGGCTAAACCATAGACTAAAACCCCATTTAGAAAAATTAGAAATCCCCGATATCGGATTTTGTGGATTCTGTGAGGATATATTGGTATCTGCTATCACCCGGGACACCTGAAAAATATTTAGCAAATACAGAGACACAAACAGGCAACCTAGAACCCATACCCAAAACCCAGGACCCCAATTCCCACCCAAAGCCGTAGATTTATCCATTCTAGCCGCAATTTGCGGCTAGAGCAGGGAATTGTGGTCTCGTGTGTAAGTCAACGTTACACACCCCACAAGATGCGGGGAGGCGGAATAGGTAAAACAATCATTTTGTTTAAGGTAATATCGACTAACTTTACAGATCTTTGCTAAACCCTAACTAACAACTATCTAGAAGTGCTAAACTACGATGATAGATGATTATACCTCAAGATACTAGTCCTTCTTGTTCTTGTTGTTCACCTCCTCGTCGGCCTCCTCGATATAATAGAAGATCCACCCGAGAGTTCCTCCTTCAAGCTTTAACCTCTAACTTGAGGTAACTAAGTGGCTAGGATTGCTAATCCAAGTGATCTAGAAGATATAGAAGTGGATTAAAGATCTATTAGTCTTTCTAACCCTTGGGATCTCAACACATGAGAGGATTAAGGTTAGGTTGAAGAAGAGGAGAGCTTAAGGGGAGAGAGTGTGTTTGTTAATAATGAATTGAACCCTTCTCACTTTGAATAATATGAAGCATAAAAAATATCTTGCACAAATATCATCCATGCTTCATTTAATTCTTGAGATGAATCATCTCATGAGTCATGGTGAAATTAATGATAATAACACATAAGCTCTCCACCTAATTAAGTTTAATTCACAAATGAATTAAAACTAAATGAGTCACCTTCCTTCTAGAAGCTTCTCGACTAATTACGAGAATGCCCCTTCCATCCGTATTTACGAAAAACACGGATAAACTGAGGCTGCATAAATCCAATAATCCAATACTAGAATCTGGCTTAAACTAAAGACCGCTAGTATAATCTGTCCGAACATCTTACGTGCACAAGTAGACGTATATGTCCGAACCCTGTCGTAAAACCATACGACCTCTATATCGTTTCGCCTGAAGCAGGGAAACTCTCTGTGTGGGACTCTAAAGACTCGACACTACGCTGGCAGTGGGTTTAACCACAGGCCGCAAGCCATACTAGCTGTACGTAACGGTCCCCAGGTAGATGTCGATAAGAAGGCCGTTGAGGAAACCCATCCAAACTCCTACTGAGGCTGATGTGATAATCTCCGTACAGTCCGGTCTGTTCGTCTAAGATTATCGCATATCGGGCCTAGGGGCGGCAAGCGTCAGTCCCCTAAAAGCGGTATAAGTCATGTCAGAGTGAAGCCCACTACACCTTGAGAAACTACTGGAAAACCTACCAGTAAATCTCGCTTGCCCTGGCCAGGGACCTTGTGTAATGGCTTTCCAAACACAGCGCGATATCAACTCCCAATACCGGGAGAGACGAATCCTATCTAACCACCACTGCCTCTAAGTGCTTCGGGACAGCACCCAACTGCTACTTGTTTGCACGACTCCTTTGAGCCGTGGTAAGGTAGCAATCTAAGAACAGTAGGAACACACTCGAGATGAAGCAGCAGTGTCATGTCTACGGACTATGCTGTACTCATGTCACCTGGGAACAGTTAACTGACGACGGGTATAATACCAACCAACAGTTCCTGCGAGTCCTGTCCAGTATACCCGTATCCCAACGAGCACCTGCATACTATCTCCAGTACAACGTACTAATGGCTGTGGGACAGACCATTTCCCCTGCTGGGATGAGAAGCGTATACACCAGTCTACTCTAGAGTATCGATGCCCTGTCTCGATAATCCTACGACTAGGGACCTGAAAAAGGATGTGCTTGTAGACTACCCAGTCCCCACTAGTGTGACTGCCATCACAACGCTGGTAATCAAGCAAAGATCCTAAGGGCTCTACTAATATGTATAAGCGATATGTTAAAAGAAATACATACACATATTAAAGTAGAAACAAACCAAGTAGCATACTACCATTTTAGCAAGACTGCCAATACAACTGTGAATATCCCAAGCTTCCATTAAGTAATATAAAAACTAGTATGATACAGTAATGGCCTCTAGGGCATAAACACTAACAATCTCCCACTTGCACTAGGGCCATGTACCGGCATATCGCAGACCTATCATCTCGAATAGCCTCTCGAACTGTGTTTGAGGAATGGCCTTAGTGAATGGATCAGCAGTGTTATTCTCCGTATCTACTCTCTTCACCTCGATCTCCCGGCGATCTACGATCTCCCTGATCAGGTGATACCGCCTTAAGATGTGTCTGGACTTCTGATGGGACCTGGGTTCCTTCGCTAAAGCTATAGCGCCGTTGTTGGCGCAATACAGAGGTATTGGATCAACACTAGTAGGAACCACCTGAAGTTCTGTTAGGAACTTCTTCATCCAGACAACTTCTTTTGCGGAATCGCAAGCAGCTATGTACTCTGCTTCCATCGTCGAGTCAGCAACGATGTCCTGCTTGGAACTCTTTCAACAGACTGCCCCTCCATTGAGGGTAAAGACATAACCCGACATGAACTTAGAGTCATCCTTGTCACTCTGGAAGCTGGAGTCAGCAAAGGCCTCGATCTGGAGGTCCTTTCCGCCATACACCAAGAACATCTCCTTAGTCCTTCTCAGGTACTTGAGAATGTTCTTTACTGCTATCCAGTGCTTCTCCCCTGGGTTTGCCTGATACCGGCTTACAACGCTCAATACGTATGCTACATCTGGTCTGGTACATAACATCACATACATTATAGAGCCTACCGCAGAAGCGTAGGGTATAATCGATATGCGAGCCCTTTCCAAATCAGTCACGGGAGACATCTCTTTGGAGAGGCTGATTCTGTGATAAGCCGGTAGGTTACCGCGCTTAGAATCTTCCATACTGAATCTTTTCAATATGGTGTCTATGTACCTGGACTGCGAAAGTCCCAACATCCTTTTTGATCTATCACGATAGATCTGGATCCCTAGAATGTAGGTGGCATCACCCAGGTCCTTCATGGAGAACTTTTGTGATAAGAATCCTTTGACTGACTGTAGTATAGGAATATCATTTCCTATTAGGAGAATGTCATCCACGTACTAGACGAGGAATACTACAGCTCTCCCTACAATCTTACTATATATGCATGGTTCATCTGGATTCTTGATAAAGTTGATGTAGCGCCACGGCAGCGCCCCGGCCGTCTATCCGAGGCCAAAATGCGGAATCAAAAATTTTCTTAACTTTTAAACTGGCGCTACCGCGGACAATATACCCGGATCGTAACCATTAACCGATACTAGCAAACAAGAGAAGGGAAGAGAGTTATACCAAACGATCCGTGTCCTTCGGTCTTCGTCTCCACTCCGATCTCCCGCAGAATCACCATTCGTCGTCTTCTCATCGGAAAGGGCACCACGTAGCCGATTTCTTTTACGGGCTCCCACCTCTGGACCGAGGCAACTCGGGCGCGAAGTTGGCTAGCCGACGCGTCCAAGAAGTGCTGTAGGCTAGTGTAGAATGGTTGTCTCATTTGGGGTAGTGAAGTTGCCATTAGTGATGGAGGAATGAGGTTAAGGAAAAATGGTGCTTTCAATTTTCCAAAACAAAAAGAGAATAAGATGAAGAAATATGTGCCACCCTAAAAAAATGAATCTCTCATCTCTCCCCAATAGTGTGGCCGGCCCCCCCTCAAAACCCAAAGTGGTGGAGGGAAAAACAAAACATGAAGGGAGGTGATGGTAGTAAAAGTAGAAAGGTGACCACATCCAAAAACCATGATAACAAAGTCATATCATTTCTAATCTTAATAAAGCAAGAAATGATGATAGAAAAGAATGGTATCAAAAGATGCTTTCATAATCAATCCATATGCAAGAAACCCCTCCACAATATGTTATTTGCAAACTTGCAAATAACCCCCTCCATTGGAAAAGTCCGGCTGGGAAAGAATAAAGGAAAACCGGCCGGAACAGAATGCAAACTGGCAACTCCAGAAAATTGGTCCCGTAATAAATTACAGGAAAACCCCGATACTGTGCATACACACCCACATCTGTATTCCGACCGGATACAAATGCAATGAGACAAAATCTACACTGTACTATACTAGGATCCGGCTTAAACCAAAGCCGGCTAGTAATATTCGTCCGATCCTGATCCGTGCAATACCGCACGTATCTGATCGAACCCTGCCATATATCCATACGGCCACTAGTACAAACCGTCCGATCCTGATCCGTGCAATACTGCACGTATCTGATCGGACCCTGCCATATCTCCATACGGCCTCTACAGCGTTTCGCCCGAAACTTGAGTAACAGAATGTGTGGTGGACTCTAAAGACTCATCAATACTATGGCTGTGGATTTAACCACTGGCACGTCAGAGGTATAAGCCAATACGTGACGGGCCACCAGCTATTGACCAAAAGGGACGTCGATGAGCGAACTCATCCTGACACCCTTACTGAGCCTGTCAGTGACAATATCCGTACAGTCCGGTCCGTTCGTCTATGAGCATCGCATGGCGGGCCTAGGGGGTTGGTAAAAGTCAGACCCCCAAAAGCGGTACAAGTCGTGTCGGAGCGTAGCCCAGAATACCATGAGATACTACTGGAATACCTACCAGTAAATCTCCTGCCTCGGCCGAGGGCTTTGTGTAATGGCTCTCCTAGACACAGCACGACCTCACCCCCAATACCGGGAGAGACGAACCCCTGCAGATCCGCTCACTGCCTCCATGTGGCTCGGGACTGTACTCAACTAAAACCTGTTTGCACGACTCCTTTGAGCCATGGTAGGGTAGTAATCAAAGCACAGTGGGAACTCACACGAGACAAATGACGATCTCAGGTCGATGAACTAACCTGTACACATGTCACCAGGGAACTGCTATCTGACGTCAGGTATAAGACCAACTAGCAGGTTCCCGGCGAGTCCTGTCCGGTGTACTCATAACCCAATGAGCACCTGTATACATCTTAGGTGAACCAACTGACACCAGTGGCTTGTGAGACCGGCCACCGCCCCTCGTCGGGGTCTCGACTGTATACACTAGTCTACTAATGGAGTATCGATGCCCTGTCTCGAAACTCCTACGACTAGGGACCTTTTAAGGATGTGCTTATAGACTACCAGCTCCCACGTATATGATCGCCCTCATACTGCTGGCAGTCAAGCAAGAATCCTAGGGGCTCTATCAACGTGTAATAGCGACCTGTCAGGTCACCTAAAGCAGTACACGATGATAAAGATAAACCAGATAGCATACTATCATCTCGAGTAAGACTGTCCTCCTGGGATAGGTCCTCCCTCAATCATTGCAATCACGTGCCTGTGATCCAATAATTGACTCTGAGGGCACTATCTCCAACAATCTCCCACTTGCACTCAAGGCTAATTATTGCGATGTCACATACTCACTGCCCGTATGATACCGAACACCCAACTCCTCTACTAGTCAATCTCACAAAACCCGTTTGCGAAACTATTATGTTCGAGGAATAGCCTCAGTGAGTGGATCCGCTAGGATGTTTCTTTCTATGTCTCTCTATATCTCAAGTTCGTGGAGAAAGCCATCTCCCGAAATGAGCATGTTAGTGTATATGCCCTAGAGGCCATTACTGTATCATACTAGTATGTATATTACTTGATGGAAGCTTGGGATATTCACAGTTGTATATACAATCTTGCTCGAAATGGTAGTATGCTACTTGGTTTGTCTCTGCTTTAATATGTGCATGTGTTTCTTTTAGCATATTGCTGGTATACATATTAGTAGAGCCCTTAGGATCTTTGCTTGATTACCGGCGTTGTGATGGCGATCACACTCGTGGGAGCTGGGTAATCTATAAGCACATCCTTATACAGGTCCCTGGTCGTTGGACTATCGAGACAGGGCATCGATACTCCGGAGTAGACCAGCGTATGCGCTTCTCATCCCAGTCTGGGAGACGGTCTGTCCCACAGCCGTTAGTACGTCGTACTTGGGATAGTATGCGGGTGCTCGTTAGGTTACGAGTACACTGGACAGGACTCGTCGGGAACTGTTGGTTGGTAATATACCTATCGTCAGTTATCAGTTCCCAGGTGACATGAGTACAGCTTAGTCCGCTGACTTGACACTGTCACTTCGCCTCGAGTGTGTTCCCACTGCTCTTTGATTGCTACCCTACCACGACTCTACTGAGTCGTGCAAACAGGTAGCAGTTGGGAGCAGTCCCGAAGCACTTGGAGGCAGTGACGGTTAGACAGGATTCGTCTCTCCCGGTATTGGGGGTTGACATCGCGCTGTGTCTAGGAGAGCCATTACACGAGTAGTCCCTGGCCAGGGCAAGCGAGATATACTGGTAGGCTTCCAGTGTTATCTCAGGGTGTTCTGGGCTTCACTCCGACACGACTTGTACCGCTATTAGGGGACTGACGTTCACCGCCCCCCCTAGGCCCGCCATGCGATGTATCAGACGAACAGACCGGACTGTACGGAGATTGTCACATACAGGCTCAGTAGGAGTGCAGATGGGGTTCACCTCGTCAGTCTTCTTATCGACATCTACCTGGGGACCGTTACGTACAGCTAGTGCCGCTTGCGGTCTGTGGTTAAACCCACTGCCAGCGTAGTGTCGAGTCTTTAGAGTCCCACACAGAGAGCTATTCGCCTTTAGGCAAAACGAGTAGAGGTCGCATGGTTTTGCGACAGGGTTCGTTCGCATCCGCGCACTTGTGCACGGTTGCTGTCCGGACAGTTTATACTAGCGGGCTTTGGTTTAAGCCGGATCCTAGTATATGATTTGAGATTGGTTTTTCTCATTGTGTTCGTGTTCCTCGGATCACGAATACGGGTGCGTATGCACGGTTGCTTGAGATTGAGGGAGAGGACCTTGTTTAGGGTTAATGACTATTGTCATTTTATTAACCCTATTGATTTTGTGTGGATTATAGTTAATTGATAATTAGCTTAATAAATTGTGCATGGTTGTTGTTGACATTTTGACTTCGTTGACTTGTTGACCTTGTTGACTACTTGACCATCATCATTTGTTTTGGAAGATGCTCTTTGATCTTTGCAAAATTGAAATGATAATGGTCATGTCATGATTTATCATGACAATTTTCAAGCTAATTATCTAATTAAAATTATCCACACATATTAGTGAGAATGGCTCACTAATTTATGATTATATATCATATCTTTTCTCTCTCTTGCTCATCCTCTCCCTCAAGCTCTCTCCCTCTCATGTGTTGAGAAACAAAAAGCTTGAGAAAAACCTTCACTTGATCTTCTCTACTCACTTCTAGGGTTCAAGTCTTAGCATTTCTTGAACTCTAGTTACTCCTAGCTTGGAGTTGAAGCTAAAGGTGGTGGCTTTCAAGTGGATCTTTCTTTGACGGAAGGAGACTAGCAAGGTGAGGCCTTTCTACCGTTCCGACGGGCTAGGAGAGAAGGACTAAAGACCAAAGGTATAACCTTTCCATCACTTAGCTACTTTGTAGTTAGGGTTAGCTAGTTTTAGTTTAGCAAAGATCCTCACAAGCTTGGTCCATGTTGCCTAAGTCATTAAAAATCCGTTTTTATTATGTTTTCCGCCTCCCCGCAAGTACCGGGGTGGGCAACGTGGATCCAACAGTGGTATCAGAGCCTAACTAAACTCAAACTAGCTAGGTAGTGAAGTATAACGAAGTTTCGAAACCGAAAAATCCAAAAACCGAACTTTGAAAAACCCTAGTTTCTGTTGAAATTTTTTCTGCTCAAAATAGAAAACTTTATATTTGTAAATTCATCTCAGGGTTTTTTAAAAACACACAAGAAAAACGAGACAGAGAATCATCCAAACCGCCGCGCTTCCGCCGCACGAGGTAGGCTCGTGCCGCGGAAGCGCCGCGGTTTGATGACGTCACTGCATCGTTTTTCGTGCAGTGTCTTTCTGTATTGTTTTTGGGATTTTTAAGATATATATTATATGCCCAGATTTTCCAGAACTAAAATTTGCTTTTGTGGGCCTATAAATCCGTATTTTTCGGAACTTCACTACACTTTAACTACATCGGTTATATCTGTAATGCTTGCATGTATTGAACGTCGACTAATCGCTATAAGACGATTAGTCGGGGTTATACATGATCTGTGATTGCTTTTGGTTTGTGGATATGAATGGATTGGATTGTCGCGGGTGAATGGCCAGGGTGGATATGAGATGAGCGTTGTTTTTTCTTTCATTCATTTGTAACATGTAAATTGATGTAATAATATTCTTTGTATGGCCGCACAACCGGGTCGGGGTTGTAGCCGTCATTGTATTATTCTTTTTACTGTTTTTGCTCCTAGGATAGACCCATGGAGGGGGTGCACAAACTACCGGGTATCTCGAAGTGCCGAGTGGCCTACTCACGGTGGTGAGGGAGGTTGCTTCGCTTCGGGTGCTTGGCGGGTAGTTTGCCGCACCCGTAGGGGTCTTGGGTGGGGTATTGGCTATTCACCGCGACCGTGTAATCCGCTTTGCGTTGCAGGCTCGAACGCATTGCGGATTCCTAGTATATCCAATGTATTCATCTGTGATCTGTAATGTCTATCATTGCTTTCTATTTAGGCGTTGCTTATGTTTTACAGCCGCGCTAGCCCAGCCCCCGCTCTGTCGTTAGTTAAGTAACCTAACGGGTGATGACGGGGCCCCGTGGCGAATGCGAATGGCATAAGCGTACGTCATATTTTGGTTGTTTTCTGCAATGGTAGGATTTAAATGATGGGACGCATTAAAAGAACTAATGCAAGAAAATAAACCTAAAAGACGTTGTTGGAACGATTTTTCAAAAAGCTGTTATTACAAGGACGTTCATTTTTGTTTTGCATCGCGGTATTCGGTTATGAATGCCCTGCACCTCAGTCGACGAGGCAAGGGCCGAGATCCCTTCACCGGGAGTGACCCCTTGGACAAAAGTTTGCGTCAGGGTAATAACTTCACTATAGTCGATTATTCTTGCTTTGCATCGAGGTATTCTTTTTAGAATATCCTGCACCTCATTCGACGGGGAAAGAGCCGAGATCCCTTTACAGGGAGTGACCTCTTTAGCAAAAAGTTTTCGCCACTATATTTTCAAAAAGGGTGCAATCATGTTCCTTCAACGACATCAAGTTCATTACGTTAACGGGTTTTTCGCCAAAAAACCCAGCCGTAGCCCTCCGTCATTTCCTACAAGTACTACTCAGTATTCGAGCTGCGTATTTTGGCATTGTCAAGGCGTAGTGATCGGTAGCTAAGTATTGCTTGTTTGCAGCTTTATTTTTCGGATTATTTAGGACAGTCGCATAGCTATGTTGGCATTGTCAAGAGTTATGCGGGTGGGTCTAAGTTAATCAAGATGATGACGGGCCGAACTTGACTAACAGTTCATGATATGTTGGCATTGTCAAGGTCATGAATGGTTAGGGGCAAAAACCACATCGGGAGTTTCAAAAGAACTGAAACTTGCAGATTTAGCATACCTTCTGGAGTGTGGTGACTAGAGTGGATTCCATCTAGGTTATCACACAATGACAGTTGGATCCCGATCCCACTGATGAGTTGGTTTACTCTCGGGAGATTATTTCACTTAACGATCAATGCTATAAACCTAGTAGGTGTCTAGAAAGGTGTTAGCGGGGTTACGCCCCCAGGGAAAAGAGGTTCTTTAATTAAGGAACTTCGCGAAAGCGTTGGAAAACCTCCCTCGAAGTACCGACACTAGCCTGGCTGAAAGGTTAAGCAAGTATTGTGACGTGAATTAATACCCGGCTAATTCTTCTTTTAAAGGTTTTAAGAAGGATTTGAGGAAACAGTGGGAGACATCCTGGTTAGATAAATTAATAAACCAATCTAATCTTGCAAGAGCATACGCTGAGTGTTTCTTTTCTCTCTCTCCAGGCAGCAACCATTTCACGCCCTAATCAAGATAATAAAATGTATTGCTTGACCGATCCGAATTCTTATTCGGGACTGGGGAAAGTTGGTTCAGCTCTAACTTATGACAACAGTCATGAGTATGAGAATGGGAAAGAGGAAAGTATGGATTTCCAGGATACCCAGGCGAAGAAGAAGCATGGTTTTGCATCTACTTCAGGTGTTCTTGTAATTGAGAACTGTTTTACGGTCAGCCCTACCTCCTGGGTACTTGATACCGGATCAGGATCTCATATCTGTAATTTATTACAAGGACTGAGAAAAAGTAGGAAAGTTGCACCGGGTGATATGTCGCTCAGAGTAGCGAACGGAGCACAAGTTTATGCGGCAGCCGTCGGTGAATATCACCTAGTATTGCCAAATGGCAAGACTATGATTTTGAACGATTGCTACTATGTACCCTCCATGGTTTGCAACATAATATCAGTTTCTTTACTCGATAAAGAAAGATATAAATTTGTTCTTGAAAAGAATATCATGAACATTTACCTTGATAAGGTACTGGTTGCAGAGGGTACACTGTTTAATGGTATCTACGTTCTAAATCAGAATACAGTTCTCAATATACAAAACACACGCAAGAGGAAGAATTCAGATACGAATGAATCCTACTTGTGGCATTGTAGACTTGGTCATATCGGAGAGAAAAGACTGAATAAGTTGCATAAAGATGGACTCTTGAATGTGTTCGAGTTTTCATCTTATGAAACTTGTCAGTCTTGTCTCAAAGGGAAGATGACCAAATCTCCGTTCACCGGACATGGAGAAAGAGCAAGAGAGCTCTTGGGACTCATACACAGTGATGTGTGTGGTCCGATGTCTATACATGCAAGGGGAGGGTTCTCGTACTTCATCACATTCACTGACGATCTCTCTAGGTTCGGATATGTGTATCTGATGAAACACAAATCTGAAACTTTTGAGAAATTCAAGGAATTCAGAAACGAAGTAGAGAACCAGACAGGCAAAAGTATCAAGATCCTCCGGTCTGATAGAGGAGGGGAGTACTTAAGCACGGAATTCCGAGATTACTTAAAAGAGAATGGTATTCTCTCTCAGCTCACTCCTCCTTATACACCACAGCACAACGGTGTGTCGGAGAGAAGGAATCGTACCCTATTGGATATGGTTCGATCCATGATGAGTGATGCTGAGTTACCTCTTTCATTCTGGGGACTTGCGCTAGAAACAGCGGCATACTTACTGAATCAGGTTCCGACTAAATCCGTGCCTACGACTCCATATGAAATATGGAGTGGTAAGAAACCATATCTAGAACGAATTAAGATATGGGGCTGTCCGGCCTATGTAAAAGTACAAAAACCAGACAAGCTTGAGGCACGGTCAGTTTTATGTAAGTTTGTGGGATATCCTAGAAATTCTCTGGGATATCTGTTCTACCACACTGAGGAACAGAAGGTGTTCGTTGCTCGCCGCGCCACCTTTTTAGAGTGGCAATTTCTTGCAAAAGAAATAAGTGGGAGCACGGTAGAACTGGATGAAATATCTGATCCACAAAATCAAACTGAGGATTTAGTAGAACCAGAAAGTTCAGTGACCCCAAACGAACCTCAGCCACTCCGCAGATCTGGTAGGATTTCTCATCCGCCCGAGAGATACTACGGTTTTCTCATAGACGGGGATCGAGAGGATTGCATCTTGGAAGAAGATGACCCTACCAGTTTCAGGCAGGCCATTATCAGTAGGGACTCTGATAAGTGGCAGGAAGCAATGCAATCCGAAATGGAGTCCATGTACGCCAATAAAGTGTGGACCTTAGATATTGCTCCAGACGGGGTAAAACCCATAGGATGCAAATGGATCTACAAAAGGAAACTTGGTGTAGATGGGCAGGTGGAGACCTATAAAGCTAGACTCGTTGCAAAAGGTTTTCGTCAAAGACCTGGTTTGGACTATGACGAGACTTTTTCTCCGGTGGCTATGCTCAAATCCATTCGGATCCTACTTGCCATTGCTGCCTTCCATGACTATGAAATCTGGCAGATGGATGTTAAAACGGCTTTCCTAAACGGTTGTTTGGAAGAGTGCGTTTACATGGATCAACCAGAAGGTTTCGTAGACAGTAGGAGCAGCGGAAAGGTGTGCAAGTTGCTTAAATCCATTTATGGATTAAAGCAGGCATCGCGGAGCTGGAACATCTGTTTTGATGAGGTAATCAAGGAATTTGATTTCATCAAGAACGAAGATGAACCCTGTGTATATAAGAAGATTGTAGGACGAACTGTCGTATTCCTAGTCTTGTACGTGGACGACATTCTTTTGATAGGAAATGACATTCCTATGCTACAATCGGTCAAGCTGTTTTTGTCACAAAGGTTCTCCATGAAGGACCTGGGTGATGCCTCGTACATTCTGGGGATCAAGATCTATAGAGATAGATCCAAGAAACTGTTGGGACTTTCACAGTCCAGGTACATAGAGACCGTACTAAAGAGATTTAGTATGGAGGGTTCCAAGCGCGGTAACATACCCGCATTGCACGGAATTACCCTCTCCAAGAAGATGTCTCCTAAGACTGACGAGGAGAGGGTTCGCATGAGCACTATACCCTACGCTTCGGCGGTAGGATCTATAATGTATGCGATGCTATGTACAAGACCAGATGTAGCTTACGCGTTGAGCACGGTAAGCCGGTATCAGTCAGACCCAGGGGAGGACCACTGGACAGCAGTGAAGAACATTCTCAAGTACCTGAGAAGGACTAAGGAGATGTTCCTGGTTTACGGTAATGGAGACCTCAGGGTCGAGTCCTTTACCGATTCAAGCTTCCAGAGTGACAAAGATGACAGCAAGTCCGTCTCGGGTTTTGTGTTTACCCTCAACGGAGGGGCGGTATGTTGGAGGAGTTCCAAGCAGGATACCGTCGCAGACTCAACGATGGAAGCTGAATACATTGCTGCAAGCGATGCCGCAAAAGAGGCGGTCTGGATTAAGAAGTTCATTAGTGAACTTCAGGTGGTTCCGTCCATTGTTGACCCAATACCTTTGTATTGCGATAACAATGGGGCTATAGCTTTAGCGAAGGAACCGAGGTCCCATCAGAAATCCAGGCACATCTTAAGGCGGTATCACCTGATCAGGGAGATCATTGATCGACAGGAGATCGAGGTACGGAGAGTGGACACAAAGGACAACACTGCGGACCCATTCACGAAGGCTTTACCCCAGACTCAGTTCGAGCGGCTGATCGAGATGATAGGTCTTCGATACGCCAGTACATGGCCTTAGTGCAAGTGGGAGATTGTTAGTGTATATGCCCTAGAGGCCATTACTGTATCATACTAGTATGTATATTACTTGATGGAAGCTTGGGATATTCACAGTTGTATATACAATCTTGCTCGAAATGGTAGTATGCTACTTGGTTTGTCTCTGCTTTAATATGTGCATGTGTTTCTTTTAGCATATTGCTGGTATACATATTAGTAGAGCCCTTAGGATCTTTGCTTGATTACCGGCGTTGTGATGGCGATCACACTCGTGGGAGCTGGGTAATCTATAAGCACATCCTTATACAGGTCCCTGGTCGTTGGACTATCGAGACAGGGCATCGATACTCCGGAGTAGACCAGCGTATGCGCTTCTCATCCCAGTCTGGGAGACGGTCTGTCCCACAGCCGTTAGTACGTCGTACTTGGGATAGTATGCGGGTGCTCGTTAGGTTACGAGTACACTGGACAGGACTCGTCGGGAACTGTTGGTTGGTAATATACCTATCGTCAGTTATCAGTTCCCAGGTGACATGAGTACAGCTTAGTCCGCTGACTTGACACTGTCACTTCGCCTCGAGTGTGTTCCCACTGCTCTTTGATTGCTACCCTACCACGACTCTACTGAGTCGTGCAAACAGGTAGCAGTTGGGAGCAGTCCCGAAGCACTTGGAGGCAGTGACGGTTAGACAGGATTCGTCTCTCCCGGTATTGGGGGTTGACATCGCGCTGTGTCTAGGAGAGCCATTACACGAGTAGTCCCTGGCCAGGGCAAGCGAGATATACTGGTAGGCTTCCAGTGTTATCTCAGGGTGTTCTGGGCTTCACTCCGACACGACTTGTACCGCTATTAGGGGACTGACGTTCACCGCCCCCCCTAGGCCCGCCATGCGATGTATCAGACGAACAGACCGGACTGTACGGAGATTGTCACATACAGGCTCAGTAGGAGTGCAGATGGGGTTCACCTCGTCAGTCTTCTTATCGACATCTACCTGGGGACCGTTACGTACAGCTAGTGCCGCTTGCGGTCTGTGGTTAAACCCACTGCCAGCGTAGTGTCGAGTCTTTAGAGTCCCACACAGAGAGCTATTCGCCTTTAGGCAAAACGAGTAGAGGTCGCATGGTTTTGCGACAGGGTTCGTTCGCATCCGCGCACTTGTGCACGGTTGCTGTCCGGACAGTTTATACTAGCGGGCTTTGGTTTAAGCCGGATCCTAGTATATGATTTGAGATTGGTTTTTCTCATTGTGTTCGTGTTCCTCGGATCACGAATACGGGTGCGTATGCACGGTTGCTTGAGATTGAGGGAGAGGACCTTGTTTAGGGTTAATGACTATTGTCATTTTATTAACCCTATTGATTTTGTGTGGATTATAGTTAATTGATAATTAGCTTAATAAATTGTGCATGGTTGTTGTTGACATTTTGACTTCGTTGACTTGTTGACCTTGTTGACTACTTGACCATCATCATTTGTTTTGGAAGATGCTCTTTGATCTTTGCAAAATTGAAATGATAATGGTCATGTCATGATTTATCATGACAATTTTCAAGCTAATTATCTAATTAAAATTATCCACACATATTAGTGAGAATGGCTCACTAATTTATGATTATATATCATATCTTTTCTCTCTCTTGCTCATCCTCTCCCTCAAGCTCTCTCCCTCTCATGTGTTGAGAAACAAAAAGCTTGAGAAAAACCTTCACTTGATCTTCTCTACTCACTTCTAGGGTTCAAGTCTTAGCATTTCTTGAACTCTAGTTACTCCTAGCTTGGAGTTGAAGCTAAAGGTGGTGGCTTTCAAGTGGATCTTTCTTTGACGGAAGGAGACTAGCAAGGTGAGGCCTTTCTACCGTTCCGACGGGCTAGGAGAGAAGGACTAAAGACCAAAGGTATAACCTTTCCATCACTTAGCTACTTTGTAGTTAGGGTTAGCTAGTTTTAGTTTAGCAAAGATCCTCACAAGCTTGGTCCATGTTGCCTAAGTCATTAAAAATCCGTTTTTATTATGTTTTCCGCCTCCCCGCAAGTACCGGGGTGGGCAACGTGGATCCAACAGAGCAATACCTATCTTAGAATGTGTCTGGATGTCTGATGGGACCTAGCTCATAAATGAACTCCAAATCCAAACTTCTTAGACTGTATCGTCAACTGAACTTAATCAGTATCCTGTGCCATGCCTCCCTCAGTATCCACCTGGACCACCTGTCCAAAATACTGCCCCTCATCAGAAGGAAAACTATAACACTGACAACCTCCTTGTCGTCCAGGTCACCTTGGAAGCCTGGAATGATAACTGTCCCCCGAAAGAGGCTGTCGTTATCATATCCCTAGAACATCCACTTATGTTCTAAAACTGCTCCCGATTGTTTCTCCAGGATTGGATTGATATCAACTTATTGCACCTACTGCAAGAACAACATCTGATGTGGTACTTGACATCTCATGATTGACTCAATTGCCTAAGCAAGTGATCTGCCAATCATGCGTATCCCTCTCCCCTTTAGTCTGTAAGACACCTTTAGAGAGGGTGACTCCATTACCTGCAGGTATACTACCGTGCCAGGAGTCGTCCATTCTAAATACTCATAGAATGCTGTCAAGGTACCTAGATTAGGAAACCACCCAAATTTAGATCTAAAACCATAGATCTAGTAACCAGAATGTCTGATATAATATCCAAGTCCTGTGTGGAGAAACCACTGTGTGACAACCAAAGTATAACCGATCGTAGTATAGGAATATCACTTCCTACTCTGTGTATGTCATCCAAATACCAGGACATCATACTCTACTACCTTCTCAACAGATCCATCCCCTATTCTGATGAAGTCAAACCTATGACTGTCACATCAGAAATAGATGATCTTTCTCCGCTACATGTGCTTTAGTCTATAAATAGACATAAGCCACATGTCCACCAATGCTTCCGCTGCTCCCACTGACTACGATAACCCTCTGGCAGAGTCATATACACGTACACTTCTAAAGCTAGTTTAGAACGACGCTATACTCATCCTCCTGCCGGGTCTCACAGTCTGGAACAACAGCAATGGCAAGTCTGGGTAAACAAGAACCTCCCTGCCACCGTCCTTGAGCATACCGAAGTACCTCTCGAGTGCCTGAGGTTACCCACCATATCTGCGGAGTGGCTAATGGAATGTCAAATCAGATTGAATCTTTAGGTTCCTATCAAATCTTCAGTAATCGTTTGCGGTTCTGGAATCACTTCCAGTTCTAACATACTCCCACTACTGTTTTCTGAAAAAAATCCATTTTTTAATAAAACTGTGGCGAGTCTAGAACAATATCACTATTGATCTTCCAGATGGTAGAAAGTCAACCCTCGTCATAGCCTAGGTCAACCCACAAACAGCCATTACAGAAATGTGCCTTGAGTTATCCAGAGTCTGGTTTTAATCATAAGCCGGACAACTCCCCGTACCTTAACATCGTTAAGATATGAACTGTTCTATATCCAATATAGAACCAGAGGCACTGATTTAATTGAACCAGATTCAAATCATGCAGCTGTCTCCAGTGCATGTCAATAAAATGGAAGGAGGCCGATCAGTGTTACTCAACTTAGGAATACTTCCAATTATGAGTAACCCGAAAGAGAAGCAAGTTCTCTTAATCATTACTATCAACTGAATACCATACACAAGTATCTACATCTTCGATCACTTTGAAGAATCCCGATACTTGCAACATCTGGTTCTCTACTTTATTCAAATACCTATAACTTCTCAAAATTCGGACCCTGTGTTTCCATGAAACACCTGTCTAAAAACTAGAGAAGTCATAAGTAAACCGAATATAGTACGAGGACCAACCCCTCTGTCCTGATGGACCTTGGACAACATACAATACTCTGTATAAGTCCCTTGAGTCTGATAACTCATTCACTGTGTGTCATAGGTTGAAAACTGTACTTATGGTTAAGAAGAATTACACCGCTGTTTAATGCTCCTTACCTAACCATCCACTGATATAGGTAAATGTCGTAGACATAATTTCAAAAAGGTATATCTCACTCTATAAAAATAGACGTACAGATATATCAATTTGAAATTGGTGCATAATAGCGGATATTCAAAACCAAATATTTGCCGACCGGCAAACGACCCAGGTGGCTTCCTCAAATATCACCAATTCCAACGAATCCCGATATAATGAGGATGGTCACCTAATTCTCAATAACTTACTCCCACTCATCATCTGTAAAACCATACAGATGTGAGAATCATACCTGGTAAATACATACCCTGGAGCAAGTGTCTAATTGGGAAATCAGTTTTCTATTAACAGTACACAGTGAAACTGAAACATTGAAATGTTTCGATGGGGTATCCTGGTATTCCTAGTAATGCTTCTTCCATTATCCAGATTCACAACTATAACCGTATAATTCTTTGCCACTTCTCCAAATCCCTTTATATGTCTTTAGTCATTACCTTCTGTACACCCCTTTAGGCCAAATGGTTTTCTTCATTCCCTACCGTTCGACACCAGCCTATGGTTTAGAAGAAGACTATCCAATAAGCATAAAGGGTGTACTGTCCTAATCCTAGGAGCACTCGCAACGCGAGAGAAGGTGAAGATAAAAGACACCTGAATGTACTTTATTCCTATTTCTCCTGAACCAGGATCCATCCCCGAACTGGAACAAGTTCCTTTCGAGTTCGTATATAACCATACGATGGATTATCCAATAAACTGGGATCTTCGTAGTGATACGGAGTGTCCTGGACAAATACAAAGGTGATTTAGGATTGGCGAAGAAATACTTGGTTTGTTCGTGAATAGCAGTCGCACTTTACTTTGCCCTCTTACTAATCCCTTGCTTTGTCTTAACTTAATACCTTCTGTACACCGTTTAGGCTAACTGGTTTTCTTCATTCCCTACCGGTCGGCACCAGCCTATGGTTTGGAAGAAGACTATCCAATTTGCGTAATAGGTGTGCTACTCCTAAACCAAGGAGTACTCGCAACCTGAGAGAAGGTGAAAAGAAGAGACAACTGAATAGTCCTATCCGTTTTCTCCAGAACCAGAAACCATCCTCGAAGTCCTTCGAGTTCGTATATAACCATACGATGGTTTTGTCCAATGGAAGTGGACGTTCGTAGTAATACGGGGTGTCCAGGAGAAAAGGGTAAAAGTAGGAGTGGCAAAGAGGTTTGCAACTCTGACAATCCAAAAGCCAGTGTTAAGAAGGTTCGGTCAACTTGGTCACTGAGTCATAGTCTAGGGTCGGGTCAATGGTCGCTGCCAAAGAGAGAGAGAAAAGAAACACTCGGCGTGCACTCTAACCTAGATCAGAATGGTTATCACTTTATCCAATCTGGAAACCTCCCACTGTAACGTCAAATTCTTCCCCAAACCTGAAAGAAGAATTAGCCGGGATCACCCGAGGAGTAAACCAACTCATCAGTGGGAATCGGGACCCAACTATCATCGCATGATAACGTGACGGAATCCACTTACGTCACCACACTCCAGAAGGTATGCGCATGCCTGGCAAGTTTCAGTTTCTTTAGAAACTCCCGATGTGATTTTTACCCCTAGGACCCAAGTGACCTTGACGAATAATCAACAAATCAAAAGGTCCTAGTCAAGTTCAACCCGTCATTATCTTGATTGCGTTAAACCCACCCGCACGACCCTTGACGAATAATCAACAAAGTCGTACGACTGTCCTAACCAATCCACATATCCATGCGACAGAAAGCATTACAGAGCTACCGCACACTACGCCTTGGCGAATAGCAACGACAAACGTAGCGCGAATACTATGCAATACTAATCCGAAATGACGGAGGGCTACGAATGGTTTTTGGTGAAAAACCTTTTACCGTAATGAACTTGATATCGTTGAAGGAACTGGATAACTTTTTATAAAAATATAGTAACGAAAACCATTGCTAAAGAGGTCACTCCCGGTGAAGGGATCTCGGCTCTTTCCCCATGGAATGAGGTGCAGGATATTCCAACTGAATACCACGATGCAAAGAAAAAGTAATCGGCTATGGTGAAGTTATTGCCCTGACGCAAACTTCTGTCCAAGGGGTCACTCCCGGTGAAGGGATCTCGGCCCTTGCCTCGTCGATTGAGGAGCAGGATATTCCAACTGAATACCACTGTGCAAAACAAAAGTGAACGTCCTTGCAATAACAGCTTTTTGAAAAATTGTTCCAACAACATCAGAATAGGTTTGTTTATAACTTGCGTTGATCCGAATCAACGCAGTCCCATCAATTAATCACACCACAAAGAACGAAAATAATATGATGTACGTATATGCCATCCGCATTCGCCACTGGGTCCCGTCATTACTCGTTAGGTTAGCTAACTAACGACAGAGCGGGGACTGGGCTAGCGCGGATGCAAAACATATACAACATCTACTAATATATATACCAATATATTATATTCGCTCAAGGCGTGATAAGGATGCAACATCACAACAATACATAGAACAATACAGATATCTGGGATCCCCGGGTTTCATAGAGCCGCTACTGAAACCCGACGTTCCCCTGGTCGTGTGGATAGCCTGTGCAATGAAATCCCAGACCCCTACGGGCGTGGCAAGTCACCCGCCAAGACCTGAAGCGAGGCAGTCCCCTCCAGCACCGTGAATGGACCACCCAGCACTTCACGGAATCCGGTAACTTGGGCACCCCTCCTGGGTCAACCTGTACCCCCTACGAGTGCGGCGAATAGCCCGCCAATCCTAGAGTGAAGCCCCCTCCGTCTCAATGCCATGAGATGCGGGCCCGTTGCCCTCTAGAACCCGGCTATCCGTGCACCCCTCCGCGGGGTAATCCTAGTACAGAAAGTAAAATATACATACACCGGGTACATCGACTGCAACGAGGTCGTGCCCCAAAAGAATAATACAAACAGGCAGTGACGGCAGTCCACATGTCGGACGCTCGCCCCGCAATATCAAATGTACATAATACAACAAAACTGTACTATCACTGCAACCAGGCTATCCCCCACGACCAATCCGCAATATCACAGCAATACATAGAACATCAACGTGAAAATCACGTTCGCAAATCCTTCTAACCGAGCTATAGCAGTTAGACAGGATTTACCGATCAAGTGACATTCACGGTCGCAGATATAATGTAAATACTGTGAACTAATGTGTTTAAAATTTCCGATCGAACAAATTTACCAAGTGGGCCCCTAAGTACTACTGTAGCACATCAAGAAATTCTGGGCCCAAAAAGAATGTCCCAAAACCCATAATTCCATGTCAGAAGGCCATTGGAAAACAATGGTGAAATGAAGCCTAAATACTGCGGCGGAACCGCGGCCAAAGTGGGGTTATGGCCGCGATTCCGCGGTCGTTTTGAAGGATCATGTTACTAAATTTTTTCAGTGATCTTAGAATACCATGTACATCATTCTGCAACAACCTGAAAAATTTTTAGAGTCCAAAAAATTTCGACAGAAACCTGATACACACGAAATACGGTTTTTGGGATTTTTGTTCGATCGGGTCTTTAAACATACTAGAGTAAGCTAGACAAGGTTAATGGCGTTGCTCTGATACCATGTAGCGCCACGGCAGCGCCCCGGCCGTCTATCCGAGGCCAAAATGCGGAATCAAAAATTTTCTTAACTTTTAAACTGGCGCTACCGTGGACAATATACCCGGATCGTAACCATTAACCGATACTAGCAAACAAGAGAAGGGAAGAGAGTTATACCAAACGATCCGTGTCCTTCGGTCTTCGTCTCCACTCCGATCTCCCGCAGAATCACCATTCGTCGTCTTCTCGTCGGAAAGGGCACCACGTAGCCGATTTCTTTTACGGGCTCCCACCTCTGGACCGAGGCAACTCGGGCGTGAAGTTGGCTAGCCGACGCGTCCAAGAAGTGCTGTAGGCTAGTGTAGAATGGTTGTCTCATTTGGGGTAGTGAAGTTGCCATTAGTGATGGAGGAATGGGGTTAAGGAAAAATGGTGCTTTCAATTTTCCAAAACCAAAAGAGAATAAGATGAAGAAATATGTGCCACCCTAAAAAAATGAATCTCTCATCTCTCCCCAATAGTGTGGCCGGCCCCCCCTCAAAACCCAAAGTGGTGGAGGGAAAAACAAAACATGAAGGGAGGTGATGGTAGTAAAAGTAGAAAGGTGACCACATCCAAAAACCATGATAACAAAGTCATATCATTTCTAATCTTAATAAAGCAAGAAATGATGATAGAAAAGAATGGTATCAAAAGATGCTTTCATAATCAATCCATATGCAAGAAACCCCTCCATAATATGTATTTGCAAACTTGCAAATAACACCCTCCATCGGAAAAGTCCGGCCGGGAAAGAATAAAGGAAAACCTGCCGGAACAGAATGCAAATTGGCAACTCCAGAAAACTGGTCCCGTAATAAATTACAGGAAAACCCCGATACTGTGCATACACACCCGCATCTGTATTCCGACCGGATACAAATTCAATGAGACAAAATCTACACTGTACTATACTAGGATCCGGCTTAAACCAAAGCCGGCTAGTAATATTCGTCCGATCCTGATCCGTGTAATACCGCACGTATCTGATCGAACCCTGCCATATATCCATACGGCCACTAGTACAAACCGTCCGATCCTGATCCGTGCAATACCGCACGTATCTGATCGGACCCTGCCATATCTCCATACGGCCTCTACAGCGTTTCGCCCGAAACTTGAGTAACAGAATGTGTGGTGGACTCTAAAGACTCATCAATACTATGGCTGTGGATTTAACCACTGGCACGTCAGAGGTATAAGCCAATACGTGACGGGCCACCAGCTATTGACCAAAAGGGACGTCGATGAGCGAACTCATCCTAACACCCTTACTGAGCCTGTCAGTGACAATATCCGTACAGTCCGGTCCGTTCGTCTATGAGCATCGCATGGCGGGCCTAGAGGGTTGGTAAAAGTCAGACCCCCAAAAGCGGTACAAGTCGTGTCGGAGCGTAGCCCAGAACACCCTGAGATACTACTGGAATACCTACCAGTAAATCTCCTGCCTCGGCCGAGGGCTTTGTGTAATGGCTCTCCTAGACACAGCGTGACCTCACCCCCAATACCGGGAGAGACGAACCCCTGCAGATCCGCTCACTGCCTCCATTTGGCTCGGGACTGTACCCAACTAAAACCTGTTTGCACGACTCCTTTGAGCCGTGGTAGGGTAGTAATCAAAGCACAGTGGGAACTCACACGAGACAAATGACGATCTCAGGTCGATGAACTAACCTGTACACATGTCACCAGGGAACTGCTATCTGACGTCAGGTATAAGACCAACTAGCAGGTTCCCGGCGAGTCCTGTCCGGTGTACTCATAACCCAATGAGCACCTGTATACAACTTAGGTGAACCAACTGACACCAGTGGCTTGTGAGACCGGCCACCGCCCCTCGTCGGGGTCTCGACTGTATACACTAGTCTACTAATGGAGTATCGATGCCCTGTCTCGAAACTCCTACGACTAGGGACCTTTTAAGGATGTGCTTATAGACTACCAGCTCCCACGTATATGATCGCCCTCATACTGCTGGCAGTCAAGCAAGAATCCTAGGGGCTCTATCAACGTGTAATAGCGACCTGTCAGGTCACCTAAAGCAGTACACGATGATAAAGATAAACCAGATAGCATACTATCATCTCGAGTAAGACTGTCCTCCTGGGATAGGTCCTCCCTCAATCATTGCAATCACGTGCCTGTGATCCAATAATTGACTCTGAGGGCACTATCTCCAACAGTTGAATTCTTTAACAGTATCATCAAAACAGATGTTCCAACTCCGCGATGCCTACTTTAGTCCATAAATGGACTTAAGCAACTTGCACACTTTACCGCTGCTCCCCACTCTGAATGAATCCCTCTGGCTGATCCATATAGACGCACTCTTCTAAATTTCCATTTAGAAAAGCCATCTTTACGTCCATCTGCCGGATCTCATAATCGTGGAAGGCAGCAATAGCAAGAAGGACTCGAATGGAGCCACCGGAGAAAAGGTTTCGTCATAGTCCAAACCAGGTCTTTGACGAAAACCCTTTGCAACAAGTCTAGCCTTATAGGTTTCAACCTGTCCATCTACACCAATCTTCTTTCTGAAGATCCATTTGCATCCTACGGGTTTTACCCCATCTGGAGCAATGTCCAAAGTCCATACTTTGTTAGTGTACATGGACTCCATTTCGGTCCGCATTGCATCCAGCCATCTTACTGAGTCGCCGCTCTGAATGGCTTGCTGGAAGCTAGTTGGGTCATTATTGTCAATGATGCAATCCTCTCGATCCCCGTCTATGAGAAAATCGTAGTATCTCTCGGGTGGATGAGACTGCCTATTACTTCTGCGGATAGGCGCTGGGATGTCCCTTTCTTCTGAAACTTCCGGTTCTACTATACTTTCAGTAACAGCTTGTGGTTCTGGAATTTCTTCCAGTTCTAATGCGCTCCCACTCTTCTGATTTTCTAAAAATTCAGTTTCCAAGAAGTGGGCATGACGAGAAACAAAAACCTTTTGTTCCTCCGTGTAATAGAAATAATACCCCTTGGAGTTCTTTGGATATCCCACAAACTTACACTGTACTGAGCGTGCCTCGAGCTTTTCCGCAAGCTGCTTTTTAACAAAAGCTGGACATCCCCATGTCCTAAAGTGTTTAAGACAGGGTTTCTTCCCACTCCACATCTGATATGGTGTGGTAGGCACAGTCTTGGTTGGAACCTGGTTCAAAAGATATGCAGCTGATTCTAGTGCATAACCCCAGAAAAATCGCGGTAACCCAGCCTTACTCATCATGGAACGAACCATATCCAATAGGGTTCGATTCCACCTTTCCGATACACCATTGTGTTGTGGTGTGTATGGAGGAGTAAGATGAGAGAGAATTCCATTCTCTTTTAAGTATCCCAGGAACTCGGCACTTAAGTATTCACCACCTCGATCAGATCTCAGTGTCTTGATGCTTTTGCCTGTCTGTTTTTCCACTTCATTCTTGTATTCTCGGAATTTCTCAAAGGCCTCGGATTTATGCTTCATCAAGAAGATATGTCCATACCTAGAGAAATCATCCGTAAAAGTAATGAAGTAGGAATAACCACCTCTTGCATGTGTAGACATTGGACCGCACATGCCACTGTGTACGAGTCCCAAGAGCTCGCTCGCTCTTACTCCGTGTCTAGTAAACAGAGTCTTTGTCATCTTTCCCATGAGACAAGATTCACAAGTAGCATAAGATTGATATTCGAACGGATTCAAATATCCTTCTCTATGTAACTTAGTCAACCGTGTTTCATTGATGTGACCTAGTCTACAATGCCATAAGAAAGCCTGATTTATTTCCGGAGACTTTCTTTTAAGTGTGTTCTGGACATTGAAAACCTGAGCTTGATTTAATACGTATATACCGTCATCTAATGTACCGGACCCAATCAGAACTTGATTTAGGTGGATGTTTACTACATCGCTTACGAATGTAAAATCATATCCCTCTCTTGAAAGTGAGGACACTGATATGATATTACAAGTCAAACTAGGTACATACAAACAGTTACATAGAATCAATATCTGCCCACTTGTCAAACCTAGGCGATATTCTTCCACGGATTCAGCGTCCACGCTCATTCCGTTCGCAACTCTGAGAGAAAAATCGCCTACCCTAATAACTCTACGGTTTCTCAAAGCATGTAATGAATTACAGATATGAGATCCTGCTCCGGTATCTAGTACCCAGGAAGTAGAGTTAATTGACAAACAGTTCTCAATTACAAACACACCCGAGGCCGAAGCCACAACATGGTTCGAATCCTGGCTACTGGCTTCCAAAGCCCTGCAATCTTTCTGCTAATGCCCCTTCCCATAACAATAAAAACATCCCTCCTTCCCTACACCAAGTCCCGAAACTTTTGCTCTTCCCTTTCCTTTTACTTCACTGACACCGTATATCGGCTTTGTGGAGGTCTTCTTCTTTTCACCCTTTGCTTTCGCCCTGGATGTAGAAGAAGAAGGTCCCCTATTAAGCAGAGTGGGTGTCTCCCTGGTTTCTTTCAGGGTGTAAGTGTTGGAGATAGTGCCCTCAGAGTCAATTATTGGATCACAGGCACTTGATTGCAATGATTGAGGGAGGACCTGTCCCAGTAGGACAGTCTTACTCAAGATGATAGTATGCTATCTGGTTTATCTTTATCATCGTATACTGCTTTAGGTGACCTTACAGGTCGCTATTACACGTTGATAGAGCCCCTAGGATTCTTGCTTGACTGCCAGCAGTATGAGGGCGATCATATACGTGGGAGCTGGTAGTCTATAAGCACATCCTTAAAAGGTCCCTAGTCGTGGGAGTTTCGAGACAGGGCATCGATACTCCAGAGTAGACTAGTGTATACAGTCGAGACCCCGACGAGGGGCGGTGGCCGGTCTCACAAGCCATTGGTGTCAGTTGGATCACCTAAGATGTATACAGGTGCTCATTGGGTTATGAGTACACCGGACAGGACTCGTCGGGAACATGCTAGTTGGTCTTATACCTGACGTCAGATAACAGTTCCCTGGTGACATGTGTACAGGTTAGTTCATCGACCTGAGGATCGTCATTTGTCTCGTGTGAGTTCCCACTGTACTTTGATTACTACCCTACCACGCTCAAAGGAGATGTGCAAACAGATTTTAGTTGGGTACAGTCCCGAGCCATATGGAGGAAGTGAGCGGATCTTCAGGGGTTCGTCTCTCCCGGTATTGGGGGTGAGGTCGCGCTGTGTCTAGGAGAGCTATTACACGAAGTCCTTGGCCAAGGCAGGAGATTTACTGGTAGGTATTCCAGTAGTATCTCAGGGTGTTCTGGGCTATGCTCCGACACGACTTGTACCGCTTTTGGGGGTCTGACTTTTACCAACCCCCTAGGCCCGCCATGCGATGCTCATAGAAGAACGGACCGGACTGTACGGATATTGTCACTGACAGGCTCAGTAGGGTGTCAGCATGAGTTCGCTTACAGACGTCCCTTTTGGTCAATACCTGGTAGCCCGTTACGTATAGGCTAATACTTCTGACGTGCTAGTGGTTAAATCCACAACCAAGGTGTTGACGGGTCTTTAGAGTCACCCACAGACCAGTTTCTCAAGTTTCGGGCGAAACGCTGTAGAGGCCGTATGGAGATATGGCAGGGTTCGATCAGATACGTGCGGTATTGCACGGATCATGATCGGACGGATAATACTAGCGGGCTTTGGTTTAAGCCGGATCATAATATTGTACAGTGTAGATTTTGTCTCTTTGCATTTGTATTCAGTGGGAATACAAGTGCGGGCATGTATATGCAGTCGCGGGGTTTTCCTGTAATTTATTACGGGATCAGTTTTCTGAAGTTGCCAGTTTGCATTCCGTTCCGGCCAGTTTTCCTTTGTTCCTTCACGGCCAGATTTTTCCGATGGAGGGGCTAATTTACAAGTTCGCAAATTAGCATTTGTGGAGGGTTTATTTGTGAAATGGTGGCATCAAGATGGTTCATGCATGATGAGATTCTTTTTCCATCACTTGCTTGCATTAAATGAGATTAGAAAGGATTAGAAATTGATATGATATTGTTATCATCATATTTGGTTATGGTCACCCTTTGCTTTTACTAATCTCACCTCCCTTCATGTATTATTCTTTTTCTCTCCACCATTCTATCATTGAGGGGCCGGCCACTTTGGGAGAGAGGGAGGGGTTAATTTTTGATGAGGGAAATTTGTTCATCTCATTTTCTTGCTACACAAATTCTAGCTCCACTTGAAAGTTCATTCCATTCTATTCCTCCATCACCATGGCAATTACATAAACCCCAAATGAGACAATGGATTCTACACTTCATCTAATTCAACCTTGGACGCGTCGGCTAGCCAACTTCGCGCCCGAGTTGCCTCGGTCCAGAGGTGGGAGCCCGTAAAAGAACCCGGCGATGTGGTGCCCGTTTCGACGAGGAGGCGACGACCGGAGATTCTGCGAGGAGATCGGAGTGGAGACGAAGACCGAAGGACACAGATCGCTTGGTATAGCTTCTCTACTCTTATTCTAGTTAGCTAGCGTTAGGTTAATGGCCCGATCCGGGATTTTTGTGCGCGGTGGTGCCGGTTTTCTAGTTTGAAAAGTTTTTCGTTTCCGCATTCCGGCGTCGGATTGACGGCCGGGGTGCCGCCGTGCACTTACATTGGTATCAGAGCCACGCCATTAACCTAGTCTAGCTTGCTCTAGCGAGTTTAAAACTTCGATCGAACATTTATCCCAAAAATGCATTTTCATTGCACATGTTTCTGTCGAAATTTTTTTGGGCTCTAAAAATTTTTCAGGTTGTTGCAGAAACACGTACAGGTAATTCTAAGCAATCTGAGAAAATTTCGTCGCGTGACGTCACCTTTCCACCGCAGAACCGCGACCAAACCCATGCATTGGCCGCGGTTCTGCCGTAGGGTAGACTGTTCATTTGACCAAATTTTTTCAGTGGGCTTATGAATTGAAATTGGGGTTTTTGGAATATTCTTTTTGGGCCCAGATTTTCTGTGAGTGCTACAGTAGTGATTGGGGCCCACTTCGGTAAATTTGATCGATCGAAAATTTTAAACATGTTAGTTCACAGTATTTACATTATATCTGCCACCGTGAATATCACTCGATAGGTAAATCCAGTCTATCTGCTATAGCCCTTTTAGACGGATTTGCGAACGTGACATTCACGTTGATGTTCTGTGTTGTGCTGTGATATTGCGGATTGGTCGTGGGGGATAGCCTGGATGCAGTGGTAGTACAGTTTTGTTTTATATGTACATTTGATATTGCAGGGCGAACGTCCGACATGTGGACTGCCGTTACTGCCTGTTTGTATATTATTCTTTTGGGGCACGACCGGGGTGAGGTCGATGTACCCGTTGTATATTTTACTTTCTGTACTAGGATTACCCCGCGAAGGGGTGCACGGATAGCCGGGTTCTAGAGGGCAACGGGCCCGCATCTCATGGCGTTGAGACGGAGGGGGCTTCACTCTAGAATTGGCGGGCTATTCGCCGCACTCGTAGGGGGTATAGGTTGACCTAGGAGGGGTGCCCAAGTTACTGGATTCCGTGAAGTGCTGGGTGGTCCATTCACGTTGTTGAAGGGGGCTGCCTCGCTTCAGGTTTTGGCGGGTAACTTTCTGCGCCCGTAGGGGTCTAGGATTTCATTGCACAGGCTATCCACACGACCAGGGGAACGTCGGGTTTCAGTAGCGGCTCTGTGAAACCCGGGGATCCCGGATATCTGTATTGTTCTGTGATGCTTATTACATTTCTGTGATGTTGCATTTTATCACGCCTTGAGAGAATATTATATATTGATATATATACTAGTAGATGTTGTATATGTTTTGCATCCGCGCTAGTCCAGTCCCCGCTCTGTCGTTAGTTAAGTAACCTAACGGGTGATGACGGGACCCAGTGGCGAATGCGGATGGCATATACGTACATCATTATTTTCGTTCTTTTGTGGTGTGATCAATTGATGGGACTGCGTTGATTCGGATCAATGCAAGCTAAACAAACCTATTCTAATGTTGTTGGAACATTTTTCAAAAAGCTGTTATTGCAAGGGCGTTCTCTTTTGTTTTGCACAGTGGTATTCGGTTATGAATATCCTGTTAGTTATATGTATGCCCTAGAGGCCATTACTGTACATAGGATGTATATTGTAGTGGATGCTAGGACATATATAGGGAGGACTTTCTTGCTCGACAAGATAGTATGCTATCTGGTTGCTCTTTATCTTAACGTGTACACTGATTGTCTCTCTGTTACATATTGGTAAAGCCTTTAGGATGTGTACTTGACTACCTGGACTATGATGCGGATCATACTAGTGGGGACATGGTAGTCCATAAGTACATTCTTCAAGGTCCCTAGTCGTGGGTGTATCGAGACGGGGCATCGATATACCAGAGTAGACTAGCGTATACCTTCTCGACCCATACAGATGGGCGATGGATGATCCCATATCAATTGGTGTTTGACATCAGAGATGATATACGGGTGCTCAGTGGAGACTGGGTACACTGGACGGACTCGCCGAGAACTCCCAGATGGTATTATACCTTACGTCAGATGGTAGTTCTATGGTGACACTGGTACAGGTTAGTCGGTTGACCCGAGATCGTCATAGAGTCTTGTGTGATTCCCACTGTGCTTTGATTTCCACCTTACCACGTCCAAGAGGGCGTGCAAAACGATGGTTTTTGGGTACATTCCCGAATCACATGGAGGCAATGAGCGATAGGAGGGGATTCGTCTCTCCCGGTATAGGGAGTTGATGTTGCGCCGTGTTCGATTGGCTATAACCGGAAATCCCTGGCCAGGGTTGCTGAGATTTATTGGTAAGTGTTACCAGTAGTTTCTCGAACTGTTATAGACCTCATATCGACACGACTTATCGAGCTACTGGGGTCTGACGTTTACCACCCCTAGGCAAGATATACGACATATCAGACGAACAGACCGGACTGTACGGTAAGTGTTACTGGTTGGATTCACAGGAGTGTGAGCGGGCTTGCTCGTTGATCTTCTGATCGCTCAATACCCGGGTGGCCGTTACGTTTAGCAGACCGCTTGCGGCTTGTGGGTGTTTGATATGATCATCACCTGCTGCCGGCGTATTGACGAGTCTTTAGAGTCCTACACAGAGGTTTCCTGGCTCAAGCGAAACGAAATAGGAGCGCATATGAGATATGTGCGGGACCGAGAATAATACCAGTATGTGATACTGTATTCGATTCTCGTGATTTGTGACATTGATCGGTTATATGCGATATAGCCGGGTTATCGGATCAAGTGTTGATTCGATAAGTTGTTACGATTGATATTAGTCGGTTATATGCAGTATGACCGGATCATTAAATCAAGTGTTGATTTAATGATTTAATGTATAATTATATATTTGATATATTACTTTACATTAACTAGTATTGGTTCACTTAAGATTATTTTTCTCACTAGATAGTGCACATTGTATATTTGATATATGTTTGTGCACTAGATTGCATCATGTTTGATGATACATGCAAACATGGGTGGGTGTGTGACTTACACCTTTGTTTAGTTAATGGTTAGGTTTTTTTTTCTTTATTTATTTTATAAAACATAATGGTTTCTTTCTTTTCTTTGCTAGAAGCTTCATGTTGTTTTCTAGCATTTTTGAAAAGTCTAAACCATTTTGTTTTTATTCCTTAACCTAACCATTTACCTAAACCTTAGTTTATTCTCTACACAAGTTACTTCACCCATGGTTGCATTATGATAAGCATCACTTGATTTTCTATTTTGAATATTCATTCATTCATTCTTTTTTTTCCTTCTTCTTCTTCTTCTTCATGAAGAGAAGAAAACCTTGCTAGAAAAATTCCAAGTGATGAATCCAAGTGAGAAATCCAAATCCAAAGTGAACCCACTTCCTATTTCTTCATCCTCTACCACTTGCCATGTTGTATAGGGTGTTTTCTTCACAAGGTTCATGACCAAGTGAAGATGGAGCTTGAGTTAGAGTCGCCTCGACGTAGATCATCTTCGGCACCGAAGTCAACGACCTAGCCCGATCATTTCTCCGACGAAACCATCGCTAGAGTCCGGGATTCCGATGATTGCAGTGGAGGGATGTATTCACGGAGCTTTGGAAGTGGAGGACCGGATCTACAAAGGTTGTAGTCCCTTTCACTTTCTAGTAAAGTTGTTTACTTGTATGGTTTTCGCCTTACCTCTAGTTAACGATCTACCATTAGGGTTTCTCGGCACAAGAAAAATTTGATTTTGGCATGGTTGATGCCTTGTGGAACCTCTTGAGTGTGTCTAGGAACCCTATAGTGGTATCAGAGCCTAGCTAGAGCCTTAGGCGAAGTGTAGACGAAATTAGAAATCCGATCGAACCCTAAACCTTAATCGGACACCCTTCTCTGTAAATTTTTTCAAAACTGGGATTTTCCTAGATTAAAAATAGCTAAATAATTCAGCAGGGATTTTTAGAAGTTACTGTGCAACACGTGAGTCTAAGTCGTTTAAAGCGCCGCGGAACCGCGGCACGAGCATGGCTCGTGCGGCGGTTCCGCGGCCGTACCATCACTTTATTCTTCACAGTTTGCACAGTAATGTCCTAATTTGATTCCTGTGTTTTCTGGGAATTTTTAATTTGCACTCAAGAGTTGAGTTGTCTGGGTTGTATTGGGGACTCGATGATTCGATCTGATTGTTTAACTTTGTCTATGTGTTTTTCCGGGTAATTTTAGAACATGTTAAAAAGTTCGACCGGATATAAATACCCAATTTTTTCTCCTGCCGGGAAATTTCCAATTGTTGGATTTTTCCGTAGTTTAATAACGTTCTATGTAGTGCAAGTAACGCGATGGACCCTCTAGAAGACAACAAACCTTAACTCGATTATGCGACTGTCTTGAACTGCCCTTTGAACCTTCGGGTTTGTGGCAGTACGGCGTGCCACATGTGAGGCGTTGGCTTGACCCTTCTACGGCTGGACCGTTGGTACTGTGGCATGAAGTGAATGTTTTTAAACTTATTTCATGTATTGAGCTGTTTCGGGAAAACTTGGGTGTTTGATTGTTCGATCGGAAAGTTTAACATTTTCTATTTATCTGGAATGTGATACAATATTTGGAATTCACAAGTAGTTATGAGATAACTGAATGAATGTTATAAATCTAGTAGTTTAGTCTCACTTGATCGGTTGCCACGGGATTTTGATGTGATCAAAAGTTTGTCGCAATCGCGTAGCGTACGCGGATACTCGCCGGTAAACTTAATAGACAGCCACGCCCCATAGCCCCGACCAAGTGACTGTAGGAGAACCCCGTCGCCAAAAGCATCCGTTTGGGTGCTCGCGGCAGCGGTGTTCCGCCTTAGTGCACTTCGTCGACGGCGTCCGGGGGTGCGGCCGTCTACTGAAGTTTGCGACGAGCATTCGATCGCATATCGGGAATCTTGTTGAATTGCCCGACTACATATTGAAAAGTGTTTTCGATATAGAGACTAAAATGCGGGGTTTATAATTGTTAGGCATGCGATGTCTAAGGAATTCATTTGATTAGGCATGCGATGTCTATGCAGGTTGCGGATTCCAACTGTTGTAGTTTTACACTTTCTTTTCTGCGACCGTAAGTGTAATATGTAATATCGCCGGTTTCGTTGCTATATGTCAACGACAATTGGGATGGGCATATTTACTTACATTGATGACATGTGATGTTATGTGTTGTTGGATATGTTATATTGGATCGTCGTGTTTGAATAGCCGGGTTTTTTATGTGAGATGAGTGATTTTCTTTTTCATTCATGTAAAAACTTGTATGTAATATTCTTTTATTGGGGCACTTCCACGTTGCGGAAGATGTCACCGTTGATGTATATTATTTTCTTTTCCGCACTAGGATAGACCCAAGGAGGGGAGCACAAGTAACCGGGTTCTAGAGTCCAGTGGGAGACCAACTCGAGGAGTCGAGTCCGGGTCTCCTAACTCTAGAATTGGTAGGGTTGCTTGCCGCTCTCGTAGGGGTCTAGGGGTGCGGGTTTGGCTATTCATCGCGATCGTGGAATCCGTGTTTTATACTGGCTCGTATTGAAAACACGGACGTCCTAGTATATCCAATATTTCATATGTTTCTTCTGCTGCGATATCTGTGATGTGATCATTTGATATGCTGTGATGGATACTGTATATAGTATATATGATATATTATATAGACGTTACTTATGTTTTACACCAGCACTACCCCTGCCCCGCTCTGTCGTTAGTTACCTAACCTAACGGTGCACGAGGGGACATCGAGGCGAATGCGGATGCCATAAGTGTACGTTGTATTTATCTATGATGTTTAGGTGGACTTAAATGATGGGAGTTCATTAATATGATTAATGAAAGAAAAGAAACCTAAAAGATGTTGTGGAATCGAATTTTCAAAAACAGGTAGCTACAGTTCTTGCTTTGCATCGCGGTGTTCCTTGTAGAACATCCTGCACCTTATTCGATAAGGAAAGGGCCGAGATCCCTTCACCGGGAGTGACCCCTTTAGCAATAACTGGCAGATACTACAACCCTCGGTTTGTCTTTTGATTGCTCCTATAGTTTTTGCTTTGCACAGCGGTATATATGATATATCCTGCACCTTATTCGATGAGGAAAGGGCCGATGATCCCTTCACCGGGAGTGACCCCTTTAGCAAAACTAGAAAAGCCTAAAAAACACTCCATTTCAAAATTCATTCGATCTTACAATGATATCAAGTTCATTACGCAATGGGTTTTCAGAAAAACCTGTCGTAGCCCTCCGTCATTTCATATAAGTTGTATATAGTATTCGTGCTACATTTGTTGGCTTTCGTCAAGGTGTAGTGTGCGGTAGCTATATGCTGCTTATCTGCTGCATATGATGCGATTGGATTAGGGTAGTCGTGCGGCTTTGTTGGCTTTCGTAAAGGGTTGTGCGGGTGGGTTTAATTCAATCAAGAAATGACGGGTTGAATTTGACTAGTGGGCTATGGTTTGTTGGCTTTCGTCAAGGTCATAGCACGTTAGGGGAAAAATTATCGGGAATTTCAAGTTTTGAAATTTGCAATGAGATTGCATACCTTCTATGAGATAGTTGGATCCCGATACCCGCTCCTGGGAGAGTTTTACACATTACAATTAGCCGATTAAGTAGGTGTCTAGAAAGGTGTTAACGGGGTAACGCCTCTGGGAAAATGAGGTTTACTTTAATTAGGTTCGTGCGAAAGCACGGGGGACCTCCCTCAAAGTACCGACACTGGCCTGGCTGAAAGATTGGCGAACTTGTAGCGTGTAATTAATCCCGGCTAGTCTTTCCTTTTAGGGTTTGAAGGAAGATTTAATAAAAACAGTGGGAGCCATCCTGATTAGATAAAATAATAACCAATCTGATCTTGCAAGAGCATACGCCGAGTGTTTTCTTCTCTCTCTCTCCAGGTAGCGACCATATCACGCCTTAATCAAGATAATAATACGGATGTATTGACCGAACCCGCTTGTTATACTGTGCTGGGGATCATTGGTCCCGCTCCAACTTATAATTGTTATAAGACCGAGCAAGAAATAGGGGAATGCCAGAATTCCTATGCCGCCCAAACGAAGAAAGTGCATGTGATGCATCTCCTTCGGGTGTGTTCATTACACAGAACTGTTTCTGTGTATCCTCTACGTCCTCGGTATTTGATACCGGATCAAGATCCCAGATATGTAATCTGTTACATAGGGCTACAGAAAGGTAGAGAACTGAGAACGGGTGATAAGTTTCATGAGACAGAAAACGGTGCAAGTGTTGCAGCCAAGTTGTTGGTCACTGTCACCCTGTATTCCAAATACATTGATTCTGAACGAATGTTATTAGATACCGAACCTGATATACAAAATCATATCAGTCTCTTTATTAGTAAAGAAATGATAAAATTTTGTATTGTTGGATAATGTTTTGAACATTTCCTATATCAAAAGTTGATCGGTTCAGGCACGTTATCTAAAAGCATTGATGTTCTAAATCAAACTACAGTTCTTAGTATACGGAACACACACAAGAGGAAGAGTTCACATATGAACGAATCCTTCTTGAGGTATTGTAGACTAGGTCATATCAATGCGACCCGACTGGCTGAAGTTACATTTAGATGTATATTTAAATTAGTTTGAATTTACATCTTATGAAACTTGCCAGTCATGTCACAAAGATTAGATGACCGTAGCTCTGTTTATTGGAAACAGAGAAAGAGTTAGTAAACTCTTGGGACTGATACATGATGATGTATGAAGGTCCCCTGTCTACACATGCCAAGATCGGTTCTTTGTACTTCATTACATTCTCTGATGATCTCTTTAGATTCAGACATATGTTCCTGTTGAAACACAAGTCTGAACCTTTTGAGATATTCACAGAATATAAGTTAGAAGTAGAGAACCAAAACGGGTATAAGTATTATGTCCTTTAATGTGATCAAGGAGGAGAATACTTGAGCACGGAATTCTTGGAGTTTTCTAAAGGAGAATGAGATTCTCTCTCAGCATTACTCCTCCGTATACACCACAGCACGTCGGTGTATCGGGGCGGAGCAATCACACCCTATATGATAAGGTGTACTCTGTGATGAGTACTACTGAGTTACCTATTTCCTTTTGGGAGTTATGCACTTGAGAAGCTGCATACCTATTGAATAGGGTTCAAATCAAATCAGTTGCCTACCACTTCATATGTGATATGGAAAGGGAAGAGCCCATATCTTAAGTTAGTTAAGATTTGGGGTTGTCCGGCCTATGTCTAAAGGAAAATCCGGACAAGCTCGAGGCAAAATCTGTTATGTAGAATTGGAAATGTTTCAGCTATACAAACTGCAGCTGATGATTTGGTAGAACCAAAGGATTCAATAGTTACCAATGAATCTCAGCCTCTCCGCCGATCTAGTAGGGTTCCTCACCCACCTGAGAGATACTTCTGTTTCTCTATGACAGTGGGAGCGAGGATTGCATCATGAGATGATGACCCAACTATTTTCGAGCTGGCCATCAGGAGTGGGACTCTATAAGAATGGCTGGATGCTTAGCGATCTGAGATGGAATCCTTATACACCAACAAAGTATGGACTTTGGTTGCTCTATCTGAAGGGTTAAATCCCCATCACGAGCAAATATATCTTGAGAAGATTACTTGGTGTACATGGAAAAGTTAAGACTTTCAAAGCTAGACTTGTTAAAGGCTTGGATTATGATGAAACCTTTTCTAAGGAGCTATGCTTAAGTCCATCCAGATCCTACTTGCCACGGCTACATACCATGACTACGATATTTGGGGGTTGGGTGTCATGACTGCTTTTCTAAATGATGTTTTAGAAGAGAGCGTCTATAAGTACACAGCCAGAGGGCTTCGTAGACAGTAGGAGCAGCGGAAACGTGAGCAAGATGTTTTATGTGATATAGCAGGCATCGCGAAGTTGGAACATCTGTTTTGATGTGGTAATCAAAGAGTTTGACTTCATCAAAATGGTAGATGGACCTTGTATATACAAAAAGGTAGTAGGGAGTATGGTGGTGATCCTCGTAGAGTACGTGGATGACATATTCTTGATAGGGAAGGAGTTTCCTATGCTACGCTCGGTCAATCTCCGCTTATCATAAGGATTCTCCATATAGGATCAAGATGATACCTCCTAAATCCTGGGTTTTGAATCTATGAGATAGATCTAATTGGATGTTAGGATTCTCACTAGATGTAGTGAGATGGTATCAATCGATCCTGGGGAGAATCACTGAAAAGGTTCCAGGGTGATAAGGACGACTGAATGTCAGTCACAGGCATTGTCTTTACCCTCAGTAAAGGGACGGTATGTTGGAAGAGTTCTAAGCTAGATACCGTGGCATACTAGACGATAAAGGCTGGATACATCGCTACTTAAGATGCTACCAAAGAGGCAGTCTGGGTTTATATTAGTTCATGAGATGAACTTCGTTCCTCCCATTATGTGACAATGGAGTCGTGGCTTATGCCAAGGAACGCCCGTCCCATCAGTGATCCAGACATATTCTGAGGCAGCATCACCTGATCATGGAGATAGTTGATCTCTAGGGTGATCGAGGTTAGGAGAGTAGACTCAGAGGACAACACGGCGGATCCACTCACAAAGGCCTTTTCCCAGAGAGAGACTTTTATGGGATGGTTGAGTATGAGATACTGCAACCACTGCTACAGATGGCCCTAGTGCAAGTGGGAGATTGTTAGTTATATGTATGCCCTAGAGGCCATTACTGTACATAGGATGTATATTGTAGTGGATGCTAGGACATATATAGGGAGGACTTTCTTGCTCAACATGATAGTATGCTATCTGGTTGCTCTTTATCTTAACGTGTACACTGATTGTCTCTCTGTTACATGTTGGTAAAGACCTTAGGATGTGTACTTGACTACCTGGACTATGATGCGGATCATACTAGTGGGGACATGGTAGTCCATAAGTACATCCTTCAAGGTCCCTAGTCGTGGGTGTATCGAGACGGGGCATCGATATACCAGAGTAGACTAGCGTATACCTTCTCGACCCATACAGATGGGCGATGGATGATCCCATATCCATTGGTGTTTGACATCAGAGATGATATGCGGGTGCTCAGTGGAGACTGGGTACACTGGACGGACTCGCCGAGAACTCCCAGATGGTATTATACCTTACGTCAGATGGCAGTTCTATGGTGACATTGGTACAGGTTAGTCTGTTGACCCGAGATCGTCATAGAGTCTTGTGTGATTCCCACTGTGCTTTGATTTCCACCTTACCATGTCCAAGAGGGCGTGCAAAACGGTGGTTTTTGGGTACAATCCCGAATCACATGGAGGCAATGAGCGATAGGAGGGGATTCGTCTCTCCTGGTATAGGGAGTTGATGTTGCGCTGTGTTCGATTGGCTATAACCGGAAATCCCTGGCCAGGGTTGCTGAGATTTACTGTTAAGTGTTACCAGTAGTTTCTCGAATTGTTATAGACCTCATATCGACACGACTTATCGAGCTACTGGGGTTTGACGTTTACCACCCCTAGGCAAGATATGCGACATATCAGACGAACAGACCGGACTGTACGGTAAGTGTTACTGGTTGGATTTACAGGAGTGTGAGCGGGCTTGCTCGTTGATCTTCTGATCGCTCAATACCCGGGTGGCCGTTACGTTTAGCAGACCGCTTGCGGCTTGTGGGTGTTTGATATGATCATCACCTGCTGCCGGCGTATTGACGAGTCTTTAGAGTCCTACACAGAGGTTTCCTGGCTCAAGCGAAACGAAATAGGAGCGCATATGAGATATGTGCGGGACCGAGAATAATACCAGTATGTGATACTGTATTCGATTCTCGCGATTTGTGACATTGATCAGTTATATGCGATATAGCCGGGTTATCGGATCAAGTGTTGATTCGATAAGTTGTTACGATTGATATTAGTCGGTTATATGCAGTATGACCGGATCATTAAATCAAGTGTTGATTTAATGATTTAATGTATAATTATATATTTGATATATTACTTTACATTAACTAGTATTGGTTCACTTAAGATTATTTTTCTCACTAGATAGTGCACATTGTATATTTGATATATGTTTGTGCACTAGATTGTATCATGTTTGATGATACATGCAAACATGGGTGGGTGTGTGACTTACACCTTTGTTTAGTTAATGGTTAGGTTTTTGTTTTCTTTATTTATTTTATAAAACATAATGGTTTCTTTCTTTTCTTTGCTAGAAGCTTCATGTTGTTTTCTAGCATTTTTGAAAAGTCTAAACCATTTTGTTTTTATTCCTTAACCTAACCATTTACCTAAACCTTAGTTTATTCTCTACACAAGTTACTTCACCCATGGTTGCATTATGATAAGCATCACTTGATTTTCTATTTTGAATATTCATTCATTCATTCTTTTTTTTCCTTCTTCTTCTTCTTCTTCTTCATGAAGAGAAGAAAACCTTACTAGAAAAATTCCAAGTGATGAATCCAAGTGAGAAATCCAAATCCAAAGTGAACCCACTTCCTATTTCTTCATCCTCTACCACTTGCCATGTTGTATAGGGTGTTTTCTTCACAAGGTTCATGACCAAGTGAAGATGGAGCTTGAGTTAGAGTCGCCTCGACGTAGATCATCTTCGGCACCGAAGTCAACGACCTAGTCCGATCATTTCTCCGACGAAACCATCGCTAGAGTCCGGGATTCCGATGATTGCAGCGGAGGGACGTCTTCACGGAGCTTTGGAAGTAGAGGACCGGATCTACAAAGGTTGTAGTCCCTTTCACTTTCTAGTAAAGTTGTTTACTTGTATGGTTTTCGCTTTACCTCTAGTTAACGATCTAGCATTAGGGTTTCTCGGCACAAGAAAAATTTGATTTTGGCATGGTTGATGCCTTGTGGAACCTCTTGAGTGTGCCTAGGAACCCTACATATCCAGCTCCTCAGTCGACGAGGCAAGGGCCGAGATCCTTTCACCGGGAGTGACCCCTTGGACAAAAGTTTGCGTCAGGGCAATAACTTCACTATAGCCGATTACTTTTGCTTTGCATCGTGGTATTCAGTTGGAATATTCTGCACCTCATTCTACGAGGAAAGAGCCGAGATCCCTTCACCGGGAGTGACCTCTTTAGCAAAGGTTTTCGTCACTATATTTTTATAAAAGCTATCTGGTTCCTTCAACGATATCAAATTCATTACGTTAAAGGTTTTCGCCAGAAACCATTCGTAGCCCTCCGTCGTTTCAGACGGGTAGCACGTAGTATTCATGCTATGTTTGTTGACCTTCGTCAAGGAATAGTGTATGGTAGCTGCTTGTTACCTTTCTGCTGCATAGATAGATGCGTTGGTTTGGGACAGTCGTATAGCCTTGTTGACCTTCGTCAAGGGCTTGTACGGGTGGGTTCAAATTAACCTGGACAATGACGGGTAGAACTTGACATGTGACTTATGATTTGTTGACCTTCGTCAAGGTCATAAGAGCATGGGGCAAAAATCACATCGGGAGTTTCTAAAGAAACTGAAACTTGCCAGATATGCGCATACCTTCTGGAGTGTGATAACGTGAGCGGATTCCGTCACATTATCATGCGATGATAGTTGGATCCCGATTCCCACTGATGAGTTGGTTTACTCCTCGGGTGATCCCGACTAATTCTTCTTTCAGGTTTGGGGAAGAATTTGACGTTACAGTGGGAGGTTTCCTGATTAGATAAAGTGATAACCATTCTGATCTAGGTTAGAGTGCACGCTGAGTGTTTCTTTTCTCTCTCTCTTTGGCAGCGACCATGACCCGACCCTAGACTATGACTCAGTGACCAAAATTAACCGAACCTTCTTATAAGACTGGCTTTTGGATTGTCAGAGTTGCAAACCTCATTGCCACTCCTACTTTTACCCTTTTCTCTAGGACACCCCATAATATTACGAACGTCCACTTCCATTGGACAAAAACCATCGTATGGTTATATACGAACTCGAAGGAATTTACTCGAGGATGGTTTCCAGTTCTGGAGAAAACGAATAGGACTATTCAGTTGTCTTTTCCTTTTACCTTCTCTCAGGTTGCGAGTACTCCTTGGTTTAGGAGATAGTACACCTATTACGCAAATTGGATAGTCTTCTTCCAAACCTTAGGCTGGTGCCGAACGGTGGGGAATGAAGAAAACCAATTACCATAACGATGGTGTACAGAAGGTATTAAGTAAAGACATATCAAGGGATTAGTAAGAGGGCAAAGTAAATTGCGACTGCTATTCACGACCAAACCAAGTATTTCTTCGCCAATCCTAAATCACCTTTGTATTTCTCCAGGACACTGCGTATCACTACGAAGATCCACAGTTTATTGGATACTCCATCGTATGGTTATATACGAACTCGAAAGGAACTTGTTCCAGTTCGGGTATGGATTCTGGTTCAGGAGAAATAGGAATAAGGTTTATTCGGTTGTCTTTTATCTTCACCTTATCTCACATTGCATGTGCTCCTAGGATTAGGACAGTACACCCATCATGCTTATTGGATAGTCTTCTTCCAAACTATAGGCTGGTGCCGAAAGGTAGGAAAGGAAGAAAACCATTTGGCCTAAAGGGGTGTGCAGAAGGTAATGACTAAAGACATATAAAGGCATTTGGAGAGGTGGCAAAGAATTATACGGTTACATTCGTGAATCTGGATAATGGAAGAGGCATTACTAGGAATACCCGGATACCCCTTCGAAATATTTACATGTTTCAGTTTCACTGTGTACTGTTAAAAGAAAACTGATTTCATAATTAGACACTTGCTCCAGGGTATGTATTTACCAGGTATGATTCTCACATCTGTATGGTTTTACAGATGATGAGTGGGAGTAAGTTATTGGGAATTAGGTGATCATCCTCATTATATCAAAATTCGTTGTAATTGGTGATATTTGAGGAAATCGTCTGGGCTGTTTGCCGGACGGCAAATATTTGGTTTTGAATATCCGCTGTTATGCACCAATTTCAAATTGATATATTTGTACGTCTATTTTCATAGAGTGAGATATACCTTTTTGAAATTATGTCTATGACATTTACCTATATCAGTGGATGGTTAGGTAAGGAGCATTAAACAACGGTGTAATTCTTCTTAACCATAAGTACAGTTTTCAACCTACGACACACAGGGAATGAGTTATTAGACTCAAGGGACTTATACAGAGTGTTGTATGTTGTCCAGCGTCCATCAGGACAGAGGGGTTGGTTCTCGTACTTTATTCGGTTTACTTATGACTTCTCTAGTTTTTAGACAGGTGTTTCGTAGAAACACAGGGTCCGAATCTTGAGAAGTTATAGGTATATGAATAAAGTAGAGAACCAGGTATTGCATGTATCGGGATTCTTCAAGGTGATCGAAGATGTAGATACTTGTGTGTGGTATTCAGATGATAGTAATGATTAAGAGAACTTGCTTCTCTTTCAGGTTATTCATAATTGGAAGCATTCCTAAATTGAGTAACGCTGATCGGCCTCCTTCCATTTAGTTGACATGTACTGGAGACAGCTGCATGATTTGATTCTGGTTCAATTAAATCAGTGCCTCTGTTTCTGTATTGGATATAGAACAGTTCGTATCTTGACGATCTTAAGGTACGGGGAGTTGTCCGGCTTATGCTTAAAACCAGACTCTGGATGACTCAAGGTACGTTTCTGTAATGGCAGTTTGTGGGTTGACCGAGGCTATGACGAGGGTTGATTTTCTACCATCTGGAAGATCAATAGTGATATTGTTCTTGACTCGCCACAGTTTTAATAAAAATGAATTTTTTCAGAAAACAGTAGTGGGAGTATGGTGGAACTGGAAGTGATTCCAGAACCGCAAACTGTCACGACCCGCAGGGTACGGAACGTGACTGGCACTTAAGTTTACGAGACGTCTCAAGACGTCCGTAAAATAAGTGAGCCAAAGCCCAGAAACCAAAACCAAATAAGCAAAAGAGTGAAGAAAAACCAATCAATTGAAAGCGAGTTTATCAAAAGTCATATCAACCCTTTTTAAAAACAATATCAATTTTTCCGAAAATTTCGGCAGAGTCTCCTTTGTAAATACTGGCCCCCAAAATGGGTACAACAAGAATATATATCACTACAACAAATAAGGCATCCCCAAGAGGGAGCTAGCTCTTCGCCACAAGGCGGTCACAAATCCCACGCAATATAAAACAACAACATGCAAAATAAACATAAGAAAGCATAAGAAAACCGCATGTCGACTCAAGTGAGCTCGACCCCAAAATACAGCATAAAAAAAGTCCACAAATCTCACAGTCTCATCTCTAGGTCAATATACAACAATACTGGTAGATACAGTAGATGGAGTACTCTAGATACAAAGAATATACAAGATGGTACAAAAATAATAATACAACCCACCTACGAGCAAAAACCTCGAGTCCTGGCAAGAGACGCAAAAGAAGCGGTGCGCCCGCCGCTACTGTGCTGACGGAGCGGACCTGCAAAAGTCTGTGGCACAACAGGGGTGAGTTGCCAACTCGTGAGTAATAAATAACATCTATAGAGGCTATCGCAAGTATGCACACAAGCATCCTAGTATCTATAATACAGGTATGGCAGGACATAATAGCAGGTATGTATGCAATATGAATATACTAGCAGGTATGAATGCAATGTGAATCAACTCATGATCTGAATGTGTAAGTATAAGAATCATGTTTTTCCTTTAGGAATCTCTTTTGAAATACCAGCACAATACCAATAGAATCAACAAGAACCTGTGTCCAGCAACGACACCTCAAAACTATCACAAATCTCATATATCCATGTCATAGTATCTCTGGCCTCAGCCATCCGTCTGACCCATCTCAATATCACTATCTCAACATCTCGCGGCCACGGTCGGTATCCTCTGGATATCCGCCGTCCCAAACAGTCACCGGTAGGTAATCCGTCCCCTGCCAGGCTCATCGTCAGCAACACGAGCTTCTTGCCCCGGGGTACCTTACCGGGCCCACCATGTACCCGAGACGGTTCATCCAACTCCTCGAAACGGGTCTCGAAAACCACAGCAAACTCATGGTGGACGACACTTACATCACTAGAAAACCGCAATTTACTTATTTTAAAAATATAATAAGTTTAGAAATTTTGCGGCTTTCCCCCGAAATCCAGAAATATCACAAAATCTCAAGAAATCCTCATAAATGCATATGCCAATGATAATGAATGCATATGGTATCAATAATCAAGTTGCGATGTATGATTGATAGACTAGGCATGAACAAATAACATGATGAGGTACATGCACATGATTAGCAATCTTATGATTTCATTTTAAGGAATTAAAGGCAATAGCACAGGTTTAAGCATCAATTATAGTAAAAGGTTTCAAATTATAGGTTATCTAGTGTGGTGGCATGGCAATTACCAGGGCGTGTGTGTAAGCATGAATAGTGCTCGTGCTGCATATAAAAACCCTGGCAATGGTGCAGGTGTCCTATAGAATGGGTTCGCATATGTAGGTCAAATAAGGCATGGATGTAGTTACTAATATCACTAAAATCTTAACTACTTAAACTATCGAGAGACTTGCGCCATCCAAATGATAGTCCCCCGTAGATGTTAAATCTACTCACCGGAATCCCTAACTAGCCACGTCCAATCACCCCTTTCCCCTTTCGTGCCGCGTCTGACGTCTCCGCGACCGAACCTGGAATTTACATCAATACCAAACATAGGTTACATATCAAGAACGATGTAAATCCCAAACGAAAATACTAACGTTCACAAGCTAGGTACAACGTGCACAAGGTGCGCGGAACACACGCGAAAATCGCAAAAACTAACTAAATCGTCGATTTGGTCGCCCGGCAAAGCTAAAACCCACTCACTAAAAAAAATCGCACTCACACATCCTAAATGTCATAGGATATGCCAAAAATATCATCAAGATATCGCAAATAATTCATCACAATAATTTTATAAAAACCTAGTAAGCACTAAAAATTCCAAATTCGTGCAAACATCGCGTATTTGTGATAAAGTGCTCATATCATCGCACAATCCTACAATCCACACAACTAGCTAGCCACAACACTAAATTTATTCCATTTACCATGCTTCAAAATACATTTTCCATAAACAAACCCTTTCTAGAATTTCATAACTAGCAATCTTAATCCAAACTATACATGAAAAACCCTAAATTAACACTTGTTTATAGCCCAATTAGCAAGTTAACCTCTTAGATTAGGTTAGCAAAACAACTAGATAACATAATAGATTTGATTAACCTACTAAAGATTTCTAAAACCCTAGTTTAATTTCAAACCATGAACTAGAAAAAACTAGATTAGGATTTAGCTATAATTTTAACACTAACACAACATGCAAGTTCTAGTTAGCACACTTTATCTACAAATTAACCTTAGATTAGAAATTATACCTCACACTAGAGATCTAGCAAGAACAAGCTGCCTCCAAAGATGGCTTCATAGCACCATGATCCAAGCAAGAAAGGCTAAGGAAAATGGAATGAAGGATGGAGGTTAATTTGTGAGGTTTAAATTGGAATTTTGGAGCAATATGATGGAATTTTGAAGGAAATGGAAAGAAAAAAAATGAAGAGGGAGAGCTGCAGATTTCCAGCAGAGAATGGAGGGAGATTGGTGTGGGTGGTGATGGAAAAGTCATGGTCAACCCATACCAATCAACCAAAGACCCATACCCACATTAAAAAATCAAAACCCTTTTCAAAATACCTCATTTCCACACATAATAAAAAGTCAAAGGAGGCAAGGAATTTTTCCTTGTGCTGCTGAAAGTGGGCCGGCCTAGGGGTGAGGGAAGAGTGAATGGGGTTTTACAAAAAAAATTTTATGCAAAAAGACCCCCTACAAGTCCAAAATTGCTAGTTTTAGCTTAAATTCAATAAATTTCGTTTTCCATAATAAAAATTAGTTAAAACTTAAAATAAAATACTAAAAATTTATATTACAACTAGATTTTAATTAACATGATTTTAAAGATTAAAATTAGCTCAAAGAAATTTGTATTTATCGCTAATTTAATGTATTTTCTTACCGGCTTAAAATAATATAAAAAAATTGAAAAATAGGGAAATTTTTTTAAATGACCAAAAATTAATAAGTAACTCATTAGCTACTAAAAACTAGCAATTACCTATCCAAATTAGGTATAATTAGTCCTAAACTGCAAAATAACAAAAAAGACGGTTTACGGAAAAATACCGAATTTTCACCGATTTTCAGGAAAACACCAAAACGACTTTTCAAGGCGCTACAATCTTCCCCCCTTAAAGAAATTCGGTCCCCGAATTTAAAAATATAACTACGCGTACCTTCAAAGAGATGGGGATATTTCTTCCTCATCTCGCCCTCGGTCTCCCAGGTGACCTCCTCGCTGCTCTGGCTACGCCAAAAGACCTTGACGGTCGGTATAACTTTCGATCTCAACTTCTTTACCTGCCGATCCAGGATGGCCACCGGCTGCTCTGCAAAAGAAAGGTCGCGCTCTAGCTGGACTGTCGGGTGCTGAATCGCATGCGAAGGGTCGTGAAGGTACTTGCGGAGCATCGAAACATGGAAGACGGGGTGAACATCGGGAAAGCTAGGTGGAAGAGCCAAATGATATGCAACTGCGCCGACACGCTCGAGAATCTCGAAGGGACCCACAAATCTGGGACTAAGCTTTCCTTTTCGCCCAAATCGCATCACGCCCTTCATCGGAGAGACCCTCAGAAAAACATGATCGCCAACTGCGAACTCTAGCCTGCGACGACGCCTGTCTGCATACGATTTCTGCCTGCTCTGAGTTGCTCTCATCCGGTCTCGAATCAACTGTATCTTCGCTGTCGTCTCCTCAACAAGCTGCAGCCCCAATATACTGCTCTCGCTGAGCTCTGTCCAACAAACGGGCGATCTGCATCTCCTTCCATACAATGCCTCAAAAGGTGCCATCTGAATAGTATCCTGGAAGCTGTTGTTGTAGGAGGACTCCACTAACGGTAAATGACGATCCCAGCTACCGCCGAAGTCTAAAACGCACGCTCTGAGCATGTCCTCGAGAGTTTGAATGGTCCACTCTGACTGTCCGTCGGTCTGCGGATGAAACGCTGTGCTGAAGCTCAAACGAGTGCCCAAAGCCTCCTGAAATCTCTGCCAAAGTCGGCTGGTGAACTGGGTGCCTCGATCTGACACGATACAAGTCGGTACGCCATGCAACCGCACGATCTCGTCGATGTAAAGCTGGGCATACTGAGCGAAGCTGAAAGTGGTCTTCACTGGCAGGAAGTGAGCCGCTTTCGTCAATCGATCTACGATCACCCAGATGGAGTCGTACCCTCGACTGGTCCTGGGTAGACCCACAACGAAATCCATCGAAATCTGCTCCCATTTCCATTCTGGAATGGGTAACGGCTGTAGCTCTCCTGCGGGCCTCTGGTGCTCGGCCTTGACTTGTTGACAAGTCAGGCATCTCGATACAAACTCCGCAATGTCCCTCTTCATCCCGTCCCACCAGTAGCTCTCTCTCATATCATGGTACATCTTGGTGGAACCGGGGTGGACACTATACACTGATCGGTGTGCCTCCTCAAGAATGTCGTGCCGCAATCCATCAACATCTGGTACGCACAGTCTAGATCCATATCGTAAAATCCCTTGATCATCAATCACGAACTCGGAAAATCTGCCCTGTCCCATCTGTGCCATGATCTCTGAGCAACGGTCGTCTCTGCGCTGTGCCTCATATATACGGTCAAGCAACTGTGGGCGTGCACGAACATGAGTGAGCTGTCCCCCTGTCTGAGTGAACTCGAACTCAACTCGTCTGTCGCATAAAATCTGCCAATCTGCTGACGACTGCCTCTGCACTGCGCGCAAAAAGGATAGACTACCCCCGGGCCTCCTGCTCAAAGCATCTGCCACTACATTCGCCTTGCCTGGGTGATATAAGATCTCGCAGTCGTAGTCTTTCACCAACTCCATCCAACGACGCTGTCTGAGGTTCAGGTCTCGCTGCTGAAATATGTATTTTAAGCTCTTGTGGTCTGTGAATATTTGGCACGACTCGCCATATAGGTAATGTCGCCAAATCTTCAGTGCAAAGACCACTGCAGCCATCTCCAAATCGTGAGTGGGGTAGTTCTGTTCATGCTTCTTCAACTGCCGAGAAGCATATGCGATCACCCGGCCATGCTGCATCAATACGAATCCTAACCCCACTCGCGAAGCATCACAGTAGACTACAAATCCGCCTGATCCCGAAGGCAAAGATAATACCGGCGCCGTAGTCAAACAAGTCCGTAGCTGCTGAAAACTGCGCTCGCACTCCTCTGTCCAAACGAAAGGAACTCCCTTCCGGGTCAAACCGGTCAAAGGTGCAGCTATACGGGAGAAGTCCTGAACAAAACGCCTGTAGTAGCCCGCCAGGCCTAGAAAACTACGGATCTCAGTAACCGATGTAGGTCGGGGCCACTGCTGAACAGCCTCAATCTTCTTCGGGTCCACACATATGCCGTCTCTCGTAATCACGTGACCCAAGAATCCGATGCTGTCCAGCCAGAATGCACACTTGGAGAACTTTGCGAACAGCTGGTGCTCCCTCAGAGTCTGTAACGTAATCCGCAAGTGCTGCTCGTGCTCCTCTCTGCTCCGGGAGTACACCAAGATATCGTCGATAAACACGATGATGAACAAGTCAAGATACGGCCTGAATGTATGGTTCATCAAATCCATGAATGCTGCTGGGGCGTTGGTGAGTCCGAACGACATCACCAAAAACTCATAGTGGCCGTAGCGCGTGCGGAAAGTTGTCCTCGGTATATCCTCCTGTCGAACTCGCAGCTGATGGTATCCTGATCGCAAGTCGATCCTCGAAAAATACCCCGCACCCTGAAGCTGGTCGAACAAATCATCAATGCGTGGCAACGGATATCTGTTCCGCACGGTAACCTTGTTCAGCTGGCGGTAGTCGATACATAAGCGCAAACTTCTATCCTTCTTCTTGACAAACAGGACCGGAGCACCCCACGGAGAAACACTAGGTCGAATAAGCCCCTTATCTAACAAATCCTGCAACTGATCCTTCAGCTCTCGAAGCTCTGCCGGGGCCATCCAATAAGGCGGTATAGAAATAGGCCCCGAGCCGGGAATCAAATCGATGCAGAACTCAACGTCGCGCTCAGGTGGTAGCCCAGGTAGCTCATCAGGGAAAACATCAGGGAACTCACAAACAACCGGGACCCGTTCCAACGGAACCTCTGCAGCTCGAGTATCACAAATATACACTAAGAATCCCTGACATCCCTTCCGCAAGAGCTGACCAGCGCGAAGTGACGAAATCAAGCTGGGAAGGGTGACGCTGCGGTCTCCCTGAATAACAAGGACTGGCTCTCCCGGAAAGCTAAATCTGACTGCCTTCTCACGGAAATCCACCGAAGCATAACAAGTGGCTAGCCAATCCATGCCCAGAAGCACATCAAAGTCCAACATATCGAGGAGAATCAAATCAACCGATGAATCCCTCTCCCCGATACGAATGGAACACAATTGAAATACAAAACGAGCGACAAACGACTCGCCTACCGGAGTAATAACAACAAGCGGATGATCTAACGACGACGACTCACGGCCCAACATCGGTGCAAAGTCTGTAGATACGTACGAATGTGTGGAACCTGGGTCGAATAATACCCGTGCGTCGAAAGAGCAAACTGGAAAGGTACCTGTCACAACGGCATTGGATGCCTGCGCATCCTGCGGTGTCAAAGAAAATACTCGGGCCTGTCCTCCACCGATAGCGGGCTGACCTCGACCTCGGCCTCTGCTTCCTCGTCCTCTCTGAACAGGACCGCCGCGTCCACGGCCTCTGGGTGCACCTAACTGGCGTGGAGCATCGCCTGTGGTAGAAAGTAGGGCTCTCTGAGGAGGGGGTGGTGATGGTGGTAGGGTCACATGCGGAACTGTCGCCGCTCCCTGTCGTCTCGCCGAACAGTCTCTAACAAGATGGTGCGGACTCCCGCACCCAAAACACCCTGGCGACGGCTGCTGTCCCTGGGGATATGAACCATATAACTGACCCCGTCCAAATCCTCTGCCGGGCCCATCCCTTGGAAAGAATCTGGCACGCTGCCTCTGAGACGGCACCTCGGTACGAATCCTCTTCGGCCCAGAAACGGCCGAAGTCTGTGATATGCGTGCCTCCATCCGTAATGCCGTATCCATAGCAGCTGAATAAGTGTCGTAGTGCTGGGCGCCAATGGCAAGATATAACTGGGCATCAAGTCCCTGTATGAACCTCTTCACCCTCTTCGCTTCGGTATCTACCAGGTACGGGGCATATCGGGACAACTGTGTAAACTGAACGTCATACTCAGACACCGTCATCCCAGGTGTCTTGACCAAGGCCTCGAAGCTACGAGCTCTGGCGTCACGAACGCTCTCTGGGAGGAAACGAGCTAGAAAGACCGCTGTAAACTCGGCCCAAGTCATAGGCGGTAGACCTGCAGCTCGACCTCTCAAGACTGACTCCCACCATATCTGCGCAAGACCCTCTAGACGGAAACTCGCAAGCTCCACCCATCGATCATCCGAACATCTCAGCGAATGGCAGATCCTGGCTAAACTGTCAAGGAATGTCTGTGGGTCCTCCGCTGCCTCGGTGCCGGTGAATACTGGAGGTCTCAGCCTCATGAAATCCTGTAGTGAAACCGGGATGGTCACGGCGGTAGTAGTAGGAGCAGGTATCATAGTAGTCTGGGATGTAGTAGGTGCGTCATCCGGCCTCGGTGTACGACTGGCTGCAACTAGGGATCCTACCATTTGACGTAGATCCTGCATACTCCCCATCATCTGTCGCAACTCCTCCATACCAGTCTCAAGCGTATCCATACGGCCTGGGGAAGGTGGATCGGTCTGTCCCTGCGGCGTAGGCATACCACCCTGCTCAGTCCTAGTCTCGGACGAGCCAGCTCGAATCTCGTCTCGGGCGGCAGCCCTCTGTGCCCTCGTAGCCTTCGGCGGCATAGTGGCTGGTACAGGAAAAAGGATAATAAGAACAGTGCAATAGAATCATAGGATACACGAAATTGAAGAAGGAATTTCAAGCAAGTATATCCTAAAGTCACTTAGGCGGAGTACCGTATCGCAAGTATGCCGCGGACATACACACGCTACGTTACCCTAATTAAGTCACTTACTCCATCTACCAAGGGTAATCCTACACTCAAAAAGGTAAAACCTCGCTCTGATACCAACTTTGTCACGACCCGCAGGGTACGGAACGTGACTGGCACTTAAGTTTACGAGACGTCTCAAGACGTCCGTAAAATAAGTGAGCCAAAGCCCAGAAACCAAAACCAAATAAGCAAAAGAGTGAAGAAAAACCAATCAATTGAAAGCGAGTTTATCAAAAGTCATATCAACCCTTTTTAAAAACAATATCAATTTTTCCGAAAATTTCGGCAGAGTCTCCTTTGTAAATACTGGCCCCCAAAATGGGTACAACAAGAATATATATCACTACAACAAATAAGGCATCCCCAAGCGGGAGCTAGCTCTTCGCCACAAGGCGGTCACAAATCCCACGCAATATAAAACAACAACATGCAAAATAAACATAAGGAAGCATAAGAAAACCGCATGTCGACTCAAGTGAGCTCGACCCCAAAATACAGCATAAAAAAAGTCCACAAATCTCACAGTCTCATCTCTAGGTCAATATACAACAATACTGGTAGATACAGTAGATGGAGTACTCTAGATACAAAGAATATACAAGATGGTACACAAATAATAATACAACCCACCTACGAGCAAAAACCTCGAGTCCTGGCAAGAGAGGCAAAAGAAGCGGTGCGCCCGCCGCTACTGTGCTGACGGAGCGGACCTGCAAAAGACTGTGGCACAACGGGGGTGAGTTTCCAACTCGTGAGTAATAAATAACATCTATAGAGGCTATCGCAAGTATGCACACAAGCATCCTAGCATCTATAATACAGGTATGGCAGGACATAATAGAAGGTATGTATGCAATATGAATATACTAGCAGGTTTGAATGCAATGTGAATCAACTCATGATCTGAATGTGTAAGTATAAGAATCATGTTTTTCCTTTAGGAATCTCTTTTGAAATACCAGCACAATACCAATAGAATCAACAAGAACCTGTGTCCAGCAACGACACCTCAAAACTATCACAAATCTCATATATCCATGTCATAGTATCTCTGGCCTCAGCCATCCGGCTGACCCATCTCAATATCACTATCTCAACATCTCGCGGCCACGGTCGGTATCCTCTGGATATCCGCCGTCCCAAACAGTCACCGGTAGGTAATCCGTCCCCTGCCAGGCTCATCGTCAGCAACACGAGCTTCATGCCCCGGGGTACCTTACCGGGCCCACTATGTACCCGAGACGGTTCATCCAACTCCTCGAAACGGGTCTCGAAAACCACAGCAAACTCATGGTGGACGACACTTACATCACTAGAAAACCGCAATTTACATATTTTAAAAATATAATAAGTTTAGAAATTTTGCGGCTTTCCCCCGAAATCCAGAAATATCACAAAATCTCAAGAAATCCTCATAAATGCATATGCCAATGATAATGAATGCATATGGTATCAATAATCAAGTTGCGATGTATGATTGATAGACTAGGCATGAACAAATAACATGATGAGGTACATGCACATGATTAGCAATCTTATGATTTCATTTTAAGGAATTAAAGGCAATAGCACAGGTTTAAGCATCAATTATAGTAAAAGGTTTCAAATTATAGGTTATCTAGTGTGGTGGCATGGCAATTACCAGGGCGTGTGAGTAAGCATGAATAGTGCTCGTGTTGCATATAAAAACCCTGGCAATGGTGCAGGTGTCCTATAGAATGGGTTCGCATATGTAGGTCAAATAAGGCATGGATGTAGTTACTAATATCACTAAAATCTTAACTACTTAAACTATCGAGAGACTTGCGCCATCCAAACGATAGTCCCCCGTAGATGTTAAATCTACTCACCGGAATCCCTAGCTAGCCACGTCCAATCACCGCTTTCCCCTTTCGTGTCGCGCCTGGCGTCTCCGCGACCGAACCTGGAATTTACATCAATACCAAACATAGGTTACATATCAAGAACGATGCAAATCCCAAACGAAAATACTAACGTTCACAAGCTAGGTACAACGTGCACAAGGTGCGCGGAACACACGCGAAAATCGCAAAAACTAACTAAATCGTCGATTTGGTCGCCCGGCAAAGCTAAAACCCGCTCACTAAAAAAAACCGCACTCACACATCCTAAATGTCATAGGATATGCCAAAAATATCATCAAGATATCGCAAATAATTCATCACAATAATTTTATAAAAACCTAGTAAGCACTAAAAATTCCAAATTCGTGCAAACATCGCGTATTTGCGATAAAGTGTTCACATCATCGCACAATCCTACAATCCACACAACTAGCTAGCCACAACAGTCAATTTAACCCATTTACCATGCTTCAAAACACATTTTCCATAAACAAACCCTTTCTAGAATTTCATAACTAGCAATCTTAATCCAAACTATACATGAAAAACCCTAAATTAACACTAGTTTATAGCCCAATTAGCAAGTTAACCTCTTAGATTAGGTTAGCAAAACAACTAGATAACAAAATAGATTTGATTAACCTACTAAAGATGTCTAAAACCCTAGTTTAATTTCAAACCATGAACTAGAAAAAACTAGATTAGGATTTAGCTATAATTTTAACACTAACACAACATGCAAGTTCTAGTTAGCACACTTTAACTACAAATTAACCTTAGATTAGAAATTATACCTCACACTAGAGATCTAGCAAGAACAAGATGCCTCCAAAGATGGCTTCATAGCACCATGATCCAAGCAAGAAAGGCTAAGGAAAATGGAATGAAGGATGGGGGTTAATTTGTGAGGTTTAAATTGGAATTTTGGAGCAATATGATGGAATTTTGAAGGAAATGGAAAGAAAAAAAACGAAGAGGGAGTTGCAGATTTCCAGTAGAGAATGGAGGGAGATTGGTGTGGGTGGTGATGGAAAAGTCATGGTCAACCCATACCAATCAACCAAAGACCCATACCCACATTAAAAAATCAAAACCCTTTTCAAAATACCTCATTTCCACACATAATAAAAAGTCAGAGGAGGCAAGGAATTTTTCCTTGTGCTGCTGAAAGTGGGCCGGCCTAGGGGTGAGGGAAGAGTGAATGGGGTTTTACAAAAAAAATTTTATGCAAAAAGACCCCCTACAAGTCCAAAATTGCAAGTTTTAGCTTAAATTCAATAAATTCCGTTTTCCATAATAAAAATTAGTTAAAACTTAAAATAAAATACTAAAAATTTATATTACAACTAGATTTTAATTAACATGATTTTAAAGATTAAAATTAGCCCAAAGAAATTTGTATTTATCGCTAATTTAATGTATTTTCTTACCGGCTTAAAATAATATAAAAAAAATTGTAAAATAGGGAAATTTTTTTAAATGACCAAAAATTAATAAGTAACTCATTAGCTACTAAAAACTAGAAATTACCTATCCAAATTAGGTATAATTAGTCCTAAACTGCAAAATAACAAAAAAGACGGTTTACGGAAAAATACCGAATTTTCACCGATTTTCAGGAAAACACCAAAACGACTTTTCAAGGCGCTACACAAACGATTACTGAAGATTTGATAAGAACCTAAAGATTCAATCTAATTTGACATTCCATTAGCCACTCCGCAGATATGGTGGGTAACCTCAGGCACCCGAGAGTTACTCCGGTAGCCTCAAGGACGGTGACAGGGAGGTTCTTGTTTACCCAGACTTACCATTATTGTTGTTCCAGACTGTGAGACCTGGCAGGAGGATGAGTATAGCGTCGTTCTAAACTGGCTTTAGAAGTGTACGTCTATATGACTCTGCCAGAGGGTTGTCGTAGTCAGTGGGAGCAGCGGAAGCATAGTGGACATGGAGCTTATGTCTATTTATAGACTAAAGCAGATATAGCGGAGATAGATCATCTACTTCTGATGTGACAGTCATATGTTTGACTTCATCAGAATAGGGGATGGATCTGTTAAGAAGATAGTAGGGTGTGATGTCCTGGTATTTGGATGACATACACAGAGTAGGAAGTGAAGTTCCTATACTACGGTCGGCTATACTTTGGTCGTCACACAGTGGTTTCTCCACAAAGGAAATGGATTTCATATCAAACATTCTGGTTACTAGATCTATGGCTTTAGATCTAGATTTGGGTAGTTTCCCAATCTGGGTACTTAGACAACATTCTAAAAGTATTTAGAATGGACGACTCCAGGCATGGTAGTGTACCTGCAGGTGATGGAGTCACCCTCTCTAAAGGTGTCTATAGACTAAAGGGGAGAGGGATGTGCATGATTGGCAGATCACTTGCTTAGGCAATTGAGTCAATCATGAGATGTCAAGTACCACACCAAATGTTGTTTTTGCAGTAAATGCAATAAGTTAATATTGATCCAATCCTGGAGAAGTAGTCGGAAGCAGTTTTAGAACATAAGTGGATGTTCTAGGGATATGATAACGACAGCCTCTTTTGGAAGACGGTTATCATTCCAGGCTTCCAAGGTGACCTGGATGACAGAGAGGTTGTCAGAGTTATAGTTTTCCTTCTGACGAGGGGCAGTATTTTGGACAGGTGGTCCAAGAGGATACTGAGGGAGGCATGGCGCAGGATACTGATTAAGTTCAGTTGACGATACAGTCTAAGAAGTTTGGATTTGGAGTTCATTTATGAGATAGGTCCCATCAGATATCCAGACATACTCTAAGACAGGTATTGCTCATTTCGGGAGATGGCTTTCTCCGCGAACTTGAGATATAGAGAGACATAGAAAGAAACATCAAAGCGGATCCACTCACTGACGCTATTCCTAGAACGCAATAGTTTCGCAAATAGGTTTTGTGAGACTGAATAGTAGAGGAGTTGGGTGTTCGGTATCACACGGGCTGTGAGTATGCGACATCGTAATAATTAGCCTTGAGTGCAAGTGGGAGATTGTTGGAGATAGTGCCCTCAGAGTCAATTATTGGATCACAGACACGTGATTGCAATGATTGAGGGAGGACCTGTCCCAGTAGGACAGTCTTACTCAAGATGATAGTATGCTATCTGGTCTATCTTTATCATCGTGTACTGCTTTAGGTGACCTTACAGGTCGCTATTACACATTGATAGAGCCCCTAGGATTCTTGCTTGACTGCGAGCAGTATGAGGGCGATCATATACGTGGGAGCTGGTAGTCTATAAGCATATCCTTAAAAGGTCCCTAGTCGTGGGAGTTTTGAGACAGGGCATCGATACTCCGGAGTAGACTAGTGTATACAGTCGAGACCCCGACGAGGGGAGGTGGCCGGTCTCACAAGCCATTGGTGTCAGGTGGATCACCTAAGATGTATACAGGTGCTCATTGGGTTATGAGTACACCGGATAGGACTCGCCGGGAACATGCTAGTTGGTCTTATACCTGACGTCAGATAGCAGTTCCCTGGTGACATGTGTACAGGTTAGTTCATCGACCTGAGGATCGTCATTTGTCTCGTGTGAGTTTCCACTGTACTTTGATTACTACCCTACCACGCTCAAAGGAGATGTGCAAATAGGTTTTAGTTGGGTACAGTCCCGAGCCACATGGAGGCAGTGAGCGGATCTTCAGGGGTTCGTCTCTCCCGGTATTGGGGGTGAGGTCGCGCTGTGTCTAGGAGAGCTATTACACGAAGTCCTTGGCCAAGGCAGGAGATTTACTGGTAGGTATTCCAGTAGTATCTCAAGGTGTTCTGGGCTACACTCCGACACGACTTGTACCGCTTTTGGGGGTCTGACTTTTACCAACCCCCTAGGCCCGCCATGCGATGCTCATAGACGAATGGACCAGACTGTACGGATATTGTCACTGACAGGCTCAGTAGGGTGTCAGCATGAGTTCGCTCACAGACGTCCCTTTTGGTCAATACCTGGTAGCCCGTTACGTATAGGCTAATACCTCTGACGTGCTAGTGGTTAAATCCACAACCAAGGTGTTGACGAGTCTTTAGAGTCTCCCACAGACCAGTTTCTCAAGTTTCGGGCGAAACGCTGTAGAGGCCGTATGGAGATATGGCAGGGTTCGATCAGATACGTACGGTATTGCACGGATCATGATCGGACGGATAATACTAGCGGGCTTTGGTTTAAGCCGGATCCTAGTATTGTACAGTGTAGATTTTGTCTCTTTGCATTTGTATTCAGTGGGAATACAAGTGCGGGCATGTATATGCAGTCGCGGGGTTTTCCTGTAATTTATTACGGGATCAGTTTTCTGAAGTTGCCAGTTTGCATTCCGTTCCGGCCAGTTTTCCTTTGTTCCTTCACGGCCGGATTTTTCCGATGGAGGGGCTAATTTTCAAGTTCGCAAATTAGCATTTGTGGAGGGTTTATTTGTGAAATGGTGGCATTATGATGGTTAATGCATGATGAGATTCTTTTTCCATCATTTGCTTGCATTAAATGAGATTAGAAAGGATTAGAAATTGATATGATATTGTTATCATCATATTTGGTTATGGTCACCCTTTGCTTTTACTACTCTCACCTCCCTTCATGTATTAATCTTTTTCTCTCCACCATTCTATCATTGAGGGGCCGGCCACTTTGGGAGAGAGGGAGGGGTTCATTTTTGATGAGGGAAATTTGTTCATCTCATTTCCTAGCTACACAAATTCTAGCTCCACTTGAAAGTTCATTCCATTCTATTCCTCCATCACCATGGCAACTACATAAACCCCAAATGAGACAATGGATTCTACAATTCATCTACTTCAACCTTGGACGCGTCGGCTAGCCAACTTCGCGCCCGAGTTGCTTCGGTCCTGAGGTGGGAGCCCGTAAAAGAACCCGGCGATGTGGTGCTCGTTTCGACGAGGAGGCGACGACCGGAGATTCCGCGAGGAGATCGGAGTGGAGACGAAGCCCGAAGGACACGGATCGCTCGGTATAGCTTCTCTACTCTTATTCTAGTTAGCCAGCGTTAGGTTAATGGCCCAATCCGGGATTTTTGTGCGCGGTGGTGCCGGTTTTCTAGTTTGAAAAGTTTTTCGTTTCCACATTCCGGTGTCGGATTGACGGCCGGGGCGCCGCCGTGCACTTACAGTAAGTAGAGGGTAGGGACTGTGGAAATAAGTCAGCATATGACCCGTTTCCCAACGTAGTCTCCAGGTCCGTGAGCTCATCAATATAGCTAGTCATCGTAAGGATGTCGTCCCCTACAGATGACCCGACGGCCAACCTCGCTTGAAGCAATTCGTTTGAGGTCTCATATCTTATGATACGAGATTGCTTTCCATATAAATCTTTGTTATGGAGGAAGATGGAAACTAAGTCCATCTTCTCATGCTGCTTCTGGTATACACCATCAACTGAAGCCAACACGAGGCACTTGGCATTCGCACTATCTTTTTCCCTTGTTTGAAGGATATTCATATCCTCGACGGTGGGAACAGGACCTGGGATGGCGGGGGATTGAGTAGTAATAGGGTGGTCCAGCTTGTCATAGGCAATGGACATCCGGACAGACCTTTGCCAGTCATAAAAGTTAGATTCAGTCAACTTGTTATCTAGATGTAACCTAGTCATGGTCACAAGGTCGCTGCAGTTAAGAGAGAGAGAAGAAAACACTTTAGCATGATACTCTTGCAAGTTTAGATTAGTTTTTAGTTTATCTAAACCGGATGGCTCCCACTGTTTCTCGAATCCTTCCTCAAACCATAAAAGAAGAATTAGTCAGGACTGATCTCACCGTACAATACTTGCTTAACTGTTCAGCCAGGCTAGTGTCGGTACTTCGAGGGAGGTTTTACGACACTTTCGCGAAGTTCCTTAATTAAATAACCTCTTTTCTTTGGAGGCATAGCCCCGCTAACACCGTTCTAGACACCTACTTGGTTTATAGCATTGATCGTTAAGTGACGAATCTCCCGATAAGTAGCATATACTCACAGTAGGATCGGGATCCAAATATCATCGTGTGATAATGCTGAAGGAATCCTACCAACATTATCAAACTCAAAATGGTATGCAACACTAGCAAGTTTCAGTTTCTTTAGAAACTCCCGATGTGGATTTTTGCCCCATGCTCTTATGACCTTGACTAAGGGCCAACAAATCATAAGTCACATGTCAAGTTCTACCCGTCATTATCCAGGTTGATTTGAACCCACCCGTATATACTCTTGACTAAGAGCCAACAAAGTAATACGACTGTCCCAAACTAACGCATCTATCTATGCTATATGTGAACACCTTAGCAGCTACCAATCACTATGTCTTGACCAAGGGCTAAACAAACATAGCTTGAATACTACTGACCATTCATATGAAATGACGGAAGGCCACGAATGGTTTTGGCGAAACCGTGAACGTAGTGAACTTGATATAACTGAAGGAACCTGATAGCTTTTTAAAAGGAGTGGTTAAAGCTCCGCAATTAAAAAATCTGTTGTTTTTTTTAAAATAACCGAGCGGTTTCTTTTAAATTTTTCCAACGATTCAACTTTGGTTTATTTTCTTTGCATTAATATAATGTGTCCCATCAATTAACCTATCATTGCAGAAAACAACGAAAATATAACGTCCTCTTATGCCATCCGCATTCACCACTGGGCCCCGTCATTCACCCGTTAGGTTACTTAACTAACGACAGAGCGGGGGCTGGGCTAGCGCGGATGCAAAACATAAGTAACGCCTACTAGATATCATATATAGATATTGTACATTCGTCAGACGCAATAATAGGCATTCCAGATCACAGATGAACATATTGGATATTCTAGGAATCCGCATTCCCTTTGAGCCTGCAATGAAATACGGATTACACAGTCGTGATGAATAGCCAACCCCACCCTAGACCCCTAGGGGTACGGCAAACTACCTGCCAAGTACCCGAAGTGAAGCGGTCTCCCTCAACGACATGAGTAGGCCACTAAGCACTTCAAAGTACCCGGTAGTTTGTGCATCCCACCTTTGGTTTATCCTAAGAGCAGAAAACAGTAAATGAAATAATATAACGGTGGCTACAACCTCAACCCGGATGTGTCCCGCAAAAGAATATTACAACAAATTATAATTTATATTTGAATGAAAGAAACACTTGTCTCACATCTCCGGCTATCCATTCACGACAATCCAACAAGTTCATATTCACAAACTAGTAAAAACCATTACAGAAATGTGCAACCCCCTGCTAACCGACATACTAGCAGTTAGGGGAGGTTTACGAACACATTAATCACAACAAAGATATAATCCAGTTAGCTAAAGTTCTTAGAATTTCGATCAAGTAACACATATGAATCTACTCCAAACAATTCTATGTGCACATAAAACCTGAGCAGAAACAAAACATCCCAGAAAATACAACATCAACACAGAAGAATAACTGAGCAAATTTGGGTTGACTCGGTGTCAGCTCGGCCGCTGATCCGCGGCGGATTGCTTGGATCGGCCGTGGTTCCGCGGTGGTTTGGACGAGTCACGACCCTAAATTTCTTCACAATTCTTTAAAAACCCTGCTTATATTTTTAAGGGTCCCTGAAAAATTTTTAGACCCCAATTTAAAATCGGCAGAAACTTGGTGAAAAAGTCGGTTTTTCGGGATTAAATTGCGATCGAATTTTTAAAGACTTTGCTAACTTGTTAGTTATGGTTTAGCTAGGCTCTGATACCACTGTAAGTCAACGTCATACACCCCACAAGATGCGGGGAGGCGGAATAGGTAAAATAATCATTTTGTTTAAGGTAACATCGACGAACTTTAGGGATCATTGCTAAACCCTAACTAACAACTATCTAGAAGTGCTAAAATACTATGATAAATGATTATACCTTAAGATACTAGTCCTTCTTGTTCTTGTTGTTCACCTCCTCGTCGGCCTCTTCGATGTAATAGAAGATCCACCCGAGAGTTCCTCCTTCAAGCTTTAACCTCTAACTTGAGGTAACTAAGTGGCTAGGAGTGCTAATCCAAGTGACCTAGAAGATATAGAAGTGGATTAAGGATCTATTAGTCTTTCTAACCCTTGGGATCTCAACACATGAGAGAATTAGGGTTAGGTTGAAGAAGAGGAGAGCTTGAAGAGAGAGAGTGTGTTTGTTAATAATGAATTGAACCCTTCTCACTTTGAATAATATGAAGCATAAAAAATATCTTGCACAAATATCTTGCACAAATATCATCCATGCTTCATTTAATTCTTGAGATGAATCATCTCATGAGTCATGGCGCAATTAATGATAATAACACATAAGCTCTCCACCTCATTAAGTTTAATTCACAAATGAATTAAAACTAAATGAGTCACCTTCCTTCTAGAAACTTCTCAACTAATTACGAGAATGCCCCTCCCATCCGTATTTACGAAAAACATGGATAAACTGAGACTGCATAAATCCAATAATCCAATACTAGAATCTAGCTTAAACTAAAGCCCGCTAGTATAATCTGTCCGAACATCTTACGTGCACAAGTACACGTATATGTCCGAACCCTGTCGTAAAACCATAAGACCTCTATATCGTTTCGCCTGAAGCAGGGAAACTCTCTGTGTGGGACTCTAAAGACTCGACACTACGCTGATAGTGGGTTTAACCATAGGCCACAAGCCTTACTAGCTGTACGTAACGGTCCCCAGGTAGATGTCGATAAGAAGGCCGATGAAGAAACCCATCCGAACTCCTACTGAGCCTGATGTGACAATCTCCGTACAGTCCGGTCTGTTCATCTAAGACTATCGCATATCGGGCCTAGGGGGGCGGCAAGCGTCAGTCCCCTAAAAGCGGTATAAGTTGTGTCAGAGTGAAGCCTATTACACCTTGAGAAACTACTGGAAAACCTACCAGTAAATCTCGCTTTCCCTGGCCAGGGACCTTGCGTAATGTCTTTCCAAACACAGCGCGATATCAACTCCCAATACCGGGAGAGATGAATCCTATCTAACCGCTACTGCCTCCAAGTGCTTCGGGATTGCACCCAACTGCTACCTGTTTGCACGATTCCTTTGAGCCGTGGTAGGGTAGCAATCTAAGAACAGTGGGAACACACTCGAGACGAAGCAGCAGTGTCAAGTTTACGGACTATGCTGTACTCATGTCACCTTGGAACAGTTAACTGACGATGGGTATAATACCAACCAACAGTTCCCTGCGAGTCCTGTCCGGTGTACCCGTAACCCAACGAGCACCTGCATACTATCTCCAGTACAACGTACTAATAGCTGTGGGACAAACCATTTCCCCTGCTGGGATGAGAAGCGTCTACACTAGTTTACTCTGGAGTATCGATGCCCTGTCTCGATAATCCTACGACTAGGTACCTGAAAAAGGATGTGCTTGTAGACTACCCAGCCCCCACTAGTGTGACTGCCATCACAACGCTGGTAATCAAGCAAAGATCCTAAGGGCTCTACTAATATGTATAAGCGATATGTTAAAAGAAACACATGCACATATTAAAGTAGAAACAAACTAAGTAGCATACTACCATTTTTAGCAAGACTGTAAATACAACTGTGAATATCCCAAGCTTCCATTAAGTAATATACAAACTAGTATGATACAGTAATGGCCTCTAGGGTATAAACACTAACATCGTGTTTGTTCCAGGGCTTTATCTCCAGTAAATTAGACCCTCCACATGTGCAAAATTGGTTAATTTCACCTAGGGTAAAATCTGGGACCATTTTCTTGAGTTGCTGCATTGTTTTGTGACTTCATTTTGATTTGGGGTTTGGTATTTGATATTTTGTTCCGTCGTCTAATGTTTGTACGTCAGCGACGGGGTTGTTTGGTGGTCTTGCAGGCGTAGGCTATATGTTCTAACCTATAAGCGATTCGCATGCTGTTTTGGTTTTCATGTTCGATTCATGATACTATATGACGCATTGGAAATTGTAGGTACCCCCATGTGGACTTCAAGACGACGAGGATGAGTGTGGCGTCATCGACTTCAGCAAGAGAAGATCAAGGTGAGTAGATATATATCTACAGAGGAAGTCGGGTGGATGGAGTATAGCATCCCCACAGTTCGAAGTGTAGTATACGAATACGTATACACACACGCGCGCATATAATTATGTGTATTGTGAGATTGATGACTATCTAGATAGGCTTGTGTGGTCATGGATTAGTTTAGTGTAATTAGAAGTAACTTAGTTTAGCTTCTTAGTCGCGAAAACCTAGATTTATGATTTGCATACACGCGCGCGCGCACACACACACACTCGCATACATTTTATTACTTGTGCGTATATGGCGATATGTATACACACACACACACATAGGTATGGGACTATGTATATATATACGTATACATATACACAGATGATGAGGATAGTATATGATATTTGGAGATGAGTCGATGAGATTGGGCATGATGCCACGGGATCGGTGATGTGTTTTGGTTCGTATTTTGAGATACGACATGATATTATAGCGGATCTTTAGGCGATGTGTTTTCAGACACAAGCATATATATTATTGATGGTATCAGTATGTACTAGACTTAGATCAATACCCCAATTACAGAATATGATGATAAAGATACCAGATGAATAATGAGATAAATGTGGTATTTGACCAGTACCCAGATTTAGGATGCCGTATGATAGATTTACCGTACGGGATATAATGATGATGATAGATCCGCACTCTTGACTCGAGGATGTCATAGGATATATATATATCGTTTCGTATGCGATACTATTGAGGCGAGATCACCGACTATTATATATATATATATATATATATATATATATATATATATATATATCGACTCAGATTTAGGTGGTTTTCCTTACCCTTTCGATTAGCCTGTTAGCTTAGTCTTGTAGTTTACTGGTAGATGTTAGACTAGACTCGAGTCATACCTATTTCAAAACCAACGAATCGTGAGTATTTTAAAGACAGGCCAAGGGATTCTATGGACATTTCAAAGGACGTACCTTTTCTTACAAAACACCGTAGTCCCTATTTTCTAAACACACAATTCGTGTTATTTCAAATGGCAAAACTGTATGACTCATATATATTAATGTAGATTCCTTATTGTTGCATTATTATTCATGTTCCGCATATTATTGCTGCATTTACTATTCATTTGCCATTTTTTTTCTGCTGTTTGCATTGCATTGCATGCCTATATGTATTTTCTTGAGAAATGATGAAATCTGTTGTTAGGACACCGGCACCATTACCTATGATGCGTACGCTCCACGTACACCTGCTTGCCGGCTCACACACATCTTCATCGGTAATTGCTATGTCACGTACACTTTAGAGAACATTACTTCATTGATATAGCTTGCTAGCTGATAGTTCCTATGTGTTATTGTTTTCATATGCTAGTTTAGATATCGCATTTATTTACTGTGTTATCTCATGCATGTATATTCATATATTCATTTCCCTATTTTCTAAACACACGATTCGTGTTATTTCAAATGGCAAAACTGTATGACTCATATATATTAATGTAGATTCCTTATTGTTGCATTATTATTCATGTTCCGCATATTATTGCTGCATTTACTATTCATTTGCCATTTTTTTTTTCTGCTGTTTGCATTGCATTGCATGCCTATATGTATTTTCTTGAGAAATGATGAAATCTGTTGTTAGGACACCAACACCATTACCGATGATGCGTACGCTCCACGTACACCTGCTTGCCGGCTCACACACATCTTCATCGGTAATTGCTATGTCACGTACACTTTAGAGAACATTACTTCATTGATATAGCTTGCTAGCTGATAGTTCCTATGTGTTATTGTTTTCATATGCTAGTTTAGATATCGCATTTATTTACTGTGTTATCTCATGCATGTATATTCATATATTCATTTCCCTTGCGTTAGTAAGGGCCAGTCCGGATTGTGTAACGTTTTAGAAATCGTTTTGCGAATTTTCGCGTTTTAGGGCGAAATTGTCGGTTTTTCCCGTTTTAACCCGATTTCGATCAAACGACCGTATAAGCTTACCGACACCTAATTTGGCCAAAATAAAGCTTGTGCGCGAACTTTGGGAGTATTTGGGAGGTTTTGGTTCAAATAGATGTTTTCCCGAAAAAAATATTATTTTAAGCGGTGTTTTGTGCACGTAAATCGGGAAAATTTTTATTTTGTGAATAAATTAATTTTTGTCACTAGAATTATTTTAGAAGGTTCTTTTTAAATATCTAGATTTTTTTTGGTGACTAATGTTTTCTTTTTAAAATTAAAAGAAAAGGGTGTAATGGTGGCATGTTTGCTTTAATTAGCTTTTATTACTCATTTCCTAGCAATTTCTTCATCCAAAATTCACAAAAATACCCCCCCACTCACCTTGGCCGACCCTCACCCCCCCATTTCTGTCCTAAACATTTCCAAACTCATTTCTCTCTCATTTTCTTTCAAAAACACAAAAATAAATCCAAAAATAAATCCAAAAATTCCTATATAAATATTAAACCATTTTTCCTTCACTAATCCTTCATGGATCTTCATCAAAACTTGATTTTTGGAGGCTAAAGTGATGGATCTAAGTTCTTTTTGGTGTTCTTGAGGAGGTATAATTTCTTACCTTAATCCATAATTAATTGCTTTAATCTTTAACTAGCTAATTTAGTTAACTATTTAAGTGCTTAGTTTAGCATTTAATTCATGATTAATTCATTATATTTGGTTTAAGAAATTCATGTTAGGGTTAAATTTTGATTAAGTGATTAGTGTTTAATTCAAGTGTTAAATTGTGTTTTGTAAAAGAATAATCTAGTAGAAAGTGTTAAAATTTGCTAATAAGCATTTTGTTTAATTAAGCAAAATTGCTTACTAGATTTTTGCTAAAACATAATTAGCGAGTGTTAAAAATATAGGATTGGTTTAGATAGCTTAGTTAAGCTATTTTAAGGTATTTGTAATTGTTAGATTTGTGTTATCTTGAATCTAGTGCGATATATTGCGATAGGTTGCATACTAGATTTCGGGGTTTTCCGACGTAGGGTTCGTTTGGTAGTTGCGAGGTTATATCCAGCGTATTCCTCGTAATTTTTGTGTTGTGTTGCGCGATCGGGACGATCGGGATCCAGACTTGGTGTTTTGTAGTTTAGCGACCCCAATTAGGGTTTTGGCCGGTATCGTGCGCGATAGATGCGCTAAGCGCGCAGTGTAATTTTCCGGGCGTTTTCGTCGCGTTTCGTTGTCTTTTCGTCATTTTAAAATATTTAGCTTATGTGTTGTATTTATGAAATTTTAGGTTCGCAAGCAGGGATTTCAGGTGCTGCGGACAAGGGGAAGCAGGTGGTCGGATTTTCTTAGCTCGAGACCATCGGTGAGTAGATTTAACATCTACGGGGAAATCGCCCGTATGGCGTTATGCGTCGGGGCGAATATGATATGATAGCTCCATGTATTTGCATATTAGTTTTGTATGCTACACCCACACCGTTTGTAATTGCCATAACACGCACAAACACCTACATATGTGATATGATAGTGGATAGGAATGATTGGAGTAGTAACTCTTATTCTATTGTGCATATGAAATACTGTGGGCACATACATACGTGATATTGCATTGGGCAGGAATAGTTAAGGTAGTGAACCTTATTCCACTTCACTTATATCTTGCTATAATTACTTATACATCATGCATACATATTGACATGTACACCCTCGTACTTGATTACATGTAGATACTTAAACCCTGCTACACTTACATGTACACTTCATATGATACTGCATTTATTTTCGAAGGAATTGGGAACCGCATGATATGTTTTTTAAAGCTAGATTCAATTTAAAGAGCGGTTTTCCTTTTATATGTTCATATTGATGTTTTATTTTGCATATATTAGTTTTATATGGATTTTACGCATTGAGATATGGATTTCATATGATTTATGGATTTGAGAACCGTGGGGGATATTTTCAAGAAAACTTTGTATTGTTTGAAAACCCTGTTTTTCTTGATATGATATTTGATGCGTCCACCATGTGATTTCTCGGTTCTGAGATTTGGCTTGTGATACCCGATTCGAGGAGCGGGATGCACCGTCTGCGGGTACATGGTGGACCCGGTATGGTACCCCGGGGTGAGTGGTGATTTCGTGGTGTAGACGATAAACCTGATGGTGGGACCACTACCTACCGGTGATTGTATTTGGACTCGGTGGTTATCATGGAGATACCGACCGGAGTGAGGTATGACATATCGTCAAGGCTAGTCATGGTGACAGCGCCTGAGTTATGAGGATTTACGTGTCGATGCTAGACACGGGTTTCATGATGTTTCGAGTGTCGGTGTTGGTCACTCAGGTTTTCGTGAGACATACAGGATTTGAGGGCCGATCTGAGGATGCGGTGCCAGAGGATTTGGGATTTGATGTGTCAGTGAGGGCCACTGGTGTTTTTCCATGCTGGTGATTTTTGCATGAGATTCTATATTATATCATCCCACACTCAGGATTATGTTGATATGCATCGTTTCATGTAGTTGTAGTACCCTGATGATGTACCTTTACATGATTGTTGCATATTCACCTATCATACTTATGTTATCGGATTACTTGTGATAGATAGATCGCTGTTCGTGCATACTTGCGATTACTGTATGATGTTATTTACTATTCACGAGTTGGCAACTCACCCCCGTTGTGCCTTAGTGTTGTGCAGGACTTACCCTCTGAGTAGTCGCGGAATGGCATTTTATCATCTCTACTTTTGCGGATACCGCTACGGTTGGCTGTGAAGCCTTGCTTTTAGGTGGGTTGCAGTTATCTGTTTGTACTTTGTATATTTTTTTTGTTGGATCTAGTATTCTCCATCCACCACTATGTTGTATATGACTTAGAGACGACTTGTGAGGATTCAGTGTTATTTTGTGGTGACTTTGGGTGCCGTGCTCATGGGAGCCGGTTTTGTTGAAAGGTTTTACTACTTTATGCAGTTTCCTTTTATATTTCTTCGCTTCGGCGTCGTATATATATTGTGGTGTTTGTCTCCGCCGTTGGGCGTGATTTGCTCCTGTTTGGGATGCTTTTATTATTATCTATGTTGTACCCGTTTTCGGGGTTAGTTTTTACAAAGGAGGTGCTGCCGAAATTTTTAAGAACGAAAACTAAACTTAAAGTTATTTTACTTGAAAAATTCCGAATGTTTAAAACAATGTTTTCTCCGTTGATCCAGTTTTGGGTGGTTTAGATTTCTGGGTTTCGGCTTACTTAAGTTGCGTACGCCTTTAGACGTTACGTAGTTTAAGTGCCGGTTACGGGCCAAATTTGGGTCGTGACAAAGTTGGTATCAGAGCGCTAGGTTTTTACCTTTCGGAGTGTAGGATGACCTTGGTATGATGGAGTAGGTAGCTTGAGCAGAGTGACGTAGCGTGTGTATGTTCCGCGGCATACTTACGACACGATACTCCGCCTAAGTGACCTTAGGACTTATTGATTTAAATTCCTTCCGTGATTGATCTACATCTTTGTGATTCGATTTCCGTTTCCTTATCGAATCTTGTTTCAATTCCCAGCCTAATGCCGCCAAAGACTACGAGGGCACAGAGAGCGGCCGCGAGGGCCGAGGCCAGAGTCGACTCGTCTGAGGCGAGGGTTGACCACGACGATACGCCTGTGGTACCGGAGCACATTTCTATGATTGGAGCAGGTATGCAGGATCTGCGCCAGATTGTGGGGACTTTAGTAGAGGCCATTCGAGCATAGGGGCAGGCTGTTGTTCCACCCGTTGCAGGGACCACGATGGTACCTACTGATCCGGCGGTCGTAGTTGCAGCTCCAGAGGTTATTACCGTGTCACTGACGGAGTTCATGAGGCTGAGGCCTCCGGTGTTTACTGGCACAGATGTTACTGAGGATCCGCAGTCGTTCATCGACCGGATGGCCAGGATTTGTCGCTCACTCCGATGCTCCGACGAGAGATGGGTAGAGTTTGTGAGTTTCCGGCTGGAGGGTATGGCCCAGAAGTGGTGTGAGTCGTTGGAGAGGGGCAGAGCCACTGGTCTTGCTCCTATGACCTGGGCTGAGTTTGTGACGTCGTTTCTTGCCCGTTTTCTTCCACCGAGCGTCAGGGATGCGCGAGCGGGCAGATTTGAGTCGTTACGTCAGACGCCGGGGATGACGGTGTCGGAGTATGATGTTTTGTTTACTGAGCTGTCGGTGTATGCTCCGTACTTGGTGGCGACTGAGGAGATGAGGGTGAAGAGGTTTGTTCGAGGCCTGCTTACCCAGTTGTTCCTAGCCATCAGCATTCAGCATTGCGACACGTATGCGGCAGCTGTCGATGCAGCCCTATTGGTGGAGGAGCGTCTAGCTGAGTCATCGGTTGTTCCAGAACCGAAGAGGACTCGTACGGATGAGCCAGCACGGGGACCGAGGTTTGTCCGCAGAGGCAGAGTTCCTTCAGACTCGGGGAGTAGCAGAGACGTAGGACGTGGCCAGTTATTCAGTTCTTATTCCCAGGAGGGCCAGCGGCCGTCTTATGGATGCTTCGGTTGTGGCAGTTTGCAGCATCTTGTTCGAAATTGTACTGTGGTGCGTCAGAGAGGGCCAGCAGTACCGCAGGTTACCTTACCACCTTCTCCGCCTCAGAGAGCGTTGCCTCTTATTCCTGTTATTGCACCGCGTCAGACTCCTACTCAGAGAGGTCTTGGTCGCGGTGGTTTTGTGTCGAGAGGACGAGGTGGCAGAGGCAGAGGACAGCCAGTAGCCGGTAGAGGGCAGGCACGGGTTTTTGCCTTGACTCACCAGGACGCTCAGGCGTCCAATGCTGTGGTTTCAGGTACCCTTTCCTTATGTTCTTTTGATGCACATGTTCTTTTCGATCCGGGATCTACGCATTCGTATGTTTCTATGCACTTCGCGCCGAGGTTAGGCCGAGAGTCGTGTTTGCTGGATCAGCCGCTAGTAGTGACTACTCCTGTGGGAGAGTCGTTTGTTGCGCGGCACGTGTTCCGATCATGTGCTGTCCGTTTAGGAGACAGAGATCTGTCCGTCGACTTGATACTTCTTGAGATGTTGGACTTCGACGTTCTGCTGGGCATGGATTGGCTAGCTACTTGCTATGCGTCCGTGGACTGCCGCGAGAAGACAGTTAGATTTTGTTTTCCCTGCGAGGCAGTGTTTGTTGTGCAGGGGGACCGTGGTGCCTCCCCTCACAGTTTGGTTTCTGTTTTGTGCGCTAGTCGGCTTTTGAGGAGGGGATGTCAGGGATTCTTGGCTTTCATTCATGATACTGGAGTTACGGTGGAGTCGTTGGACCAGGTTTATACCGTGCGAGAATTTCCCGATCTCTTTCCCGATGAGTTACCTGGGTTGCCGCCAGAGCGCGATATTGAGTTTTGCATTGATCTGATTCCTGGCACGGAGCCTATTTCTATACCGCCTTATCGGATGGCTCCGGCAGAGCTTAGAGAGCTTAAAGATCAGTTGCAAGAGTTGCTTGTTTTGGGACTTGTGCGTCCGAGTGTTTGCCGTGGGGAGCTCCTGTTCTGTTCGTCAAGAAGAAGGACGGCAGTTTGAGGCTATGTGTGGATTATCGTCAGTTGAACCGAGTTATGGTGCGGAACAGGTATCCTTTACCCCGCATTGACGATTTATTTGATCAGCTCCAGGGTGCGAAACATTTTTCGAAGATTGATTTGCGTTCGGGTTATCATCAGTTGCGGGTTCGGAATGATGACATTCCGAAGACTGCTTTTCGTACGCGCTATGGGCATTATGAGTTTTTGGTGATGTCGTTCGGACTCACCAATGCGCCAGCAGCGTTCATGGATCTGATGAACCGGATTTTCAGGCCATTCCTCGACCAGTTCATTATAGTGTTTATTGATGACATATTGGTCTACTCTAGGAGTCATGAGGAGCATGAGCAGCACTTGAGGATTACTTTGCAGATATTGAGAGAGCACCGGCTGTATGCTAAACTCTCAAAGTGCGTATTTTGGCTTGATAGAGTTGACTTCCTGGGTCATGTGGTGACTGGTGATGGTATTCTTGTGGACCCGAGGAAGATCGAGGCTGTACAGCTTTGGCCCAGACCTGTATCGGTGACGGAGGTCCGCAGCTTTTTGGGCTTAGCTGGTTATTATCGCCGTTTTGTGCAGGATTTCTCGAGTATCGCTGCACCGCTGACTGGACTGACCCGGAAGGGAATTCCTTTTCTCTGGACTGATGCGTGCGAGCAGAGTTTTCAACAGTTGAAGACTCGGTTGACGACAGCACCAGTTCTTTCTTTACCTTCTGGATCGGGCGGCTATGTTGTTTATTGTGATGCTTCTCGAGTGGGGCCCGGCTGTGTTTTGATGCAGCATGATAGGGTGATTGCATATGCTTCTAGGCAGCTGAAGAAGCACGAGCAGAATTACCCCACTCACGATCGTGAGATGGCAGCGGTAGTATTTGCGTTGAAGATTTGGAGACACTACTTGTACGGAGAGTCGTGTCAGATCTTCACGGATCACAAGAGTTTGAAGTATATCTTCTAGCAGCGAGATCTGAACCTGAGACAGCGCCGATGGATGGAGCTAGTGAAGGATTATCATTGTGAGATCCTTTATCACCCGGGCAAGGCGAATGTAGTAGCTGATGCTTTGAGTCGTAGGCCCGTGGGTAGCTTGTCCTAGTTGAGCGCAGTTCGGTGTCAGTCTTCTGCAGATTGGCAGCTCTTGTGTAATAGTAGAGTGCAGTTTGAGTTCACTTCCGCTGGGGGACAGCTTGCTCATGTCCGCGCCCGTCCACTTCTTTTTGATCGTATCCGTGAGGCGCAGCCCAGCGATGCCCGTTTGATTGAGATTCTTGAGCTTGTTCGGCAGGGAAGAGTTTCGGAGTTCATGATTGATGACCAGGGTGTACTACGATGCGGGACTCGCTTGTGTGTACCAGATGTTGATGGGTCGTGACAAAGTTGAGACGCGAGATCCTAGAGCAGGCACATCAGTCAGCCTTTAGCGTTCATCCAGGTTCCACCAAGATGTACCGTGACTTGAGGGACTTCTACTGGTGGGAAGGGATGAAGCGTGATATATCGGACTTCGTTTCGAGGTGCCTGACTTGTCAGCAAGTCAAGGCTGAGCATCAGAGACCGGCTGGAGAATTGCAGCCTTTACCCGTTCCGGAGTGGAAATGGGAGCAGATTTCCATGAACTTCATTGTGGGTCTACCCAGGACCAGTCGAGGGTATGACTCCATTTGGGTTATTGTAGACCGGTTGACGAAAGCGGCTCACTTTCTTCCAGTGAAGACCACTTTCGGTTATGCTCAGTATGCTCAGTTATACATAAATGAGATTGTGCGTTTGCACGGTGTTCCCACATGCATAGTATCCGACAGAGGCACCCAGTTTACTAGCCGTCTTTGGCAGAAGCTTCAAGAAGCTTTGGGTACCCGGCTGAGATTTAGTACCGCTTTTCATCCACAGACCGATGGCCAGTCGGAGCGGACTATTCAGACTCTGGAAGATATGCTCCGTGCATGTGTGCTTGATTTTGGTGGCAGTTGGGATCGTCACTTGCCGTTGATTGAGTTCTCCTACAACAACAGCTTTCAGGAGACTATTCAGATGGCACCTTTTGAGGCTTTATATGGTAGGAAGTATCGATCGCCAGTCTGCTGGATCGAGCTTAGTGAGAGTTTGGTTTTGGGACCCCAGCTAGTTCAGGAGACCACGGAGAAGATCCAGCTGATTCAGGATAGGATGAGAGCAGCCCAGTGCAGGCAGAAGTCTTATGCCGACCGTCGTTGTCGCAGACTTGAGTTCGCAGTGGGGGATCATGTATTCCTGAGGATTTCTCCGATGAAGGGCGTTATGCGATTTGGGAAGAGAGGGAAGCTCAGTCCCAAATTTGTAGGTCCTTTCGAGATCCTTGATCGAGTGGGTTCTGTTGCTTATCGTTTGGCGCTCCCGCCCAGTTTTCCGGATGTTCACCCTGTTTTTCATGTGTCGATGCTTCGTAGATACCTTCATGATCCTTCTCACACGATTCAACACGAGACCATTCAGCTTGAGTGCGATCTTTCATTCACCGAGCAGCCGGTTGTTATTTTGGATCGGCAGGTGAAGAAACTTCGGTCAAAGGTCTTGCCATCTGTGAAGGTTCTTTGGCGTAGCCCGACTAGTGAGGAGATCACTTGGGAGGCCGAGAGCGAGATGCGGAAGAAATTCCCTCATCTTTTTGAAGGTACGCTTAGTATAAAATTTTAATTCGGGGACCGAATTTCTATAAGGAGGGGAGATTGTAACGTTTTAGAAATCGTTTTGCGAATTTTCCCGTTTTAGGGCGAAATTGTCGGTTTTTCCCGTTTTAACCCGATTTCGATCAAACGACCGTATAAGCTTACCGACACCTAATTTAGCCAAAATAAAGCTTGTGCGCGAATTTTGGGAGTATTTGGGAGGTTTTGGTTCAGATAGATTTTTTCCCGAAAAAAATATTATTTTAAGCGGTGTTTTGTGCACGTAAATCGGGAAAATTTTTATTTTGTGAATAAATTAATTTTTGTCACTAGAATTATTTTAGAAGGTTCTTTTTAAATATCTAGATTTTTTTTGGTGACTAATGTTTTCTTTTTAAAATAAAAAGAAAAGGGTGTAATGGTGGCATGTTTGCTTTAATTAGCTTTTATTACTCATTTCCTAGCAATTTCTTCACCCAAAATTCACAAAAATACCCCCACTCACCTTGGCCGACCCTCACCCCCCCATTTCTGTCCTAAACATTTCCAAACTCATTTCTCTCTCATTTTCTTTCAAAAACACAAAAAGAAATCCAAAAATAAATCCAAAAATTCTTATATAAATATTAAACCATTTTTCCTTCACTAATCCTTCATGGATCTTCATCAAAACTTGATTTTTGGAGGCTAAAGTGATGGATCTAAGTTCTTTTTGGTGTTCTTGAGGAGGTATAATTTCTTACCTTAATCCATAATTAATTGCTTTAATCTTTAACTAGCTAATTTAGTTAACTATTTAAGTGCTTAGTTTAGCATTTAATTCATGATTAATTCATTATATTTGGTTTAAGAAATTCATGTTAGGGTTAAATTTTGATTAAGTGATTAGTGTTTAATTCAAGTGTTAAATTGTGTTTTGTAAAAGAATAATCTAGTAGAAAGTGTTAAAATTTGCTAATAAGCATTTTGTTTAATTAAGCAAAATTGCTTACTAGATTTTTGCTAAAACATAATTAGCGAGTGTTAAAAATATAGGATTGGTTTAGATAGCTTAGTTAAGCTATTTTAAGGTATTTGTAATTGTTAGATTTGTGTTATCTTGAATCTAGTGCGATATATTGCGATAGGTTGCTTACTAGATTTCGGGGTTTTCCGACGTAGGGTTCGTTTGGTAGTTGCGAGGTTATATCCAGCGTATTCCTCGTAATTTTTGTGTTGTGTTGCGCGATCGGGACGATCGGGGTCCAGACTTGGTGTTTTTTAGTTTAGCGACCCCAATTAGGGTTTTGGCCGGTATCGTGCGCGATAGATGCGCTAAGCGCGCAGTGTAATTTTCCGGGCGTTTTCGTCGCGTTTCGTTGTCTTTTCGTCATTTTAAGATATTTAGCTTATGTGTTGTATTTATGAAATTTTAGGTTCGCAAGCAGGGATTTCAGGTGCTGCGGACAAAGGGAAGCAGGTGGTCGGATTTTCTTAGCTCGAGACCATCGGTGAGTAGATTTAACATCTACGGGGAAATCGCCCGTATGGCGTTATGCGTCGGGGCGAATATGATATGATAGCTCCATGTATTTGCATATTAGTTACTTTCATATGAATGTCATTGCATAGCATTATCTGTTGTACTTGACTCGTACCTTTAGATATAACACATTACTGACGGTTCATGTTGCACGAGCACTAAATTGTATGCTACACCCACACCGTTTGTAATTGCCATAACACGCACAAACACCTACATATGTGATATGATAGTGGATAGGAATGATTGGAGTAGTAACTCTTATTCTATTGTGCATATGAAATACTGTGGGCACATACATACGTGATATTGCATTGGGCAGGAACAGTTAAGGTAGTGAACCTTATTCCACTTCACTTATATCTTGCTATAATTACTTATACATCATGCATACATATTGACATGTACACCCTCGTACTTGATTACATGTAGATACTTAAACCCTGCTACACTTACATTTACACTTTATATGATACTGCATTTATTTTCGAAGGAATTGGGAACCGCATGATATGTTTTTTAAAGCTAGATTCAATTTAAAGAGCGGTTTTCCCTTTATATACTCATATTGATGTTTTATTTTGCATATATCAGTTTTATATGGATTTTACGCATTGAGATATGGATTTCATATGATTTATGGATTTGAGAACCGTGGGGGATATTTTCAAGAAAACTTTGTATTGTTTGAAAACCCGGTTTTTCTTGATATGATATTTGATGCGTCCACCATGTGATTTCTCGGTTCTGAGATTTGGCTTGTGATACCCGATTCGAGGAGCGGGATGCACCGTCTGCGGGTACATGGTGGACCCGGTATGGTACCCCGGGGTGAGTGGTGATTTCGTGGTGTAGACGATAAACCTGACGGTGGGACCACTACCTACCGGTGATTGTATTTGGACTCGGCGGTTATCATGGAGATACCGACCGGAGTGAGGTATGACATATCGTCAGGGCTAGTCATGGTGACAGCGCCTGAGTTATGAGGATTTAAGTGTCGATGCTAGACACGGGTTTCATGATGTTTCGAGTGTCGGTGTTGGACACTCAGGTTTTCGTGAGACATACAGGATTTGAGGGCCGATCTGAGGATGCGATGCCTGAGGATTTGGGATTTGATGTGTCAGTGAGGGACACTGGTGTTTTTCCATGCTGATGATTTTTGCATGAGATTCTATATTATATCATCCCACACTCAGGATTATGTTGATATGCATCGTTTCATGTAGTTGTAGTACCCTGATGATGTACCTTTACATGATTGTTGCATATTCACCTATCATACTTATGCTATCGGATTACTTGTGATAGATAGATCGCTGTTCGTGCATACTTGCGATTACTGTATGATGTTATTTACTATTCACGAGTTGGCAACTCACCCCCGTTGTGCCACAGTGTTGTGCAGGACTTACCCTCTGAGTAGTCGCGGAAGGGCATCTTATCATCTCTACTTTTGCGGATACCGCTACGGTTCGATGTGAAGCCTTGCTTTTAGGTGGGTTGCGGTTATCTGTTTGTACTTTGTATATTTTTTTGTTGGATCTAGTATTCTCCATCCACCACTGTGTTGTATATGACTTAGAGACGACTTGTGAGGATTCAGTGTTATTTTGTGGTGACTTTGGGTGTCGTGCTCATGGGAGCCGGTTTTGTTGAAAAGTTTTACTACTTTATGCAGTTTCCTTTTATATTTCTTCGCTTCGGCGTCGTATATATGTTGTGGTGTTTTCTCCGCCGTTGGGCGTGATTTGCTCCCGTTTGGGATGCTTTTATTATTATCTATGTTGTACCCATTTTCGGGGTTAGTTTTTACAAAGGAGCTGCTGCCGAAATTTTTAAGAACGAAAACTAAACTTAAAGTTTTTTTACTTGAAAAATTCCGAATGTTTAAAACAATGTTTTCTCCGTTGATCCAGTTTTGGGTGGTTTAGATTTCTGAGTTTCGGCTTACTTAAGTTGCGTACGCCTTTAGACGTTACGTAGTTTAAGTGCCGGTTACGGGCCAAATTTAGGTCGTGACAGATTGCAGGAGCCCAGTATTCATTATTTATTTATTTACATCGTGATTTGTTGATTTCGGATTTCCATAAGATTTATGGATTTGGAGAAACCGCAAGGATTTTATAAACTGATTATCATTTTTAAATGAAAGTTGCGGTTTTCTCATGATATGATATGAGATATGTCCACCATGAGTTTTCTCGGCTCTTGAGTGATATCATACACCCGATTCGAGGAGGAGGAGGAACCGTCTGTGGGTGCATGGTGGACCCGGTGCGGTACCCCGGGACGAGAAGGTCGCAGATGATGGCGTTGAGCCCATGACATGGGAGCACTACTGACCGGTGATTGTATTGTGACTCGAAGGATATCCAGAGGATACCGATCGGAGTGCAGGACAGTCCGGATAGCCGGAGCCTGAGGTTTTGTGATTTGATGATATGGGCCAGTCCAGATAGCCGGAGCCCTAGATATTGAGATTCGAGGTTACAGGCCAGTCCGAATTGCCGGAGCCTGAGATATTGAGATATTGGGATTTATGTTTTGTGTCGATACTTGACACTGATTTCATGTTGATTTCATTGATGATACCTCGATGTATACATACAGAAATCTCACTAAAGTAAGAAAACAGTTTCCACATTTAGATGCATTCTGTTTTCATGCATTCATACATCATATTTATGATATATTGCTACCTGAGGCACTGACACGAGCACATGGGATTACACTTATGCATAGATGTTACCCTTTCCATTATTATATGCTTCAGGCCATATTATTATTTGAGGATATTACTGATCGTATGACCTAGGATTGAGTCATACACACAATTTCTACTCTGTGATGTTTTCTACTCACAAGTTGGCAACTCACCCCCGTTGTGCCACAGCTTCTTGCAGGTTTTGCCGTGCAGGTTTTGTTGCGGCTTTGCTGGCACACTGCTCCTTTCCGGGTGATTGCTTTGGTAGGTGGGTTCACTCGCATCGTGACCACCAATGTACCTTTATTTATATACAGTTGTATCTAGTAACTCCATCAACCAGACTTGTATATTTATTTAACCTTAGAAGACCAGTTGTATATTCTTTCGACCATAGAGTCGCGCATTGTATTATTATGGTTTTCTTGATGTTATTGAGTTTCTTTTTGAGTTTTGATCCTCGCCCTTCGGCATTGTATATTATATTGCTTGCGTGGTTGTGACCGTCAATTGACGAAGAGCTAGCTCCCGCTTGGGGATGCCTTTATTCATATTATTCATGTTGTACCCCTTTTGGGGCCAGTATTTACAAAGGAAACTCTGCCGAAATTTTCAGAAAAGACTTGAGATTTTAAAAATGCATATTTCGGCTTATGTTATTAAAACCATTTGCTTTAAAATAAGTTTTCTTCACTTCTTCCTTAAAATGGTTTATATTTCTTGGATTTTTGGCTTACTTGAATTAGATGAGGTCATATAGACTTCATATGATTCAAGTGCCAGTCTTGTGCCATTTCGGGTCGTGACAAAGTTGGTATTAGAGCGCTAGGTTAGCCTTGGTTCGAGTCTATGTTTGACTATGCGGAGCCTAGGGTGTTGTATATATTCGGAATCTAGGCTTGACCTTATGGAACTTAGACTTAGTCGAGGGGGTATTAGACCCGAAATTTCGTCGTGTAGGTTGACCTTGGTTGATGGAGTAGGTGACTTAAGGAGAGTGACCTACCGTGTGTATGTTCCGCTGCATACTTACGATACGCTACTCTGCTTAAGAAGCCTTAGGATGTACATTTCCTTGCACAACATTATATTCATTCATATAGTCTATCTTCATCGATATCGGTTTATGGTTTTGCTGCCACGATTATATGGGCAGAGAGAGCTACGGCTAGAGTTGCGTCAGCATAAGCTCGTCACGGATGAGGACTGACCAGAGCGTGATTCCAGGGACACACGATTGTATAGATGTGTCATTTTTTTGTGTTTTCGCGCCATGAGCATTTGATGGATCGCTTTTACAAGATTTCTCGGACGTGCAAATTAGCACCAGAGGATTAGGCCACTGTTAGAGGCCAGCCAGAATGTGATGACCGTCAACGCACCGATTATTGGATGATTGAGGCACTGTTCAGCGTGCGGACGAATGAGCCAGTTGTTGATGCAAATAATGAGATGTTGCCCAGATGTTTGAAGCTAGCGCCGCACGAGTGTACTTAGAGATATGATAGAAGATCGCTAGTCACCCAAGGAGGAATGACTAGGACATGTGATTCGTTGCCTACCCCGATGCGAGATCATCAGATTGATTGATTCCAGCCAGAAACGACTTCACGCAGGTACGTTGAGAGTCGATAGAAGACGATCGAATGTCAGAAACCCATTTTTCCAAGTTTAAAGTATTCGAAAAAACATGCAAGTAATTCCGTGGACCCTCTAGAAGAATGAAACCCTAACTCGATATAATGACCATGAGAACGCTTTGAAACCTTAGGGTTTGCAGCAGTTCAGCGGTGCCATTAATGAGGCTTGGGTGCCCTTCTACGGCTGGTCCATAGATACTGTGGCATGTACTGGAATACTATTAAACTGTACTCAAGATGTTGATCTCTTGGGGGATTATGGAACCTTGACAAATCGATCGAAAAGTGCAGTCCATGCAGCCACGAAGAGATGAGTCCGAATCAGTCGACATTAGAGAAAAGTGGTGTAAGAGGTTCATACGAGATCTTGATGAGATGACGTTCTACTCCGCTGACATCAGAGATGCGATACAGATGCAGAGGCGTTGAATATGAATATATCTTCCAGAAGGAGTCGTGATGAGTATGCAGCCGTTCCGGAACAAGAAATAGATTTAGTAAAAGATGATAACTTCCGGGCAGTTCGGCAGAAACGAGAATTAGGAGGGACTTCGACAGATCTTTCTGGAATACTATACGAGAAGACTTGGACCCAGGATCGGTTATATTGCGCACACCCAGTAGGCCAGAGTTCGGCATCGTCGACGAGACATGTTACGAGTGACCATGACAGTTGGCCGGAGATCTTTAGAGGATATGCTAGAGCGGGACTGTTTCTGCCATCTTTAATTTCGGTATTTTGGGCGATTTATTTGCATGATTGAGATTTTGTGCACTACAGTTGCACTTGACTTCGATTTGATGTCATTCGAGATGTTGATTTGATTTCGTACCTATGGTATGCATGTGATTTGACTTATGCTTTCGGCATAGTTTTCATGCAGTTTTAGTATTTTGATTCAATTTTGTGCACGCTGATGCACATGGTTGTGAGATTATATACCACGGTATACCTGATTTGGATTTGGATCGAGATGTGTTGTATACCGTCATTTTCGATTGTGATACTCGATATTTGTTTTCGTGCACCTTGTGCACTTGATTTGGATTTTGCGCAGATTTGACACGCTTGATGCGATTTTGGTGCACATCAGATGCACTAAATCGAGATTTTTCGTGCATATCAGATGCATCTGATATTACTGTCAGGCACACCCGTTGCCTTTGACAGGTGTTTCATGCACACCCGTTGCACTTAGATTTTGTTTCTGTGCACATGTATGGCACATTCATGGATTTTGATTTCCGTGCGCACCAGACGCACGGGGCATTCTTGTACGCATTTTGGGATTGGTTTCTTTTGGAGCAGTATGTTTTATGATATTTACTATTTGGTATAGTAGCTAAGCAGGACTAGTCAGAGGACAGTACCTGGATATATTTTTGCATGCATTGATAGTTATCGAAGAGATTTCCAAAAAGGAGTTATAGTCTCAGTATTTACCTACGTGTCCGAGATGACACGAAAAATTTAACTACGGAAACCCTTCTAAAGCATTTTTCAAACGGCGGGACGTGTATGTTAAATAAAGGGTATATATATATATATATATATATATATATATATATAGTTGTTTTCTTACAATAGACGTCCGCCACTGTGCAGTGATACGCACATCGCACAACGACTTGAAAAGGTTTGGCATGCATTACTTCCAGATGTTTTAATGATGTTTACATGTATAGTTCGATGTATATCATGTTGGTTTTTGTATTGGATTTTGATATTGGTGTTTTTACCATCACTCCGATGATTATGGGATGCTTGACGGAGTTTTGATTCTGGTTTATATACTCGTTTTTCATGCGCATGCATTGCGCTACGATATGTTTTATGTATTTATGATTTCGGAGCCCCGATGACTTGATCATTTTACTGAAATGTTTTAGAAATTGGGGGAGTTTAAATTTAAATTTGGGGACCGAATTTGTAACGTTTTAGAAATCGTTATGCGAATTTTTCCGTTTTAGGGTTAAATTGTCGGTATTTTCCGTTTTGACCCGACTGTGTTCAAACGACCATATAGACTTGCCAGCACCTAGTTTAGCTAAAATAAAGCTAGTGCGCAAGCTTTGGGGGTATATGGGACGTTTTAGTTCAATTAGATTTTTTCCCAATTTTAATATTATTTTAATGCGGTATTCACATTTTGGGAAATTTCTATAAAGCGATCTTTTCATCAATTGTGTTTGAGTAATTCACCCTTCTCTTCATACCTAGATATTTGTTGGGTTTTAGGGATTAAGTTTAAAAGAAAAAGAAAAGAATAAAGAGATGCATGCATGTGTGTGTGAAAGCATTTATGTGTGCATTTATTGCAAAATTGAGCTAGAACACTCCACAAAACTCCATTCTTCCTCACTTGGCTGAATCCCTCTCTCCCTCTACTGCTCTTGATCATTTCCTTTGCATTCTTCATCAATTCTAGCACAATAAATCCCCAAAATCCAAAAATATATCACAAAAATACCAAAAGTCTTGATTCTTGCTCTTGGATCGCTTGGAACTAGGAAAGCTTGGAGCTTGTGAGCAAAGTTGATAGGTATAATCCCTAATCTAATAAATTGAAGTTTTTATGATGTGTAGTTCGTTGGATATTGATTAGAACACGTTAGATATCGATTGGTGCAATATCGGGGTTTTTAGTGTCTTTTAGAGCCTCTGTGAACTGCTGTGACCTGGGATTTTTACAGAAAAATCAAACAAAATTGTAGTGATGTACTAGTGACCGTGGAGAACCACCTGAGACATGAGACCCACCTCACCGGCCTCGCCCGACGACCCTAGGCAAAATTCCGGCGACGCCGGCGATGGAAGGAGGTGCTGGGGTTTGGCTTTTGTGGGTAGTTGTCTGCTGTTGGTTAGGGGTGTTTGGTACTGTTTACTTTTTTAGTAATTACAGTATGCAAAATCTGGGATCATTTACCTATAATCTAGTGTTTTGAGTCCGCGTGTTACGTTTTGCGACACGAATCGTGATCTGGTGCAGCTGCTGTGCTTGGGTAGGTTTTGTGGTATCGTGACGCACGTTAGCCACTAGACAGACACTAGTGAGTTAGTTTAGTGTTGGTGCATTATTTAAAACGTAGTTTTACGTTATATTAGTCGATTCTGAGATGTTTGCACTATTTGTGTGTTTGTGAAATTATAGCGTCGCAAGCGGGGACTTCGGACGCTGCGAACAAAGGAAAGCAGGTGGTCGGATTTTCATAGCTCGAGACCATCGGTGAGTAGATTTAACATCTACGGGAAAATCGCCCGTATGGCGCTAAGCGTCGGGGCTAGATATGATATGATATTAGCCGTATGTTTATATGCTTATATAGAGATGTTGCATGATTCACATTGCATATAGTTACTTGTTGTGCCTGATACTGTATATATTGTACACTGCACTATTATTGACAGTCCATGTTGCACGAGCACCAATGATATGCTACACACACACTGTCGGTAATTGCCATGATACGCACAACAAAAATGCTCATTTATATACCTTTCTATTGGTTAGCGACATTGAAACAATTATACTTGTGCGACAGCGCATATGACATATAGCATACCTGTATACCTACATGCTTATATATATGCCATACTATACCTACATGCTCGCACATATACTTTGCTATTGTTACATGATCAGTTTTATAACATATATATCGGTGGAATGGGACGCTGTATATATATGTGATTTGGATTTTGGAAACCGCGAGATATATTTAATGACTGGATGCATTTAAATAGCGGATTTTTCCCGTGATATGCTCATATTGATGTTTTATGTTGCATATGTTGTTTTACATGGATTTACGCATTTGAGATATGTTTCGTGCGATATGGGAATTTCATTTGTCGATGTTAGGCATTTATAATTCCGAGAGATATATGGATTTGTAAGAACCGATACGTGGAATCACAAGTGTCGAGGTGGGATACTTGGGTTTCGAGAAACGTATGGATATCAGAAAGACCGATACGTGGAACACAAGTGTCGAAGTGGGATACTTGGGTTTCGAGGAACGTATGGATACGAGTATTTACGTGTCGATGTTAGGCACTGGATTTCAGGATATTTTAGAGTGTCGATGTTTGACACTGAGGTTCCATGAGACTTACAGTATTTGAGGGCCGATCTGAGTATTTTGGGATTTGGGTGTTGTTGAGTTACACCGTGTTTTTCCATGCTTATGATTTGTGCATGAGATTATTTATTATCCCGCACCCAGTACTTAGTTGATATGCACTTATTCATGTAGATATAGTACCTGGTGGTGTACCTTGATCATGATAGTCGCATATTTTTATTGTCATACTCATGCTACCAGCTTACATGCTATTAATCATTTCTGTTAGTGCATACTTGCGATTTCAGTATGATGTTATTTACTATTCACGAGTTGGCAACTCACCCTCGTCGTGCCACAGTGTTTTGCTGGACTTACCCTCAGAGTAGTCGCGGCAGGGCGTCTTATCATCTCTACTTTTGCGGATACCGCTACGTCAGGCAGTGAGGCCTTTTCTTTTAGGTGGGTTTGCGGTTATCTGCTTGTACATTGTATATCTTTTTGTTGGATCTAGTATTCTCCATCTACCACTGTTGTATATGACTTAGAGACGACTTGTGAGGATTCATTGTTGTATTATTTTGGTGACTTTGGGTGCCGTGCTCATGGGAGCCGGTTATGTTGGAAAGTTACTTCTTATTGCAGTCTTTCCTTTGTTATTTCTTCGCTCCGGCGTCGTATACTTGTTGTGGTGATTGTCTCCGCCGTTGGGCGTGATTTTTGCTCCCGTTTGGGATGCTTTATATATTATCTGTGTTGTACCCGTTTTCGGGGCTAGTTTTTACAAAGGAGGTGCTGCCGAAATTTTCAAGAAAGAAAACCAGAGCTAGAGATTTTACTTGTGATTTTCAAAGTGTTAAAACTATGTTTTTCTCCGTTGATCCAGATTTGGGTGGTTTAGATTTCTGGGTTTCGGCTTACTTGAGTTGCGTACACCTGTAGACGTTACGTAGTTTAAGTGCCGGTTACGGGCCAAATTTTGGGTCGTGACAAAGTTGGTATCAGAGCGCTAGGTTTTACCTTTCGAAGTGTAGGATGACCTTGGTATGATGGAGTAGGTAGCTTAAGCAGAGTGACGTAGCGTGTGTATGTTCCGCGGCATACTTACGACACGGTTCTCCGACTAAGTGGCCTTAGAACTTATTGATTGATATCCTTCCGTGATGATATACATCTTTGTGATGATTCCTGTTTCCTTATCGAATATTGTTTCAATTTCCAGCCTATATGCCACCGAAGATGATGGTATGCAGGACCTGTTGTACCGGAGCATATTGCTATGTATGGGGCTGTTATGCAGGACCTGCGCCAGATGATGGGGACCTTAGTAGAGGCCATTCGAGCGCAGGGGCAGGCAGTTGTTCCATCCATTGCAGGGACCACGATGGTACCTACAGTTCCGGCAGCCGCAGTTACAGCTCCGGAGGTTATTACCGTGTCGCTGACAGAGTTTATAAGGCTGAGGCCTCCGGTGTTCATTGGCACAGATACTACTGAGGATCCGCAGTCGTTTATCGATTGGATGGCCAGGATTTGTCGTTCACTCCGATGCTCCGAAGTGAGGTGGGTGGAGTTTGCGAGCTTTCGTCTGGAGGGTCTGGCCCAAAAGTGCTATGAGTCGTTGGAGAGGGGCAGAGCCGCGGGTCTTGCTCCTATGACCTGGGCCGAGTTTTTGACGGTATTTCTTGCCTGTTTTCTTCCACCGAACGTCAGGGATGCGCGAGCACATAGATTTGAGTCGTTACGCCAGATTCCGGGGATGTCGGTGTCTGAGTATGATGTACTGTTTACCGAGCTGTCAGTGTATGCTCCGTACTTGGTGGCGACAGAGGAGATGAGGGTGAAGAGGTTTGTGCGAGGCCCACTTACCCAATTGTTCCTAGCCATCAGCATTCAGCATTGCGACACATATGCGGCGGCGGTAGATGCAGCCCTATTGGTTGAGGAGCGTCTTTCTGAGTCGTCAGTTGTCCCGGAACCGAAAAGGGTTCGTACTGGTGATCCGGCAGCGAGGCGGGCGTTTAGACGTTGTGACAGTTCCCGTTCAGATAGTGGAGGTTCGGGACGAGGTCGGCTTTTTAGCTCTTACCCTCAGGAGGGTTGGCAGTTTGTATCTGGGTGTTACCGATGCAGAAGTATGGGTCATTGGGTTCGAGATTGTGCTGAACCACGTGTGAGCGAGGCAGCTGTACCGCAGGTTACCTTACCACCTTCTCCACCTCAGAGGGCGTTGCCCCTTATGCCGGTTGTTGTTCCGCGTCAGAGTCTTGTGCAGAGAGGTCGGGGTCGCGGTGGTTTTGTTGGATATAGTGCCCTCAAAGTCAATTATTGGATCGCAGGTACGTGATTGCAATGATTGCGGAGGACCTATACCGGTAGGACAGTCTTACTCGAGATGATAGTATGCTATCTTGTTTGCCTTTATCAGTCGTGTATAGGTTCAGGTGACTGATCACGATTACACTTTTATAGAGCCCTTAGGATCTTGCTTTACTACCAACAGTATGAGGGCGATCATATAAGTGAGAGTTGGGTGGTCTATAAGCATATCCTTAATAGTGGTCCCTAGTCGTGGGAGTTTCGAGACAGGGAATCGATACTTCGGAGTAGACTAGTGTATAAAGTCGAGACCCCGACGAGGGGCGGTGGCCGGTCTCACAAGCCACTGGTGTCAGTTGGATTACCTAAGATGTATACAGGTGCTCATTGGGTTATGAGTACACCGGACAGGACTCGCCGGGAATCTGCTAGTTGGTATTATACATATCGTCAGATAGCCGTTCCCTGGTGACATGTGTACAGGTTAGTTCATCGACCTGAGGTCGTCATTTGTCTCGTGTGAGTTCCCACTGTGCTTTGATTTCTACCCTACCACGGCTCAAAGGAGTCGTGCAAACATGTAGTTTTTGGGTACAGTCCCGAGCCACATGGAGGCACGTGAGCGGATCGGCAGGGGATTCGTCTCTCCCGGTATTGGGGGTAGAGGTCGCGCTGTGTCTAGGAAATCCATTACACCAAGTCCTTGGCCAAGGCAGGTGAGATTTACTGGTAGGTACTCCAGTAGTATCTCAGGGTGTTCAGGGCTTGTCACCGACACGACTTATACAGCTATTGGGGGTCTGACGTTACTAGCCCCCTAGGCCGGATATGCGATACTCATAGATGAACGGACCGGACTGTATATACATTGTCACTGTTAGGCTCAGTAGGGTTTCTGGATGAGTTCGCTCATCAGCCTCCCTTGAGGTCAGTCCATGGGCAGCCGTTACGCATAGCTAGTGCCGCTTACGGTTTGTGGTTAAATCCACTGCCAGGGTACTGACGAGTCATTAGAGTCCCCCATAGACAGTTTCCCAAGTTCGGGCGAAACGTTGTAGAAGCCGTATGGTTTTATGGCAGGGTTCGGAAAATGCACGTGCGTTTACGCACATGTTATTTTTCGGGCAGATAATACTGGTGGGCTTTGGTTTAAGCCGGATCCATGTATTATACAGAGTAGATATAATATCTTTGTCTCAGTTGCATTTGTATTCGGTCGTAATACAAATGCGGGTATTTTTATACAGTTACGGGGTTATCCTGAAATTCGTTTCAGGATCACTTTTGGAAGTTGCCAGTTTCCAGTTTTCTATCAGCCGTATTTAACAATTGGTTAAATACGGATTTATCTTTTCTTAGGTGAGTCATAGTTCTAGAAGTTTCTAGATGATGAGAGGAAGCTTCTGTTGGAGATAGTGCCCTCAGGGTCAATTATTAGGTCACAGGTACGTGATTGCAATGATTGATGGAGGACCTATCCCGGTAGGACAGTCTTACTCGAGATGATAGTATGCTATCTGGTTTACCTTTATCATCGTGTACTGTTTAAGGTGACCTGACACGTCGCTATTACACGTTGATAGAGCCCCTAGGATTCTATGCTTGACCACCAGCAGTATGAGGGCGATCATATACGTGGGAGCTGGTAGTCTATAAGCATATCCTTAAATGGTCCCTAGTCGTGTGAGTTTCGAGACAGGGCATCGATACTCCATAGTAGACTAGTGTATACAGTCGAGACCCCGACGAGGGGCGGTGGCCGGTCTCACAAGCCACTGGTGTCAGTTGGATCACCTAAGATGTATACAGGTGCTCATTGGGTTATGAGTACACCGGACAGGACTCGCCGGGAACATGCTAGTTGGTCATATACCAGACGTCAGATGGCAGTTCCCTGGTGACATGTGTGCAGGTTAGTTCATCGACCTGGGGATCGTCATTTGTCTCGTGTGAGTTCCCACTGTACTTTGATTACTACCCTACCACGGCTCAAAGGAGTCGTGCAAACAGGTTTTAGTTGGGTACAGTCCCGAGCCACATGGAGGCAGTGAGCGTATCTTCAGGGGTTCGTCTCTCCCGGTATTGGGGGTGAGGTCGTGCTGTGTCTAGGAGAGCCATTACACGAAGTCCTTGGCCAAGGCAAGGAGATTTACTGGTAGGTATTCCAGTAGTATGTCAGGGTGTTCTGGGCTACACTCCGACACGACTTGTACCGCTTTTGGGGGTCTGACTTTTACCAACCCCCTAGGCCCGCCATGCGATGCTCATAGATGAACGGACCGGACTGTACGGATATTGTCACTGACAGGCTCAGTAGGGTTGTCAGGCTAGGTTCGCCCACAGACGTCCCTTTTAGTCAATACCTGGTAGCCCGTTACGTATTGGCTTATACATCTGACGTGCTAGTGGTTAAATCCACAACCAAGGTGTTGACGAGTCTTTAGAGTCCCCCACATTCAGTTACTCAGCTTTCGGGCGAAAGGTTGTAGAGGCCGTATGGAGATATGGCAAGGTCCGATCAGATACGTGCGGTATTGCACGAATCAGGATTGGACAGTTTGTACTATAGGCCGTATGGTTGTATGGCAGGGTTCGATCAGATACGTGCGGTATTGCACGGATCAGGATCGAACGGATATTACTAGCCGACTTTAGTATAAGCCGGATCTTAGTATAGTACAGTGTAGATTTTGTCTCTTTGCATTTGTATTTCGGTCGAAATACAGATGCGGGTGTGTATGCACAGTATCGGGGTTTTCCTGTAATTTATTACGGGACCAGTTTTCTGGAGTTGCCAGTTTGCTTTTAGTTTCGGCCGATTTCCATTGTATCGTTCATTTGCCGAAGATTGGTGGAGGAGGGCTTATTTGCATTGTTGCAAATAAGCATTTGTGGAGGGGGTCTTTGCATATTATCATGTCATGATACTTGTCCCATCATTTGACTTCATATCTTCTTGATGGCTTGACTTTTAGTAACCATCATGGTTGTTGATTACTTGTTTTGGAGTGTGGGTTATGGTTGTGATCATTGGATTCTTTCATCATCTCTTTTCATCATTACTTCCACCCACCCCCTTGACCTTACTCTTTCTCTCTCCAATCACACATGGGTGGGGGGCGACGGCCATTCTATAGTGAATGGGGATTCATTTCATGTGTGGAGAAAAATATGATACTCTCATTCTTTTGTATGCTACATTTTTTCCCCATCTCTCTCCAAGTTCTTTTTCCTCCACCACAAAAGGCAATTCCATGAACCCCAAAATGAGACTTCTTCTTTAGATATTCTACAGCATATCTTGGGCACGTCGAGTAGCCGGCTTCGTGCCTGAGTTGCCTCGGCATTGAGGTGGGAGCCCGTAAAAGAAGTAGGCGATGTGGTGCACTTCCGGCGACGAGGAGGAGACGGGACATTCCGCAGGAGATCGGGACGATGACGAGAAGACCGGAGGACTCGGATCTGTCGGTATACTTCTCTTCCCTATCTTGTTAGTAGCTTAGACTTGTTAACGGTTACGATCCTGATGTTTAGTGCGCGGTGGTGCCGGTTTGCTAAGTCCGCAAAAATTAAAGTTTTTCACCGCTTCCGTATTCCGGCGTCGGATTGACGGCCGGGGCGCCGCCGTGCACTTACAGTGGTATCAGAGCCTCGCCATTAACTTAGTCTAGCTTTGTGTAATGTGTTTGCATTTCCGATCGATCAAAAAGTTCCAAAACCTGTATTTTAATCACATCAGTTTTCTGTTGGAAATTTTTGGTGTCAAAATTTTTTTCAGGTTGTATAAAATTGATGTGCAGGAAATTCTCAGACCACTGGGAAAATTCGACACAGTCAGTCGACCAATGTAGCGCGGATCCGCGGCCAAACCCCCCATTGGACCGCGGTTCCGCCGCTCATTGGTGACGTCACTGTATCATATTTTTCCAGTGGGCTTCTGTTATTATTTTGGGTGTTTTGGAATATTAAAATTGGGCCAATTATTTCTGTGAGTACTACAGTATTGCTTGGGGCTCACTTGTTAATTATTTGATCAATCGGAAAATTTTAAACACATTTTTCACAGTATTTACATTATATCTGCGACCGTGAATGTCACTCGATCGGTAAATCCGGTCTAACTGCTATAGCCCGGTTAGACGGATTTGCGAACGTGACTTTCACGTTGATGTTCTGTTTTTGCTGTGATGTTGCGGATCGGTCATGGGGGATAGCCTAGATGCAATGCTAGTACAGTTGTGGTTGTATTATGTACATTTGATATTGCGGGGCGAGCGTCCGATATGTGGACTGCCGTCACTGCCTGATTGTATTATTATTTTGGGGCACGACCTGGTTGCGGTCGATGTACCCGTTGTATGTATATTTTACTTTCTGTACTAGGATTACCCTGCGGAGGGGTGCACGGATAGCCGGGTTCTGGAAGGCAACAAGCCCGCATCTCATGGCATTGAGACGGAGGGGGCTTCACTCTAGGATTGGCAGGCTATTCGCCGCACTCGTAGGGGGTACAGGTTGACCCAGGAGGGGTGCCCAAGTTACCGGATTCCGTGAAGTGCTGGGTGGTCCATTCACGGTACTGAAGGGGGCTGCCTCGCTTCAGGTTTTGGCGGGTAACTTGCCACGCCCGTAGGGGTCTATGATTTCATTACACAGGCTATCCACACGACCAGGGGAACGTCGGGTTTCAGCAGTGGCTCTGTGAAACCCGGGGATCCCAGATATCTGTATTGTTCTGTGATGCTGTGCATTTCTGTGATGTTGCATTTCTTTTCACTCCTTGAGCGAAATATAATATATTGGTATATATATTAGTAGATGTTGTATATGTTTTGCATCCGCGCTAGTCCAGTCCCCGCTCTGTCGTTAGTTAGCTAACCTAACGGGTAATGACGGGACCCAGTGGCGAATGCGGATGGCATATACGTACATCGGTATATTTTCGTTCTTTTTGGTGTGATCAATTGATGGGACTGCATTGATTCGGATCAATGCAAGTTAAAACAAACCTAATCTGATGTTGTTGGAACACTTTTCAAAAAGCTGTTATTGCAAGGACGTTCACTTTTGTTTTGCATCGTGATATTCAGTTGGAATATCCTGCTCCTCAGTCGACGAGGCAAGGGCCGAGATCCCTTCACCGGGAGTGACCCCTTGGACAAAAGTTTGCGTCGGGGCATTAACTTCACTATAGCCGATTACTTTTGCTTTGCATCGCGGTATTCATTTGGAATATCCTGCACCCCATTCTACGGGGAAAGAGCCGAGATCCCTTCACCGGGAGTGACCTCTTTAGCAACGGTTTTCGTCACTATATTTTTTAAAAAAGCTATCCGTTCCTTCGACGATATCAAGTTCTTTACGTTAAAGGTTTTCGCCAGAAACCATTCGTAGCCCTCCGTCGTTTTAGACGGGTAGCACGTAGTATTCATGCTGTGTTTGTTGACCTTCGTCAAGGCATAGTGTATGGTAGCTGCTTGTTACCTTTCTGCTGCATAGGTAGATGCGTTGGTTTGGGACAGTCGTATAGCCTTGTTGACCTTCGTCAAGGGCTTGTACGGGTGGATTCAAATTAACCTGGATAATGACGGGTAGAACTTGACATGTGACTTATGATTTGTTGACCTTCGCCAAGGTCATAAGAGCATGGGGCAGAAATCACATTGGGAGTTTCAAAAGAACTGAAACTTGCCAGATATGCGCATACCTTCTGGAGTGTGATACCGTGAGCGGATTCCGTCACGTTATCATGCGATGATAGTTGGATCCCGATTCCCACTGATAAGTTGGTATACTCCTCGGGTGACCCCGACTAATTCTTCTTTCAGGTTTGGAGGAGAATTTGAGGTACAGTGGGAGGATTCCAGATTAGATAAATTGGTAACCATTCTGATCTAGGTTAGAGTGCACGCTGAGTGTTTCTTTTCTCTCTCTCTTTGGCAGCGACCATTGACCCGACCCTAAGACTTTGACTCAGAGACCAAGTTGACCGAACCTTCTTAAACACTGGCTTTTGGATTGTCATAGTTGCAAACCTCATTGCCACTCCTACTTTTACCCTTTTCTCCAGGACACCCCGTTTTACTACGAACGTCCACTTCCATTGGACAAAACCATCGTATGGTTAGATACGAACTCGAAGGAATTTATTCGAGGATGGTTTCCGGTTCTGGAGAAAACGGATAGGATTATTCAGTTGTCTTTTCCTTTTACCCTCTCTCAGGTTACGAGTACTCCTTGGTTTAGGGGTAGTACACCTATTACGCAAATTGGATTGTCTTCTTCCAAACCTTAGGCTGGTGCCGACCGGTAGGGAATGAAGAAAACCAATTAGCATAACGATGGTGTGCAGAAGGTATTAAGTTAAGACAAAGCAAGGGATTAGTAAGAGGGAAAAGTAAATTGCAACAGATATTCACGACCAAACCAAGTATCTCTTCGCCAATCCTAAATCACCTTTGTATTTCTCCAGGACACTCCGTATCACTACGAAGATCCACAGTTTATTAGATATTCCATCGTATGGTTATATACGAACTCGAAAGGAACTTGTTCCAGTTCGGGGATGGATTCTGGTTCAGGAGAAATAGGAATAAGGTTTATTCGGTTGTCTTTTATCTTCACCCTCTCTCATTGCGAGTGTTCCTAGGATTGGGACAGTACACCCATTATGCTTATTGGATAGTCTTCTTCCAAACCATAGGCTGGTGCCGAACGGTAGGGAAGGAAGAAAACCATTTGGCCTAAAGGGGTGTGCAGAAGGTAATGACTAAAGACATATGAAGGGATTTGGAGAGGTGGCAAAGAATTATACGGTTACAGTCGTGAATCTGGAAGAGGCATTACTAGGAATACCAGGATACCCCATCGAAACATTTCAATGTTTCAGCTTCACTGTGTACTGTTAAAGGAAAACTGATTTCCCGATTAGATACTTACTCCAGGGTATGTATTTACCAGGTATGATTCTCATATCTGTATGGTTTTACAGATGATGAGTGGGAGTAGGTTATTGGGAATTGGGTGATCATCCTCATTATATCGAGATTCGTTGTAATCGGTGATATTTGAGGAAATCACCTGGGCTGTTTGCCAGTCGGCAAATATTTGGTTTTGAATATCCGCAGTTATGCACCAATTTCAAATTGATATATCTGTATGTCTATTTTCATAGAGTGAGATATACCTTTCTGAAATTATGTCTACGACATTTACCTATATCAGTGGATGGTTAGGTAAGGAGCATTAAACAGCGGTGTAATTCTTCTTAACCATAAGTACAGTTTTCAACCTACGACACACAGTGAATGAGTTATCAAACTCAAGGGACTAATACAGAGTATTGTATGTTGTCCAGGGTCCATCAAGACAGAGGGGTTGGTCCTCGTACTATATTCGGTTTACTTATGACTTGTCTAGTTTTTAGACAGGTGTTTCGTGGAAACACAGGGTCTGAATTTTGAGAAGTTATAGGTATTTGAATAGAGTAGAGAACCAGATGTAGCAAGTATCGGGATTCTTCAAAGAGATCGAAGATGTAGATACTTGTGTATGGTATTCAGTTGATAGTAATGATTAAAGAGATCTTGCTTCTCTTTCAGGTTACTCATGATTGGAAGCATTCCTAAGTTGAGTAACGCTGATCGGCCTCCTTCCATTTTGTTGACATGCACTGGGAACAGCTGCATGATTTGAATCTGGTTCAATTAAATCAGTGCCTCTGGTTCTATATTGGATATAGTACAGTTCATATCTTAACATTGTTAAGGTACGGGGAGTTGTCCGGTTTATGCTTAAAACCAGACATTGGACAACTCAAGGCACGTTTCTGTAATGGCCGTTTGTGGGTTGACCCAGGCTATGACGAGGGTTGACTTTCTACCATCTGGATGAATAATAGCAATATTGTTCTAGACTCGCCACAGTTTTATTAAAAATGGATTTTTTCAGAAAACAGTAGTGGGAGTATGGTAGAACTGGAAGTGATTCCAGAACCACAAACGATTACTGAAGATTTGACAAAGAACCTAAAGATTCAATCTGGATTGACATTCTATTGGCCACTCCGCAGATTTGGTGGGTAACTTCAGGCACCTGAGAGGTACTCCGGTAGCCTCAAGGACGGTGACAGGGAAGTTCTTGTTTACCCACAATTACCATTGCTGTTGTTCCAGGGTGCGAGACCCGGCGGGAGGATGAGTATAGCGTCGTTCTAAACTTTCTTTAGAAGTGTACGTCTATATGACTCTGCCAGAGGGTTGTCGTAGTCAGTGGGAGCAGCGGAAGCATTGGTGGACAGGTAGCTTATGTCTATTTATAGACTAAAGCAGATGTAGCGGAGATAGATCGTCCATTTCTGATGTAACAGTCATGGGTTTGACTTCATCAGAATAGGGGATGGATCTGTTGAGAAGGTAGTAGGGTGTGATGTCATGGTATTTGTATGACATACACAAAGTAGGAAAGGAAACTCCTATACTACAATCGGTTATACTTTGGTCGTCACACAGTGGTTTCTCCACAAAGGAAATGGATTTTATATCAGACATACTGGTTACTAGATCTGTGGTTTTAGATCTAGATTTGGGTGGTTTCCCAATCAGGGCACTTGACAGCGTTCTAAGAGTATTTAGAATGGACGACTCCTGGCACGGTAGTGTACCTGCAGGTAATGGAGTCACCCTCTCTAAAGGTGTCTTACAGACTAAAGGGGAGAGGGATGTGCATGATTGGCAGATCACTTGCTTAGGCAATTGAGTCAATCATGAGATGTCAAGTACCACACCAGATGTTGTTCTTGCAGTAGATGCAATAAGTTGACATTGATCCAATCCTGGAGAAACAGTAGGAAGCAGTTTTAGAACATAAGTAAATGTTCTAGGGAAATGATAACGGCTGCCTCCTTTGGGAGACAGTTATCATTCCAGGCTTCCAAGGTGACATGGACGACAAGGAGGTTGTCAGAGTTATAGTTTTCCTTCTGACGAGGGGCAGTATTTTGGACAGGTGGTCCAAGGCAATACTGAGGGAGGCATGGTGCAGGATACTGATTAGTTTCAGTTGACGATACAGTCTTAGAAGTTTGGATTTGGAGTTCATTTATGAGCTATGTCCCATCAGACATCCAGACACATTCTAAGACAGGTATTGCTCATTTCGGGAGATGGCTTTCTCCGCAAACTTGAGATAAAGAGAGACATAGAAAGAAACATCTAGGCGGATCCACTCACTGAGGCTATTCCTCGACCGCAATAGTTTCACAAACGGGATTTGTGAGACTGACTAGTAGAGGAGTTGGGTGTTCGGTATCACACGGGCTGTGAGTATGCGACATCGCAATAATTAGCCTTGAGTGCAAGTAGGAGATTGTTGGAGATAGTGCCCTCAGGGTTAATTATTAGGTCACAGGTACGTGATTGCAATGATTGATGGAGGACCTATCCCGGTAGGACAGTCTTACTCGAGATGATAGTATGCTATCTGGTTTACCTTTATCATCGTGTACTGTTTAAGGTGACCTGACACGTCGCTATTACACGTTGATAGAGCCCCTAGGATTCTATGCTTGACCACCAGCAGTATGAGGGCGATCATATACGTGGGAGCTGGTAGTCTATAAGCATATCCTTAAATGGTCCCTAGTCGTGTGAGTTTCGAGACAGGGCATCGATACTCCATAGTAGACTAGTGTATACAGTCGAGACCCCGACGAGGGGCGGTGGCCGGTCTCACAAGCCACTGGTGTCAGTTGGATCACCTAAGATGTATACAGGTGCTCATTGGGTTATGAGTACACCGGACAGGACTCGCCGGGAACATGCTACTTGGTCATATACCAGACGTCAGATGGCAGTTCCCTGGTGACATGTGTGCAGGTTAGTTCATCGACCTGGGGATCGTCATTTGTCTCGTGTGAGTTCCCACTGTACTTTGATTACTACCCTACCACGGCTCAAAGGAGTCGTGAAAACAGGTTTTAGTTGGGTACAGTCCCGAGCCACATGGAGGCAGTGAGCGTATCTTCAGGGGTTCGTCTCTCCCGGTATTGGGGGTGAGGTCGTGCTGTGTCTAGGAGAGCCATTACACGAAGTCCTTGGCCAAGGCAAGGAGATTTACTGGTAGGTATTCCAGTAGTATCTCAGGGTGTTCTGGGCTACACTCCGACATGACTTGTACCGCTTTTGGGGGTCTGACTTTTACCAACCCCCTAGGCCCGCCATGCGATGCTCATAGATGAACGGACCGGACTGTACGGATATTGTCACTGACAGGCTCAGTAGGGTTGTCAGGCTGGGTTCGCCCACAGACGTCCCTTTTAGTCAATACCTGGTAGCCCGTTACGTATTGGCTTATACCTCTGACGTGCTAGTGGTTAAATCCACAACCAAGGTGTTGACGAGTCTTTAGAGTCCCCCACATTCAGTTACTCAGCTTTCGGGCGAAAGGTTGTAGAGGCCGTATGGAGATATGGCAAGGTCCGATCAGATACGTGCGGTATTGTACGAATCAGGATTGGACAGTTTGTACTATAGGCCGTATGGTTTTATGGCAGGGTTCGATCAGATACGTGCGGTATTGCACGGATCAGGATCGAACGGATATTACTAGCCGGCTTTAGTATAAGCCGGATCCTAGTATAGTACAGTGTAGATTTTGTCTCTTTGCATTTGTATTTCGGTCGAAATACAGATGCGGGTGTGTATGCACAGTATCGGGGTTTTCCTGTAATTTATTACGGGACCAGTTTTCTGGAGTTGCCAGTTTGCTTTTAGTTTCGGCCGATTTCCATTGTATCGTTCATTGGCCGAAGATTGGTGGAGGAGGGCTTATTTGCATTGTTGCAAATAAAAATTTGTGGAGGGGGTCTTTGCATATTATCATGTCATGATACTTGTCCCATCATTTGACTTCATATCTTCTTGATGGCTTGACTTTTAGTAACCATCATGGTTGTTGATTACTTGTTTTGGAGTGTGGGTTATGGTTGTGATCATTGGATTCTTTCATCATCTCTTTTCATCATTACTTCCACCCACCCCCTTGACCTTACTCTTTCTCTCTCCAATCACACATGGGTGGGGGGGGGGCTGGCATTCTATAGTGAATGGGGATTCATTTCATGTGTGGAGAAAAATATGTTACTCTCATTCTTTTGTATGCTACATTTTTTCCCCATCTCTCTCCAAGTTCTTTTTCCTCCACCACAAAAGGCAATTCCATGAACCCCAAAATGAGACTTCTTCTTTAGATATTCTACAGCATATCTTGGGCACGTCGAGTAGCCGGCTTCGTGCCCGAGTTGCCTCGGCATTGAGGTGGGAGCCCGTAAAAGAAGTAGGCGATGTGGTTCACTTCCGGCGACGAGGAGGAGACGGGACATTCCGCAGGAGATCGGGACGATGACGAGAAGACCGGAGGACTCGGATCTGTCGGTATACTTCTCTTCCCTATCTTGTTAGTAGCTTAGACTTGTTAACGGTTACGATCCGGATGTTTAGTGCGCGGTGGTGCCGGTTTGCTAAGTCCGCAAAAATTAAAGTTTTTCACCGCTTCCGCATTCCGGCGTCGGATTGACGGCCGGGGCGCCGCCGTGCACTTACAGCTTCATGGAAGGTGACTTTGTTAGTGATTCATTGTTAGCATTAAATGAGAGATGAGGTGTATTAGTGACTCATGCTTTAGCTTTAATGTTTCTTGTTTACCTAAGGATATTTTCTCTTGATCTTTTATCCTATGGTTACCTCCTTGCTCCTACACTCACCTCCCCCCTCTACATAAGTGGCCGGCCCCCTCTTGGATGCCCACTTGGTTTTTTACACACTCATTTGATTAGAAAAAGATGATAGATTTCGGTGTATGGAATTTTACAGCTCATTTCATTCCATCACCCGATTCCCACGGCAACTTCATTAACCGTTCGTCCATGGTTTTGGACGAAGCGAGACAAAGTATTCCACTCATTCTCTACATCAATCTTGGTCGTCTCTTTTAGCAAACTTGACGACCGAGTTGCCTCGAGTCAGAGGCGGGAGCCCGTTTAAAGATCCGACGATGTGGTGCCACCTTGACGAGGAGATCGGAGATTGACGAGATCGGAGCAGCCGCAACGGAGCGTGGGATGATGGTTAAAGAACGAAGGACTCGGATCGTTTGGTATAACCTTTCTTCCCTCTTTGTAGATTGTTAGTTTAGCGTTAATGGCAGATCCGGGTTTTAGTATACGATAGCGCCAGTTATAAAAAGTTTTTATTCCGCATTTGGCGTCAGTTTGACGGCCGGGGCGCTACCGTAGACTTACATGGTATCAGAGCCACGCCATTAAGCTTTACTAACTTGTGGTAACACGTTTAAAAGATCGATCGAACGGATTTTTCAAAAATTGCAATTTCTAGTATTAAAGTTTCTGTTAATTTTCAAACTGGTCCAAATGTCATTTTGACCATACCAGAAAATCAAGCAGGGTTTTCTAGGAATACTGTAGAAATTCGAGGAAGTGATTCCACTGTTCCGCCGCAGATCCGCGGCCCAAGCTAGGTTTTGGCTGCGGATCCGCCGCAGGAAAGTGAGACCACTTACTCAATTTTCTACAGTGGATTCTATGTTGGAAATTGTGGTTTCTGGAACAGTTTATTTGGGCCCAGTGTTTTTTACTGTACAGCAGATTTGCGTGGGGCCCACTTCGGGAAATTTAGTCGATCGAAATTTAAACGTGTCAGTTTACAGTACTTACATTATATCTCTGACCGTGAATGTCATTTGATCGGTAAACCGCGTCTGATTGCTATAGTTCTTTTAGACGGGTTTGCGAACGTGACATTCGCGTTGATGTTCTGTGTTGTGCTGTGATGTTGCGGATTTGTCGTGGTGGATAGCAGTATGCAATGGTAGTGCAGTTTGAGTTTATTTGTACATTTGATATTGCGGGGCGAGCGTCCAACTTGTGGACTGCCGCCACTGCCTGTTGTATAATATTCTTTTGGGGCACGACCAGGTTGCGGTCGATGTACCTGTTGTACTATTTTTCATTACTGTACTAGGTTTTACCCCGCGACGGAGTGTACGGATAGCCGGGTTCTGAGGGGCAACGGGTCCGCATCTCATGGCTTTGAGAGGCAGAGGGGCCTCACTCTAGAATTGGCAGACTATTCGCCGCACTCGTAGGGATACAGGTTGACCCAAGGAGGGGTGCTCAAGCTACCGGATTCCGTGAAGTGCAGGGTGGTCCATTCACTATGCTGTAAGGGGCTGCCTCGCTTCAGGTTTTGGCGGGTAACTTGCCGCACCCGTAGGGGTCTAGGTTTCATTGCACAGACTATCCACACGACAGGGGAACGTCGGGTTTCAACAGCGGCTCTGTGAAACCCGGGGATCCCAGATTATCTGTATTGTTCTGTGATGCTTATTACTTTTCTGTAATGTTGCATATTATCACGCCTGGAGCGATTATTGTATATTGGTTTATATACTATTAGATGTTGTATATGTTTTACACCCGCGCTAGTCCAGTCCCCGCTCTGTCGTTAGTTAAGTAACCTAACGGGTGATGACGGGACCCAGTGACGAATGCGGATGGCATATACGTATATTTTATTTTCGTTCTTTTCTGGTGTGATTAATTGATGGGACTGCGTTGATTCTGATCAATGCAAAGTAAAACAAACCTGTTATTGGGCTACACTCCGACACGACTTATACTGCTATTGGGGGTCTGACGTTACTAGCCCCCTAGGCAGATATGCGATACTCATAGACGAACGGACCGGACTGTATATACATTGTCACTGTTAGGCTCAGTAGGGTTTCCGGATGAGTTCGCTCATCGGCCTCCCTTGAGGTCAGTCCATGGGCAGCCGTTACGCATAGCTAGTGCCGCTGACGGTTTGTGGTTAAACCTACTGCCAGGGTACTGACGAGTCATTAGAGTCTCCCACAGACAGTTTCCCAAGTTCGGGCGAAACGTTTTAGAGGCCGTATGGTTTTATGGCAGGGTTCGAAAATGCACGTGCGTTTACGCACGTGTCAGTTTTCGGGCAGATGATACTGGTCGGTTTTGGTTTAAGCCGGATCCGAGTATTATATTGAGTAGATATAATATCTTTGTCTCAGTTGCATTTGTATTCGGTCGTAATACAAATGCGGGTATATTTATACAGTTACGGGGTTATCCTGAAAGTCGTTTCAGGATCACTTTTGGAAGTTGCCAGTTTCCAGTTTTCTATCAGCCGTCTTTTAACATTCGGTTAAAGACGGATTTATCTTTTCTTGGATAAGGGTGAGTCATGATTCTAGAAGGTTCTAGAGAGGGTGACTTGGCATGGTGAGTCATTAGTGCTTTAATGGAGCCATTAATGCAATGGTGACTAGGTTAATGAATCACCATTTGCATTAATGAGGTTTGTTTGCATGAAGGATATTTGTGGTTGATCTTTTCTCTTGTGGTCACTCTCCCCTCTCCTACACTCACCTCCCTCCATCTATTTATGGCCGGCCCCCTCCTCTCTCTCATTTACTTGATGTTTTCATTTTGGTAAAAAAGATTATGATAGATTTTGGGGTGTATGGAATTTCACAGCTCATTTCATTCCATCACCCGATTCGAGTGGCAACTTCATTAACCGTTCGTCCATAGCTTTGGACGGAACGAGACAAAGTCATCTACTCATTCTCTACATCATTCTTGGTCGTCTCTTTTAGCAAACTTGACGACTGAGTTGCCTCAAGTCACAGGCGGGATCCCGTTTAAAGAATCGTCGACGTGGTGCCCCCTGGACGAGCAGATCGGAGATCGACGAGATCGGAGCAGCCGCAACGGAGCGTGGGATGATGGTTAAAGAACGAAGGACTCGGATCGTTCGGTATAACCTTTCTACACTCTTTACAGTTTGTTAGTTTAGCAATAATGGCAGATCCGGGGTTAAAGTATACGATAGCGCCAGTTAAAAGTTTTTTGTTCCGCATTTGGCGTCTGTAGACGGCCGGGGCGCTACCGTAGACTTTTATTATCACCTTCTCTCAGGTTGCGAGGGCTCCTTGGTTTAGGAGAGTACACCTATTACGCTTATTGGATAGTCTTATTCCAAACCATAGGCAGGTGCCGAAAGGTAGGGAATGAAGAAAACCAATTAGCCTAAGTAGGGTGTGCAGAAGGCAATAACTAAAGACAAAATAAAGGGATTAGAAAGAGGGCAAAGTAAATTGCGACTGATATCATTCACGACCAAAACCGCGTACTTCATCGTCACTCCTATTTCACCTTTAAAAGAATAAGGTATTATTCAGATGTCTTTTATCATCACCTTCTCTCAAGATGTGAGTACTCCTTGGTTTAGGAGGGTACACCTATTATGCTTACTGGATAGTCTTCTTCCAAACCATAGGCTGGTGCCGAACGGTAGGGAAGGAAGAAAACCATTTAGCCTAACGATGGTGTGCAGAAGGTAACGACTAAAGACAAATAAAGGGATTTGGAGAGAAGGCAAAGAAATATACGGTTAAAGTCATGAATTGGATAATGGAAGAGGCATTGCTATGAATACCAAGATACCCCTAGGAAACATTTTCATGTTTCAGTGCATTGTTAAAGGAAAACTGTTTTCCCGATTGGATACTTACTCCAGGGTATGTATTTACCAGGTTTCATTCTCATATCTGTATGGTTTTACAGATGATGAGTGGGAGTAAGATATTGGGAATTAGGTGATCATCCTCATTATATCGGAATTCGTTGTAATTGGTGATATTTGAGGAAATCGCCAGGGTACAGTTTTCAACCTAGGATGCACAGGTTTTGAGTTATTAAACTCAGCGGACTTATACAGAGTATTGTATGCTGTCCGGTGTCCATCAGGACAAAGGGGTAGGTCCTCGTACTATGTTCTGTTAACTTATGACTTCTCTAGTATTTAGACAAGTGTTTCGTAAAAATACAAGGTCTAAGTTTTGAGAAGTTGTGGGTAAAAGAATAAAGTAGAGAACCAGGTGTCACAAGTATCGGATTCTTCAAAGAGATCGAAGATGTATATTCTTGTGATTGGTATTCAGATGATAGTGATGGTTTTGAGAAACGTGTTTCTCTTTCAGGTTACTCATAATTGGATGGATTCCTAAGTTGAGTAATGCTGATTAGCCTCTTTCCATTAAGATGATATGCACTGGAGACAGCTGCATGATTTGAATATGGTTCCAATTAAATAAGTGCCAAAGTTTCTATATTGGATATAGAATAGTTCGTACCTTAAAAGATGTAAAGGTACGGGGAGTTGTCCAGCTTTTGCTTAAAACCAGACTCTGGATAACTCATGGCACATTTTTGTAATGGCTGTTTGTGGGTTGACCCTAGCTATGACGAGGGTTGATATTCTACCATTTGGAAGATCAATAGTGATATTGTTCTTAACTCGCCACAGTTTTAGTAAAATGGATCTTTTTCAGAAAACAGTAGTGGGAGTATGGTAGAACTGGAAGTGATTCCAGAACCGCGAACGATTACGGAAAATTGTGGCGATCATATATTCAATCAGGTTTGACATTCCAATAGCCACTCCGCAGATATGGTGGGTAACCTCAGACACCCGAGAGGTACTCCGGTAGCCTCAAGGACGGTGACAGGGAGGTTCTTATCTACCCAGACTTGACACTACTGTTGTTCCAGGCTATGAGACCCAGTAGGAGGGTTGTCGTAGTCAGTGGGAGCAGCAGAAGCATAGTGGGCAAGTAGCTTATGTCTATTTATAGACTTGAGCAGTTATAGCGGAGATAGATCATCTAATTTTGATGTAACAGTCATAGGTTTGACTTCATCAGAATAAGGGATGGATCTGTTAAGAAGGTAGTAGGGTGTGATGTCATGGTATCTGGATGACATACACAGAGTAGGAAGTAAAATTCCTATACTACGATCGGTTGTACTATGGTCGTCACACAATTGTTTCTCCAGACAGGATATTGATATAATATTTGACATTCTGGTTTCTAGATCTATGTTTTTAGATCTGGATTTGGGTAGTTTCCCAATGTGGGTACTTTGACAGTATTCTAATTGTTTTTAGAATAGATGACGCCTGGCATGGTGGTGTACCTGCAGGTGATGGAGTCACCCTCTCTAAAGGTGTCTTACAGACTAAAGAGGAGAGGGATGTGCATGATTGGCAGATCACTTGCTTAGGCAATTGAGTCAATCATGAGATGTCAAGTACCACACCAAATGTTGTTTTTACACTAGATGCAATAAGTTTGTATTAATCCAATACTGGAGAAACATAAGGAAGCAGTTTTAGAACATAAGTACATGTTCTACGGATTTGATGACGGCAGCCTCCTTCGGGAGACGGTTATCATTCCAGGCTTCAAAGGTGACATGGATGACAGAGTGATTGTCAGAGTTACAGTTTTCCCTCTGACGAAGGACAGTATTATGGACAGGTGGTCCAATAAGATACTGTGGGAGGCATGGTGCCGGATACTGATTAGGTTCAGTGATCAATACAGTCTAAGAAGTTTGGATTTGGAGTTCATTTATGAACCAGGTCCCATCAGATATCCAGACATATTCTAAGACAGGTATTACTCAATTCGGGAGATGGCTTTCTCCGTGAATTTGAGATTAAGAGAGATATAGAAAGAAGCATCTAGGTGGATCCACTCACTGAGGCTATTTCTCGAACACAATAGTTTTACAAACGGGCTTTGTGAAACTGATTAGTAGAGGAGTTGGATGTTCGGTTTCACACGGGCTGTGAGTAGTCGACATCGCAATAATTAGCCTTGAGTGCAAGTGGGAGATTATTGGAGATAGTGCCCTCAGAGTCAATTATTGGATCGCAGGTACGTGATTGCAATGATTGCGGAGGACCTATACCGGTAGGACAGTCTTACTCGAGATGATAGTATGCTATCTGGTTTTCCTTTATCAGTCGTGTACATGTTCAGGTGACTGATTACATGTTACACTTTGATAGAGCCCTTAGGATCTTGCTTTACTACCAACAGTATGATGGCGATCATATACGTGAGAGTTGGGTAGTTTATATGCATATCCTTAATTGTGGTCCCTAGTCGTGGGAGTTTCGAGACAGGGCATCGATACTCCGAAGTAGACTAGTGTATACAGTCGAGACCCCGACAAGGGGCGGTGGCCTGTCTCACAAGCCACTGGTGTCAGTTGGATCACATTGGGTTATGAGTACACCGGACAGGACTCGCCGGGAACCTGCTAATTGGTATTATACATATCGTCAGATAGAAGTTCCCTGGTGACATGTGTACAGGTTAGTTCATCGACCTGAGGTCGTCATTTGTCTCGTGTGAGTTCCCACTGTACTTTGATTTCTACCCTACCACGGCTCAAAGGAGTCGTGCAAACAGGTAGTTTTTGGGTACAGTCCCGAGCCATATGGAGGCACGTGAGCGGATCGGCAGGGGATTCGTCTCTCCCGGTATTGGGGGCAAGATCGTGCTGTGTCTAGGAGAGCCATTACACAAAGCCCACGGCCGTGGCAGGATATTTACTGGTAGGTACTCCAGTAGTATCTCAGGGTGTTATTGGGCTACACTCCGACACGACTTATACTGCTATTGGGGGTCTGACGTTACTAGCCCCCTAGGCAGATATGCGATACTCATAGACGAACGGACCGGACTGTATATACATTGTCACTGTTAGGCTCAGTAGGGTTTCCGGATGAGTTCGCTCATCGGCCTCCCTTGAGGTCAGTCCATGGGCAGCCGTTACGCATAGCTAGTGCCGCTGACGGTTTGTGGTTAAACCCACTGCCAGGGTACTGACGAGTCATTAGAGTCCCCCACAGACAGTTTCCCAAGTTCGGGCGAAACGTTGTAGAGGCCGTATGGTTTTATGGCAGGGTTCGGAAAATGCACGTGCGTTTACGCACGTGTCAGTTTTCGGGCAGATGATACTGGTCGGCTTTGGTTTAAGCCGGATCCGAGTATTATATTGAGTAGATATAATATCTTTGTCTCAGTTGCATTTGTATTCGGTCGTAATACAAATGCTGGTATATTTATACAGTTACGGGGTTATCCTGAAAGTCGTTTCAGGATCACTTTTGGAAGTTGCCAGTTTCCAGTTTTCTATCAGCCGTCTTTTAACATTCGGTTAAAGACGGATTTATCTTTTCTTGGATAAGGGTGAGTCATGATTCTAGAAGGTTCTAGAGATGGTGACTTGGCATGGTGAGTCATTAGTGCTTTAATGGAGCCATTAATGCAATGGTGACTAGGTTAATGAATCACCATTTGCATTAATGAGGTTTTGTTTGCATGAAGGATATTTGTGGTTGATCTTTTCTCTTGTGGTCACTCTCCCCTCTCCTACACTCACCTCCCTCCATCTATTTATGGCCGGCCCCCTCCTCTCTCTCATTTACTTGATGTTTTCATTTTGGTAAAAAAGATTATCATAGATTTTGGGGTGTATGGAATTTCACAGCTCATTTCATTCCATCACCCGATTCGAGTGGCAACTTCATTAACCGTTCGTCCATAGCTTTGGACGGAACGAGACAAAGTCATCTACTCATTCTCTACATCATTCTTGGTCGTCTCTTTTAGCAAACTTGACAACCGAGTTGCCTCAAGTCAGAGGCGGGAGCCCGTTTAAAGAATCGTCGACGTGGTGCCACCTGGACGAGCAGATCGGAGATCGACGAGATCGGAGCAGCCACAATGGAGCGTGGGATGATGGTTAAAGAACGAAGGACTCGGATCGTTCGGTATAACCATTCTACACTCTTTACAGTTTGTTAGTTTAGCAATAATGGCAGATCCGGGTTAAAGTATACGATAGCGCCAGTTAAAAGTTTTTTGTTCCGCATTTGGCGTCTGTAGACGGCCGGGGCGCTACCGTAGACTTATAACGACTTCACGCAGGTACGTTGAGAGTCGATAGAAGATGATCGAATGTCGGAAACCCATTTTTCCAAGTTTAAAGCATTCGGAAAAACATGCAAGTAATTCCGTGGACCCTCTAGAAGAATGAAACCCTAACTTGATATAATGACCATGAGAACGCTTTGAAACCTTAGGGTCTGCAGCAGTTCAGCGGTGCCATTAATGAGGCTTGGGTTTGCCCTTCTACGGCTGGTCCATAGGTACCGTGGCATGTACTGGAATACTATTAAACTGTTCTCAAGATGTTGAGCTCTTTGGGGATTATGGAACCTTGACAAATCGATCGAAAAGTTTGACGTCATTCGGATATCATGTGATGGGATACATTGCTTGGGAGTCTCTAGACACGAGTATAGCTGTTGGAGCACAGTCCATGTAGCCACGAAGAGACGAGTCCGAATCAATCGACATTAGAGAAAAGTGGAGTAAGAGGTTTGTACGAGATCTTGATGAGATGACATTCCACTCCGCTGACATCAGAGATATGATACGCATGCAGAGGCATTGAATATGGATATATCTTCCAGATGGAGTCGTGATGAGTATGCAGCCATTCTGGAATAAGAAATAGATTTAGTAAAAGATGATAAATTCCGGGCAGTTCGGCATAAACGAAAATTAGGAGGGACTTCGACAGATCTTTCTGAAATACTATACGAGAAGACTTGGACCCAGGATCGGTCATATTATGCACACCCAGTAGGCCAGAGTTCGGCATCGTTGACGAGACATATTACAAGTGACCATGACAGTTGGCCAGAGATCTTTAGAGGATATGCTATAGCGGGATCGTTTCTGCCATCTTTGATTTCGGTATTTTGGGCAATTTATTTGCATGATTGAGATTTTGTACACCACAGTTGCACTTGACTTCGATTTGATGTCGGTCAAGATGTTGATTTGATTTCATACCTATGGTATGCATGTGATTTGACTTATGCTTTCGGCATAGTTTTCATGCACTTTTAGTATTTTTATTCGATTTTGTGCACGCTGATGCACATGGTTGTGAGATTATATACCACGGTATACCTGATTTAGATTTGGATTGAGATGTGTTGTATACCGTTGTTTTCGATTGTGATACTCGATATTTGTTTTCGTGCACCTTGTGCACTTAATTTGGATTTTGCGTAGACTTGACGCGCTTGATGCGATTTTGGTGCACATCAGATGCACTAAATCGAGATTTTTCGTGCATATCAGATGCACCTGATATTTCTGTCAGGCACACCCATTGTCTTTGACAGGTGTTTCGCGCACACCCGTTGCACTTAGATTTTATTTCTGTGCACATGTATGGCACATTCATGGATTTCGATTTCCGTGCGCACCATACGCATGGGGCATTCTTGTACGCATTTTGGGATTGGTTTCTTTTGGAGCAGTATGTTTTATGATATTTACTATTTGGTATAGTAGCTGAGCAGGACTAGTTAGAGGACATTACCTGGATATATTTTTGCATGCATTGATAGTTATCGAAGGGATTTCCAAAAAGGAGCTATAGTCTCAGTATTTACCTACGTGTCCGAGATGACACGAAAAATTTAACAACGGAAACCCTTCTAAAGCATTTTTCAAACGGCGGGACGTGTATGTTAAACAAAGGGTATATATATATGTAGTTGTTTTCTTACAATAGACGTCCGCCACTGTGCAGTGATACACACATCGCACAGCGACTTGTAAAGGTTTGGCATGCATTGCTTCCAGATGTTTTAATGATGTTTACATGTATAGTTCGATGTATATTATGTTGGTTTTCGTATTGGATTTTGATATTGGTGTCTTCACCATCATTCCGATGATTGCGGGATGCTTGATGGAGTTTTGATTCTGGTTTATATACTCGTTTTTCATGCGCATGCATTGCGCTACGATATGTTTTATCTATTTATGATTTTGGAGCCCCGACAACTTGATCATTTTACTGAAATGTTTTAGAAAATGGGGGAGTTTAAATTTAAATTTGGGGACCGAATTTATTTAAGTGGGGAAGACTGTAACATTTCAGAAAAATAATATATTATTTTTGGGAATTTTTATAATTAAATAATAAATATTATGAATATTTTAATGAGGCGGTACAATTAAATACCGATAAATTGGGAAATATTTGGAAAATTATAGAAATTACTGGATGAGGGTGTTTTATTTGATTTAAGAAAATTATGAATTTTTATAATTAATTATATTCCATTTTAATGCTAATCGCGATTATATATCGCTAATCTTGCATTTATCCGGTTTTGTGCACATGACATGCACCATGTCATATTACACTTTGTTACTTTTTGCTACATGGTCTTTTCTTTATTCATGCATGGATTTATTTTTAAAGAAAAGAAAAGATAAACAAAAGAAAAGAAAACAAAACAAAAAGAAAATGATAAAGAAAGAAGTATGGGTAAGAGAGAGAAAGTGAGAGAGAGGTGAGGGGTCAACCTTGGACCTTGGTCATTGTTTCTTCATTCATCTTCATCATTTTCTTTCCCTCTTCTTCCTCATGGCGGCCCTCTCTCCTTCCTCCACTAAACCCTCACAAACCCCCTCAATTACTCATCAAAACATCATCCCTCTTTCACTAAAAACATGCACAAGCTTCCTACAAACACTTTGGATCAAGTAAGTTTGGATTTTGGAGACCTGGGACAACTCAAGAAAATTCTTGAGTTGCCAAATGAGGTAATCCTTTAACCATTAGTGTAGTATTTAGTTTACATTAGTGTCCATGCTTGATTAGAAGTGTTTTAATAATGTTTAGTGAACTTTGAAAATTCCAAGTTGAGGATTAGGGTTTGATTTGAATCCAAAGGTGCAATTGAGGCTTTATAGTGACCTTAAACCCATGTAATGATTGTATTTTGGGCTAAACCATAGACTAAAACCCCATTTAAAAAACTTAGAAATCCCCGATATCGGATTTTGTGGATTCAGTGAGGATATATTGGTATCTGCTATCACCCGGGACACCTGAAAAATATTTAGCAAATACAGAGACACAAGTAGGCAACCTAGAACCTATAGGTTCTAACCTATAAGCCATTTGCGGCCAGAGCAATTCCCACCCCCAGGACCCCAATTTCTACCCATGGCCGTAGATTTATCCATTATGGCCGCAATTTGCGGCCAGAGCAGGGAATTGTGGTCTCATGTTTGTTCCAGGGCTTTATCTCCAGTAAATTAGACCCTCCAAATGTGCAAAATTGGTTAATTTCATCTAGGGTAAAATCTGGGACCATTTTCTTGAGTTGCTGCATTGTTTTGCGACTTCTTTTTGATTTGGGGTTTGGTATTTGATGTTGTGTTCCGTCGTCTGATGTTTGTACGTCAGCGACGGGGTTTGTTTGGTGGTCTTGCAGGCGTAGGCTATAGGTTCTAATCTATAAGCGATTCACATGCTATTTTGGTTTTCATGTTCGATTCATTATACTATATGACGCATTGGAAATTGTAGGTACCCCCATGTGGACTTCGAGATGATGAGGATGAGTGTGGCGTCATCGACTCCAGCAAGCGAAGATCAAGGTGAGTAGATATATATCTACGGGGGAGGTCGGGTGGATGGCGTATAGCCCCCCGCAGTTCGAAGTATAGTATACGAATACGTATACACACACACACACACACACACATATATATATATATATAATTATGTGTATTGTGAGATTGATGACTATCTAGATAGGCTTATGTGTTCATGGGTTAGTTTAGTGTAATTAGACGTAACTTAGTTTAGCTTCTTATTCGCGAAACCCTAGATTTATGATTTGCATACACGCGCACGCACACACACACTCGCATACATTTTATTACTTGTGCGCATATGGGGATATGTATATATATATATATATACACATACACATAGGTATGTGACTATGTATATAAATATACGTATATATATACATAGATGATGAGGATAGTATATGATATTTGGAGATGAGTCGATGAGATTGGGCATGATGCCACGGGATCGGTGATGTGTTTTGGTTCGTATTTTGAGACACGACATGATATTATAGCGTATCTTTAGGCGATGTGTTTTCAGACACACGCATATATATTATTGATGGTATCAGTATATACTAGACTTAGATCAGTACCCCGATTACAGAATATGATGATAAGGATACCAGATGAATAATGAGATAAATGTGATATTTGACCAGTACCCAGATTTGGGATGCCGTACGATGGATTTACCGTATGAGATATAATGATGATGATAGATCCGCACTCTTGACTCGAGGATGTCATATGATATATATCGTATCGTACGTGATACTATTGAGGCGAGATCACCGACTATTATATATATATCGACTCAGATTTAGGTGGTTTTCCCACCCTTTCGATTAGTCTGTTAGCTTAGTCCTGTAGTTTACTGGTAGATGTTAGACTAGACTCGAGTCATACCTATTTAAAAACCAACGAATCGTGAGTATTTTAAAGACAGGCCAAGAGATTCTACGGACATTTCAAAGGACGCACATTTTCTTAAAAAAAACCATAGTCCATATTTTCTAAACACACGATTCGTGTTATTTCGAATGGCAAAACTGTATGACTCATATATATTAATGTAGATTCCTTATTGTTGCGTTATTATTCATGTTCCGCATATTATTGCTACATTTACTATTCATTTGCCATTTTTTTCTGCTGTTCGCATTACATTGCATGCCTATATGTATTTTCGTGAGAAATGATGAAACCTGTTGTTAGGACACCTGCACCATTACCGATGATGCGTACGCTCCACGTATATTTGCTTGCCGGCTCACACACATCTTCATCGGTAATTTCTATGTCACGTACAATTTAGAGAACATTACTTTATTGATATAGCTTGCTAGCTGATAGTTCCTATGTGTAATTGTTTTCATATGCTAGTTTAGATATTGCATTTATTTACTGTGTTATCTCACGCATGTATATTCATATAGTCATTTGCCATGCGATAGTAAGGGCCCGTCCGGATTGCCGGAGCCCAGTATTTATTATTTATTTATTTACATCGTGATTTGTTGATTTCGGATTTCTATGAGATTTATGGATTTGGAGAAACCGCAAGGATTTTATAAACTGATTATCATTTTTAAATGAAAGTTGCGGTTTTCTCATGATATGATATGAGATATGTCCGCCATGAGTTTTCTTGGCTCTTGAGCGATATCATACACCCGATTCGAGGAGGAGGAGGAACCGTCTGTGGGTGCATGGTGGACCCGGTGCGGTACCCCGGGGCGAGAAGGTCGCAGATGATGGCGTTGAGCCTGTGACAGGGGAGCACTACTGACCGGTGATTGTATTGTGACTCGACGGATATCCGGAGGATACCGATCGGAGTTCAGGCCAGTCCGGATAGACGGAGCCTGAGGTTTTGGTATTTGATGATATGGGCCAGTCCGGATAGCCGGAGCCCTAGATATTGAGATTCGAGGCTATAGGCCAGTCCGGATTGCCGGAGCCTGAGATATTGAGATATTGGGATTTATGTTTTGTGTCGATGCTTGACACTGATTTCATGTTGATTTCATTGATGATACCTCGATTTATACATACAGAAATCTCACTAAAGTAAGAAAACAGTTTCCACATTTAGATGCATTCTGTTTTCATGCATTCATACATCATATTTATGATATATTGCTACCTGAGGCACTGACACGAGCACATGGGATTGCACTTATGCATAGATGTTACCCTTGCCATTATTATATGCTTCAGGCCATATTATTATTTGAGAATATTACTGATCGTATGACCTAGGATTGAGCCATACACACGATTTCCACTCTGTGATGTTTTCTACTCACGAGTTGGCAACTCACCCCCGTTGTGCCACAGCTTCTTGCAGGTTTTGCCGTGCAGGTTTCGTTGCGGCTTTACTGGCACACTGCTCCTTTTCGGGTGATTGCTTTGGTAGGTGGGTTCACTCGCATCGTGACCACCATTGTACCTTTTATTTATATTCAGTTGTATCTAGTAACTCCATCAACCAGACTTATATATTTATTTAACCTTAGAAGACCAGTTGTATATTCTTTCAACCTTAGAGTCGCGCGTCGTATTATTATAGTTTTCTTGATGTTATTGAGTTTCCTTTTGAGTTTTGATCCTCGCCCTTCGGCGTTGTATATTATATTGCTTGCGTGGTTGTGACCGTCAATTGACGAAGAGCTAGCTCCCGCTTGGGGATGCCTTTATTCATATTATTCATGTTGTACCCCTTTTGGGGCCAGTATTTACAAAGGAAACTCTGCCGAAATTTTCAGAAAAGACTTGAGATTTTAAAAATGCATACTTCGGCTTATGTTATTAAAACCACTTGCTTTAAAATAAGTTTTCTTCACTTCTTCCTTAAAATGGTTTATATTTCTGGGATTTTTGGCTTACTTGAATTAGATGGGGTCCTATAGACTTCATATGATTTAAGTACCAGTCACGTGCCATTTCGGGTCATGACATACATGGCTAAAGAAAGGCAGAGAACTGAGAAAGGTGATATGTCTCTAGCAGTAGGGAATGGTGCAATTGTTGCAGCCAAATCAATTGGCAAATATCACCTTATATTAAGTGGTAATACAATGATTCAAAATGACTGTTATTACGTACCCTCGATGATGTGCAATATCAGATTCATCTCTTTATTTGGAAAAAGAAAAATATAACTTTGCATTAGAGAAAAATGTTATGAACATTTTCCTAAATCAAGTGTTGGGTTTGGTACGTTGTATAACGGTATATTCGTTCTAAATCACAATACAGTTGTAAGTATACAGAACACATACAAGAGGAATAATTCAGAAATAAACGAAGTTTTCTTGTGGCATTGTAGGCTAGGTTATATCAATGCAACAAGACTAGCTAAAGTTGCATAAGGATGCATATTTGAATACATTCAAATTTACATCTTATGTAACTTGCCAGTCATGTCTCAAAGAATAGATGACCAAATCTCCGTTTACTAGACACGGAGAAAGAGCTACAGAACTCATGGACAGATACATAGTGATGTATGCGGTCCTATGTCTACACATGCCAGGAATGGTTCCTCGTACTTTACTACATTCACCGATGATCTCTCAAGATACAAACATGCGTTTCTATTGAAACACAAATCTGAATCTTTTGAGAAATTCAAGGAATATAAGTACGAAGTTGAGAACCAGATGGGTAAAAGTATTCAAATCCTTTGATGTGATTGAGGAGGAGAATACTTGAGCACGGAATTCAAAGACTATTTAAAAGAGAATGAGATTCTCTCTCAGCTTACTCCTCCGTATACATTACAGCACAACGGTATATCGGGGTGGAAGAAGATAGTGCTCTCTATGATGAGAATTGCTGAGTCGCCTATTCCTTTTTGGGGTTATGCACTTGAGAAAGCTGCATTTCTATTGAATAGAGTTCCGACCAAATCCGTTGCCTACCACTCCATATGAGATATGGAACGGGAAGAGACCATCTCTTAAACGTGTTAAGATATGGGGTTGTCCGGCCTATATTAAAAAGAAAAATCCGGACAAGCTCAAGGCTAGGTCAGTTCTGTGCAAGTTTATACGATATCCCAAACATTCAGGAGGGTATATCTTATACCATACCGAGGAACAAAAGGTGTTTGTTTTTCGACATGCTACATTTTTAGAAAAGGAATTTCTTGTGAAAGAAATTAGTGGCAATGAGGTAGAACTGGAAGAAGTTCCAGCAACACAAACTATAACTGACGATTTGGTAGAACCGGAGGATTCAATAGTCCTTGACGAACCGCAGCCACTCCGTAGATCTAGTAGGGTTCCTCATCCATCTGAGAGATACTACAGTTTTCTCATAGACGGAGGGAGCGAGGATTGCATCATGGAAGATGATGAACCAACTAGTTTCGAACAAGCCATCACGAGTGGGGACTCTGTGAAATGGCTGGATGCTATGCGATCTGAGATGGAATTCATGTACACCAATAAAGTGTTGACTTTGGATGTTGCTCCTGAAGGGGTAAAACCCATTGGGAGCAAATGGATCTTTGAGAAAGATAATTTGGTGTAAATGGAAAAGTTGAGACCTTCAAAGCTAAGACTTGTAGCAAAAGGTTTTCGTCAACGACCTGGCGTCGACTATGATGAAACCTTTTTCTCCTATCGCTATGCTTAATGTTAGTTATATGTAAGCTCTAGAGGCCATTACTGTACATGAGATGTATATTGTAGTGGATGCTGGGACATATATAGGTAGGACTTTCTTGCTCGACATGATAGTACGCTATCTGGTTGCTCTTTATCTTAACATGTATACTTTCTGTCTCTCTGTTACATGTTGATAAAGCCCTTAGGATTTGTACTCGAATTCCTAGACTATGATGTAGATCATACTAGTGGGGCCTGAGTAGTCCATGAGTACATCCTTCAATGTTCCTAGTCGTGGGAATATCGAGACGGGGCATCGATATTCCAGAGTAGAGTAGCGTATATCTTCTCGATCCATGTGATGGGCGATGGATGATCCCATATCCATTGGTGTTTAACATCAGAGACGGTATGCGGGTGCTCAGTGGAGACTGGGTACACTGAACGGACTCGCCGAGAACTCCCAGATGGTATTATACCTCATGTCAGATGGCAGTTCTCTGGTGACACTGGTACAGCTTAGTCTGTTGACCCGAGATCGTCATAGAGTCTTGTGTGTCTCCCACTGTGGTTTGATTTCCACCCTACCACGGCTCTACTGAGTCGTGCAAACAGGTGGTTTTTGGGTACAGTCCCGATTCACATGGAGGCAATGAGCGATAGGAGGGGATTCGTCTCTCCCGGTATTGGGGGTTGATGTTGCGCTATGCTCGACTGACCATAACTGGAAATCCCTGGCCAGGGTTGCACTGATTTACTGGTAAGTGTTATCAGTAGTTTCATGCTTGTTATGGACCTTACATCGGCATGAATTATCAAGCTACTGGGGGTCTGACGTTTACCATCCCTAGGCGAGATATGCGATATATCACACGAACAGACCGGACTGTGCGGTAAGTGTTACTGGTTGGATTCACAGGAGTGTGAGCGGGCTTGCTCGTTGATCTTCTGATCGCTCAATACCCTGGTGGCCGTTATGTTTAGCAGACCGCTTGCGGCTTGTGGGTGTTTGATATGATCATCACCTACTGTCGGCGTATTGACGAGTCTTTAGAGTCTTACAGAGGTTTCCTGGCTCAAGTGAAACGAAATAGGAGTGCATATGTGATATGTGCGGGACCGAGAATAATACCAGTATGTGATACTGTGTTTTATTCTCGCGATTTGTATCATCGGACGGTTATATGAGATATAGCCGGGTTACCGAATCAAGTGTTGATTCGATATATTGATACACTTGATATTAGTCGGTTATATGCGATATGACCGGATCATTAAATCAAGTATTGATTTAATGATTTAATGTATAAATATATATTTGATATATTACTTTACATTAACTAGTATTTGTTCACTTAAGATTGATTTTCTCACTTGATGTGCACAAGTTGTATATGTGATATATTTTTGTGCACTAGTTTGTATCATGATTGATGATACATGCAAACTTGGGTGTGTGTTTGGATAACACCATGTTTAGGTTAATGGTTAGGGTTTCATTCTTTTTTATTTATTTTGGGAAAAATAAAATGGTCTTTTTCCTTTGTCTTTGCTAGAAGTTTCATGATACTTCAAGCATCTTTTGACAAAGTCAAAACCATTTTGTTTTTATTCTTTAACCTGACCATTAACTAAACTCTAGTTTATTCTCTACAAAAGTAAACCTCACCCATGGTTGCTAGATCATAGACTTCACTTGAATTTTCTTTTTAACATAATTCATTTTCTTTTCTTCTTCTTCATCTTCTTCATGAAGTAAAGAAAGCTTGCTAGAAAATTCCAAGTGAAGAAATCAAGTGAGAAATCCAATTCTAAAGTGAACCCACTTCCTATTTCTTCATCCTATACAACTTGCCATGTAGTAGAGTGTATTATCTTCACAAGTTTCATGACCTAGTGAAGATGGGGCTTGAGTTTGAGTCGCCTCGACGTAGATCATCTTCGGCATCGAAGTCAACGACCTAGCCTGCTTATTTCTCCGACGAAACCATCGCTAGAGTCCGGGATCCCGATGATCGCAGCGGAGGGACGTCAACACGGAGCTAAAGAAGTGGAGGACCGGATCTACAATGGTTGTAATCCCTTTCACTTATTAGTAAAGTTGTTTGCTGGCTTTTAGTTTCGCCTATCCTTTAGTCAACGATCTTCATTAGGGTTTCTCGGCACATAAAAATTTGATTTTGGCATGGTTGATTCCTTATGTAACCTCATGAGTGTGCCTAGGAACCCTACAGTGGTATCAGAGCCTAGCTAGAGCTTTAGGCGATGTGTAGACGAAGTTAGAAACCCGATCGAACCCCGAAACCCCAATCAAAACCCTTCTCTGTATATTTTTCAAAACATTGGATTTTTGTGAATTAAAAATGCTCAGAAAATAGAGCAGGAAATTCTAAGAACAACTGGAGAAAACGACATCTTAAAGCTACAGTGGCGCCGCGGAACCGCGGCCCTAACCTACCTTTGGCTGCGGTTCCGCGGCCGTCTGTGATGATTAGGCTGTAATTTTTCTACAGTTATCTCTGTAGGTGATTCTTGTGTCTTCTGGGAATTTTTAATTTGCACTCAACAGTTGAGTTTTCTGGGTTGTATTGGGAGTTCGTTGATTCGATTGAAAGTTTAATTTCGTCTAAGTGTTTTTTCCAGGTAATTTTAGAACATGTTAAAAAGTTCGACCGGATATAAATACCCACTTTTTCCCCTGCCGGGAAATTTCCAAGTGTTGGATTTTTCCCGTAGTTTAAAAACGTTTAAGTAGTGCAAGTAACGCGATGGACCCTCTAGAAGACAACAAACCTTAACTCGATTATGTGACCGTCTTGAACTGACCTTTGAACCTTAGGGTTTGGGGCAGTACGGCGTGCCACATGTGAGGCGTTGGCTTGACCCTTCTACGGCTGGACTGTTGGTACTGTGGCATGAAGTGGATGTTTTTAAACTTATTTCATGTGTTGAGCTTTTCGGGAAAACTTGGCTGTTTGATTATTCGATCGGAAAGTTTAACATTGTCTATTTATCTGGAATGTGATACAATATTTGGAATCCACAAGTAGTTATGAGATAACTAATTTGAATATTATAAATCTAGCGGTTTAGTCTCACTTGATCGGTTGCCACGGGATTTTGATGCGATCTAAACTCCGTCGCAATCACGTTGCGTACACGGATACTCGCCGGTAAACTTAATAGATAGCCATGCTCCATAGCCCCGACCAAGTGACTGTAGGAGAACCTCGTCGCCAGAAGCATCCGTTCGGGTGCTCGCGGCAGCGGGGTTCCGCCTTAGTGCACTTCGTCGACGGTATCGGGGGTGCGGCCATCTACTAAAGTTTGCGACGAGCATTCGTTCAGGATGTCGGGAATCTTGTTGAATTGCCCGACTTGATATTGAAAAGAGTTTTTGACAATGAGACTAAAATGCGGGGTTTATAATTGTTAGGCATGCGATGTCTAAGGAATTCATTTGATTAGGCATGCGATGTCTAAGAAGGTTGCGGATTCCAACTGTTGTAGTTTTACACTTTCTTTTCTGCGACCGTAAGTGTAATATGTGATATCACCGGTTTCGTTGCTATATGTCAACGATAATTAGGATGGGAATATTTACTTACGTTGATGACATGTGATGTTATGTGTTGCTGGATATGTTATATTGGATCGTCGTGTTTGAATAGCCGGGAGCTTTTTATGTGAGATGAGTGTTTTTCTTTTCCATTCATGTAAAAAACTTGTATGTAATATTCTTTTATTGGGGCACTTCCGGGTTGAGGATGATGTCACCAGTGTTGTATATTATTTACTTTTCCACATTAGGATAGACCCAAGGAGGGGAGCACAAGTAACCGGGTTCTAAGGTCTAGTGGGAGACCATCTCGAGGAGTCGAGTCCGGGTCTCCTAACTCTAGAATTGGTAGGGTTGCTTGCCGCTCTCGTAAGGGTCTGCGGGTGTGGGATTGGCTATTCATCACGACCGTGGAATTCGTGTTTTATACAGGCTCAAAATAAAACACGGACGTCCTAGTATATCCAATATTTCATATGATATTTTCTGCTGCGTTATCTGTGATGTGATCATGTGATTTGTTCAGATAGATACTGTATATAGTATATATGATATATAATATAGACGTTGCTTATGTTTTACACCCGCGCTAGCCCTGCCCCGCTCTGCCGTTAGTTACCTAACCTAACGGTGCAGACGGGACATCGAGACGAATGCGGATGGAATAAGCGTACGTAGTATTTATCTGTGATGTTTAGGTGGACTTAAATGATGGGACATTCATTAATGAGATTAATGAAAGAAAATAAACCTAAAAGATGTTGTGGAATCAAATTTCAAAAATCAGGTAGCTACAGTTCTTGCTTTGCATCGCGGTGTTCCTTGTAGAACATCCTGCACCTTATTCGATAAGGAAAGGGCCGAGATCCGTTCACCAGGAGTGACCCCTTTAGCAATAACTGGCAGATGCTACAACCCTCGGTTTGTCTTTTGATTGCTCCTATAGTTTTTGCTTTGCACAGAGGTATATATGATATATTCTGTACCTTATTCGATGAGGAAAGGGCCGACGATCCCTTCACCGGGAGTGACCCCTTTAGCAAAACTAGAAAAGCCTAAAAAACACTCCATTTAAAAACCATTTGATTCTGCAACGAGATCAAGTTCAAAGCGTTAAAGATTTTCTTAAAAACCATCCGCAACCCTCCGTCATTTTAGGAAGTAGAGTACTTAGTATTCGTGCTGTGTTTGTTGACCATAGTCAAGGCACAATGTACGATAGCTAAGTGACGTCTTCCTACACCGCATATGATGCGATTAGTTAGGACAGTCGCGTGACTTTGTTGACCTTAGTTAAGGGTCATGTGGGTGGGTCTAATTAATCACGAAATGACGGGTAGAACTTGACTAGTGCTTATGATTTGTTGACCATAGTTAAGGTCATAAGTGCTAGGGGTAAAAACCATTATCGGGAGTTTCAAGTGTTGAAATTTGCAATGAGATTGCATACCTTCTATATGATAGTTGGATCCCGATACCCACTGCGAGTAATTGTTACTCCTGGGAGAGTTTTGCACTTTACAATTAGCCGATCAAGTAGGTGTCTAGAAAGGTGTCAACGGGGTTACGCCCCTGGAAAAACGAGGTTTACTTTAATTAGGTCCGTGCGAAAGCACGGGGAACCTACCTCAAAGTACCGGCACTGGCCTGGCTGAAAGATTGGCGAACTTGTAGAGTGTAATTAATCCCGGCTAGTCTTTCCTTTTAAGGTTTGAAGGAAGATTTGATAAAAACAGTGGGAGCCATTCTGATTAGATAAAATATATAACCAATCTAATCTTGCTAGAGCGAACGCAGAGTGTTTTCTTCTCTCTCTCTCCAGGTAGCGACCATGTCACGCCTTAATCAAGATAATAAAATGGATGTATTGACCGAACCGGCTTGTAATACTGAGCTGGGGAACGTTGGTCCCGCTCTAACTTATAATTGTTATAGGACAGAGCAGGAAATAGGGGAATACCAGGATTCCCATGCCGCCCAAACGAAGAAAGTGCATAAGATGCATCTCCTTCGGGTGTGTTCATTATAAAGAACTGTTTCTCAGTATCCCCTTCGTCCTGGGTATTTGATACCGGATCAGGATCCCAGATATGTAATCTGTTACATAGGGCTACAGAAAGGTAGAGAACTGAGAACGGGTGATAAGTTTCATGAGACAGAAAATGGTGCAAGTGTTGCAGCCAAGTCTGTTGGTCACTGTCACCCTGTATTTCCAAATACATTGATTCTGAACAAATGCTATTAGATACCGAACCTGATATACAAAATCATATCAATCTCTTTATTTATTAAAGAAGGATTTAATTTTGTATTGTTGAATAATGTTTTCTACATTTCCTATTTCAAAAGTTGATCGGTTCAGGCGCGTTATCTAAAAGTATTGACGTTCTAAATCAAACTACAGTTCCTAGTATACAGAACACACACAAGAGGAAGAGTTCAGAAATGAACGAATCCTTCTTGAGGCATTGTAGACTAGGTTATATCAATGCGACCCGACTGGCTGAAGTTACATTTAGATGCATATTTAAATCAGTTTGAATTTACATCTTGTGAAACTTGCCAGTCATCTCACAAAGATTAGATGACCATAGCTCTGTTTATTAAAAACAGAGAAAGAGTTAGTAAACTCTTAGGACTTATACATGATGATGTATGTAAGGTCCCCTGTCTACACATGCCAGGACCGGTTCTTTGTTCTCCCTTACATTCACTGATGATCTCTTAAGATTCGGACACATATTCCTGTTAAAACACATGTCTGAAGCTTTTGAGAAATTCAAAGAATATAAGTCAGAAGTAGAGAACAAATACAGGTATATAAGTATTATGTCCTATGATGAGATCAGGGAGGAGAATACTTGTGCACGGAATTCCTGGACTATTCTAAAGGGGAATGAGATTCTCTCTCCGTATTACTCCTCTGAATATACCACAGCACAACGGTGTATCGGGGCGGAGCAATCGCACCCTATATGATATAGTGCGCTCTATGATGAGTACTACTGAGTTACCTATTTCCTTTTGGAGGTTATGCACTTAAGAAGCTGCATCCCTATTAGGTTCGAATCAAATCAGTGCCTACCACTCCATATGAGATATGGTATGGGAAGAGCCTATCTCGTAAGTTAAGATTTGGGGTTGTCCGGTCTATGTCAAAAGCAAAATCCGGACAAGATCGAGGCAAGGTCAGTTCTGTAGAACTGGAAAGGTTCCAGCTATACAAACTGCAGCTGATGATTTGATAGAACCAAAGGATTCAATAGTCTCCGACGAACCTCGGCCTCTCCGCCGATCTAGCAGGGTTCATCATCCGCCTGAGAGATACTTTGGTTTCTCGATGACAGTGGGAGCGAGGATTGCATCATGAGATGATGACCCAACTAGTTTCGAGCAGGCCATCAAGAGTGGGGACTCTGTATGAATGGCTGGATGCTTAGCGATCTGAGATGGAATCCATGTACACCAACAAAGTATGGACTTTGGATGCTATATCTGAAGGGTTAAATCCCCATCAGGAGCAAGTATATCTTGAGAAGATTACTTGGTATAGATGGAAAAGTTGAGACTTTCAAAGCTAGACTTGTTAAAGGTTTTCATCATCGACCAGGCATGGATAATGATGAAACCTTTTCCAGTGGCTATGCTTAAGTCCATCCGGATCCTACTTGCCATTGCTACATACCATAACTACGATATCTGGTGGTTGGGTGTCATGACTGCTTTTCTAAATACTTATTTAGAAGAGAACGTCTATAAGTACACAGCCAGAGGGCTTCGTAAACAGTGGGAGCAGCGGAAACGTGTGCAAGATGCTTTACAGTTTAAAGCAGGCATCACGGAGTTGGAACGTCTGTTTTGATGCGATATTCAAAGAGTTTGACTTCATCAAAATGGTAGATGAACCTTGTATGTACAAAAGGGTAGTAGAGAGTAAGGTGGTCATCCTCGTATTGTACATGGACAACATACTCTTGATAGGAAAAGAGTTTCCTATGCTACGCTCGGTCAATCTCCTCTTACCACAAGGATTCTCCATATAGGATCAAAGTGATACCTCCTAAATCCTGGGTTTTGGATCTATGAGATAGATCTAATTGGATATTAGGATTCTCACTAGTTGTAGTGAGATGGTATCAATCGGTCCTGGGGAGAATCACTGGAAAAGTTCCAGGGTGATAAGGACGACTGAATGTCAGTCGCAGGCATTGTCTTTACCCTCAGTGGAGGGACGGTATGTTAGAAGAGTTCCAAGCTAGATACCGTGGCAGACTAGACGATAAAGGCTGGTGACATCGCTATCAAAGATACTACCAAAGAGGCAGTTTGGGTGTATATTGGTTCATAAGATGAACTAGGTTCCTACCATTGTGTGACAATGAAAGTGTGGCTTTGGCCCAGGAACCCCGGTCCCATCAGTGACCCAGACATATTCTGAGGCAGCATCACCTGATCATGAAGATAGTTGATCTCTAGGGTGATCGAGGTTAGGAGAGTAGACTCAGAGGACAATATGGCGGATTCACTCACAAAGGCCTTTTCCCAGAGAGAGACTTATATGGGATGGTTGGGTATGTGATACTGCAACCACTGCTACAGATGGCCCTAGTGCAAGTGGGAGATTGTTAGTTATATGTATGCCCTAGAGGCCATTACTATACATGAGATGTATATTGTAGTGGATGCTGGGACATATATAGGTAGGACTTTCTTGCTCGACATGATAGTACGCTATCTGGTTGCTCTTTATCTTAACATGTATACTTTCTGTCTCTCTGTTACATGTTGATAAAGCCCTTAGGATTTGTACTCGAATTCCTAGACTATGATGTAGATCATACTAGTGGGGCTTGAGAAGTCCATGAGTACATCCTTCAATGTTCCTAGTCAAGGGAATATCAAGACGGGGCATCGATATTCCAGAGTAGACTAGCGTATATCTTCTCGATCCATGTGATGGGCGATGGATGATCCCATATCCATTGGTGTTTGACATCAGAGACGGTATGCGGGTGCTCAGTGGAGACTGGGTACACTGAACGGACTCGCCGAGAACTTCCAGATGGTATTATACCTCACGTCAGATGGCAGTTCTCTGGTGACACTGGTACAGCTTAGTCTGTTGACCCGAGATCGTCATAGAGTCTTGTGTGTCTCCCACTGTGCTTTGATTTCCACCCTACCACGGCTCTACTGAGTCGCGCAAACAGGTGGTTTTTGGGTACAGTCCCGATTCACATGGAGGCAATGAGCGATAGGAGGGGATTCGTCTCTCCCGGTATTGGGGGTTGATGTTGCGCTATGCTCGACTGGCCATAACTGGAAATCCTTGGCCAGGGTTGCACTGATTTACTGGTAAGTGTTATCAGTAGTTTCATGTTTGTTATGGACCTTACATCGGCATGACTTATCAAGCTACCGGGGTCTGACGTTTACCACCCCTAGGCGAGATATGTGACATATCAGACGAACAGACCGGACTGTGCGGTAAGTGTTACTGGTTGGATTCACAGGAGTGTGAGCGGGCTTGCTCGTTGATCTTCTGATCGCTCAATACCCTGGTGGCCGTTACGTTTAGCAGACCGCTTGCGGCTTGTGGGTGTTTGATATGATCATCACCTACTGCCGGCGTATTGACGAGTCTTTAGAGTCCTACACAGAGGTTTCCTGGCTCAAGCGAAACGAAATAGGAGCGTATATGAGATATGTGTGGTACCGAGAATAATACCAGTATGTGATACTGTGTTCTATTCTCGCGATTTGTATCATCGGACGGTTATATGAGATATAGCCGGGTTACCGAATCAAGTGTTGATTCGATATATTGATACACTTGATATTAGTCGGTTATATGCGATATGACCGGATCATTAAATCAAGTATTTAACGATTTAATGTATAAATACATATTTGATATATTACTTTAAATTAACTAGTATTTGTTCACTTAAGATTGATTTTCTCACTTGATGTGCACAAGTTGTATATGCGATATATTTTTGTGCACTAGTTTGTATCATGATTGATGATACATGCAAACTTGGGTGTGTGTTTGGATAACACCATGTTTAGGTTAATGGTCAAGGTTTCATTCTTTTTTATTTATTTTGGTAAAAATAAAATGGTCTTTTTCCTTTGTCTTTGCTAGAAGTTTCATGATACTTCAAGCATCTTTTGACAAAGTCAAAACCATTTTGTTTTTATTCTTTAACCTAACCATTAACTAAACTCTAGTTTATTCTCTACAAAGTAAACCTCACCCATGGTTGCTAGATGATAGACTTCACTTGAATTTTCTTTTTAACATAATTCATTTTCTTTTCTTCTTCTTCATCTTTTTCATGAAGTGAAGAAAGCTTGCTAGAAAATTCCAAGTGAAGAAATCAAGTGAGAAATCCAATTCTAAAGTGAACCCACTTCCTATTTCTTCATCCTCTACAACTTGCCATGTAGTAGAGTGTGTTATCTTCACAAGTTTCATGACCTAGTGAAGATGGAGCTTGAGTTTGAGTCGCCTTGACGTAGATCATCTTCGGCATCGAAGGCAACGACCTAGCCCGCTTATTTCTCCGACGAAACCATCGCTAGAGTCCAGGATCCCGATGATCGCAGCGGAGGGACGTCAACACGGAGCTAAAGAAGTGGAGGACCGGATCTACAAAGGTTGTAATCCCTTTCACTTATTAGTAAAGTTGTTTGCTAGCTTTTAGTTTCGCCTATCCTCTAGTTAACGATCTTCATTAAGGTTTCTCGGCACAAAAATATTTGATTTTGGCATGGTTGATGCCTTGTGTAACCTCATGAGTGTGCCTAGGAACCCTACACTTAAGTCCATCAGGATCCTACTTACCACTGCTGCATACCGTAACTATGAAATCTGGCATAATGCACGTCAAAACCGCTTTTCTAAATGGTGATTTAGAAGAGAGCGCGTATATGACACTGCCAGAGAGCTTCGTAGACAGCGGAAGCATGTGCAAGCTGCTTAAATCCATCTATGGATTAAAGCAGGCATCGCGGAGATGGAACATCTATTTTGATGAAGTTGTCAAAGAGTTTGATTTTGTTGGAGATAGTGCCCTCAGAGTCAATTATTGGATCACAGACACGTGATTGCAATGATTGAGGGAGGACCTGTCCCAGTAGGACAGTCGTACTCAAGATGATAGTATGCTATCTGGTTTATCTTTATCATCGTGTACTGCTTTAGGTGACCTTATAGGTCACTATTGCGCGTTGAAAGAGCCCATAGGATTCTTGCTTGACTGCCAGCAGTATGAGGGCGATCATATACGTGGGAGCTGGTAGTCTAGAAGCACATCCTTAAAAGGTCCCTAGTCGTGGGAGTTTCGAGACAGGGCATCGATACTCTAGGGTAGACTAGTGTATACAGTCGAGACCCCGACGAGAGGCGGTGGCCGGTCTCACAGGGCATTGGTGTCAGTTGGTTCACCTAAGATGTATACAGGTGCTCATTGGGTTATGAGTACACCGGACAGGACTCGCCGGAAACATACTAGTTGGTCTTATACCTGACGTCAGGTAGCAGTTCCTGTAGGGTTCCTAGGCACTCTTGTGAAGGTTCATAAGGCATCAAACATGCCCGAATAAAAATTTAGACATGCCGAATAACCCAAAGCCAGGATCTTTGCTAGATTATTAGGGTTAAACATGCAAGATAACAACTTTATCACTAAGTGTGAGGGATTACAACCTTTGTAGTCCGCTCCTTCGCTTCATAAGCTCCGAGTAGAAGTCCCTTCGCCGCGATCCACGATCTCCCGGACTCAAGAGAGGCTCCACGACTCGAACAATCCATGCTAGCTTGTAGTGTTCCGCTTCTCCGATGATCTACGTCGAAGTTGCAATAGCTCAAGCTCTCTCACTCTAATGAGGTGAACACCCTAATCTAATGGGCTAGATTAGATGAGGATGATGGAGTAGTATTTATGCTTTCTTTTTATATCATAATCTCACATGAAATCATCACAAAAGAAATAACTAGTAAGCTTTCTCAAAGCTATAAGAGAGAAGAAGATGATGAATGAAAAAAATAATCCTTTTGTGATGAATAATAGAAGTGAATATATGATTGATTATGGAACCATTGTCAAGGATGAGAAGGTTAACCTTCGTAGAGAATAAACTAGGGCTAGGGTTTGGTTGGGTTAAAACAATGAGTCATGAAAAAATATCTATCATAATATCTTCTTTAAGACAAAAGGAAAAGTTCTAGAAGATGCAAGAAAGAACTAACCCTAATCAAACCCTAACCTTGATTTATCTCCACAAAACATGTTCCATAATTAATCATAACATGTTACTATAATATATATTACATATATATTATATATTTGTAACAAAAGAAAAATAATACAATTAACATATATCGCATATATATCAATGTATTATCCAGTGAGAAAATGAAATAATAAAGCGAGCCAATATTAGATAATGTAATACAATATATCATATATATTATTATACATTAAATTATCGAATAAACACTTGATCCGACAATCCGGCTATATCGAATATAACCGACTAATATATCATGTACCGATTCATCGAATCAACACTTGATCCGATGATCCGGTTCATATATAAATATCGCGAGAATATAATACGGTATCTCATATCGCATTATCCTCGGTCCTGCGCATATCACATATGTGCCTCTACTCCGTTTTGCCTGAGCCAAGAAACCTCTGTGTAGGACTCTAAAGAATCGTCAATACGCCGGTAGCAGGTGATGATCATATCAAACACCCACAAGCTGCAAGCGGTCAGCTAAACGTAACAGCCACCCAGGTATTAAGCGATCAGAAGATCAATAAGCTAGCCTGTACGTTCTCCGGTGAATCCAATCAGTAACACTCCCGTACAGTCCGGTCTGTTCGTCTGATATGTCGCATATCAAGTTTAGGGGTGGTATACGTCAGACCCCAGTAACCGATAAGTCGTGTCGATGTGAGGCTCATAACAGGTCGAGAAATTACTGGTAACACTTACCAGTATATCTCTATATCAGCCCTGGCCAGGGACTTCCAGTTATAGCCAATCGAACACAGCACAACATCAACTCCCTATACCGGGAGAGACGAATCCCCTCCTATCGCTCATTGCCTCCATGTGATTCGGGACTGTACCCAAAAGCCACCGTTTTGCACGCCCTCTTGGACGTGGTAAGGTGGAAATCAAAGCACAGTGGGAATCACACAAGACTCTATGACGATCTCGGATCTACAGACTACCCTGTACCAGTGTCACCGGAGAACTGCCATCTGACGTGTGGTATATCACCATCTGGGAGTTCTCGGCGAGTCCGTCCAGTGTACGCAGTCTCCACTGAGCACCCGTACACCATCTCTGATGTCAAACACCGATGGATATGGGATCATCCATCGCCCATCATACGGGTCAAGATGCGTATACGCTAGTCTACTCTGGTGTATCGATGCCCTGTTTCGATATACCCTCGACTAGGAACAGTTATAGGATGTACTCATCGACTACCGTGGCCCCACTAGTATGATCTCATCATAGTCTCAGTAGTCGAGTACAGATCCTAAGGGCTTTATCAACATGTGAGAGAAAAACAGTAAACTAATACAAGTTAACATGTTAAGATAAAGGAAAACCAAATAGCATACTATCATGACGAGCAAGAAAGTACTCTCTATATATATCCAAGCATCCATTATAATATACATCATATGTACAACAATGGCCTCTAGGGCATATACATAACTAACAATCTCCCACTTGTACTAAGGCCAGCTGCTGTAGTATCTCATACCTAGCATCCCGAATAATCTCTCAAACTGTATCTGGGGAACGACCTTCGTGAGTGGATCCGCAGTGTTGTCCTTCGTATCTACTCTCCTGACCTCGATCTCCCAGCAATCAACTATCTCCCTGATCAGGTGATACCGCCTCAAAATATGTCTGGACTTATGATGGGACCTGGGTTCCTTGGCCAAAGCCACAGCTCCATTGTTATCGCAATACGGAGGTATTGGATGCTCAATGGATGGAACCACTCCAATTTCACTAATGAACTTCTTTATCCAGACAGCCTCTTTGGCAGCATCGTTGGCAGCGATGTATTCAGCCTCCATCGTCGATTCTGCAACGGTATCCTGTTTGGAACTCTTCCAACATACCGCCCCTCCATTGAGGGTAAAGACAAAACCCGAGTGCGACTTAGAGTCGTCATTATCACTTTGGAAGCTGGAATCGGTAAAGGACTCCACCTGGAGTTCTCCGTTACCATACACCAAGAACATCTCCTTAGTCTTTCGTAAGTACTTGAGAATGTTCTTCACAGCTGTCCAGTGACTCTCTCCAGGATCTGCTTGATACCGACTCACTACACTTAGTGAGTATGCTACATCGGGTCCGGTACATAGCATCGCATACATAATAGAGCCTATTGTCGAAGCATAGGGTATCCCTTGCATGCGAGCTCTCTCCAAATCAGTCTTGGGAGACAACTCTTTGGAGAGAGTGAGTCTAGAGATCGTGGGTTGGTTCCCACGCTTGGATTCTTCCATACTAAACCTCTTTAGTATGGTGTCAATGTACCTGGATTGGGACAATCCCAGTATCCGTTTAGATCTATCTCTATAGATCATGATTCCCAATATGCAGGAGGCATCACCTAGATCTTTCATTGAGAATCTCTGTGATAAGAAGAGCTTGACTGATTGCAGCATAGGAATATCATTTCCTATCAAGAGTATGTCATCCACGTACAATACGAGGAAGACAACCTTATCCTCTGCTACCTTCTTATAGATACAAGGTTCATCTATATTTTTGATGAAGTCAAACTCTTTGACTACAACATCAAAACAGATGTTCCAACTCCGCGATGCTTGCTTTAACCCATAAATGGATTTAAGAAGCTTACACACCTTTCCGCTGCTCCCACTATCTACGAAGCCCTCTGGCTGAGTCATGTACACGCTCTCTTCTAAATCACCGTTTAGAAAGGCGGTCTTAACATCCATTTGCCAGATTTCGTAGTCATGGTATGTAGCAATGGCAAGTAAGATCCGGATGGACTTAAGCATAGCCACTGGAGAAAAGGTTTCTTCATAATCCACACCTGGTCGTTGACGAAAACCCTTTGCTACAAGTCTAGCTTTGAAAGTCTCAACTTTTCCATCTACACCAAATTTCTTTTTAAAGATCCACTTGCTCCCAATGGGTTTTACCCCTTCAGGAGAATTTTCCAAAGTCCATACTTTGTTGGTGTACATGGATTCCATCTCAGATCGCATTGCATCCAGCCATTTCACAGAGTCACCACTTGTGATGGCCTGCTTGAAACTAGTCGGGTCATCATCTTCCATGATGCAATCCTCGCTTCCACCATCAATGAGAAAACCACAGTATCTCTCAAGTGGATGAGAAACCCTGCTAGATCGGCGGAGAGGCTGGGGTTCGTCAGGTACTACTGAATCCTCTGGTTCCACTAAATCTTCAGTTGTAGTTTGTGTTGCTGGAACCTCTTCCAGCTCTACCTCATCGCCACTAATTTCTTTTGCAAGAAATTCCTTTTCTAAAAAGGAGGCATGTTGAGCAACAAACACCTTTTGTTGTTCACTGTGGTAGAATAGATATCCATACGAATTGCTTGGATATCCTACAAACTTACAAAGAACTGATCGTGCCTCGAGTTTGTCCGGATTTTGCTTTTTAACATAGGCCGGACAACCCCATATCTTAACTCTTCTAAAAGATGGTCTCTTCCCATTCCATATCTCATATGGAGTGATAGGCACAGATTTAGTTAGAACTCTATTCAATAGGTATATGGCTGTCTCCAGCGCATACCCCCAGAAGGAAATAGGTAACTCAGCTGTACTCATCATAGAGCGCACCATATCTAATAGGGTGCGATTCCTCCACTCCGATACACCGTTGTGCTGTGGTGTATAAGGAGGAGTTTGCTGAGAGAGAATCCCATTCTCTTTTAGATAATCTAGGAACTCATTGCTTAAGTATTCACCTCCTCGATCAGATCGAAGAATCTTAATACTTTTGCCCGTTTGGTTCTCTACTTCGTGCTTATATTCTCTGAATTTCTCAAAAGCTTCAGACTTGTGTTTCATCAGGAACACATATCCGAATCTTGAGAGATCGTCAGTGAATGCAATGAAGTGGGAAGAACCGTTCCTGGCATGCGTAGACATGGGACCGCATACATCACTATGTACCAGTCCTAAAAGTTTGGTAACTCTTTCTCCGTGTCCACTAAACGGAGCTTTGGTCATTTTACCTTTGAGACATGAATGGCAAGTATCATAAGATGATAATTCGAGCGGGTTCAAATATCCATCCTTATGTAACTTAGCCAGTCGTGTCGCATTGATATGACCAAGTCTACAATGCCACAAGTAGGATTCGTTCATTTCTGAACTTTTCCTCATGTGTGTGTTTTGTATATTGAGGACTGTATTTTGATTGAGAATGAATATGCCATTATGTAACGAGCCTGATGCAATCAACTTTTGATCTAGGAATATGTTCATAACATTATCCTGTACTACAAAATTATATCCTTCTTTACTTAATAAAGAAACTGATATAATGTTGCACATCATGTTCGGTATATAATAGCACTCATTCAGAATCAGTGTATTACCATTTGGCAATACTAGGTGATATTCGCCAACTGATTTGGATACAATACTTGCACCGTTCCCTACTTGAACGGAATGATCACCTTTTCCCAGTTCTCTACCTTTCCGTAGCCCATGTAACAATTTACATATGTGGGATCCTGATCCGGTATCTAATACCCAGGACGTAGGGTGAACTGAGAAACAGTTCTCAATAACTAACACACCCGAAGAAGATGCATCAACATGCATGCTCTTTTGGGCGGCTAGAGAATCCAGATATTCTCCTGTTTCCTGTTCAGTCTTATAACTCTTATAAGAAAGAACGGGTCCAACGTTCCCTTGCTCAGTACAATAATCGGGTTCAGTCAATACATCCATATTATTATCTTGATTATGGCCTGACATGGTCGCTACCTGGAGAGAGAGAGAAGAAAACACTTTAGCGTATGCTCTCGCAAGATTAGATTGGTTATTATCTTATCTAATCAGGATGTCTCCCACTGTTTTTATCAAATCTACCTTCAAACCCTAAAAGGTGAGATTAGCCGGGATTAATTACACCCTACAATTTCGTCAATCTTTCAGCTAGATCAGTGTTGGTACTTTGAGGGAGGTTCCCCGTGCTTTCGCACGGACCTAATTAAAGTAAACCTCATTTTCCCAGAGGCGTAACCCCGTTAACACTTTTCTAGACACCTACTTGATCGGCTAATTGTCCTGTGTAAAACTCTCCCAGGAGTAACTCTTACTCGCAGTGGGTATCGGGATCCAACTATCTCATAGGAGGTATGCAATCTCATTGCAAATTTCAACACTTGAAATCCCGATAATGCTTTTACCCCTAGCAACTTATGACCTTGGCTAAGGTCAACAAATCATAAGTGCTTGTCAAGTTCAACCCGTCATTTCCTGATTGAATTAAACCCACCCGTACGACCCTTGGCTAAGGTCAACAAAGTCGTACGACCACCCTAACTCAATCACATCTCATGTTTTAGCAGATAAATACTAATTAGCTACTGTACACCACGCCTTGGCTAAGGTCAACAAACGCAGCACGAATACTAACTAGTCTCTATATGAAATGACGGAGGGCTACGCAGGTTTTTCAGAAAACCCTGAGCGTAATGAACTTGATATCCTCATAGAATCGAGTGATTTTGAAAAGGAGTGTTTTTGAGGCTTCTAGTTTCGCTAAAGAGGTCACTCCCGGTGAAGGGATCTCGGCTCTTTCCCCATCGAATAAGGTGCATGATATATCCTATATACCGCTGTGCAAAGCAAGAACTATATAAGCTGTCAAAAACTAAACCGCGAGTTTGTAGCATCTGCCAGTTTCGCTAAAAAGGTCACTCCCGGTGAAGGGATCTCGGCCCTTTCCTCATCGAATAAGGTGCAGGGCATATCATATATACCGCTATGCAAAGAAAAACTGTAGCTACCCTTTTTATAAAGTTTTGATTCTACAACATCTTTTAGGTTTCTTTTCTTTTTATTAATCTCATTAATAAATCCCATCAGCTTATGCTTCCTAAGCATTACAGAAGAAACGAAAGCAGTAATATTTATATATCAGCATATATATATATAGTATAAGCATTCGTCTCAGGCAGCAATATGATCTCATCACAGAACATTGCAGCAGAAGAACAAATATGAAATATTGGATATACTAGGACGTCCGTGTTTTCAATACGAGCCTGTATAAAACACGGATTCCACGGTCGCGACGAATAGCCAAACTCACATCCCAAGACCCCTACGAGAGCGGCAAGTAACACTGCCAATTCTAGGGTTAGGAGACCCGGTCTCGACTCCTCGAGATGGCCTCCCACTGGACCCTAGAACCCGGTTACTTGTGCTCCCTTCCTTGGGTCTACCTAATGCGGAAAAGTAAATAATATACACTGGTGACATCAACCTCAACCCGGAAGTTACCCAATAAAAGAATATTACATACAAATGAATTTTACATGAATGAAAATAAAAACTCTCATCTCACATAAAAACCCCCGGCTATTCAAAACGCGACGATCCAATATAACATATCCAGTAACACATAATATCACATATCATCAACGTAAGTAAGTATGCATACACCGATCGTCGTTGACGTATAGCAACGAAAACCGGCAATACAACTACATACTTCACTTACGGTCACAGAAAAGAAATTGTAAAACTACAATATTTCGAATCCACAATCACTTTAGACATCGTAAATCCGAAATATCACATACTTCGCATTTCATGCCTAACTCTATGAATTCCACATATTGTATCACATTCCAGATAAATAGACAGTATTAAACTTTCCGAATAGATAATCAAATACCCAAAATTTCATAAATTTCTCAACACTTGAGCGGAGTTCAAATAATCCCAGAATATGTCACAGTACCGGTGATCCAGCCGTAGAAGGGTCAAGCCAACACCTCACATGTGGCACGCCGTACTGCCCCAAACCCTAAGGTTTAGAGGCAGTTCAAGACGGTCATATAATCGAGTTAAGGTTTGTTGTCTTCTAGAGAGTCCACCGCTTAACTTGTACAATTTTTCCGAAAGATTTAAACCCGATAAAAATTCAACACTTGAAAGTTTTTCGTGCCTGGAAAAAGTGAGTTAATGATATCCGCTCGAACTTTTTAACAGTTTCTAAATATCCGGAAAACATCACAAAATTAAATTTTCCGATTGAATCAACGATTACAAAATAAACCCCAGAACACTCAACACTTGAGCCTGATTAAAAGTACCCAGAAAAATACACAATCACCTACGGATATAACCATTGAAGAACGAGTCAACAACATGACTGTACGGCCGCGGATCCGTGGCAGGAGCAAGGTATCGCCGCGGTTCCGCGGCGCAATGTACAGATCATTGACACATGTTTCAGGTAGATGCTTATATTTTCCTGCTGGTAATTTTAAGAATTTTTAATTCTGAAAAATCACAGTTTTTAGAAAAAGTCCAAAGAGGGGTTCATTTCGTAGTTTCGGGGTTCGTTCGGAGTTTTAACTTCGTTACACGTCGCCTAATGCTCTAGCTAGGCTCTGATACCACTGTAGGGTTCCTAGGCACTCTTGTGAAGGTTCATAAGGCATCAAACATGCCCGAATAAAAATTTAGACGTGCCGAATAACCCAAAGCCGGGATCTTTGCTAGATTATTAGGGTTAAACATGCAAGATAACAACTTTATCACTAAGTGTGAGGGATTACAACCTTTGTAGTCCGCTCCTTCGCTTCATAAGCTCCGAGTAGAAGTCCCTTCGCCGCGATCCACGATCTCCCGGACTCAAGAGAGGCTCCACGACTCGAACGATCCATGCTAGCTTGTAGTGTTCCGCTTCTCCGATGATCTACGTCGAAGTTGCAATAGCTCAATCTCTCTCACTCTAATGAGGTGAACACCCAAATCTAATGGGCTAGATTAGATGAGGATGATGGAGTAGTATTTATGCTTTCTTTTTATATCATAATCTCACATGAAATCATCACAAAAGAAATAACTAGTAAGCTTTCTCAAAGCTAAGAGAGAAGAAGATGATGAATGAAAAAAAATAATCCTTTTGTGATGAATAGTAGAAGTGAATATATGATTGATTATGGAACCATGGTCAAGGATGAGAAGGTTAACCTTTGTAGAGAATAAACTAGGGCTAGGGTTTGGTTGGGTTAAAACAATGAGTCATGAGAAAATATCTATCATAATATCTTCTTTAAGACAAAAGGAAAAGTTCTAGAAGGTGCAAGAAAGAACTAACCCTAATCAAACCCTAACCTTGCTTTATCTCCACAAAACATGTTCCATAATTAATCATAACATGTTACTATAATATATATCACATATATATTATATATTTGTAACAAAAGAAAAATAATACAATTAACATATATCGCATATATATATCAATGCATTATCCAGTGAGAAAATGAAATAATAAAGCGAGCCAATATTAGATAATATAATATAATATATCATATATATTATTATACATTAAATCATCGAATCAACACTTGATCCGACAATCCGGCTATATCGAATATAACCGACTAATATATCATGTACCGATTCATCGAATCAACACTTGATCCGATGATCCGGTTCATATATAAATATCGCGAGAATATAATATGGTATCTCATATCGCATTATCCTCGGTCCTGAGCATATCACATATGTGCCTCTACTCAATTTTGCCTGAGCCAAGAAACCTCTGTGTAGGACTCTAAAGAATCGTCAATACGCCGGTAGCAGGTGATGATCATATCAAACACCCACAAGCTGCAAGCGGTCAGCTAAACATAACAGCCACCCAGGTATTAAGCGATCAGAAGATCAACAAGCTAGCCTGTACGTTCTCCGGTGAATCCAATCAGTAACACTCCCGTACAGTCCGGTCTGTTCGTCTGATATGTCGCATATCAAGTTTAGGGGTGGTATACGTCAGACCCCAGTAACCGATAAGTCGTGTCGATGTGAGGCTCATAACAGGTCGAGAAATTACTGGTAACACTTACCAGTATATCTCTATATCAGCCCTGGCCAGGGACTTCCAGTTATAGCCAATCGAACACAGCACAACATCAACTCCCTATACCGGGAGAGACGAATCCCCTCATATCGCTCATTGCCTCCATGTGATTCGGGACTGTACCCAAAAGCCACCGTTTTGCACGCCCTCTTGGACGTGGTAAGGTGGAAATCAAAGCACAGTGGGAATCACACAAGACTCTATGACGATCTCGGGTCTACAGACTACCCTGTACCCGTGTCACCGGAGAACTGCCATCTGACGTGTGGTATATCACCATCTGGGAGTTCTCGGCGAGTCCGTCCAGTGTACGCAGTCTCCACTGAGCACCCGTACACCATCTCTGATGTCAAACATCGATGGATATGGGATCATCCATCGCCTATCATATGGGTCAAGATGCGTATACGCTAGTCTATTCTGGTGTATCTATGCTCTGTCTCGATATACCCTTGACTAGGAACAGTTATAGGATGTACTCATCGACTACCGTGGCCCCACTAGTATGATCTCATCATAGTCTCAGTACTGGAGTACAGATCCTAAGGGCTTTATCAACATGTGAGAGAAAAACAGTAAACCAATACAAGTCAACATGTTAAGATAAAGGAAAACCAAATAGCATACTATCATGACGAGCAAGAAAGACCTCTCTATATATATCCAAGCATCCATTATAATATACATCATATGTACAACAATGGCCTCCAGGGCATATACATAACTAACAGTTCCCTGGTGACATGTGTACAAGTTAGTTCATCGACCTGAGATCGTCATTTGTCTCGTGTGAGTTCCCACTGTACTTTGATTACTACCCTACCACGCTCAAAGGAGACGTGCAAACAGGTTTTAGTTGGGTACAGTCCCTAGCCACATGGAGGCAGTGAGCGGATCTGCAGGGGTTCGTCTCTCCCGGTATTGGGGATGAGGTCGCGCTGTGTCTAGGAGAGCCATTACACGAAGTCCTTGGCAAAGGCAGGAGATTTACTGGTAAGTATTCCAGTAGTATCTCAGGGTGTTCTGGGCTACACTCCGACACGACTTGTACCGCTTTTGGGGGTCTGACTTTTACCAACCCCCTAGGCCCGCCATGCGATGCTCATAGACGAACGGACCGGACTGTACGGATATTGTCACTGACAAGCTCAGTAGGGTATCAGGATGAGTTCGCTCATCGACGTCCCTTTTGGTCAATACCTGGTAGCCCGTTACGTATGGCTAATACCTCTGACGTGCTAGTGGTTAAATCCACAACCAAAGTATTGACGAGTCTTTAGAGTCCCCCACAGACCGTTTTCTCAAGTTTCGGGCGAAACGCTGTAGAGGCCGTATGGAGATATGGCAGGGTTCAATCATATACGTGCCGTATTGCACGGATCATGATCGGACGGATAATACTAGCGGGCTTTGGTTTAAGCCGGATCCTATTATTGTACAGTGTAGATTTTGTCTCATTGCATTTGTATTCGGTTGCAATACAAATGCGGGTATATATATACAGTCGCGGGGTTTTCCTGTAATTTATTACGGGATTAGTTTTTTGAAGTTGCCAGTTTGCTTTCCGTTTTGGCCATTTTCCTTTGTTTCTTTCTTTGGCGGAAAATTGGTGGAGGAGGGCTTATTTGCAATTGTGCAAATTAGCATTGTGGAGGGTGATCTTTGTAACTTGTTGCTTCATGATGGTTTTCATGATGGGTGTAGCTTCCATTGACTCCATGGTTCATGATTGTTTGACCTTTGGTGATATGATGGGAGTAGGTTGTGATCATTGGATTCTCTCATTATCTCTCATCATTCATTCTTATATTATTTATACACACTCACCCCCCCTCTTTGTTTTTTCTCTCTCTCCCTTCACAAGAGAGGGCCGGCCATTCTTCAAGGGGGGGCTGTCCTAATTTTTTGGGTGGGGGAAATACTCTCATTTGGCTTTGCAAAAATCCCATAGCTCCTCCTCCAAAAGTTCATTTTCTTCACCTCCATCAAAAGGGCAACTTCATACAACCCCAAGAGACAAATAGTTCTACACTTCATCTACAGTATTCTTGGACACATCGACTCGCCAACTTCGTGCCCGAGTTGCCTCGGTCCAGAGGTGGGAGCCCGTAAAAGAACCCAGCGATGTGGTGCCCTTCCGACGAGGAGATGAAGGCCGGAGATTCTGCGGGAAGATCGGGACGACGACGAGAAGACCGTAGGACACGGATTGCTCGGTATATCTATCTACCCCTTCTCTTGTTAGTTAGGAGTAGGTTAATGGCCCGATCCGGGATTTTAGTGCGCGGTGGTGCCGGTTTACAAGTTTCATAAAAGTATCGTTTCCGCAATTTGGCCTCGGATTGACGGCCGGGGCGCCGCCGTGCACTTATACTGGTATCAGAGCCACGCCATTAACCTAGTCTAGCTTGCTCTAACGTGTTTACAAGTTCGATCGAACGGATTTTCCAAAAACCGCATTTTCATTGCATCAGTTTCTGTCGAATTTTTTTTGGCTCGAAATTTTTTTCAGTATGTTGCAGAAATACATGCAGGGAATTCTAAGAGTTCTGTAAAAATTTGGTCACCTGTTATTACTGTTCGGCCGTGGAACCATGGCCAAACCCATGCTTGGGCCGTGGTTCCGCCGCCACTTAGACTCCTTACTGCACCAAATTTTTACAGAAGGTCTTAGACTTGGAAATGGGGGTTTTGGTATATTCTGATTGGGCCCAGATTTTCTTTGAGTGCTGCAGTAGTGCTTGGGGCCCACTTCGGTAAATTTGATCGATCGAAAATTTTAAACATGTTAGTTCACAGTATTTACATTATATCTGCGCCCGTGAATGTCATTTGATCGGTAAATCCTGTCTAACTGCTATAGCCCTTTTAGACGGATTTGCGAACGTGATATTCACGTTGATGTTCTGTGTTGTGCTGTGATGTTGCGGATTGTCGTGGTGGATAGCCTGGATGCAATGGTAGTACAGTTTGGTTTATTATGTATATATGATATTGCGGGGCGAACGTCCGACATGTGGACTGCCGTCACTGCTTGTTTGTATATTATTCTTTTGGGGCACGACCGGGCTGAGGTCGATGTACCCGTTGTATGTATATTTTACTTTCTGTACTAGGATTACCCCAAGGTGGGGTGCACGGATAGCCGGGTTCTAGAGGGCAACGGGCCCGCATCTCATGGATCTGAGACGGAGGGGGCCTTACTCTAGAATTGGCGGGCTATTCGCCGCACTCATAGGGGGTACAGGTTGACCCAGGAGGGGTGCCCAAGTTACCGGATTCTGTGAAGTGCTGGGTGGTCCATTCACGTTGCTGAAGGGGGCTGTCTCGCTTCAGGTTTTGGCGGGTAACTTGCCGCGCCCGTAGGGGTCTAGGTTATCATTGCACAGGCTATCCACACGACCAGGGGAACGTCGGGTTTCAGTAGCGGCTCTATGAAACCCGGGGATCCCATATATCTGTATTGTTCTGTGATGCTTATTACATTTCTATGATGTTGCATTTTATCACGCCTTGAGCGAATATTATATATTGATATATATACTAGTAGATGTTGTATATGTTTTGCACCCGCGCTAGTCCAGTCCCCGCTCTGTCGTTAGTTAAGTAACCTAACGGGTGATGACGGGACCCAGTGGAGAATGCGGGTGGCATATACGTACATCATTATTTTCGTTCTTTATTGGTGTGATCAATTGATGGGACTGCGTTGATTCGGATCAATGCAAGCTAAAAAAACCCATTCTGAAGTTGTTGGAACTTTTTTCAAAAATCTGTTATTGCAAGGGCGTTCTCTTTTGTTTTGCACAGTGGTATTCGGTTATTAATATCCAGCACCTCAGTCGACGAGGCAAGGGCCGAGATCCCTTCACCGGGAGTGACCCCTTGGACAGAAGTTTGCGTTAGGGCAATAACTTCACTATAGTCGATTACTTTTGCTTTGCATCGTGGTATTCAGTTGGAATATCCTTTACCTCATTCTACGGGGAAAGAGCCGAGATCCCTTCACCGGGAGTGACCTCTTTAGCAAAGGTTTTCGTCACTATATTTTTATAAAAGCTATCCAGTTCCTTCAACGATATCAAGTTTATTACGTTAAAGGTTTTCGCCAGAAACCATTCGTAGCCCTCCATCATTTCAGTTAAATATTCGGTAGTATTCAAGCTATGTATTTTGACCTCACGCCAAGGCATAGTGATTGGTAACTGCCGGATATTTCTCTGTTGCATAGATAGAATGCGTTGGTTTGAGACAGTCGTACTGCCATTTTGGCCTACGTCAAGGGTAGGTACGGGTGGGTTCAAATTAACCTGGATAATGATGGGTAGAACTTGACATGTGACTTATGACATTTTGACCTCACGCCAAGGTCATAAGAGCATGGGGCAAAAATCACATCGGGAGTTTCTAAAGAAACTGAAACTTGCCAGATATGCGCATACCTTCTGGAGTGTGATAACGTGAGCGGATTCCGTCACGTTATCATGCGATGATAGTTGGATCCCGATTCCCACTGATGAGTTGGTTTACTCCTCGGGTGATCCCAACTAATTCTTCTTTCAGGTTTGGAGGAGAATTTGACGGTACAGTGGGAGGTTTCTAGATTAGATAAATTGATAATCATTCTGATCTAGCTTAGAGTGTACGCTGAGTGTTTCTTTTCTCTCTCTCTTTGGCAGCGATCATGACCCGACCCTTGACTATGACTCAGTGACCAAAATTAACCGAATCTTCTTATACACTGGCTTTTGGATTGTCAGAGTTGCAAACCTCATTGCCACTCCTACTTTTACCCTTTTCTCCAGGACACCCCATATTACTACGAACGTCCACTTCCATTGGATAAAACCATCGTATGGTTATATACGAACTCGAAGGAATTTATTCGAGGATGGTTTCCGGTTCTGGAGAAAACGGATAGGACTATTCAGCTGTCTTTTCCTTTTACCTTCTCTCAGGTTGCGAGTGCCCCTTAGATTAGGGGATAGTATGTAAGTGCACGACGGCGCCCCGGCCTCCATCCCGAGGCCAAATGCGGAAGCGATGGCTAACTTTAATTTTCTTGAACCGGCACCACCGCGCACTAAAACCCATATCGAACCATTAACTAGTCCTAGCTAACTACAAGATGGGGAAGAGAGATATACCGAGCGATCCATGTCCTCCGGTCTTCTCGTCGTCGTCCCGATCTCCCGCGGAATGTCCGGTCTCCACCTCCTCACCGGAAAGGCACCACGTCGCCTGCTTCTTTTACGGGCTCCCGCCTCTATACCGAGGCAACTCGGGCATGAAGTTGGCGAGCCGACGTGCCCAAGGTTTGCTGTAGAATGTAGTGTGGAACTCATGTCTCATTTTGGGGTTGTAGGAATTGCCATATGGTGGAGGAAATGATACAAGCTTTTGGAGGAGGAGCTAATATGATTTTTGCCAAGCCAAATGAGTGTAAATCCCTACACCAAAATTTGGGACAGCCCCATAAGAGGAGTGGCCGGCCTTGGCACTTAGGGAGAGTGAGAATGAAGAGTGTGATGTATGGATGATGGAACCACTATCATAATGCAAGAGAGAAAAGAAAGGTGATAAGAAACAATCATCACAAACAAATCCATACTCCACCAACAACCATCATCAAAACCATGATGACACCAAAACCAACACTCCAACAAGCTAATCATCAACAACCATGATGACTCAAAAGTCAAGCCATGATGAGAAGAAGAAGTCAAATGGTGGAGGAATTATCATGATACAAGAATATGCAAAGACCCCCTCCACAATTGCTTATTTGCACAAATGCAAATAAGCCCTCCTCTACCAATCTTCGGCCAATGAAGGATACAAAGAAATATGGCCGAAACGGAAAGCAAACTGGCAACTCCAGAAAACTGGTCCCGTAATAAATTACAGGAAAACCCCGATACTGTGCATACACACCCGCATTTGTATTCTGACCGAAATACAAATGCAATGAGACAAAATCTACACTGTACTATACTAGGATCCGGCTTAAACCAAAACCGGCTAGTATTATCCATTCGATCCTGATCCGTGCAATACCGCACGTATCTGATCGAACCCTGCCATATATCCATACAGCCTGTAGCACAAACTGTCCGATCCTGATCCGGTACGTATCTGATCGGACCTTGCCATATCTTCATACGGCCTCTACAGCGTTTCGCCCGAAACTTTGAGTAACTAAAAGTGTGGTGGATTCTAAAGACTCGTCAATACTATGGCTGTGGATTTAACCACTAGCACGTCAGAGGTATAAGCCAATACGTGACGGGCCACCAGCTATTGACCAAAAGGGACGTCGATGAGCGAACTCATCCTGACACCCTACTGAGCCTGTCAGTGACAATATCCGTATAGTCCGGTCCGTTCGTCTATGAGCATCGCATGGCGGGCCTAGGGGGTTGGTGAAAGTCAGACCCCCAAAAGCGGTTCAAGTCGTGTCGGAGTGTAGCCCAGAACACCCTGAGATACTGCTGGAATACCTACCAGCAAATCTCCTGCCTTGGCCAAGGACTTTTCATGTTCTGGCTCTCCTAGACACAGCGCGACCTCACCCCTAATACCGGGAGAGACGAACCCCTGCAGATCCGCTCACTGCCTCCATGTGGCTCGGGACTGTACCCAACTAAAACCTGTTTGCACGTCTCCTTTGAGCGTGGTAGGGTAGTAATCAAAGTACAGTGGGAACTCACACGAGACAAATGACGATCCCCAGGTCGATGAACTAACCTGTACACATGTCACCAGGGAACTGCTATCTGACGTCAGGTATAAGACCAACTAGCATGTTCCCGGCGAGTCCTGTCCGGTGTACTCATAACCCAATGAGCACCTGTATACATCTTAGGTGAACCAACTGACACCAGTGGCTTGTGAGACCGGCCACCGCCCCTCGTCGGGGTCTCGACTGTATACACTAGTTTACTCTGGAGTATCGATGCCCTGTCTCGAAACTCCCACGACTAGGGACCTTTTAAGGATGTGCTTATAGACCACCAGCTCCCACGTATATGATCGCCCTCATACTGCTGGCAGTCAAGAAAGAATCCTAGGGGCTCTATCAACGTGCAATAGTGACCTGTCAGGTCACCTAAAGCAGTACACGATGATAAAGATAAACCAGATAGCATACTATCATCTCGAGTAAGACTGTCCTCCTGGGATAGGTCCTCCCTCAATCATTGCAATCACGTGCCTGTGATCCAATAATTGACTCTGAGGTCACTATCTCCAACATAGTACACCTATTACGCATATTTGATAGTCTTCTTCCAAACCATAGGCAGGTGCCGACCGGTAGGGAATGAAGAAAACCAATTAGCCTAACGATGGTGTACAGAAGGTATTATGTAAAGACAAATAAAGGGATTAGAAGGAGGGCAAAGTAAATTGCGACTGCTATTCACAACCAAACCAAGTATTTCATTACCACTCCCACTTCACCTTTGTATTTCTCCAGGACACTCCGTATCACTACGAAGATCCACAGTTTATTAGATACTCCATCGTATGGTTATATACGAACTCGAAAGGAACTTGTTCCAGTTCAGGGATGGATTACGGTTCAGGAGAAATAAGAATAAGGTTTATTCAGTTGTCTTTTATCTTCTCCTTCTCTCGCATTGCGAGTGTTCCTAGGATTAGGACAGTACACCCATTATGCTTATTGGATAGTCTTCTTCCAAACCATAGGCTGGTGCCGAACGGTAGGGAAGGAAGAAAACCATTTGGCCTAAAGGGGTGTACAGAAGGTAATGACTAAAGACATATGAAGGGATTTGGAGATATGGCATAGAAATATACGGTTACAGTTGTGAATCTGGATAATAGAAGAGGCATTACTAGGAATACCAGGATACCCCATCGAAACATTTCAATGTTTCAGTTTCACTGTGTACTGTTAAAAGAAAACTGATTTCCCAATTAGACACTTGCTCCAGGGTATGTATTTACCAGGTATGATTCTCACATCTGTATGGTTTTACAGATGATGAGTGGGAGTAAGTTATTGGGAATTAGGTGATCATTCTCATTATATCGGAATTCGTTGTAATTGGTGATATTTGAGGAAATCGCCTGGGTTGTTTGCCGGACGGCAAATATTTGGTTTTGGATATCCGCTGTTATGCACTAATTTCAAATTGATATATCTGTACGTCTATTTTTATAGAGTGAGATATACCTTTTTGAAATCATGTCTATGACATTTACCTATATCAGTGGATGGTTAGGTAAGGAGCATTGAACAACGGTGTAATTCTTCTTAACCATAAGTACAGTTTTCAACCTACGATACACAGGGAATGAGTTATTAGACTCAAAAGGACTTATACAGAGTATTGTATGTTGTCTAGTGTCCATTAGGACAGAGGGTTTGGTCCTCGCACTACATTCTGTTTACTTGTGACTTCTCTAGTTCTTAGACATGTGTTTCGTGGAAACACAAGGTCTGAGTTTTGAGAAGTTATAAGTATAAGATTAAAGTAGAGAACCAGGTATTGCAAGTATCGGGATTCTTCAAGGTGATCGAAGATGTAGATACTTGTGTATGGTATTCAGTTGATAGTAATGATTAAGAGAACTTGCTTCTCTTTCAGGTTATTCATATCTGGACGCATTCCTAAGTTGAGTAACGCTGATCGACCTCCTTCCATTTAGTTAACATGAACCGGAGACAGCTGCATGATTTGAATCTGGTTCAATTAAATCAGTGCCTCTGGTTCTATATTGGATATAGAACAGTTCATATCTTAACGATGTTAAGGTACAGGGAGTTGTCCGGCTTATGCTTAAAACCAGACTCTGGATAACTCAAGGCACGTTTCTGTAATGGCTGTTTGTGGGTTGACCCAGGCTATGACGAGGGTTGACTTTCTACCATCTGAAAGATCAATAGTGATATTGTTCTTGACTCGCCACAGTTTTAACAAAAATGGATTTTTTCAGAAAACAGTAGTGGGAGTATGATAGAACCGGATGTGATTCCAGAACCGCAAACGATTTCTGAAAATTTAATAAGAACCTAAAGATTCATTCTGGTTTGACATTCTATTGGCCACTCCGCAGATACGGTGGGTAACCTCAGGCACCCGAGAGGTACTCCGGTAGCCTCAAGGACGGTGACAGGGAGGTTCTTGTTTATCCAGACTTACCATTGCTGTTGTTCCAGACTGTGAGACCCGGCAGGAGGATGAGTATAGTGTCGTTCTAAACTAGCTTTAGAAGTGCACGTGTATATGACTCTGCCAGAGGGTTGTCGTAGTCAGTGGGAGCAGCGGAAGCATGGTGGACAAATGGCTTATGTCTATTTATAGACTAAAGCAAATATAGCGGAATAGATCATCTATTTCTGATGTGACAGTCATAGGTTTGACTTCATCAGAATAGGGGATGGATCTGTTAAGAAGGTAGTAGGGTGTGATGTCCTGGTGTTTGGATGACATACACAGAGTAGGAAGTGAAATTCTTATACTACGATCGGTTATACTTTGGTTGTCACACAGTGATTTCTCCACATGGGACTTGGATATTATATCAGACATTCTGGATACTGGATCTATGGTTTTAGATCTAGATTTGGGTAGTTTCCCAATCTGGGTACTAAGACAGCATTCTGAAGGTGTTTTAGAATGAACGACTCCAGGCACGGTAGTGTACCTGCAGGTGATGGAGTCACCCTCTCTAAAGGTGTCTTACAGACTAAAGTGGAGAGGGATGTGCATGATTGGCAGATCACTTGCTTAGGCAATTGAGCCAATCATGAGATGTCAAGTACCACACCAGATATTGTTTTTGCACGAGATGCAATATGTTGATATTGATCCAATCCTGGAGAAACGATCGGAAGCAGTTTTAGAACATAAGTGGATGTTCTAGGGATATGATAACGACAGCCTCATTCGGGAGACAGTTATCATTCCAGGCTTCCAAGGTGACCTGTATGACAGAAAGGTTGTCAGAGTTATAGTTTTCCCTCTGACGAGAGGCAGTACTATGGACAGGTGGTCCAGGCAGATACTGAGGGAGGCATGGCGCAGGATACTGATTAAGTTCAGTTGCGATACAGTCTAAGAAGTTTGTATTTGGAGTTCATTTATGAGCTAGGTCCCATCAGATATCCAGACATATTTTAAGACAGGTTTTGCTCATTTCGGGAGATGGCTTTCTCCGCGAACTTGAGATAAAGAGAGACATAGGAAGAAACATTAGGGCGGATCCACTCACTAAGGATATTCCTCGAACGCATTAGTTTCGCAAACAGGTTTTGTGAGACTGATTAGTAGAGGAGTTGGGTGTTTGGTATCACACGGGCTGTGAGTATGCGACATCGCAATAATTAGCCTTGAGTGCAAGTGGGAGATTGTTGGAGATAGTGCCCTCAGAGTCAATTATTGGATCACAGGCACGTGATTGCAATGATTGAGGGAGGACCTGTCCCAGTAGGACAGTCTTACTCAAGATGATAGTATGCTATCTGGTTTATCTTTATCATTGTGTACTACTTTAGGTGACCTTACAGGTCACTATTGCGCGTTGATAGAGCCCCTAAGATTCTTGCTTGACTGCCAGCAGTATGAGGGCGATCATATACGTAGGAGCTGGTAGTCTATAAGCACATCCTTAAAAGGTCCCTAGTCATGGGAGTTTCGAGACAGGGCATCGATACTCCAGGGTAGACTAGTGTATACAGTCGAGACCCCGACGAGGGGCGGTGGCCGGTCTCACAGGCCATTGGTGTCAGTTGGTTCACCTAAGATGTATACAGGTGCTCATTGGGTTATGAGTACACCGGACAGGACTCGCCGGGAACATGCTAGTTGGTCTTATACCTGACGTCAGATAGCAGTTCCCTGGTGACATGTGTACAGGTTAGTTCATCGACCTGAGATCGTCATTTGTCTCGTGTGAGTTCCCACTGTACTTTGATTACTACCCTACCATGCTCAAAGGAGACGTGCAAACAGGTTTTAGTTGGGTACAGTCCCGAGCCACATGGAGGCTGTGAGCGGATCTGTAGGGGTTCGTCTCTCCCGGTATTGGGGGTGAGGTCGCGCTGTGTCTAGGAGAGCCATTACACGAAGTCCTTGGCCAAGGCAGGAGATTTACTGGTAGGTATTGTTCATATCAGAATATTGCATTTTATACCGCCCATTCTTACGCTCGTGTGTTTATAGGTAGGTGCTTTTAATCCGTGTTTGTTACATGTTTACAGATTACAGGTTTCCAGTCCAAATATTGAAAATCAAGACGAAATCTCCACAGTTACGTCAAAATACGGAACATCTGTCACAGCAGATAAAAGCCGGGTTCCGGTCATCCATATCCGTCCAGTGCCGAGTACCGGTTCCAGATACAAGACATGTGACAGTGGTCATTCGTGTCTGGGACAAGCACAGAGCACGAGGGGGGCTGCACAAGAATCAATGGGTGCGCGGAGCTCAAGGGAGATAAAGTCAAAAGTGAAGAAAAGAAAGCAATCTTGGACTTAGAATTCTGAAGATATTCTAGAAAGATTATCAGAAAATATATGTACCAGACAGCTGTAAACACCAAACCAGGAAAGTGCCCAAAACCCGAGGAGCCAACTCCTCTAATCCGCCGCGTTTCCGCGGCCAATAGGGGGTATTGGCCGCGGAAACGCGGCCGTACGGTCTCGACAGAGCATCATTTTTGGTGGGTATTTGGGTCTTTTTACATATGTTCTGGTGGTTGCCCTAGATTTCCAGTTCCCCTCCTATAAATACAGCAGAACTGAGCCAAGCCAAGGGTCCAATTTTGTGTCCACTCTTTTGTAGTTTTTTGTATAGTTCTTCTTCTTCTTCTTCATTCTTTTTCCATGAAAATTGTAGAGAGAGCTTTTTGAGTGGGAGATTAATGAAGATGAGGGTTTTGTATCATTCTCTTGTGTTTCTTCTTCCCCTTGAGATTCTTGCTTTCTCTTGATCATTCAACCTCTTTATTGAGCTTGAATGGTTAAGGGTTAGTTATTGATCTCAAGGGTCGTATTCTTTCATGGAATTAGCACTTCATTTCACATGCGTTCTCTACCCTTCCCTTGATCTTGCAACCTCTTCATTGAGCTTGCAAGTTTAAGGGTTGGCTATTGATCACATGCTTGTCTTGAGTCCTAGTTTCGTGTTCTTTTTATCGCTTTTTATTACTTGCAATTTATTTCCATGCACTCTAATTACTTGCAATTTAATTCCATGCACTTTAATTACTTGTAATCTTTTCTTTTCTTTTCTTTGTTCTTTTCTTTTGCTCTCTTTTGTTCTCTTTTGTGAATGAATGTAATTATTATTGTTAAGAAGAAATACGATATTATAAGTTAAAGATTTTCTTTTCTCTTTTCCTTTTCCCGTTATTTTCCATTGAACTCCGTTCAAACCATACGCAAGCGCTCCGTTAGGCACCCTACCCTAACAAGGTAACGGTGATTCCTAACCGCGACCGGTTGCGTTCGGTTTGGCCGGAGGCGAAAGCAAGAGACAAGAACGGAAGGACAAGGGTAAATAAGCCGTATTCCACGAATACCGCGCTTAAATCCCCTAATCCACGTTGTTGCCGATTGCTCTAGCTTCAATTGGTCAAGACTCGGCTCAAAGGTTTCGAGTACGGATTTCTTTAGCTTATAATCTCGTATCTTTTCTTAACAACTTTATACTTGCAAATAAACACATAGGTTAGATCAAACAAATATACAGATTCTTTATTGACTCATCTAAAACAAGAACGGAAATACAACCATCTCCCTGTGGACCGACCCGTGCTCAACCGGCTAGCTGCATAGCGACACCGTCTTGATTGCAGTTAACTTTAATTCTTTCAATCAAATGGCGCCGTTGCCGGGGAGACGGTAGCGTATTTTCTTTCTTGTTATTCGGGTTAATATTCTTTTTGTATATATTTATTAAAAAAAAAGTCTTTTTGTTTTTTTTGATAATTTTTGTGGGCAAGAGTGCAGATTTTTGCGTATTTGCAAACTGCGATTGTGGGGAGCAAAGTGTACATTCAAGGTTAAGGTGATTACGAAGTACAGTGCCAAAGATCCGGGTAGTTTGACCCGCGCAAGCGAACTTTTCAAGCTTACCGGATTTGATTCAACGGGGGTTTCCTAACCCAAAACTTAACGGTACGTATTTTACTAACACCTTCTTCTCAAATCCGACGCTTCCAATATACTATTCTTTGCAGGATTCTTTGCAAGTTCGCTAGCAAACGCTAAAAATTGACTAACCCGTATTTGTTGCAGCGCCGCGCTTAAACTAAAAAACGATTGTTTGATTCTTTAAAGAATTTTTGAATTGCGCATTGCATACATTAATACGAACTTAAGGGCAAGCGAACCCCACAACATACGGTAAAGGATTTCATCACCTTTTCCATGGCCTACAAATCACGAACTTGAGCATAACGTTTACCCACACAAATTTTAAAAGAAACTAGACTTTAAGCCTTAAGGACTTCGCGCTCACTAGGAGAAGTTAACTGTGTTTAGAACCTTGCTTAAAGGTATATTGTTTACGGGGTGTCTAGGAAAGTGTTAACGGCGAAACCGCCAAAAGAGAAAGGGTTATTTAATTAAGGAACTTCGCGAAAGCGTTGGAAAACCTCCCCTTATCTCTGCACTTACCTGGCCTCGTGATCAGTGTATCTTGAGCCTGTTTCTCGACACAGTTTTACTTCGACAATCAAGTTCTGGAGCAGGTCTAGTTGACCTAGGTTAACCCTAGAACGATTAGGTGTGTGGTATTTTTTTTTGTGTCGTGATTGTTTTTGTCCATATTCTTTTAGTGTTACTTCATTCTTTTGTTAATATATAACTAAAAAAAAAATCACATTCTTTTTCCTCTCCTTTTCTCTTCCTTTCTTTCCTTCTCTCTTCATATCATGGGTACTCCACCTCGCAAAACTCTTGCCGAACTTTGGTACCCACAACCAGACATTACTTCATACGGTTCTTGCTTTGGCCGAACATCGAACGACCCATCCATGCCCAAAATTTCGTTGAGAGATCGGATAGACGCGTCTAGGACGAACAACTGGACCCCGCAATCCACTTCGTATCAACCGTTTCAAACATTCACCCCTTCTTGTGTTGATACCCCTTTTGAAAATCCAGTTGTAACCCCGAGACCAATGTCCATTGCTGAACATATTGCACAATCTCGTAGCCGATCTTTCACTCCTTTCACCACTACAAATTCTTGGGACCAACAAATCCATTCACCTTCTTATCCCAATGTTGATCCCACTCCTGTCCAGCCATTCAATTCCTACCAACCCTACCCTACTTTTGCACCTTCCCTAGACATTGCTTCAGAACCGCCATTTGGGAGTTTTCAGTATCCAAACAACATTGAATCTTTTACTGAAACCCCTTCACAACCTATGTCTAGTCTAGAACAATCGTTGGAAGATTTTAGGGTAGCGTCAAGCCAACAGATGATGGATTTGAATGCGTCCATGGCCGCCCTCTTGCAACCTAGTGACCCGGTAGCTAGTTTTCAACTAGCTCCAACTTTTTCAATGTATGATGAGGCGGCAGGACAGGCTGTGAATTTGAGTAGAGAGAGTGAGATGTACCCCCTTCCAAATCAAACCTACCCGTCCCAAATTGAATCCCACAACTTTCTATCGAGTATCCCACATGATTTATCAATTGAAGATAGAATGATGAATGAGTTGTGCGACTTCGTAGTGTTTGATTTGCCCGATTGTGAAGGGTCCCTTCCAAGTGAAACCATACCTAATCCTTTTGACCTCTACACCTATATCTTAGAACCAGAATCGATTAATATCCATGCTTTTGATGAGGTGTCAGAGAATTTTGATTTTCACTTGATTGAGGATATTGACGCTGGGGATATTTTGGATGATGAATCCGTAGATTTGGCTGAGTTTGTCTCTTCAAATCATCATCCCGAGTCATTAAATATTTTTCCCGAACCCCATATGCGTCTGGACTTTGAAGAGAAGAGCATGGATGTGCTAAATTTTGAGGAGAATATTGAGGATAGTTTTGAGGATGAACCAGTTTTGCTTGATGAGTCGGATTTTCCAATTCATCCTATTCCTTCCACTGACTGTGTACACCCTTCTGAACCTTTAACCGATACCCTTCCTCAACCACTTCCCTCCATCCTTTCCATCGTTCCGACCTTGCAAGAACCCGTCTCACTTTCATTTACTGTGTCTGGTTTACCAAGTTCGGCGTACCCATGGCTTCTTACGAATCTTGAGGGATTTGATCCAATTTCTTGCCATATTGATAGATTAGTACAATCCATCTTTTCACATCGATCATTACAGGTTGTACTAATTTATTCAATCCATTTCCACCCTCAAGTTCGTATTCCATTTCTTTCTCCCTTCCACCATTCTTCTTCCAATAGACCGAGACCGTATTCCTTACGGTCTCGCGTAGTCTCCATTTCTTACCTCTCCGCTTTCTTTCACCAGCCACTGCTTTATCATGATAAAATCTTTGAATGGTTGGTGCTCACTTTTGGCCTGTGTAAGGCCTTGTATAGCTTGATACTGTTCTCCTTCCCCCCTAATCCTGAACTTCAACGCTTAACAGTGGAAACACTGTTTTACTTAAGTTTGGGGGGAACACTTTTTTTGTACATATTTTTGTTTTCCTTTTTTTTTTGTATATAATTTGTTGTAGGGAGCGCCGGCAATTTTGACCCTCTTGGTAGCCTGACAGTGAGGGCACTGTCAAGTTTAAGTTTGGGGGTGTGCTCGGTAAGTTTTCTTCCTTCACATTCATTTGTATATTTTGCATCTGCATATTAAATCCATAAAATCCATAAAAATCTGAAAATTTTCTAAAAACATAAAAACTTTTCTGTCAAGTTAGCTAGTGGGAGGACTCCGATTCAACATTTCGACGGTTTTGTTTGATAAAATAAGAATAACTAAATCTTATGTTTAGATTTTGAAAACCTGAAAAATAACTCTCCTTTGAAGTTAACTATAGCTGATATACGTCTTTACATCACACTACACGTGTTGTGAGTCTTGGAAATTAGATGACAAGTCTTTTATGTTTAAAAACTTTTAAATAAGATAAATGATTTTCTGAGGATCAAATAGGTTTGTTCTGAAATAAGTAATATATTAAGAATAGTTTATGAAGTGAGTGAATATGAAGGAATGTTATTGATGCCTTAATTGGAACTAAGTCTGAAAAATAACCCATCTGAAACTTGATTGGAATGATTACACACCGAACCCACTAAACACGTCTTTTATCCAAAAAAATAATTGAACTACCGGTTATATCTCCGTTCGTATTGAATCATCATGATTTTCACGCCAAACTGTCTTTTGTTTTTGGACCTAGGTAACTTGAGTAATTAAGTCCGCTGAGGTGTTTCTACACCTAATGCCCTAAAACCAACTGGTTTGGGTGCATTGGCCCAAAGCTCGCTAAGAAGCCTAGAAAGTCCAGATAAAAACAAGGTCAAGCAAGTGTTCTCTCCGAGTTAAAATTCCTAACGGTTCTTTGTGTGAGAATAATCTTGATAAAAGACAGGCTTTTATAAAAAATTTTAACGGAGATATGAAGGTTTTATTCTATGATAAAGACTATTGCACGTTCACAGAGGTGTGTATGAAATGAAAACAAGAAAAAGGTGGAGTGAAGAATAAGACCTAGTTTCCTGTTATGGAAGATAGAAATTCTGAAGTTGAAACCTTACTGGAAAACGAAACTTGAAAAATACTTAACTCTTTATAAAACTTATGTGATCCTTTTAAAATTGTTATCTGGGCTTTATTGTGCGACATGATGACTTTAATCGACCTTTCTGGAACTTAACGGCACTATTTGCACTACACGTAAAGACATATAAAACCTGTAGTTAAATAAGAAGCGAGGTGTGAAAACTAAAGGTTCGATAGTCTAGACTTAGGATTATAGAATTGTTATTTTCTGAAACAAAACTTTAGGGTTTGAATCTTAGTTATTTTATGACACTAGCTTGACGGGATTTTGTGGGTGTAATCCGCTGAAAACCCTCAGGAGACAACACTCCTCCTACTAGGGACACCTAGAGGTTTAACGGCTTGTTGCACGCGCTCAGTGCAATCGCGTTCCCTGCGAAAGTGCGGTTATCATTTTATTTTTGTGAATAATTGGTTTTGCTCGGGAGGAGCAAAAGTTAAGTTTGGGGGTATTTGTTCATATCAGAATATTGCATTTTATACCGCCCATTCTTACGCTCGTGTGTTTATAGGTAGGTGCTTTTAATCCGTGTTTGTTACATGTTTACAGATTACAGGTTTCCAGTCCAAATATTGCAAATCAAGACGAAATCTCCACAGTTGCGTCAAAATACGGAACATCTGTCACAGCAGATAAAAGCCGGGTTCTGGTCATCCATATCCGTCCAGTGCCGAGTACCGGTTCCAGATACAAGACATGTGACAGTGGTCATTCGTGTCTGGGACAAGCACAGAGCACGAGGGGGGCTGCACAAGAATCAATGGGTGCGCGGAGCTCGAGGGAGATAACGTCAAAAGTGAAGAAAAGAAAGCAATCTTGGACTTAGAATTCTGAAGATATTATGGAAAGATTATCAGAAAATATATGTACCAGACAGCTGTAAACACCAAACCAGGAAAGTGCCCAAAACCCGAGGAGCCAACTCCTCTAATCCGCCGCGTTTCCGCGGCCAATAGGGGGTATTGGCCGCGGAAACGCGGCCGTACGGCCTCGACAGAGCATCATTTTTGGTGGGTATTTGGGTCTTTTTACATATGTTCTGGTGGTTGCCCTAGATTTCCAGTTCCCCTCCTATAAATACAGCAGAACTGAGCCAAGCCAAGGGTCCAATTTTGTGTCCACTCTTTTGTAGTTTTTTGTATAGTTCTTCTTCTTCTTCTTCATTCTTTTTCCATGAAAATTGTAGAGAGAGCTTTTTGAGTGGGAGATTAATGAAGATGAGGGTTTTGTATCATTCTCTTGTGTTTCTTCTTCCCCTTGAGATTCTTGCTTTCTCTTGATCATTCAACCTCTTTATTGAGCTTGAATGGTTAAGGGTTAGTTATTGATCTCAAGGGTCGTATTCTTTCATGGAATTAGCACTTCATTTCACATGCGTTCTCTACCCTTCCCTTGATCTTGCAACCTCTTCATTGAGCTTGCAAGTTTAAGGGTTGGCTATTGATCACATGCTTGTCTTGAGTCCTAGTTTCGTGTTCTTTTTATTACTTGCAATTTATTTCCATGCACTTTAATTACTTGCAATTTAATTCCATGCACTTTAATTACTTGTAATCTTTTCTTTTATTTTCTTTGTTCTTTTCTTTTGCTCTCTTTTGTTCTCTTTTGTCAATGAATGTAATTATTATTGTTAAGAAGAAATACGATATTATAAGTTAAAGATTTTCTTTTCTCTTTTCCTTTTCCCGTTATTTTCCATTGAACTCCGCCCAAACCATACGCAAGCGCTCCGTTAGGCACCCTACCCTAACAAGGTAACGGTGATTCCTAACTGCGACCGGTTGCGTTCGGTTTGGCCGGAGGCGAAAGCAAGAGACAAGAACGGAAGGACAAGGGTAAATAAGCCGTATTCCACGAATACCGCGCTTAAATCCCCTAATCCACGTTGTTGCCGATTGCTCTAGCTTCAATTGGTCAAGACTCGGCTCAAAGGTTTCGAGTACGGATTTCTTTAGCTTATAATCTCGTATCTTTTCCTAACAACTTTATACTTGCAAATAAACACATAGGTTAGATCAAACAAACATACAGATTCTTTATTGACTCGTCTAAAACAAGAACGAAAATACAACCATCTCCCTGTGGACCGACCCGTGCTCAACCGGCTAGCTGCATAGCGACACCGTCTTGATTGCGTTTAACTTTAATTCTTTCAATCAGGTATTCCAGTAGTATCTCAGGGTGTTCTGGGCTACACTCCGACACGACTTGTACCGCTTTTGGGGGTCTGACTTTTACCAACCCCCTAGGCCCGCCATGCGATGCTCATAGACGAACAGACCGGATTGTACGGATATTGTCACTGACAGGCTCAGTAGGGTATCAGGATGAGTTCGCTCATTGACGTCCCTTTTGGTGAATACCTGGTAGCCCGTTACGTATGGCTAATACCTCTGACGTGCTAGTGGTTAAATCCACAACCAAAGTATTGACGAGTCTTTAGAGTCCCCCACAGACCGTTTTCTCAAGTTTTGGGCGAAACGCTGTAGAGGCTGTATGGAGATATGGCAGGGTTCAATCGTATACATGCGGTATTGCACGGATCATGATCGGACGGATAATACTAGCGGGCTTTGGTTTAAGCCGGATCCTTGTATTGTACAGTGTATATTTTGTCTCATTGCATTTGTATTCGTTCGCAATACAAATACGGGTATGTATATACAGTCGCGGGGTTTTCCTGTAATTTATTACGGGATCATTTTTTTGAAGTTGCCAGTTTGCTTTCCGTTTCGGCCATTTTCCTTTGTTTCTTTCTTTGGCTGAAAATTGGTGGAGGAGGGCTTATTTGCAGCTGTGCAAATTAGCATTATGGAGGGTGATCTTTGTAACTTGTTGCTTCATGATGGTTTTCATGATGGGTGTAGCTTCCATTGACTCCATGGTTCATGATTGTTTGACCTTTGGTGATATGATGGGAGTAGGTTGTGATCATTGGATTCTCTCATTATCATTCATCATTCTTTCTTACATTATTGATACACACTCACCCCCCTCTTTGTTTTTTCTCTCTCTCCCTTCACAAGAGAGGGACGACCATTCTTCAAGGGGGGCTGTCCCAATTTTTTGGGTGGGGGAATACTCTCATTTGGCTTTGCAAAAATCCCATAGCTCCTCCTCCAAAAGTTCATTTTCTTCACCTCCATCAAAAGAGCAACTTCATACAACCCCAAGAGACAAATAGTTCTACACTTCATCTACAGTATTCTTGGACACGTCGACTCGCCAACTTCATGCCCGAGTTGCCTCGGTCCAGGGGTGGGAGCCCGTAAAAGAACACGGCGATGTGGTGCCCTTCCGACGAGGAGATGAAGACCGGAGATTTCGCGGGGAGATCGGGACGACGACGAGAAGACCGAAGGACACGGATCGCTCGGTATATCTCTCTACCCCTTCTCTTGATAGCTAGGAGTATGTTAATGGCCCGATCCGGGATTTTAGTGCGCGGTGGTGCCGGTTTACAAGTTTCGTAAAAGTATCGTTTCCGTAATTTGGCCTCGGATTGACGGCCGGGGCGCCGCCGTGCACTTACAGATTTCATCAAAAAGGTAGATGAACCATGTATATATAAGAAGGTTGTAGAGAGTAAGGTTGTCCTCCTTGTATTGTACTGGATGACATACTCTTGATAGGAAACAATGTTCCTATGCTACACTCGCTGAAGCTCCTGTTATCACACAAGTTCCCCATGAAAGATTTAACTGATGCCTTTTACATCCTAGGGATATAGATCTATAGAGATAGATCTAAACGGATTTGAGATTGTCCCAATCTAGGTACTGTTAGTTATGTGTATGCCCTAGGGGCCATTATTGTACATGTGATGTATATTGTAGTGGATGCATGGACATATATAGGGAGGAATTTCTTGCTCGACATGATAGTATGCTATCTGGTTCCTCTTTATCTTAACATGTACACTTATTGTCTCTCTATTACATGTTGATAAACCCCTTAGGATGAGTGCTTGACTACCAGGACTATGATGCAGATCATACTAGTGGGGCAAAGGTAGTCGGTAAGTGTTGGATATATGTATGCCCTAGAGGCCATTATATGATAGTGGATGTATCTGTACATGTATATATATATTCAGTGTACATTCTTGCTCGACATGATAGTATGCTATCTGGTTCTTCTTTATCTGACATGTTGATTTGATCATGCTTTTATTCATTCATACATGCTGATAAAGCCCTGAGGATATCGGCTTGACTGCTGTGATTATGATGGAAATCATACTAGTGGGACATCTGTAGTTTATAAGCATATCCTGGAATGTCCCTAGTCGTAGGTATATCGAGACGGGGCATCGATATACCAGATTAGACTAGCGTATATGATACTTGACCCATATGATGCGTGATGAATGTTCCCACATTCATCGATGTTTGACATCGAGATCGTATACGGGTGCTCAGTGGTGACTGGGTACACAGGACGGACTCACCGAGAACTCCAATATGGAATTATATCTATCGTCAGATAGCAGTTCTCAGGTGACACTAGTACAGGTTAGTCTGTAGACCCGAGATCGTCATAGAGTCTTGTGTGCTCTCCCACTGTACTTTGATTACCACCCTACCACGGCTCTACTGAGTCGTGCAAACAGGTGGCCATTGGGTACAGTCCCGAGACACACGAAGGTGATGAGCGATAGGAGGGGTTTCGTCTTTCCCGGTATTGTGAGTTGATGCTGTGCTGTGCTCGACTGGTTATATCAGTAAGTCCCTGGCCAGGGCTGCTGAGATTTACTGATAAGTGTTATCAGTAGTTTCTCGATCTGTTATAGACCATTCATCGGCATGAATTATTGAGTTATTGGGGTCGACGTGACCATCCCTAAGCTCGATATGCAGCATATCTGACGAAGAGACCGGACTGTACGGTAGTGTTGCCGGTTGGCTCGACGGGAGTTGTAGCAGGTTCGCTTATTTTCTTCTGATCGCTCAATACCCGGGTGGCCGTTACGTTTAGCTGACCGCTTGCGGCTTGCGGGTGCTTGATATGATCATCACCCACTGCCGGCGTATTGACGAGTCTTAGAGTCCCACAAAGGAGTTGCCTAGTCCAGGAGAAAAGTTGTGGTGCGCGTATGCGATATGCGCATGGACCCGGTTAAAATGCGCGTATGAGATACCGTATATTAATCGGACGGCTTGCTTTTGGTCAGGTCGTATGTGATATGACCGGGTTGATAAATCAAGTGTTGATTTATCATTTAACCATTAGCTTCTCACTAGAAATCCTTTCTTGTCCTTTTTGGATGTATGCATGCATGTATGCATTCATTCTTGTTCATGCACATATGGATGTGCATGCACATATGCATACATACATCATTCTATCATGGTTGTATATACATAGAAAATGGTGGCAATATAAGACTCACACCTTGGTTATTTATATGGATAATTATTTCTATTTGTGTTAAAACAAAATGAAAAAGGACAGGATAATTCATAGTTTGTTTCTACACTCTTCTTTGACCTAACCATGCTCACCTACTTTTAACCATGGATTAACTTTCCTTTTATGTTTTAATTCAAATTAAATAATATCTTTATCATTTAACCATGGTTTGAGATGAGAAGTGGAAAATATATATACTTATATTTTCTATTTTCTTTCATAAGACATTATCTTTTTCTCTTCTTCTTAAAAAGCCATCATCTTCTTCAACCTTGCTCTTTTGCTCTCTAGATCTCTCAAGTGAGCAAAATACTCAACAAGATAGGATTTTGAAGTGAGAAAGAGAACCACAACACCATTCTACACAAGTCTTGCCCACTTGTTTAGAGTGTTAGCTTTATTTCTTTCTCTTGATAAAGTGAAGTTGCAAGCTTGGAAAAAGGAGCTTCGGGTGGATCGTCGTGGACGCTAGAAGACCTCAAGCTAACCGTTTTCCAACTCTCAAGTGGCCAAGGAGTCTAGCATAGGGAGCTACAAAGGTTGTACTCTCAAAACCCTAGCCTTTGTTATTTGTGGTGTGGTTTAAAGTTATGAAACCCTAATTTTCTAGGATTGATTCTTTGTGTGTTCACTTAGCACTCTAAAAACTTAATCTTTGTGACATGTGATGCTTCCAAACCTCTCATAGGGTGCTAGGTAAACCTAACATTGGTATCAGAGCCGACCTAGAACATTAGGCGACACTTTAGCGAAGTAAAAACTCCGATCGAACCGAAATACGGTTTTTTGGGGCACTCTCTGGACATTTTTTTAAATCTGTTATTTTTCAGAATTAAAAATACTTAAAAAATACAGCAGGAAATTCTAAGACAAACAGTAAAATTCGAAGCCATGAACAGTACACTTGACCGCGGAACCGCGGCCCAAGCTTGCTTAGGCCGCGGCTTCGCGGCCGTACAGATGGCTCATTCCCTCATTTTTGTATAGTGATTTTCCCTACCTGCATGTATATATTTTTAGTATGTTTAATCTGAATATACTGTTGAATGTTCTGGGGGTGGTTTTGGATTCTACGATTCGATCGGAATTTTGATTTTGTGGTTTTTTCCCGGATAACTAGAAAGTGTTGAATTGTTCGAATGAGTATCATTTGCTCACTTTTCATGGGGTTTAAATCTTTCGGAAATACGTGCAAGTTTTGTGGTGGACCCTCTAGAAGACAAAAACCTTAACTCGATTATGTGACCGTCTTGAACTGCCCTTTGAACCTTAGGGTTTGGGGCAGTACGGCGTGCCACATGTGAGGCGTTGGCTTGACCCTTCTACGGCTGGACCGCTACTACTGTGTCACACTCCGGGTTTTTGAACTCCGCTCAAGTGTTGAGCTTTAGGGAATTTTGGGTATTTGATCATTCGTTCGAAAACTTTAATACTGTCTAGTTATCTGGAATGCGATGCAATGTATGGAATTCATATTACTAGACATGAAATACGAAGTATGTGATATTTCGCATTTACGATGTCTAAAGAGAATGTGGATTCCAGATATTGCAGTTTTACACTTTCTTTTCTGTGACCGTAAGTGTAGTATGTCGATATCGCTGGTTTCGTTGCTATACATCAACGACAATCGGGGTACGCATACTTACTTACGTTGATGATATGAGTTATTATGTGTTGCTGAGATATGATGTGATGGATTGTCGCGATTGAATAGCCGGGGGGTTTTATGTGAGATGAGAGTTTTATTTTTCATTTATGTAAAATTCAAATTTAATGTAATATTCTTTTATTTGGGGCACTTCCGGGTTGAGGTTGATGTCACCAGTGTTGTATATTATTTACTTTTCCGCATTAGGATAGACCCAAGGAGGGGAGCATGTGTGGCCGGGTTCTGGGGTTCAGTGGGAGGCCATCTCGAGGAGTCGAGACCGGGTCTCCTAAACTCTAGGATTGGTGAGGTCGCTTGCCGCTCTCGTAGAGGTCTAGGGGTGTGGGCTTGGCTATTCATCGCGACTGTGGAATCCGTATTTTCTATTGTTGGCTAAATACTAAATACGGACGTCCTAGTATATCCCACATTATATATATATGTTTTTGCTGCCTGTGTTCTGTGATATTTGAGACGAATGACATATTATATATATGATATATAGTAGACGTTGCTTATGTTTTACACCCGCGCTAGTCCCGTCCCGGTATGCCGTTAGTTAAGTAACCTAACGGTGCATAACGGAACATTGCAGCGAATGCGGATGGAATAAGCGTACGTGTTATTTTCGTTTCTTTTCTGTGATTGGCTTAAGAACTTAAATGATGGGATTACATTAATATGATTAATGTAAAGAAAATAAACTTAAAAAGATGTTGTAGAATCGGATTTAAAAACCACTCAGCTATTTATGAAAAAGCTACATTTCAAAACTGCGGAGCTTAAGCCACTCCTTTTTAAAACCGTTTGATTCTACAACGATATCAAGTTCAAAGCGTTAAAGATTTTCTTAAAAATCATCCGCAACCCTCCGTCATTTTAGGAAGTATAGTACTTAGTATTCGTGCTACGTTTGTTGACTTTAGTTAAGGCGTAGTGTACGATAGCTAAGTGATGTCTTCCTACACTGCATATGATGCAGATTAATTAGGACATTCATACGACTTTGTTGACCATAGTTAAGGGTCATATGGGTGGGTCTAATTGATCAAGAAATGACGGGTAGAACTTGACTGGTACTTATGATTTGTTGATCATAGTTAAGGTCATAGGTACTAGGGGTAAAAATCGGAATTTCAAGTGTTGAGATTTACAATGAGATTGCATACCTTCCATATGATGGTTGGATCCCGATCCCACTGTGGGCAATAGTTGCTCCTAGGAGAGTTTTGCAGTTTACAATTATCTAACTCATTAGGTGTCTAGAAAGGTGTTAATGGGGCTGCGCCTCTGGGAAAACGAGGTTTATTTTAATTAGGTCCGTGTGAAAGCACGGGGAACCTCCCTCAAGTACCGACACTGGCCTGGATGAACGGTTAGCGAAGTTGTAGACTGTAATTAATCCTGGCTAGTTTTCTTTTTAAGGTTTGAAAGAAAAACTCGATTAAAGCAGTGGGAAACATCGATTAGACAAGATAATAACCAATCTGATCTATGCATTCCGCTGAGTGTATTCTTTTCTCTCTCTTAATGGCAGATACCAATGACTGGACTCAAGCTTCTACTAGATAAAAACAAACTGAATGGGACCAATTATAAAGACTGGCTGAGAAATCTGAAAATAGCCTTGACTTATGATAAAGTATCATATGTCCTCACGGCTCCAGCCCCGCCCGTCCCAGGCCCAAAATCCTCAGTTGCGGATATTGAAGTCCGCAAGACATGGGATGCTGACTGTGCCACGACCAAATGCCTCGCGCTTGCATCGATGGACAATACACATCAAAAGCAGCACGAGAATATGGACATTCAAACCATATTCCTCCATACAAAGGAGTTGTATGGAGAGCAATCCCGCGTATTATGATACGAAGCATCAAAGAAATTGTTTCAGATGCGAATGGCCCCTGGCACACCGGTAGGAGACCATGTTCTGAAGATGATAGCTCTTATATAAGAGCTTGAGGACCTTGGATGGACAATGGACAATGAACAATATACGGATATTATCCTGCAGTCCCTCCCCTCCACCTTTGCTCAATTCATAGTTAACTTCAACATGCACGGCATGGAGAAGGAACTACCTGAACTCCTTAATATGTTAAGGAGTGCAGAGAGCACTATGAAATCAGTGAAAACTCCCATTATGACTATTGGACAATCTTCCTCTTCTCACCCAAAGGCTAAAGCCAAGGGAAAGAAAAAAAAGAAGCCCACCAATCCTAAGGGTGGAGTTAAAAAGGTGAAGGAAAAGGAAAAGTCCAAAGCTGGAGACTCGGGGAAAGATGAATGTTTTCATTGCTACAAGACAGGACATTGGAAGCGCAACTGTACAGAGTACTTAAATCTCAAGAAGAAGCATGGGGATGCTTCCGCTTCAGGTGTGTTTATGACAGAAAACTGTTTTTCAATAAACTCTGCTTCCTCGGTATTAGATACCGATTCGGGTTCTCACATTTGCAATTCTATGCAGGGGCTGAGAAATAGCAAAGTTTTGAAGACAGGTGACCATACTCTTCGCGTTGGAAATGGTTCCAATGTACATACAGTCGCAGTGGGAGAGTATCACTTGGGGTTGCCATTTGGGTGTATATTGGTTTTGAACCCATGTTATTTTGTACCAAGTATCCTATGTATTATAATATCTGTTTCTTTGTTAGACAATGAAGGATATAATTTTGTATTGCAGAACAATGTTATGAACATTCACCTAAATCAAATGTTGGTTGGGTATGGTACACTTAATAACGGGACATACGTCCTAAATCAACACACAGTTTTTAGTATACAACACACTAATAAAAAAAAACTTTCAGAATTAAATGAAGCTTTTCTTTGGCACTGTAGACTTGGTCATATTAACGAAACAAGACTAAACAAGTTACACAAAGATGGATATTTAAACTCTTTTGAATATAAATCTTATGCGACTTGCCAGTCTTGTATCAAGGGTAAAATGACCAAAACTCCGTTTACCGGACACGGAGAAAGAGCTACTGAGCTCCTAGGCCTCATACATAGTGATGTATGCGGGCCAATGTCTACACAGGCTAGAGGCGGTTTTTCATACTTCATTACGTTCACTGACGATTTCTCACGATTCGGTCATGTATTTTTATTAAAGCACAAGTCCGAAGCTTTCGAGAAATTCATTGAATATAAACAAGAAGTAGAAAAACAAACCGGCTTGAGTATCAAGATGCTTCGATCAGATCGAGGTGGAGAGTATCTCAGTACGGAATTTGCAAGCTTCCTAAAAGAGAATGGGATTCTCTCTTAGCTCACTCCTCCTTACACACCACAGCACAACGGTGTGTCAGAACGACGGAATCGGACCCTATTAGATATGGTCCGTTCCATGATAAGTGATGCTGAGTTACCCGTCTCATTTTGGGGCATGCATTGGAGACTGCAACGTTTCTACTGAACAAGGTTCCAACCAAAGCCGTGTCTACCACGCCATATGAGATATGGCATGGGAAGAGACCATCTCTTAAGAGAATTAAGATTTGGGGTTGCCCGGCCTATGTTAAAAAGCAGAATCCGAACAAACTCGAGACACGGTCAGTCATGTGTAATTTTGTGGGGTATCCAAAGAATTCTTATGGATATCTATTCCACCACAAAGAGGAACAAAAGGTGTTTGTTTCTCAGTATGCCACATTCTTAGAAAAAGAGTTTTTCACAGATAAAGATGATGGCAAGGTGGTGGATCTAGAAGAGGTTCTAGAGACATAAACTACAAATGACGATTTGGTTGAACCGGCTGTTGCAATAGAAACTGAGGAACCTCGGCCGCTCCGAAGGTCTGGTAGGACTTCTCACCCACCGGAGAGGTACTACGGTTTCCTCATTGATGGTGACGGAGAAGACTGTATCATGGATGATGATGATCCTACCAGTTTTCAGCAAGCTATCACGAGTGGAGACTCTGTGAAGTGGCTGGATGCCATGAGATCCGAAATGGAGTCTATGTACACCAACAAAGTATGGACTTTGGACGTTGTACCCCCTGGGGTAAAACCTGTGGGGTGCAAATGGATCTTTAAAAGAAAGATTGGTGTAGATGGGCAGGTGGAGACCTATAAGGCAAGACTTGTGGCGAAGGGTTTTCGTCAAAGACCAGGTTTGGACTATGACGAGACTTTTTCGCCCGTAGCCATGCTTAAATCCATTCGGATCCTACTTGCTATTTCTGCTCACTACGACTATAAAATTTGGCAGATGGACGTTAAAACGGCATTTCTAAATGGAAATTTAGAAGAATGCGTTTATATGGATCAGCCATAGGGCTTCATTGACAGTGGGAGCAGCGGGAAAGCATGTAAATTGCTTAAATCCATATATGGGTTAAAGCAGGCATCACGGAGTTGGAACATCTATTTCGATGATGTCATCAAAGAGTTTGATTTCATCAAAAATCCAGATGAACCTTGTATTTATAAGAAGGCTGTAGGGAGAGCTGTCACATTCCTCGTATTGTACGTGGACGACATTCTTCTGATAGGAAATGATATTCCTATGCTACAGTCGGTCAAATCTTTCTTATCACTAAGGTTCTCCATGAAGGACCTGGGTGATGCCACATACATTCTGGGCATAAGGATCTATAGGGATAGATCTAAAAGGTTATTGGGATTGTCCCAAACCAGGTACATCAATACCATCCTAAAAAGGTTTGGTATGGAAGACTCCAAGCGGGGTGCCTTACCCGCTTGCCATGGGGTCACTCTCTCCAAGGACTCTTGCCCAAAGACCGATGAAGAGAGAGCTCGCATGAGCGTTATACCCTATGCTTCGGCAGTAGGATCTATAATGTATACGATGTTATGTACACGCCCAGATGTAGCTTATGCACTTAGTGTTGTAAGCAGGTATCAATCCAACCTAGGGGAGAATCACTGGATAGCTGTGAAGAGCATTCTTAAATACTTACGAAGGACTAAAGAATTGTTCTTGGTGTATGGTAATGGAGATCTCCAAATGGAGGCCTTTACCGATTCGAGCTTCCAGAGCGATAAGGACGACAGCAAATCTATCTCTGGGTTTGTATTTACCCTCAATGGAGGGGCGGTAAGTTGGAAGAGTTCCAAACAGGATACCGTTGCGGACTCTACGATGGAGGCTGAGTACATTGCTGCAAATGATGCCGCCAAGGAAGCCGTCTGGATGAAGAAGTTCATCTCGGAGCTAGGAGTAGTTCCAACCATTATTGATCCAATACCATTGTATTGTGACAATAATGGGGCTATGGAGTTAGCCAAGGAGCCCAGGTCCCATCAGCGGTCCAGACACATCCTGAGGCGCTTTCATTTGATCCGGGAGATTGTAGATCGCCGCGAGATCGAGATTAGGAGAGTAGACACAAAGAATAACGCCGCGGATCCATTCACCAAGGCCCTCCCTCAGCCGCAGCATGAGCGACTTTTTGAGATGTTGGGTATGAGATACGCCAATAACTTGTCTTAGTGCAAATGGGAGATTGTTGGATATATGTATGCCCTAGAGGCCATTATATGATAGTGGATGTATCTGTACATGTATATATATATATTCAGTGTACATTCTTGCTCGACATGATAGTATGCTATCTTGTTCTTCTTTATCTGACATGTTGATTTGATCATGGTTTTATTCATTCATACATGCTGATAAAGCCCTGAGGATATCGGCTTGACTACTGTGATTATGATGGAGATCATACTAGTGGGACATCTGTAGTTTATAAGCATATCCTGGAATGTCCCTAGTCGTAGGTATATCGATACGGGGTATCGATATACCAGAGTAGACTAGCGTATATGATATTTGACCCATATGATGCGCGATGAATGTTCCCACATTCATCGATGTTTGACATCGAGATCGTATACAGGTGCTCAGTGGTGACTGGGTACACAGGACGGACTCACCGAGAACTCCTATATGGAATTATATCTATCGTCGGATAGCAGTTCTCAGGTGACACTGGTACAGGTTAGTCTGTAGACCCGAGATCGTCATAGAGTCGTGTGTGCTCTCCCACTGTACTTTGATTACCACCCTACCACGGATTTACTGGGTCGTGCAAATAGGTGGCCGTTGGGTACAGTCCCGAGACACACGAAGGCGATGAGCGATAGGAGGGGTTTCGTCTCTCCCGGTATTGGGAGTTGATGCTGTGCTATGCTCGACTGGTTATATCAGTAAGTCCCTGGCCAGGGCTGCTGAGATTTACTGATAAGTGTTATCAGTAGTTTCTCGATCTGTTATAGACCATTCACCGGCATGAATTATTGAGTTATTAGGGTCGACGTGACCATTCCTAGGATCGATATGCAGCATATCTGACGAAGAGACCGGACTGTACGGTAGTGTTGCCGGTTGGCTCGACGGGAGTTGTAGCAGGTTCGTTTGTTTTCTTCTGATCGTTCAATACCCGGGTGGTCGTTGCGTTTAGCTGACCGCTTGCGGATTGCGGGTGCTTGATATGATCATCACCCACTGCCGGCGTATTGACGAGTCTTAGAGTCCCATAAAGGAGTTGCCTAGTCCAGGCGAAAAGTTGTGGTGCGCGTATGCGATATGCGCATGGACCCGGTTAAAATGCGCGTATGAGATACCGTATATTAATCGGGCGGCTTGCTTTTGGTCGGGTCATATGTGATATGACCGGGTTGATAAATCAAGTGTTGATTTATCATTTAACCATTAGCTTCTCACTAGAAATCCTTTCTTGTCCTTTTTGGATGTATGCATGCATGTATGCATTCATTCTTGTTCATGCACATATGGATGTGCATGCACATATGCATACATACATCATTCTATCATGGTTGTATATACATAGAAAATGGTGGCAATATAAGACTCACACCTTGATTATTTATATGGATAATTATTTCTATTTGTGTTAAAACAAAATGAAAAAGGAAAGGATAATTCATAGTTTGTTTCTACACTCTTCTTTGACCTAACCATGCTCACCTACTTTTAACCATGGATTAACTTTCCTTTTATGTTTTAACTCAAATTAAATAATATCTTTATCATTTAACCATGGTTTGAGATGAGAAGTGGAAAATATATATACTTATATTTTCTATTTTCTTTCATAAGACATTATCTTTTTCTCTTCTTCTTAAAAAGCCATCATCTTCTTCAACCTTGATCTTTTGCTCTCTAGATCTCTCAAGTGAGCAAAATACTCAACAAGATAGGATTTTGAAGTGAGAAAAAGAACCACAACCCCATTCTACGTAAGTCTTGCCCACTTGTTTAGAGTGTTAGCTTCATTTCTTTCTCTTGATAAAGTGAAGTTGCAAGCTTAGACAAAAGAGCTTCGGGTGGATCATCGTGGACGCTAGAAGACCTCAAGCTAACCGTTTTCCAACTCTCAAGTGGCCAAGGAGTCTAGCATAGGGAGCTACAAAGGTTGTACTCTCAAAACCCTAGCCTTTGTTACTTGTGGTGTGGTTTAAAGTTATGAAACCCTAATTTTCTAGGATTGATTCTTTGTGTGTTCACTTAGCACTCTAAAAACTTAATCTTTGTGACATGTGATGCTTCCAAACCTCTCATAGGGTGCTAGGTTAACCTCACAGTAAGTACATCCTTCAAATATTCCTAGTTGTGGGAATAACGAGACAGGGCATCGATACTCCAGAGTAGACTAGCGTATACACTTCTCGACCCATGTGATGGCCGATGGATGATCCCATATCCATTGGTGTTTGACATCAGAGAAGGTATACGGGTGCTTAGTGGAGACTGGGTACACTGAACGGACTCGCCGAGAACTCCTAGATGGTATTATACTTATCGTCAGATAGTAGTTCTCTGGTGACACTGGTACATGTTAGTCTGTCGACCCGAGATCGTCATAGAGTCTTGTGTGATTCCCATTATGCTTTGATTTTCACCATACCGCGGTCAAGAGATCGTGCAAAAAGGTGGTTTTTGGGTACAGTCCCGAGTCACATGGAGGCAATGAGCGATAGGAGGAGATTCGTCTCTCCCGGTATTGGGAGTTGATGTTGCGCTATGCTCGATTGGCCATAACAGGAAATCCCTGGCCAGGGTTGCTGAGATCTACTGGTAAGTGTTATCAGTAGTTTCTCGAAACGTTATGGACCTTGCATCGGCATGACTTATCAGGCTATTGGGGTCTGACGTTATACCACCCCCAGGCTGTGATATGCGACATATCTGACGAAGAGACCGGACTGTACGGTAGTGTTACTGATTAGATTCGCAGGAGTATGAGTAGGATTGCTTATTGATCTTCTAATCGCTCAATACCCGGATGGCCGTTATGTTTGGAAGACCGCTTGCGGCTTGTGGGTGTTTGATATGATCATCACCTACTGCCGACATATCGACGAGTCTTTAGAGTCCTACACAGAGGTTTCTTGGTTCATGCGAAACGAAGTAGGAGCACATATGTGATATGTGCGGGACCGAGATTAATGCGTGTATGTGATACTGCATTCTATTCTCGCGATATGTGATATCGGTCGGTTATATGTGATATAGCCGGGTTATCGGATCAAGTGTTGATTCGATGGAATGTTACATTTGATATTAGTCGGTTATATGTGATATAGCCGGATTATTAAATCTAGTGTTGATTTAATAATTTAATGTATAATTATATATTTGATATATTAAATTACATTAACTAATATTAGCTCACTTAAGCATTTCTTTTTCTCACTTATGATACATTAATATATATGTGATATATGTTAATTGTATTGTTTTCTTTTTAAACACAAAATATATATATGATATATATTAGTGTGTCATGTTAGGTTCACATGCAACATGGATGTATGAGACTCACACCATGCTAGGTTTAATGTTGGTTTATATTTATATTTATATTTAAGTAATTCAAAATTAGTGGAGATTTCGTCATGGCTTGAAGCTTGTAGAAGCTTGTAGGTTTCATTGACTTAGTCCACTCCTTTGTCTTGCTTAAGATATTTATTAACCTAACCATTAACCTAACACCATGGTTTATTCTCTACATGAGTTTGTGTATGACATAAGCTCACCCATGGTTGCATTTCTAACCTCATCTCATTATTCATCATCTTCTTCTTCATCTCTCTTAAGCTCTCTAGGTTTTGAGGAAGTGAAGAAATATTGTGAGAAAATTAAATCTAAAGTGAGCCCATTTCCTACTTCATCATCCTCTACTATATTAGACATTTAGTTTAGGATGTTTACTTCACTAATATACCATTAGTGAAGAAGTAGCATGAGCTTGAGTCTCCTCGACGTAGATCATCTTCGGCCTCGAAGACTTCGAGCAAGCTTGTTCATTTCTTCATGTGAACCCTTACTAGAGTTCGGGTGTTCACTACTTGGAGCGAAGGGACTACTACACGGAGCTTTAGAAGTGAAGGACCGGTCTACAAAGGTTGTATTCCTCATTCACTTCGTACGCAAAGTTGTTTGCGTGTTATATTGTCTAAATCTCTAGTTAAGATTCTAGGGTTAGGGTTCTTTAGTACGTCAAAAATTTGAAATTGGCATGGACGATACCTCCTGAAACCTTGCTGCCGCCTTACGGAACCCAACAGTGGTATCAGAGACAAGTTAGAGATTTAAACGATACTTGTTAGATTACGAAAACGAAACTAATCCGAAACTTGAAACCCTAGAATCCAGTTTTTGTCGAATTTCAAATGGCCTCTAAAAATTTTTTTAGCAACTGCAGAATGTTGTATGTGATATAACATGAACACCATAGAAATTTGAAGCAATTTTATCATGAAGTGGCCGGCCACATTGGCTTAAAAACCGAGCTCACCGGTTTTCTGGTGGAGTTTTGGCCTCAAATTTTACGGTGTTCCAGTCTCTGGGTTTTGGTGTTTCATGTGTTGCTTGTTTTAGATAAATTTGCATGTGATGTTAACTTTCTGCAAAGGCAATTCAGAGTGTTTCGTAGTCGTAATTCTAACATCTATTCGGGTTATTTAGACGACGTTAAAAAGTTCGAACGGATATCAATAACCCATATTTTCGCTCGCTGGAAATTTTCCAAGAGTTGGATTTTTCCAAGTTTAAAATCTTCAGAAAATCATGCAAGCGATTCTGTGGACCTTCTAGAAGAACGATACCCAAACTCAACTTTTTGGATCGCAGAACCGCGGTAATACCCTAGGGTTTGCGGAAATTCCGTGGCGACATGAGTGAGGCATGGGTCGGCCCTTCTACGGATGGTTCATAGGAGCTATGGCATGTTCTGGGTACTTTTTGAACTCCGCTCAAGTGTTGAGCTCTTTGGGAAATTTTGGGTGTTTGTTTATTCGATCCAAAAGTTTAACATCGTCTAGCTATCTATGATTATGATACAATATTTGGAATCCACATAATTAGTTATGAGATAACTAGTTTGAATTTTATAAATCTAGCAGTTTAGTCTCATTTGATCGGTTGCCACGGAATTTTTATAAGGATCAAAATTCCGTTGTAATTACGTAGTGTACGCGGATACTCGTCGGGTAACCTTACTAGATAGCCATGCCCCATAGCCCTGACCAAGTGACTGTAGAAGAACCTCGTCGCCAAAAGCATCCGTTCGGGTGCTCGCAGTCGCGGTGTTTCTCCTTAGTGCACTTCGTCGATGGCATCGGGGGTGCGGCCGTCTGCTAAAGTTTTCGACGAGCATTCGATCAGGTTATCGGGGATCTTGTTGAATTACCCGACAGGTTATTAGAAAGTGTTTTCAATAACGAGACTAAAATGCGGGGTTTATAATTGTTAGGCATGTGATGTCTAAGGAATTCATTTGGTTGGGCATAAAATCCAAAGTATGTGATTCATTGGATTTATGATGTCTAAGGTGGTTGCGGATTCCAATTGTTGTAGTTTTTCACTTTCTTTTCTGTGACCGTAAGTGTAATATGTGGTGTATCGCCAATTTCGTTGCTATACGTCAACGAAAATTGGGATACGCATATTTACTTACGTTGATGACATGTGATGTTATGTGTTGCTGTGATATGTTATATTGGATCGTCGTGTTTTGAATAGCCGAGTTTTTTTTATCTGAGATGAGAGTTTTTCATTTTCATTCATGTAAAAGCTTGTATGTAATATTCTTTTATTGGAGCACTTCCGGGTTGAGAATGATGTCACCATTGATGTATATTATTTACTTTTCCGCATTAGGATAGACCCAAGAAGGAGAGCACAAGTAACCGGGTTCTAGGGTCCAGTGGGAGACCATCTCGAGGAGTCAAGACCGGGTCTCCTAACTCTAGAATTGGTAGGGTTGCTTGCCGCTCTCGTAGGGGTCTAGGGATGTGCGTTTGGCTATTCATCGCGACCGTGGAATCCGTGTTTTATACTGGCCTAATTTAAAACAAAGAATTCCTAGTATATCCAATATTTCATATTTGATTCTTCCGCTGCTGATATTTTGTGATGTTATCACTTGATATATTCAGAGACGAATGCTTATATATATATATGATATATAATAAATATTGATTCTTTCGTTTCTTCTGTGATGCTTGGGAAGCATAATTTGATATGACTTCATTAATGAGATTAATGAAATAAAAGAAACCTAAAGATGTTGTAGAAACTTGTTTCAAAAACTGGTAGCTCTAGTTCTTGCTTTGCATAGCGGTATTACTTATAGAATATCCAGCACCTTATTCGATGAGGAAAGAGCCGAGATCCCTTCACCGGGAGTGACCTCTTTAGCGAAACTAGAAGATGCTACAACCCACTTGGTTTGTCTTTTGATTGCTTCTATAGTTTTTGCTTTGCATAGTGGTATTTATGAAATATCCTGTACCTTATTCGATAAGGAAAGAGCCGAGATCCCTTCACCGGGAGTGACCTCTTTAGTAAAACTAGTAAAAGCCTAAAAAACACTCCTTTTCAAAATCACTCGATTCTACAACGATATCAAGTTCATTACGCAAAAGGTTTTCTTAAAAACCTGTCGTAGCCCTCCGTCATTTCAAATAAGTACTACTTAGTATTCGTGCTACATTTGTTGACTATGTTAAGGCATAGTGTGTTGGGTTACAGCAGTGCCCCGGCCATCAAAACATGGTCAAATGCGGAACAAAAATTTAATAAACCGGCGCTACCATGACTCGATGCCCGGATCTACCATTAACCCTACACTAGCTAAATGTAAAAAGGAGTTAGAATGACTCTAACGATCGATCCGTGTTCTTCGGTCTTTACCCACCATCCTTAGCTCCTCGCGGCATCTCCGATCTCGCTTGATCTCCGGTATCCTCGTCGAAAGGGCACCATGTCAAGAAATCTTTTTACGGGCTCCCGCTTCAAACCGAAGCAACTCGGACATGAAGTTTGCTAGCCGACATGTCCAAGGTGAAGTAGAGAATGTGTGTGATAACTTTGTCTCTAGACATCCATTGATTCTCAACACATGAAATGGTATGGATGAAGGTTGAAAAAGAATCCATTAATGGATGTTGTGAGCTTAAGAAGAAAGAAGAAGAAGAGCTTTTCTTATTGTGTGAGATAAAAATGAGATAGCACTATAATCAATCTCAAGAGCCAACCCCAAGCCTTGTGGCCGCCCTCTTTCTCTCCATCTCAATCTCACCCAATAAATCAATCAACAAGTGGATATGGCACAAAAAATAATACCATGAGTCACTAAACATGCACATGCCTCATTTAATGCCCTTCATCATGATTTCCACTCATAATTTCCACCACTAAACATTTAAACCAAAATGTTTAATCCAAAAATAGAATGTCAACATCTAAAGTAAACTCGTGACGGATCACAAGGATACCCCTCACCTGTATATACATACCTGCATCCGCATTCCGACTGAATGCGAATGCAATGAGACGAAAGTAATCCAACAAATCTAATACTAGGATCCGGCTTAAACCAAAGCCCACTAGTATAATCCGTCCGATCATAATCCATGCATAAGTGCATATATATGATCGAACCCTGCCATAAAACCTTACGGCCTCTACAACGTTTCGCCTAAACTTGGGAAACTGTCTGTGGGGGGCTCTAATGACTCATCAATATGCTGGCTGTGGATTTAACCACAAGCACGTCAGTGGCACTAGCTGTGCGTAACGGCTGCCGAGGTATTGAGCGAAAGGGAAGCCGATGAGCGAACTCATCCAGGAGCCCTACTGAGCCTGACAGTGACAATATCCGTACAGTCCGGTTTGTTCGTTTATGAGTATCACATATTTGGTTTAGGGGGGTGGATAAAGTCAGGCCCCTAACAACATGATAATTCGTGTCGGTATGAAACCCATCACCACCTGAGAAACTATCGATCCTGGATCGGTAACTCTCGTACACCCCGGCCGAGGATTTCTGGTGATGGCCATCCGTGCACTGCGCGACATCAACCCCCAATACCGGGAGAGAAGAATCCCTGACGATCCGCTCACTGCCTTCATGTGGCTCGGGACTGTACCCAACTAAAACCTGTTTGCACGACTCTTTTGAGCCGTGGTAGGGTAGTAATCAAAGCATAGTGGGAACTCACACGAGACAAATGACGATCTCAGGTCGACAGACTAACCTGTACACATGTCACCAGGGAACTGCTATCTGACTATAGGTATAATACCAACTAGCATTTTCCCGGTGAGTCCGTCCAGTGTACTCATAACCCAATGAGCACCTGTATACTATCTTAGGTGAACAACTGACACCAATGGCTTGTGAGACCGGCCACCTCCCCTCGTCAGGGTCTAGATAAGTATACACTAGTCAACACTGGAGTACCGATGCCCAGTCTCGATACTCCCACGAGTAGGGAAATTTAAGGATGTGCTTATAGACCCCCAGCTCCCACGTATATGATCGCCATTATAATGCTGGCAGTCAAGCAAGAATCCTATGGGCTCTATCAATACGTACATGATGATAAAGACCAACCAGATAGCATACTATCATCTCGAGTAAGACTATTCTATCGGTATAGGTCTTCCCTCAATCATCATAATCACGTGCCTGTGACTATGATAATTACCTTGAGGGCACTATAACCAACAATCTCCCACTTGCACTTAAGGCCAATTATTGCGATGTCGCATACTCACAGCCCGTGTGATACCAACACCTAACTTCTCTACTAACCAGTCTCACAAAGTCTGTTTGTGAAACTAATGTGTTCGAGAAATAGCCTCAGTGAGTGGATCCGCTCCAATGTTTCTTTCTATCTCTCTATATCTCAACTTCGCGGAGAAAGCTATCTCTCGAAATGAGCAATAACTTTTTTAGAATATATCTGGATTTCTGATGGGACCCAGTTCACAAATGAACTCCAAATCCATCATACTTCTTAGACTGTATCGTCCACTGAACTCAATCAGTATACTGCGCCATTCCTTCCTCAGTTTCCGCTTGGACCAGCTGTCCAACATACTGTCCCTCAGAAGAGGGAAAAACTATAACTCCGACAGCCACTCTGTCATCCAGGTCACCTTGGAAGCTTGAAATGATAACCGTCTCCTGAAGGAGGCTGCCATTACCATATCCCTAGAACATCCATTTATGTTCATAAACTGCTTCCGAACGTTTTCTCCAGGATTGGATTAATATATCAACTTATTGCATCTAGTGCAAAAACAACATCTGGTGTGGTACTTGACATATCATGATTGACACAATTGCCTAAGCAAGTGATATGCCAATCATGCTCATCCCTCCCCCCTTTAGTCTGTAAGACACATTTAGAGAGGGTGGCTCTATCACCTGAAGGTACACCACCATGCTAGGAGTCATCCATTCTAAAACACCTTTAGAATACTGTCTAAGTACCCAGATTGGGAAACTACCCAAATCTAGATCTAAAACCACCCAAATCTAGATCTAAAACCATAGATCTAGTAACCAGAATGCTTGATATAATATCCATATCTTCTGTGGAGAAACAACTGTGTGACAACCACAATATAACCGATCGTAGTATAGGAATTTCACTTCCTACAAAGTGTATGTCATCCAAATACCAGGACATACCACCCTACTATCTTTTTAACAGATCCATCTCCTATTCTGATAAAGTCAAAGCCCACGACTGTCACATCAAAAATAAATGATCTATCTCCGCTATATCTGCTTTAGTCTATAAATAGACATAAGCCACTTGCCCTCTATGCTTTCGCTGCTCCCACTGACTACAACAACCCTCATATACGCGTGTATTTCTAAAGCTACTTTAGAACGACACTATACTCATCCCCTGCCGGGTCTTATAGTCTGGAACAACAGCAATGGCAAGTCTGGGTAAACAAGAATCTCCCTGTCACCGTCTCTGAGAAGACCGAAGTACCTCTCGGGTGCCTGAGGTTACCCACCAAACCTGCGGAGTGGCTAATGGAACGTCGAAACCAATTGAATCCTCGGGTTTTATTAAATCTTCAGTGATCGTTTGTGGTTCTGGAATCACTTCCAGTTCTACCATACTCCCACTGCTGTTTTCTGAAAAAATCCATTTTACTAAAACTGTGTCGAGTCAAGAACAATATAAATATTGATCTTCCTGATGGTAGAAAGTTAACCCTCGTCAAAGCCCGGAATAACCACAAACAACCATTACTGAAACGTGCCTTGAGTTTATCCGGATTCTGGTTTTAAGCATCAGCCGGACAACTCCCTATACCTTAACATCATTAAGATATAAATTGATTCTATATATATCTAATATAGAAACAAAAGCACTAATTTAATTGGAACCTGATTCAAAATCATGCAGCTGTCTCCAGTGCATATCAACCAAATGGAAAAAGGCCAATCAACATTACTCATCTAGGAGTGCATCCATATATGAGTAACCTGAAAGAGAAGCAAGTTCTCAAAACCATTACTATCAATGGAATACCAAACACAAGTATCTACATCTTCGACTACTTCGAAGAATCCTGATACTTCCAACAAATGGTTCTCTACTTTATTCTTATACCTATAACTTCTCAATATCTGGACCTTGCATTTCAATGAATTACTTGTCCAGAACCGGAGAAGTCACAAGTAAACAGAATATAGTACGAGTACCAACCCTATTGTCCTAATGCACACCAAACAACATACAATAATTTGTATAAGTCCACTGAGTTTAACGACTCTAACCCTGTGCGTCGTAGGTTGAAAACTGTACCATGGTTAAGAAGAATTACACCACTGTTGAATGCACCTTACCTAACCATCAAATGATATAGGTAAATGTCACAGACATGATTTCAAAAAATTATATCTCACTTTATAAAATAAACGTACAGATATATCAGTTTGAAATTGGTGCATAACAACGGTTATTCAAAACCAAATATTTGCCGTCAGGCAAAAACCAGATGATTTCCTCAAATATCACCAATTACAACGAATTCCGATATAATGAGGATCTAATCACCCAATTCCCAATTTCTTACTCCAACTTACCATCTGTAACACCATACAGATGTGAGAAACGAATCTGGTAAATACATACCCTGGAGTTAGAATCTAATCGGGAAATCAGTTTTCAATTAACAACGTACAGTGAAACTGAAACATGTAAATATTTCGAAAGGGTATCTGGGTATTCCTAGTAATGCCTCTTCCATTATCATATTCATGACTGTAACCGTATATTTCCCTGCCTTCAATGCAATCCCTTTAATATGTCTTTACTTATTACCTTTTGTACACCTTCTTTAGGCTAATTGGTTTTCTTCCTTCCCTACCCTTCAACACCAGCCTAAGGTTTCGAAGAAGACTATCCAATAAGCATAATAGGTGTACACTCCTTATGCCAGGAGCCCTCGCAACTTGAGAGAAGGTAATGGGAAAAGACATTTGAATAATCCTATTCTATTTCTCCTGAACCGGAAACCATTCTCGAATCTGGAATGAATTCCTTCGAGTTCGTATGTAACTATACGATGGCATGTCCAAGCATCATGGACGTTCGTAGTGATACGAAGTGTTCTGGAGAAATCCAAAGTGGATGTGGGAGTGGCAGGGGTATACACAGTTTTGTCGTGAATGATAGCAGTCGCAATTTTCTTTGCCATTTTATTCTGATCCCTTTATTTTCTTTACTTATTACCTTCTGTACACCATACTTAGGCTAATTGGTTTTCTTCCGTCCCACCGTTCGGCACCTGCCTATGTTTTGGAGGAAGACCATCCAATAAGCGCAATAGGTGTACTCTCCTAATCCTAGGAGCCCTCACAACCTGAGAGAAGGTAAAGGGAAAAGATAATCGAATAATCCTATTCAATCTCTCCAGAACCAGAATCCATCCTCGAATAAGTTTCTTCGAGTTCGTATGTAACTATATGATGGATTTATCCAATGGAAGTGGATGTTCGTAGTGATACGGGGTGTTCTGGAGAAATGCAAAGGTGATATAGAAGCGACTAGGATATATGCGACTCCGTGACATTCCGAAAAAGCCAAAGTGTTTTTAAGAAGGTTCGGTTAACTAGGTTCCTAAGTTTTAGTTTAGGGCGGGTCATGGTCGCTTCCATAGAGAGAGAGAAGAAACACTCAGCGTGCACTCTAACCTAAATCAGAATGGTTAATCACTTTATCTAATCAGGATGGCTCCCACCGTTTTCTCGAATTCTCCTTCAAACCCAAAAGAAGAATTAGTCGGAATTACTCGAGGAGTAATCCTACTCATCAGTGGGAATCAGGATCCAACTATCATCGCATGATAACCTGATGGAAGCCACTCAAGTCACCACACTCTAGAATGTATGTGCATGCCTGGCAAGTTTCCTGTATGTTTGAAACTCCCGATGTGTGTTTTTACCCTAAGCGGCTTATGACCTTGACTAGGTCAACATATTATAAGTCGCAAGTCAAGTTCAACCCGTCATTATTCTGGATTAATTAGACCCACCCATACGAGCCCTTGACTAGGTCAACATGAACGTATGACTGTCCTAACCAATCGTATATCCATGCAGCAGAAAAGTACTACAGAGCTACCGATCACTACACCTTGACTAGGTCAACATACGTAGCACGAATACTAAGCAATACTCGTCTGAAATGATGGAGGGCTACGGATGGTTTTTGGTGAAAAACTTTTAACGTAATGAACTTGATATCGTTGAAAGAATCCAAGTGGTTTTATAAATATATAGTGGCGAAAACTTTTGCTAAAGAGGTCACTCCCGGCGTAGGGATCTCGGCTCTTTCCTCGTAGAATGAGGTGCAAGATATTCCAAACTGAATACCATGATGCAAAGCAAAAGGAAACGACTATAGTGAAGTTATTACGCTGACGCAAACTTTTACTCAAGGGGCCACTTCCGATGAAGGGATCTCGGCCCTTGCCTCGTCGAATGAGGTGCTGGATATTCATAACCGAATACCACCGTGCAAAGCAAAAGAGAATGTTTGTAACGTCAGTTTTTTTAAAAAAAAAATTGGTTCCAACAACATCATATAGGTTTGTTTTCCTTGTATTGATCAGAATCAATGCAGTCCCATCAATTAATCACACCAATAAAGAACGAAAATATGATATACATATATGCCATCCGCATTCGCCACTGGGTCCCGTCATCACCCATTAGGTCACTTAACTAACGACAGAGCGGGGACTGGACTAGCGCGGGTGTAAAACATATACAACATCTACTAATATATATATATATATATATCAATATATAATAATCGCTCCAGGCGTGATAAATGCAACATCACAGAAAAGTAATAAGCATCACAGAATAATACAGATAATCTGGGAGCCCCGGGTTTCCATTGAGCCGCAACTGAAAACCCGACGTTCCCCTGGTTGTGTGGATAGCCTGTGCAATGAAAAACCTACACCCCTACGGGCGCGGCAAGTTACCCGCTAAAATCAGAAGCGAGGCAGCCCCCTTCAGCAAAGTGAATGGGTCACCCAGCACTTCACGGAATCCGGTAACTTGAGCACCCCACGTTGGGTCAACCTATACCCCCTACGAGTGCGGCGAATAGCCCGCCAATTCTAGAATGAAGCCCCCTCCGTCTCAAAGCAATGAGATGCGGGCCCGTTGCCCTCTAGAACCCGGCTATTCATGCACTCCACCGTGGGGTAATTCTAGTACAGAAAAGAAAATATGTACAACGGTGATATCGACCTCAACCCGGTCGTGCCCCAAAAGAATAATATACAAACAGGCAGTAACGCCAGTCCACAGGTCGGACGCTCGCCCCGCGATATCAAATGTACAAATAAAACTAAACTGTACTATCATTGCAACCAAGCTATCCACCACGACAAAACCGCAACATCACAGCACAACACAGAACATCAACGTGAATGTCACGTTCACAAACCCGTCTAAAAGAGCTATAGCAATTAGTCATGATTTACCGCTCGAATGACATTCACGGTCGCAGATAGTAATGTAAGTACTGTGAGCTAACGTATTTAAAATTTCGATCGACAAAACTTCCCAAAATGGCCCCAAGTGAAAAACCCAGCACTCAAAAGAATCTGGGACAAAACTAAACATCTCAGAAATCACAATTCCATATAAAAGACACCCAGAGGAAATATGGCCTACTGTTGCCCCAAAACGGCGGCGGAACCGCGGCCAACACATGGTTTGTGCGGCGGTTCCGCGGCAATATTGTGGATTTAGTCGACCAAATTTCTTCTGTAGTCTTAGAAAAGCCTGCACGATTTTCTGATACACTAAAAATAATTTTTCGACCACTTTTAAATTTCGACAGAAACTTCAAATTTGAAATTGCGGTTTCGTAAACTTTGTTCGATCGAGATTTTAAACATGTTAGAATAAGATAGTATGGGTTAATGGCATGGCTCTGATACCATGTTGGGTTACGGCAGCGCCCCGGCCATCAAAACGTGGCCAAATGCGGAACAAAAATTTAATAAACCGGCGCTACCATGACCCGATGCCTGGATCTACCATTAACCCTACACTAGCTAAATGTAAAAAGGAGTTAGAACGGCTATACCGATCGATCCGTGTCCTTCTATCTTTAGCCACCATCCTTAGCTCCACGCGGAATCTCTGATCTCGCTCGATCTCCGGTCTCATCGTCGAAAGGGCACCACATCAAGAAATCTTTTTACGGGCTCCCGCTTCAAACCGAAGCAACTCGGACATGAAGTTTGCTAGCCGACATGTCCAAGGTGAAGTAGAGAATGTGTGTGATAACTTTGTCTCTAGATATCCATTGATTCTCAACACATGAGATGGTATGGATGGAGGTTGAAGAAGAAGCCATTAATGGAAGTTGTGAGCTTAAGAAGAAAGAAGAAGAAGAAGAAGAAGAAGAATAAGAGCTTTTCTTATTGTGTGAGTTAAAAATGAAAGAGCACTAGAATCAATCTCAAGGGCCAACCCCAAGCCTTGTGGCTGCCCTCTCTCTCTCTCTCCATCTCAATCTCACCTAATAAATCAATCAACAAGTGGACATGGCACAAAAAATAATACTATGAGTCACTAAACATGCACATGCCTCATTTAATGCACTTCATCATGATTTCCACTCACAATTTCCACCACTAAACATTTAAACCAAAATGTTTAATCCAAAAAGAGAATGGCAACATCTAAAGTAAACTCATGACGGATCACAAGGATACCCCTCACCTGTATATACCTGCATCCGCATTCCGACTGAATGCGAATGCAATGAGACGAAAGTAATCTAACAAATCTAATACTAGGATCCAGCTTAAACCAAAGCCCACTAGTATAATCCGTCCGATCATGATCCGTGCACAAGTGCACATATATGATCGAACTCTGCAATAAAACCATACGGCCTCTACAACGTTTCGCCCGAACTTGGGAAACTGTCTGTGGGGGACTCTAATGACTCATCAATACGCTGGCTATGGATTTAACCAAAAGCACGTCAGTGGCACTAGCTGTGCGTAACGGCTGCCGAGGTATTGAGCGAAAGGGAAGTCGATGAGTGAACTCATCCAGGAGCCCTTCTGAGCCTGACAGTGTCAATATCCGTACAGTCCGATCTGTTCGTCTATGAGTATCGCATATCGGGTCTAGAGGGGTGGATAAAGTCAGACCCATAACAACACGATAATTTGTATCGGTATGAAACCCATCACCACCTGAGAAACTATCGATCCTGGATCGGTAACTCTCGTACACCCCGGCCGAGGATTTTTGGTGATGGCCACCCATGCACTGTGCGACATCAAACTCCAAACCGGGAGAGACGAATCCCTGTCGATCCGCTCACTGCCTCCATGTGGCTCGGGACTGTACCCAACTAAACCCTGTTTTCACGACTCCTTTGATCCGTGGTAGGGTAGTAATCAAAGCACAGTGGGAACTCACACGAGATAAATGACGATCTCAGGTCGATAGACTAACCTGTACACATGTCACCAGGGAACTGCTATCTGACAATAGGTATAATACCAACTAGCATGTTCCCGGCGAGTCCGTCCAGTGTACTCATAACCCAATGAGCACCTATATACTATCTTAGGTGAACAACTGACACCAATGGCTTGTGAGACTGGCCACCGCCCTTCGTCAGGGTCTAGATAAGCATACACCAGTCTACACTGGAGTACCGATGCCCAGTCTCGATACTCCCACGACTAGGGAAATTTAAGGATGTGCTTATAGACACCCAGCTCCCACGTATATGATCGCCATCATAATGCTGGTAGTCAAGCAAGAATACTATGGGCTCTATCAACACGTACATGATGATAAAGACCAACCAGATAGCATACTATCATCTCGAGTAAGACTGTTCTATCGGTATATGTCCTCCCTCAATCATCAAAATCACGTGCCTGCGACTACGATAATTGCCTCGAGGACACTATAGCCAACAGTGTGCGGTAGCTGATTAGTGCTTATCTGCTTAAGCATATGATGCGATTAGATTAGGGTAGTCGTACGACTTTGTTGACTATGTTAAGTGTCGTGCAGGTGGGTTTAATTCAATCAGGAAATGACTGGTTGAACTTGGCCATCGCTTATGATTTGTTGACCTTGTTAAGCTCATAAGTTGCTAGGGGTAAAATATTATCGGGAATTTCAAGTGTTGAAATTTGCAATGAGATTGCATACCTTCTGTGAGATAGTTGGATCCCTATTCCCACTGCTAGTAAGAGTTACTCCTGGGAGAGTTATACACATTACAATTAGCCGATCAAGTAGGTGTCTAGAAAGGTGTTAACGGGGTTATTGTTAGTTATATGTATGCCCTAGAGGCCATTACTATACATGAGATGTATATTGTAGTGGATGCTTGGACATATATAGGGAGGACTTTCTTGCTCGACATGATAGTATGCTATCTGGTTACTCTTTACCTTAACGTGTACACTGATTGTCTCTCTGTTACATGTTGGTAAAGCCCTTAGGATGTGTACTTGAATACCTGGACTATGATGCGGATCATACTAGTGGGGACATGGTAGTCCATAAGTACATCCTTCAAGGTCCCTAGTCGTGGGTGTATCGAGACGGGGTATCGATATACCAGAGTAGACTAGCGTATAGCTTCTCGACCTATATAGATGGGCGATGGATGATCCCATATCCATTGGTGTTTGACATCAGAGATGATATACGGGTGCTCAGTGGAGACTGGGTACACTGGACGGACTCGCCGAGAACTCCCAGATGGTATTATACCTTATGTCAGATGGCAGTTCTCTGGTGACACTGGTACAAGTTAGTCTGTAGACCCGAGATTGTCATAGAGTCTTGTGTGATTCCCACTGTGCTTTGATTTCCACCTTACCACGTCCAATAGGGCATGCAAAACGGTGGTTTTTGGGTACAGTCCCGAGTCACATGGAGGCAATGAGTGATAGGAGGGGTTTCGTCTCTCCTGGTATTGGGGGTTGATGTTGCGCTATGCTCGATTGGCCATAACTGGGAAGTCCCTGGCCAGGGCTGGTTTAGATATTTACTGGTAAGTGTTATCAGTAGTTTCTCGACCCGTTTTGAGCCTCATATCGGCATGACTTATCGGTTATTGGGGTCTGGAGTTTACCACCCCTAGACATAATATGCGACATATCAGACGAGGAGACCGGACTGTACTGTAGTGTCACTGTCAGGCTTTTTGCAGAAGTTGGAGCGGGCTTGCTTGCTGATCTTCTGATCGCTCAATGTCCGGGTAGCCGTTACGTCCAGCTAGTACCGCTGACGGCTTGGGGGTGCTTGATATGATCATCACCTACTGCCGGCGTATTGACGAGTCTTTAGAGTCCTATATAGAGGTTTTACTGGCTCAGGCAAAACGAAATAGGAGCGCATATGTGATATGTGCGAGACCGAGAATAATGCGAGTATGTGATACCGTATTTTATTCTCGCGATGTTTGTGTCGATAGGTTATATGTGATATAACCAGGTTATCGAATCAAGGGTTGATTCGATAAGTCGATACATTGGATGTTAGTCGGTTATATGTGATATAACCGGATTAGTAAGTCAAGTGTTGATTTAATAATTTAGTGTATAATTGTATATGTGATATACTAATTTACATTAACTAACATTGATTCACTTAAGCATTTGTTTTTCTCACTTGTGCACAATTTAATATATATGTGATATATATTTATTTGTGTATCATGGTTGTTGATACAACTTACATGGGTGTATGAGATATATACCATTATAATTATATTGGTGGGGTTTTAATATACAAAGTAAATACAAAATTAGTGGATACTTGTTCAAGTGCATGAAGCTTCATGAAGCTTGTGAGTGCATTGACCAAAGTCCACTAGTTTTGTTTTACTTAGGATTTTTATAAACCTAACCACTATAATTAGCCATGGTTATGTCTCTACATGAGTTAGTATATGATACCCACTCACCCATGGTTAGCTCTCTCTCTCTCTCTTGATTTAGTTTTCATTCTCATTTTGAGCTCATCTTCTTCCTCCTTCAAATTCTTGCTAGGGTTTGATAAAGAGAGAGAAATATTGTGAGAAAAGAAATTCTAAAGTGCACCCATTTCCTATTTCATCATCCTTACTAGACTAGCACTTTAGTTTAGGGTGTTTGCTTCACTTTGGTGAAGTGATAGCTTGAGTTCGTATTCCCTCGATGTAGATCATCTTCGGCCTCGAAGAATTCAAGCAAAACCATTGCCATCTTCTCATAGAGCCGTCCGAGAGTTGGAAGCACCATGATCGCAGCGAAGGGACTACTACAAGGAGCTTAAGAAGTGAAGGACCGATCTACAAAGGTTGTATTTCGTATTCACTTAGTGTTAAAGTGTTTAACATGCTAGTTTTCGCCTAATCTTTAGTTTAAAGATCTAGTTTAGGGTTGTTCGGCACGGCTAAAATTTTAATCGGACATGGTTGATGCCTTGTAGAACCTTGTTAGAGTGCCTAGTAACCCTACAGTTATGCCCCTGGGAAAACAAGGTTTATTTTAATTAGGTTCGTACGAAAGCACGGGGAACCTCCCTCAAAGTACCGACACTGCCCTGGCCGAAAAATTGGCGAACTTGTAGGGTGTAATTAATCCCGGCTAGTCTTACCTTTTAGGGTTTGAAGGAAGATTTGATAAAAACTGTGGGAGCCATCCTGATCAGATAAAATAATAGCCAATCTGATCTTGCAAGAGCGCATGCAGAGTGTTTTCTTCTCTTTCTCTCCTGGTAGCGACCATGTCATGCCTTAATCAAGATAATAATATTGATGCATTGACCGAACCTGCTTATTATACTGAGCTGAGGAACGTTGGTTCCGCTCAATCTTATAATTGTTATAAGTTCGAGCAGGAAATATGGGAATATCCGGACTCCCATGCCACCCAATCGAAGAAAGTGCATGTTGATGCATCTTATTCGGGTGTGTTCATTACCGAGAACTGTTTCTCAGTATCCTCTACGTCCTGGGTATGTGATACCGGATCAGGATCCCGCATATGTAATATGTTATATGGGTTACAGAAAGGTAGAGAAATGGGAATGGGTGATATGTCTCTAAGTGTTAGAGAATGATGCAATTGTTGCAGCCAAGTCAGTTGGCAGATATCACCTTGTATTATTACATTGATTCTGAACGAATGTTATTACATACCGAACCTGATATACAACATTACATCGGTTTCTTTAATAAGTTAAAGAAGGATATAATTCTGTATTGGAGGATAATGTTGTGAACATTTTCCTGAATCAAGAGTTGATTGGATCATGCACGCTATGAAATGGCTTATACATTTTAAATCAAACCACAGTTCAAACCATCTAGAACATACACAAGAGGAGTAGTTCAGAAATGAACGAATTCTACTTGTGGCATTGTAGACTAGGTCATATCAATGTGACACAACTAGCTAAGTTACATAAGGATGAATATGAGAATCTGTTCGAATTTTCATCTTATGATACTTGCCTGTCTTGTCTCAAATGTAAAATGACCAATACTCCGTTTACTCGAAACAGAGAAAGAGTTACTGAACTCTTGGGACGGATACATGATGATGTATACAGTCCTATGTCTACAAATGCCAAGGTTGGTTCTTCGTACTTCATTATATCCACCGATCTTCTCTCAGGATTCGGACATATGTTCCTATTGAAACACAAGTCTGAAACTTTTGAGAAATTCAAGGAATATAAGCTTGAAGTTGAGAACCAGACGGGTAGAAGTATTAAGTCCTTCGATGTGATCGAGGAGGCGAATACATGCTCATGGAGTTCCTGGAGTTTCTAAAAGGAGAATGTGATTCTCTCTCAGCTTACTCCTTCGAGTACACCACAACACAACGGTGTATCGGGGCGGAGGTATCGCACCCTATGAGATATGGCGCACTCTATGATGAGTACTGCTGAGTTACATGTTTCTTTTGGGTGTTATGCACTTGAGAAGATGCATACCTATTGAATGAAGTTCTATCCAAATCAGTGCCTACTACTCCATATGAGATATGGAATGGGAAGAGACCGTATCTTAAACGAGTTAAGATATGGGGTTGTCCGGCCTGTGTTGAAAAACAAAATTCGGACAAGCTCGAGGCAAGGTCAGTTCTATATAAGTTTGTTAGGATACCCCAAACATTTGCGAGGGAATATCTTCTACCACACTGAGGAGCAAAATGTGTTTTGTTTCTCAGCATGCCACCTTTTTAGAAAAGGAATTTCTTGTGAAGAAATTAGTGGTCATGAGGTAGAACTGGAAGAAGTTCCAGCTACACAAACTAACAGCTGATGATTTGGTGAAACCAAAGTTTTCAATAATCTCCAACGAACCTCAGCCTCTCCGCGAATCTAGTAGGGTTCCTCATCCACTTGAGAGATACTACGGTCTTCTCGGTGACATTGGGAGCGAGGATTGCATCATGGTAGATGATGGCCCAACTAGGTTCAGGTAGGCCGTCACAAGTAGGGACTCTATGAAATGGTTGGATGCTATGTGATCAAAGATGGAATCTATGTACACCAACAAAGTGTGGCTTTGAATGTTGCACCTGAAGGGGTAAAACCCATTAGGAGCAAATGGATCTTGAGAAGATTCTTAGTGTAGATGGAAAAGTTGAGACTTTCAAAGCTATGCTTAAGTCCATCAGGATCAATGAAAGCATCGCGGAGTTGGAACATCTGTTTTGATGTGGCAATCAAAGAGTTTGACTTCATCAAAAAGGTAGATGAACCTTGTATATACAAGAAGGTTGTAGAGAGTAAGGTTTTCTTCCACGTATTGTACGTAGATGACATACTCTTGATAGGAAATGGTTTCCTATGCTACACTTGGTCAAACTCCTCTTATTGCGTAGATTCTCCATGTAAGATCTGGATGATACCTACTACATCTTGTGGATTATGATCTATGATGATAGATCTAAGTGGATGTTAGGAGTGTCCCAAATCCGTGTACATTAACACTGTACTAAAAGGGTTTTAGTATAGAAGATTCTAAGTGTGGTGGTTCGCCCACTTACTGAGGAATTACTCTCTCCAAAAGGATGTCTTCCAAGACTGATTTGGAGAGAGCTCGTGTGCAAGGGATACCCTATGCTTCGACAGTAGGCTCTATCATGTATGCGATGTTATGTACCAGACCAGATGTAGATGAATTACTAGGCGTAGTGATCAGGAATCAATCGGATCTTGGGAGAATCACTGGACAGCTGTGGAGGACATTCTTAAGTACTTGAGAAGCACTAAAAGAATGTTCTTGGTTCGATCTTCCAGAGTGAAAAGGTCGACTGAAAGTCAGTCACAGGCATTGTCTTTACCCGTAGTGGAAGGACAGTATGTTGGAAGAGTTCCAAACTAGATACCGTGACATACTAGACGATAAAAGCTGAATGCATCGCCACCAACGATACTACCAAAGTGGCTGTCTGGACATTTCTTGTTCATGAGATGAACATGGTTCTTACCATTGAGCGTCAAATAAGTGTTATTGAGACAACAATGGAGTTGTAGCTTTGGCCTAGGAACACCGGTCCCATCAGCGATCCAGACATATTCTGAGGCAAGTATCACCTGATCAGGGAGATGGTTGATCTCTCAAGGATCGAGGTTAGGAGAGTTGACGCGAAAGATAATACGGCGGATCCACTCACAAAGGCCTTTCCTAAGAGAGACTTCTATAGGACGTTGAGTATGAGATACTGCAACAAATGGCCTTAGTGCAAGTAGGAGATTGTTAGTTATATGTATGCCCTAGAGGCTATTACTGTACATGTGATGTATATTGTTGAACATATATAAGGAGGACTTTCTTGCTCGACATGATAGTATACTATCTGGTTCCTCTTTATCTTAACATGTACACTTATTGTCTCTCTATTACATGTTGATAAAGCCCTTAGGATGAGTGCTTGACTACCAGGACTATGATGCAGATTATACTAGTGGGGCAAAGGTAGTCGGTAAGTAGATCCTTCAAATGTTCCTAGTCGTAGGAGTATCGAGACAGGGCATCGATACTCCAGAGTAGACTAGCGTATACGCTTCTCGACCCATGTGATGGGCGATGGATGATCCCATATCCATTAGTGTTTGACATCAGAGAAGGTATACGGGTGCTCAGTGGAGACTGGGTACACTGAACGGACTCGCCGAGAACTCCTAGATGATATTATACTTATCGTCAGATAGCAGTTCTTTAGTGACACTGGTACAGGTTAGTCTGTCGACCCGAGATCGTCATAGAGTCTTGTGTGATTCTCAATGTGCTTTGATTTCCACCATACTACGGTCAAGAGATCGTGCAAAAAGGTGGTTTTTGGATACAGCCCCGAGTCACATGGAGGCAATGAGCGATACGAGGGGATTCATCTCTCCCGGTATTGGGAGTTGATGTTGCGCAATGCTCGATTGGCCATAACAGGAAATCCCTGGCCAGGGTTGCTGAGATCTACTGGTAAGTGTTATCAGTAGTTTCTCGAAACGTTACAGACTTTGCATCGGCATGACTTATCAGGCTATTGTGGTCTGACGTTATACCACCCCCACGCTGTGATATGCGACATATCTGACGAAGAGACTGGACTGTACGGTAGTGTTACTGATTGGATTCGCAGGAGTATGAGCAGGCTTGCTTGTTGATCTTCTGATTTCTCAATACCCGGGTGGCCGTTATGTTTGGCAGACCGCTTGCGGCTTGTGGGTGTTTGATATGATCATCACCTACTGCCGGCGTATTGACGAGTCTTTAGAGTAATACACAAAGGTTTCCTGGTTCATGTGAAACGAAGTAGGAGCACATATGTGATATGTGCGGGACCGAGATTAATGCGCGTATGTGATACCGCATTCTATTCCCGCGATATGTGATATCGGTCGGTTATATGTGATATAGCCGGGTTATCGGATCAAGTGTTGATTCGATGGAATGTTACATTTGATATTAGTCGGTTATATGTGATATAGCCAGATTATTAAATAAAGTGTTGATTTAATAATTTAATGTATAATTATATATTTGATATATTAAATTACATTAACTAATATTAGCTCACTTAAGCATTTCTTTTTCTCACTTATGATACATTAATATATATGTGATATATGTTAATTATATTATTTTCTTTTTACACACAAAATAAATATGTGATATATATTAGTGTGTCATTGTAACACTTTAAAAATAAATAAATAAATAAAATCCTTTAGGTGAATTTTCTGATAATCGGTAAAATAAACCGTATTTTCCGTAAAACCTAACCATAATTATTTTTCATCATAGATTTAAAAATACCTATTTTAACTATGTAATTGCTAGTATTGGTAATTATTTAGTCACTTATAAATTATTAGTTTACTTAAATATTTTTCCTTAATTATTTCAAATATTATTATAAGCTTTTAAATATATATTAAATTAATGTAAATTACAAATTTGAATGGGTTAATTTTATAAAAGTGAGCCATGACATATTAATATTGAGTTTGTAGCATGCTCTTCTCTTCTTGATTTGTCTTCAAAATTCTAGAGAATTCTAGGGTGAAATTAATTAAGAAAATAAATAGAATAAAATAATAAATGAAAAGACTTAAATGAGATGATTAATTAAAGAGGGTTCTACACAATTCTACACTCTTTTCTCTCTCTCTTTTTCTCCCTAGGATTGGCCGAGCCTTCCCTCATTGCTGCCCTCATTTTCCCCCGTCTCATTTTCTCTCAAAAATTCATCATTTTGCCTCAAAAATCCAATAAAATCTACACCAATTTCCATTAACTCCTAATCCAATCTTTAACCCTTGTTTCTTGGCCATTCAAGCATGGATTTTGGGAGCAAGAGAGCATGTTGGGGTGGCTAGGTTGCAAGCTAGATTTCTAAACTTATGAGGTATAATTCTAACATAATGGCTAATTAGTTGTTTAACTATTCTAATCTAAGCTTTTCAAGTAATAAATTGGTTTTTATTTCTAATTTAAGAAATTAAATGTCACGCCCCGCTTCCCAGAGTGCGCTAAGATCGGCACGTGACAGAGCCAACCATGCTACCTGTGTCTAGGAAACATCCCTCCACAGTCACATTAGGGCTGTCTATAAGATATCAAGAACAGTAGAAATAAAAATAAGATTAATTATTTCAGAGATATTAAAAAAAGTTTTGTCTCTATCTAGTACATGTCCATATGCCAGAATAAACGAGTCAAGAAATATAATTATGCAGAAGTAATAAATCCAATCGTCTGGAAAGTACGTCCTAAATACGGGCTCACAACAGGAAATGAAAGTACGGCAATAAAACTAAACTAAACTAGATACTAACAGGATCCTCACTGCTCGGCCTGACGGTGGAAATACTCCTAATCAGCCAGCGAAAGAGACAGAGGATCTGGGCCATGCAAAATCCAGACGTCAGTGCGTCATAATATCTAACAATAAAATATAATCAGGAGGTAACAAGATATGCATGCATGAGCATAAAAAATAACATGAATGTAATAAGTAAACACGGATATAGAACAGTGAAGTGTATCAGTGTATGTGACATGCGGTGATCAATCTAAACTATGCTACCGGGTTATCTATTCTAAAGTTTGTTTGAAATCAATTAGTGTACTCCTCCATGTAACTCAAAAGAATATATCTCGTTATCCCCCGGGACCACGGATCAGGTAGTAAGAGTCACGAATGACTCTGTCCCGTTATTCCCCAGGACCACGGATCAGGTAGTAAGAGTCACGAATGACACTGTCCCGTTATCCCCCGGGACCACGGATCAAGTAAGAATCACGAATGATTCTGTCCCATTATCCCCCGGGACCACGGATCAAGTAATACCCTTTTAAGTTACACTTGAGTTACACTTTTGATTTCCCCATACCCCCAAGGTTATGTGTTCAAGTCAGGTATAGATAATCTGGAGCTAATGCCAACACAGGATCAAGCAGGTACAGATTTGTCTATGCAGACAACAGGATACGTCCGTCAGGACAACATGTCAGAATTGTCAGCATTAGAAACATGATCAGGTAACAGGTCAAGTAGTGGTGTATCAGGTCATGACAGGTAGTGCACAGGTATCAAACGAATGCTCATAATAAAACTGCAGCAAGTACGGGTGCACGATAAAAGTACGGATGCACAGTAAAACACGGATGCACAAATAACTATCAAGGATTACATCTACAACTCCATGACTACGTAGGATGCACATTATCAAGCATGGGGTGTTAATACAACAGTAACATGAAATAATATGATCTGTAGATGCAACTATACATATAATAAATGATACGGATGCACACGGTTATCCGAAAACAGTAAACATTAATATGGATGTACAATACAATCAACATGTGATATTTTTATTTATATGGATGCAAAACATATATCATGGCATGTAGCAAGATAAACTTGCATGTGACTAGATACGAAATAACGGTATGGATGCATACGGGTATCGAAAAACTGTAAATTTGTAATATGGATGCACAATGTAATAAACATGTAATATTTTTATTCATATGGATGCAAAATATGTATCATAGCATGTAGCAAGATGAACTTTCATGCGACTATATATGTGATAAATGATACGGATACAAACGGTTATCCAACACAGTAAAACAGTAACATGGATGTATAACGCAGTCAACATGTGATATTTTTATTCATATGGATGCAAAATATGTATCATAGCATGTAGTATGGTAAACTTGCCTGATTGGATCTCACGACGGGGTGCGTACGCTGCGTCCGACGTCGGGTAAACGTTGCGATGTACACACGGCGTACAGAACAGAACTAGGCAAGCTAAGAACGTGACAACGCTGGCTGGGGGTGTCCACTGGGTCGCCCGGATCGTCGGTGGCGGCACAACTCCGGCGATCACCGGAAAACCAAGAAACAAGAAAAGAGAGAAGAAGAAGTAGAAGAAGGAGAAGGAAGAAGAGGCTGTGGTGGTGTTCAATGGGGTTGTATCGGGTCAGAGGAGATGGCAAGGGGACGTCGACGAGGCTGGTCGGCGGTGAGGGTGCTGGCAACGGCGACGTGGGCGAGGCGGAGGTTGCAGGGAGTGCAGTTTCTTGGTGTCGGGGTGTGTAGGGAAAGCTCGGGGTGCAGGGAGGATGAGAGGAGGTCGAGGTGATGGGGATGGAGGTGACGGAGGTCGGAGTTCCGGCGACGTAGGCGTGCAGGCGAGGGTGAGGTGAAGGCCATGGGTTGCGGCAAGGGTTGCAGGGTGTGCGGGGGTTCACGTCGGGGATCTTCTCATTGGGGTGAAGGGGAGTGGAGGAAGAAGAGGAGACAGGGATGATGATGAGTGTGAGGCTACGACGGCGACGGGGCTGGAGAATGGAGGCGACGGCGTTCTGGCGATGGGTTCGTGCAGGGGTTTGCAGGCGTCGGGAGAGGGAGGAAGAGGTGAAGTCGGCGACTTGATGGGGAGAAAGGTGATGAGGGTAGTGACGAGGCCGACGCGGGAGATTGGGACGTGGCTAATTTATCTGGTTGGGAAAAAAAGTGTGGGTGTTAGTATATATATATATATATATATATATATATATATATATATAGTGTAGGGGAGAGAGAGAAAGAGAGAGGTGTACCAATCTTTTAGTTAGGGAAAATATAAAAAAATATATTTATTTAAATTTTTATATATATTCGTATAAAAGCAGTTTTATAAATTAGGATTTAAAATATTAATAAATTTGAGTTTTTTGGATAATACAAAAATACTCCAAAATACACCCGGGTTGGGTCTAAAATTATGGTTTGAAAATACGGATAATGTACGTATCAACCAAAACCAAAATAGGATATCCGGGTAACGAAAATGCATACCCCCAAGAACGGATACACGTAGCGTGCACATAGCTATCCAAACGGGTCCGTTTCACTGAACAGGACGAGAACACGATGTATGGACGCTACGACAGGGTTAGGAGTATCATGCAAGCCATGCTAGATATTTTTAAAATATTTTATTTGACTTTATTTGTTTTATTAAAAAGATGCATATGCCAGATATAATGGAGTTATATAATTTGAAAGTGCACGGATCCTCATAACCAGCAGAGATAAATCATAAACAGAAATCAAGACGGGTTTCCAGCAAGCGGGTCGGGTCGAATGCAAATACAGATGCCAATTACACTATTCGCACCCAAAACACATTAAATCAAGAAATAACCATAAATAAAGAAATACCCAAAATAGAACTGGTATAAATGAACTAGGGTGTTATATTATACCCATCTACAAAAAGAATTTCGTCATCGAAATTCCCGTAACAAGAAAAGGAAAACAAATATGAATCTACAAGAAGAGGTGTAGAAACTTCTGTCGAATCTCGTCTTCTCGTTCCCAAGTCGATTTTCCGTGCGAGCGATTCCCCCATGAAACAAGTACGAGCGGGATAATCTTGTTCTTAAGGACCTTTTCTCTTCGATCGACAATCGACATCGGTCGCTCTTCATAGGTCAAATCCTTCCTTACAGTCAGCTTCGAATGATCCATCATGTGTGTTTCATCTCGCACATAGTTACGGAGTTGAGATACATGAAACACGTCATGAACATTCGCCAAAGATGGTGGTAAAGCCAATCGATAAGCCATTTCTCCAACACGCTCAATAATCTCGAAAGGCCCCACGAATCGAGGACTAAGCTTGCCTCGACTCCCAAAACGAATCACTCCTCTTGTCGGTGATATCTTCAAGAATACAAGATCACCAACAGCGAACTCTAGAGATCTTCTCGATGTATCGGCCCAACTTTTCTGCCGATCTTGTGTAGCCTACATGTGATTCCGGATAGTATTAACTTTCTCCACGGTTTGCACGATCAAATCCGGTCCCAAAAATCTTCATTCTCTAACATCGTCCCAACAAACAGGAGAGCGACATTTGCGACCATACAATGCTTCGAATGGAGCCATCTGAATAGTCGCCTGGAAGCTTTTACTGTACGGAAACTCCACCAAGTGTAGATGATCTTCCCACGAACCCTTGAATTCTAACATGCAAGCTCTTAACATGTCTTTAAGAGTTTGGATCATTTTCTCTGACTGGCCGTCTGTCTAAGGATGATAAGCAGTGCTAAACTTCAATCGCATCCCCAAACTTTCCTGTAACCTCTTTCAGAAGTGCGAAAAGAATCGGGTATCACGGTCGGAAATGATGCTCACAGGTATTCCATGCAATCTCATAATCTCCTGCATGTACCGCTCTGCTAACGCTTCCGTTGGCTGACCAACTCAAAACGGTATGAAATGAGTTGCCTTGGTCAATCGATCAACAATCACCCAATCTGCATTGTTGCCCTTTGGACCCCGCGGTAAAGCTGTCACGAAATCCATGGTTATATGTTCCCACTTCTATTGAGGAATTGGAAGTGGTTGCAATAAACCAGCTACCTTTTGATGTTCAATCTTAACTTGCTGACACACCAAGCACTTCACTACAAAGCGGGCGATCTCCCTTTTCATGCTTTCCCACCAAAAATGCTGTCGTAGACCACGGTACTTATTCGTGCCTCCCGGATGTATGGAATATGAGGAACTGTGTGCATCCTTCATAACTTTTTCGCGAATATCTCCTTTCGGCACACACAAACGGTTACCATATCGTAATGAACCATCTTCATGAATCAACAAGTCCGTTCGAAATCCCGCTTCAACCTGTTCTTGAAACTTATGCAATCTTGGGTCCTGTGACTACGATGCTTTAATATTATCGATCAACGATGACTATACTTGCAACCATATCAACTGTCCTGAAGAATGTGGTAACACGATCTCCAACTCGAATCTCCGAAAATCATCGATAAGCTCCTTTTGTGCAGTCAACATCCGAATTGCTGGCAACCGAGTAAGCGCATTCGGCACCACATTAACTTTACCCGGATGGTACTTAAGATCAAGATCATAGTCAGCCATCAGCTCCAATCATCTACGCTGCCTCTTGTTAAGCTCTTTCTGCGTGAACACATACTTTAGGCTTTTATGATCGGTGAATACTTCGACCATTTCGTCCAATAAGTAGTGTCTCCAAATCTTCAAGGAGAAAATCACCGCTGCTAGCTCCAAATCATGAGTTGGATAATTCTTCTCATGGGTCTTCAATTATCTCGATGCGCAGGCTATAACCTTCCCATGCTGCATAAGAACACATCCCAAGCCTTTTCCAGACGCGTCGTTGTGAATAACCAACCCTCCGAACCGTTTGGCATGGTCAAAATAGGAGCGGTTGTCAATCTTTGCTTCAACGCCTCGAAAGATGATGCACATCTATCCGTCCATATGAACGGTACATCCTTCTGTGTAAGCTTGGTCAAAGGTTCAGCCAATCGAGCAAAATTCTCCATGAATCTTCTATAGTATCCTGCAAGTCTCAGAAAACTTCTGATCTCCGCTACATTCCTCGGAATCGGCCAATCTTGAACTGCTGCAATCTTCTCAGGATCAACAGTAATTCCATCTTCGGATACGACATGCCCCCAAAACTTCACTTCTTCAAGCCAAAACTCGCACTTGCTCATCTTTGCATATAATCTTTCTTGCCTCAATGTCTGCAGTGCGATCCTCAAGTGTTCTGCATGCTCTTCTAGGCTCCTCGAGTAGACCAGAATATCATCGATGAACACCACTATAAACTGGTCCAAGAACGGTGAAAAGATCCATAAATTTCGCCGGTGCATTCGCGACTCCGAATGGCATCACTAAATACTCGTAATGTCCATACCGAGTTCGGAACGCAGTCTTGCAAATATTCTCTGATTTAACTCGAACTTGATGATATCCGGATCGCAAATCTAGCTTCGAGAATACCCTCGCGCCACTGAGTTTCTCGAACAATTCGCCAATGCGAGGGATCGGGTGCTTGTTCTTAATAGTCACCCGGTTTAATTCTCGATAATCGATGCACATCCTCTTTGTGCCATCTTTCTTCTTGACTAGAAGAACTGGAGCTCCCCAAGGTGAATTGCTGCTGCGAATCCAACCCTTCTCTAGTAATTCGGTAACTTGCTTCTTGACTTCTTCCAACTCCACTGGTGCCACCGAATAGTACGCCTTTGAGATTGGCGCTGCACCAGGAACAAGATCAATCGCGAACTCCACATCTCATTTTAGTGGTAAACCCGAGATGTCCTCGAACATATCCATGAAATTTCTGTCACGACCCGAAATTTGGCCCATAATCGGCACTTAAGCTACGTAACGTCTACAGGCGTACACAACTCAAGTAAGCCGAAACCCTGAAATCTAAACCACCCAAATCTGGATCAACGGAGAAAACATAGTTTTAACATTTGGAAATCAATAAAATCTCTAACTCTAGTTTTTTTTTCTTGAAAATTTCGGCAGCACCTCCTTTGTAAAAACTAGCCCCGAAAACGGGTGCAACACAGATAATATATAAAGCATCCCAAATGGGAGCAAAAATCACGCCCAACAGTGGAGACAATCACCACAACAAGTATACGATGCCGAAGCGAAGAAATATTACAGAAACGACTATAATAAGAAGTAAACTTTTCAACACACCGGCTCCCATGAGCACGGCACCCCAAAGTCACCAAAATAACACAACACCAAATCCTCACAAGTCGTCTCTAAGTCATATACAAACAGTGGTAGATGGAGAATACTAGATCCAACAAAAAGATATACAATGTACAAGCAGATGACCGCAATCCCACCTAAAAGCAAAGGCCCACTGCCTAACGTAGCGGTATCCGCAAAAGTAGAGATGATAAGACGCCCAGCCGCGACTATTCTGAGGGTAAGTCCTGCAAAACACTGTGGCATAACGGGGGTGAGTTGCCAACTCGTGAATAGTAAATAACATCATACTGTAATCGCAGGTATGCACGAACAACGATCTATCTATCACATGTAATCCGATAGCATAAGTATGATAAGTGAATATGCAACAATTATGTAAAGGTACATCATCAGGGTACTACAACTACATGAAACAATGCATAACAACAATAATCCTGAGTGTGTGGGATGATACAATAAAATCTCATGCAAAATCATCAGCATGGAAAAACACCAGTGTTCCTCACCGACACATCAAATCCCAAATCCTCAGGCACCGCATCCACAGATCGGCCCTCACATCCTATAAGTCTCACGGAACCTGAGTGTCTATCATCGACATCCGAAATATCATGAAAACATATACCTGTAAATATATATATATAAGGATATCAACCCCGTATGTCCACCGACGATACGTAATAAAACATGAAAACCTGAGTGTCTAACACCGACACTCGAAACATCATGAAACCCGTGTCTAACATCGACACGTAAATCCTCATAACTCAGGCGCTGTCACCGTGACTGGCCCTGACGATATGTCATACCTCACTCCGGTCGGTATCCCCACGATAACCGCCGAGTCCAAATACAATCACCGGTAGGTAGTGGTCCCACCGCCAGGATTATCGTCTACACCATGAAATCACCACTCGCTCCGGGGTACCATACCGGGTCTACCATGTACCCGCAGACGGTGCCTACCGCTCCTCAAATCGGGTATCACAAGCCAAATCTCAGAACCGAGAAATCACATGGTGGACGCACTGAAATATCATATCAAGAGAAACAGGGTTTTCAAACAATACAGTTTCTTGAAAATACCCCCACGGTTCTCAAATCCATAAATCATATGAAATCCATATCTCAATGCGTAAAACCCATATAAAACTGATATATGCAACATAAAACATCAATATGAGCATATGAAGGGAAAACCGCTCTTAAATGAATCCAGCTTTTAAAATATATCTCGCGGTTCCCAAAATCCTCCGAAAACAAATACAGCATCATATGAGGTGTACATGTAAGTGTAGCAAGGTTTAAGTATCTACATGTAAGCAAGTGGGTATGATGCATTTCATAAGCGCAATGATCACCAACTCAATATCACATATAAAAACAATACCTCTTAGGGTATATACAACTATAGCAAGCATATACGGTATACATGTCAGTATGTGTGCATGATGTACATGTAGCTGAAATCGAGTATATAGTGTACATGTCAATATGTATGCATGATGTACAAGTAACTGAAATTGAGTATATGGTGAACATGTCAATATGTATGCATGATGTACAAGTAACTGAAATCGAGTATATGGTGTACATGTCAATATGTATGCATGATGTATAAGTAACTATAGTAAGATCTACGTGAAGTGGAATAAGGGTCACTACCTCAACTATTCCTGCCCAATGCAATATCACGTACGTATGTGCCCACAATATTTCATATGCACAATGGAATAAGAGTTACTACTCCAATCATTCCTATCCACTACCATATCACGTATGTAGGTGTTTGTGCGTGTCATGGCAATTACTGACGAAGTTGGTGTAGCATACAATCTAGTGCTCGTGCAACATGAACCGTCAGTAATGTGTTATATCTAAAGGTACGAGTCAAGTACAATAGATAATGCTATGCAATGACATTCATATGAAAGTAACTAATATGCAAATTCATGCAGCTATCATATCATATTCGCCCCGACGCATAACGCCATATGGGCGATTTCCCCGTAGATGTTAAATCTACTCACCAATGGTCTCCAGCTATGAAAATCCGACCACCTGCTTCCCCTTGTTCGCAGCGTCTGAAGTCCCCGCTTGCGACGCTATCTTTCCACAAACACAAGAAATAATGCGAACATCTTAGAATCGATCAATATAACGTAAAACTACGTATTAAATAACGCACCAACACTAAACCAACTCGCGAGTGTGCGTCAAGTGGCTAACGTGCGTCACGATACTACCAAACCAAACTGAGTACAGCAGCTGCACCAGATCATGATTCGTGTCGCAAAACGTAACACGCGGACTCAAAACACTAGATTATAGGTAATCGATCTCAGATTTTGCATACTGAATTTACTAAAAAAGTAAACAGTACCAAACACCCCTAGCTAACAGCAGACAACTACCTACAGAGGACAAACCCCAACCCTTTCCTACCCAGCCGGTGTCGCCGGAGTTCGCTTAAGGAGTCGCCGGCCCCAGCCGGTGAGGTGGTCCCCGTCTCTCAGGTGGTGTCTCAGGTTCACTAGTGCATCTCTATAAATTTGTTTGGTCAAGCACTAAAGTCTCCAGATCACAGCAGATATAAAAGCTCTAAAAAGACTTTAAAAATCCGATATCGCACTAATCGATATGCAAAGGGTTCTACGCTACAACTAATGAGCTAAATAACATAAAACTCCTAATTAACAGTGTAGGAATTATACCTAACTACTTGCTCACAAGCTCCAAGCTCTAAGTGATCCAAGAAGCTTACACCAAGACTTGAAGCATGTTTTGTGATATATTTTGGAATATTGGAGAAGTTTTGAGCTAGGATTGAAGAGAAATGAAAGGAAAAAGATTAAAGGCAGTAGAGGGAGAGAAGATCTCGGCCCAGAGAGGAGGTGGGAGTTTTGTGAGGGGTTTCCTAGCAATTACCAACAATAAATGCCATTAATTGCATTCATACACACATATGCATGCATCTACATCTTTTCTTTTCTTTTTTCCTTTAAGTTTAAACTTAAATCCTAGTCCACACAATGAATCTAGGTAAAGTGAGAAGGTTTAGGATTAACTCAACTTAATTTAATGAAAAGATCGCTTAAAGAGAAATTTCCCAATATGTGAATACCGTATTAAAATAATATTAAAATTGGGAAAAATTCAAATTGAACCAAAACGTCCCATATACCCCCAAAGCTTGCGCACTAGCTTTATTTTAGCTAAACTAGGTGCTGGAAAGTCTATATGGTCGTCTGATCACAGTCGAGTTAAAACGGAAAATACCGACAACTTACCCTAAAACGGACAAATTCGCATAACGATTTCTAAAATGTTACAATTTCGAACCACAGATGGCGCTTCCTCCTTATCAACTTCCATCGACGAAAGAACGGCGCTTGTCGGCCTAGCCCTAAACTCTACTGGCCTGACGAAACTGCTACCTCCAGAAAATACAAACTCCGGATGTCCGGGAATCTGGAAAATCACTTTCTGTGCCCTACAATCGATGTGGGCATGGAAAGTGCCGAGAAAATCCATTCCCAAGAAGACATCATAGCTGCCAGTATCAAACACAAAGAATTCTGTAAGTAACTCATGTCTGCAAATAACAACTTAACAATCCTTGCACTATCTACTAGATATGATCTTCCCATTCCCAGTGTGTATGTCCCAGCAATTAGACAGGGCCGTGCAAGAAATCAAGTGTGCAGCAATAAACTTGGACGACATACAACAATGGGATGCACCAGAATCGAACAATGTTAATGCAGGAAAAACATGAACAAGTAGGATACCCGAAATGATTTCACCTGAAGCTAAACACTGAAGAAGATAAGCACGGTAAACAAGATTCAAGCTTGCAATAAAATATAAACTGGTAAGCAAGAGAAGAAAGGCAATATTATGACTATAAAACAAGGAGATGAATCAAGACTAGGACTCTAAGTTACTTAAATAGAGTACCGCATTGTAACCATGCTGCAGTTCATAGTTACAATTACATAACTCCGTTCAAGTCGCCCAAATCCTAGTATCAGAATCGAAAGAATAGGATGGGAGAAACAATAGGGAACCAAAAGGATTTCAAGTCGAGATGCAAGGTCATTCCATCTCGTCAAGATAAAGGGTCAAGAGAAAGATAAGATTCATGAATGACGACAACAATATGGCAGGACATGTTCCTAATTACAGGTTTTCTGATTCGTGTATTGGGTCTAATATCCAACTACAGAAGAATCAAACCCGATTAACCTAAATCCTATGGCTCTGATACCAAATAAACCCTGTCACGCCCCGCTTCCCAGAGTGCGCTAAGATCGGCACGTGACAGAGCCAACCATGCTACCTGTGGCTAGGAAACATCCCTCCACAGTCATATTACGACTGTCTATAAGATATCAAGAACAGTAGAAATAAATAATCTATCTAGTACATGTCCATATGCCAGAATAAACGAGCCAAGAAATATAATTATGCGGAAGCAATAAATCCAATAAACAATAACGTCTGGAAAGTACGTCCCAAATACGGGCTCACAACAGGAAATGAAAGTACGGCAATAAAACTAAACTAAACTAGATACTAACAGGATCCTTACTGCTCGGCCTGACGGCGGAAATACTTCTGATCAGCCTGCGAAAGAGACAGAGGATCTGGGCCATGCAAAACCCAGACGTAAGTGCGTCATAATATCAAACAATAAAATATAATCAGGAGGTAACAAGATATACAGGCATGAGCATAAACAATAACATGAATGTAATAAGTAAACACGGATATAGAACAGTAAAGTGTATCAGTGTATGTGACGTGCGGTGATCAATCTAAACTGTGCTACTGGGTTATCTATTCTAAAGTTTGTTTGAAATCAATCGCTGTACTCCTCCATGTAACTCAAAAGAATATGTCCCGTTATCCCTCGGGACCACGGATCAGGTAGTAAGAGTCATGAATGACTCTGTCCCGTTATCCCCCGGGACCACGGATCAGGTAGTAAAAGTCACGAATGGCTCTGTCCCGTTATCCCTCGGGACCACGGATCAAGTAAGAATCACGAATGATTCTGTCCCATTATCCCCTAGGACCACGGATCAAGTAATACCCTTTTAAGCTACACTTCAGTTACACTTTTGATTTTCCCATACCCCCAAGGTTATGTGTTCAAGTCAGGTATTGATAATCTGGATCTAATGCCAACACAGGATCAAGCAAGTATAGGTTTGTCTATGCAGACAACAGAATACGTCTGTCAGGACAACATGTCAGGATTGTCGGCATTAGAAACAGGATTAGGTAATAGGTCAAGTGGTGGTGTATCAGGTCATGACAGGTAGTGCATAGGTATCAAACGGATGCTCATAATAAAACTGCAGCAAGTACGGGTGCACGATAAAAGTACGGATGCACAGTAAAACACGGATGCACAAATAACTATCAGGGATTGCATCTACAACTCTATGACTATGCAGGATGCACATTATCAAGCATGGGGTGTTAATACAACAGTAACATGAAATAATATGATCTGTAGATGCAACTATACATATAATAAATGATACGGATGCACACGGTTATCCGAAAATGGTAAACATTAATATGGATGTACAATACAATCAACATGTGATATTTTTATTCATATGGATGCAAAACATATATCATGGCATGTAGCAAGATAAACTTGCATGCGACTAGATATGTAAATAACAGTATGGATGCATACGGGTATCGAAAAACTGTAAATTTGTAATATGGATGCACAATGTAATAAACATGTAATATTTTTATTCATATAGATGCAAAATATGTATCATAGCATGTAGCAAGATGAACTTGCATGCGACTATATATGTGATAAATGATACGGATACAAACGGCTATCCAACACAGTAAAACAGTAACATGGATGTATAATGCAGTCAACATGTGATATTTTTATTCATACGGATGCAAAATATGTATCATAGCATGTTGCAAGGTAAACTTGCCTGATCGGATCTCACGACGGGGTGCGTACGCTGCGTCCGAAGTCGGGTAAACATCACGATGTACACACGACGTACATAACAGAACTAGGCAAGGTAAGAACGTGACCACGCTGGCTGGGGACGTCTACCGGGTTGCCCGGATTGTCGGCGACGGCATGGCTCAAGCGATCACAGGAAAACCAAGAAACAAGAAAAGAGAGAGAAGAAGAAGTTGAAGAAGAAAAAGGAAGAAGAGGTTGTGGTGGTGTTCAATGGGGTTGTATCGGGTCAGAAGAGATGGCAAGGGGACGTCGACGAGGCTGGTCGGCGGTGAGGGTGCCGGCAAAGGCGACGTGGGCGAGACGGAGGTTGCAGGGAGTGCGGTTTCTTGGTGTCGGTTCAAAACATAAATCAAAAAATGAAAGCAAGGAAAGCTTGGGGTGCAGGGAGGATGAGAGGAGGTCGAGGTGATGGGGATGGAGACGATGGAGGTCGGAGCTCTGGCGACGTGGGCGTGCAGGCGAGGGTGAGGTGAAGGCTGTGGGTTGCGACAAGGATTGCAGGGTGTGAGGGGGTTCACGTCGGGGATCTTCTTGTCGGGTTGAAGTGGAGTGGAGGAAGAAGAGGAGACAGGGATGCTGATGAGGGTGAGGCTATGACGGCGACGAGGGCGGAGAACGGAGGCGACGACGTTCTTGCGATGGGTTCGTGCAGGGGTTTGCAGGCGTCGGGAGATAGAGGAAGAGGTGAAGTCGGCGACTTGATGGGGAGAAAGGTGATGAGGGTGGTGACGAGGCCGACGAGGGAGATCGGCAGCGAGGCGAAGGGCGCGAGTGTGGGTTCGAGCGCACGCAGGGTGGAAAGAAAAGATGAGGACGGAGAGAGAGAGAGAGGGACGTGGATAATTTATCTGATTGGGAAAAAAGTGTGGGTGTAAGTGTGTGTGTATATATATAGTGTATGAGAGAGAGAGAGAGAGCTGTACCAATCTTTTAGTTAAGGAAAATATAAAAAATATATATTTAGTTAAATTTTTATTTATATTCGTATAAAAACAGTTTAATATATTAGGATTTAAAATATTAATAAATTTGAGTTTTTTGGCTAATACAGAAATACTCCAAAATACACCCGGGTTGGGTCTAAAATTATGGTTTGAAAATACGAATAATATACGTATCAACCAAAACCAAAATATGATATCCGGGTAACGAAAATGCATACCCCCAAGAACGGATACACGTAGCGTGCATGTAGCTATCCAAACGGGTCCGTTTCTCTGAACGGGACGAGAACACGATGTACGGACGCTACGACAGGGTTAGGGGTATCATGCAGGCCATGCTAAATATTTTTAAAATATTTTATTTGACTTTATTTGTTTTATTAAAAAAATGCAGATGCCAGATATAATGCAGTTATATAACATGAAAGTGCACGGATCCTCATAACCAACAGGGATAAATCATAAATAGAAATCAAGACGAGTTTCCAGCAAGCGGATCGGGTCGGATGTAAATACAGATGCCAATTACACTATTCGCACCCAAAACACAATAAATCAAGAAATAGCCATAAATAAAGAAATACCCGAAATAGAACTGGTATAAATGAACTAGGGTGTTACATGAAAGAAAAGTGTTTGAGTTCAAGTTAGGGTTTTTATAAAGTGTTCATGATTACATGGTGTAGTTTAACATACTAAGACATAGAAAACTTAGTCTAGTTGCTAATTTGTAAATTGTTGTATTTAAATTGTCCTAATTAGGATTTTTGGCAAACTAGGTTTTTATAAAATATATATATATATAGGTGAGAAAAAATTCTAGTGAGGGTTTTCTTCACATTATTAACATTATAAATTGTAGTTTAACACTTTAGGTCATGCAAAACTTAGTCTAGTTGATGATTTGTGCATTGTTACTTTAAAATTGTTAAAATTGGATAAAATTGCAAACTAAAATTTTTGGATTAATACAAATTGGTGTGATAAATTTATAGTAATGGTTTGTATGACTTAGTTATGATATTTAGTGAATATTATGGCCACTAGTTTTGTTAAAACATCAAGTTTCGAACTAAAACGGTTATTTGATGCTTTCTAGGTTTTCGGAAATAAATCAATTTGATTTATTTTGAGGTTTTGATGAGTTACAACTTATTTCATATAATAATTAGTGGGTTGTGAAACCACGATTGGTACGTTTGGGTTTTTTCTCGATCAATTGGCGTTTGTACGTCGATGTCGAGGGTTATTTGATTCTTTTGCATGAGCGGGTCATAGGTTTTAACTTATGCGCGTTTCGTGTGCCGTTTTGGTTTCGTCCACGATTTCGGTTTACGATATGATATATGTTTGCATATAGGCACCTCTCACGTGGACTTCGGATGATGAAGAAGATGATGGCGACATCGACTTCGGCAGACAAGGACCAGGTGAGTAGATGTATATCTACGGGGGAAGTCAGGTGGATGGCGTATAGCACCCCCGCAACTTCGTAGGATATGACGTGGTCTTGATATAGATATATATAGATATGCTATTGCGAGATACGAATACTGAGCAAGAAAGATTTTAGGAGACCACGGATCAGAATTTGTGTAAGTTGGATGTTAGTGCTTTTAGCCTAGTTCGTAGTCGCGAGACCCTAGAGTATAGGTTGGCACACCCACACACATACACACACTTATTATCTTGGGTGTATATGTATATATATATATATATATATATATATATATATGTATAGGCATGTGAGTAAGTGTATATATATATATATACACGGGTGATGAGGATATTATATGATACTTGGGAATGAGTCGATATGATCGGGCATGATTGCCATGAGATATTTGATATGTGATCGAGATATGATATGAGATATGTTATGATATTTATAACGGATCATTTGGGCGATGTGTATTCATATATGATAATATGTGTTGATGACATTGGAATATACGAGACTTTAGAACAGTACCTTGATTGTGATATTGATTGATGACGATACCCAAATGAATGATGATGTATATATGATAGATGACCCATACCCCGATTTTAGGATGCCGTACGATGGATTTTACCGTACGAGATATAGATGTGATGATTGATCCGCACTCTTGACATGAGGAAGTCGTACTTTGTACATGATGCTATTGAGGCTGGATCGCCGACTACTAGAGATATCGACTCAGACTTTAGGTGGATTTTTCTTACCTTTCAACCAGTTCTTTAGTTTAATCCCTTAGTTGGTTAGGTAGATGCTAGTTTAGGCTCGAGTCATACATATTTTCAAAACTAGCGAATCGTGCGCATTTTTTACAGACAGCTGAGGGATACTACGAATTTTTTTTCAAAGGACGCATCTTTTCTCAAAAACCCCGTAGCCCTACTTTTCTAAAAACCACGATTCGTGCTATTTCAAACACCAAACTGTATGACTCAGGATAATGTATATTCTTCATTGCTACGGTTACTTCATCATTCTTCGTATGTTCTTGTTGCTCTCATCGTATTTTATGCTTATGCACGTGTTTTCCTTAATAATTATGAACCCTGTCTGTTAGGACACCAGCACCATTACCGATGATGCGCATGTTTCACATTGCTTGCCGGCTCACACACATCATCATTGGTAATTGCCATGTTACGTACACTTTAGAACATATTATTTCATTGATATAATCAGCTAAATGCTAGTTCCAACACAATATTTGTGTGATTGCTCTTATGTGTTAGCTTAGAGATTGTATTCTTTACCTAGATACTTCATACTTTCATATATTCATTCATGTACTATTTTGAGGCCTTATGCCGATATTCACTATTTACTTACTCTTGATTCTTGGATTTCAGATTTCCATGAGATTTCTGGATTTTGGGGAAAACCGCAAGAATTTTATAAAACTTTTATCATTATTTAAAAAATAGAAATTGCGGTTTTCTCGTGATATGATGTGTGTGGCGTCCACCATGAGTTTTCTCGGTTCTTGAGCTATATCATATATCCGATTCGAGGAGGGGGATGCACCGTCTGCGGGCATATGGTGGACTCGGTGCGGTACCCCGGGGCAAGAAGATTGCAGATGATAGCGTTGAGCCCGGCAAGGGAGTACTACCGACCGGTTATTGTTGTTATTTTTGACGCGGCGGATATCCGGAGGATACCGACCGTGGTCGTGAGATTGGATGATATGGGCCGATCTGGACTGCCGGAGCCTAAATACAGAGATATTGAGATTTGAGATACAGAGATATGAGATATTGAGATTTTGAGATATACCTATTTTGTGTCAATACTTGACACGGATTTCTGTCGATTTCACTGACAAGGTTTCAATTTTATTATACAGATTCATTGATGTTTTTCTTATATCAGATTATTCAGATTTCATGGTTGATTTTCTCATTCATGATGCATTCATACATCAGATATATGACACATTACTGTTTAGTGACACTGGCACGATGCACTGAGTATTGCACTTATGCATATATTATTACCCTGTCACTACTAGATGACTAGTGTTATGAAAGTATATTATTATGACCTACGAGATCGTCGTGCATGCGATTTCTACCCGCAGATGTCTTTTACTCACGAGTTGGCAACTCACCCCCGTTGTGCCAAAATTTCTTGTAGGTTTAGATGGTACAGGTTTCCTTGGCGGCTTGCTGGCATATCGCTTTCATTCAGGGTGATTGCTTGGTAGGTTGGTTCACTTGTATCGTGACCGCCGTTGTTCTTTTATTTATTCCAGTTGTATCTAGTAAGCTGTAAGTCGGCGGGGGCGCCCCGGCCGTCAATCCGACGCCGGAAACGCGAAAACAAAAACTTTCAAAAACTATTGAACCGGCACCACCGCGCACTTTTCACCCGGATCGGGCCATTAACCTAGCTAACTAGCAAACAAGAAAAGAGTGGAGAAGTTATACCACGCGATCCGTGTCCTTCGGTCTTCATCTCCACTCCGATCTCTCGCGGAATCTCCGTCCATCATCGTCTCGTCGGAAAGGGCACCACGTAGCCGGAATCTTTTACGGGCTCCCGCCTCTTGACCGAGACAACTCGGGTGCGAAGTTGGCTAGCCGACGCGTCCAAGACATGCTATAGAATAGTGTAGTAAACTTGTCTCTTGGGGTTATGAGGTTGCCATGATGTGGTGGAGGTGAAGAAAGCAACTTAAAACTGTGTTTATGAACTTGGTAGCATGAAAAATGATATGAAACATTTTTCCTCACTCAAAAATGAAATGATCCTCTCTCTCCCTCCTCTTCAAGTGGCCGGCCTCATCAAAAAGGAAAATGGTGGAGAGTTCTCCACAAATAATGCAAGGAAGGATTAATACAAAGGAAAAATGGTCACACCAAAAATCAAGTCTCAATCCTTTCACACAACCATCATGAAAGAAGCAATGAGTAAGACAAGAATGGAATCTCATCATGATGAAGCCATTTTACAAAGAACCCCCTCCACCATAACTAATTTGCACAATTGCAAATTAGCCCCTCCAACGATAAAGTCCGGCCGTGAAGGAACAAAGGAAAACCGGCCGGAACGGAATGCAAACTGGAAACTTCAGAAAACTGATCCCGTAATAAATTACAGGAAAACCCCGCTATTGCAAATACATGCCCGCATTTGTATTCCCACCGAACACAAATGCAAAGAGACAAAACTACACTATCAAATACTAGGATCCGGCTTAAGCCAAAGCCGGCTAGTAAAATCCGTCCGATCACGATCCGTGCAATACCGCACGTATCTGATCGAACCCTGCCATATCTCCATACGGCCTCTACAGCGTTTCGCCCGAAACCTGAGTAACTGAGTGTGGTGGACTCTAAAGACTCGTCAATACCTTGGTTGTGGATTTAACCACTAGCAAGTCAGAGGTATAAGCTAATACGTAACGAGCTACCAGGTATTGACCAAAAGGGACGTCGATGAGCGAACTCATCCTGACACCCAACTGAGCCTGTCAGTGACAATATCCGTACAGTCCGGTCCGTTCGTCTATGAGCATCGCATGGCGGGCCTATGGGGTTGTTAAAAGTCAGACCCCCAAAAGCGGTACAAGTCGTGTCGGAGTGTAGCCCAGAACACCCTGAGATACTACTGGAATACCTACCAGCAAATCTCCTGCCTTGGCCAAGGACTTTTCATATTCTGACTCTCCTCGACACAGCGCGATCTCACCCCCAATACCGGGAGAGACGAACCCCTGCAGATCCGCTCACTGCCTCCATGTGGCTCGGGACTGTACCCAACTAAAACCTGTTTGCACGACTCCTTTGAGCCATGGTAGGGTAGTAATCAAAGCACAGAGGGAACTCACACGAGACAAATGACGATCTCAGGTCGATGAACTAACCTGTACACATGTCACCAGGGAACTGCTATCTGACGTCTGGTATAATCCCAACTAGCAGGTTCCCGGCGAGTCCTGTCCGGTGTACTCATAACCCAATGAGCACCTGTATACATCTTAGGTGAACCAACTGACACCAGTGGCTTGTGAGACCGGCCACCGCCCCTCGTCGGGGTCTCGACTGTATACACTAGTCTACTCTCGAGAATCGATGCCCTGTCTCGAAACTCCCACGACTAGGGACCTTTTAAGGATGTGCTTATAGACTCCAGCTCTCACTTATATGATCGCCCTCATATTGCTGGTAGTCAAGCAAGAATCCTAGGGGCTCTATCAACGTGTAATAGTGACTCATAAGGTCACCTAAAGCAGTACACGATGATAAAGATAAATCAGATAGCATACTATCATCTTGAGTAAGACTGTCCTACTGGGACAGGTCCTCCCCTCAATCATTGCAATCACGTGCCTGTGATCCAATAATTGACTCTGAGGGCACTATCTCCAACAATCTCCCACTTGCACTCAAGGCTAATTATTGCGATGTCGCATACTCACAGCCCGTGTGATACCGAACACCCAACTCCTTTACTAGTCAGCCTCACAAAGCTCGTTTGCGAAACTATTGCGTTCGAGGAATAGCCTCAGTGAATGGATCCGCTCTGGTGTTTCTTTCTATGTCTCTCTATATCTCAAGTTCGCGGAGAAAGCCATCTCCCAAAATGAGCAATACCTGTCTTAGAATGTGTCTGGATGTCTGATGGGACCTAGCTCATAAATGAATTCCAAATCCAAACTTCTTAGACTGTATCGTCAACTGAACTTAATCAGTATCCTGCGCCATGCCTTCCCTCAGTATCTACCTGGACCATCTGTCCAAAATACTGCCCCTCGTCAGAGGGAAAACTATAACTCTGACAGCCACTCTGCCATCCAGGTCACCTTGGAAGCCTGGAATGATAACTGTCTCCCGAAGGAGAATGCTGTTATCATATCTCTAGAACATTCACTTATGTTCTAAAACTGCTTCCGACTGTTTCCCCAGGATTGGATCAATATCAACTTATTGCATCTACTGCAAGAACAACATCTGGTGTGGTACTTGACATCTCATGATTGACTCAATTGCCTAAGCAAGTGATCTGCCAATCATGCGTATCCCTCTCCCCTTTAGTCTGTAAGACACCTTTAGAGAGGGTGACTCCATTACCTGCAGGTACACCACCATGCCAGGAGTCGTCCATTCTAAATACTCATAGAATGCTGTCAAGGTACCCTGATTAGGAAACCACCCAAATCTAGATCTAGTAACCAGAATGTCTGATGTAAGATCCAAGTCCTATGAGGAGAAACTACTGTGTGACGACCAAAGTATAACCGATCGTAGTATAGGAATATCACTTCCTACTCTGTGTATGTCATCAAATACCAGGACATCACACCCTACTACCTTCTCAACAGATCCATCCCCTATTCTGATGAAGTCAAACCTATGACTGTCATATCAGAAATAGATGATCTATCTCCGCTATATCTGTTTTAGTTTATAAATAGACATAAGCATGATGTCCACCAATGCTTCCGCTGCTCCCACTGACTACGACAACCCTTTGGCAGAGTCATATACACGTACGCTTCTAAAACCAGTTTAGAACGACGCTATACTCATCCTCCTGCCGGGTCTCATAGTCTGGAACAACAGCAATGGCAAGTCTGGGTAAACAAGAACCTCTCTGCCACCGTCCTTGAGTATATCGAAGTACCTCTCGGGTGCCTGAGGTTACCCACCTTATCTGCGGAGTGGCCAATGGAATGTCAAACCAGATTGAATCTTTAGGTTCCTATCAAATCTTCAGTAATCATTTGTGGTTCTGGAATCACTTCCAGTTCTACCATACTCCCACTACTGTTTTATGAAAAAATCCATTTTTAATAAAACTGTGGCGAGTTAAGAACAATATCACTATTGATCTTCCAGATGGTAGAAAGTCAACCCTCATCATAGCCCGAGTCAACCCACAAACAGCCATTACAGAAACGTGCCTTGAGTTATCCGGAGTCTGGTTTTAAGCATAAGCCGGACAACTCCCCGTATCTTAACATCGTTAAGATATGAACTTTTCTATATCCAATATAGAAACAGAGGCACTGATTTAATTGAACCAGATTCAAATCATGCAGCTGTCTCCAGTGCATGTCAACTGAATGGAAGGAGGCCGATCAGCGTTACTCAACTTAGGAATACTTCCAATTATGAGTAACCTGAAAGAGAAGCAAGTTCTCTTAACCATTACTATCAACTGAATACCATATACAAGTATCTACATCTTCGATCACTTTGAAGAATCCCGAAACTTGCAATACCCGGTTCTCTACTTTATTCTTATACCTATAACTTTTCAAAACTTCGACCCTGTGTTTCTATGAAACACTTGTCTAAAAACCAGAGAAGTCATAAGTAAACCGAATATAGTACAAGAACCAACCCCTCCGTCCTAATGGACACTGGACAATATACAATACTCTGTACAGTCCCCTGAGTCTAGCGACTCAATCACTGTATGTCGTAGGTTGAAAACTGTACTTTTGGTTAAGAAGAATTACACCGCTGTTCAATGCTCCTTACCTAACCATCCACTGGTATAGGTAAATGTCATAGAAATAATTTCAAAAAGGTATGTCTCACTCTATAAAAATAGACGTGCAGATATATCAATTTGAAATTGGTGCACAACAACGGATATTCAAAACCAAATATTTGCTGACCGGCAAACAACCCAGGTGACTTCCTCAAATATCACCAATTACAACGAATCCCGATATAATGAGGATGGTCACCTAATTCCCAATAACTTACTCCCACTCATCATCTGAAAAACCATACAGATGTGAGAACCATACCTGGTAAATACATACCCTGGAGCAAGTGTCTAATTGGGAAATCAGTTTTCTATTAACAGTACACAGTGAAACTGAAACATTGAAATGTTTCGATAGGGTATCCTGGTATTCCTTAGTAATGCCTCTTCCATTATCCAGATTCACAACTATAACCGTATAATTCTTTGCCACTTCTCCAAATCCCTTTATATGTCTTTAGTCATTACCTTCTGTACACCCCTTTAGGCCAAATGGTTTTCTTCATTCCCTACCGTTCGGCACCAGCCTATGGTTTGGAAGAAGACTATCCAATAAGCATAAAGGGTGTACTGTCCTAATCCTAGGAGCACTCGCAACGCGAGAGAAGGTGAAGATAAAAGACACCTGAATGTACTTTATTCCTATTTCTCCTGAACCAGGATCCATCCCCGAACTGGAACAAGTTCCTTTCGAGTTCATATATAACCATACGATGGATTATCCAATCAACTGGGATCTTTGTAGTGATACGGAGTGTCTTGGAGAAATACAAAGGTGATTTAGGATTGGCGAAGAAATACTTGGTTTGGTCGTGAATAGCGGTCGCAATTTACTTTGCCCTCTTACCAATCCCTTGCTTTGTCTGAACTTAATACCTTCTGCACACCGTTCAGGCTAATTGGTTTTCTTCATTCCCTACCGGTCGGAACCAGCCTACGGTTTGGAAGAATACTATCCAATTTGCGTAATAGGTGTACTACTCCTAAACCAAGGAGTACTCGCAACCTGAGAGAAGGTGAAAAGAAAAGACAACTGAATAGTCCTATCCATTTTCTCCAGAACCAGAAACCATCCTCGAATTCCTTCGAGTTCGTATATAACCATACGATGGTTTTGTCCAATAGAAGTGGACGTTCGTAGTAATACGGGGTGTCCTGGAGAAAAGGGTAAAAGTAGGAGTGGCAATGAGGTTTGCAACTCTGACAATCCAAAAGCCAGTGTTAAGAAGGTTCGGTCAACTTGGTCACTGAGTCATAGTCTAGGGTCGGGTCAATGGTTGCTGCCAAAGAGAGAGAGAAAAGAAACACTCAGCGTGCACTCTAACCTAGATCAGAATGGTTGTCACTTTATCTAATCAGGAAACCTCCCACTGTAACGTCAAATTCTTCCCCAAACCTGAAAGAAGAATTAGCCGGGATCACCCGAGGAGTAAACCAACTCATCAGTGGGAATAGGGATCCAACTATCATCGCATGATAACGTGACGGAATCCGCTCACGTTATCACACTCCAGAAAGTATGCGCATATCTGGCAAGTTTCAGTTCTTTTGAAACTCCCGATGTGGATTTTTACCCCATGCTCTTATGACCTTGACGAAGGCCAACAAATCATAAGTCACATGTCAAGTTCTAACCGTCATTATCCAGGTTAATTTGAACCCACCCGTACAAGCCCTTGACGAAGGCCAACAAGGCTATACGACTGTTCCAAACCAACGCATCTATCTATGCAGCAGAAAGGTAACAAGCAGCTACCATACACTATGCCTTGACGAAGGCCAACAAACATAGCATGAATACTACGTGCTACCCGTCTGAAACGACGGAGGGCTACGAATGGTTTCTGGCGAAAACCTTTAACGTAATGAACTTGATATCGTTGAAGGAACCGGATAGCTTTTAAAAATATAGTGACGAAAACCTTGGCTAAAGAGGTCACTCCCGGTGAAGGGATCTCGGCTCTTTCCCCGTAGAATGAGGTGCAGGATATTCCAACTGATTACCACGATGCAAAGCAAAAGTAATCGGCTATAGTGAAGTTATTGCCCTGACGCAAACTTCTGTCCAAGGGGTCACTCCCGGTGAAGGGATCTCGGACCTTGCCTCGTCGACTGAGGAGCAGGATATTCCAACTGAATACCACGATGTAAAACAAAAGAGAACGCCCTTGCAATAACAGCTTTTTGAAAAGTGTTCCAACAACATCAGAATAGGTTTGTTTATCTTGCATTGATCCGAATCAACGCAGTCCCATCAATTGATCACACCAATAAAGAACGAAAATATACTGACGTACGTATATGCCATCCGTATTCGCCACTGGGTCCCGTCATCACCCGTTAGGTTAGCTAACTAACGACAGAGCGGGGACTGGACTAGCGCGGATAAAAAACATATACAACATCTACTAGTATAATTTTCGCTCAAGGCGTGATAAAAATGCAGCAACACAGAAATGTATAGCAACACAGAACAATACAGATATCTGGGATCCCCGGGTTTCACAGAGCCGCTGCTGAAACCCGACGTTCCCCTGGTCGTATGGATAGCCTGCGCAATGAAATCCTAGACCCCTACGGGCGCGGCAAGTTACCCGCCAAAACCTGAAGCGAGGCAGCCCCCTTCAGCAACGTGAATGGACCACCCAGCATTTCACGAAATCCGATAACTTGGGCACCCCTCTTGGGTCAACCTGTACCCCCTACGAGTGCGGCGAATAGCCCGCCAATTCTAGAGTGAAGCCCCCTCCGTCTCAACGCCATGAGATGCGGGCCCGTTGCCTTCTAGAACCCGGCTATCCGTACACCCCTCCGCGGGGTAATCCTAGTACAGAAAGTAAAATATGCATACAACGGGTACATCGACCGCAACCTGGTCGTGCCCCAAAATAATAATACAAACAGGCAGTGACGGCAGTCCACATGTCGGACGCTCGTCCCGCAATATCAAATGTACATATAAAATAAAACTGTACTACCACTGCAACCAGGCTATCCCCCACGACCAATCCGCAACATCACAGCAACACACAGAACATCAACGTGAATGTCACGTTCGCAAATCCGTCTAACCGGGCTATAGCAGTTACACAGGATTTACCGATCAAGTGACATTCACGGTCGCAGATATAATGTAAATACTGTGAACTGGCATGTTTAAAATATCCGATCGAACAAATATATCGAAGTGGGCCCTAAGGAGTACTGTAGCACTTACAGAAAATCTGGGCCCAAAAAGAATGTTCCAAAAACCCCATTTCTCAGACTAGGATCCACTGGAAAAAAAATGGTGCAGTGAAGCTTTATTATTGCGGCGGAACCGCGGCCAAAGTGGGGTTATGGCCGCGGTTCCGCGGCCTTATAGACGAATCAGGTCACCAAATTTTTTCCGTGTTCTTAGAATTCTCTTCACATGTTTCTGAAACAACCTGAAAAATTTTTTGAGCTTGAAAAAATTCGACAGAGAACACATGCACACAAAATCGGGTTTTCGGGATTTTTGTTCGATCGAGGATGTAAACACACTAGAGCAAGCTAGGTAGGTTAACGGCGTGTCTCTGATACCAATGTAAGTCCGCGGGGGCGCCCTGGCCGTCAATCCGACGCCGGAAACGCGGAAACAAAAACTTTCAAAAACTATTGAACCGGCACCACCGCGCACTTTTCACCCGGATCGGGCCATTAACCTAGCTAACTAGAAAACAAGAAAAGAGTAGAGAAGTTATACCACGCTATCCGTGTCCTTCGGTCTTCATCTCCACTCCGATCTCTCGCGGAATCTCCGTCCATCACCGTCTCGTCGGAAAGGGCACCACGTAGCCGGAATCTTTTACGGGCTCCCGCCACTTGACCGAGGCAACTCGGGCGCGAAGTTGGCTAGCCGACGCGTCCAAGACATGCTATAGAATAGTGTAGTAAACTTTTCTCTTGGGGTTATGAGGTTGCCATGATGTGGTGGAGGTGAAGAAAGCAACTTAAAAATGTGTTTATGAACTTGGTAGCATGAAAAATGATATGAAACATTTTTCCTCACTCAAAAATGAAATGATCCTCTCTCTCCCTCCTCTTCAAGTGGCCGGCCTCATCAAAAAGGAAAATGGTGGAGAGTTCTCCACAAATAATGCAAGGAAGGATTAATACAAAGGAAAAATGGTCACACCAAAAATCAAGTCTCAATCCTTTCACACAACCATCATGAAAGAAGCAATGAGTAAGACAAGAATGGAATCTCATCATGATGAAGCCATTTTACAAAGAACCCCCTCCACCATAACTAATTTGCACAATTGCAAATTAGCCCCTCCAACGATAAAGTCCGGCCGTGAAGGAACAAAGGAAAACCGGCCGGAACGGAATGTAAACTGGCAACTTCAGAAAACTGATCCCGTAATAAATTACAGGAAAACCCCGCTACTGCAAATACATGCCCGCATTTGTATTCCCACTGAACACAAATGCAAAGAGACAAAACTACACTATCAAATACTAGGATCCGGCTTAAGCCAAAGCCGGCTAGTAAAATCCGTCCGATCACGATCCGTGCAATACCGCACATATCTGATCGAACCCTGCCATATCTCCATACGGCCTCTACAGCGTTTCGCCCGAAACCTGAGTAATTGAGTGTGGTGGACTCTAAAGACTCGTCAAAACCTTGGTTGTGGATTTAACCACTAGCAAGTCAGAGGTATAAGCCAATACGTAACGAGCTACCAGGTATTGACCAAAAGGGACGTCGATGAGCGAACTCATCCTGACACCCTACTGAGCCTGTCAATGACAATATCCGTACAGTCCGGTCCGTTCGTCTATGAGCATCGCATGGCGGGCCTATGGGGTTGGTAAAAGTCAGACCCCCAAAAGCGGTACAAGTCGTGTAGGAGTATAGCCCAGAACACCCTGAGATACTACTGGAATACCTACCAGTAAATCTCCTGCCTTGGCCAAGGACTTTTCATGTTCTGGCTCTCCTCGACACAGCGCGACCTTACCCCCAATACCGGGAGAGTCGAACCCCTGCAGATCCGCTCACTGCCTCCATGTGGCTCGGGACTGTACCCAACTAAAACCTGTTTGCACGACTCCTTTGAGCCGTGGTAGGGTAGTAATCAAAGCACAGTGGGAACTCACACGAGACAAATGACGATCTCAGGTCGATGAACTAACCTGTACACATGTCACCAGGGAACTGCTATCTGACGTCTGGTATAATCCCAACTAGCAGGTTCCCGGCGAGTCCTGTCCGGTGTACTCATAACCCAATGAGCACCTGTATACATCTTAGGTGAACCAACTGACACCAGTGGCTTGTGAGACCGGCCACCGCCCCTCGTCGGGGTCTCGACTGTATACACTAGTCTACTCTCGAGAATCGATGCCCTGTCTCGAAACTCCCACGACTAGGGACCTTTTAAGGATGTGCTTATAGACTCCAGCTCTCACTTATATGATCGCCCTCATACTGCTGGTAGTCAAGCAAGAATCCTAGGGGCTCTATCAACGTGTAATAGTGACTCATAAGGTCACCTAAAGCAGTACACGATGATAAAGATAAATCAGATAGCATATTATCATCTTGAGTAAGACTGTCCTACTGGGACAGGTCCTCCCCTCAATCATTGCAATCACGTGCCTGTGATCCAATAATTGACTCTGAGGGCACTATCTCCAACATAATCTCCATCAACCAGACTTGTATTATTTGGTAGATTTAGAAGACCAGTTGTTATTTCTTTCGACCTTAGAGTCGCGCTTGTATTATTATGGTTTTCTGGTGGATTTTGGTCTTCTTCTGAGTTTTGTTCCTCGCCCTTCGGCGTTGTATATTATATTGCTTGCATGGTTGTGACCGCCAATTGGCGAAAAGTTAGCTCCCGCTTGGGGATGCCTTTATTATTGCTTATATATATTCTTGTTTGTACCCGTTTGGAACCAGTTTTTACTAAGGAGACTTTGCCGAAATTTTTGAGAAAATTTGATGTTGCTTTTAAATATGTTTTCCTTCACTTCTTTTTTTAAATGGTTTAGGTTATGGGCTTCGGCTTACTTAGATTACGTTACGCCTTTAGACGTTTTGTAATTTAAGTGCCGGCCACGTTCCGTACCTTTGGGTCGTGACAAAGTTGGTATCAGAGCGTTAGGTTTTACCTTCCACGTGTAGGATGACCCTTGGTTTATGGAGTAGGTGACTAAAGTAGAGTGACGTACCGTATGTATGTTCCGCGGTATACTTACTATACGCTACTCCGCTTAAGAAGCCTTAGGATGCACATTTCTTTGCACTGTATTCTATTCGTTCCTTTTATCTATCTTCGTCGATATCAGATGGTGGTTTCTGTTTCCACGGTCGCACAGGCAGAGAGAGCTACGGCTAGAGTTGAGGTCAGCATGAGCGTTTAGATATGTCGTTTACTATGTTTTCTTATGGACACGAGTGTTAGATATCTGCACCAGGTGATCGGGTCACTGCTAGAGACCGGCTAGAATATAATGACCGTTAATGTAGCGTCTATTCTTAAGGATCGAGGCAATGTTTAGCGTGCGGACGAAGGGTATTCACATGTAGTCTAGGCGAAGTTAAAACGTTCGAACGAATGTCAGAAACCCATTTTCCTAGGTTTAAGGTATTCGGAAGAACATGCATGTAATTCTATGCACCCTCTAGAAGAATGAAACCCTAACTCGATATAATGACCATTAAGGTTTGCGGCAGTTCCGCGGTGCCATTAGTGTGGCTTGGGTTTGCCCTTCTACGGCTGGTCCGCAGGTGCTGTGGAATGTACTGGATATTTTTAAACTGTACTCGAGTGTTGAGCTCTCGAGGAATAATGGGACTTTGATGAATCGATCGAAAAGTTTAATGTAGTCCGGATATCATGTGATGAGATACATTATTTGGGAGACTCTAGATATGAGTATAACCGTTTGTAGCACCGTTCTTACAGCTACAAAGAGACGAGTTCGAATCAATCGACACCAGAGAAAAGAGGAGACTTGGACCCAGGATCGGTCGTATCACGCACACCCAGTAGACCAGAGTTCGGCATCGTCGACGAGACATGTTATGAGTGACCATAATAGTTGGCCAGAGATTTTTGGAGGATGTGCCAGGGCGGAAACGTTTCCGTCATCGTTTCCGTATTGGGCCGCAGAGCCGAGGAGTTATGTAGCTGACAATCTGCAGTGAAAGACGAGAGCCTAAGGGCACAAGGCGCTAGACCTTGAACGGGATGCAAGGAGATATCTTGCTCTGCTAGCTTTGGGTGCACCGACACCCTTCGACATTCGAGAAGGAGCACATCGACGTTGGTGTTCCGATTTGCGATTTGGTGATTTGAATATCATATTTCCGTTGTTTGGATTTTGGTATCTTGAGGATTTTGTTTTATGATTGGTCTTCCTATGTACTCACTCTTTGCACTCGATTAGTGTTCCGTGTATCAGTTGTATTGATGTTCGTTTTGTGCATACCCATTGCACTTGATTTTGATTTTATACATTCTAAGATATTGATTTGATTTCGTGTGTATGGGTTTCACATGATTTCGGACTTATGCTTTCAGTATAGTTTTCATGAACTTTTCTTAATTTTATTTGGTTTTATGCACACTGATGCATGTGGTTGTGAGTTTATCTTTCGTGGTATACTTGATTTTTGTAAGCCCACGTTGCCCACCCTGGTGCTTGCGGGGAGGCGGAAAACGGAATAAAAATCGGATTTTTATGAGCTTAGGCAACATGGACTATAGCTAGAAGGATCTTTGCTAAACAAAAACTTGCTAAAGCTAACTAGTAACTAGCTAAGTGCTAGAAAGGTTATACCTTAGGCTTTAAGTCCTTCTCTCCTTGCTCCTTGGAGTGGTGGAAGGAGGTCACCTTGGTCGTCTTCTCGCGTCGAAGAAAGATCCACCCGAAAGCCTCAACCTTTGGCTTCAACTCCAAGCTAGAAGTAACTAGGGTGCAAGAAGTGCTAATACTTGAACCTTAGATGAGAGTAGAGATGATCAAGAGAGGGTTTTTCTCAAGCTCAAGTGTTTCTCAACACATGAGAGGGGAGAGCTTGAGGGAGAGGAAGAACAAGAGAGAGAAATGAAATGATAGAATGAGAATAATATGAACCATTCTCACTAATATGTGTGAATTATTGTAAATAGAAAATTAGCTAGATAATTGTCATGGTTAATCAAGACATGACCATTATCATTTCAATTTGCAAGGATCAAAAAGAATCTTCCAAAAGAAATGATGATGGTCAAAGTGTCAACCATAGTCAACAAGTCAAGGAGGTCAAATGGTCAACAACTCAAGGAGGTCAAATGGTCAACAACCATAACCATGCACAATTACAAAACTAATATCAATTAACAATAATACACACATAAGCATTAGGGTTAATGAAATGACAATAGTCATTAACCCTAATCAAAGTCCTCTCCCTCTGTCTCAAGCAACTGTGCATACGCACCCGTATTCGTGATCCGAGGAACACGAACACAATGAGAAAAACCAATCCCAAATCATATCCTAGGATCCGGCTTAAACCAAAGCCCGCTAGTATAAACTGTCCGGACAGCAAACGTGCACAAGTGCGCGGATGTGAACGAACCCTGTCGCAAAACCATGCGACCTCTACTCATTTTGCCTAAAGGCGAATAGCTCTCTGTGTGGGACTCTAAAGACTCGACACTACGCTGGCAGTGGGTTTAACCACAGACCGCAAGCGACACTAGCTGTATGTAACGGTCCCCAGGTAGATGTCGATAAGAAGACTGACGAGGTGAACCCCATCTGAACTCCTACCGAGCCTGTATGTGACAATCTCCGTACAGTCCGGTCTGTTCATCTGATACATCGCATGGCGGGCCTAGGGGGGCGGTGAACGTCAGTCCCCTAATAGCGGTACAAGTCGTGTCGGAGTGTAGCCCAGAACACCCTGAGATAACACTGGAAACCTACCAGTATATCTCGCTTGCCCTGGCCAGGGACTACTCGTGTAATTGCTCTCCTGGACACAGCGCGATGTCAACCCCCAATACCGGGAGAGACGAATCCTGTTTAACCGTCACTGCCTCCAAGTGCTTCGGGACTGCACCCAAAAACTACCTGTTTGCACGACTCCTTTGAGCCGTGGTAGGGTAGTAATCAAAGTGCAGTGGGAACACACTCGAGGCGAAGTGACAGTGTCGAGTCAGCGGACTAAGCTGTACTCATGTCACCTGGGAACTGATAACTGACGATAGGTATAATACCAACCAACAGTCCCCGACGAGTCCTGTCCAGTGTACTCGTAACCTAACGAGCACCCGCATACTATCTCAAGTATGACGTACTGACGGCTGTGGGACAGACCGTCTCCCACACTGGGATGAGAAGCGCATACGCTAGTCTACTCCGGAGTATCGATGCCCTGTCTCGATAGTCCAATGACTAGGGACCTGTATAAGGATGTGCTTATAGATCACCCAGCTCCTACGAGTGTGAGCGCCATCATAACGCCGGTAATCAAGAAAAGATCCTAAGGGCTCTACTAATATGTATATCAGCAATATGCTAAAAGAAACACATGCACATATTAAAGCAGAGACAAACCAAGTAGCATACTACCATTTCGAGCAAGATTGTATATACAACTGTGAATATCCCAAGCTTCCATTAAGTAATAACAAACTAGTATGATACAGTAATGGCCTCTAGGGCATATACACTAACAATTTTGATTCGGTGTATGTCGTATACCACTGATTTCGATCTTGATGTTCGATATATGTTTTCGTGCACCATGTGCACTTGATTGAGATTCTTGTGCACGCTTGGCGCACTTGGTGCCATCAACGAAGTGCACTTAGGTGGAACACCATGGCCGCGAGCAGCCGACTGGATGCTTTTGGTCTCGGGGTTCTCCTACAGTCACTTGGTCGGGGCTATGGGGCATGGCTATCTAGTAGTGTTTCCCGGCGACTATCCGTGTACAATACGGGATTGCGATGGAGTTTTGATCCGAATCGAAACTCCGTATCAATCGATCAAAAGAGACCAAAACACGAGATTTCCAAAACACAAACTAGTTTTCACAAAACTAATTAATGTGGATTTTAAATATTGTATCAAATATTATATATATCTAGACGATGTTAAACATTTCGATCGATATATCAAAACACCCACAAATCATAGAGACCTCAACAACTTGAATCATATTAAAAGCACCCAGAAAGTGCCAAAATAAATAATGGAGCAGTACAAGAGAATTGAGTTCCTAACTCACCAATAATGCCGCGGAACTGTGGCTAAACCCAAGTTTATGCCGCGATTGCGCGGCCAATTGGTCGAGTTGGGTTCTCGTATTTCTTAGGACTCCATAGAAAACCCTGCACAATTTTCTGCATATTTTTAATCACCAAAATTTCAACTTTTGAAAAATTGGACAGAAACTATGTTTTTAAGGTTTCGAAAATACCGATCGAACACTTTAATGTCATTTAGACCAAACCTAATGCTCTACCTTGGCCATGATACCATGAAAGTGTGTCTTACAACCTCTACTAGATTTCCACATGCATCAAGTATGCAATTTTAAAAAATCTAGAGGTCTAAGCAACACTAACCTAGAATCAAACTAGAGAATTAGGGTTTGATAAGCATGTAAACAAGTTTTACACTAAATGAATGGAGAATACAACATTTGTAGACCGGTCCTTCACTTCTAATGCTCTAAGTAGTAGTCCCTTAGCTCCAAGTAGAGGTTCCTAGAATGATATTAGTTGGTTATATATGATATAGCCGGATTATTATCATTTTATCAACTTATCGAATCAACACTTGATTCAATAACCCGGCTATATCACATATAACCGACCGATATCACATATAGCGAGAATAGAATATGGTATCACATACACGTATTAATCTCGGTCCCGCACATATCACATATGTGCTCCTACTTCGTTTCGCCTGAGTCAGGAAACCTCTGTGTAGGACTCTAAAGACTCGTCAATACGCCGGCAGTAGGTGAAGATCATAGCAGTCACCCACAAGCCGTCAGCGGTACTAGCTGGACGTAACAGCTACCCGGGTATTGAGCGATCAGAAGATCAACAAGCAAGCCTGCTCATACTCCTGCGAATCCAATAAGTAACATTACCATACAGTCCGGTCTCTTCGTCTTATATGTCGCATATCCAGCCTGGGGGTGGCAAACGTCAGACCCCCATAGCTCTTGATAAGTGATGCCGATGTGAGGCCCATAACGATTCGAGAAAATACTGATAACGCTTACCAGTAAATCTCAACAACCCTGGCCAGGGATTTCCTGTTATGTCCAATCGAGCATAGAACAACATCAACCCCCAATACCGGGAGAGACAAAATCTCCTCCTATCGCTCATTGCCTCTATGTGACTCGGGACTGTACCCAAAACCACCGTTTGTACGTTCCCTTGAACATGGTAAGGTGGAAATCAAAGCACAGTGGGAATCACACAAGACTATATGATGATCTTGGGTTTACAGACTAACCTATATCAGTGTCACCAGAGAACTGCTATCTGACGTGAGGTATAATACCATCTAGGAGTTCTCGGCGAGTCCTGTTCAGTGTACCCAGTCTCCACTGAGCACCCGTATACAATCTTTGATATCAAACGCCAATGGATGTGGGATCATCCATCGCCCATTATATGGGTCAAGAAACGTATACGCTAGTCTACTTTGGAATATTGATACCCCGTCTCGATTGTAACGTTTTGAAAATCGTTTCGGTGAAATTTCGGAAAATCGGTAAAATAAGGGGGTTTTCCGTAAAAAATCAAAATATAAATATCTTTTAATATAAAATTAAATATACATATTCTAGCTATGTAATTGCTAGTATTTGGTGTTTAATGAGCCACTGGTAAAATTTCTAATTTTCTGAAATTTTTCCGAAATTAATTATTTTAATATTATTTTAAGCCGTCACTAATACATTTAATTAGGGAAAATTACAGATTGGAATGGGTTAATACAAATTTTGTGCATCATGACACACTAATCTAACATGTAAAATATTGTTTCTGAAATGAAATGAAGTTGTTAAACTGTTTTGAAAATATCGAAGAAAAAAGCTTAAATAGTGATATTAGTGTAAATGGAAATTTGGGGTATAACATTTATCTTTTTCCATCACCCCACACCCACACCCACACTCACCCACACCCTCTTTTCTCTCCCCAAATCAGCAGCCCCAAGTTGCCCCCCCTCATTTCCCCACTTGAATTGTTAAAAGAAAAGAATAAAACAAAGGAAGGAAAGAAAGAAATTAGATAAATGAGTGGGCTTTGACTTTGGTGTTGACTTGATGATGTATTCCTCACCTCACTCTCTCTCCTCCCCCTCCCTAATTTGGCCGAGCCTCCCTCTAGCAGTAGCCCTCTTTTTGCTTCTTCAATTCTTGTGCTAAAATCCTCACAAATGCATCAAAAATCCTACAAAAATCAAAATCAAGCTCCTACCCATTTTTCCTTAGCCCCTATAGCATGGATCTTGGTGCAAAGATTTCAATTTGGAGGTCAAGTTCTATGTTTGATCCATGGTTCTTGAGGTATAATAAATCTTGGCTATTTGTTAAATTGTTTGATTATTTCTTCAAATTAAGTTAATGAGTGGTTTAAATTAGGTTTTGAATTGCAAGTTCAAGTTCAAGGTTAGGGTTTGTGAAAATTTAGTTAGGGTTTTGGGTATGAGATTATAGTTGTGTGATGTATTTAACTAGTTAATGCTATGCAAAACTAATCTAATTGCTAAAATTCCTAATTGTAATATTTACAATGTCCAAAATAAGCTTTTATCCAAACTAGGTTTTTATAAAATATTTATATATGTGAGATAAAATTATAGTGATGGTTTTTATCAATTATTCATGGTTTTAATGGGTAGATTAACTTGTAATTGAATGAAAAATCTAATTTGGTCACTAGTTGCTAATTTGTTAGTTTAAAATTATGATAATTATGCTAAAGTGCTAACTAGGTTTTAGAAATTGAATTAAATTGTGGGATTAAAATTTAAGTAATGGTTTCTATGGCATAATTAAGATATTAAGTTATCATCTTGGTCACTAGAATTATTAAAACATCAAGTTTTATACAAAAACGGTAAACCTTGCTTGCTAGGTTTTCGGAAAAATAGCTTTTAAAGTGAGTTTGGGGGTTTTTGTGAATTTTAACCTATTTCATATTATAATTAGTGTTTGTGAATGTGCAAATGAGTGTGTTTGGGTTTTCTCGATGGTTTGACGTTTGTACATCGACATCGAGGGTTGGTTTGGCTATTCTTGCATGCGTAGACGATAGGTTTTGACCTATGTGTGATACGCGTGCCGAATTGGTTTTCGTATACCGTTTCGATTTCGGATTTGGTTTTTATGCGTTACGATACGTGGTGACATGTAGGTACCCCAAGTGAACTTTGAGACGATAAGCAAGCACGTGGCGACGTCGGCACCGGCGAGCTCAGATCAGGTGAGTAGATTTTATCTACGGGGGAAGTCGGGTGGATGGCGTATAGCACCCCCACAATCCGTAGTATAGTTTATGATATATATGTTTATATAGGTGTTTTATGATACGAGGATGATTATCAAGATATGATTTTGTGTTTATGGTTTAGTTTAGGATAGTTAGAAGTAGCTTAGTTTAGCTTCTTAGTCACGAAACCCTAGAGTAAGGATTTGCATACACGCACACATATACACTTGCATATATCATTTTCTTGTGCGTATATGGGAATGTGTATATATGTATATACGCATGGGTATGGGACTATGCATATATACATTCATATACACATGCACGAATGTTGAGGATATTGTATGATATTTGGAGATGAGTCGATGAGATTAGGCTTGAGGCCATGAGAACGGTGATGTGATATGGTCCGTATTTGAGATACGACATGATATTTTAGCGGGTTCTTTAGGCGTGGTGTTTTCATACACACGCATGCATTTCATAGATGGTATCAGTATTGTACTAGACGTAGATCAGTACCCCGATCATGATATTTGATAAAGAGTATACCGGATGATTAATGTGATAGATGTGACATTTGACGCGTACCCAGATTTGGTAGGCCGTACGACAGATTTACCGTACGAGCTGTATATTGACGATAGATCCACACTCTTGATTTGAGGATGTCATATGATATGTTGTATCGTACATGATATTATTGAGGCGGGATCACCGACTATTATACATGTATATATATATCGACTCAGATGTAGGTGGTTTCCGTACCCCTTTTGATTGGTTGTTAGTTAGACCTATAGTTTACCTAGTAGATGTCAGACTGGACCCGAGTTATACCTATTTCCAAAACTGACGAATCATGAGACTTTTAAATACATACCAAGGGATACTACGGATATTTTAAAAGACGTATCTTTTCTTAAAAACACCGTAGTCCTTATTTTCAAACACCACGATTCGTACTATTTCAAACGGCAAAACAGTATAACACATGTATAGTAAGGTAGATTCCTTGTTGTTGCGTTATTATTCATGTTCCACATATTATTGTTGTATTTACTATTCATTTTCCTTATTATGTTGTTATCGCCTCATTGCATGTTATTGTGTACGTAGTAATTATGAAACCATGCTGTTAGGACACCAACACCATTACCGATGACGCGTATGCTCCACGTACACTCTCTTGCCGGCTCACACACATCTTCATCGGTAATTTCCATGTCACGTACACTTTAGAAAATACTATTTCATTGACATAGCTTGCTAATTGATGTCGCAATATGTTATAGCTTTCATATGCTAGTTCAACTATTGCATTCATTGCATGATATCAGATGCATTCATATATTCATTAGTTATACAGTATTATGGACATTATGTCGGTTTTCACTTTTATTGACATGGAGATTTGATGTTTTCGGATCCGTCTTGAGATTTTCTGGATTTGGAAAACCGCATGTGAAAGTTTTATAACTGATGATGTATTTTAAAGAGAAAAATGCGGTTTTTCCTTGATATGATGAGTAGTGTCCACCATGATGTTTTCTCGGTTCTGAGATAGTTTTTGAGACCCGATTCGAAGAGTTGGATGAACCGTCTGCGGGTACATGGTGGACCCGGTATGGTACCCCAGGGCAAGAAGTTCGAGTAGTAGACGATAAGCTCGGCAGGGGAAGACTACCTACCGGTGATTTTACCTGGCACGGCGGATATCCGGAGGATACTGTTCGTGGCTGTGAGATTGATGATATGGGTTGATCCGTTCTGCCGGAGCCCGCGGGCCGATCTCCCAAGATACGGATGCCTGAGGTATTGATATTTGAGACTTGATTCGAGATTTGAGATATTGAGATTTGATACTGAGATACTGAGACTTATGTTTTGTGTCGATGCTTGACACTAATTTCTCTGTTGCATTCATTGATGATACGTGATTGACATACATATAGAAATCTCATTGATTAAAGAAAATAGTTGTCTCACTCAGGATATATTCTGTTTCCATTCGTAATGCATTCATACATCATATATCTGATATGTTGCTATCTGAGGCACTGACACGAGCATGTAGTATTACATTATACATAGGGGGGATGGAAGAATTACAACGACATGTATCAGAGGTGTGGAGAGATGTACCCTTGAACCAATGTTCGATTGAGGGGGGATGGGATAAACATCATTTTAGATTCCATCTGTTAGGAGCTCATTAACTATCTTTGGGACTGAGATCGGTTTGGGGGACCCTGAGCATGAGGGGCTCAATTGATTGGCCTCGGGAGATTTGGTCTAAGGTTGGCTAATATTGGCCTCTCATAGTGTTAAACACTAGTATATGATCAGCGCTCACGTGCTCCCACGTGCGGCCTAAAAGCAGTGTTAAATACTGAAATTTGGGGCGCTCACGTGTGGCACGTGAGGCGCTTGAAAGTTGGCGCTGCTTCTTTGGCTTTATTTCCTTGTTCCTTTAATAGATGCTAAGCCCTATAGGGGATCACGCGCTCTCACGTGAGGCGCCCCCAAAATGGGAATTATCTTGGGTTTATTCCCTTTTTCCTTTTGAAAGTGCTAAGCACTTTTAGGGGGTCACGTGAGATCGCGTGAGTCTCCCCAAAAATGATAACTGTCTTTAGGTTTATACCCTTTTTCTTTTGGAAGTGCTAAGCACTTTTAGGGGGTCACGTGGGATCACGTGAGGCGCCCAAAAAAATGGTATCTGTCTTTGGGTTTATACCCTTTTTCTTTTTTTGTATAAATGCTTGTTCGGGAGTCACGTGACCTGCTCTCAGTTGTTCTCTTTTGTTCATCAAAGGTGCTCACGTGGGAGCACGTGATCTTCCATTATCATGTTGGGTGCTAATCTTTCTATGTGCATGGAGATCTTAAGTTTTGAGACTTTCAAGCCCATTGTTTTATAAGAATTAAATTCTTATATAGGGTTAAACCCTAGTTTTACTAGAGGAATTAGATTCCTATATGTTCTTGTAAGAATTTTAAATTCTTTGAACTTAGTTCTTTCCCCTAGGTTTGAATCTACATAACAGAATCTCCCCGATGAAAATTAAATTCTCAACTCGTGGGGAGATCTGCTTCTGCACATCTCAACCAGAGAATGAACTAAGTTCTTTTTAGAAGAGTTAAACTCTTGTGGAGGCAAAAAAGAGGTAAGATGTTCTCTGTGTTTTTTTTCTTACCTAGGGTTTCTTTTTCTTTTTGAGGAGATCTTCTTTTCTCTAGAGAATTAAATTCTCTTTTCTTTTTAGCTTACCAGGGGTTTTTTTCTCTCTGTCTCTGTATATCTCTCCAAGACTCGAAGTCTTGGGTCCTTTATATAGTGGAGGCAAGTTTGTTGATTTGGTTAAGGAAATCTCTCATTGAGAGATCTCTAATTGATTTGTGGATTTTATCCCCCGTTGGATCTTTGATCCCAGGCCTTCTGTTTTACAGAAGATATTTTTCTTGTTTATAACAAGATTGGAAAAATATTTTCCCACATAGAGCTTATTCTGTAATTTGGTGATTTTTTAATCACCATTGGATCTTTAACCTAACGGTGCTCTGTTTTACAGAGCGTAATCTTTGTTGTTTGGAAAGATCTAAGGAAATATTTTCCAAATAAGGATCTGATCCCTTTATTTAGAATTTAATTCTATCGGCTCAGAAGGCATTAGAAGCTCTCACGTACAGCACGTGTCTCCATGAAGTCAAGCCCAACAAAGAGCATCACGTGCTGACACGTGAGTTTCTTTTTGCCAATTATTTGTATTTTAAGAAGGCGCCTATATACCTTGTATACAGATGCTCACGTGCTTGCACGTGAGGCTCAGTTTCATCCTCATTTGTTAAGCGCAATGTCTATAATCTTGGCTTCAAGGCGCATCACGTGTGGGCATGTGATGCTCCATTTGGGGAATTTTCCCATTTCTTTTTATTTATTATTCATTTTTCATAGGGGAAACAACGATCTCGGGTCGACAGACTAACCTGTACCAGTGTCACCAGAGAACTGCTATCTGACGATAGGTATAATACCATCTAGGAGTTCTCGGCAAGTCCATTCAGTGTACCCAGTCTCCACTGAGCACCTGTATACCTTCTCTGATGTCAAACACTAATAGATGTGGGATCATCCATTGCCTATCATATGGGTCAAGAAGCGCATACGCTAGTCTACTCTGGAGTATCGATGCCCTGTCTCGATACTCCCACGACTAGAAACAATTGAAGGATGTACTTACCGAATACCTCTTCCCCACTAGTATGATCTGCAACATAATCCTGGTAGTGAAGTACTCATCCTAAGAGCTTTATCAACATGTAATAGAAAGACAATAAGTGTACATGTTAAGATAAAGTGCAACCAGATAGCATACTATCATGTCGAGCAAGATAGTCCTCTCTATATATGTCCAAGCATCCACTACAATATACATCACTTGTACAGTAATGGCCTCTAGGGCATACATATAACTAACAGCGACGTCAACAAGCGTCCCCCAAGGTCAACAAAACAGAGCCATGGCAAAGTCCTTAGTTCTAAATCTAGACGGTGCACAGACAACCTAGAGACCACCTCGACATTCATCTCGTTATAGCAGACGCAACGTTAACAAAGCGGAGCCATGAAAAAGTCCCTAGTTCCAAGCCTCGATGGTTCACAAACAACCTAGAGGCAACCGCGACATTCGTCTCATTACAGCAGACACAATGTCAACAAACGAAGCAAAGGAAAATCCCTAGCTTCAGGGTCTTGAAGGCAACTCAAATAAAACCTGAAACACTATCGGAGATCATCCCACACCAGTGCGGAGTGGTTATGACTCATCGGGGCTCCCAAACTGAGCACAACCTCAAGTAAAAAGCGGCATGGAAATCCCTAACACTTGCTCTTTCGACGGTAATATGACCTGGGAGATTACTTGAAGACGTCTTGTCCTGCCCCCGAAGTGATCAGAGACACGACAGTCGCGGGGCTACTCGAACAACAAGATTGCATATCGGGGAATGCATCAGCCAACGTGACGGTACGACGGAAAAAAACCCTAGTACCACAAAACCTAACGAACTTCTATCGTAAAGAGCATGGGTTATAACGTTAGGATATTCTTGCGAGAACTTCTCGACTTGTCTCGACTTGTATGTAAAACAATGTTCCTGCGAGAACTTCTCGACTCGTAGGGAAAAACATCTTCAAGAAACCCTCACGGCTCATGAAGGTGAAAAGCCTTAGGCAACATGGATATCAACATGTTTCCTAAGCACGGTGGCCCTACAAGCAGGTCCAAACTGACTCTTGTATACTTCCCACGGGCCATATTCTCCAAAGTCGAATATCGAAAAGGAGGAAAAAACCCCACTTACTAGTCCTCTCGACTTGTAAGGGGGAAAATTCTCTTGTAAGATCCTTACGACTCTCAAGAGAAAACGCACTTAGGAGATCCTCACGACTTCTAAGGAGAAAATACACCTACGGGATCCTCTCGACTTGTAGGGAGAAAACCCTTAATGAGACTCTCGCGGCTTATAAAATTGAAAAGTCTTAGGCGGCAGATCCAAACCTGTTTCCCAAGCCCTACAAGAAGGACCAAACTGACTCTTGTACATTATCCATGGGCCATATTCACCAATGAAAAGAAGAAGCCACTTACGGGTCCTCATGATTCGTAAAAAAAAAATATACCCGTGTGAGATCCTTACGACTCACGAAGGCGATGAACACTTACAAATCCTCACGACTTCTAGAGAGAATATGCACCTATGAGATCCTTTCGACTTGTAGGGAGAAAAACCTTCTTGAGACCCTTATGGCTCAGGTAGATGAAAAAGATTTAGGCTACAAGGATCCTAAACTTGTCTCCTAAGCCATCAATTCTATGGCCATGCATAACTTTGCACTACTTCATCCACGTACATACTTGTTGGAGATAGTGCCCTCAGAGTCAATTATTGGATCACAGGCACGTGATTGCAATGATTGAGGGAGGACCTATCCCGGTAGGACAGTCTTACTCAAGATGATAGTATGCTATCTGGTTTACCTTTATCATCGTGTACTGCTTTAGGCGACCTGACATGTCGCTATTGCACGTTGATAGAGCCCCTAGGATTCTTGCTTGACTGCCAGCAGTATGAGGGCGATCATATAAGTGAGAGCTGGAGTCTATAAGCACATCCTTAAAAGGTCCCTAGTCGTAGGAGTCTCGAGATAGGGCATCGATTCTCCAGAGTAGACTAGTGTATACAGTCGAGACCCCGACGAGGGGCGGTGGCCGGTCTCACAAGCCACTGGTGTCAGTTGGTTCACCTAAGATGTATACAGGTGCTCATTGGGTTATGAGTACACCGGACAGGACTCGCCGGGAACATGCTAGTTGGTCTTATACCTGACGTCAGATAGCAGTTCCCTGGTGACATGTGTACAGGTTAGTTCATCGACCTGGGGATCGTCATTTGTCTCGTGTGAGTTCCCACTGTACTTTGATTACTACCCTACCACGGCTCAAAGGAGTCGTGCAAACAGGTTTTAGTTGGGTACAGTCCCGAGCCACATGGAGGCAGTGAGCGGATCTTCGGGGGTTTCGTCTCTCCCGGTATTGGGGGTGAGGTCGCGCTGTGTCTAGGAGAGCCATTACACGAAGACCTTGGCCAAGGCAGGAGATTTACTGGTAGGTATTCCAGTAGTATCTCAGGGTGTTCTGGGCTACACTCCGACACGACTTGTACCGCTTTTGGGGGTCTGACTTTTACCAACCCCTAGGTCCGCCATGCGATGCTCATAGACGAACGGACCGGACTGTACGGATATTGTCACTGACAGGCTCAGTTGGGTGTCGGGGTGAGCTTCCTCATCGACGTCCCTTTTAGTCAATAACTGGTGGCCCGTCACGTATTGGCTTATACCTCTGACGTGCTAGTGGTTAAATCCACAGCCATAGTATTGACGAGTCTTTAGAGTCCACCACACTTACAGTTACTCAAGCTTTCGGGCGAAACACTGTAGAGGCCGTATGGAGATATGGCAGGGTCCGATCAGATACGTGCGGTATTGCACGGATCAGGATCGGACAGTTTGTACTAGTAGCCGTATAGGTATATGGCAGGGTTCGATCTGACACGTGCGGTATTGCACGGATCAGGATCGGACGGATTTTACTAGCCGGCTTTGGCTTAAGCCGGTCCTAGTTTAGTACAGTGTAGATTTTGTTTCATTGCATTTGTATCCGGTCAGGAATACAGATGCGGGTGTGTATGCACAGTGTCGGGGTTTTCCTGTAATTTATTACGGGACCAGTTTTCTGGAGTTGCCAGTTTGCATTCCGTTCCGGCCGGTTTTCCTTTGTTCTTTCCCGGCCGGACTTTTCCGATGGAGGGGGTTATTTGCAATTGTGCAAATAACTTTAGTGGAGGGGTTTTATTGCATAAAGATTGATTATGATAGCTTTCATTTCTTTTCAACCATGCTTTTGCTTTATGAGATTTGATTGTGATAAAGTGAGGGTATGGGTTCAATAGTATGAAGCATGGTGTATGTTTCTTTGTCTCTTGATGTGGTCACCTCCTTCTTCTCCTACACTCACCTCCCTTCATGCTTTGATATTACCTCCTCCACCATTCTCTTTTGGATGAGAGGTTATTCATTATTCAAGAGAGAAAAAGAAAGAGAGAAGAAGAAGAAGAGAGCTTCATCTTGAGAGTTTCATCCATGATATCATTTTCTTGCTAGAAAAATGCAAGCACCATTTTTCTATTCTCCATTCCTCCATCCAAAGGAAACAAACCCCAATGAGACATAAGCACTACACTTCCTACAGCACATCTTGAGCATGTCGAGTTGCCGGCTTCATGCCCGAGTTGCCTCGGTATAGAGGCGGGAGCCCGTAAAAGATGCAGGCGACGTGGTGCCCTTCCGGCGAGGAGGCGACGACCGGAGATCCCGCGAGGAGATCGGAGAGGAGATGAAGACCGGAGGACTTGGATCATCGGTATATCTTTTCCCCTTCTCTTTGTAGTTAGCTAGATTTAGTTTAATGGCACGATCCGGGGTTTAGTGCGCGGTGGTGCCGGTTTGCAAAGTCCGCAAAATTTAAGTTTACCACCGTTTCCGCGTTTGGCCGTCGGGTTGACGGCCGGGGCGCCGCCGTGCACTTACAGTGGTATCAAAGCCTCGCCATTAACATAGTCTAGCTTGGTGTAATGTGTTTTTCTGTTTCGATCGATCGAATGTTCCAAAACTGCATTTTAATTCGAATCAGTTTCTGTTGAAAATTTTTGGTCTCGAAAAATTTTTCTGGTTGTAAAATATTGATGTACTGGGAAATCTAAGGGTTCTGTAAAAATTTGACGATGTAACTCCACAGTTGGAGCGCGGATCCGCCGCGAAACCCCACCTCGCGCGGCCCTTCCGCCGCGCACTATTCACATCACATCACCAAATTTTTCCAGAGGCCTTCTGGGCTTAAAATATGGGTTTTGGAATATTAAAATTGGGCCCAGGGTTTCTGTGAGTGCTACAGTTTTGTTTGAGGGCCCACTTGTTAATTTTTGATCGATCGGATATTTCAAACACATTATTTCACAGTATTTACATTATATCTGCGACCGTGAATGTCACTCGAACGGTAAATCCGGTCTAACTGCTATAGCCCGGTTAGACGGATTTGCGAACGCGACTTTCACGTTGATGTTCTGTGTTTTTGCTGTGATGTTGCGGATCGGTCGATGGGGATAGCCTGGATGCAATGCTAGTACAGTTGTGGTTGTATTATGTACATTTGATATTGCGGGGCGAGCGTCCGACATGTGGACTGCCGTCACTGCCTGATTGTATTATTATTTTGGGGCACGACCTGGTTGCGGTCGATGTACCCGGTGTATGTATATTTTACATTATGTACTAGGATTACCCCGCGGTGGGGTGCACGGATAGCCGGGTTCTAGAGGGCAACAAGCCCGCATCTCATGGCATTGAGACGGAGGGGGCTTCACTCTAGGATTGGCGGGCTATTCGCCGCACTCGTAGGGGGTACAGGTTGACCCAGGAGGGGTGCCCAAGTTGCCGGATTCCGTGGAGTGCTGGGTGGTCCATTCACGGAGCTGAAGGGGGCTGCCTCGCTTCAGGTTTTGGCGGGTGACTTGTCGCGCCCGTAGGGGTCTAGGTTTTCATTGCACAGGCTATCCACACGACCAGGGGAACGTCGGGTTTCAGTAGTGGCTCTGTGAAACCCGGGGATCCCAGATATCTGTATTGTTCTGTGATGCTGTACATTTCTGTGATGTTGCATTTCTTTCACGCCTTGAGCGAAATATAATATATTGGTATATATATTAGTAGATGTTGTATATGTTTTTCATCCGCGCTAGTCCAGTCCCCGCTCTGTCGTTAGTAAGCTAACCTAACGGGTAATGACGGGACCCAGTGGCGAATGCAGATGGCATATACGTACATCAGTATATTTTCGTTCTTTTTGGTGTGATCAATTGATGGGACTGCATTGATTCGGATCAATGCAAGTTTAAAAACAAACCTAATCTGATGTTGTTGGAACACTTTTCAAAAAGCTGTTATTGCAAGGACGTTCACTTTTGTTTTGCATCGTGGTATTCATTGGAATATCCTGCTCCTCAGTCGACGAGGCAAGGGCCGAGATCCCTTCACCGGGAGTGACCCCTTGGACAGAAGTTTGCGTCAGGGCATTAACTTCATTATAGCCGATTACTTTTGCTTTGCATCGCGGTATTCATTTGGAATATCCTGCACCCCATTCTACGGGGAAAGAGCCGAGATCCCTTCACCGGGAGTGACCTCTTTAGCAACGGTTTTCGTCACTATATTTTAAAAAGCTATCCGTTCCTTCGACGATATCAAGTTCTTTACGTTAAAGGTTTTCGCCAGAAACCATTCGTAGCCCTCCGTCATTTCAGACGGGTAGCACGTAGTATTCATGCTATGTTTGTTGACCTTCGTCAAGGCATAGTGTATGGTAGCTGCTTGTTGCTTTTCTGTTGCATAGATAGATGCGTTGGTTTGGGACAGTCGTATAGCCTTGTTGACCTTCGTCAAGGGCTTGTACGGGTGGATTCAAATTAACCTGGATAATGACGGGTAGAACTTGACATGTGACTTATGATTTGTTGACCTTCGCCAAGGTCATAAGAGCATGGGGCAGAAATCACATCGGGAGTTTCAAAAGTACTGAAACTTGCCAGATATGCGCATACCTTCTGGAGTGTGATACCGTGAGTGGATTCCGTCACGTTATCATGCAATGATAGTTGGATCCCGATTCCCACTGATGAGTTGGTTTACTCCTCGGGTGTTCCCGACTAATTCTTCTTTCAGGTTTGGAGGAGAATTTGAGGTACAATGGGAGGTTTCCAGATTGGATAAATTGGTAACCATTCTGATCTAGGATAGAGTGCATGTAAGACCCGGTTCTTTTATACGCCTAAAATCCATATTTTCCTTTTTAAATCAAAGTTCGTTACTTAATTATTTTAATAAAACCCACTCCCTATATTGCATCCCCTTTCAACTTCCTATTAATTCCAATCCCTTTATTCTTCCATTTGATTTTCCTCTAAATCCCCCACCCGTATCTTATTTCTTATAACCTATCTTTCCCATTACCCATTTTTCTTACTAATACTATTACCAGTGTGAGCCGGCCCTTTCATTTCAATTCCTTTTAATTCCCTACAGCCCATTCCTAAGCCCACTGGAAAATCATAAAGAATTTTACAAAATTAAATTCCAGCCGAGCCCACTAAATATTTACTTAATAAACCAATGTTTTTCCTCGGCCCGGCCTCTTCTTCTCTTCTTTTCTTAAATTCTTTGCTAAATTGCCAAGCCCACAGAGCCAGCCCACCACGTTTAATTTTCCATTTGAAATTACCTTTAAACCCCAGCCCAACACTCCCCGGCCCGTCTACTCCCCTTTTCTAATTTTTATGCGGCCCGTTCCTTTTCCCAATCTTTTTCTTTAATTGCCTCGGCCCAAAGCATCGTGAAGCCCACCCCAACAGCCGCTTCCAGCCTCCTTTCCCCTGTTCATCTTCTCAAACTCTCCAACGGCTAGTTCCCTACTCCCGCACGCGTTTCCTCCGCCGCACGCCACGCCTGCGCCCACGTCGCCGCTCGTCACGCCCCGTGACCCGCTCCTCGCGCCACGATGCACACGTTTCGCCTACGACCCGCTTCCCCAACGGCTATCTCCTTTCCTGCTCTTTACTGCGCCACCACTCATGTCGCCGTACCCCACGCCTCGCCGTTACCCCGAGTCGCGCACCCCTACAACTCGCTCCCTCTCTCGTCCTCATTTTCCTCTCTTCTCGCTACACTCTTCCTCCATGACCCCGAGCACCCATCACCTCCCTCCAATACCCGCCGACTCCCGCGTTCCCTTGTCGTCACCACCGCCTCCGGCCACTGCGACAACCCCTCGACCTCCTCCACGTCACCAACAACCCTGCACCCACGAGCTCCCTCCTTCATCTTCCACAGAGCTCGCCTGCACCATTTTTCCCGAGCTGCACCCTCGACGGCGGCCTACTGCTCCTCGTCGGCCCATCGTCGTCATCCACATCGTCGTCGCCGTCATCACCCTCAAACTCTCTCTCTCCCGATCACTCCCTCATCTCCATCTCTCTCTCTCCCTCACAATCTTCTCTCTCCCACTCTGTCTCGATCCCTCTCGTTCCCTCTGAGATCTCTCTCTCTCGTCCTCACTATCTCTCTCTACCTGCACTCATACCCCCTCTCTCTGTCACTCTCTATGATCTCCCTCTCTGTGTCTCTCTTGCCACAGTTTTATCTCTCCCTCTCAATTTCCCTCTCTCTCTATACTCCTGCTCTCTCTCTCTCTCTCTCTAACTCTCTCTCACTCAATTCTCTCTCTCAATATCTCTCCCCATCTGCAAATCCCTCACCCCGGACTCGACAGCGCCAACGATTCCAGCACGCCCAGGAGACCCACAAGCACCTCCCCGCTTCCAACAGTCACGAGTCGCCCCGGACAAATCCGACGACGAAACTGAAACTCGAGCCAAAGTCGTGCGAGCCAATTCACGCCGTTCGTCGCGCGTTCTGACATTGCAATCACCGTGCACCCCCGGGACTACTCCAGGCAAGTTTTTACTTGCTTACATGCTATTTACCTTTGATACCGTTACTAAATATATAAATATTAAAGTTACAGATTTAACTCAATTTTGTGCCATATCTGTTCGACGTGTGTTCTCAAAGGAAATATTCTTCTAAATTGGCGGAACTGGATTTATTTCTTTGGCCCGTAGTGTGATGAACATCTTGTGCAAATTTCGTTGAATGATATGACTGTTAACGACTAAAACGACTACCCCAAGTTTGATCGTAAAACTGTAATTCTGTTGCACCTGAAAATCGTTAAATCCACCATAAATCATATACATATTAGAATGGTGCGGTTGAGGGCTCAAATCGAAGCTAACTCGACGAACTTTAACCTTATACTAGTTTCCAGACATTCCTGTACTTAAATCGTGAAGTTAATTGTATCGGAGTGCGACTCTGGACTGCAGTCCAGAGCTACTCAATTTGTTGGTTGCTGTACCGTATTGGATACCTCAAGATTTGCTTAACCCTTTAGTTGCGGAACTCCGCTGCTTATTGTAGGTAACTCTGTTAGATAGACAACACAATTAGTTTCATCCTGTTTCGTTATCATTTACTATTTAATCCGTAATTTAGAAGGTCGGGACACATAACAGTCCCAGCAGAATCAGAATTGACATGTTGATATTAAACAGATTATAACTCCTAACGTACAGATGCGATTGAAGATCCGTTTGTTGCGTTGAAAACTTTACTGAAAACCCTAGAATTCATCCAACTGTAGCGTCGCTAAATTATGATCCCAACTGGGGTTAAATTGCGTTGCGAAATGGATTCCTGATTCTGAAATTGGATTTCCAGCCGCGTGCGCTTAAAATGAAACAGTTATAACTAATGATCCTGAAACCCGATTGGCTTGAAACAAAATTCTATGGATAGCTAACTGAACATATTAAATACTACCTGTTTATCATTTCGCTAAATTATATACATATGTTTCATGATAAATCGTGCAAGTGATGGACTGCTGTTTTTATGATACCTTAGTTGTGCTTCTTATACCGTTCATGCATCATATCATACTTATATCATTGTGGTGATAACCTAGTGACATCGTGCATTTACCCAGTGTTAGATTTTAGTGTTGATTGTGGCAAGTACGTCAGTGTTCGTGTATTCGTGATTAAGTGAAAGTGATACGTACTTGTGCACAATCAGTGTCCCTTTTATTCTATTGCATTGTCGACGTCTGTGGGATGCGTGTACGTGTGACTATAAGTGGTATGGGACACTTATGGAAGCGCTTGCACGGGTGTCACAGATAAGGCATCCGACACTGCCATTTATCTTAGGTATTAGTCGGGACGTGCTTGATGGAGGTCCTGCCTCCAGTTCTCGCGCAGACTTGTCACGGATCGATTAGTATTTAGGGTTATGGTTAGCGTTTGATGTAGACCTCGGGGCGTGGGGTAGTTCAAGTGTGAATTCAACAGAATCTCGGGAGTCCCATGCCGACTTATATATTTAGGGAGTTATATGGAGATTTACAGGGTACGTGATATATACACCGTGATACATTCGTTACATGTTGGGCCCGTGGTCCCTTGCCCTTGGGTTCTACCCTTGGGTGGAGGACACTCGCGAGTGGTTGACTCTCACACTTGGACTGACGATAGGCTTATTGACCTGTGTAGTGAGACTTAGAGACTGATAGGGTTACTGTCATTTACATTCATTCTATACTGTCTTGACATTCGTGACATATTGTTATACTGCTTTATTTTTTCCGCTGCATTGATCTCTGCTCATTTATATTCATGCTGTTAATGATTTACTGTTATTCATATCCTTCACCACTGTTAGAATTGTTACTTGATTATATACATTATGTTGCTATTGTGTCGCTCTGACGACCTGAGTATGCATGCTCAGTGTGAGGAGAAGATTTAGCCTGGATCAGAACTAGACGTGCTTCACAGACTTCTTGACTCGCCTTCCCGAGTTACTTTCATTGTTCCACTTCAGGTCAGTCTTTACATTGTTCCTTTCAGTTACTGCATTTTCCCATTACCTGCGCATCAATTACTGTTTACCATGAAAAGCTAGAAGCCGAAGTGTGACTACGGCAGGACTTTTCCTTGACCGTAGGAGCATGGCTGGCCTTGTCTACCCCTCGTATTCCGTATTTTGGGAAGCGGGGCGTGACATGGTTTAGTTGGTATCAGAGCCCAGGTTTTGCATAGTTTGAGATTGCAGTTTTCCGTGTAGAGTTTGGCAATCTAAGACATCACTCGGTCTAGATTGTAAACTTGTCACTCTTGATCCATAATCACATCGTGTGTTCAGTTATCTATTCACTAAGGTTTCAGGTGACTTGCCAAGGTTACGTGGATGCAATTGCACTACCGTACTCTAATCAAGTAACTTAAAATCATATAGTTGATTTCCCCCACTTGTAATAAATTCATCACCTCTGATATTCTTGAATCCTTGTCCTATCCATATTACATCTTGATTCGTTCAGCTTGTGGCTTATATCGTTCTCAAAATTACTGTTTCAAGATCATGTCTTCCAACAACTCTTCATCTGTTTCCGCTCCCCAGAATCAGACCGTCGAGATACTGAGTGTACTGCAAGGTTTAAAGGAAGACCAGGAGCGAACAAACGACTTGTTGGCTGAAGGACTGAGAAGACAAGTGAATCAGGCACCAGCGGGAGTCCCCAAGGATAAAGGGATCCCTATTGGACGAGTAAAGAAGAAGATGATGAAGCGTCAACAGAAGCATCAGAAGAGCCTGTGCTGTGGATATTGTAAGAGGCCAGGACATATTCAGAAGGATTGTCGCCGTGCCCAAGGGAAATGTCTGATATGCGGTTCCAACAAACATCTTATCAACGGTTGCCCAGAAAGGAAGGAGCTAAAAGGGGGGAAACTCGTCCACACTCCCCACTTCTACCAAGTGAGGATCATCGCGTAGTTTGAACTTCGACCATAAGGCGGATCTAACGCAGGATTCAACTCGCGTAACGATGATGCAGCGTTTTGGCAATCGAAGAAGAATTCTATGATTTCCAATTTCAATAATAATGTTGTCATCTTTTATGAATATTTCCTTCTATTTGAACCTTTGTATCCATCGAACTTTAGTTGAATAAAATAAAATTTGAATCATAAAATAGATATCATTCTCATGCTTTCTCTATGTCAAATTCTATTCATTATCACAGTATTTTCATTCTGATCTTTCAGTTCCTGCAACCGCATATATACCTACACTTCGTACCCTGAGCTTTTTCCTTGACGTATCCCACTATCTGATCATGACTTTCCTTTCTGACCATGGCCCACCCTGGAGCAGCGTCATAACTAGACGAGGATGCACAGTCTTGTGTTTCTTTAGACCGCACGCTGATGAGTTCTGACGATGAGATCAACGGCCCCAGGTCGGGTTCGAAAACAACGATTCAGAGGGCAAAGGAGCAGCCGCCCCAGAGTTTGACATGATAGCTGATTCTGACGAAGAAGAAGGAGGTCCCGGAGAGAACCCTATAGAAGAAGATCCCGAGGAAGAACCGATAGAAGAAGATCCAGCGGAGGAAAACCCCGTAGAGGAAAATCCAGAAGAAGGGAATCTGATGGAATCGGACCCCGATGAAGAAGCTCCATCCGAGGAAGAAGAACCAGAAGATCAAGACCCTGCTGTTGAAGAACTTCCAGTGCCGATGCCCGCGAAGCGATATGGAAATGGACGCCCCTACCTGAGTGCGCGAGCCTACCGCAACCTACTGAATCTCCACGACCGCGACTGACGGAGTATCTTTTGATGTTGTCCTTTGGCCAAATAAACTGTGTATGGTTTAGGGCCGCTTTCCGTCTTTTAGAATGCCCTGTTTCAAATTTTCTTGAATGAAATAAATCTTCTGAATTCGTAAACCTTTGATTATTGGTCCGCTTGATACTTGTTTCTCGCCCATATTCATTTATTTTTCTGCCGAGTTCCCTGACTGTTCACCCGTACTCATTGTATGGTTTCACTCTCGTTTCAATTGGAAAGTATCGCACTCTGATCCTTGGAATGAGCCACCTTTCATCTTTCGTCTGTACCCTGTTTGAGATCCTTCTGGGAGGAGAATAGTTCCTGCGAAACTTCCGAATTCATTAACTCTCTAAATTTTGATTCGTGTGTTGTACCAATTATTGGTTTCCCCCACACTTTTCCTTTTGTATTCTTTTGTTGCTTATCCTTACATCCTGTGTTGACCGATCCCAATCTCCTTGATCTTCAGCCTAAAGCCGACACACTTCAACCTTCCGATTGAGCCACACTTCCTTATAATCATTACCCTATCTAGCCCTATACCTATTTGCGTTCTTCCTATTACCCTAACTACATATAGGGACAGTGCTATTCAAAATTTAGTTTTCATTATTTTTGTTCGTGTATTTGATTACCCCATTTTTGTATTTTAAGTACAACTATTATTATTTTCATTTTTAGTAGCGTAACCTTACACCGCGCATACTTTTGGTCCATATTTTTTTTTTTTCACCATACAAGTTTTCTAAATATTTTTTTGCCTATTCTATCGATACCTTTCCTAAAATATTTTAACCTATCGTCTAAACTTTCACTATCTTATTGTCGTTATTATAGTTTCGGGTGTTGTGCCTATATTACTATTATAATTGATTGTGTTTTATGCTTATTATTTCTACCTTCCTACTTTTGATATGTTTATATATGCACATATTTGGGTTCGATACTATCGAACAATCCTTGAATATTATTATTCGCTATTGTTAACTAAATTCTTGTATACATGTATTTACCCCTATAGTTGTTCCTGCCTTATACCTACTAGGCCTACCCTTTCGTATGCTGTTTTCACTTATATGCATATTTTCAAATTTCTTCGTCCACGGATTTCTAATAAACCTTTATGTGTTGGTTTGCAATATACTAGCTTTCGCATACGTTTATATAACTTATCTTTTACTTTAAATTTCGAGGACGAAATTTTTGTAAGGGTGGTATGATGTAAGACCCGGTTCTTTTATACGCCTAAAATCCATATTTTCCTTTTTAAATCAAAGTTCGTTACTTAATTATTTTAATAAAACCCACTCCCAATATTGCATCCCCTTTCAACTTCCTATTAATTCCAATCCCTTTATTCTTCCATTTGATTTTCCTCTAAATCCCCCACCCGTATCTTATTTCTTATAACCTATCTTTCCCATTACCCATTTTTCTTACTAATACTATTACCAGTGTGAGCCGGCCCTTTCATTTCAATTCCTTTTAATTCCCTACAGCCCATTCCTAAGCCCACTGGAAAATCATAAAGAATTTTACAAAATTAAATTCCAGCCGAGCCCACTAAATATTTACTTAATAAACCAATGTTTTTCCTCGGCCCGGCCTCTTCTTCTCTTCTTTTCTTAAATTCTTTGCTAAATTGCCAAGCCCACAGAGCCAGCCCACCACGTTTAATTTTCCATTTGAAATTACCTTTAAACCCCAGCCCAACACTCCCCGGCCCGTCTACTCCCCTTTTCTAATTTTTATGCGGCCCGTTCCTTTTCCCAATCTTTTTCTTTAATTGCCTCGGCCCAAAGCATCGTGAAGCCCACCCCAACAGCCGCTTCCAGCCTCCTTTCCCCTGTTCATCTTCTCAAACTCTCCAACGGCTAGTTCCCTACTCCCGCACGCGTTTCCTCCGCCGCACGCCACGCCTGCGCCCACGTCGCCGCTCGTCACGCCCCGTGACCCGCTCCTCGCGCCACGATGCACACGTTTCGCCTACGACCCGCTTCCCCAACGGCTATCTCCTTTCCTGCTCTTTACTGCGCCACCACTCATGTCGCCGTACCCCACGCCTCGCCGTTACCCCGAGTCGCGCACCCCTACAACTCGCTCCCTCTCTCGTCCTCATTTTCCTCTCTTCTCGCTACACTCTTCCTCCATGACCCCGAGCACCCATCACCTCCCTCCAATACCCGCCGACTCCCGCGTTCCCTTGTCGTCACCACCGCCTCCGGCCACTGCGACAACCCCTCGACCTCCTCCACGTCACCAACAACCCTGCACCCACGAGCTCCCTCCTTCATCTTCCACAGAGCTCGCCTGCACCATTTTTCCCGAGCTGCACCCTCGACGGCGGCCTACTGCTCCTCGTCGGCCCATCGTCGTCATCCACATCGTCGTCGCCGTCATCACCCTCAAACTCTCTCTCTCCCGATCACTCCCTCATCTCCATCTCTCTCTCTCCCTCACAATCTTCTCTCTCCCACTCTGTCTCGATCCCTCTCGTTCCCTCTGAGATCTCTCTCTCTCGTCCTCACTATCTCTCTCTACCTGCACTCATACCCCCTCTCTCTGTCACTCTCTATGATCTCCCTCTCTGTGTCTCTCTTGCCACAGTTTTATCTCTCCCTCTCAATTTCCCTCTCTCTCTATACTCCTGCTCTCTCTCTCTCTCTCTCTAACTCTCTCTCACTCAATTCTCTCTCTCAATATCTCTCCCCATCTGCAAATCCCTCACCCCGGACTCGACAGCGCCAACGATTCCAGCACGCCCAGGAGACCCACAAGCACCTCCCCGCTTCCAACAGTCACGAGTCGCCCCGGACAAATCCGACGACGAAACTGAAACTCGAGCCAAAGTCGTGCGAGCCAATTCACGCCGTTCGTCGCGCGTTCTGACATTGCAATCACCGTGCACCCCCGGGACTACTCCAGGCAAGTTTTTACTTGCTTACATGCTATTTACCTTTGATACCGTTACTAAATATATAGATATTAAAGTTACAGATTTAACTCAATTTTGTGCCATATCTGTTCGACGTGTGTTCTCAAAGGAAATATTCTTCTAAATTGGCGGAACTGGATTTATTTCTTTGGCCCGTAGTGTGATGAACATCTTGTGCAAATTTCGTTGAATGATATGACTGTTAACGACTAAAACGACTACCCCAAGTTTGATCGTAAAACTGTAATTCTGTTGCACCTGAAAATCGTTAAATCCACCATAAATCATATACATATTAGAATGGTGCGGTTGAGGGCTCAAATCGAAGCTAACTCGACGAACTTTAACCTTATACTAGTTTCCAGACATTCCTGTACTTAAATCGTGAAGTTAATTGTATCGGAGTGCGACTCTGGACTGCAGTCCAGAGCTACTCAATTTGTTGGTTGCTGTACCGTATTGGATACCTCAAGATTTGCTTAACCCTTTAGTTGCGGAACTCCACTGCTTATTGTAGGTAACTCTGTTAGATAGACAACACAATTAGTTTCATCCTGTTTCGTTATCATTTACTATTTAATCCGTAATTTAGAAGGTCGGGACACATAACAGTCCCAGCAGAATCAGAATTGACATGTTGATATTAAACAGATTATAACTCCTAACGTACAGATGCGATTGAAGATCCGTTTGTTGCGTTGAAAACTTTACTGAAAACCCTAGAATTCATCCAACTGTAGCGTCGCTAAATTATGATCCCAACTGGGGTTAAAATGCGTTGCGAAATGGATTCCTGATTCTGAAATTGGATTTCCAGCCGCGTGCGCTTAAAATGAAACAGTTATAACTAATGATCCTGAAACCCGATTGGCTTGAAACAAAATTCTATGGATAGCTAACTGAACATATTAAATACTACCTGTTTATCATTTCGCTAAATTATATACATATGTTTCATGATAAATCGTGCAAGTGATGGACTGCTGTTTTTATGATACCTTAGTTGTGCTTCTTATACCGTTCATGCATCATATCATACTTATATCATTGTGGTGATAACCTAGTGACATCGTGCATTTACCCAGTGTTAGATTTTAGTGTTGATTGTGGCAAGTACGTCAGTGTTCGTGTATTCGTGATTAAGTGAAAGTGATACGTACTTGTGCACAATCAGTGTCCCTTTTATTCTATTGCATTGTCGACGTCTGTGGGATGCGTGTACGTGTGACTATAAGTGGTATGGGACACTTATGGAAGCGCTTGCACGGGTGTCACAGATAAGGCATCCGACACTGCCATTTATCTTAGGTATTAGTCGGGACGTGCTTGATGGAGGTCCTGCCTCCAGTTCTCGCGCAGACTTGTCACGGATCGATTAGTATTTAGGGTTATGGTTAGCGTTTGATGTAGACCTCGGGGCGTGGGGTAGTTCAAGTGTGAATTCAACAGAATCTCGGGAGTCCCATGCCGGCTTATATATTTAGGGAGTTATATGGAGATTTACAGGGTACGTGATATATACACCGTGATACATTCGTTACATGTTGGGCCCGTGGTCCCTTGCCCTTGGGTTCTACCCTTGGGTGGAGGACACTCGCGAGTGGTTGACTCTCACACTTGGACTGACGATAGGCTTATTGACCTGTGTAGTGAGACTTAGAGACTGATAGGGTTACTGTCATTTACATTCATTCTATACTGTCTTGACATTCGTGACATATTGTTATACTGCTTTATTTTTTCCGCTGCATTGATCTCTGCTCATTTATATTCATGCTGTTAATGATTTACTGTTATTCATATCCTTCACCACTGTTAGAATTGTTACTTGATTATATACATTATGTTGCTATTGTGTCGCTCTGACGACCTGAGTATGCATGCTCAGTGTGAGGAGAAGATTTAGCCTGGATCAGAACTAGACGTGCTTCACAGACTTCTTGACTCGCCTTCCCGAGTTACTTTCATTGTTCCACTTCAGGTCAGTCTTTACATTGTTCCTTTCAGTTACTGCATTTTCCCATTACCTGCGCATCAATTACTGTTTACCATGAAAAGCTAGAAGCCGAAGTGTGACTACGGCAGGACTTTTCCTTGACCGTAGGAGCATGGCTGGCCTTGTCTACCCCTCGTATTCCGTATTTTGGGAAGCGGGGCGTGACAGTGCACGCTGAGTGTTTCTTTTCTCTCTCTCTTTGGCAGCGACCATTGACCCGACCCTAAGACTATGACTCAGTGACCAAGTTGACCGAACCTACTTAACACTGGCTTTTGGATTGTCAGAGTTGCAGACCTCATTGCCACTCCTACTTTTACCCCTTTCTCCAGGACACCCCGTATTGCTACGAACGTCCACTTCCATTGGACAAAACCATCGTATGGTTAGATACGAACTCGAAGGGATTTATTCGAGGATGGTTTCCGGTTCTGGAGAAAACGGATAGGATTATTCAGTTGTCTTTTCTTTTCACCCTCTCTCAGGTTGCGAGTACTCCTTGGTTTAGGAGTAGTACACCTATTATGCAAATTGGATAGTCTTCTTCCAAACCATAGGCTGGTGCCGACCGGTAGGGAATGAAGAAAACCAGTTAGCCTAAACGGTGTACAGAAGGTATTAAGTTCAGACAAAGCAAGGGATTAGTAAGAGGGCAAAGTAAATTGCAACAGATATTCACGACCAAACCATGTATTCCTTCGCCAATCCTAAATCACCTTTGTATTTCTCCAGGACACTCCGTATCATTACGAAGATCCCATTTTATTGGATAATCCATCGTATGGTTATATACGAACTCGAAAGGAACTCGTTCCAGTTCGGGGATGGATCCTGGTTCAGGAGAAATAGGAATAAAGTACATTCAGGTGTCTTTTATCTTCACCTTCTCTCGCGATGCGAGTGCTCCTAGGATTAGGACAGTACACCCTTTATGCTTTTTGGATAGTCTTCTTCCAAACCATAGGCTGGTGCCGAACGGTAGGGAAGGAAGAAAACCATTTGGCCTAAAGGGGTGTACAGAAGGTAAAGACTAAAGACATATGAAGGGATTTGGGGAGGTGGCAAAGAACTATACGGTTACAGTCGTGAATCTGGAAGAGGCATTACTAGGAATACCGGGATACCCCATCGAAACATTTCAATGTTTCAGTCTCACTGTGTAATGTTAAAAGAAAACTGATTTCCCGATTAGATACTTACTCCAGGGTATGTATTTACCAGGTTTGATTCTCACATCTGTATGGTTTTACAGATGATGAGTGGGAGTACGTTATTGGGAATTGGGTGATCATCCTCATTATATCGGGATTCGTTGTAATTGGTGATATTTGAGGATGCCACCTGGGTTGTTTGCCGGTTGGCAAATATTTGGTTTTGAATATCCGCTGTTGTGCACCAATTTCAAATTGATATATCTGTACGTCTATTTTCATAGAGTGAGATATACCTTTTGATATTATGTCGATGACATTTACCTATATCAGTGGATGGTTAGGTAAGGAGCATTAAACAGCGGTGTAATTCTTCTTAACCATAAGTACAGTTTTCAACCTACGACACACAGTGAAAGAGTTGTTAGACTCAGCGGACTTATACAGAGTATTGTATGTTGTCCAGTGTCCATTAGGACAGAGGGGTTGGTCCTCATACTATATTCTGTTTACTTTTGACTTCTCTAGTTCTTAGACATGTGTTTCGTAGAAACACAGGGTCTAAGTTTTGAGGAGTTATAGGTATTTGAATAAAGTAGAGAACCAGGTATAGCAAGTATCGGGATTCTTCAAAGTGATACTTGTGTATGGTATTCAGTTGATAGTAATGATAAAGAGAAATTGCTTCTCTTTCAGGTTACTCATAATTAGAAGCATTCCTAAGTTGAGTAACGCTGATCGGCCTCCTTCCATTTAGTTGACATGCACTGGAGATAGCTGCATGATTTGAATCTGGTTCAATTAAATCAGTGCCTCTGGTTCTATATTGTATATAGCACAGTTCATATCTTAACATTGTTAAGGTACGGGGAGTTGTCCGGCTTATGATTAAAACCAGACTCTGGATAACTCAAGGCACGTTTCTGTAATGGCTGTTTGTGGGTTGACCCAGGCTATGACGAGGGTTGATTTTCTACCATCTTGACTCTCCACAGTTTTAACAAAATGGATTTTTTCAGAAAACAGTAGTGGGAGTATGGTAGAACTGGAAGTGATTCCAGAACCGCAAACGATTACTGAAGATTTGATAAGGAACCTAAAGATTCAATCTGATTTGACATTCCATTGGCCACTCCGCAGATAAGGTGGGTAACTTCAGGCACCCGAGAGGTACTTCGGTAACCTCAAGGACGGTGACAGGGAAGTTCTTGTTTACCCACACTTGCCATTGTTGTTGTTCCAGGCTGTGAGACCCGGCAGGAGGATGAGTATAGCGTCGTTCTGAACTAGCTTCAGAAGTGTACGTGTATATGACTCTGCCAGAGGGTTGTCGTAGTTAGTGGGAGCAGCGGAAGCATTGGTGGACATCAGGCTTATGTATATTTATAGACTAAAGCAGATGTAGCGGAGATAGATCATCTATTTCTGATGTGACAGTCATAGGTTTGACGTCATCAGAATAGGGGATGGATCTGTTGAGAAGGTAGTAGGAAGTGATATTCCTATACTACGATCGGTTATATTTTGGTCGTCACACAGTGGTTTCTCCACAAAGGACTTGGACATTCTATCAGACATTCTGGTTACTAGATCTATGGTTTTAGATCTAGATTTGGGTGGTTTCCTAATCTGGGTACTTAGACAGCATTCTAAGAGTATTTAGAATGGACGACTCCTGGCACGGTATTGCACCTGCAGGTAATGGAGTCACCCTCTCCAAAGGTGTCTTACAGACTAAAGGGGAGAGGGACGTGCATGATTGGCAGATCACTTGCTCAGGCAATTGAGTCAATCATGAGATGTCAAGTACCACACCAGATGTTGTTCTTGCACTAGATGCAATAAGTTGACATTGATCCAATCCTGGAGAAACAGTCGAAAGCAGTTTTAGAACATAAGTGGCTGTTCTAGGGATATGATAACGAAAGCCCCATTCGGAAAACAGTTATCATTCCAGGCTTCCAAGGTGACCTGGACGACAAGGAGGTTGTCAGAGTTATAGTTTTCCTTCTGATGAGGGGCAGTATTTTGGACAGGTGGTCCAAGGTAATACTGAGGGTGGCATGGCGCAGGATACTGATTAAGTTCAGTTGACGATACAGTCTAAGAAGTTTGGATTTGGAGTTCATTTATGAGCTAAGTCCCATCAGACATCCAGACACTCTAAGACAGGTATTGCTCATTTCGGGAGATGGGTTTCTCCGCGAACTTGAGATATAGAGAGACATAGATAGAAACATCTAGGCGGATCCACTCACTGAGGCTATTCCTCGAACGCAATAGTTTCGCAAACGAGCTTTGTGAGATTGACTAGTAGAGGAGTTGGGTGTTCGGTATCACACGGGCTGTGAGTATGCGACATCGCAATAATTAGCCTTGAGTGCAAGTGGGAGATTGCTGGAGATAGTGCCCTCAGAGTCAATTATTGGATCACAGGCACGTGATTGCAATGATTGAGGGAGGACCTATCCCGGTAGGACAGTCTTACTCAAGATGATAGTATGCTATCTGGTTTACCTTTATCATCGTGTACTGCTTTAGGCGACCTGACATGTCGCTATTGCACGTTGATAGAGCCCCTAGGATTCTTGCTTGACTGCCAGCAGTATGAGGGCGATCATATAAGTGAGAGCTGGAGTCTATAAGCACATCCTTAAAAGGTCCCTAGTCGTAGGAGTCTCGAGATAGGGCATCGATTCTCCAGAGTAGACTAGTGTATACAGTCGAGACCCCGACGAGGGGCGGTGGCCGGTCTCACAAGCCACTGGTGTCAGTTGGTTCACCTAAGATGTATACAGGTGCTCATTGGGTTATGAGTACACCGGACAGGACTCGCCGGGAACATGCTAGTTGGTCTTATACCTGACGTCAGATAGCAGTTCCCTGGTGACATGTGTACAGGTTAGTTCATCGACCTGGGGATCGTCATTTGTCTCGTGTGAGTTCCCACTGTACTTTGATTACTACCCTACCACGGCTCAAAGGAGTCGTGCAAACAGGTTTTAGTTGGGTACAGTCCCGAGCCACATGGAGGCAGTGAGCGGATCTTCGGGGGTTTCGTCTCTCCCGGTATTGGGGGTGAGGTCGCGCTGTGTCTAGGAGAGCCATTACACGAAGACCTTGGCCAAGGCAGGAGATTTACTGGTAGGTATTCCAGTAGTATCTCAGGGTGTTCTGGGCTACACTCCGACACGACTTGTACCGCTTTTGGGGGTCTGACTTTTACCAACCCCCTAGGTCCGCCATGCGATGCTCATAGACGAACGGACCGGACTGTACGGATATTGTCACTGACAGGCTCAGTTGGGTGTCGGGGTGAGCTTCCTCATCGACGTCCCTTTTAGTCAATAACTGGTGGCCCGTCACGTATTGGCTTATACCTCTGACGTGCTAGTGGTTAAATCCACAGCCATAGTATTGACGAGTCTTTAGAGTCCACCACACTTACAGTTACTCAAGCTTTCGGGCGAAACACTGTAGAGGCCGTATGGAGATATGGCAGGGTCCGATCAGATACGTGCGGTATTGCACGGATCAGGATCGGACAGTTTGTACTAGTAGCCGTATAGGTATATGGCAGGGTTCGATCTGACACGTGCGGTATTGCACGGATCAGGATCGGACGGATTTTACTAGCCAGCTTTGGCTTAAGCCGGTCCTAGTTTAGTACAGTGTAGATTTTGTTTCATTGCATTTGTATCCGGTCAGGAATACAGATGCGGGTGTGTATGCACAGTGTCGGGGTTTTCCTGTAATTTATTACGGGACCAGTTTTCTGGAGTTGCCAGTTTGCATTCCGTTCCGGCCGGTTTTCCTTTGTTCTTTCCCGGCCGGACTTTTCCGATGGAGGGGGTTATTTGCAATTGTGCAAATAACTTTAGTGGAGGGGTTTTATTGCATAAAGATTGATTATGATAGCTTTCATTTCTTTTCAACCATGCTTTTGCTTTATGAGATTTGATTGTGATAAAGTGAGGGTATGGGTTCAATAGTATGAAGCATGGTGTATGTTTCTTTGTCTCTTGATGTGGTCACCTCCTTCTTCTCCTACACTCACCTCCCTTCATGCTTTGATATTACCTCCTCCACCATTCTCTTTTGGATGAGAGGTTATTCATTATTCAAGAGAGAAAAAGAAAGAGAGAAGAAGAAGAAGAGAGCTTCATCTTGAGAGTTTCATCCATGATATCATTTTCTTGCTAGAAAAATGCAAGCACCATTTTTCTATTCTCCATTCCTCCATCCAAAGGCAACAAACCCCAATGAGACATAAGCACTACACTTCCTACAGCACATCTTGAGCATGTCGAGTTGCCGGCTTCATGCCCGAGTTGCCTCGGTATAGAGGCGGGAGCCCGTAAAAGATGCAGGCGACGTGGTGCCCTTCCGGCGAGGAGGCGACGACCGGAGATCCCGCGAGGAGATCGGAGAGGAGATGAAGACCGGAGGACTTGGATCATCGGTATATCTTTTCCCCTTCTCTTTGTAGTTAGCTAGATTTAGTTTAATGGCACGATCCGGGGTTTAGTGCGCGGTGGTGCCGGTTTGCAAAGTCCGCAAAATTTAAGTTTACCACCGTTTCCGCGTTTGGCCGTCGGGTTGACGGCCGGGGCGCCGCCGTGCACTTACAATACTTACATGGGCAAAGTAGTGGGGGGCATTTATTCCCGCCAAATTTTTTGGCTAAAAGCTACTTGTTCCCTTATAAAAAGGGGGGAGTCCTCAAAATTTGGCCTCACGTGTTAAACACGTGGGCCCTCATATAAAAAGCATATGAGTGCTGAAAACAAACAACTAAGGGCCAAACATGCCTCACGTGTTAAACACGTGAGCGCTTATATGCAAAGCATATGAGCGCTGAACATAAATAACTAATGTCCAAACAAGCCTCACGTGCTAAACACGTGAGCGCTCATATGTAAAGCATATGAGCACTGAAAATAAACTAAATAAAACAACTAAGGGCCAAACATGCATCACATGCTAAACACGTAAGCGCTCATATGCAAAGCATATGAGCACTGGACATAAACAACTAATGGCCAAACAGGCCTCACGTGCTAAACACGTAAGCGCTCATATGTAAAGTATATGAGTGTTGAAAATAAACAGGCTAAAACCCACACTAGGGGTCACGTGTTAAATACGTGAGTTCTCTTGCTACTCACATGCAAAGCATGTGAGCGGTCCAATTTAAAATGTTCCAAGTAAATTCTCTGTGATAAAATTAAATTCTATTTGGGAAATATTTTCCCTGATCTTTCTAATATGGAAAGATCTTTCTCTAACAGAGAATCTTGGATTTAAAATCCAATGGTGATGAAATATCACCAATTAAACCATCTGATAGAATTAAATTCTATATGAAAAATATTTCCCTGATCTTCTTCAAACTAGAAAGATCTTCTCTGATCATTTGATAGAGTAAAATTCTATCGCAGGAAAATATTTCCTAATCTTGTTAAACTAACAAGATATTCATTTGATAGAATAAATAAGAAATCTTCTCTGTTAAACAGAGAGCCTTTGGATTAAAAATCCAACGGTGAATAAAATTCACCAGATCAATTGGATTGATTATGAAATCAATCATGATCTATCAATGAGGGATTTTCTTAAAAAATTAATTCTTTTTCTTTTCATATAAATAGGAGGAAGGAGAGGAGGAAAGAGACACACAGGGAGAGAGGGGAAGAAAAATACAAAGAGAATTTAATTCTCTCAAAGAAGAAGAACCCCATCCTAAAAAACCCTAAGTAAAGAGAAAACACAGAGATCATTTTATCTCTCCTTCGCCTCTCTAAGGGTTTAACCCTTCATATAAGAACTTAGTTCTTTCTCTGGTTGAGATCTGCAGAAGCAGATCTCCCCACAAGTTGAGAATTTAATTCTCATCAGGGAGATTCTGTCATGCAGATTCAAAACCTAGAGGAAAGAACTGAGTTCAAAGAGTTTAACTCTTACAGAAAAAACATATGGAAATTTAATTCTTCTGAAACTAGGGTTTAACCATATAAAAAGAATTTAATTCTAACAAAGAACAAAGGGAGAACTTGATTTCTCAGAACCACAGAAGAACAGCCTGGTGATTCATTAGTGCTTAACACTATAACATGACCTCACGTGTTTTCCACGTGAGTGTTTCTAATGAACAAAAAGAAAACAACTGAGACCGCCTCACGAGTTTCCCACGCGGGTGTTTAAAAGAGGAGCAAGGAACACTTCTTAGGATAGTCACGTGTTTTACACGCTACCCTCAATCTGTTAGTAGATGTTGCACACCCTCACAACACTTGTGAGGAGGCGGAATTGGCAAACAATAATTTTTCTTGCATGCAACACCTACTTTAAACCTAGATCTTGTGCTAAACCTTAACTAGAAATCCTATCTAGATATCTTATATACTATGATAGGGGTTATACCTCAAGGAAACGGTCCTTCGGGTCTTCTTTCCGCTGCGACTCCTTGGCTCCTTTGATGGTTGAGAAGAACTCGATCTCTGATCACCTCTAGATCCAAGATGATCCACCCCAGAGCTATGGAACAAGTTACAAACTCTTCACAAGAGTTAACTAAGAAATCAAGTGTGCTAGAAATGATCACTTAGATGATGTAGAGATCAAGTAGAGGATTATTATGTCTCTTTACCTATGAATCACAACACATGTGGGGGTTTAGGTCAAGAGGATAAGGAAGGAGATAATGAGGAGAGAGAAGATGAGAGTGATGAATGAAAAAATCAAGCATAGAAAAATGATATGGCTCATGGAAAATAATTGAAGCATGTATTATTTTTCTCCAAAATAATGCACCATTCTTCAATAGTAATCCCAAATGAATAAAAAATAATATAAGCCATTCCTTCATCCATGCTTTGACATTTCTCCAAATTGCACCTCATTTATTTATTTTCACAAAATAAATATCCAATTATGAGGTGTCTCCTTCTAGAAGGTGTTCTTGTACTATTACAAGAATACCCCTCACCGTATACCGTTTAAGTATACCCGTATCCGTATTCCGAAAAAGACGAATACAAATAATCCAATAATATAATACCGGTATCCGTCTTAAACCAAAGCCTACCAGTATTATCCTTCCGATCATTATTCCTGTAACCATTACAGGAACATGATCGAAACCCTGCCGTAACAACTTACGGCCTTTACATCTTTCGCCTGAACCAGAGAACCCTCTGTGTGGGACTCTAAAGACTCGACAGTACGCTGGCAGTGGGTTTAACCACAAGCACGTCAGCGGTACTAGCTGTGCGTAACGGCTACCCAGGTACATGACGAGGTGGCCGACAAGCGAACTCATCACGACCCTAACGAGCCTGTAAGCAACACTTATCGTAAAGTACGGTCTCTTCGTCTGATACGTCGCATATGAAGTCTAGGGGTGGTTAATGTCAGACCCCAGTCACTTTATAAGTCATGCTGATTTACGGCCCATAACGATTCAAGAAACTACCGATAACTCTTATCAGTAAATCTCGAGAACCCTGGACAGGGATTTGCTGTCATGGTCGATCAAGCATAGCGCGACATCAACTCCCTATACCGGGAGAAACGAAACACCTCCTATCGCTCACTGCCTCCATGTGATTCGGGACTGTACCCAAAATCCACATGTTTGCATGACTCAGTAGAGCAGTGGTAGGGTGGAAATCAAAGCACAGTGGGAATCACATAAGACTCTATGACGATCTCGGGTCTACAGACTAAACTGTACAAGTGTCACCAAAGAACTGCTATCGACAATATGTATATATACCATCTAGGAGTTCTCAGCAAGTCCTGTTCGGTGTACCCATTCTCCAATGAGCACCTGTATACAATCTTTGATGTCGAACACCAATGGTTGTGGGATCAACTATCGCCCCCAGGGTCAAGAAACGTACACACTAGTCTACTCTGGTAATATCGATGCCCTGTCTCGATATACCATCGACCAGGAACCATTAAAGGATTGTTGGAGATAGTGCCCTCAGAGTCAATTATTAGGTCACAGGTATGTGATTGCAATGATTGATGGAGGACCTATCCCGGTAGGACAGTCTTACTCGAGATGATAGTATGCTATCTGGTTTACCTTTATCATCGTGTACTGCTTTAAGTGACCTGACAAGTCGCTATTACACGTTGATAGAGCCCCTAGGATTCTTGCTTGACCACCAGCAGTATGAGGGCGATCATATAAGTGGGAGCTGGGGTCTATAAGCATATCCTTAAATGGTCCCTAGCCGTATGAGTTTCGAGACAGGGCATCGATACTCCATAGTAGACTAGTGTATACAGTCGAGACCCCGATGAGGGGCGGTGGCCGGTCTCACATGCCACTGGTGTCAGTTGGATCACCTAAGATGTATACAGGTGCTCATTGGGTTATGAGTACACCGGACAGGACTCGCCGGGAACATGCTAGTTGGTCATATACCAGACGTTAGATGGCAGTTCCCTGGTGACATGTGTGCAGGTTAGTTCATCGACCTGGGGATCGTCATTTGTCTCGTGTGAGTTCCCACTGTACTTTGATTACTACCCTACCACGGCTCAAAGGAGTCATGCAAACAGGTTTTAGTTGGGTACAGTCCCGAGCCATATGGAGGCAGTGAGCGTATCTTCAGGGGTTCGTCTCTCCCGGTATTGGGGGTGAGGTCGTGCTGTGTCTAGGAGAGCCATTACACGAAGTCCTTGGCCAAGGCAAGGAGATTTACTGGTAGGTATTCCAGTAGTATCTCAGGGTGTTCTGGGCTACACTCCGACACGACTTGTACCGCTTTTGGGGGTATGACTTTTACCAACCCCCTAGGCCCGCCATGCGATGCTCATAGACGAACGGACCGGACTGTACGGATATTGTCACTGACAGGCTTAGTAGGGTTGTCAGGCTGAGTTCGCTCACAGACGTCCCTTTTAGTCAATACCAGGTATCCCGTTACGTATTGGCTTATACCTCTGACATGCTAGTGGTTAAATCCACAACCAAGGTGTTGACGAGTCTTTAGAGTCCCCCACATTCAGTTACTCAGCTTTCGGGCGAAAGGTTGTAGAGGCCGTATGGAGATATGGCAAGGTCCGATCAGATACGTGCGGTATTGCACGGATCAGGATTGGACAGTTTGTACTATAGGCCGTATGGTTATATGGCAGGGTTCGATCAGATACGTGCGGTATTGCACGGATCAGGATCGAACAGATATTACTAGCCGGTTTTGGTATAAGCCGGATTCTAGTATAATACATTGGAGATTTTGTCTCATTGCATTTGTATTTCGGTCGAAATACAGATGCCGGTGTGTATGCACAGTATCGGGGTTTTCCTGTAATTTATTACGGGACCAGTTTTTTGGAGTTGCCAGTTTGCTTTCCGTTTCGGCCAATTTCCATTGTTCCGTTCATTGGCCGAAGATTGGTGGAGGAGGGTTTATTTGCATTGTTGCAAATAGGCATTAGTGGAGGGGGTTCTTTGCATCTTGTTGCATCATGATGGCTTTCATGATGTGCACCATCATTGACTTGTTTTGACTCCATCATGACTTGACTTTTAAAGTCATGATTGTTGATGATGATGAGGGGTGAGGTTGGTTGTGTGTGGATGTATTTGTTATCATGTTCTTTCATGATTCCCTTTTTTGCATTATTGTTCCACCCACCCCCTTGTCTTTGTCTTTCTCTCTCCAATCACACTTGAGAAGGGGGGGGGGCCATTCCTATGAGAGGGAATGGAATGGGATTCTTTTTGAGGTATGGTATTTTTGCTTCTCATGTTTGCTAGAAAAGTCCTCTAGCTCATTTCCAAAAGTTGCTCTCTTTTCCTCCACCAATGACAATTCCACAATCCCCAAAAGTGAGACATGGTTCTATACATATTCTACAGCATATCTTGGGCACGTTGAGTAGCCGGCTTCGTGCCCGAGTTGCCTCGGCATTGAGGTGGGAGCCCGTAAATGATGTAGACAATGTGGTGCACTTCCGGCGACGAGGAGGAGACGGGACATTCCGCAGGAGATCGGGACGATGACGAGAAGACCGGAGGACTCGGATCTGTCGGTATACTTCTCTTCCCTATCTTGTTAGTAGCTTAGACTTGTTAATGGTTACGATCCGGATGTTTAGTGCGCGGTGGTGCCGATTTGCTAAGTCCGCAAAATTAAAGTTTATCACCGCTTCCGCATTCCGGCGTCGGATTGACGGCCGGGGCGCCGTCGTGCACTTACAGTGGTATCAGAGCCTCGCCATTAACTTAGTCTAGCTTTGTGTAATGTGTTTGCATTTCTGATCGATCAAAAAGTTCCAAAACCCGTATTTTGATCACATCAGTTTTCTGTTGGAAATTTTTGGTGTCAAAATTTTTTTCAGGTTGTATAAAATTGATGTGCAGGAAATTCTAAGACCACTGGGAAAATTCGACACAGTCAGTCGACCAATGTAGCGCGGATCCGCGGCTAAACCCCCCATTGGGCCGCGGTTCCGCCGCGCATTGGTGACGTCACTGTATCATATTTTTCCAGTGGGCTTCTGTTATTATTTTGGGTGTTTTGGAATATTAAAATTGGGCCAATTATTTCAGTGAGTACTACAGTATTGCTTAGGGCCCACTTGTTAATCATTTGATCAATCGGAAAATTTTAAACACATTTTTCACAGTATTTACATTATATCTGCGACCGTGAATGTCACTCGATCGGTAAATCCGGTCTAACTGCTATAGCCCGGTTAGACGGATTTGCGAACGTGACTTTCACGTTGATGTTTTGTTTTTGCTGTGATGTTGCGGATCGGTCGTGGGGGATAGCCTGGATGCAATGCTAGTACAGTTGTGGTTGTATTATGTACATTTGATATTGCGGGGCGAGCGTCCGACATGTGGACTGCCGTCACTGCCTGTTTGTATTATTATTTTGGGGCACGGCCAGGTTGCGGTCGTTGTACCCGGTGTATGTATATTTTACTTTCTGTACTAGGATTACCCCAGGACGGGTGCACGGATAGCCGGGTTCTAGGGGGCAACAAGCCCGCATCTCATGGCATTGAGACGGAGGGGGCTTCACTCTGGAATTGGCGGGCTGTTCGCCTCACTCGTAGGGGGTACAGGTTGACCCAGGAGGGGTGCCCAAGTTGCCGGATTCCGTGAAGTGCTGGGTGGTCCATTCACGGTACTGAAGGGGGCTGCCTCGCTTCAGGTTTTGGCGGGTGACTTGCCGCGCCCGTAGGGGTCTAGGATTTCATTGCACAGGCTATCCACGCGACCAGGGGAACGTCGGGTTTCAGTAGTGGCTCTGTGAAACCCGGGGATCCCAGATATCTGTATTGTTTCTATGATGCTGTTCATTCTCTGTGATGTTGCATTTCTTTCACGCCTTGAGCGAAATATAATATATTGGTATATATATTAGTAGATGTTGTATATGTTTTGCATCCGCGCTAGTCCAGTCCCCGCTCTGTCGTTAGTTAGCTAACCTAACGGGTAATGACGGGACCCAGTGGCGAATGCGGATGGCATATACGTACATCAGTATATTTTTGTTCTTTGTGGTGTGATCAATTGATGGGACTGCATTGATTCGGATCAATGCAAGTTAAAAACAAACCTAATCTGATGTTGTTGGAACACTTTTTCAAAAAAGCTGTTATTGCAAGGACGTTCACTTTTGTTTTGCATCGTGATATTCAGTTGGAATATCCTGCTCCTCAGTCGACGAGGCAAGGGCCGAGATCCCTTCACCGGGAGTGACCCCTTGGACAGAAGTTTGCGTCAGGGCATTAACTTCACTATAGCCGATTACTTTTGCTTTGCATCGCGGTATTCAGTTGGAATATCCTGCACCCCATTCTATGGGGAAAGAGCCGAGATCCCTTTACCGGGAGTGACCTCTTTAGCAACGGTTTTCGTCACTATATTTTTAAAAAGCTATCAGTTCCTTCAACGATATCAAGTTCTTTACGTTAAAGGTTTTCGCCAGAAACCATTCGTAGCCCTCCGTCATTTCAGACGGGTAGCACATAGTATTCATGCTATGTTTGTTGGCCTTCGTCAAGGCATAGTGTATGTTAGCTGCTTGTTGCCTTTCTGCAGCATAGATAGATGCGTTGGTTTGGGACAGTCGTATAGCCTTGTTGGCCTTCGTCAAGGGCTTGTGCGGGTGGATTCAAATTAACCTGGAGAATGACGGGTAGAACTTGACATGTGACTTATGATTTGTTGGCCTTCGTCAAGGTCATAAGAGCATGGGGCAGAAATCACATCGGGAGTTTCAAAAGAACTGAAACTTGCCAGATATGCGCATACCTTCTGGAGTGTGATACCGTGAGCGGATTCCGTCACGTTATCATGCGATGATAGTTGGATCCCGATTCCCACTGATGAGTTAGTTTACTCCTCGGGTAACCCCGACTAATTCTTCTTTCAGGTTTGGAGGAGAATTTGAGGTACAGTGGGAGGATTCCAGATTAGATAAATTGGTAACCATTCTGATCTATGTTAGAGTGCACGCTGAGTGTTTCTTTTCTCTCTCTCTTTGGCAGCGACCATTGACCCGACCCTAAGACTTTGACTCAGAGACCAAGTTGACCGAACCTTCTTAAACACTGGCTTTTGGATTGTCAGAGTTGCAAACCTCATTGCCACTCCTACTTTTACCCTTTTCTCCAGGACACCCCGTATTGCTACGAACGTCCACTTCCATTGGACAAAACCATCGTATGGTTAGATACGAACTCGAAAGAATTTATTCGAGGATGGTTTCAGGTTCTGGAGAAAACGGATAGGATTATTCAGTTGTCTTTTCCTTTTACCCTCTCTCAGGTTACGAGTACTCCTTGGTTTAGGGGTAGTACACCTATTACGCAAATTGGATTGTCTTCTTCCAAACCTTAGGCTGGTGCCGACCGGTAGGGAATGAAGAAAACCAATCAGCATAACGATGGTGTGCAGAAGGTATTAAGTTAAGACAAAGCAAGGGATTAGTAAGAGGGCAAAGTAAATTGCAACAGATATTCATGACCAAACCAGGTATTTCTTCGCCAATCCTAAAATCACCTTTGAATTTCTCCAGGACACTCCGTATCACTACGAAGATCCACAGTTTATTGGATACTCCATCGTATGGTTATATACGAACTCGAAAGGAACTTGTTCCAGTTCGGGGATGGATTCTGGTTCAGGAGAAATAGGAATACGATTTATTCAGGTGTCTTTTATCTTCACCTTCTCTCGCATTGCGAGTGTTCCTAGGATTGGGACAATACACCCATTATGCTTATTGGATAGTCTTCTTCCAAACCATAGGCTGGTGCCGAACGGTAGGGAAGGAAGAAAACCATTTGGCCTAAAGGGGTGTGCAGAAGGTAATGACTAAAGACATATGAAGGGATTTGGAGAGGTGGCAAAGAATTATACGGTTACAGTCGTGAATATGGAAAAGGCATTACTAGGAATACCGGGATACCCCTACGAAACATTTCAATGTTTCAGTCTCACTGTGTACTGTTAAAGGAAAGTTGATTTCCCGACTAGATACTTACTCCACGGTATGTATTTACCAGGTATGATTCTCACATCTGTATGGTTTTACAGATGATGAGTGGGAGTAAGTTGTTGGGAATTGGGTGACTATCCTCATTATATCGGGATTCGTTGCAATCGGTGATATTTGAGAAAATCACCTGGGTTGTTTGCCGGTCGGCAAATATTTGGTTTTGAATATCCGCTGTTATGCACCAATTTCAAATCGATATATCTGTACGTCTATTTTCATAGAGTGAGATATACTTTTTGAAATTATGTCGATGACATTTTCCTATACCAGTGGATGGTTAGGTAAGGAGCATTAAACAGCGGTGTAATTCTTCTTAACCATAAGTACAGTTTTCAACCTACGACACACAGTGAATGAGTTATCAAACTCAAGGGACTTATACAGAGTATTGTATGTTGTCCAGGGTCCATCAGGACAGAGGGGTTGGTCCTCGTACTATATTCGGTTTACTTATGACTTCTCTAGTTTTTTGGACAAGTGTTTCGCGGAAACACAGGGTCTGAATTTTGAGAAGTTATAGATATTTGAATAGAGTAGAGAACCAGGTGTATCAAGTATCGGGATTCTTCAAAGAGATCGAAGATGTAGATACTTGTGTATGGTGTTCAGTTGATAGTAATGACTAAGAGAACTTGCTTCTCTTTCAGGTTACTCATAATTGGAAGCATTCCTAAGTTGAGTAACGCTGATCGGCCTTCTTCCATTTAGTTGACATGCGCTGGAGACAGCCGCGTGATTTGGATCTGGTTCAATCAAATCAGTGCCTCTGGTCCTATATGGGATATAGAACAGTTCGTATCTTAACGATGTTAAGGTACGGGGAGTTGTCCGGCTTATGATTAAAACCAGACACTGGACAACTCAATGCACGTTTCTGTAATGGCTGTTTGTGGGTTGACCCAGGCTATGACGAGGGTTGATTTTCTACCATTTGGATGAACAATAGCAATATTGTTCTAGACTCGCCACAGTTTTATTAAAAATGGATTTTTTCAGAAAAACAGGAGTGGGAGTATGGTAGAACTGGAAGTGATTCCAGAACCACAAACGATTACTGAAGATTTGATAAGGAACCTAAAGATTCAATCTGGATTGACATTCCATTGGCCACTCCGCAGATAAGGTGGGTAACTTCAGGCACCCGAGAGGTACTACGGTAGCCTCAAGGACGGTGACAGGGAAGTTCTTGTTTACCCACAATTACCATTGCTGTTGTTCCAGGGTGCGAGACCCGGCGGGAGGATGAGTATAGCGTCGTTCTAAACTTTCTTTAGAAGTGTACGTCTATATGACTCTGCCAGAGGGTTGTCGTAGTCAGTGGGAGCAGCGGAAGCATTGGTGGACAGGTAGCTTATGTCTATTTATAGACTAAAGCAGATATAGCGGAGATAGATCATCCATTTCTGACGTGACAGTCATGGGTTTGACTTCATCAGAATAGGGGATGGATCTGTTGAGAAGGTAGTAGGGTGTGATATCCTGGTATTTGGATGACATACACAGAGTAGGAAAAGAAACACCTATACTACAGTCGGTTATACTTTGGTCGTCACACAGTGGTTTCTCCACAAAGGAAATGGATTTTATATCAGACATACTGGATACTAGATCTATGGTTTTAGATCTAGATTTGGGTAGTCTCCCAATCAGGGTAGTTAGACAGCATTCTAAGAGTATTTAGAATGGACGACTTTTGGCACAGTAGTGTACCTGCAGGTAATGGAGTCACCCTCTCTAAAGGTGTCTTATAGACTAAAGTAGAGAGGGATGTGCATGATTGGCAGATCACTTGCTCAGGAAATTGAGTCAATCATGAGATGTCAAGTACCACACCAGATGTTATTCTTGCACTAGATGCAATAAGTTGACATTGATCCAATCCTGGAGAAACAGTCGGAAGCAGTTTTAGAACATAAGTGGATGTTCCTAGGGATATGATAACGACAGCCTCATTCGGGAGACAGTTATCATTCCAGGCTTCCAAGGTGACCTGGACGACAAGGAGGTTGTCAGAGTTATAGTTTTTTCTTCTGACGAGGGACAGTATTTTGGACAGGTGGTCCAAGGCAATACTGAGGGAGGCATGGCGCAGGATACTGATTAAGTTCAGTTGACGATACAGTCTAAGAAGTTTGGATTTGGAGTTCATTTATGAGCTATGTCCCATCAGACATCTAGACACATTCTAAGACAGGTATTGCTCATTTCGGGAGATGGGTTTCTCCGCGAACTTGAGATTTAGAGAGACATAGAAAGGAACAACAAAGCGGATCCACTCACTAAGGCTATTCCTTGAACGCAATAGTTTCGCAAACGAGCTTTGTGAGACTGACTAGTAGAGGAGTTGGGTGTTCGGTACACACGGGCTGTGAGTATGCGACATCGCAATAATTGGCCTTGAGTGCAAGTGGGAGATTGTTGGAGATAGTGCCCTCAGAGTCAATTATTAGGTCACAGGTACGTGATTGCAATGATTGATGGAGGACCTATCCCGGTAGGACAGTCTTACTCGAGATGATAGTATGCTATCTGGTTTACCTTTATCATCGTGTACTGCTTTAAGTGACCTGACAAGTCGCTATTACACGTTGATAGAGCCCCTAGGATTCTTGCTTGACCACCAGCAGTATGAGGGCGATCATATAAGTGGGAGCTAGGGTCTATAAGCATATCCTTAAATGGTCCCTAGTCGTGTGAGTTTCGAGACAGGGCATCGATACTCCATAGTAGACTAGTGTATACAGTCGAGACCCCGACGAGGGGCGGTGGCCGGTCTCACAAGCCACTGGTGTCAGTTGGATCACCTAAGATGTATACAGGTGCTCATTGGGTTATGAGTACACCGGACAGGACTCGCCGGGAACATGCTAGTTGGTCATATACCAGACGTCAGATGGCAGTTCCCTGGTGACATGTGTGCAGGTTAGTTCATCGACCTGGGGATCGTCATTTGTCTCGTGTGAGTTCCCACTGTACTTTGATTACTACCCTACCACGGCTCAAAGGAGTCGTGCAAACAGGTTTTAGTTGGGTACAGTCCCGAGCCACATGGAGGCAGTGAGCGTATCTTCAGGGGTTCGTCTCTCCCGGTATTGGGGGTGAGGTCGTGCTGTGTCTAGGAGAGCCATTACACGAAGTCCTTGGCCAAGGCAAGGAGATTTACTGGTAGGTATTCCAGTAGTATCTCAAGGTGTTTTGGGCTACACTCCGACATGACTTGTACCGCTTTTGGGGGTCTGACTTTTACCAACCCCCTAGGCCCGCCATGCGATGCTCATAGAAGAACGGACCGGACTGTACGGATATTGTCACTGACAGGCTCAGTAGGGTTGTCAGGCTGAGTTCGCTCACAGACGTCCCTTTTAGTCAATACCAGGTAGCCCGTTACGTATTGGCTTATACCTCTGACATGCTAGTGGTTAAATCCACAACCAAGGTGTTGACGAGTCTTTAGAGTCCCCCACATTCAGTTACTCAGCTTTCGGGCGAAAGGTTGTAGAGGCCGTATGGAGATATGGCAAGGTCCGATCAGATACGTGCGGTATTGCACGGATCAGGATTCGACAGTTTGTACTATAGGCCGTATGGTTATATGGCAGGGTTCGATCAGATACGTGCGGTATTGCACGGATCAGGATCGAACAGATATTACTAGCCGGTTTTGGTATAAGCCGGATTCTAGTATAGTAAAGTGGAGATTTTGTCTCATTGCATTTGTATTTCGGTCGAAATACAGATGCGGGTGTGTATGCACAGTATCGGGGTTTTCCTGTAATTTATTACGGGACCAGTTTTTTGGAGTTGCCAGTTTGCTTTCCGTTTCGGCCAATTTCCATTGTTCCGTTCATTGGCCGAAGATTGGTGGAGGAGGGTTTATTTGCATTGTTGCAAATAGGCATTAGTGGAGGGGGTTCTTTGCATCTTGTTGCATCATGATGGCTTTCATGATGTGCACCATCATTGACTTGTTTTGACTCCATCATGACTTGACTTTTAAAGTCATGATTGTTGATGATGATGAGGGGTGAGGTTGGTTGTGTGTGGATGTATTTGTTATCATGTTCTTTCATGATTCCCTTTTTTGCATTATTGTTCCACCCACCCCCTTGTCTTTGTCTTTCTCTCTCCAATCACACTTGAGAAGGGGGGGCCGGCCATTCCTATGAGAGGGAATGGAATGGGATTCTTTTTGAGGTGTGGTATTTTTGCTTCTCATGTTTGCTAGAAAAGTCCTCTAGCTCATTTCCAAAAGTTGCTCTCTTTTCCTCCACCAATGGCAATTCCACAATCCCCAAAAGTGAGACATGGTTCTATACATATTCTACAGCATATCTTGGGCACGTCGAGTAGCCGGCTTCGTGCCCGAGTTGCCTCGGCATTGAGGTGGGAGCCCGTAAACGATGTAGGCAATGTGGTGCACTTCCGGCGACGAGGAGGAGACGGGACATTCCGCAGGAGATCGGGACGATGACGAGAAGACCGGAGGACTCGGATCTGTCGGTATACTTCTCTTCCCTATCTTGTTAGTAGCTTAGACTTGTTAATGGTTACGATTCGGATGTTTAGTGCGCGGTGGTGCCGATTAGCTAAGTCCGCAAAATTAAAGTTTATCACCGCTTCCGCATTCCGGCGTCGGATTGACGGCCGGGGCGCCGCCGTGCACTTACAAGGATATGCTTATAGACTGCCCAGGCCCCACTAGTATGATCTACATCACAATCCTGGCAGTCAAGCGTAATCCTAAGGGCTTCATCAACATGTATATAAAGATATGAAATACAACACATCACTCGTTAAGATGAAGATAAACTAGATAGCATACTATCATTTCGAGCAAATATTGTTTCTGTACATACACATGCCTAGTATCCTATACAATACAGGCCTCTGGGGCATACATATCTAACAATCTCCCACTTGCACTTGTTAGTTATATGTATGCCCTAGAGGCCATTACTGTACATGTGATGTATATTGTAGTGGATGCTTGGACATATATAAGGAAGACTTTCTTTCTTGACATGATAGTATGCTATCTGGTTGCACTTTATCTTAACATGTACACTTATTGTCTCTCTATTACATGTTGATAAAGCCCTTAGGATGAGTACTTGATAACAGGATTATGATGTAGATCATACTAGTGAGGCAGAGGTAGTCGGTAAGTACATCCTTCAATTGTTCTTAGTCATGGGAGTATCGAGACAGGGCATCGATACTCCAGAGTAGACCAGCGTATGCGCTTCTTGACCCATATGATGGGCGATGGATGATCCCACATCCATTGGTGTTTGACATCAGAGAAGGTATACAGGTGCTCAGTGGAGACTGGATACACTGAACGGACTTGCCGACAACTCTTAGATGGTATTATACCTATCGTCAGATATCAGTTCTCTGGTGACACTGGTACAGGTTAGTCTGTCAATCCGAGATCGTCATAGAGTCTTGTGTGATTCCTACTGTGCTTTGATTTCCACCTTACCACGTTCAAGAGATCATGCAAAACGGTGGTTTTTGGGTACAGTCCCGAGTCACATGGAGGCAATGAGCGATAGGAGGGGATTTCGTCTCTCCCAGTATTGGGGGTTGATGTTGTGCTATGCTCGATTGGCCATAACAGGAAATCCCTGGCCAGGGTTGCTGAGATCTACTGGTAAGTGTTATCAGTAATTTCTCGAACCGTTATGGACCTCACATCGGCATGACTTATCAGGCTATTGGGGTCTGACGTTTACTACCCAAGGCTGAGATATGCGACATATCTGACGAAGACACCGGACTGTACGGTAGTGTTACTGATTGCATCCGCAGGAGTATGAGCAGGCTTGGTTGTTGATCTTCTGATCGCTCAATACCCGGGTGGCCGTTACGTTTAGCAGACCGCTTGCGGCTTGTGGGTGACTGATATGATCACCACCTACTGCTGGCGTATTGACGAGTCTTTAGAGTCCTACACAGAGGTTTTCTGGTTCAAGCGAAACGAAGTAGGAGCACATATGCGATATGTGCGGGACCGAGATTAATGCGCGTATGTGATACCGTATTCTATTCTCGCGATATATGATATCGGCCAGTTATATGTGATATAAGCGGGCTGTTGAATCAAGTGTAGATTCGATAAATTGATACATTTGATATTAGTCGGTTGTATGTGATATAGCCGGATTATTAAATCAAGTGTTGATTTGATAATTTAATGTATAATTATATATTTGATATATTATCTTACATTAACTAATATTAGCTCACTTAAGATTTCTTTTTCTCACTGGTGTACACTCAGTATATATGTGATATATATTAATGTACATCTTTTGTGTCATGCTTGAGCCACATGCTACATGGGTGTATGAGACTCACACCATGTTTATAATAATGATAAGGTTTTATTTATTTAAAGTAAATCAAATTAGTTGGAATTAAGTCACATGGTTGAAACTTGTGGAACCATTGACCAAGTCCACTAATTTTGTTTTACTTGTATATATTTATTAACCTAACCGTTATTGTTAGCCATGATTTATTCTCTACATGAGTTAGTGTATGACACTAACTCACCCATGGTTTTTATTCTCACTTCATGAGTTTTCATTCTCATCTCCACTTCATCTTCTTATTCCTCATGAGAAAGCTTCCTAGCTTTTCTCAAGGTGATGAAATATTGTGAGAAAAATTAATCTAAAGTGAGCCCAATTCCTACTTCATCATCCTCTACTATATTAGCCATTTAGTTTAGAGTGTTTGCTTCACTAATCTACCATTAGTGAAGAGGTAGCATGAGCTTTAGTCTTCTTGACGTAGATCATCTTCGGCCTCGAAGACTTCGAGCAAACTTGTTCATTTCTTCATGTGAACCTTTACAAGAGTTCGGGTGTTCACTACTTGGAGGGAAGGGACTACTACACGGAGCTTTAGAAGTGAAGGACCGGTCTATGAAGGTTGTATTCCTCATTATGTAAAGTTGTTTTCATTGCTAGTTCGTCTAAATCTCTAGTTAAGATTCTAGGGTTAGAGTTCTTTAGAACGACAAATTTTTGAAATTGGTATGGACGATGCCTCTTGAAACCTTGCTGTCGTGATGGGTAACCCTACAACACTAATGCCTGTAGTTGGTGCAATAAGCACCCACTGTCTACACTAGAACAGTTGCCGGCGTACCGCATGCCCAACATCTCGAACAGTTTCTCAAACTGGACTTGTGGGATGGCCTTGGTGAATGGATCTGCTGTGTTGTCTATCGTGTCTACTCTCCGTACCTCGAAGTCCTGGTGATCCACTATCTCCCTGATGAGGTGATACCGCCTCAAGATATGTCTGGATTTCAGATGGGACCGCGGTTCCTTTGCCAAAGCCATGGCTCCATTGTTATCACAATACAGAGGTATTGGATTAGCAATGGATGGATCCACCTGAAGTTCAAAAATGAACTTCCTCATATAGACTGCCTCTTGTGTGGCATCATTAGCAGCAATATACTCATCTTCTATCATGGAGTCAGCGACGGTATCTTGCTTGGAACTCTTCCAACATACCGCCCCTCTATTTAGGGTAAATACAAACCCTGAGATGGATTTACTATCATCCTTGTCTCTCTGGAAGCTAGAGTTAATAAAGCCCTCCATTTGGAGATCTCCGTTACCATACACCAAGAACATTTCTTTAGTTCTTCTCAAGTACTTCAGAATTTTCTTTACAGTAGTCCAGTGTTTCTCTCCTGGATTGGATTGATACCTGTTTACTGCACTCAGTGCATAAGCTACATCTGGGCGAGTACACAACATCGCATACATTATAGATCCTACCGCCGAAGCGTAGAGTATAATGCTCATGCGAGCCTTCTCCTCATTAGTCTTTGAAGACATCTCTTTGGAGAGGGTGATCCCGTGATAAGCGGGTACATTAGCTCGCTTGGAATCTTCCATACTAAATCTCTTTAGTATGGTGTTTATGTATCTCGATTGGGACAATCCCAATAATTTCTTAGATCTATCTCTACAGATCTTAATTCCCAGAATGTATGAGGCATCACCCAGGTCTTTCATGGAGAACCTCGGCGATAAGAATAGTTTGACCGATTGTAGCATAGGAACATCATTTCCTATCAAGAGAATGTCGTCCACGTACAATACGAGGAATGTAACAGTACTCTCTACAATCCTTTTATAAATACATGGTTCATCTACATTTTTGATAAAACCAAACTCTTTGATTGTATCATCAAAGCAGATGTTCTAACTCCGTGATGCCTGCTTTAATTCATAAATAGATTTAAGCAACCTGTATGCTTTTCCGCTGCTCCTATTATCAATGAAGCCTTCTGGCTGATCCATAAAAACACATTCTTCAAAATCACCATCTAGAAATGCCGTTTTAACATCCATTTGCCAGATCTCATAGTCATAGTGAGCAGCTATAGCAAGCAAGATCCGAATGGATTTGAGCATCGCGACTGGTGAAAAGGTTTCATCATAGTCTAAGCCTGGTCTTTGACGAAATTCTTTTGCGACCAGCCTAGCTTTATAGGTCTCCACCTGACCATCCACACCGATATTTCTCTTAAAGATCCATTTGCACCCTATGGGTTTTACTCCAGAAGGTGCAACCTCCAAAGTCCATACTTTGTTGGTGTGCATGGATTCCTTTTCGGATCTCAAAGAATCCATCCACTTCGCCGAGTCACCACTCATGATAGCTTGCTGAAAACTAGTAGGGTCATCATCATCCATGATGCAATCTTCTTTATCATCATCAATTAGAAAACCGTAGTATTATCAGGTGGGCGAGAAGTCCTACTAGATCTATGGAGTGGCTGAGGTTCGTCAGGTTCTATTGAAACCTTAGGTTCAACCAAATAATCGGTAATTGTTTGTGTGGAATTTCTTCCAGATCTACCGTATTACCAACAATATCATTTGTAAAAAAATCATTTTCTAATAATGTGGCATACTGAGAAACAAACACCCATAGTGTAGGGATATTCAGCACGACAACAAGGTTTCGGGAGGCATCGTCCATACCGTTTTCAAAAAACTGCTGTAACATTTCAAAAACAAAAATATTATTTTTGGGAATTTTTATAATTTAATATTATTTTAATGAATATTTTAATATTCGGTATAATTAAATACAAATAAATGGGAGAAATTTTGGAAAATTCTAAAATAGGGTATTTTATGGAATTATGCCATTTTAAAGTTTTTATGATTAGTTTGACAATAATTTCGTGCTAATCGCGATTAAAAATCGCTAATCGGATTTTTAGCATTTTTGTGCAAAACATGCACATATCTTTTCTACACTTGTGTAACATTTTTCTTGCCATGGCTTTATTTGGGGTACTATTCTTGTGAGAAAGGAATTTGGGGAAAAAGAAAGGAAAAGAAAAGAAATTGTATAGAATATGGTAGTAGGTGGTGAGAGAGAGAAAGAGGGGTGTGACCTTTGACTTGTGTGAAACCTTCCTCCATTATTCTTCACCATTTCTCTCTCCCTCTCCCTCAACTCCCTGCTGAGCTGCTGCTCCCTCTTCTCCCTCCCTTTTTCAAGCTCTAAATCACCATGAAGACAACACCAAAACCCTACCCCCATTTCTTTAAATATGTGCACAAGCCCAAGATCTACACATTGGACCAAGAAAACAAGGATTTTGGCCACTAGAGGCAACTCAAGAAAATTCTTCAGTTGCCAAATGAGGTAATTTCTGGATCATTAGCTTATTTTATGCATTACTTATACCCCATGATTAGTTTAGAACCGATATTATGTGTTTTGGTGGACTTAAGGAAAACCTAGTTAGGGTTTGAGGAAATTGTGAGTTGTAATATGAATTTGAGCTCAGTAGAGGCTGCACAAACACCCTAGTGATGGAATTGAGACCCAAACCTGAGATTTGAAACCGAGAATACGGATTTAGAAACCGACATCGGAAAAATTGTGAAATCTATGAAGGTTTTATTGAATCTGCTTTCACCCGAGACACCTTAAAATAAAATTGGTTGGACAGTGATATGTGCAGGCACCCAGGAAGCTACCACCAAGACCCCAGCCCCTACATCTTTTCCCCGGCCGCCAATTTATTCCCTCTGGCCGCAATTTGTTGCCAGACCTGCACCAATCCGTGTCTTTTTGGTTCTGTAGCTCCTACATGTGTAGATTAGACCCCTGGCATGTTTAGATTTGTCTAATTTGACCTAGGGTAAAATCTGGAGCCTAATTTCTTAGTTTCCGTATTCCGTATTATGAATTCTGAGTTTGCGTATGGTGTTTTACCTCGACTACTTGACGTTTATACGACGATATCGAGGGCTGTTGATGGTTTTGGAAGGCGTTGTCCATATGTTCAAACCTATAGATTATAGCGTATCGTTTTGGGTTTCGTATGCCGTTTTAGTTTTGAATTAGTTTTGATACGCATTTGCGATACGTTAATCTGTAGGTACCCCATGAAGACTTCGGGACGACAAGTAAGCGCGTGGCGACGTCGAAAAATGAGAAGCGAGGTGAGTAAATTATATCTACGGGGGAAGTCGGGTGGATGGCGTATAACACTCCCGCAGTCCGATATTGGTATAGTACATATATACTAGTTTGTTAGCTTATTGTGTGTCGTGGACATGTGAGTTTATGTGTACTATGGTTTAGATTAGGGTTAGAAGTGAACTAGTGAAATTCCTAGTCGCGAACCCTAGAATAAGTTTGCACCCACACGCGCACACTCATACTTATTGCTATACTTATACCGTGATGATGAGGATTGTGGTGGATATTTGGATATGAGTCGATGGTATTGGCACGATGCCGTGAGATCGGCGATATGATGTGAATCGTATTTAGGATATGATACGAGGTTTTAGCGGGCCTTGGACGTGTGCTCTACACACGCGCTTATATTTGTTTAGATGGTATCGATTGTACTAGACTTAGATCAGTACCCCAGATCATGAGAGATGATGATAAGGATACCATATAATTGATGAGCTGACTGTGATATTGACCCGTACCCAGATTTGGAATTGCTGTACAACGGATTTACGTACGAGCTATATATTGATGATAGATCCGCGCTCATGACTCGAGGATATTATATGATGTATATTGTATTGTATGTGATACTATTGAGGCGGGATCACCGACTATTATAATTATATTTATGATATGTTATTACCTGAGGCACTGGCACGAGCACTTGGCACCACACTCATGTATAGAGATTATACTGCCACTTTAGAATGCTTCAAACTTATTCATATTGAGGTTATATATATCTGATCGTATTGACCTAGGATGAGTCATACATACAATTTCTGCTTGTGGATATTTTCTATTCACGAGTTGGTGACTCACCCCCGTTTTTCCACAGTTCTTGCAGGTTTTGCCGTACAGGTTTCATTGCGGCTTTTCTGGCACATTGCTTCCATTACGGGTGACTTGCTTTGGTAGGTGGGTTCTTTTGCATCAGAACCACCATTGTACATGTAGTATTCATTGTATCTAGAAATTCCATCAACCAAAACTTGTATATTGTTTTAGACTTAGAAATCAGTTCTGTATTATTTCGACCTTAGAGTCGCGCGTAGCAGTATTATGGTTTTCATGTTGATTTTGAGTTTCTTTCTGAGTTTTGATCCTCGCCTTTCGGCGTTGTATATTATATTGCTTGCGTGGTTATGACCGTCAATTGACGAAGAGCTAGCTCCCACTTGGGGATGCCTTTTATCATTGCTTATATATTATCCTTGTTGTACCTCGTTCGGGGCCAGTTTTTACAAAGGAAACTCTGCCGAAATTTTCAGAAAAGACTATACATTTTAAAAATGCATATTCGGCTTAGTTATTTAAAAACCTTGAGTTCAAAACTTGTTTTCTTCACTCCTTTAAACTAGTTTTCTTTATTTACTACTTAAAATGGTTTTAGATTTTTGGGCTTTTGGCTTACTTGGATTAGATGGGGTCCTATAGACTTCATATGATTCAAGTGCCAGTCACGGGCTATTTCGGGTCGTGACAAAGTTGGTATCAGAGCGCTAGGTTAACCTTGCCAAAATACCGAAATCCAAAGTGACGGATACGTGATAGTCAAATCACAAAATCACAAAATCACAAATCATAATTACCGCCATCGGTATATCATTCTTTAAATTCGAGAAGGTGCCGGTACATCCAATGCTAGCAGCGCAAGATATATACTTTCCTCTTGCTCACGGTCTGGCATCCTCTGTCTCTGGGTCCTTATTTTCTCTGTAGATTACCAATCTCGCAATCCATCGGCTCATCGGCCCTGTCAGGTGCACCTGAGTTGCTGCCAGGCACACACGTTGCCTGTGACAGATGCTGCATGCACACCCGTTGCACCTAGATGTTGTTTCTGTGCACATGTATGGCACATATATGGATTTTGATTCCGTGCACACCAGACGCATAGGGTATTCTTATATACATTTTGGGATTGATTTTTATGGAGAAGTACGTTTTATGATATTTGCTATGTGTTTTCGTACTGAGCAGGACTAGTCAGAGGACAGTACCTGGATATTTTTTGCATGCATTGATAGTTATCGAAGGGATTTCCAAAAAGCGAGCTATAGTCTCAGTATTTGCCTACGTGTCTGATATGACACGAAACGTTTAAATGAGGGAACCCTTCTAAATTGTTTTCAAAACGGCGGAACGTACATATTAAACAAAATATATATATACGTATATAGTTAATTTCTTATGAAAGACGTCCGCCACTGTGCAGTGTTATGCGCATCGCACAGTGACTTAAAAGGATTTGGCATGCATTTACTTCGGCTATTTACATGTATAGATTCGATATTTACATGTATAGTTCTGATTTATAGCATATTGGTTTTATTTGGATTTGACATTTGTGTCTTTACCATGACTCCGATGATTACGGGATGGTTGACGGAGTTTCGATTTTGAGTTATCTGCTCGTTACTTATGCTCATGCATTGCACTATGATGCGTTTTATGTATTGATGATTTCGGAACTCGAAGACTTGGACTTTGCATCGAAATGTTTTAGAATTTGGGGGTTTAAATTTAAATTCGGGGACCGAATTTCTTTAAGGGGGAAGATTGTAACATTTCAAAAAATATATATATATTATTTTTGGGAATTTTTATAATTTAATATTATTTTAATGAATATTTTAATATTCGGTATAATTAAATACAAATAAATGGGAAATTTTTGGAAATTTTTTTGGAAAATTCTAAAATAGGGTATTTTATGGAATTATTCCATTTTTAAGTTTTTATGATTAGTTTGACACTAATTTAGTGCTAATCGCGATTAAAAATCGCTAATCGGATTTTTAGCAATTTTGTGCAAAACATGCACATATCTTTTCTACACTTGTGTTACATTTTTCTTGCCATAGCTTTATTTGGGGTACTATTCTTGTGAGAAAGGAATTTGGGGAAAAAGAAAGGAAAGGAAAAGAAATTGTATAGAATATGGTAGTAGGTGGTGAGAGAGAGAAAGGGAGGGTGTGACCTTTGACTTGTGTGAAACCTTCCTCCATTATTCTTCACCATTTCTCTCTCCCTCTCCCTCAACTCCCTGCTGAGCTGCTGCTCCCTCTTCTCCCTCCCCTTTTCAAGCCCCAAATCACCATGAAGACAACACCAAAACCCTACCCCCATTTCTTTAAATATGTGCACAAGCCCAAGATCTACACATTGGACCAAGAAAGCAAGGATTTTGGCCACTAGAGGAAACTCAAGAAAATTCTTGAGTTGCCAAATGAGGTAATTTCTGGATCATTAGCTTAGTTTATACATTACTTATACCCCATGTTTAGTTTAGAACCGATATTATGTGTTTTGGTGGACTTAAGGAAAACCTAGTTAGGGTTTGAGGAAATTGTGAGTTGTAATGTGAATTTGAGCTCAGTAGAGGCTGCACAAACACTCTAGTGATGGAATTGAGACCCAAACCTGAGATTTGAAACCCGGAATACAGATTTAGAAACCGACATCGGAAAAATTATGAAATCTGTGAAGGTTTTATTGAATCCGCTTTCACCCGAGACATCTGAAAATAAAATTGGTTGGACAGTGATATGTGTAGGCACCTAGGAAGCTACCACCAAGACCCCAGCCCCTACCTCTTTTCCCCGGCCGCCAATTTATTCCCTCTGGCCGCAATTTGCGGCCAGACCTGCACTAATCTGTGTCTTTTTGGTTCTGTAGCTCTTACATGTGTAAATTAGACCCCTGGCATGTTTAGATTTGTCTAATTTGACCTAGGGTAAAATCCGGAGCCTAATTTCTTAGTTGCTGTTTTGTGTTCGTGTTTCCGTATTCCTTATTGTGAATTCTGAGTTTGCGTATGGTGTTTTACCTTGACTACTTGACGTTTATACGACGATATCGAGGGTTGTTGATGGTTTTGGAAGGCGTTGTCCATAGGTTCTAACCTATAGATCATAGCGTATCGTTTTGGGTTTCGTATGCCGTTTTAGTTTTGAATTGGTTTTTATACGCATTTGCGATACGTTAATGTGTGGTACCCTATGAAGACTTCAGGACGACAAGCAAGCGCGTGGCGACGTCGAAAAACGAGAAGCGAGGTGAGTAGATTATATCTACGGGGGAAGTCGGGTGGATGGTGTATAGCACCCCCACAGTCCGATATTAGTATAGTACATATATACTAGTTTGTTAGCTTATTGTGTGTCGTGGACATGTGAGTTTATGTGTACTATGGATACTAGTTTGTTAGCTTATTGTGTGTCGTGGACATGTGAGTTTATATATACTATGGTTTAGATTAGGGTTAGAAGTGAACTAGTGAAATTCCTAGTCGCGAACCCTAGAATAAGTTTGCACCGACACACGCACACTCATACTTATTGCTATACTTATACCGTGATGATGAGGATTGTGGTGGATATTTGGAGATGAGTCGATGGTATTGGCACGATGCCGTGAGATCGGCGATATGATGTGATTCGTATTTGGGATACGATACGAGGTTTTAGCGGGCCTTGGACGTGTACTCTACACACGCGCTTATATTTGTTTAGATGGTATCGATTGTACTAGACTTAGATCAGTACCCCAGATAATGAGAGATGATGATAAGGATACCAGATAATTGATGAGCTGACTGTGATATTGACCCGTACCCAGATTTGGGATTGCCGTACAACGGATTTACGTACGAGCTATATATTGATGATAGATCCGCGCTCATGACTCGAGGATATTATATGATGTATGTTGTATCTTATGTGATACTATTGAGGCGGGATCACCGACTATTATAATTATATTTATATATATATCGACTCAGATGTAGGTGGTTTCCATAACCCTCCTGTTTAGCTTGTTAGACAGGTCTGTAGATTACTTAGAAGACATTAGACTAGACCCGAGTCATACCTATTTCAAAACTAACGAATCGGGGATATTTGAAAGATAGTCAAAAGGGATTCTACAGATATTTTCAAACGACGTATCTTTTCTTAAAACACCGTAGCCCTTATTTTACCACAAACCCCGATTCGTCTTATTTCAAATGGCAAAGCTGCATGATATATTTATGGAGGTAGATTCTTCACTATTGCATTGATTATTCGATTTCGCATAATCTTGCTATTTGCATTGCATTGCTTGTGTTTATTACTATATTACAATCATGTTGTTAGGACACCAGCACCATTATCGATGATACATATGTTCACGTACACTGCTCGCTGGCTCACACACTTCATCATCGATAATTGCCATGTCACTACACTGTAGTACTGTTGCATTCAGGATATGACCCTTGCATAGCATATTTGTGTACCTATATACTGTGTATTTCTATTGTACACCCATACGTGCATGCATACGTATTTGCACATACATTGATGATTCTGGCTTGATTAGAGATTTGGGAACTGCAAGATACCTTTTAAAGTTGATTCATTTTAAAGAACCGGTCTTCCCTAAATATGTGCATATTACTATTTCATGTTGCATGACATATGGATATGCTTACATTTCTTTTACATGTCGCATACATCATGCTTTCTGATTATACGCATTGAGATTATTGTTTCCATGATATTTCTGGATTTGGGAACCTTGGGTATTTCAAAAAGAGAATATGTAATTGTTTTAAAAAACCCGGTTACCCTTGATATGATATTTCAGTGTGTCCACCATGTGTTTTCTCGGTGCTGAGAGCGACATGTGAAACCCGATTCGAGGAGGCGGATAAGGCCGATTGCGGGTACATGGTGGACCCGGTATGGTACCCCGGGGCGAGAACGGATCGCTGTGTAGTAGACGGTGAGCCTGGCAGAGGGACTACTACCTACCGGTGATTGGTTGGACCTGGCGGTTATCCGGAGGATACTGACCAAGTCGATAGATGGATATAGGCGTACTGCTGGGGCCGATTCCGCAGACGGAGCCCGTGGGCTGATCCGGACTGACGGAGCCCGATATATGAGGATTTACGTGCCGATGCTGGGCACAGCTTTATGATGTTTTTGAGTGTCGATGCTGGACACTCCGGTTCAAAAATTTTGACGTGTCGCGAGGGACACAGATGGTTTATATCCTCATATTTCCATGCATATGCTTTATGATATTTACATGCATGATGGTTATTGTCATTGGGTGACGAGTGGACGGGATCCTCATATATGCAGATTTGATTACATTGATCATACCTCATATTTATGATATGTTATTACCTGAGGCACTGGCACGAGCACTTGGCACGACACTCATGTATAGAGGTTATACTGCCACTTTAGCATGCTTCAGACTTATTCATATTGAGGTTATATATATCTGATCGTATTGACCTAGGATGAGTCATACATACGATTTCTGCTTGTGGATATTTTCTATGCACGAGTTGGCAACTCACCCCCGTTGTGCCACAGTTCTTGCAGGTTTTGCCGTACAGGTTTCATTGCGGCTTTTCTGGCACATTGCTTCCATTACGGGTGACTTGCTTTGGTAGGTGGGTTCTTTTGCATCAGAACCACCATTGTACATGTAGTATTCATTGTATCTAGAAATTCCATCAACCAAAACTTGTATATTGTTTCAGACTTAGAAATCAGTTCTGTATTATTTCGACCTTAGAGTCGCGCGTAGCAGTATTATGGTTTTCATGTTGATGTTGAGTTTCTTTCTGAGTTCTGATCCTCGCCTTTCGGCGTTGTATATTATATTGCTTGCGTAGTTGTGACCGTCAATTGACGAAGAGCTAGCTCCCGCTTGGGGATGCCTTTTATCATTGCTTATATATTATCCTTGTTGAACCCCGTTCGGGGCCAGTTTTTACAAAGGAAACTCTGCCGAAATTTTTAGAAAAGACTATACATTTTAAAAATGCATATTCGGCTTAGTTATTTAAAATCCTTGATTTCAAAACATGTTTTCTTCACTCCTTTAAACTAGTTTTCTTTATTTACTCCTTAAAATGGTTTTAGATTTCTGGGCTTTTAGCTTACTTGGATTAGATGGGGTCCTATAGACTTCATATGATTCAAGTGCCAGTCACGGGCTATTTCGGGTCGTGATAATTGCCATGGTAAACAACCCTAACACTAGAATCTTAACTAGAGAATTAAACAATACAATATGTAAATATCTTTACATCTAAGTAAACAAGAAATACAACCTTTGTAGACTGATCCTTCACTTCAATAGCTCCGTGCAGTAGTCCCTTCACTCCAAGTAGTGAACTCTCGGACTCTAGAAAGGCTCCACAAGATGAACGGAACAAGCTTGTGTAAGTCGATGTGCTATACCCCAGTACTTGTGGGGAGGTGGAAATTTCAAAAACGATCTTGTTTAGTGAACGAACATCGACTAACCGCTTGAATCGAAGCTAAACGATAACTAACCAAACATATAGTTGTTCTAAACTACTATGCTTAGGGATTATACCTATCGAACCAAGTCTTTCGTCTTTACGATCTCCTTGTTCTCATCGGCCTTCTCTAGGTAGTAGACGATCCACCCGAGAGCAAAACTCCAAGCTTAGCCTCTAAACTTGAGGCAACTAACCTTCTTGGATTGCTAATCAAAGAAGATAGATTGAAATAGAGTGATGGTTATGGATTGTTAAGTCTAACTAATCCTAGATCTTAACACATGAGGGTGAGGATTAGTCTTTTGAAGAGAGAGAGCTTGGGGAGAGAGAATGTGAATAATATTATGATATAAGTTTATGAGTATCATAACATATATGAAGCATTTTCTAATAAGAAGAAAAGAATAAAGAGTGATGATTAATCATGCTTCATAAAATATCTAGTGGTGATTCATTAGCATGAGTCATTAAGCAATAAATGTGCATTAATGAAATGAATGAATCACCACCATGACTCATATAACTCATTCAATGAATATGACACATAACCCTCCTTAGTCACCATCTTCTAGAAGCTTCTCGAGCAATTACGAGAACGCCCCTCCGATCCGAAAAAATACGGAAAAACTTTAGACTGTAAAAATCCAATAACCGGATACCAGTAACTGGCTTAAACCAAAGCCGACTGGTAAAAACTGTCCGAAAGTCGTACGCGCGTAAACGTACGTATGCGTCCGAACCCTTTGTCGCAAAACCATGCAACCTCTATATCGTTTCGCCTGGAGTAGGAAACTCTCTGTGTGGGACTCTAGAGACTCGACTACTACGCTGGCAGTGGGTTTAACCACAGACCGCAAGCGGCACTAGCTGTACGTAACGGTCCCCAGGTAGTTGTCGATAAGAAGGCCGATGAGGAAACCCATCCGAACTCCTACTGAGTCTGATGTGACAATCTCCATACAGTCCGGTCCGTTCGTCCAAGACTATCGCATATCGGGCCTAGGGGGCGGCAAGCGTCAGTCCCCTAATAGCGGTATAAGTCGTGTCGGAGGGAAGCCCATTACACCCTGAGAAACTACTGGAACCTACCAGCAAATCTCGCTTGCCCTGGCCAGGGACTTTGCGTAATGGCTCTCTGACACAGCACGATATCTACTCCCAATACCGGGAGGGACGAATCCTGTCTAACCGCCACTGCCTCCAAGTGCTCGGGACTGCACCCAACTGCTACCTGTTTGCACGACTCCTTTGAGCCGTGGTAGGGTAGCAATCTAAGAACAGTGGGACACACTCGAGGCGAAGTAGCAGTGTCAAGTCTGCGGACTACGCTGTACTCATGTCACCTGGGAACTGTTCACTGACGACTGGTATCAAACCAACCAACAGTTCCCTGTGAGTCCTGTCCGGTGTACCCGTAACCTAACGAGCACCTGCATACTATCTCTAGTACGACGTACTGACGGCTGTGGGACAGACCATCTCCCCAACTGGGATGAGAAGCGTACACACCAGTCTACTCCGGAGTATCGATGCTCTGTCTCGATAATCCAACGACCAGGGACCTGAATAAGGATGTGCTTGTAGACTACCCAGCCCCCACTAGTGTGACTGCCATCACAACGCTGGTAGACAAGCAAGATCCTAAGAGCTCTATCAATACGTACACTCACATATTAAGATAGAAAAACCAAGTAGCATACTACCATGTTTAGCAAGACTGTTATATACATGTGAATATCCCAAGCTTCCATTAAGTAATATACAAACTAGTATGATACAGTAATGGCCTTCTAGGGCATAAACACTAACAATCTCCCACTTGCACTAGGGCCATGTACTGGCATATCGTAGACCAATGATCTCGAGCAGCCTCTCGAACTGAATCTGAGGAAGGGCCTTTGTGAATGGATCAGCAATGTTCTCTTCTGAAGCAACTCTCCGAACCTCGATCTCCTGACGATCAATGATCTCCCTGATCAGGTGATACCGCCTCAAGATGTGTCTGGACTTCTGATGGGACCTTGGTTCCTTCGCTAAAGCTATAGCTCCGTTGTTGTCGCAATACAGAGGTATTGGATCAACTATGGTAGGAACCACCTGAAGTTCTGTTAGGAACTTCTTCATCCAGACTGCTTCTTTTGCGGCATCGCAAGCAGCTATATACTCCGCTTCCATCGTCGAGTCAGCAACAGTGTCCTGCTTGGAGCTCTTCCAGCACACCGCCCCTCTATTGAGGGTAAAGACATAACCCGACATGGATTTAGAATCGTCCTTATCACTCTGGAAGCCGGAATCAGCAAAGGCCTCCAACCTGAGGTCTTTTCCGCCGTAAACCAAGAACATCTCCTTAGTCCTCCTCAGGTACTTGAGAATGTTCTTTACTGCTATCCAGTGTTTCTCCCCTGGGTCTGACTGATACCGGCTTACCACGCTCAGTGCGTAAGCTACATCTGGTCTGGTACACAACATCGCATACATTATAGAGCCTACCGCAGAAGCGTAGGGTATAATAGACATGCGTTCCCTTTCCAAATCAGTCTTGGGAGACATCTCTTTGGAGAGGGTGATTCCGTGACAAGCCGGTAGGTTACCGCGCTTAGAATCTTCCATACTGAATCTTTTCAGTACAGTGTCGATATACCTGGACTGCGAAAGTCCCAACATCCTCTTGGATCTATCACGATAGATCCGGATCCCCAGAATGTAAGAGGCATCACCCAGGTCTTTCATGGAGAACCTGTGTGACAAGAATCCTTTGACAGATTGTAGCATAGGAATGTCATTTCCTATCAATAGAATGTCATCCACGTACAAGACGAGGAATACGACACTTCTGGCTACAACTTTACTATATATGCACGGCTCATCTGGATTTTTGATAAAGTCATACTCTTTGACTGTCTCATCAAAACAGATGTTCCAACTCCGCGATGCCTGCTTTAGTCCATAAATAGACTTAAGCAGCTTGCATACTTTCCCGCTGCTCCCACTCTGATTGAAACCCTCTGGCTGATCCATATAAACGCTCTCTTCTAAATTTCCATTCAGAAAAGCCGTCTTTACGTCCATCTGCCAGATTTCATAATCATGGAAGGCAGCAATAGCAAGAAGGACCCGAATGGATTTGAGCATAGCCACTGGAGAAAAAGTTTCGTCATAGTCCAAACCAGGTCTTTGACGAAAACCCTTTGCAACAAGTCTAGCCTTATAGGTTTCCACCTGTCCATCTACACCAATCTTTTTCTTGAAGATCCATTTGCATCCTATGGGTTTTACCCCATCTGGAGCAAAGTCCAAAGTCCATACTTTGTTGGTGTACATGGACTCCATTTCGGTCCGCATTGCATCTAGCCATCGTACCGAGTCGCCGCTCTGGATGGCCTGCCGGAAGTCAGTAGGTTCATCATCATCTATGATGCAATCCTCTCTATCCCCATCTATGAGAAAACCGTAGTATCTCTCAGGCGGATGAGACGGCCTACTACTCCTGCGGAGGGGTGCTGGAATGTTCTGTTCTTCTTGAACCTCTGGTTCTACCAAACTTTCAGTAGCAGCTTGTGGTTCTGGAATTTCTTCCAGTTCTACTGCGCTCCCACTCTTCTGATTTTCCAAAAATTCAGTTTCTAAGAAGCGGGCATGACGAGAAACAAAAACCTTTTGTTCCTCTGCGTAATAGAAGCAATATCCTGTAGAGTTCTTTGGATATCCCACAAACATACAGTCTACTGAGCGTGCCTCGAGCTTGTCCGGATGCTGCTTTTTTACAAAAGCTGGACATCCCCATGTCTTCAGGTACTGAAGATAGGGTTTCTTCCCACTCCACATCTGATATGGTGTGGTAGGCACAGTTTTGGTTGGAACGCTGTTCAAAAGATGTATCGCTGATTCTAGCGCATACCACCAGAAAGATCGCGGTAACTCAGCATTGCTCATCATGGATCGTACCATATCCAATAGGGTTCGATTCCGTCTTTCCAATACACCGTTGTGCTGTGGAGTGTATGGAGGAGTAAGCTGAGAGAGAATTCCTTTCTCTTTTAGGTAACCTAGGAACTCGGCACTTAAGTATTTTCCACCTCGATCAGATCTCAGTGTCTTAATACTTTTGCCTGTTTGGTTTTCCGCTTCACTCTTGTATTCCAGGAATTTCTCAAAGGCTTCGGATTTATGCTTCATTAAGAAGACATGTCCAAACCTAGAGAAATCATCTGTAAAAGTAATGAAGTAGGAATAACCACCTCTCGCATGTGTAGACATTGGACCGCATACATCGCTGTGTATGAGTCCTAAGAGCTCGCTCGCTCTTACTCCTTGTCCAGTAAATAGAGTCTTTGTCATCTTTCCTTTGAGACAAGATTGACAAGTGTCATAAGATTGATATTCGAACGAGTCTAAATATCCTTCTCTATGCAACTTAGTCAACCTTCTCTCATTGATGTGACCCAGTCTACAATGCCATAAGAAAGCTTTATTCAAATCTGGAGACTTTCTTTTTAGTGTGTTCTGGACATTGAAAATTTGGAGTTGGTTTAAAACATATATGCCGTTATTTAGAGTACCGGACCCAATCAAACCATGATTAAGGTGGATGTTGACAACATCTCTTACAAACGTGAAATCATAACCTTTATTTGATAACAAGGAAACTGATATGATATTACACGTTAAGCTGGGTACAAAATAACAGTTATGTAAAACCAAAATGTGTCCACTCGTCAATCCTAGGTGATAATCCCCGACGGACGCAGCTCCCACGCTAGCTCCGTTAGCAACCCTGAGGATCATATCACCTTCCTTCAGCACTCTACGGTTTCTCAGTGCCTGCAATGAATTGCAAATATGAGATCCTGATCCGGTATCCAATACCCAGGAAGTAGAGTTGATTGACAGACAATTCTCAATTACAAACACACCTGAAGTCGAAGCCACAGCTTGCTTCGGTTCCTGGTTCTTGGCGTTCCACGCCTTGTAATCCTTCTTCCAGTGCCCTTTCCTGTGACAATGGAAGCACTCATCCTGGACAACTACCGGTGCTGCAAGCTTTTTCTTTCCCTTCCCTCTCACCTTACTAACACCTCCTCTAGGTTTGGGTGCGGCCTTCTTCTTCCTTCCTTTGGCCCTAGCCTTGGATCCGGAAGAAGATGTACCGCCAACAAACATAGCGGGTGTTTCCCTTGCCTTCTGCAAGGTGCCTTCTGCACTCCTTAACATGTTCAGGAGTTCCGCAAGTTCAACTTCTTTTCCTTAAAGGTTGAAGTTGAGGATAAACTGGGCGTAGGTGGGAGGAAGGGACTGGAGAATAAGGTCTGTATAGAGCTCATTATCCAAAGTCGTCCCAAGGTCTGCGAGCTCTTCAATATAGCCGATCATCTTTAGGACATGTTCACCTACCGATGACCCGACAGCCAACCTCGCTCGAAACAAGTTCTTAGAGGTCTCGTATCTTGCTATACGAGATTGCTCTCCATAAAGTTCTTTTGTATGGAGAAATATGCCATCTAGGGACATTTCCTCGTGCCTCCTCTGATGTTCATTGTTCATCGAGGCAAGCATGATGCACTTGACTCTCACGCAATCTAAATCCCAGGTTTTGCGGATTTCCTTATCCGCATTGCTGGATTTGGGACCAGGGACAGCAGGTGCCGTAGCGGTGAGGACGTACCCCAGTTTGTCATAGGTCAAAGCCATTTTGACATTCTGCAGCCAATCTTTATAGTTTGGCCCCGTCAGTATATTTTTCTCTAAAATTAACTTAAGTCCAGTCATTTTCAGGGTCGCTGCAATTAGGCGAGAGAGAAGAAAACTCTTTAGCATGATGCTCTTGCAAGTTTAGAGTGGTTTTTAGTTTATCTAAACTGGATGGCTCCCACTGTTTCTCGAATCCTTCCTCAAACCATAAAAGAAGAATTAGTCAAGACTATTCTCACCGTACAATACTTGCTTAACCGTTCAGCCAGGCTGGTGTCGGTACTTCGAGGGAGGTTTTCCAACGCTTTCGCGAAGTTCCTTAATTAAATAACCTCTTTTCTCTGGGGGCGTAACCCCGCTGACACTTTTCTGGACACCTACTAGGTTTATAGCATTGATCGTTAAGTGACGAATATCCTGATAAGTAGCATATACTCACAGTAGGATCGGGATCCAAATATCATCGTATGATAATGTTGAAGGAATCCTACCAACATTCATCAAACTCCAAATGGTATGCATCTCTTTGCAAATTTCAGTTTCTTTAGAAATTCCCGATATAAGTTTTTGCCCCATGCTCTTATGACCTTGACGTATGCCAACAAATCATAAGTCACATGTCAAGTTCTGCCCATCATTATCTTGTTAATTTGAATCCACCCGTATATACCCTTGACGTATGCCAACAAGGTAATGCGACTGTCCCAAACCAACACATCTATCTATGCAACAAATGAATACCCCAGCAGCTACCAAACACTATGCCTTGACGTATGCCAACAAGCATAGCTTGAATACTACTGACCATCCATAAGAAATGACGGAGGGCTACGACTGGTTTTGGCGAAACCGTGAACGTAGTGAACTTGATATAACCGAAGGAACCTGATAGCTTTTTAAAAGGAGTGGTTAAATCTCCGCATTTAAAAATATCTGTTTTTTAAAATAACCGAGAGGTTTCTTTTAAATTGTTCCAACGATTTAAAACTTTGGTTTATTTTTCTTTGCATTATAGATAATGCGTCCCATCATTAACCTATCATTGCAGAAAACAACGAAAATACAACGTCCTCTTATGCCATCCGCATTCGCCACGGGGTCCCGTCATCACCCGTTAGGTTACTTAACTAACGACAGAGCGAGGGCTGGGCTAGCGCGGGTGTAAAACATAAGTGACGTCTAAATAGCTACATTATATATAGATATTTTACATTCGTCTGACGCAATGATATTCATTCCAGAACACAGATAAACAATATTGGATTTGCAAGCAATCTGTATTTCTTTTGAGCCTGCAAGAAAAGACAGATTACACAGTTGTGATGAATAGCCGTTACCCCACCCTCGACCCCTACGGGTACGGCAAACTACCCGCCCGGCAGTTTGTGTACCCCACCTTGGGTCAGTCCTAGGAGCAAAAACAGTAAAATGAAATAATACAACGGTGGCTACAACCGCAACCTGGATGTGCCCCGCAAAATAATATTACAACAAATTACATTTACAACAAATGAATTAAACAATAACCCATTGCTAAACCCCGGCTAAACACCACAACAGTCCAATACAGTTTATATGCACAAACAGATATAACCATTACAGAAATGTGCAACCCCCTGCCAACCGACATACTAGCAGTTAGGGGAGGTTTACGAACACATTAAACAATCACAGATATAATCCAATATGCAAATACTGTACAACTTCGATCGATTAAACATCTTTAATATTGCTCCAAAATCTGCTCTGCATACTGGAAACCTGAGCAAAATTAAAAAATTCCAGAAAACCCCTAATTACACAGAGAAGCAACAGAAGAAAATTGGGTTCCTGACTCGCCAACTCGGCGGCGGAAGCGCGGCGACTCAGTAGGCTGAGGCCGCGGTTCCGCGGCGAGTTAGGCGATTCAGGGGCCTATTTTTCTTGGGTGTTCTACTAGTGTCTTTTCAAGCTCTCTGAACGTACCTGAAAAATTTTTTGACTTCATTTTAAATTCGACAGAAACTTGACAATTTTAGGGTTTTCCGGCTTCGTTTTTCCGTTCGAAATTCATACAAATTAGCAATTAAGTTATTTATTGTTTAGCGAGGCTCTGATACCACTGTAAGTCGATGTGCTATACCCCAGTACTTGTGGGGAGGCGGAAATTTCAAAAACGATCTTGTTTAGTGAACGAACATCGACTAACCGCTTGAATCGAAGCTAAACGATAACTAACCAAACATATAGTTGTTCTAAACTACTATGCTTAGGGATTATACCTATCGAACCAAGTCCTTCGACTTTACGATCTCCTTGTTCTCCTCGGCCTTCTCTAGGTAGTAGACGATCCACCCGAGAGCAAAACTCCAAGCTTAGCCTCTAAACTTGAGGCAACTAACCTTCTTGGATTGCTAATCAAAGAAGATAGATTGAAATAGAGTGATGGTTATGGATTGTTAAGTCTAACTAATCCTAGATCTCAACACATGAGGGTGAGGATTAGTCTTTTGAAGAGAGAGAGCTTGGGGAGAGAGAATGTGAATAATATTATGATATAAGTTTATGAGTATCATAACATATATGAAGCATTTTCTAATAAGAAGAAAAGAATAAAGAGTGATGATTAATCATGCTTCATAAAATATCTAGTGGTGATTCATTAGCATGAGTCATTAAGCAATAAATGTGCATTAATGAAATGAATGAATCACCACCATGACTCATATAACTCATTCAATGAATATGACACATAACCCTCCTTAGTCACCATCTTCTAGAAGCTTCTCGAGCAATTACGAGAACGCCCCTCCGATCCGCAAAAATACGGAAAAACTTTAGACTGTAAAAATCCAATAACCGGATACCAGTAACTGGCTTAAACCAAAGCCGACTGGTAAAAACTGTCCGAAAGTCGTACGCGCGTAAACGTACGTATGCGTCCGAACCCTTTGTCGCAAAACCATGCAACCTCTATATCGTTTCGCCTGGAGTAGGAAACTCTCTGTGTGGGACTCTAGAGACTCGACTACTACGCTGGCAGTGGGTTTAACCACAGACCGCAAGCGGCACTAGCTGTACGTAACGGTCCCCAGGTAGTTGTCGATAAGAAGGCCGATGAGGAAACCCATCCGAACTCCTACTGAGTCTGATGTGACAATCTCCATACAGTCCGGTCCGTTCGTCCAAGACTATCGCATATCGGGCCTAGGGGGCGGCAAGCGTCAGTCCCCTAATAGCGGTATAAGTCATGTCGGAGGGAAGCCCATTACACCCTGAGAAACTACTGGAACCTACCAGCAAATCTCGCTTGCCCTGGCCAGGGTCTTTGCGTAATGGCTCTCTGACACAGCACGATATCTACTCCTAATACCGGGAGGGACGAATCCTGTCTAACCGCCACTGCCTCCAAGTGCTCGGGACTGCACCCAACTGCTACCTGTTTGCACGACTCCTTTGAGCCGTGGTAGGGTAGCAATCCAAGAACAGTGGGACACACTCGAGGCGAAGTAGCAGTGTCAAGTCTGCGGACTACGCTGTACTCATGTCACCTGGGAACTGTTCACTGACGACTGGTATCAAACCAACCAACAGTTCCCTGTGAGTCCTGTCCGGTGTACCCGTAACCTAACGAGCACCTGCATACTATCTCCAGTACGACGTACTGACGGCTGTGGGACAGACCATCTCCCCAACTGGGATGAGAAGCGTACACACCAGTCTACTCCGGAGTATCGATGCTCTGTCTCGATAATCCAACGACCAGGGACCTGAATAAGGATGTGCTTGTAGACTACCCAGCCCCCACTAGTGTGACTGCCATCACAACGGTGGTAGACAAGCAAGATCCTAAGAGCTCTATCAATACGTACACTCACATATTAAGATAGAAAAACCAAGTAGCATACTACCATGTTTAGCAAGACTGTTATATACATGTGAATATCCCAAGCTTCCATTAAGTAATATACAAGCTAGTATGATACAGTAATGGCCTTCTAGGGCATAAACACTAACAATCTCCCACTTGCACTAGGGCCATGTACTGGCATATCGTAGACCAATGATCTCGAGCAGCCTCTCGAACTGAATCTGAGGAAGGGCCTTTGTGAATGGATCAGCAATGTTCTCTTCTGAAGCAACTCTCCGAACCTCGATCTCCTGACGATCAATGATCTCCTTGATCAGGTGATACCGCCTCAAGATGTGTCTGGACTTCTGATGGGACCTTGGTTCCTTCGCTAAAGCTATAGCTCCGTTGTTGTCGCAATACAGAGGTATTGGATCAACTATGGTAGGAACCACCTGAAGTTCTGTTAGGAACTTCTTCATCCAGACTGCTTCTTTTGCGGCATCGCAAGCAGCTATATACTCCGCTTCCATCGTCGAGTCAGCAACAGTGTCCTGCTTGGAGCTCTTCCAGCACACCGCCCCTCCATTGAGGGTAAAGACATAACCCGACATGGACTTGGAATCGTCCTTATCACTCTGGAAGCCGGAATCAGCAAAGGCCTCCAACCTGAGGTCTTTTCCGCCGTAAACCAAGAACATCTCCTTAGTCCTCCTCAGGTACTTAAGAATGTTATTTACTGCTATCCAGTGTTTCTCCCCTGGGTCTGACTGATACCGGCTTACCACGCTCAGTGCGTAAGCTACATCTGGTCTGGTACACAACATCGCATACATTATAGAGCCTACCGCAGAAGCGTAGGGTATAATAGACATGCGTTCCCTTTCCAAATCAGTCTTGGGAGACATCTCTTTGGAGAGGGTGATTCCGTGACAAGCCGGTAGGTTACCGCGCTTAGAATCTTCCATACTGAATCTTTTCAGTACAGTGTCGATATACCTGGACCGCGAAAGTCCCAACATCCTCTTGGATCTATCACGATAGATCCAGATCCCCAGAATGTAAGAGGCATCACCCAGGTCTTTCATGGAGAACCTGTGTGACAAAAATCCTTTGACAGATTGTAGCATAGGAATGTCATTTCCTATCAATAGAATGTCATCCACGTACAAGACGAGGAATACGACACTTCTGGCTACAACTTTACTATATATGCACGGCTCATCTGGATTTTTGATAAAGTCATACTCTTTGACTGTCTCATCAAAACAGATGTTCCAACTCCGCGATGCCTGCTTTAGTCCATAAATAGACTTAAGCAGCTTGCATACTTTCCCGCTGCTCCCACTCTGATTGAAACCCTCTGGCTGATCCATATAGACGCTCTCTTCTAAATTTCCATTCAGAAAAGCCGTCTTTACGTCCATCTGCCAGATTTCATAATCATGGAAGGCAGCAATAGCAAGAAGGACCCGAATGGATTTGAGCATAGCCACTGGAGAAAAAGTTTCGTCATAGTCCAAACCAGGTCTTTGACAAAAACCATTTGCAACAAGTCTAGACTTATAGGTTTCCACCTGTCCATCTACACCAATCTTTTTCTTGAAGATCCATTTGCATCCTATGGGTTTTACCCCATCTGGAGCAAAGTCCAAAGTCCATACTTTGTTGGTGTACATGGACTCCATTTCGGTCCGCATTGCATCTAGCCATCGTACCGAGTCGCCGCTCTGGATGGCCTGCCGGAAGTCAGTAGGTTCATCATCATCTATGATGCAATCCACTCTATCCCCATCTATGAGAAAACCGTAGTATCTCTCAGGCGGATGAGACGGCCTACTACTCCTGCGGAGGGGTGCGGGAATGTTCTGTTCTTCTTGAACCTCTGGTTCTACCAAACTTTCAGTAGCAGCTTGTGGTTCTGGAATTTCTTCCAGTTCTACTGCGCTCCCACTCTTCTGATTTTCCAAAAATTCAGTTTCTAAGAAGCGGGCATGATGAGAAACAAAAACCTTTTGTTCCTCTGCGTAATAGAAGCAATATCCTGTAGAGTTCTTTGGATATCCCACAAACTTACACTCTACTGAGCGTGCCTCGAGCTTGTTCGGATGCTGCTTTTTTACAAAACCTGGACATCCCCATGTCTTCAGGTACTGAAGATAGGGTTTCTTCCCACTCCACATCTGATATGGTGTGGTAGGCACAGTTTTGGTTGGAACTCTATTCAAAAGATGTATCGCTGATTCTAGCGCATACCCCCAGAAAGATCGCGGTAACTCAGCATTACTCATCATGGATCGTACCATATCCAATAGGGTTCGATTCCGTCTCTCCAATACACCGTTGTGCTGTGGAGTGTATGGAGGAGTAAGCTGAGAGAGAATTCCTTTCTCTTTTAGGTAACCTAGGAACTCGGCACTTAAGTATTCTCCACCTCGATCAGATCTCAGTGTCTTAATACTTTTGCCTGTTTGGTTTTCCGCTTCACTCTTGTATTTCAGGAATTTCTCAAAGGCTTCGGATTTATGCTTCATTAAGAAGACATGTCCAAACCTAGAGAAATCATCTGTAAAAGTAATGAAGTAGGAATAACCACCTCTCGCATGTGTAGACATTGGACCGCATACATCGCTGTGTATGAGTCCTAAGAGTTCGCTCGCTCTTACTCTTTGTCCAGTAAATGGAGTCTTTGTCATCTTTCCTTTGAGACAAGATTGACAAGTGTCATAAGATTGATATTCGAACGAGTCTAAATATCCTCCTCTATGCAACTTAGTCAACCTTCTTTCATTGATGTGACCCAGTCTATAATGCCATAAGAAAGCTTTATTCAAATCTGGAGACTTTCTTTTTAGTGTGTTCTGGACATTGAAAATTTGGAGTTGGTTTAAAACATATATGCCGTTATTTAGAGTACCGGACCCAATCAAACCATGATTAAGGTGGATGTTGACAACATCTCTTACAAACGTGAAATCATAACCTTTATTTGATAACAAGGAAACTGATATGATATTACACGTTAAGCTGGGTACAAAATAACAGTTATGTAAAACCAAAATGTGTCCACTCGTCAATCCTAGGTGATAATCCCCGACGGACGCAGCTCCCACGCTAGCTCCATTAGCAACCCTGAGGATCATATCACCTTCCTTCAGCACTCTACGGTTTCTCAGTGCCTGCAATGAATTGCAAATATGGGATCCTGATCCGGTATCCAATACCCAGGAAGTAGAGTTGATTGACAGACAATTCTCAATTACAAACACACCTGAAGTCGAAGCCACAGCTTGCTTCGGTTCCTGGTTCTTGGCGTTCCACGCCTTGCAATCCTTCTTCCAGTGCCCTTTCCTGTGACAATGGAAGCACTCATCCTGGCCAACTACCGGTGCTGCAAGCTTTTTCTTTCCCTTCCCTCTCACCTTACTAACACCTCCTCTAGGTTTGGGTGCGGCCTTCTTCTTCCTTCCTTTGGCCCTAGCCTTGGACCCGGAAGAAGATGTACCGCCAACAAACATAGCGGGTGTTTCCCTTGCCTTCTGCAAGGTGCCCTCTGCACTCCTTAACATGTTCAGGAGTTCCGCAAGTTCAACTTCTTTTCCTTGAAGGTTGAAGTTGAGGATAAACTGGGCGTAGGTGGGAGGAAGGGACTGGAGAATAAGGTCTGTATAGAGCTCATTATCCAAAGTCGTCCCAAGGTCTGCGAGCTCTTCAATATAGCCGATCATCTTTAGGACATGTTCACCTACCGATGACCCGACAGCCAACCTCGCTCGAAACAAGTTCTTAGAGGTCTCGTATCTTTCTATACGAGATTGCTCTCCATAAAGTTCCTTTGTATGGAGAAATATGCCATCTAGGGACATATCCTCGTGCCTCCTCTGATGTTCATTGTTCATCGAGGCAAGCACGATGCACTTGGCTCTCGCGCAATCTAAATCCCAGGTTTTGCGGATTTCCTTATCCGCATTGCTGGATTTGGGACCAGGGACAGCAGGTGCCGTAGCGGTGAGGACGTACCCCAGTTTGTCATAGGTCAAAGCCATTTTGACATTCCGCAGCCAATCTTTATAGTTTGGCCCCGTCAGTATATTTTTCTCTAAAAGTAACTTAAGTCCAGTCATTTTCAGGGTCGCTGCAATTAGGAGAGAGAGAAGAAAACTCTTTAGCATGATGCTCTTGCAAGTTTAGAGTGGTTTTTAGTTTATCTAAACTGGATGGCTCCCACTGTTTCTCGAATCCTTCCTCAAACCATAAAAGAAGAATTAGTTAAAACTATTCTCACCGTACAATACTTGTTTAACCGTTCAGCCAGGCTGGTGTCGGTACTTCGAGGGAGGTTTTCCAACGCTTTCGCGAAGTTCCTTAATTAAATAACCTCTTTTCTCTGGGGGCGTAACCCCGCTGACACTTTTCTGGACACCTACTAGGTTTATAGCATTGATCGTTAAGTGACGAATATCCTGATAAGTAGCATATACTCACAGTAGGGTCGGGATCCAAATATCATCGTATGATAATGTTGAAGGAATCCTACCAATATTCATCAAACTCCAAATGGTATGCATCTCTTTGCAAATTTCAGTTTCTTTAGAAATTCCCGATATAAGTTTTTGCCCCATGCTCTTATGACCTTGACGTATGCCAACAAATCATAAGTCACATGTCAAGTTCTGCCCATCATTATCTTGTTAATTTGAATCCACCCGTATATACCCTTGACGTATGCCAACAAGGTAATGCGACTGTCCCAAACCAACACATCTATCTATGCAACAAATGAATACCCCAGCAGCTACCAAACACTATGCCTTGACGTATGCCAACAAGCATAGCTTGAATACTACTGACCATCCATAAGAAATGACGGAGGGCTACGACTGGTTTTGGCGAAACCGTGAACGTAGTGAACTTGATATAACCGAAGGAACCTGATAGCTTTTTAAAAGGAGTGGTTAAATCTCCGCATTTAAAAATATCTGTTTTTTAAAATAACCGAGTGGTTTCTTTTAAATTGTTCCAACGATTTAAAACTTTGGTTTATTTTTCTTTGCATTATAGATAATGCGTCCCATCATTAACCTATCATTGCAGAAAACAACGAAAATACAACGTCCTCTTATGCCATCCGCATTCGCCACGGGGTCCCGTCATCACCCGTTAGGTTACTTAACTAACGACAGAGCGGGGGCTGGGCTAGCGCGGGTGTAAAACATAAGTGACGTCTAAATAGCTATATTATATATAGATATTTTACATTCGTCTGACGCAATGATATTCATTCCAGAACACAGATAAACAATATTGGATTTGCAAGCAATCTGTATTTCTTTTGAGCCTGCAAGAAAAGACAGATTACACAGTTGTGATGAATAGCCGTTACCCCACCCTCGACCCCTACGGGTACGGCAAACTACCCGCCCGGCAGTTTGTGTACCCCACCTTGGGTCAGTCCTAGGAGAAAAAACAGTAAAATGAAATAATATAACGGTGGCTACAACCGCAACCTGGATGTGCCCCGCAAAATAATATTACAACAAATTATATTTACAACAAATGAATTAAACAATAACCAATTGCTAAACCCCGGCTAAACACCACAACAGTCCAATACAGTTTATATGCACAAACAGATATAACCATTACAGAAATGTGCAACCCCCTGCCAACCGACATACTAGCAGTTAGGGAGGTTTACGAACACATTAAACAATCACAGATATAATCCAATATGCAAATACTGTACAATTTCGATCGATTAAACATCTTTAATATTGCTCCAAAATCTGCTCTGTATACTGGAAACCTGAGCAAAATTAAAAAATTCCAGAAAACCCCTAATTACACAGAGAAGCAACAGAAGAAAATTGGGTTCCTGACTCGCCAACTCGGCGGCGGAAGCGCGGCGACTCAGTAGGCTGAGGCCGCGGTTCCGCGGCGAGTTAGGCGATTCAGGGGCCTATTTTTCTTGGGTGTTCTACTGGTATCTTTTCAAGCTCTCTGAACGTACCTGAAAAATTTTTGGACTTCATTTTAAATTCGACAGAAACTTGACAATTTTAGGGTTTTCCGGCTTCGATTTTCCGTTCGAAATTCGTACAAATCTGCAATTAAGTTATTTATTGTTTAGCGAGGCTCTGATACCACTGTAAGTCGATGTGCTATACCCCAGTACTTGTGGGGAGGCGGAAATTTCAAAAACGATCTTGTTTAGTGAACGAACATCGACTAACCGCTTGAATCGAAGCTAAACGATAACTAACCAAACATATAGTTGTTCTAAACTACTATGCTTAGGGATTATACCTATCGAACCAAGTCCTTCGTCTTTACGATCTCCTTGTTCTCCTCGGCCTTCTCTAGGTAGTAGACGATCCACCCGAGAGCAAAACTCCAAGCTTAGCCTCTAAACTTGAGGCAACTAACCTTCTTGGATTGCTAATCAAAGAAGATAGATTGAAATAGAGTGATGGTTATGGATTGTTAAGTCTAACTAATCCTAGATCTCAACACATGAGGGTGAGGATTAGTCTTTTGAAGAGAGAGAGCTTGAGGAGAGAGAATGTGAATAATATTATGATATAAGTTTATGAGTATCATAACATATATGAAGCATTTTCTAATAAGAAGAAAAGAATAAAGAGTGATGATTAATCATGCTTCATAAAATATCTAGTGGTGATTCATTAGCATGAGTCATTAAGCAATAAATGTGCATTAATGAAATGAATGAATCACCACCATGACTCATATAACTCATTCAATGAATATGACACATAACCCTCCTTAGTCACCATCTTCTAGAAGCTTCTTGAGCAATTACGAGAACGCCCCTCCGATCCGCAAAAATACGGAAAAACTTTAGACTGTAAAAATCCAATAACCGGATACCAGTAACTGGCTTAAACCAAAGCCGACTGGTAAAAACTGTCCGAAAGTCGTACGCGCGTAAACGTACGTATGCGTCCGAACCCTTTGTCGCAAAACCATGCAACCTCTATATCGTTTCGCCTGGAGTAGGAAACTCTCTGTGTGGGACTCTAGAGACTCGACTACTACGCTGGCAGTGGGTTTAACCACAGACCGCAAGCGGCACTAGCTGTACGTAACGGTCCCCAGGTAGTTGTCGATAAGAAGGCCGATGAGGAAACCCATCCGAACTCCTACTGAGTCTGATGTGACAATCTCCATACAGTCCGGTCCGTTCGTCCAAGACTATCGCATATCGGGCCTAGGGGGCGGCAAGCGTCAGTCCCCTAATAGCGGTATAAGTCGTGTCGGAGGGAAGCCCATTACACCCTGAGAAACTACTGGAACCTACCAGCAAATCTCACTTGCCCTGGCCAGGGACTTTGCGTAATGGCTCTCTGACACAGCACGATATCTACTCCCAATACCGGGAGGGACGAATCCTGTCTAACCGCCACTGCCTCCAAGTGCTCGGGACTGCACCCAACTGCTACCTGTTTGCACGACTCCTTTGAGCCGTGGTAGGGTAGCAATCTAAGAACAGTGGGACACACTCGAGGCGAAGTAGCAGTGTCAAGTCTGCGGACTACGCTGTACTCATGTCACCTGGAAACTGTTCACTGATGACTGGTATCAAACCAACCAACAGTTCCCTGTGAGTCCTGTCCGGTGTACCCGTAACCTAACGAGCACCTGCATACTATCTCCAGTACGACGTACTGACGGCTGTGGGACAGACTATCTCCCCAACTGGGATGAGAAGCGTACACACCAGTCTACTCCGGAGTATCGATGCTCTGTCTCGATAATCCAACGACCAGGGACCTGAATAAGGATGTGCTTGTAGACTACCCAGCCCCCACTAGTGTGACTGCCATCACAACGCTGGTAGACAAGCAAGATCCTAAGAGCTCTATCAATACGTACACTCACATATTAAGATAGAAAAACCAAGTAGCATACTACCATGTTTAGCAAGACTGTTATATACATGTGAATATCCCAAGCTTCCATTAAGTAATATACAAGCTAGTATGATACAGTAATGGCCTTCTAGGGCATAAACACTAACAGCTTGCTTGAAGTCTTCGAGGCCGAAGATGATCTATGTCGAGAAGACACCAACTCAAGCTACATCTTCACTAATGTGGAATTAGTGAAGCAAAAACCCTAAACTAAATGGCTAGTATAGTAGAGGATGATGAAGTAGGAATTTTGCTCACTTTAGATTTATTTTTCTCACAATATTTCTTCACCGTTTGAAAAGCTAGAAAACTTTCTCATGAGGAAGAAGAAGATGAAGTGGAGAAGATAATGAAACTCATGAGGTGAGAATAGCAATCATGGGTGAGTTTATGTCATACACTGACTCATGTAGAGACTAAACCATGGCTAAGGATAATGGTTAGGTTAATAAATATCTTAAGCAAAACAAAACTAGTGGACAAGTCAATAGGCTAAGCAAGCTTCTCCAAGCTTCTAACCATGACAAATTTCCATCAATTTTGAATTACTTGGATAAATAAAAACCCTAATATTATCTTAAGTATAGTGTAAGTCTCATACACCCATGAAGCATGTGGCATCAAGCATGACACAAAATGATGTACATTAATATATATCACATATATATTATATGCACACAAGTGAGAAAAAGAAATGTTTAAGTGAGCTAATATTAGTTAATGTAATTCAATATATCAAATATATAAATATACATTAAATTATTAAATCAACAGTTGATTTAATAACCCGGTTATATCACATACAACCGGCTAATAACAAATGTAACAACTTATCGAATCAACAATTGATCCGATAACCCGGCTATATCACATATAACAGTCCGATATCACATATCGCGAGAATAAAATGCGATATCACATACGTGCATTAATCTTGGTCCTGCACATATCATCTATATGCTCCTACTTTGTTTCGCTTGAGCTATGAATCCTCTGTGTAGGACTCTAAAGACTCATCAATACGCCGGCAGTAGGTGGTGATCATATCAGTCACCCACAAGCCGTAAGCGGTCTGCTAAACGTAACGACCACCCGGGTATTGAGTGATCAGAATATCAACAAGCAAGCCTGCTCATACTCCTGTGAATCCATTCAGTAACACAACCGTACAGTCCGGTCTCTTCGTCTGATATATCGCATATCACAGCCTGGGGTGGTATAATGTCAGACCCCAATATCCTGATAAGTCATGCCGATGTGAGGCTCATAACGGTTCAAGAAACTACAAATAACACTTACCAGTAGATCTCAGCAACCCTGGCCAGGGATTTCCTGTCATGGCCAATCAAGCATTGCGCAACATCAACCCCCAATACCGGGAGAGAAGAAATCCCCTCGTATCGCACATTGCCTCCATGTGACTCGGCACTATACCCAAAAACCACCGTTTTGCACGATCTCTTGAATGTGGTAAGGTGGAAATCAAAGCACAGTGGGAATCACACAAGACTCTATGACGATCTCGGGTCGACAGACTAACCTGTACTAGTATCACCAGAGAACTGCTATTCGACGATAGGTATAATACCATCTAGGAGTTCTCGGCAAGTCCGTTCAGTGTACCCAATCTCCACTGAGCACCTGTATACCTTCTCTGATGTCAAACACCAATGGATATGGGATCATCCAACGCCCATCATATGGGTCGAGAAGTGTATACGCTAGTCTACTCTGGAATATCGATGCCCCGTCTCGATACTCCCGTGACTAGGAACAATTGAAGGATTTACTTACCGACTACCTCTGCCCCATTAGTATGATCTACATCATAATCCTGGTAGTCAAGTACTCATCCTAAGGACTTTATCAACGTGTAATAGAGAGACAATAAGTGTACATGTTAAGATAAAGAGCAACCAGATTGCACACTATCATGTCGAGCAAGAAAGTCCTCCCTATACATGTCCAAGAATCCACTACAATATACATCACATGTACAGTAATGGCCTCTAGGGCGTACACATAACTAATTATCTGTTGGGATTCCTTAGCATCCTACTGGGTTTTCACAGCAACTACCTTGCCAAATTTAAAAATTCTAATGTGCTAATCAATCCTATGCTAGGATCAAGCTTGAGTAACTAAACAATACAACATGTAATATACCATTACACTAAGTGAATGAGGAATACAACCTTTGTAGACCGTTCCTTCACTTTTAAAGCTCCGTGTAGTAGTCCCTTCGCTGTGATCGAAGATCTCCCGAACTCTAATATGGGTTCCCTTGGAGAAATGAATAAGCTTGCTCGAAGTCTTCGAGGCTGAAGATAATCTACGTCGAGGAGACTCAAACCCAAGCTACCTCTTCACTGAGTCAAGAACATTGTGAAGAGAACACCCTTTACTACCCAAGCAAGTGTATAGGATGATGAAGTAGGAAGTGGGCTCACTTTAGATTTTATTTTCTCACAATATTTCTTCATGTTTCATGGAGCTAGTAAGCTTGAAGAAGGAAGGAGATGAAGAAAGCACCGATGAAAAAAATGAAGAATGAAAACTAATGAGGCGAGAATAGAAACCATGGGTGAGTTAGTGTCATATACTAACTATTGTAGAGACAAAACTATGGCTAATTGAAATGGTTAGGTTAATAAATATCTTAAGTGAAACAAAACAAGTGGACTTTGTCAAAGATGCTTCAAGCTTCTCCAAGTTTCCAAGCATGACAAAATTCTCACTAATTTTGAATTATTAAGATAAATAAAAACCTTAACATTTTAATTATCATGGTGTAAGTCACACACACACACCCATGCTTGCATGTATCATCAAGTATGATACAAACTATGTACTTAAGTATATATCACATATACACTTAATGCACAAATAAAGTGAGAAAAGAAATCTTAAGTGAGCAAATACTAGTTAATGTAAATTAATATATCATATATATAATTATACATTAGATTATCAAATCAACACTTGATTAAATAATCCGACTATATCACATATAACCGACTAATATCATGTGTATCAATTTATCGAATCAACACTTGATTCTATAACCCGGCTATATCACATATAACCGATCGATACGAATAAATCGCGAGAATAGAATACGGTATCTCATACACGTATTAATCTCGGTCCCACACATATCTCATATGTGCTCCTACTCCGTTTCGCCTGAGCCAGGAAACCTCTGTGTAGGACTCTAAAGACTCATCAATACGCCGGCAATAGGTGATGATCATATCAAACACACACAAGCCACAAGAGGCATGCTAAACATAACGGCCACCCGGGTATTGAGCGATCAGAAGATCAACAAGCAATCCTGCTCATATTCCTGCGAATCCAATCAGTAACACTTAACGTACAGTCCGGTCTTTTCGTCTGATATGTCGCATATCTCATCTAGGGGTGGTAAACGTCATACCCCAGTAACTCGATAAGTCATACCGATGTGAGGCTCATAACAGGTCGAGAAACTACTGATAACACTTACCAGTAAATCTCAGAATCAACCCTGGCCAAGGACTTCATGTTATAGCCAATCGAGCACAGCGCAACATCAACTCCCAATACCGGGAGAGATGAATCCCCTCCTATCGCTCATTTCCTCCATGTGACTCGAGACTATACCCAAAAACCATTGTTTTGCACGTTCTCTTGAACGTGGTAAGGTGGAAATCAAAGCACAGTGGGAATCACACAAGACTCTATGACGATCTCGGGTCGACAGACTAACCTGTACCAGTGTCACCAGAGAACAGCCATCTGACGTGAGGTAGTATACCATCTGGGAGTTCTCAGCGAGCCCGTCCAGTGTACCCAGTCTCCACTCAGCACCCGTATACCATATCTGATATCAAACATCAATGGATATGGGATCATCCATCGCCCATCTACATTGGTCGAGAATCTATACGCTAGTTTACTCTGGTATATCGATGCCCCATCTCGATACACCCACGACTAGGGACTTTAAAGGATGTACGCACAGACTACCATTGTCCTACTAGTATGATCCGCATCATAATCTAGGTAGTAAAGTACACATCCTAAAGGCTTTACCAACATGTAACAGAGAGACAATCAGTGTACATGTTAAGATAAAGAGTAACCAGATAGCATACTATCATGTCGAGCAAGAAAGTCTTCCCTATATATGTCCAAGCATCCACTACATTATACATCTCATGTACCGTAATGGCCTCTAGGGCATATATATAACTAACAATCTCCCACTTGCACTAGGGCCATTACAATGTACATATCATATAGCAGTGGTTATAGTATCTCATACTTAACCATCCCATAAAAGTCTCTCTCTGGGAAAATGCCTTTGTGAGTGGATCCGCCGTGTTGTCCTCTGAGTCTACTCTCCTAACCTCGATCTCCCTGGAGATCAACCATCTCCATGATCAGGTGATACTTCCTTAGAATATGTCTGGGTCACTAATGGGACGGGGGTTCCTAGGCCTAAGCCACAACTCCATTGTCACACAATGGTAGGAACGAAGTTCATCTCATGAACATATATACACCCAGATTGCCTCTTCGGTAGCATCTTAGGTAGCGATGTATCCAGCCTTTATCGTTTAGTTTGCCACGGTATCTAGCTTGGAACTCTTACAACATACCGTTCCTCCATTGAGGGTAAAGACAATTCCTGTGACTGACCTTCAGTCGACCTTACCACCATGGAAGCCATCCAGTGATTCTCCCCAGGATTGATTGATACCATCTCACTACACCTAGTGAGAATCCTAACATCCACTTAGATCTATCTCATAGATCCAAAACCCAGGATTTAGGAGGTATCACCTTGATTCTATATGGAGAATCAATGTGATAAGAAGAGATTGACCGAGTGTAGCATAGGAAACACCTTTTTTATCAAGAGTATGTCATCCACGTACAATACGAGGAAAACCAAAATACTCTCTACTACCTTTTTTGTGTATACAAGGTTCATCTACCATTTTGATGAAGTCAAACACTTTGACTACCACATCAAAACAGATGTTCCAACTCCGCGATGCCTGTTTCAACCCGTAAAGCAACTTGCACACATTTCAACTGCTCCTACTATCTACGAAGAACTCTGGCTGTGTACTTATAGACGCTCTCTTCTAAATCAATATTTAGAAAAGCAGTCATGACACCCAATCACCAGATATCGTAGTCATGGTATGTAGAAATGGCAAGTAGAATCCAGATGGACTTAAGAATAGCTTCAGGAGGAAAGGTTTCATCATTATCCACACCTGGTTGATGACGAGAACCTTTTACAACAAGTCTAGCTTTAAAAGTCTCAAGTTTTCTATCTACACCAAGTAATCTTCTCAAGATATACTTGCTCCTGATGGGGATTTAACCCTTCAGATATAGCAACCAAAGTCCATACTTTGTTGGTGTACATAGATTCCATCTCAGATCGCATAGCATCCAACCATTCTTACAGAGCCCCTACTCTTGATGGCCTGCTCGAAACTAGTTGGGTCATCATCTTATGTTGCAATCCTCACTCCCACTGTCATAGAGAAATCCGAAGTATCTCTCAGGTGGATGAGGAACCCTACCGATCGGCGGAGAGGCTGAGGTTCGTCACGAACTATTGAATCCTCCGGTTCTACCAAATCGTCAGCTGTAGTTTGTATAGATGGAACTCCTTCCAGTTCTACTTCATGACCACTAATTTCTTCACAAGAAATTCTTTTTCTAAAAAGGCGGCGTTTTGAGAAAACAAAACACCTTTTGATCCTCGGTGCGGTAGAAGATATTCCTTTGCGAATGCTTGGGATGTCCAACAAACTTCCACTGAACTGACCTTGCCTCGAGCTTGTCCGGATTTTGCTTTTAGACATAGGCCGAACAACCCTAAATCTTAACTTACTTAACACATGGGCTCTTCCCATACCATATCTCATATGGAGTGGTAGGCACTTGATTTGGTTGGAACCTAATTCAATAGGTATGCAACTTCTCAAGTGCATAACTCCCTAAAAGGAAATAGGTTACTCAGTAGTACTCATCATAGAGCGCACCATATCTAATAGGGTGCGATTGCTCCGCCCCGATACACCGACGTGCTGTGGTGTATACGGAGGAGTAATGCTTAGAAAGAATCTCATTCTCCTTTAGAATAGTCCAGGAATTCCGTGCTCAAGTATTCTGCTCTCTGATCACATTAAAGGACATAATACTTATACCCGTTTTGGTTCTCTACTTCTGACTTATATTCTTTGAATTTCTCAAAAGCTTCAGACTTGTGTTTCAACATGAACATATGTCCGAATCTTGAGAGATCATCAGTGAATGTAATGATGTATAAAGAACCTGTCCTGGCATGTGTAGACAGGGGACCTACATACATCATCATGTATCAATCCCAAGAGTTCATTAACTCTTTTTCTGTTTCCAGTAAACAGAGCTGTGGTCATTTTATCTTTGTGACATGACTGGCAAGTTTCACAAGATGTAAATTCAAACTGATTTAAATATGCATCTTAATGTAACTTAGCTAGTCGGGTCACATTGATATGACCTAGTCTACAATGCCTCAAGAAGGATTCGTTCATTTCTGAACTATTCCTCTTGTGTGTGTTCTGTATGTTGAGAACTTTGGTTTGATTTAGAACGTATATGCTTTTAGATAACTTGCCTGAACCGATCAACTCTTGATATAGGAAATGTTCAAAATATTATCCAACAATACAAAATTATATCCTTCTTTACTAAATAAAGAGACTGATATGATGTTGTATATCAGGTTCGGTATCTAATAACATTCGTTCAGAATCAATGTACTTGATAATACAGGGTGATAACTGCTAACAACTTGGCCGCAACAATTGCACCATTTCCAATTCTTGAAACTTTATCACCCATTCTCAGTTCTCTACCTATCTTTAGCCCATGCAACAAATTACATATGTGGGATCCTGATCCGGTATCTCATAGCCAGAACGTAGAGGATACTGAGAAACAGTTCTCTGTAATGAACACACCCGAAGAAGATGCATCAATATGCACTTTCTTCGTTTGGGCAGCACGGGAATTCTGGTAATTCCCTATTACCTGCTCGGTCTTCTAACAATTATAAGTTGGAGCGGGACCAAAGTTCCCCTAGCTCAGTATGACAAGCGGGTTCGGTCAATAAATCCATATTCTTATCTTGAATAAGGCGTGACATGGTCGCTATCTGGAGAGAGAGAGAGAAGAAAACATTCTGCGTGCGCTCTTGCAAGATCAGATTGATTATTATTTTATCTAATCAGGATGGCTCCCACTGTTTTTATCAAATCTTCCTTCAAACCCTAAAAGGAAAGACTAGCCAGGATTAATTACACCCTACAATTTCTCCAATCTTTTAGCTAGGCCAGTGCCGGTACTTTGAGGGAGGTTCCCCGTGCTTTCGCATAGACCTTATTAAAATAAATCTCGTTTTCCTAGGGGCATAACCCCGTTGACACCTTTCTAGACACATACTTGATCGACTAATTGTAATGTGCAAAACTCTCTCAGGAGTAACTCTTACTCGCAGTGGGTATCGGGATCCAACTATCTCATAGAAGGTATGCAATCTCATTGCAAATTTCAACACTTGAAATTCCCGATAATTTTTCCCCTAGCAGCTATATGACCTTAACATAGTCAACAAATCATAAGTGCTAGTCAAGTTCAACCCGTATATTTTTTGATTGAATTAAACCCACCCGCACGACCCTTAACATAGTCAACAAAGTCGCACGACTACCCTAATCCAATCGCATCTCATGCTTAAGCAGATAAGCATAAATAGCTACCGCACACTACGCCTTGATGAAGGCCAACAAACGTAGCACGAATACTATGAAGTACTTATCTGAAATGACGGAGGGCTACGACAGGTTTTTAAGAAAACCTTTTGCGTAATGAACTTGATATCGTTGTAGAATCGAGTGATTTTGAAAAGGAGTGTTTTTGAGGCGTTTACTAGTTTTGCTAAAGAGGTCACTCCCGGTGAAGGGATCTCGGCTCATTCCTTGTCAATTGAGGTGCAGGATATTCATAATACCACTATGCAAAGCAAAAACTATAGAAGCAATCAAAAGACAAACCGAGAGTTGTAGCATCTGCTAGTTTCGCAAAAGAGGTCACTCCCGGTGAAGGGATCTCGGCTCTTTCCTTATCGAATAAGGTGCTTGATATTCTACAAGGAATACCGCTATGCAAAGCAAGAACTAGATCTACCAGTTTTTAAAATAAGTTTCTACAACATCTTTAGGTTTCTTTTCTTTCATTAATCTCATTAATGAATATCCCATCTTTTATGTTACCTAAACATCACAGATAAATACAACGTACCCTTATGCCATCCGCATTCGCCTCGATGTCCCGTCATGCATCGTTAGGTTAGGTAACTAACAGCAGAGCGGGGCAGGGCTAGCACGGGTGTAAAACATAAGCAACGCCTATATAATATATCATATATACTATATACTGTATCTATCTCAACATATCAAATGATCACATCACAGACAACGCAGCAGAAAACAACATATGAAATATTGGATATACTAGGATTTTCGGGTTTTAAATTAAGTCTGTATAAAACACGGAATCCACGGCCGTGATGAATAGCCAAACCCACATCCCTAGTCCCCTACGAGAGCGGCAAGCAACCCTACCAGTTCTAGAGTTAGGAGACCATGACTCGACGCCTCGAGATGGTCTCCCACTGGACTCAAGAACCCGGTTACTTGTGCTCCCCTCCTTGGGTCTATTCTAATGCGGAAAAGTAAATAATATACATCAACGGTGACATCTTTCACAACCCGAAAGTGCCCCAATAAAAGAATATTACATACAAGTTTTTACATGAATGAAAATGAAAAACTCTCATCTCATATAAAACCCCCCGTTATTCAAACACGACGATCCAATATAACATATCCCAGCAACACATAACATCACATGTCATCAATGTAAGTAAATATGCGTATCCCAATTGTCGTTGACATATAGCAACGAAACCGGTGATACACCACATATTACACTTACGGTCGCAGAAAAGAAAGTGAAAAACTACAACAATTGGAATCCGCACTGTCCTTAGACATCATAAACCTGGAATATCACATATTCTGTATTTCATGCCTAACAATGCAAATTTTACTTTTAGGTCTCAACCATGAAAACACTTTTCAAAGGAAGTCGGGTAATTCAACAAGATTCCCGATTCCGTCCGAGGCCGAAATGTTAAACTTGCATGCAACTAGATAGATTCCAATTATTGTATCCCATCACATGATATCCGGACGACGTTAAACTTTTCGATCGATTTATCAAAGTCCTACAATTTCCCGACAGCTCAACACTTGAGCACAGTTTTAATAATAACCGGAACATGCCACAGTACCTATGGACCAACCGTAGAAGGGAAAACCCAAGCCTCATTAATGGAACCACAGAACTTCCACAAACCCTAAGGTTCAAAGCGGTTCGATGGTCATTATGTCGAGTTAGGGTTTCATTCTTCTAGAGGGTCCACAGAATTACTTGCATGTTTTTCCGAATACGTTAACTTGGAAAAATGGGTTTTTGACATTTGATCGAACTTTTTAACTTCGCCTAGATAACTTGTGAAAACCCAAATACAATGTTAAACCACGAATACGAAACACTCCGAATTGTTTATAGTGTAAGATTACATTTCATGCAAAATTAGCAAAAACAAACAACGCCTGAAACATCAAAACCAAGTCACTGGAACACCCTGCAAATTTCATGCAAAACAAAAAAAAATTGGCCAGCCACCATACACATTATCTCAGCCAAAAACCGAGCTCACCCCCTGAATTTTGCATGGTGTTCTTGTTGCATCCCATACAACACTCTGTACTTGTTTGAAATTTTTTTGACAACTTTAAAAATTGACAGAAACTTCAGTTTTGGATTTTCAAGTTTCGGAGTATTTCGGTTTCGTAATCTAACAAACACAGTATTATTCTCTAGCCCCGCTCTGATACCACTGTTGGGATTCCTTAGCACCCTACTGGGTTTTCACAGCAACTACCATGCCAAATTAAAAAATTCTAAGGTGCTAATCAATCCTAAGCTAGGATCAAGCTAGAGTAACTAGACAATACAACATGTAATCTACCATTACACTAAGTGAATGAGGAATACAACCTTTGTAGACCGGTCCTTCACTTTTAAAGCTCCGTGTAGTAGTCCCTTCGCTGCGATCGAAGATCTTCCGAACTCTAGTATGCGTTCCCTTGGAGAAATGAACAAGCTTGCTCGAAGTCTTCGAGGCCGAAGATGATCTACGTCGAGGAGACTCAAACCCAAGCTACCTCTTCAGTAGGTCAAGAACATTGTGAAGAGAACACCCTTTACTACCCAAGCAAGTGTATAGGATGATGAAGTAGGAAGTGGGATAACTTTAGATTTTATTTTCTCACAATATTTCTTCATGTTTCATGAAGCTAGTTTGAAGAAGGAAGGAGATGAAGAAAGCAACTATGAAAAAAATGAAGAATGAAAACTAATGAGGTGAGAATAGAAGCTATGGGTGAGTTAGTGTCATATACTAACCATTGTAGAGACTAAACCATTGCTAATTGAAATTGTTAGGTTAATAAATATCTTAAGTGAGACAAAACAAGTGGACTTCGTCAAAGATGCTTCAAGATTCTCCAAGCTTCCAAGCATGACAAAATTCTCACTAATTTTGAATTATTAAGATAAATAAAAACCTTCACATTTTAATTATCATGGTGTAAGTCACACACACACACCCATGCTTGCATGTATCATCAAGCATGATACAAACTATGTTCATAAGTATATATCACATATACACTTAATGCATAAATAAAGTGAGAAAAGAAATCTTTAGTGAGCTAATATTAGTTAATGTAAATTAATATATCATATATATAATTATACATTAGATTATCAAATCAACACTTGATTTAATAATCCGACTATATCACATATAACCGACTAATATCATGTATATCAATTTATCGAATCAACACTTGATTCGATAACCCGGCTATATCACATATAACTGATCGATACGAATAAATCACGAGAATAGATTACGGTATCTCACACATGTATTAATCTCGGTCCCGCACATATCTCATATGTGCTCCTACTCCGTTTCACCTGAGCCAGGAAACCTCTGTGAAGAACTCTAAAGACTCGTCAATACGCCGGCAGTAGGTGATGATCATATCAAACACCCACAAGCCGCAAGAGGCGTGCTAAACGTAACGGCCACCCGGGTATTGAGCGATCAGAAGATCAACAAGCAAGCCTGCTCATACTCCTGCGAATCCAATCAGTAACACTTACCGTACAGTCCGGCCTCTTCGTCTGATATGTCGCATATCTCGTTTAGGGGTGGTATACGTCAGACCCCAGTAACTCGATACGTCGTGCTGATGTGAGGCTCATAACAGGTCGAGAAACTACTGATAACACTTACCAGTGAATCTCAGAATCAGCCCTGGCCCGGGACTTCATGTAATGGCCAATCGATTACAGCGCAACATCAACTCCCAATACCGGGAGAGACGAATCCCCTCCTATCGCTCATTGCCTCCATGTGACTCGGGACTGTACCCAAAAACCACCATTTTGCTCGTTCTCTTGAACATGGTAAGGTGGAAATCAAAGCATAGTAGGAATCACACAAGACTCTATGACGATCTCGGGTCGATAGACTAACCTGTATCAGTGTCATCAGAGAACTGCCATCTGACGTGAGGTATAATACTATCTAGGAGTTCTCGGCGAGTCCGTCCAGTGTACCCAGTCTCCATTCAGCACCCGTATACCATCTCTGATGTCAAACATCAATGGTTATGGGATCATCCATCGCCCATCTACATGGGTCGACAAGCTATATGCTAGTCTACTCTGCTATATCGATGCCCCGTCTCGATACACCCATGACTAGGGACTTTAAAGGATGTACTCACAGACTACCATTGTCCCACTAGTATGATCCGCATCATAATCCAGGTAGTCAAGTACACATCCTAAGGGCTTTACCAATATATAACAGAGAGACAATCAGTGTACATGTTAAGATAAAGAGTAACCAAACAGCATACTATCATGTCGAGCAAGAAAGTCCTCCCTATATATGTCCAAGCATCCACTACATTATACATCTCATGTACCGTAATAGCCTCTAGGGCATACATATAACTAACACTATTTCCCACTTGCACTAAGGCCATTTGTTGTAGTTCTCATATTCAACTTCCTATAGAAGTCTCTCTAGGGAAAGGCCTTTGTGAGTGGATCCGCCGTGTTATCCTTCACGTTAACTTTCCTTACCTCGATCCCTTGGAGATCAACCATCTTCCGGATCAGGCGATTCTGTCCTCAGAATATGCCTGGAACGCTGATGGGACCTGCGTTCCTAGGCCAAAGTCATAACTCCATTGTTGTCACAATAACAATTATTGGACGCTCAATGGTAGGAATCATGTTCATCTCATGAACAAGAAATATCCAGACAACCTCTTTGGTAGCATCGTTGGTAGCTATGTATTCAGCCTTTATCGTCTTGTTTGCCACAGTATCTATCCTGGAACTCTTCCAACATACCGTCCCTCCACTGAGGGTAAAGACAAAGCCCATGACTGGCTTTCAGTCAACCTTATCACTCTGGGATCTTGAACCAAGAGCATTCTTTTAGTGCTTCTCAAGTACTTAAGAATGTCCTCTACAGCTGTCCAGTGATTCTCCCAAGATCCGATTGATTCCTCATCACTACATCTAGTGATTTAGCTACATCTGGTATGGTACATAACATCACATACATGATGGAGCCTACTGCCGAAGCATAGGGTATCCCTTGCACGCGAGCTCGCTCCAAATCGGCCTCGGGAGACATCTTTTTGGAGAGAGTGATTCATGAGTAAGTGGGCGAACCACCACGCTTAGAATCATCCATACTAAACCCCTTTAGAATGGTGTTAATGCACCTGGATTTGGGACACACCCAATATCCACTTAGATCTATCACCATAGATCATAATCCACAAGATGTAGTAGGTATCATCCAGATCTTTCATGGAGAATCCTCGTGATAAGATGAGCTTGACCGAATGTAGCATAGGAAACCATTTCCTATCAAGAGTATGTCATCTACGTACAATATGTGTAAGAAAACCTCACTATCTACAACCTTCTTGTATATACAACGTTCATCTACCTTTTTGATGAAGTCAAACTCTTTGACCGCCACATCAAAACAGATGTTCCAACTCCGCGATGCGTGCATTGATCCTGATGGACTTAAGCATAGCATACAACCTTTTCACAGAGTCCCCACTCGTGATGGCCTGCCTGAACCTAGTTAGGTCATCATCTACCATGATGCAATCCTCGCTCCCATTGTCAACGAGAAGACTGTAGTATTTCTTAAGTGGATAAGGAACCCTACCAGATTCTCGGAGAGGCTGAGATTCGTCGGAGACTATTGAATCCTTTGGTTTCACCAAATCATTAGCTGTTAGTTTGTCCAGCTGGAACTACTTCCAGTTCTACCTCATGACCACTAATTTCTTCATAAGAAATTCCTTTTCTAAAAAGGTGGTATGCTAAGAAACAAAACACCTTTTGCTCCTCAGAGTGGTAGAAGATATTCCCCCGCAAATGTTTGCGACATCCAACAAAATTATGCAGAACTGACTTTGCCTCGAGTTTGTCCGGAGTCTGCTTTTCAACATAGGCCGTACAACCCCATATCTTAACTCGTTTAAGAGATGGTCTCTTCCCATACCATATCTCATATGGAGTGGTAGGCACTGATTTGGTTGGAACCCCATTCAATAGGTATGTGTCATGACCTAAAGTTTGGATGTGACCGACACTTAGATTGTATGATATCTAAAGATATCGACTCAATCTGAGTAAGCCAAAAACCAAGATCAAAATCCTTTTTGCGGATTTTAGAAAATTTTAGTTTTTAAGTAAGAGAATGAAGTAACATGCCGAATGATTTTTAATAATAGAAATTTGAACAACTAGTTTTAAAACATCGACAGTACTTCCATTTTAATTATTAATTTAGCAGTTATAGGTTGTGTGAAATGTTGCATCCCTAGTTGGGAGCAAAACGATGCCAAACAGCGGAAATCAAATACACAATATAATACGGTACTCAAAAAGAAGAATCTCAAGCATAAGTAAAAGAAATATCAATTAACACAACCAAACGATATCATCAGTCAAAATAAGATACATATAACCACATCTCGTTCTAAGTCAACTATACAGGGTCTGATAGAGACATACTAGATCCAATATACAAAAACCAACATAGGAGAGTACTGCACAGTTAACCCACCTAGCAAAAAGAGCGATAAAAGCTGATAAGTGGAACCGCACTGCTGCTACGCGTCCACACGACTCCTGCAAGGAACTATGGCACAACGGGGGTGAGTTGCCAACTCAGTGAATAAAACTAACATATATCGGCTGATAATGTAAGTATGACGAACTAGAGCTAATATCAACAAGGATGAATATAATGCATGATCATGGATTGTAACATGAACATGTACTACTAAATATATAAGTCAAAACTGAAATCTCATCAATTATTTCCAAATAAGTTTCATTTTCCATGTCCAACATCGACACAAATCTTCCATTTCCATTAGGCATCGTTCCCCGAATGATCCTGTTATCCAATAACATCGGTCGGTATCACCTAGATATCCGCCGTGTTCATAACTGTCTCCGGTATCGAGTATCCTCGCTAGGCTCCCCGTCTCAAATGCGGCTTTCCTGTCCCTCGGTCTCGACCGGGACCACCTTGAATCCGACTGTATAGATCCCCCATTCAGTCTAGATTGTAAGTGCACGGCGGTGACCCGGCCGTCATTCCGACGCCAAAATGCGGAAGCGAAAAACTTTAATTTTTGCAAACTAGCAAACCGGCACCACCGCGCACTAAACACCCGGATCGGGCCATTAAACTAGTCCTATCTAACTACAAGATGGGGAAGAGATATACCGAGCGATCCGAGTCCTCCGGTCTTCTCGTCGTCGTCCCGATCTCCTGCGGAAACTCCGGTCGTCGCCTCCTAGCCGGAAGGGCACCACATCGCCTGCATCTTTTACGGGCTCCCACCTCTATACCGAGGCAACTCGGACACGAAGCTGGCAAGTCGACGTGCCCAAGATTTGCTGTAGAATGTAGTGTAGAGGCTATGTCTCATATGGGGGTTTTGTTGCCATGGAGGATGGAGGAGTAGGTTAGGAAAATTGGTGCTTTCAATTTTCTAGCAAGAAGAATATGAGATGAAGAATAATCCCACCACAACCATAATGAATCTCTCTCATATTTTTTTTCTCTCCCTCTCAAAGTGGCCGGCCTCCCTTAATTGGAAAACGGTGGAGGGCAAACAAAATACATGAAGGAGGTGAGTGTAGTAAAAGGTGGAGGGTGACCACATCCAAAGCAATGATGACCATGTCATCTCTAAATTTAATCAACTCTAATCGCCATTAATACAAAGGAAAAGATGGATAAAGCATCTCATGATGATAATCATATCATGAAGCCACAAATGCATAAAACCCCTCCTCAATAAGTTATTTGCAAACTTGCAAGTAACCCCCCTCCATCGAAAAGTCCGGCTGCGAAAGAACAAAGGAAAACCGGCCGGAACGGAATGCAAACTGGCAACTCCAGAAAACTTGTCCCGTAATAAATTACAGGAAAACCCTGATACTGTGCATACACACTCGCATCTGTATTCCGACCGGATACAAATGCAATGAGACAAAGTCTACACTGTACTATACTAGGATCCGGTTTAAACCAAAGCCGGCTAGTATTATCCGTCCGATCCTGATCCGTGCAATACCGCATGTATCTGATCAAACCCTGCCATATATCCATATGGCCTCTAGTACTAACCGTCCGATCCTGATCCGTGCAATACCGCACGTATCTGATCGAACCCTGCCATATCTCCATACGGCCTCTACAATGTTTCGCCCGAAAGCTTGAGTAACTGTAAGTGTGGTGGACTCTAAAGACTTGTCAATACTATGGCTGTGGATTTAACCACTAGCACGTCAGAGGTATAAGCCAATACGTGACGGGCCACCAGCTATTGACCAAAAGGGACGTCGATGAGCGAACTCATCCTGACACCCTACAGAGCCTGTCAGTGACAATATCCGTACAGTCCGGTCCGTTCGTCTATGAGTATCGCATGGCGGGCCTAGGGGGTTGGTAAAAGTCAGACCCCCAAAAGCGGTACAAGTCGTGTCGGAGCGTGGCCCAGAACACCCTGAGATACTACTGGAATACCTACCAGTAAATCTCCTGCCTTGGCCAAGGACTTCGTGTAATGGCTCTCCGAGACACAGCGCGACCTCACCCCCAATACCGGGAGAGTCGAACCCCTGAAGATCCGCTCACTGCCTCCATGTGGCTCGGGACTGTACCCAACTAAAACCTGTTTGCACGTCTCCTTTGAGCATGGTAGGGTAGTAATCAAAGTAAAGTGGGAACTCACACGAGACAAATGACGATCCCCAGGTTGATAAACTAACCTGTACACATGACACCAGGGAACTGCTATCTGACGTCAGGTATAAGACCAACTAGCATGTTCCCGGCGAGTCCTGTCCGGTGTACTCATAACCCAATGAGCACCTGTATACATCTTAGGTGAACCAACTGACACCAGTGGCTTGTGAGACCGGACACCGTCCCTCGTCGGGGTCTCGACTGTATACACTAGTCTACTCTGGAGAATCGATGCCCTGTTTCGAAACTCCCACGACTAGGGACCTTTTAAGGATGTGCTTATAGACTCCAGCTCTCACTTATATGATCGCCCTCATACTGCTGGTAGTCAAGCAAGAATCCTAGGGGCTCTATCAACGCGTAATAGTGACTCGTAAGGTCACCTAAAACAGTACACGATGATAAAGATAAACCAGATAGCATACTATCATCTTGAGTAAGACTGTCCTACTGGGACATGTCCTCCCCTCATTCATTGCAATCACGTGCCTGTGATCCAATAATTGACTCTGAGGGCACTATCTCCAACAATCTCCCACTTGCACTCAAGGCTAATTATTGCGATGTCGCATACTCACAGCCCGTGTGATACCGAACACCCAACTCCTCTACTAGTCAGTCTCACAAAGCTCGTTTGCGAAACTATTGAGTTTGAGGAATAGCCTCAGTGAGTGGATCCGCTCTGGTGTTTCTTTCTGTCTCTCTCTATCTCAAGTTCGCGGAGAAAGCCATCTCCCAAAATGAGCAATACCTGTCTTAAAATGTGTCTGGATATCTGATGGGACCTAGCTCATAAGTGAACTCCAAATCCAAACTTCTTAGACTATATCGTCAACTGAACTTAATCAGTATCCTGCGCCATGCCTTTCCCCAGTATCTACCTGGACCATCCGTCCAAAATACTGCCCCTCGTCGGAGGGAAAACTATAAATCTGACAACCTCCTTGTCGTCCAGGTCACCTTGGAAGCCTGGAATGATAACTGTCTCCTGAATGAGGCTGTCGTTATCATATCCCTAGAACATCCACTTATGTTCTAAAACTGCTTCCTACTGTTTCTTCTGGATTGGATCAATGTCAACTTATTGCATCTAGTGTAAGAACAACATCTGGTGTGGTACTTGACATCTCATGATTGACTCAATTGCCTAAGCAAGTGATCTGTCAATCATGCACATCCCTCTCCCCTTTAGTCTGTAAGACACCTTTAGAGAGGGTGACTCCATCACCTGCAGGTACACTACCGTGCCAGGAGTCGTCCATTCTAAATACTCTTAGAATGCTGTCTAAGTACCCTGATTGGGAAACCACCCAAATCTAGATCTAAAACCATAGATCTAGTAACCAGTATGTCTGATATAATGTCCAAGTCCCATGTGGAGAAACCACTGTGTGACGACCAAAGTATAACCGATCGTAGTATAGGAATATTACTTCCTACTCTGTGTATGTCATCCAAATACCAGGACATCACACCCTACTACCTTCTTAACAGATCCATCTCCTATTCTGATGAAGTGAAACCTATGACTGTCACATCAGAAATAGATGATCTATCTCCGCTATATCTGCTGTAGTCTATAAATAGACATAAGCCACATGTCCACCAATGCTTCCGCTGCTCCCACTGACTACGACCACCCTCTGGCAGAGTCATATACACGTACACTTCTAAAGCCAGTTTAGAACGACGCTATACTCATCCTCCCGCCGGGTCTCGCAGCCTGGAACAACAACAATGGCAAGTATGGGTAAACAAGAACCTCCCTGTCACCGTCCTTGAGGCTACCGGAGTACCTCTCGGGTGCCTGAGGTTACCCACCATATCTGCGGAGTGGCCAATGGAATGTCAAATCAGATTGAATCTTTAGGTTCTTATCAAATCTTCAGTAATCGTTTGTGGTTCTGGAATCACTTCCAGTTCTACCATACTCCCACTACTGTTTTCTGAAAAAATCCATTTTTATTAAAACTGTGGCGAGTCTAGAACAATATCACTATTGATCTCCCAGATGGTAGAAAGTCAACCCTCGTCATAGCCTGGGTCAACCCACAAACAGCCATTACAGAAACATGCCTTGAGTTATCCAGAGTCTGGTTTTAAGCATAAGCCGGACAACTCCCCGTATCTTAACATCGTTAAGATATGAACTGTTCTATATCCAATATAGAACCAGAGGCACTGATTTAGTTGAACCAGATTCAAATCATGCAGCTGTCTCCAGTGCATGCCAACTAAATGGAAAGAGGCCGATCAGCGTTACTCAACTTAGGAATGCTTCCAATTATGAGTAACCCGAAAGAGAAGCAAGTTCTCTTAATCATTACTATCAACTGAATACCATACACAAGTATCTACATCTTCGATCACTTTGAAGAATCCCGATACTTGCAATACCTGGTTTTCTACTTTATTCAAATACCTATAACTTCTCAAAATTCAGACCCTGTGTTTCAATGAAACACCTGTCTGAAAACTAGAGAAGTCATAAGCAAACCGAATATAGTACGAGGACCAACCCCTCTGTCCTTGTGGACGCTGGACAACATACAATACTCTGTATAAGTCCCTTGAGTCTGATAACTCAATCCCTGTGTTTCGTAGGTTGAAAATTGTACTTATGGTTATGAAGAATTACACCGCTGTTCAATGCTCCTTACCTAATCATCCACTGATATAGGTAAATGTCATAGACATAATATCAAAAAGGTATATCTCACTCTATAAAAATAGACGTAGAGATATATCAATTTGAAATTGGTGCATAACAACGGATATTCAAAACCAAATATTTACCGTCCGGCAAACAACCCAGGTGACTTCCTTAAATATCACCGATTATAACGAATCCCGATATAATGAGGATGATCACCCAATTCCCAATAGCTTACTCCCACTCATCATCTGTAAAACCATACAGATGTGAGAATCATACCTGGTAAATACATACCCTGGAGCAAGTGTCTAATTGGGAAATCAGTTTTCCTTTAACAGTACACAGTGAAACTGAAACATTGAAATGTTTCGATGGGGTATCCCGGTATTCCTAGTAATGCCCCTTCCATTATCCAGATCCACAACTGTAACCGTGTAATTCTTTGCCATCTTTCCAAATCCCTTTTTATGTCTTTAGTCATTACCTTCTGTACACCCCTTTAGGCCAAATGGTTTTCTTCTTTCCCTACCGTTCGGCACCAGCCTATGGTTTGGAAGAAGACTATCCAATAAGCATAATGGGTGTACTGTCCTAATCCTAGGAGCACTCGCAATGCGAGAGAAGGTGAAGATAAAAGACAACCGAATAAACCTTATTCCTATTTCTCCTGAACCAGAATCCATCCCCGAACTGGAACAAGTTCCTTTCGAGTTCGTATATAACCATACGATGGAGTATCCAATAAACTGTGGATCTTCGTAGTGATACGCAGTGTCCTGGAGAAATACAAAGGTGATTTAGGATTGGCGAAGAAATACTTGGTTTGGTCGTGAATAGCAGTCGCAATTTACTTTGCCCTCTTACTAATCCCTTGTCATGTCTTTACTTAATACCTTCTGTACACCATCGTTAGGCTAATTGGTTTTCTTCATTCCCCACCGGTCGGCACCAGCCTAAGGTTTGGAAGAAGACTATCCAATTTGCGTAATAGGTGTACTATCTCCTAAACTAAGTAGTAGTCGCAACCTGAGAGAAGGTAAAAGGAAAAGACAACTGAATAGTCCTATCCGTTTTCTCCAGAACCGGAAACCATCCTCGAATAAATTCCTTCGAGTTCGTATATAACCATACGATGGTTTTGTCCAATGGAAGTGGACGTTCATAGTAATACGGGGTGTCCTGGAGAAAAGGGTAAAAGTAGGAGTGGCAATGAGGTCTGCAACTCTGACAATCCAAAAGCCAGTGTTAAGAAGGTTCGGTCAACTTGGTCACTGAGTCATAGTCTAGGGTCGGGTTAATGGTCGCTGCCAGAGAGAGAGAAAAGAAACACTCCGCGTGCACTCTAACCTAGATCTGAATGGTTACCAATTTATCTAATCTGGAAACCTCCCACTGTACCGTCAAATTCTCCTCCAAACCTAAAAGAAGAATTAGTCGGGATACCCGAGGAGTAAACCAACTCATCAGTGGGAATCGGGATCCAACTCTCATCGCATGATAACGTGACGGAATCCGCTCACGTTATCACACTCCAGAAAGTATTCGCATATCTGGCAAGTTTCAGTTCTTTTGAAACTCCCGATGTGGATTTTTGCCCCATGCTCTTATGACCTTGACAAAGGTCAACAAATCATAAGTCACATGTCAAGTTCTACCCGTCATTGTCCAGGTTAATTTGAACCCACCCGTACAAGCCCTTGACGAAGGTCAACAAGGCTATACGACTGTCCCAAACCAACGCATCTATCTATGCAGCAGAAAGGCAACAAACAACTACCATACATTATGCCTTGACGAAGGTCAACAAACATAGCATGAATACTACTTGCTACCCGTCTGAAACGACGGAAGGCTACGAATGGTTTCTGGCGAAAACCTTTAACGTAATGAACTTGATATCGTTGAAGGAACGGATAGCTTTTTAGAAAATATAGTGACGAAAACCTTTGCTAAAGAGGTCACTCCCGGTGAAGGGATCTCGGCTCTTTCCCCGTAGAATGAGGTGGAGGATATTCCAACTGAATACCACGATGCAAAGCAAAAGTAATCGGCTATAGTGAAGTTATTGCCCTGACGCAAACTTTTTGTCCAAGGGGTCACTCCCGGTGAAGGGATCTCGGCCCTTGCCTCGTCGACTGAGGAGCAGGATATTCCAACTGAATACCACGGTGCAAAACAAAAGTGAACGTCCTTGCAATAACAGCTTTTTGAAAAGTGTTCCAACAACATCAAAATAGGTTTCTTTTTAACTTGCATTGATCCGAATCAATGCAGTCCCATCAGTTGATCACACCACAAAAAACGAAAATATACTGATGTACGTATATGCCATCCGCATTTGCCACTGGGTCCCGTCATTACCCGTTAGGTTAGCTAACTAACGACAGAGCGGGGATTGGACTAGCGCGGATGCAAAACATATACAACATCTACTACTATATATACCAATATATTATATTTCGCTCAAGGCGTGATAAAATGCAACAAAACAGAAATGTACAGCATCACAGAATAATACAGATATCTGGGATCCCCGGGTTTCACAGAGCCACTACTGAAACCCGACGTTCCCCTGGTCGTGTGGATAGCCTCTGCAAATGAAATCCTAGACCCCTACGGGCACGGCAAGTTACCCGCCAAAACCTGAAGCGAGGCAACCCCCTTCAGCAACGTGAATGGACCACCCGGCACTTCACGGAATCCGGTAACTTGGGCACCCCTCCTGGGTCAACCTGTACCCCCTACGAGTGCGGCGAATAGCCCGCCAATCCTAGAGTGATGCCCCCTCCATCTCAATGCCATGAGATGCGGGCTTGTTGCCCTCTAGAACCCGGCTATCCGTGCACCCCTGCTTGGGGTAATCCTAGTACAGAATGTAAAATATACATACAACGGGTACATCGACCGCAACCTGGTCATGCCCCAAAAAAATAATACAAACTGGAAGTGACGGCAGTCCACATGTCGGACGCTCGCCCCGCAATATCAAATGTACATAATACAACAAAACTGTACTACCACTGCAACCAGGCTATCCCCCACGACCGATCCGCAACAACACAGCGAAATCACAGAACATCAACGTGAATGTCACGTTCGCAAATCCGTCTAACCGGGCTATAGAAGTCAGACTGGATTTACCGATCAAGTGACATTCACGGTCGCAGATATAATGTAAATACTGTGAACTAATGTGTTTAAAATATCCGATCGATTAAATTTTAACAAGTGGGCCCCAAGTACTGTTGTAGCACTCCAAGAAATTCTGGGCCCAAAAATAATATTCCAGAAACCCTATTTTCACCCCAGAAGCCTACTGAAAAAATTTGACACATTGATCTCTCCATACTGCGGCGGAACCGCGGCGCCAAGTGGGGTTTGGCCGCGGTTCCGCGCTCTCCCCGAAAGATCAATGTCTCGAATTTCCCCAGAATTCTTAGGACTTCCAGTACATCAATTTTCTACAACCTGAAAAATTTTTAGAGCCAGGAAAAATTCGACAGAAAACTGATGTGAAGAAAACGCGGGTCTTTGGAATTTTGTTCGATCGAAAGTGTAAACACATTAGACAAAACTAGACTATGTTAATGGCGAGGCTCTGATACCACTGTAAGTGCACGGCGGCGCCCCGGCCGTCATTCCGACGCCAAAATGCGGAAGCGAAAAACTTTAATTTTTGCAAACTAGCAAACCGGCACCACCGCGCACTAAACACCCGGATCGGGCCATTAAACTAGTCCTAGCTAACTACAAGATGGGGAAGAGATATACCGAGTGATCCGAGTCCTCCGGTCTTCTCGTCGTCGTCCCGATCTCCTGCGGAAACTCCGGTCGTCGCCTCCTCGCCGGAAGGGCACCACATTGCCTGCATCTTTTACGGGCTCCCACCTCTATACCGAGGCAACTCGGGCACGAAGCTGGCAAGTCGACGTGCCCAAGATTTGCTGTAGAATGTAGTGTAGAGGCTATATCTCATATGGGGGTTTTGTTGCCATGGAGGATGGAGGAGGAGGTTAGGAAAATTGGTGCCTTCAATTTTCTAGCAAGAAGAATATGAGATGAAGAATAATCCCACCACAACCATAATGAATCTTTCTCATATTTTTTTTTCTCTCCCTCTCAAAGTGGCCGGCCTCCCTTAATTGGAAAATGTTGGAGGGCAAACAAAATACATGAGGGAGGTGAGTGTAGTAAAAGGTGGAGGGTGACCACATCCAAAGCAATGATGACCATGTCATCTCCAAATCTAATCAACTCTAATCACCATTAATACAAAGGAAAAGATGGATAAAGCATCTCATGATGATAATCATATCATGAAGCCACAAATGCATAAAACCCCTCCTCAATAAGTTATTTGCAAACTTGCAAATAACCTCCCTCCATCGAAAAGTCCGGCTGCGAAAGAACAAAGGAAAACCGCCCGGAACGGAATGCAAACTGGCAACTCCAGAAAACCGGTCCCGTAATAAATTACAGGAAAACCCTGATACTGTGCATACACACTCGCATCTGTATTCCGACCGGATACAAATGCAATGAGACAAAGTCTACACTGTACTATACTAGGATCCGGCTTAAACCAAAGCCAGCTAGTATTATCCGTCCGATCCTGATCCGTGCAATACCGCATGTATCTGATCGAACCCTGCCATATATCCATACGGCCTCTAGTACTAACCGTCCGATCCTGATCCGTGCAATACCGCACGTATCTGATCGAACCCTGCCATATCTCCATACGGACTCTACAATGTTTCGCCCGAAAGCTTGAGTAACTGTAAGTGTGGTGGACTCTAAAGACTTGTCAATACTATGGCTGTGGATTTAACCACTAACACGTCAGAGGTATAAGCCAATACGTGACGGGCCACCAGCTATTGACCAAAAGGGACGTCGATGAGCGAATTCATCCTGACACCCTACTGAGCCTGTCAGTGACAATATCCGTACAGTACGGTCCGTTCGTCTATGATATCGCATGGCGGGCCTAGGGGGTTGGTAAAAGTCAGACCCCCAAAAGCGGTACAAGTCGTGTCGGAGCGTGGCCCAGAACAACCTGAGATACTACTGGAATACCTACCAGTAAATCTCCTGCCTTGGCCAAGGACTTCATGTAATGGCTCTCCTAGACACAGCGCGACCTCACCCCCAATACCGGGAGAGACGAACCCCTGAAGATCCGCTCACTGCCTCTATGTGGCTCGGGACTGTACCCAACTAAAACCTGTTTGCACGTCTCCTTTGAGCGTGGTAGGGTAGTAATCAAAGTAAAGTGGGAACTCACACGAGACAAATGACGATCCCCAGGTCGATGAACTAACCTGTACACATGTCACCAGGGAACTGCTATCTGACGTCAGGTATAAGACCAACTAGCATGTTCCCGGCGAGTCCTGTCCGGTGTACTCATAACCCAATGAGCACCTGTATACATCTTAGGTGAACCAACTGATACCAGTGGCTTGTGAGACCGGCCACCGCCCATCGTCGGGGTCTCGACTGTATACACTAGTCTACTCTGGAGAATCGATGCCCTGTTTCGAAACTCCCACGACTAGGGACCTTTCAAGGATGTGGTTATAGACTCCAGCTTTCACTTATATGATCGCCCTCATACTGCTGGTAGTCAAGCAAGAATCCTAGGGGCTCTATCAACGCGTAATAGTGACTCGTAAGGTCACCTAAAACAGTACACGATGATAAAGATAAACCAGATAGCATACTATCATCTTGAGTAAGGCTGTCTTACTGGGACAGGTCCTCCCCTCAATCATTGCAATCACGTGCCTGTGATCCAATAATTGACTCTGAGGGCACTATCTCCAACATAGATAACGTAAAAATCCGCGACCGTATAGCTTCCCCACTCGGTCCGGAATAAACCAAATCATAAAAACAACATCTTATGGTGGAAATCTCACATCAATACGAAGAATCACAAAATCTACTCAATAGTATATAAAAACTCGAAACCATAAATTCTCAATAATCCAATGCATCTTATATCAAACTACTAACACTTGAATATGATACATGATGTCCTTTATGCAAAGTAACTATCATTTCTGATGTTTAAAGTATAATATGGATCATATTTAACATAATAAATACTAAGTATGTAGGTGACATGTTAATATCGACGAGGTGTAGTGTAACATGTAGATATGTGCATGTGCAGCATGGCTCGTCGATAGTTTTGCAGTGTTCTAACAATGACGATGTAAATATATATATATATATATATATATATATATATATATATATGCATATGATTAACATTTATATGCAAAGGCATTTTTATTTAAACTTAAATTACGGGCGTATCACGCCATTCATACAAAATCCCCCGGTAGATGTTTAGTCTACTCACCGGAATATGTCGTATTCTACTCAGAAATGACCAATCCTTTTCCTTTCCTTGCGGCCTCCGATGTTCCCGTACTTGAATCTAACATCGACATTAATTTGTATAAGAAACGGCTAAACACTGATACGGCGAAATATGAAAATACGAGTTTTACGTACTAACTATACTACGTTTGACTATTGTAAACTATCTAATACCTATACTAACTGAATTTTATCCCCTCGCTGTGTGCAACAGAAAACTGAAACGTGTCACGAAACATACGTATCGTGTTTTAGAATTTTAACCCTTTTTCAGATATTAGCTTCCATATTTTATATACTGTTAAAATAAGTTAAACAAATAATACCAAATATCTTAATCCATATACAAAGACCTACCCTAAAAATACCAGCACCCACCTCCAACAAACACCCTGCGAGCTCGGAATTTTCCCGATGATCGCCGGCCAAAATCCGATGGAACGGGGTCATTTTCCTATGGTTTATTCTAAGTCCAATTTATAATATTAAGGCACTGTTTGATTATGTTTATTTTCATCTAAACTATAGCAGATTAACACATAGCCTACTTTCATCAAAATTACGTTATATCCGATATTTGATTTCTACATGTAAACAGTTACAGGACTAAAATCTTATAGAGTTTATGGATTATACTTACAGCAAGATCACTGGAAAACTCCTTCCAAGTAGCACAAGCTCTTTGCTCCTAGCTTGATGGTAATGGTGAAATTCCTTAACCCTTAGTTCTTTTTCTCTTCTCTCTTTTCTTTTCTCTTGTTGTTTTCTAAGGTTTTCATTTTTATAACTAGTTTCAGTTCCATAACCTAATATATATCAACTGAACACAATTTACCATATTAAGGGATATTAGAGATATGGTAGTAGGTGGTGTCACCATTTAAGATGATGGAGGTTTCATGCAAGAAGGAGGTGTGGCCATTAGGTTAACCTAGGGTATGTTGTCTAGGAGGTATAACTTAGGCTTAACCATTATCTATCCCTATTTGCATAAACACCCTTATACAACTCCAATTTGCATAATGAAACTAACCTTTTCACATAAACCCCTCATTACATATGTTATTATATAAACACTATTTTCTTTACTACTTTAATTCTACTTCAACTTAAAAAAAACCTTCTTTAATACAATAAAAATTAAATAACATCATCTATTTAACTAAATAATTTAATTAATTATCTAAAATATTTCAAAATGTTACAATATCCCTCCCTTAAGAAAATTCGGTCCCTGAATTTAAAACTTAACTACACGTACCTTCAAAAAGATGGGGAAACTTCTTCCGCATCGCATCCTCGGCCTCCCAAGTGATCTCCTCGCGATTCGTTCCTCACCAAAGAACCTTTACAGACGGAAGTACCCTTGATATCAGTTTCTTTTCCTGTCGGTCTAGGATAGCTACTGGCTGCACTGTGTAGGATAAATCCTGCTCAAGCTGTAAGGTCTGATGCTGGATCGCGTGAGAGGGATCTTGAAGATACTTGCAAAGTATAGACACGTGAAACACTGGATGCACATCGGGAAAACTCTGTGGAAGTGCTAAACGATAAGTTACAGCACCCACTCTCTCTAGAATCTCATAGGGTCCGACATATCTGGGGCTAAGCTTCCCCTTCTTCCCGAAACGCATCACACCCTTCATCGGAGATACACGAAGGAACACATGATCTCCCACATCAAACTCGAGTCTATGAAGGCGTCGATCGGCATATGATTTCTGTCTGCACTGGGCCTCTTTAATTCTGTCCCATATCAACTGGATCTTTTCTGTAGTCTCCTGTACTATCTGCGGTCCCAAAATGCTACTCTCCCTGAGTTCTGTCCAGCAAACGGGCGATCGACACCTTCTCCCATATAAATCTTCATAGGGAGCCATCTGGATCGTCTCCTGAAAACTGTTGTTGTAAGAGAATTCTATCAACGGTAAGTGACGATCCCAACTGCCACCGAAATCAAGACTGCAGGCTCGAAGCATATCCTCTAGAGTCTGTATGGTCTGCTCTGACTGACCATCTGTCTCCGGGAGAAAAGCTATACTAAAACTCAGTCGTGTACCTAGAGCCTCTTGAAGTTTCTGCCATAGTCGGCTGGTAAACTGTGTACCCCTATCGAACACTATGCACGTCAGAACTCCATGCAATCACACTATCTCGTCAATGTAAATCTGAGCATACTGCGCATATCCAAACGTTGTCTTCACCGGAAGAAAGTGCGCTATCTTTGTCAATCTATCTACAATCACCCAAATGGAATCATACCCTATGCTAGTCCTGGGTAGACCCACAATGAAATCCATGGAGAAAGTGCTCCTATTTCCACTCAGGAATAGGCAAGGGCTGCAACTTTCTTGCCGGCCTCTGGTGCACGGCCTTGACTTGCTGACAAGTCAAACATTTCGAAACAAACTCCGCGACCTCTCTCTTCATTCCTTTCCACCAATATGCATCCTTCAAGTCATGATACATCTTGGTGGAACCAGGATGAACGCTATATGTTGACGGATCAGTCGAAAATACTGCATCTTTAAACCGGCAATTTCCCTATCATTTGCACTCATCTAGAAGTGGTCGATATTCATATAGCACATATTACCAAAACAGTCGTAAAATATCAGATTTCATGTGTTAGACTTTAAAACCGGAACTTTAAGGGAAATTGACTGTATCTCATAGCATCGCATCATTCTTGCATATCGCAACTTGTGTTTCGAAGTCTGTGCAGGAAATTACAGAAGATCGGTCAAAATTACATAACAGAGCTGCTAAAAATACGCCAACTCAAGGATTTGGAATCTGGCAATAGTCAAAAAAGCATTCAGAGATTCAACATATCAGAATGTACACTCAAAGACAGAACAAAGCAGCATATGAAGTTTCAAGCCCCAAACCAGCCAAGTGGCCGCGGAACCGCGGCCGGAGCCGCCTCGCGCCGCGGTTCCGCGGCGGCCTTGCCACGTCACCCCCACTTCTCTGCTGCAGTATCTCTACTTCAGTTCCTAAAGCTCTTCAAGACACTGCAATTTCCAAACGTCTCTCGAACATTCTGCCAGATCAGCAAGCCCTAGGGTTCTAAACTAAACACCCCAAGCTTCCATAACAAGCTTCACCTAAACTACATTAAGAACCTAGAACCTTCTCCCTAACCTCCTAGCTTAAGGTAGAAGCTAAGCTCCTAACTAACCACTTCTAGAAGCCTTTCCCTACAACAAACTTTTGGAGGGAAATTCAAAATCCTAGACCTAGGGTTTTGGAAACCTATAAAAAGGGACCCAAGGTTCACTAGAAGAGGTTGTTCAAAGTTGTTCAATCTTTAGTTGTTGAAAGCTAATCATTCTCTAGTTCTTCAACCCAACTCCTACCACCTCCAAACCCTAACCCCAATCCAAATCAAGAACTCAAATTCAAGATCCTTTGAGTGCAAGCAAAGCAAGTCTTCAACGATCCTTTAGAAGCGAAGCCGGACTTCAACGAAGCACGAGATCCAAGCCGATCCACGACTCAAGGAGCCGAGCGACGCTAGATTCGACGATCAAAGTTCCTTCCTCTTGTAGTTCTTGAGAGTTGTAACTAATTGTTGATATAATAAAGGTGAAGATTCTTTAAATTTGCTTATATTTCAATTCGAGTATTATGATTCATCTTCAATTCTTGAATGTATTCTTGTGATGATGCTTGAATAAAACTCCGCTCGTGGAGGAATCGAAACGATTGTAGAATGATGATGTTGACGAATCTTTAAACGTTTTCTTAAGTCCTATAACAATTGTAAATTCTTGAAAATTGAATGATCGATGATCTAGATCGATGCGAAATGCGTTCTTGATTCTTTTCGCACGATCTAGAGATCAACGATCAATCATTCAATTTCTAGAAGCTATCTAGTGAATGCGATTCATCGAAAGGACAAAGGACAGGATGAGGAACCCTAATTCTTCGCAAGATCCTTGATCCTCGATGAATCTACATCGATTTAGTATCAATTTGTTAATGGATAAGAAATCGTAATTTCGAATCTTCTTCACATCTACGATTTAATCGATTCCTACGAGCTTTACTTCAAATCTTGAAACCTAAATCGATTGGAATTCTATCAATACTTGATTCTTGATGTTTATCGCTTTCTTGATTAGATTAGTCGATTCTTGAAATTCATCGATATAAATCTTGAATCGTTTTTGCTTTTCTTTTCTATTAAATTTTCGATTCAAACAAAACAAAATACGAACGAATCGCGCAATCCCTATGGACGATCCGCACTTACTAACGCTCTACAATCCGACACCGTTATTGATTGCGGTCAAATATTTTTGGTTGTGATTTCTTTACAATTTTCTAAATACCGACACATCCTTAAAGAATCAATCAAATGGCGCCGTTGCCGGGGATCGCGCGCTAATTCGTTCTATATTGAAATTTGAATTGAAAGATTTATTCCATTACAATTTTGAGATCAAAATTCGTGCAAAACACTAAACGATTTGTTGTGGTTTGTTGCAAGGAAATCTGGAGCTTGCAGTGCAATTGAATTTTTTTTTTGGAAATTTCCAGAAAGCTGGAGGATTTAACAGCAGCTTGCTGTTAAATTTTGGTACAGAGAGAAGCACCGACGGCCGTGTACCTGCGGTCTAAGCCACCTCCTACGGCGGTTCCGCGCTTGGGTGAAGGGATGTCCGTGCAAATATTTCACAGTGAGCCTCTTACTTTCTTATCTCCTCCTCTGTCTGCTCCAATTAACATTTTTCTGCAGGTTTCTTTGCAAAAATCGCAGCGCCGTAAAAAGCAAAATTAAATTGTGTGTGTTTTGATTTTGTAGTTGTTTGCATAATTAATACGGACATTAAGGGGCAAAGACCAAATCCAGATTAGGTGGGGAGTTCATTACCCTTCCTAAGCCCCAAAAATCGCAAAATTTGCATCCGCATTGACCCTCATTAACTAAAAGAAATCTAGAGATGACTCTAAGGACCGTCGCGCTCACTTAGGACAGAAGAAGGCCGTTGGTAATTCATTGCTTATCCGCGTTTCTTTTGTGGTGTCTAAGGCAAGTGTGTCGAAGGCTAGTGGTTACATAATTAGACCCACTACTTACGTAGTGGAGAACCTCCCACTTACCTGGCCACCGGAGAGACAAAGAGGCAGTGGAGGATTTATCCTGCGACTTGTCTTTTGGCAGTTAGGAGCGGTCTAGAGATTTGACCTAGGTGACCCCTAGAATTAGGGTTTTGTGTGTTGCATTTTGTTGTGCTTGCATCATTTTTTCAAAAATCCATATCATTTTTCAAAACAAACACCGCATTCATTCATTTCCCCTAATTATAAGTCACGCTGCCACTTGTACTAACCCTTTTTAGTGCAAGATAGGCTGGACACGGGATTCTAGTGCCCGTTTAGTCCGCGTACCCTTTATCGACTCCGAAGTCGGTATTTCTCCATTTACTTCTTCTTTACCCACCACCACACCCACATCGATGGATCCGTCTCCATCGAACTTCTTTACCACTAATCTGCCGCCGTCCGTTGGTGCGCAGAATCCACTCCGCATCTCTCTCCAAGAGAGGTGCTATCCATTGCGAGGTCCTCTTTTGACCTTCTTATCCATTCCACCAGGCAACGGGGATAATTTTGAAATTAAACCCCAATACATCAACCTTTTATCCAAATTCCACGGACTCGAGACTGAAGACGCTTACGTTTTCATCACCAAATTTGAAAACGTATGTGCAATGATGGGTACGTCACAACTTTCAGTGGATGCTATGCGTCTTCGACTTCTTCCATTTACTTTGTGCGATATGGCCGAGAAGTGGCTATATAACACTACCGCACATTCTATTATGAATTGGGAAGAATTCGTTCCGGCATTCCTTAAGAAATTCTACCCTATGCAAAAGACAGCTCGAATCCATAGCGAACTAAATCAATTCACCCAGCTCCGACTAAACCATTCTCTAAATGCTTTGAACGTTTCAAGGATCTTTTGGTTCAATGTCCTCATCACGGCATCCCGAGATGGGATCTTTGCCGAATCATTTATGAGGGCATTAACCCAAACACTAAACAGAATCTTGAAAACATGTGTCAATGCACTTTTATGACCAAGGATGATGGGGAAGCTTGGAAATTTTTAGAAGAGTTCGCTGAAAAATTACTACAGTGGGAGAGTGGAACCCAATCATTGAATAGGGGTGGCGTACACCAAATTGATGTGTCCATAGGTGTTCGAGCTGAGATGGCAGCAATGCAAAAGAAGCTCGAGGCTATGGAACATAAATTTTCAGCAGCCTCCCTAAACCCAATGTCGCTCCCCAAAATTGTATGTGGGTGATGTTCTGATCCTTCTCACTTAACGGAAGAATGTCCATTAAACTCTCCGTTTCAAGGTCACGAGCATACTAATGCCGCATTTCAAAGACCTAGAAACGATCCATATTCTTCCACGTACAATCAGGGTTGGAGGAATCACCCGAATTTTGCTTGGAACCAACAATAATCTCAAAACACGGTTCCAAGCAAAAATAATTTCCAAAGGGCTCTTCCACCACAACAGCAACCACTTCAACTCACTCAGCACCCCTACCAGTCACAAAATTTCCAAAATCAGGTCAACACTCCTGCACAGTCTAATCCTATGCAGTTGTCCTGTTCTGACGAATTCTCTCAATTCACTCAAACCATGAAATCACTCTTGTCAAATTTCATAGAGGTTTCGGCTGAGGTTAGATCTTCCGTCAGTGAGATAAAGAAAAACTCAGCGTCCCATGCTGAGAGTATCAGATCGATGGAAGCTGAAATTGCACGACTTAAAGCTGAAATGAGTGCGAGAGAAAAAGGGAAACTTCCGTCTCAACCCCTACCGAATCCTGGGCATTACAATGTAAATGCCGTCACAACGTTGAGATCGGGAAGAGTGCTGAATAACCATGTCGGGGAAGGAATTGATGATATTGAAAATCCTATCAATAACACCCCGGCTGAGACCTTTCCTCACACACACACTTCTACTTCTGATCCTTGTTCGTCTACCCCACCGCTTTCTCACGAGCCTATTCTCCATTTCCCACTAGGCTCGACACCTCAGTATAGCCCTTCTAGTTCTCCACAGACGGTCCCCACTCCTCTTTTGGGATCACGTTTACCCCCACTTCCTTCTCCTATGATGGACCCAGCGCTTATTGCGAAAGCTCCTTACCCGAATCGGTTAAGGGGTAACAAATCGAGTTCACATATGGAGAAAATTATGGAAATGTTCAAACAGGTTAACAACAATATCCCTCTCCTAGATGCAATTCAACAAATACCCGCTTATACGAAAATTCTTAAGGACTTGTGCACTAGGAAGAGGAAGACTCAAGTGCCGAAGAAGGTCTTCATGTCTAATAACATTAGCATTGCTTTTATCCCACAGCTACCAAAGAAACGTAAGGACCCAGGATGTCCTACGATATCGATTTCTATTGGGGGTAAAAACATTAATCGTGCTCTTTTAGACCTTGGCGCAAGTGTTAACCTGCTTCCATATTCTGTCTATGAACTCCTAGGGATTGGAGAGTTGAAACCTGCTCACTGCACTCTCCAAATGGCAGACCGTTCAATCACCAAACCAAGGGGTGAACTAGAGGATGTGTTGATAAAGGTCGGGGAATTTGTATTCCCTGTAGACTTCATTGTACTTGATACACAACCTGTAGCAAACTCCCAGAGCCAAATTCCGGTGATTTTGGGTCGACCTTTCCTTGCCACTTCCAACGCTGTTATTAACTGTAGAAATGGTTCAATGAACTTATCATTTGGAAATATGACCATTGAACTAAACATCTACAAAGTTGGAAGTCAGCCATCAGAACCCTCTGCTCATATTCTTGATGTGTGCTCTGTCCACGAGATCGCTCCCGAAAGTTGCGGAGCTGAGGAACTTTGCTTTACAGATCTCGACGACACTACCACATCACTGTTTGATCTTACATATGATCTTAGTGAGGACACCTTTCCCACACTTGAGTCCGACACTCCTGACTTTTCACCACCCGAGTCTGTAACTTTTACAGGCTATGAGCTTCTTTGTGACTCCAAAAATCACTCGATGATCCCACCTTCTATTAATTCTCCGCCCGTATTAGATCTCAAAATTTTACCTTCTCATCTTAAATATGCTTATTTAGGTGAGAATGAGTCTTTACCGGTTATCATATCCGCTTCTCTAGCATCAGAGCAAGAGAATGCACTTTTATCGGTGTTGAGATCTAATAAGGAGGCGTTTGGTTGGACTATGGCGGACATCAAAGGGATTAGTCCCTTGATTGTTGAACATCATATACATGTGATGGATGATGCCAGACCAACCTGAGAACCACAGAGACGGTTAAACCCCGTCATGAAGGAAGCGGTGATGAAAGAGATCGTCAAATGCCTTGATAATGGTATTATATACCCTATCTCCGATAGCCAATGGGTGAGTCCTATACATGTCGTCCCTAAGAAATCCGGCATCACTGTTATTACCAATGAAGCAAATGAGTTGATTCAGACACGCGGCCAAACTGGGTGGCGTGTATGTATTGATTACAGAAAACTCAATGCCGCCACGAGGAAAGACCACTTTCCTCTACCTTTCATTGATCAAATGCTGGAACGCTTAGTTGGACGAGAGTATTATTGCTTTATGGATGGATACTCTGGCTATAATCAGGTCCCTATAGCCAAAAAGGATCAAGATAAAACCACTTTTACTTGTCCTTTTGGTACGTTTGCTTATAGACGCATGCCCTTTGGATTATGCAATGCTCCCGCTACCTTTCAGTGGTGTATGATGGGGATATTCTCTGACATGGTAGAGAATTTTCTGGAGATTTTTATGGACGATTTCTCGATTTTTGGAGACTTTTTTTTCTGATTGCCTATCGAATCTTGACGCAGTTATTACTCATTGCAAAGAGAAGAACTTAACTTTGAACTGGGAAAAATGCCATTTCATGGTCCAAGAAGGAATTGTGCTTGTACATGTTATTTCACAGAAAGGAATTGAGGTTGACAGAGCTAAAATAGATGTCATTCAAAACCTTCCTCATCCCAAAAGCGTCAAAGATATTCGATCTTTCCTTGGCCATGCGGGCTTTTATAGGAGATTTATTAAGGATTTTAGCAAAATTGCTAGACCTTTAACTCTTCTCTTGGCCAAGGATGCGACCTTCCACTTTGACTCGGATTGTGAGGCAGCTTTCGACTCACTCAAACACTCCCTCACTACAGCCCCCGTTCTATCGTCTCTAAATTGGGACTACCCCTTTGAGCTGATGTGTGATGCATCCGACTTTGCAGTAGGTGCAGTCTTAGGACAGCACATTGAAAAGATGCCACACGTGATCTATTATGCGAGTAAGACCCTGAATGATGCACATATTAACTATACAACTACCGGAAAGGAACTTTTGGCGGTTGTATTTGCATTAGAAAAATTCAGGCCTTACTTGATTGGCTCACCTATAGTTGTGTACACTGACCACTCTGCCTTAAAACATCTTCTGGCGAAGAAAGATGCAAAAGGTCGGCTAATACGTTGGATTCTTCTGTTACAAGAATTTGATCTTGTTATCAAGATAAGAAAGGATGTGAAAACGTTGTAGCCGACCATCTTTCATGCATCTCTTCTTCCCCTATGACCCTGCAGATCAATGATTCGTTTCCTGACGAACAACTCTTGAGCGTATCCAATGAACCTTGGTTCAGGGATATTGTGAACTATCTTGTCACGGGACATATACCCAGCGATTGGTCAAAACAGGACAAATACCGTTTTCTATCCCAAGTAAAACACTTTTACTGGGGTGATCCATATCCGTTTAAGTATTGTCCTGATCAGATCATTCGCCGGTGTGTCCCGAAAGAAGAGTTCAAGAGTGTTCTTTCTTTTTGTCATGATCAGGCCTGTGGGGGTCACTTCGGTCCTAAAAAGACGGCGGAGAAGGTTTTGCAATGTGGATTTTATTGGCCGACCTTGTTCAAGGACGCATTTGATTATTGCAAAACCTGTACACAATGTCAGTACACGGGTAGAATTTCCCGGAGAAATGAAATGCCTCAGCAACCTATCCTAGTGGTTGAAATTTTCGATGTTTGGGGCATTGACTTTATGGGTCCCTTTCCCAACTCCTTTAGGAATTTGTACATACTGCTGGCGGTTGATTACGTCTCAAAGTGGGTTGAAGCCATTCCATGTCGCACTAATGACAAGAAAGTTCTCATTAAGTTCTTAAAAGAAAATATCTTTTTGCGATTTGGACACCCACGCGCTATCATTAGCGATAACGGGACACATTTCTGCAACAGGTCTTTCGAGACGCTGATGCGGAAATACGCAATCAACCACAAACTTTCGACACCCTATCATCCCCAAACGAGCGGGCAGGCTGAGATTTCGAATAGACAGATCAAACAAATCTTGGAGAAGACTGTTGCTAAGAATAGAAAAGATTGGTCGACCAAACTGACGGATGCTCTTTGGGCATTCCGAACTGCATTTAAAACCGACCTAGGGATGTCTCCATATAGGATAGTGTTTGGGAAGGCATGCCACTACCCGTCGAGATTGAGCATAAAGCATTGTGGGCTATTAAGGAAATCAACTTTGACCTAAACCAAGCCTGCAACTTTCGGAAGCTGCAATTAAATGAGCTAAGCGAACTCCGCGATGAAGCTTATGATAACGCTGTAATCGTAAAGAATAGGACTAAGGTTTTTCACGATAAAAACATTTTCACCTGGTCAACAAGTCCTTCTTTATGATTCATGACTACACCTTCACGCGGGTAAGCTTTGATCTCGGTGGAAGGGACCTTTGGTTGTGCGGTCTGTATACCCGCACGGGGCAGTAGAAGTAGAAAATGTTAAAAACGGCACATTTTTTGAATGGACATAGACTAAAGCCGTATTTTTCCATTGACCCCATGAAGGAGCTCCTGTTCTTACAGGAGCCATTTTATTTGGATTAAAATTCCTCCGTCTCACTCCATGTCCTGTATATCACTGCATCATCTTTTGAATGGAGGTGAGTGAAAAGAGTAAGTTTGGGCGAGGTTCTTCACTTATATATTTTTCCCCCACTAATAAATTCCTCCGAGGCTTACAGGTTTTGTAGATATAGCGGTTGGCAACAGTGAGGACACTGTTGAAAACATGTTTGGGGGAGGTTTGTGCTTATTTTTGCATCATTTGCATATCAATTGCATAAGCACAAAACATTTCTTTAAAAACCTCTAAAAATTTAAAATTTTCAAAAACCCACAAAAATTTAAAATTTTTCAAAATATAAAAATATTTTATATTTAACATTTTTTGTACATAAATAAAATAATAAAAGATTAGATAGTGAAAAATTACATCCATGAGATTAGAAAAATTTAAGAAAACCAAGAAAATTAGAAGTTTTCTAATACGAACTAGTAATAAGTAGTTATGAGCCGTTGTCCTAAGGGTTAGTAAGATGAAAGAAGTCATTAATCTGAGGATAAAAATAAGTCTGAAAAATAGTTTCTATTCTGGAAGCCAAACATTTTGAACGTTGATACCATGCTATTCGCACTTACACACATCTTGAAGCCTGGGATAGTAGAGGATACCTTGAAATGCTCTTGTCTTTAAGCCAAAAGTATGAAGGAAATAAAAAAATGAAGAAAATATAAAGTGGTAAGAAAAATGGACACTGGTTTTGTTATCGCCAAGGCATCAATAAAAAAATATAGCGAGGGTGCCTCTTCACCTAGTGCCCTAAGGCCAACTTTTTTAGGAGTCACTGCTAAGCCTTAGGTGGTGCAAGACGAGTAAAATACACCAAATAAGCAAGCACATGAGTAATCGGTCGGTTAGTACCTCAAGAAGTATTAACGGTCACATGAAAGTGTGTGAGCAATCTCATCTAAATTTTCATTAATTAAAAAGTACTGAGGCTGATGGGCAAGAGTATGATAGCTTGAATTGAATTCTCCGGGTGTAGGGATGTCTTTACACACACGCAGGGTTATATGATCGATATTTGGAAGAAAGATAGGAATGAAGAATAAGACGATGTTTTATTGAGGGAGGACGTGATTTCTGACATCTTTTCATGACTATTAAGATAGGGCTCAGGGCAACCGAAAAGCTAGCTTAGTTGGAAACCCTAATTTTCAAAGCTTTTCATTTACAATTCTTGTCTTTAAATGTAATATTCATGATCTTTCTTTTATTATTGGATTTTGTGGGTGCAATCCACAGAAAACCCTCAGGAGACAACACTCCTCCTACTAGGGACACCTAGAGGTTTAAAGGCTTGTTGCACGTGCTCAGTGCAATCGTGTTGCCTACGAAAGTGTGCTAGTTAGTTTTTCTCTTTCTTTATTTTCTCCTTCTCTTTTTAATAAAACTGTTCGCTCGAGACGATCGAAAATAAGTTTGGGGGAATTTGATCAGTCGAAAATACTGCATCTTTAAACCGGCAATTTCCCTATCATTTGCACTCATCTAGAAGTGGTCGGTATTCATATAGCACATATTAGCAAAACAGTCGTAAAATATCAGATTTCATGTGTTAGACTTTAAAACCGGAACTTTAAGGGAAATTGACTGTATCTCATAGCATCGCATCATTCTTGCATATCGCAACTTGTGTTCCGAAGTCTGTGCAGGAAATTACAGAAGATCGGTCAAAATTACATAACAGAGCAGCTAAAAATACGCCAACTCAAGGATTTGGAATCTGGCAATAGTCTAAAAAGTATTCAGATATTCAACATATCAGAATGTACACTCAAAGACAGAACAAAGCAGCATATGAAGTTTCAAGCCCCAAGCCAGCCAAGTGGCCGCGGAACCGCAGCCGGAGCCGCCTTGCGCCGCGGTTCCGCGGCGGCCTTGCCACGTCACCCCCACTTCTCTGCTGCAGTATCTCTACTTCAGTTCCTAAAGCTCTTCAAGACAGTGCAATTTCCAGATGTCTCTCGAACATTCTGCCAGATCAGCAAGCCCTAGGGTTCTAAACTAAACACCCTAAGCTTCCACAACAAGCTTCACCTAAACTACATTAAGAACCTAGAACCTTCTCCCTAACCTCCTAGCTTAAGGTAGAAGCTAAGCTCCAAACTAACAACTTCTAGAAGCCTCTCCCTACAACAAACTTTTGGAGGGAAATTCAAAATTCAAAATTCAAAATCCTAGACCTAGGGTTTTGGAAACCTATAAAAAGGGACCCAAGGTTCACTAGAAGAGGTTGTTCAAAGTTGTTCAATCTTTAGTTGTTGAAAGCTAATCATTCTCTCGTTCTTCAACCCAACTCCTACCACCTCCAAACCCTAACCTTAATCCAAATCAAGAACTCAAATTCAAGATCCTTTGAGTGCAAGCAAAGCAAGTCTTCAACGATCCTTTAGAAGCGAAGCCGGACATCAACGGAGCACGAGATCCAAGCCGATCCACGACTCAAGGGGCCGAGCGACGCTAGATTCGACGATCAAAGTTCCTTCCTCTTGTAGTTCTTGAGAGTTGTAACTAATTGTTGATATAATAAAGGTGAAGATTCTTTAAACTTGCTTGTATTTCAATTCGAGTATTATGATTCATCTTCAATTCTTGAATGTATTCTTGTGATGATGCTTGAATAAAACTCCGCTCGTGGAGGAATCGAAACGATTGTAGAATGATGATGTTGACAAATCTTTAAACGTTTTCTTATGTCCTATAACAATTGTAAATTCTTGAAAATTGAATGATCGATGATCTAGATCGATGCGAAATGCGTTCTTGATTCTTTTTGCACGATCTAGAGATCAACGATCAATCATTCAATTTCTAGAAGCTATCTAGTGAATGCGATTCATCGAAAGGACAAAGGATAGGATGAGGAACCCTTATTCTTCGCAAGATCCTTGATCCTCGATGAATCTTACATCGATTTAGTATCAATTTGTTAATGGATAGGAAATCATAATTTCGAATCTTCTTCACATCTACGATCTAATCGATTCCTACGAGCTTTACTTCAAATCTTGAAACCTAAATCGATTTGAATTCTATCAATACTTGATTCTTGATGTTTATCGCTTTCTTGATTCTTGATTAGATTAGTCGATTCTTGAAATTCATCGATATAAATCTTGAATCGTTTTTGCTTTTCTTTTCTATTAAATTTTCTATTCAAACAAAACAAAATACGAACGAATCGCGCAATCCCTGTGGACGATCCGCACTTACTAACGGGCTACAATCCAACACCGTTATTGATTGCGGTCAAATATTTTTGGTTGTGATTTCTTTACAATTTTCTAAATTCCGACACATCCTTAAAGAATCAATCACTGACCGATGGGCCTCCTCTAACATCTCATGTCTCAATCCCTCCGAATCCGGCACACAAAGACGAGTCCCAAAACGTAATACTCCACGATCATCTATCACGAACTCAGACTCTCTACCCTGTCTAACCTGATCCATGATCTCCGACAAGCGACCATCCGTGGGCTGTGTCTCTCGAATACGATCCAATAACTGAAGACGGGTGCGAACATGACCCAGCTGTCCTCTTGTCGATGTGAACTCAAACGGTACACAGCTATCACATAGAATCTGCCAGTCTGCAGAAGACTGTCTCTGCATGATGCGCAAGTGAGATAAGCTACCTCCAAACCTCCGACTCAAAGCATCCGCTACAACATTTGCCTTGCCGGGATGGTATAGGATCTCGCAATCGTAATCCTTCACGAGTTCCATCCATCGACGCTGCCTCAGATTCAGATCCCGCTGCTGAAAAATATATTTCAAACACTTGTGATCTATGAAAATCTGGCACGACTCACCATACAAGTAATGCCTCCAAATCTTCAGTGCGAATACCCCAACAGCCATCACTAAGTCAAGAGTGGGGTAGTTCTGCTCGTGCCTCTTCTGTTGCTGTGAAGCATAAGCGAAAACCCCATCGTGCTGCATCAACATACAGCCTAAACCCACTCGAGAGGCGTCACAATAAACAACAAAACCACCTGACCCAGAAGGTAAAGATAATATTGGTGCAGTCGTCAGGCGAGTCTTCAACTGCTGGAAACTCTGCTCACACACCTCCGTCCAAAGAAATGGAACCTCCTTCCAGCTCAACCTGGTCAGCAGTGCAGCGATCCGAGAAAAATCCTGCACAATACGTCGGTAGTAACCGGTCAGACCCAAGAAACTGCGAACAACTGATATAGGTCTGGGACTGTACTGCACTGCTTCGATCTTCTTTGGGTCCACACGTATACCATCTCTTGTAACTACATAACCCAAGAAATCCACACTGTCCAGCCAGAAAGCACACTTGGAAAATTTAACGAACAGCTAATGCTCCTTCAAGGTCTCAATGTGATAGGCAAATACTGATCATGCTCTTCCTGGCTCCGGGAATAAACAAGAATATCATCAATGAATACAATAATAAACTGATCAAGGAATGGCCTGAAGATGCGGTTCATCATATCCATAAAAGCTGCTGGGGCGTTGGTAAGCCCGAACGACATCACCAAAAACTCGTAGTGCCTATATCGTGTGCGAAAGCAGTCTTCGGAATGTCATCCTTCCGAACTCTCAACTGGTGATAACCTGACCGCAAATCAATCTTCGAGAAATGGCCAGCTCCCTGCAGCTGATCGAATAAGTTATCGATATGAGGTAGTGGATACCTATTTCACACAGTAACTCGATTCAGTTGCCTATAATCGATGCACAGTCTCATGCTGCCGTCCTTTTTAACGAACAAGACAGAAGCTCCCCACGGCAATACACTCGGACGAACAATTTCTCTATCCAACAACTCTTGCAACTGACTCTTGAGTTCCTTCAACTCCGTCGGGGCCATCCGATAAGGTGGTATAGAAATAGGCCCCGCACCCGGAATCAAGTCAATGCAAAATTCGATATCGCGTTCGGGCGGTAATCCTGGTAATTCAGCAGAAAACACCTCCGGAAATTCCGTGCGATCGGAACCTGGTCCAACGAAACTTCTGCGGCTCCTACGTCCTGGACGAATGCCAAGAACCTACGACAACCCTTCTTCAAAAGCCGTCCCGCATAAAGAGTAGAAATCATGTTGGCAGGAGTTACACTACCGTCCCCATGTACAACAAAAATCGGTTCGCCTGGAAAACAGAATCTGACCGATTTCCCCCGGCAATCTACATAAGCATGACAAGCGGCCACCCAATCCATACCAAGAAGTATATCAAAATCCAGCATATCCAGGAGAATCAAATCAACTAAGGAATCCCTATCACCAATACATACTGAACAATACCTCAATATGTGTCGAGCTACAAAAGAATCCCTCACCGGAGTAATCAGAACTAGCGGTAACTCTAACAAAGACGACTCTCTCTCCAGAGAAAGTTCAAAGTGTGCAGATACATAAAAATGCGTAGAACTGGGATCAAATAAAATATGAGCATCTAAGGAACATACTGCAAGAGTACCTGTCACAACTGCATTGGATGCCTAAGCATCTTGTGGAGTCAGTGCAAAAACTCTTTCCTGGCCCCTACCCGCATCCTGTCGTCCTCTCCCTTGGTCTCCTCGGACTCTTTGAAAGCGTCCTGCAAAGCCCCGTCCTCGCGGTGCAACAGCCTGGCGTATAGTTCCTACTGGGTGAGGAAGTAAGGCCATCGAAGTAGAAGGTGGATGGGGTAAAGTAGCCTGTGGAAAAACAGTCCCTCCCTGGGGTGTACAATCCCTCGCGAAATGCGCTGGAAGTCCGCAACTAAAACATGTAGATGGGGGCCTCTGATCATCAGGGTATAAACTGAACATCTGGCCCTGGGTCCAACCTCCCCCAAAACCGCGGCCTGGAAAGCGTCTGCCTCTACCTCTGCCAAACTGCCTAGTAACTGACCCAATAGGTCTGGTCCTCTTTGGCTCCGGAACAATCACTGCCTCGCTCAGATGCTCTTCTACTCGCATAACTGCGTCCATGGCCTGTGCATAAGTATCGAAATGCTGGGATCCGATAGCAAGAATTAGCTGAGTCTCCAGGCTCCTCACAAATCTCTTCACACGGTGCTCCTCCGTGGGAACTAAGTACGGAGCATAGCGCGACAACTGGGTGAACTGTAAATCATACTCTGCCACCGACATACTCGCAGTCTTTCGCAACACTTCAAAACTGCTGGCTCTAGCATCCTCCACGCTCTGTGGGAGAAACCTGGCAAGGAAGATCTCAGAAAACTCTGCCCATGACATCGGAGGAAGACCTGCAGCTCACCCTCTCTGCATCGACTCACACCAAGTCTGGGAAAGTCCCTCCAATCTAAAACTGGTCAGCTCCACCGACTTAGCATCAGAACATCACAACGACCGGCCAATCTGGGCCATCCTATCGAGAAAGGACTGAGGATCCTCTGCTGCATTGGTCCATGTAAACACCGGAGGCCTCAACCTCATGAACTCTGGAAGAGATACCTCCATCACTCTCGGTCCTACCAGTGCGACAGTCTTCATAGGCTGTTCATCGGTTTCTACCATCGTCGGTACCTGATCATGCCTCTGAACATGGGTGGCCTCAGTCAATTGTCCCACCATTTGATGTAGGCCCAACATACCCTCCTCTATCCTAGTCAGTCTGTCGGTAGGAGGAGGATCAACATGCTCAGGTTCCGCCGGAATATTCGGTGCATCAGTCGCCGTCACAGGCGGATTCGCCCTAGCTGCATCCCTGGATGCGGCTCTCCTAGCTCGTGTAGCCATAGCATCTGGAACAAGAAACGAGAGTTGATAAGGTGTACGAATAGTAGCAACAATAATAGGAAGTCAAAGGAAGGATTTAAGCAAGATATACATCCTAAGGATACTTAGGCTGAGTATCGTAGCGTAAATATGCCGCGGAACATATGTACGATACCCTACTCATCCAAAATCACCTACTCCATCAAACCAAAGGTCATCCTACATAACGAAGTTAAGTCTACTTACTCCAAATCACTACTCGGTTCCGTAAAGTTAATCCTTGTCTCTGATACCAACTTTGTCATGACCCAAAGTATGGATGTGACCGGCACTTAGATTGTATGATATCTAAAGATGTCGACACAATCTGAGTAAGCCAAAGACCAAGATCAAAACCCATTTTGCGGAATTTAGAAAATTTTAGTTTTTAAGTAAAAGAATGAAGTAGCATGCCGAATGATTTTTAATAATAGAAATTTAAACAACTAGTTTTAAAACTTCGACAGTACATCCTTTTTAATTATTAATTTAGCAGTTATAGGTTGTGTGAAATGTTGCATCCCTAGTTGGGAGCAAAACGATGCCAAACAGCGGAAATCAAATACCCAATATAATACGGTACTCAAAATGAAGAATCTCAAGCATAAGTAAAAGAAATATCAATTAACACAACTAAACGATCTCATCAGTCAAAATAAGATACATATAACCACATCTCATTCGAAGTCAACTATATAGGGTCTGATGGAGACATACTAGATCCAATATACAGAAACCAACATAGGAGGGTACTGCACAGTTAACCCACCTAGCAAAAAGAGCGATAAAAGCTGATAAGTGGAACCGCACTGCTGCTACGCGTCCACACGACTCCTGCAACGAACTATGGCACAACGGGGGTGAGTTGCTAACTCAGTGAATAAAACTAACATATATCGGCTGATAATGTAAGTATGACGAACTTTAGCTAATATCAACAAGGATGAATATAATGCATGATAATGGATTGTAACGTGAACATGTACTACTAAATATATAAGTCAAAACTGAAATCTCATCAATTATTTCCAAATAAGTTTCATTTTTCGTGTCCAACATCGACACAAATCTTCCATTTCCATCAGGCATCGTTCCCCGAACGATCCTGTCATCCAATAACATCGGTCGGTATCACCTAGATATCCGCCGCGTTCATAACTGTCTCCGGTATCGAGTATCCTCGCTAGACTCCCTGTCTTAAATGCGGCTTTCCTGTCCCTCGGTCTCGACTGGGTCCACCATGAATCCGACTGTATAGCTCCCCCATTCAGTCTGGATAACGTAAAAATCCGCGACCGTATAGCTTCCCCACTCGGTCCGGAATAAAACCAAATCATGAAAACAACATCTCATGGTGTACATCTCACATCAACACGAAGAATCACTAAATCTACTCAATAGTATATACAAACTCAAAACCATAAATCCTCAATAATCCAATGCATCTTATATCAAACTACTAACACTGGAATATGATACATGATGTCTTTTATGCAAAGTAACTATCATTTCTGATGTTTAAGGTATAATATGGATCATATTTAACATAATAAATATTAAGTGTGTAGCTGACATGTTAATATCGACGAGGTGTAGTGTAACATATAGATATGTGCATGTGCAGCATGGCTCGTCGATAATTGTGCAGTGTTCTAACAATGATGATGTATATATATATGAATGCATATGATTAACATTTATATTCAAAGGCATTTTTATTTAAACTTAAACTACGGGCGTAACACGCCTTTCATACAAAATCTCCCGGTAGATGTTAAGTCTACTCACAGGAATATGTCGTATTCTACTCAGAAATCACCAATCCCTTTCCTTTCCTTGCGGCCTCCGATGTTCCCGTACTCGAATCTAATATCGACATTAATTTGTATAAGAAACGGCTAAACTCCGATACAGCAAAATATGAAAATACGAATTTTATGTACTAACTATACTACGTTTGACTATTATAAACTATCTAATACCTATACTAACTAAGTTTTAACCCCTCGCTGTCTGCAACAGAAAACTGAAATGTGTCACGAAACGTACGTATCGTTTTTTAGAATATTAACCCTATTTCAGATATTAGCTTCCAGATTTTATATACTGTTAAAATAACTTAAACAAATAATACCAAACATCTTAATCCATATACAGAGATCTACCCTAAAAATACCAGCACCCAACTCCAACAAACAACCGGCGAGCTCGGAATTTTCCCTATAGTCGTTGGCCAAAATCCGATGGAACGGGGTCATTTTCCTTTGGTTTATTCTAAGTCAAATTTATAATATTAAAGCACTGTTTGATTATGTTTATTTTTATCTAAACTATAGCAGATTAACACAGAGCCTACTTTCATCAAAATTATGTTATATCCGATATTTGATTTCTACTTGTAAACGGTTACAGAACTAAAATCTTACAGAGTTTACGGATTATACAAACAGCAAGATCACTGGAAAACTCCCTCCAAGAAGCACAAGCTCTTAGTTCCTAGATTGATGGTAATGGTGAAATTCCTTAACCTTTAGTTCTTTTTCTCTTCTCTCTTTTCTTTTCTCTTGTTGTTTTCTAAGTTTTTTATTTTTCTAACTAGTTTCAGTTCCATAACCTAATATATATCAATTGAACACAATTTACCATATTAAGGGATAATAGAGATAAGGCATTAGGTGATGTCACCATTTAAGATGATGGGGGTTTCATGCAAGAAAGAGGTGTAGCCATTAGGTTAACCTAGGGTATGTTGTCTAGGAGGTATAACTTAGGCTTAACCATTATCTAGCCCTATTTGCATAAAAACCCTTATACAACTCTAATTTGCATAATGAAACTAACCTTTTCACATAAACCCCTCATTACATATGTTCTTATATAAACACTATTTTCTTTACTACTTTAATTGTACTTCAACTTAAAAAAACCCTCTTTAATACAATAAAAATTAAATAACATCATATATTTAACTAAATAATTTAATTAATTATCTAAAATATTTCAAAATGTTACAGTACGCAGCTTCTCAAGTCCATAACTCCAAAAGGAAACATGCAACTTAGCAGTACTCATCAAAGAGCGCACCATATTGTAGGGTTAGCTTAGCACCTTGTGAAGGTTTTAGCAAGCATTAATCATGCTACTTTAAAATTTTGGGGTGCTAAATAAACCCTAACCAAGATCTTAACTAGAAAATTAGGGTAAAACATGATATGTAAACTCTTTACATCTAAGTGAACAAGGAATACAACCTTTGTAGACCGGTCCTCCACTTCAATAGCTCCGTGTAGTAGTCCCTTCGCTGTGATCACGAACTTCCGGACTCTAGAAAGGCCCCCATGAAGAAACGAACAAGCTTTCTTCGAAGTCTTCGAGGCCGAAGATGATCTACGTCGAGGAGACACTAGCTCATGCTATCTCTTCACTAATTGTGTAGATTAGTTAATCAAACACCCTAAACTAAATAGCTAATAGTAGAGGATGACGAAGTGGGAAGTGGGCTCACTTTAGATATATTTTTCTCACAAGTTATTATCACTTTCACAAAAGCTAGAAAGCTTGAATAAGGAAGAAGAAGATGAAGCTCAAGTGATGAATGAATTCATGAAGTTAGAAATGCAACCATGGTTTGTGTATGTCATCCACTAACCATTGTAGAGACTTAGCCATAGCTATGAGTTAAGGGTTGGGTTGAAAAATATCTTAAGCTAGACAAACAAGTGGACTAAGTCAATGTTTTCCACAAGCTTCTCCAAGCTTCTTCCAAGACTCATTATCCAAGTGTTTGAATTACTTAAAACAACTAAAACCCTAACTTAACCCTAGCATGGAGTGCGTCTCATACATACATTTTGCATGTGTAACCTAGCATGACACAACAATATATATCACATATATATTTTTTGTAAAAAGAAAACAATACACTTAATATATATCACATATATATCAATGTATCATAAAGTGAGGAAATAAATCTTAAGTGAGCTAATATTAGTCAATGTAATTTAATATATCAAATATATAATTATACATTAAATTATTAAATCAACTCTTGATTTAACAATACGGCTATAATACATATAACCGACTAATATCAAATGAATCAACTTATCGAATCAACACTTGATCCGATAACTCGGCTATATCTCATATACCTGACCAATATCACATATCGCGAGAATAGAATACGGTATCACATACTCGTATTAATCTCGGTCCCGCACATATCACATATGTGCTCCTACTCCATTTCGCATGAACCAGCAAAACCTTTGTGTAGGACTCTAAAGACTCGTCAATACGCCGGCAGTAGGTGATGATCATATCAAACACCCACAAGCCACAAGCGGTCTGCTAAACGTAACGGCCACCCGGGTATTGTAGGGTTCCTAGGCACACTAAGGAGGTTCCACAAGGCATCAACCATGCCAAACAAAAATTTTCCGGTGCCAAGAAACCCTAATATAGATCGTTAACTAGAAGTTAAGGCGAAAAGCAAGCAAGTAAATGACTTTATTGCTAAGTGAAAAGGGATTACAACCTTTGTAGATCCGGTCCTCCACTTCTTTAGCTCCGTGTTTACGTTCCTCCGCTGCGATCATCGGATCCTGGACTCTAGCGATGGTTTCGTCGGAGAAATGATCGGGCTAGGTCATTGACATCGAGGCCGAAGATGATCTACGTCGGGGAGACTCAAACTCAAGCTTTTCCTTCACTTGGTCAAAAATATTATGAAGAGAACACCCTATACTACATGGGAAGTGGTAGAGGATGAAGAAATAGGAAGTGGGTTCACTTTAGAATTGGATTTCTCACTCTTTTTACCATGGAACCATTGGAGCTCTCAAGCTTTTATGAGCTTGATAAAGATGAAGAAGAAGAAAAAATCATATGAATTATTATCCAAATGAAACTTATCCAAATGAATAATGGCACCATGGTTGAGTTAAGCCCTCATGCTTACTCATGTAGAGATTTAACCAAACCATTAGGTTAAATGTTAGGTTAACTAATATCTTTAAACATATGACAAAAGAGTTGACTTTGTCAATATTTATCAAGCTTCATGAAGCTTGATAACTTTGACCAAAGTCACACTCTTTTGTTATATGCTTAAGAAATTATTAAACCCTAATCTAACCTTGATATGGTTCAAGTCTCATATGTTGGAGATAGTGCCCTCAGAGTCAATTATTGGATCACGGGCACGTGATTGCAATGATTGAGGGAGGACATATCCCGGTAGGACAGTCTTACTCAAGATGATAGTATGCTATCTGGTTTATCTTTATCGTCGTGTACTGCTTTAGGTGACCAGACAGGTCGCTATTACATGTTGATAGAGCCCCTAGGATTCTTGCTTGACTGCCAGCAGTATGAGGGCGATCATATACGTGGGAGCTGGTAGTCTATAAGCACATCCTTAAAAGGTCCCTACTCGTGGGAGTTTCGAGACTGGGCATCGATACTCCAGAGTAGACTAGTGTATACAGTCGAGACCCCGCCGAGGGGCGGTGGCCGGTCTCACAAGCCACTGGTGTCAGTTGGTTCATTTAAGATGTATACATATGCTCATTGGGTTATGAGTACACCGGACAGGACTCGCCGGGAACATGCTAGTTGGTCTTATACCTGATGTCAGATAGCAGTACCCTGGTGACATGTGTACAGGTTAGTTCATCGACCTAAGGATCGTCATTTGTCTCGTGTGAGTTCCCACTGTACTTTGATTACTACCCTACCACGCTCAAAGGAGACGTGCAAACAGGTTTTAGTTGGGTACAGTCCCGAGCCACATGGAGGCAGTGAGCGGATCTTCAGGGGTTCGTCTCTCCCGGTATTGGGGGTGAGGTCGCACTGTGTCTAGGAGAGCCAGAACATGAAAAGTCCTTGGCCAAGGCAGGAGATTTACTGGTAGGTATTCTAGTAGTATTACACTCTCTGACACGACTTGTACCGCTTTTGGGTGTCTGACTTTTACCAACCCCCTAGGCCCTCCATGCGATGCTCATAGACGAACGGACCAGACTGTACGGATATTGTCACTGACAGGCTCAGTAGGGTGTCAGGATGAGTTCGCTCATCGACGTCCCTTTTGGTCAATAGCTGGTAGCCCGTCACGTATGGCTAATACCTCTGACGTGCTAGTGGTTAAATCCACAGCCATAGTATTGACGAGTCTTTAGAGTCCCCCACATTCAGTTGCTCAAGTTTTCGGGCGAAACGCTGTAGAGGCCGTATGGAAATATGGCAGGGTTCGATCAGATACGTGCGGTATTGCACGGATCAGGATCGGACGGATAATACTAGCGGGCTTTGGTTTAAGCCGGATCCTAGTATAGTACAGTGTAGATTTTGTCTCATTGCGTTTGTATTTCGGTCGGAATACAAATGCGGGTGTGTATACACAGTAGCGGGGTTTTCCTATAATTTATTACGGGATCAGTTCTTTGGAGTTGCCAGTTTGTTTTCCGTTTCGGCCATATTTCTTTGTATCCTTCATTGGCCGAAGATTGGTGGAGGAGGGCTTATTTGCATTTGTGCAAATAAGCATTTGTGGAGGGTGTTCTTTGCATTTTGTTGGATCATGATGACTTTGCCTCCATTGACTTTCTTGAGTTGATCATGACTTGGCTTTTAGTGATGATGATGGGTTATGATGATGGTTTTGGAGTGTTGATTTTGCTAGTAATAATTTCTACACATCATCACTCTTTTCTCTCTCTTTCATGTGTTGATACACACCCTTTTTTTTTGGTTTTTTCCCTCACCCCTTCACTTTGAGTGGCCGGCCAATTTGGTTTGGGGCTGTCCCATTTTTGGGGGGGAGAGTTGTTGATCTCATATCATTTTTCTTCACCAAAAATTCCCAAGTAAAACTCCATGGTTCATCCCTCCACTAAAAGGCAACTTCCACAACCCCAAAGAGACATAGTAATCCACACTTATTCTACAGCAATTCTTGGGCACGTCGACTCGCCAACTTCGTGCCCGAGTTGCCTCGGACCAGAGGTGGGAGCCCTTAAAAGAAGCAGGCGACGTGGTGCCCTTCCGGCGACGAGGTGGAGACCGGAGATTCCGCGGGGAGATCGGGACGACGATGAGAAGACCGAAGGACACGGATCGCTCGGTATATCTCTCTACCCCCTCTCTAGATAGCTAGGACTAGTTTAATGGCACGATCCGGGTAGTTAGTACGTGGTGGTGCCGGTTTGAAAAGTTAAAGTAAATCACCGCTTCCGCATTCCGGCGTCGAATTGACGGCCGGGGCGCCGCCGTGCACTTACAGTGGTATCAGAGCCTCGCCATTAAGCTAGTCTAGCTTTGTCTAATGTGTTTACATTTCCGATCGGACAAAAAATTCCAAAATCCGCGTTTTCAATAGCATCAGTTTCTGTCGAAATTTTTTGGACTCCAAAATTTTTTCAGGTAGTCTCAAAACACTGTGTAGGGAAGTAGGAGAACTCTGGTAAAATTTTGTTGCATGAACCCATCATACCACCGCGGAACCGCGGCCAAACCCCTGTTTGGGCCGCGGTTCCGCCGCCGTCTTGTATGTTCAGTGCATCAATTTTTTACAGAGGCCTCCTGACTTGAAATAGGGCTCTTGGAACATTCTTTTTGGGCCCAGAATTTCTTTATGTGCTACAGTAATGCTTGGGGCCCACTTGGTAAATTTGATCGATCGGAAAATTTTAAACACATTAGTTCACAGTATTTACATTATATCTGCGACCGTGAATGTCACTTGATCGGTAAATCTATAGGATTCCGCGGCACACTAATGAGGTCTCATAAGGCATCAACCATGCCAATTTCAGATTTTACAAGTGCCGAGAAACCCTAATACGGATCGTTAACTAGATTTATAGGCGATGCGACAACTAGTTAACAACATAACTATGAGTTAAACGGAAATACAACCTTTGTAGATCCGGTCCTTCACCTCCATAGCTCTATGATGATGTCTCCTCGCTGCGATCATCGGATCCCGGGCTCTAGCGTCGGCTTCGTCGGAGAAATGGGCGGTCTAGGTCGTCGGCTTCGATGCCGAAGATGATCTGCGTCGAGGCAACACAAGATCAAGCTCCCACTTCACCAAGTCATGAAACTTGTGAAGAAAACACCCTATACTACTTGGCAAGAGGTAGAGGATGAAGAAATAGGAAGTGGGTTCACTTTAGAATTGGATTTCTCACTCTTTTTCACTAGTTGCCATTGATGGAGGCAAGCTTTCTTCATCTTTGAAGATGAAGAAGAAGAAGAAAGAATATGATAAGTTATTTTCAAAATAGAAAATAATATCAATACTTATCATATGGCAACCATGATTAGGTGTAGAGAATTGACTATGGTTAGTGGGAATGGTTAGGGTTAAGCATGAGACAAATATGGTGGACTTGTTCAAAGCTTCATGAAGCTTCAACAAGCAAACAAAGAAAGCCACCATATCATTTTCTTTTCCAAAATAAATAAATAAATAAGTAAGTAAATAATCAAAACCCTAACCATTCATATAACCATGGTTTAATTCTTTACACAAACCCAAGTGAGCTTGTATCATCAAACATGATACAAACAAGTGCACAAAAGTATATCACATATACAATGTTCATTTCAAGTGAGAAAATCCATTTAAAATGAACCAATACTAGTTAATGCAGAGTAATATATCAAATATATAATTATACATTAAATCATTAAATCAACACTTGATTCAATGATCCGGTCATGTCGCATATAACCGACTAGTATCCAATGTATCGACTTATCGAATCAATCCTCGATTCGATAACTAGGTTATATCGCATACAACCAATCGATACATTCATCGCGAGAATAGAATACGGTATCGAATACACGCCTTATTCTCGGTCCCGCACATATCTTATATGGGCTCCTATTTCGTTTCGCTTGAGCCAGGAAACCTCTGTATAGGACTCTAAAGACTCGTCAATACGCCGGCAGCAGATGATGATCATATCAAGCACCCACAAGCCGCAAGCGGTCTGCTAAACGTAACGGCCACCCGGGTATTGAGCGATCAGAAGATCGACGAGCAAGCTCGCTCACACTCCTGTGAATCCAACCAGTAACACTTACCGTACAGTCCGGTCTGATCGTTTGATATGTCGCATATCTCGCCTAGAGGTGGTAAACGTCAGACCCCAATAGCTCGATAAGTCGTGTCGATATGAGGTCTATAACAGTTCGAGAAACTACTGGTAACACTTACCAGTAAATCTCAGCAACCCTGGCCAGGGATTTCCGGTTATTGCCAATCGAACACAGCGCAACATCAACTCCCTATACCGGGAGAGACGAATCCCCTCCTATCGCTCATTGCCTCCATGTGATTCGGGACTGTACCCAAAAACCACCATTTTGCACGCCCTCTTGGACGTGGTAAGGTGGAAATCAAAGCACAGTGGGAATCACACAAGACTCTATGACGATCTCGGGTCAACAGACTACTCTGTACCAGTGTCACCAGAGAACTGCCATCTGACGTAAGGTATAATACTATCTGGGAGTTCTCGGCGAGTCCGTCCAGTGTACCCAGTCTCTACTGAGCACCCGTATGTCATCTCTGATGTCAAACACCAATGGATATGGGATCATCCATCGCCCATCTGTATGGGTCGAGAAGGTATACGCTAGTCTACTCTGGTATATCGATGCCCCGTCTCGATACACTCACGACTAGGGACCTTGGAGGATGTACTTATAGACTACCATGTCCCCACTAGTATGATCCGCATCATAGTCCAGGTAGTTAAGTATACATCCTAAGGGCTTTACCAACATGTAACAGAGAGACAATCAGTATACACGTTAAGGTAAAGAGTAACCAGATAGCATATTGTCATGTCGAGCAAGAAAGTCCTCCCTATATATGTCCCAGCATCCACTACAATATAGATCCTATGTACAGTAATGGTCTCTAGGGCATACATATAACTAACAATCTCCCACTTGCACTAGGGCCATCTGTAGCAGTGGTTGCAGTATCTCATACTCAACCATCCCATAAAAGTCTCTCTCTGGGAAAAGACCTTCGTGAGTGGATCTGCCGTGTCGTCCTCTGAGTCTACTCTCCTAACCTCGATCACCCTGGAGATCAATCATCTCCATGATCAGGTGATACTGCCTTAGAATATGTCTGGATCACTGATGGGACGGACGTTCCTTGGCAAAAGCCACAACTCCATTGTCACACAATAGGGGGAACTAAGTTCATCTCATGAACTAATATACACCCAGACTTCCTCTTTGGTAGCATCTTAAGTAGCGATGTATCCAGCCTTTATCGTCTAGTAAGTCACGGTATCTAGCTTGGAACTCTTCCAACATACCGTCCCTCTACTGAGGGTAAAGACAATGCCTGCGACTGACATTCAGTTGTCCTTATCACCCTGGAACCTTTCCAGTGATTCTCCCCAGGATCAATTGATACCATCTCACTATAGCTAGTGAGTATACTAACACCCAAATAACATCTATCTCATAGATGAAAGCTCAGGATGAAGGAGGTATCACTTTGATCCTATCTGGAGAATCCTTGTGATAAGCGGAGATTGACCGAGCGTAGCATAGGAAACTCCTTCCATATCAAGAGTATGTCATCCACGTACTCTACGAGGATCACTACCATACTCCCTACTATCTTTCTGTATATACAAGGTTCATTTACCATTTTGATGATGTCAAACTCTTTGACTAACTCATCAAAACAGATGTTCCAACTCCACGATGCCTTCTTTATCACATAAAACATCTTGCACACGTTACCGCTGCTCCCACTGTCTACGAGGCCCTCTGGCTGTGTACTTATAGACGCTCTCTTCTAAAACACCATCTAGAAAAGCAGTCATGGCACCCAACCGCCAGATATCGTAGTCATGGTATGTAGCCGTGGCAAGTAGGATCTGGATGGACTTAAGCATAGCTACTTAGAAAATGTTTCAACATAATCCATACCTGGTCAATGATGCAAACCTTTAACAAGTCTAGCTTTGAAAGTCTCAACCTTTCCATGTACACCAAGTAATCTTCTCAAGATATACTTGCTCCTGATGGGGATTTAACCCTTCAGATATAGCAACCAAAGTCCATACTTTGTTGGTGTATATGGATTCCATCTCAGATCGATAAACATCCAGACATTCTTACAGAGTCCCACTCTTGATGGCCAGGTCGAAACTAGTTGGGTCATCATCTCATAATGCAATCCTCGCTCCCACTGTTATAGAGAAACCGTAGTAACTCTCAGGTGGGTGAGGAACCCTACTAGATCGGCGGAGAGGCTGAGGTTCGTTGGTTACTATTGAATCCTTTGGTTCTGTCAAATCATCAGCTGCAGTTTGTATAGATGGAACATTTCCAGTTCTACATAACAGACCTTGCCTCGAGCTTGTCCGGATTTTGCTTTTAGACATAGGCCGGACAACCCCAAATCTTAACCAACTTAAGATATGGGCTCTTCCCTTATCATATCACATATGAAGTGGTAGGCAACTGATTTGATTTGAACCTAATTCAATAGGTATGCAGCTTCTCAAGTGCACAACCCCAAAAGGAAATAGGTAACTCAGTAGTACTCGTCATAGAGCACACCTTATCATATAGGGTGTGATTGCTCCGCCCCGATACACCAACTTGTTATGGTGTATTCGGAGGAGTAATGCTGAGAGAGAATCTCATTCTCCTTTAGAATAGTCCAGAAATTCCATGCACTAGTATTCTCCTCCCTGATCTTATCATAGGACATAATACTTATACCCGGTTTTTGGTTCTCTACTTCTAACTTATATTCTGTGAATATCTCAAAAGCTTCGGACTTGTGTTTCAACAGGAACATATGTCTGAATCTTGAGAGATTATCAGAGAATGTAATGAAGTACAAAGAACCGGTCTTGGCATGTGTAGACAGGGGACCTTTATACATCAACATGTATCATCCCAAGAGTTCACTAACTCTTTCTCTGTTTCCAATAAACAGGGCTATGGTCATCTTATCTTTGTGACATGACTGACAAGTTTCATACGATGTAAATTCAAACTAATTTAAATATGCATCTAAATGTAACTTTAGCCAGTCGGGTCGCATAGATATGACCTAGTCTACAATACCTCAAGAAGGATTCGTTAATTTCTTAACTCTTCCTCTTGTGTGTGTTCTGTATACATAAAAACTGTAGTTTGATTTAGAACATCAATGCTTTTAGATAAGGTGCCTGAACCGATCAACTTTTGATATAGGAAATGTTCAAAACATTATCCAACAATACAAAATTTTATCATTTCTTTACTTATAAAGAGACTGATATGATTTTGTATATCAGGTTCGGTATCTAATAACATTCGTTCAGAATCAATGTATTGGTAATACAGGGTGACAGTGACCAAAAGACTTGGTTGCAACACTTGCCCCGTTTTCTGTCTCATGAAACTTATCACCCGTTCTCAGTTTTTCTACCCTTTTGTAGCCCTATGTAACAGATTACATATCTGGGATCCTGATCCGGTATCATATACCCAGGATGCGGAGGATACTGAGAAGCAGTTCTTTGTAATGAACACACCCGAAGATGATGCATCAGCATGCACTCTCTTCGTTTGGGCGGCACGGGAATTCTGGTAATCCCTAATTTCCTGCTCCGTCTTATAACAATTATAAGTTGGAGCGGGACCAACGTTCCCCAGCTCAGTATAACAAGCGGGTTCGGTCAATTATCCGTATTATTATCTTGATTAAGGCGTGATATGGTCGCTACCTGGAGAGAGAGAGAAGAAAACACACAGCGTGCGCTCTTGTAAGAATAGATTGGTTATTATTTTTTCTAATCAGGATGGCTCCCACTGCTTTTTATCAAATCTTCCTTCAAACCCTAAAAGGAAAGACTAGCCGGGATTAATTACACACTACAAGTTCGCCAATCTTTCTGCCAGGCCAGTGTCGGTACTTTGAGGGAGGTCCCCCGTGCTTTCGCACGAACCTAATTAATGTAAACCTCGTTTTCCCAGAGGCGTAACCTCGTTAACACCTTTCTAGACACCTACTTGATCGGCTAATTGTAATGTGTAAAACTCTCCCAGGAGTAACTCTTACTCGCAGCGGGTATCGAGATCCAACTATCTCATAGAAGGTATGCAATCTCATTGCAAATTTCAACACTTGAAATTCCCGATAATATTTTGCCCCTAGCAGCTATATGACCTTAACATAGTCAACAAATCATAAGTGCTAGTCAAGTTCAACCCATCATTTCCTGATTGAATTAAACCCACCCGCACGACCCTTAACATAGTCAACAAAGTCGCACGACTACGCTAATCCAATCGCATCATATGCTTATACAGATAAGCACCAATCATCTACCGCACACTACGCCTTAACATAGTCAACAAACGTAGCACGAATACTAACTAGTCCTTATCTGAAATGTCGGAGGGCTACGACAGGTTTTTCTGAAAACCTATTACGTAATGAACTTGATATCGTTGTAGAATCAAATGATTTTGAAATGGAGTGTTTTTGAGGCTTTTCTAGTTTTGCAAAAGGGGTCACTCCCGGTGAAGGGATCGTCGGCCCTATCCTCGTTGAATGAGGTGCGGGATATATATATCACTGTGCAAAGCAAAAACTCTTAAAAGCATCAAAAGACAAACCGAGTGTGTAGCATCTGCCAGTTATTGCTAAAGGAGTCACTCCTGGTGAAGGGATCTCGGTCCTTTCCTTATCGAATAAGGTGCAGGATATATCACATATACCGCTGTGCAAAGCAAGAACTGTAGCTACCTGTTTTAATTTGAAATTCGATTCTACAACATCTTAGGTTTCTTTTATTTCATTAATCACATTAATGAAGTCCCATCATTTAAGTACCTGAACATTACAGATAAATACGACGTACACTTATGCCATCCGCATTCGCCTCGATGTCCCCTCGTGCACCGTTAGGTTAGGTAACTAACGACAGAGCGGGGCAGGGCTAGCGCGGGTGTAAAACATAAGTAACGTCTATATAATATATCATATATACTATATATAGTATCCATCACAGAACATATCACATGATCACATCACAGATATTGCAGCAGAAGAAACATATGAAATATTGGATATACTAGGACGTCCGTGTTTTCAATACGAGCCAGTATAAAACACGGATTCCACGGTCGCGATGAATAGCCAAACCCACACCCCTAGACCCCTACGAGAGCGGCAAGCAACCCTACCAATTCTAGAGTTAGGAGACCCGGACTCGACTCCTCGAGTTGGTCTCCCACTGGACTCCAGAACCCGGTTACTTGTGCCTTCCTCCTTGGGTCAATCCTAGTGCGGAAAAGTAAATAATATACAAAGGGTGACATCTTTCGCAACCTGGAAGTGCCCCAATAAAAGAATTTTACATACAAGTTTTTACATGAATGAAAATGAAAAACACTCATCTTATATAAAAACCCCCGGCTATTCAAACACGACGATCCAATATAACATATCCAGCAACACATAACATCACATGTCATCAACGTAAGTAAATATGCCCATCCCAATTGTCGTTGACATATAGCAACGAAACCGGCGATATCACATATTACACTTACGGTCACAGAAAAGAAAGTGTAAAACTACAACAGTTGGAATCTGCAACCTATTTAGACATCGCATGACTAATCAAATGAAATACTTAGACATCAAATGCCTAACAATTATAAACCCCGCATTTTAGTCTCATTATTGAAAACACTTTTCAATATTATGTCGGGCAATTCAACAGGATTCCCGACATTCTGATCGAATGCTCGTCGCAAACTTTAGTAGGCGGCTGCACCCCCGATGCCGTCGACGAAGTGCACCAAGGCGGAACACCGCTGCCGCGAGCACCCGAACGGATGCTTTCGGCGACGGGGTTCTCCTACAGTCACTTGGTCGGGGCTATGGGGCGAGGCTGTCTATTAAGTTTACCCAGCGAGTATCCGCGTACGCTACGTGATTGCGACGGACTTTTAATCACATCAAAATTCCGTGGCAACCGATCAAATGAGACTAAAGTGCTAGATTTATAACATTCATTCAGTTATCTCATAACTATTTGTGAATTCCAATTGTTGTATCACATTCCAGATAAATAGAAAATGTTAAACTTTCCGATCGAACATTCAAACACCCAAGTTTTCCCGATACATCTCAACACATGAAACAAGTTTAAAAACATCCAGTTCATGCCTCAATACCAACGGTCCAGCCATAGAAGGGTCAAGCCAACGCCTCACATGTGGCACGCCGTACTGCCCCAAACCCGAAGGTTCAAAGGGCAGTTCAAGACGGTCACATAATCGAGTTAAGGTTTGTTGTCTTCTAGAGGGACCATCGCGTTACTTGCACTACTTAGAACGTCTTTAAACCACGGAAAAATCCAACACATGGAAATTTCCCGACAGGGGAAAAATTGGGAATTTATATCCGGTCGAACATTTTAACATATTCAAAAATATCCGGAAAAACACATAGACAAAGTTTGACAATCCGATCGAATCTACGAACTCCCAATACAACCCAGAATATTCAACTCTTGAATAAATATTAAAAAATCCCAGAAAATCCAGAATCAAAATCTAGGAATTACTATGCAAAAATTATGGGGCAATGTGACCAAACGGCCGCGGAACAGCCGCAGAAGCCATGCTTCCGCCGCTGTTCCGCGGCGGTTTAGATGAATCACGAGCTCGTTTTGCACCATAATTCTTAGATCTTCCTGCTGAATTTTTTAAGAATTTTTAATATGGAAAAAACCCAGTTTTTGAAAAAAGTCCAGAGAGCAACTTTGAATTAGGGTTTCGGTTCTATCGGACTTCTAACTCCGTCTGTGCATCGCCTAAGGCTCTAGCTAGGCTCTGATACCACTGTATGGTTCCGCGGCACACTAATGAGGTCTCACAAGGCATCAACCATGCTAATTTCAAATTTTACAAGTGCCGAGAAACCCTAATACGGATCGTTAACTAGATTTATAGGCGATGCGACAACTAGTTAACAACATAACTATGAGTTAAACGGAAATACAACCTTTGTAGATCCGGTCCTTCACCTCCATAGCTCTATGATGATGTCTCCTCGCTGCGATCATCGGATCCCGGGCTCTAGCATCGGCTTCGTCGGAGAAATGGGCGGGCTAGGTCGTCGGCTTCGATGCCGAAGATGATCTACGTCGAGGCAACACAAGATCAAGCTCCCACTTCACTAAGTCATGAAACTTGTAAAGAAAACACCCTATACTACTTGGCAAGAGGTAGAGGATGAAGAAATAGGAAGTGGGTTCACTTTAGAATTGGATTTCTCACTCTTTTTCACTAGTTGCCATTGATGGAGGCAAGCTTTCTTCATCTTTGAAGATGAAGAAGAAGAAGAAAGAATATGATAAGTTATTTTCAAAATAGAAAATAATATCAATACTTATCATATGGCAACCATGATTAGGTGTAGAGAATTGACTATGGTTAGTGGGAATGGTTAGGGTTAAGCATGAGACAAATATGGTGGACTTGTTCAAAGCTTCATGAAGCTTCAACAAGCAAACAAAGAAAGCCACCATATCATTTTCTTTTCCAAAATAAATAAATAAATAAATAAGTAAGTAAATAATCAAAACCCTAACAATTCATATAACCATGGTTTAATTCTTTACACAAACCCAAGTGAGCTTGTATCATCAAACATGATACAAACAAGTGCACAAAAGTATATCACATATACAATGTGCATTTCAAGTGAGAAAATTCATTTAAAATGAACCAATACTAGTTAATGCAAAGTAATATATCAAATATATAATTATACATTAAATCATTAAATCAACACTTGATTCAATGATCCGGTCATGTCGCATATAACCGACTAGTATCCAATGTATCGACTTATCGAATCAATCCTCGATTCGATAACTAGGTTATATCGCATACAACCAATCGATACATTCATCGTGAGAATAGAATACGGTATCACATACATGCATTATTCTCGGTCCCGCACATATCTTATATGCGCTCCTATTTCGTTTCGCTTGAGCCAGGAAACCTCTGTGTAGGACTCTAAAGACTCGTCAATACGCCGGCAGCAGATGATGATCATATCAAGCACCCACAACCGCAAGCGGTCTGCTAAACGTAACGGCCACCCAGGTATTGAGTGATCAGAAGATCGACGAGCAAGCCCGCTCACACTCCTGTGAATCCAACCAGTAACACTTACCGTACAGTCCGGTCTGATCGTCTGATATGTCGCATATCTCTCCTAGAGGTGGTAAACGTCAGAACCCAATAACTCGATAAGTCGTGTCGATATGAGGTCTATAACAGTTCGAGAAACTACTGGTAACACTTACCAGTAAATCTCAGCAACCCTGGCCAGGGATTTCCGGTTATAGCCAATCGAACACAGCGCAACATCAACTCCCTATACTGGGAGAGACGAATCCCCTCCTATTGCTCATTGCCTCCATGTGATTCGGGACTGTACCCAAAAACCACCGTTTTGAACGCCCTCTTGGACGTGGTAAGGTGGAAATCAAAGCACAGTGGGAATTACACAAGACTCTATGACGATCTCGGGTCAACAGACTACTCTGTACCAGTGTCACCAGAGAACTGCCATCTGACGTAAGGTATAATACCATCTGGGAGTTCTCGGCGAGTTCGTCCAGTGTACCCAGTCTCTACTGAGCACCCGTATATCATCTCTGATGTCAAACACCAATGGATATGGGATCATCCATCGCCCATCTGTATGGGTCGAGAAGGTATACGCTAGTCTACTCTGGTATATCGATGCCCCGTCTCGATACACCCACGACTAGGGACCTTGAAGGATGTACTTATAGACTACCATGTCCCCACTAGTATGATCCGCATCATAGTCCAGGTAGTCAAGTACACATCTTAAGGGCTTTACCAACATGTAACAGAGAGACAATCAGTATACAGGTTAAGGTAAAGAGTAACCAGATAACATACTATCATGTCGAGCAAGAAAGTCCTCCCTATATATGTCCTAGCATCCACTACAATATACATCCTATGTACAGTAATGGCCTCTAGGGCATACATATAACTAACAAAATCCTGTCTAACTGCTATAGCCCGGTTAGACGGATTTGCGAACGTGACCTTCACGTTGATGTTCTGTGTATTGCTGTGATGTTGCGGATTGGTCGTGGGGGATAGCCTGGTTGCAGTGGTAGTACAGTTTTGTTGTATTATGTACATTTGATAATGTGAGGCGAGCGTCCGACATGTGGACTGCCGTCACTGCTTATTTGTATTACTATTTTGGGGCACGACCAGGTTGCGGTCGATGTACCCGTTGTATGTATATTTTACTTTCTGTACTAGGATTACCCCGCGGAGGGGTGCACGGATAGCCGGGTTCTAGAGGGAAACAAGCCCGCATCTCATGGCATTGAGACGGAGGGGGCTTCACTCTAGAATTGGCGGGCTATTCGCCGCACTCGTAGGGGGTACAGGTTGACCCAGGAGGGGTGCCCAAGTTACCGGATTCCGTGAAGTGCTGGGTGGTCCATTCACGGTGCTGAAGGGGGCTTCCTCGCTTCAGGTTTTGGCGGGTAACTTGCCGCGCCCGTAGGGGTCTAGGATTTCATTGCACAGGCTATCCACATGACCAAGGGAACGTCGGGTTTCAGTAGTGGCTCTGTGAAACCCGGGGATCTCAGATATCTGTATTGTTCTGTAATGTTGTACATTTCTGTGATTTTGCTTTTATCACGCCTTGAGCGAAAATTATATATTGATATATATTAGTAGATGTTGTATATGTTTTGCATCCACGCTAGTCCAGTCCCCGCTCTGTCGTTAGTTAGCTAACCTAACGGGTAATGACGGGACCAAGTGGCGAATGCGGATGGCATATACGTACATCAATATATTTTCGTTCTTTGTGGTGTGATCAATTGATGGAACTGCGTTGATTCGGATCAATGCAAGTTAAAAACAAACCTAATCTGAGGTTGTTGGAACACTTTTCAAAAAGCTGTTATTGCAAGGACGTTCTCTTTTGTTTTGCGTCGTGGTATTCAGTTGGAATATCCTGCTCCTCAGTCGATGAGGCAAGGGCCGAGATCCCTTCACCGGGAGTGACCCCTTGGACAAAAAGTTTGCGTCAGGGCAATAACTTCACTATAGCCGATTACTTTTTCTTTGCATCGTGGTATTCAGTTGGAGTATCCTGCACCTCATTCTACGGGGAAAGAGCCGAGATCCCTTCACCGGGAGTGACCTCTTTAGCAACGGTTTTCGTCACTATATTTTCAAAAAGCTATCCGGTTCCTTCAACGATATCAAGTTCATTACGTTAAAGGTTTTCGCCAGAAACCATTCGTAGCCCTCCGTCATTTCAGACGGGTAGCACGTGGTATTCATGCTATGTTTGTTGGCCTTCGTCAAGGCATAGTGTATGGTAGCTGCTTGTTGCCTTTCTGCTGCATAGATAGATGCGTTGGTTTGGGGCAGTCGTATAGCCTTGTTGGCCAAAGTCAAGGGCTTGTGCGGGTGGGCTCAAATTAACCTGGACAATGACGGGTAGAACTTGACATGTGACTTATGATTTGTTGGCCTTCGTCAAGGTCATAAGAGCACGGGGCAGAAATCACATCGGGAGTTTCTAAAGAAACTGAAACTTGCCAGATATGCGCATACATTCTGGAGTATGATGACGTGAGTGGATTCCGTCACGTTATCATGCGATGATAGTTGGATCCCGATTCCCACTGATGAGTTGGTTTACTCCTCGGGTGATCCCGACTAATTCTTCTTTCAGGTTTGGAGGAGAATTTGACGGTACAGTGGGAGGTTTCCAGATTAGATAAATTGGTAACCATTCTGATCTAGGTTAGAGTGCACGCTGAGTATTTCTTTTCTCTCTCTCTTTGGCAGCGACCATTGACCCGACCCTAAGACTATGACTTAGTGACCAAAATTGACCGAACCTTCTTAAACACTGGCTTTTGGATTGTCAGAGTTGCAAACCTCATTACCACTCCTACTTTTACCCTTTTCTCCAGGACACCCCGTATTACTACGAACGTCCACTTCCATTGGACAAAACCATCGTATGGTTAGATACAAACTCGAAGGAATTTATTCGAGGATGGTTTCCGGTTCTGGAGAAAACGAATAGGACTATTCAGTTGTCTTTTCCTTTTACGTTCTCTCAGGTTGCGAGTACTCCTTGGTTTAGGAGATAGTACACCTATTACGCAAATTGGATAGTCTTCTTCCAGACCATAGGCAGGTGCCGAACGGTAGGGAATGAAGAAAACCAATTAGCATAACGATGGTGTGCAGAAGGTATTAAGTAAAGACATAACAAGGGATTAGTAAGAGGGCAAAGTAAATTGCGACTAATATTCACGACCAAACCAGGTATTTCATTACCACTCCCACTTCACCTTTGTATTTCTCCAAGACACTCCGTATCACTACGAAGATCCACAGTTTATTGGATACTCCATCGTATGGTTATATACGAACTCGAAAAGAACTTGTTCCAGTTCGGGGATGGATTCTGGTTCAGGAGAAATAGGAATAAGGTTTATTCGGTTGTCTTTTATCTTCACCTTCTCTCGCATTGAGAGTGTTCCTAGGATTAGGACAGTACACCCATTATGATTATTGGATAGTCTTCTTCCAAACCATAGGCTGGTGCCGAACGGTAGGGAAGGAAGAAAACCATTTGGCCTAAAGGGGTGTACATAAGGTAAAGACTAAAGACATATGAAGGGATTTGGAGAGGTGGCAAAGAATTATACGGTTACAGTCGTGAATCTGGAAGAGGCATTACTAGGAATACCGGATACCCCATCGAAACATTTCAATGTTTCAGTTTCACTGTGTACTGTTAAAGGAAAACTGATTTCCCAATTAGTCCTTACTCCAAGGTACGTATTTACCAGGTATGATTCTAACATCTGTATGGTTTTTACAGATGATGAGTGAGAGTAAGTTATTGGGAATTAGGTGATCTTCCTCATTATATCGGAATTCGTTTTAATTGGTGATACTTGAGGAAATCGCCTGGACTGTTTGCCGGTCGACAAATATTTGGTTCTGAATATCCGCTGTTATGCACCAATTTCAAATTGATATATCTGTACGTCTATTTTCATAGAGTGAGATATACTTTTTTGAAATTATGTCTATGACATTTACCTATATCAGTGGATGGTTAGGTAAGGAGCATTAAACAGCGGTGTAATTCTTCTTAACCACAAGTACAGTTTTCAACCTACGACACACAGGGAATGAGTTATTAGACTCAAGGGACTTATACAGAGTATTGTATGTTGTCCAGGGTCCATCAGGACAGAGGGGTTGGTCCTCGTACTATATTCGGTTTACTTATGACTTCTCTAGTTTTTAGACAGGTGTTTCGTGGAAACACTGGGTCCAAGTTTTGAGAAGTTATAGGTATATTGATAAAGTAGAGAACCAGGTGTTGCAAGTATCGGGATTCTTCAAGTTGATCGAAGATGTAGATACTTGAGTATGGTATTCAGTTGATAGTAGTGATTAAGAGAACTTGCTTCTCTTTCAGGTTGCTCATAAGTGGAAGTATTCCTAAGTTGAGTAACGCTGATCGGCCTCCTTCCATTTAGTTGACATGCACTGGAGACAGCTGCATGATTTGAATCTGGTTCAATTAAATCAGTGCCTCTGGTCCTATATTGGATATAGAACAGTTCGTATCTTAACGATGTTAAGGTACGGGGAGTTGTCCGGCTTATGCTTAAAACCAGACTCTGGATAACTCAAGGCACGTTTCTGTAATGACTGTTTGTGGGTTGACCCAGGCTATGACGAGGGTTGACTTTCTACCATCTGGAAGATCAATAGTGATATTGTTCTAGACTCGCCACAGTTTTAAATAAAATGGATTTTTTCAGAAAACAGTAGTGGGAGTATGGTAGAACTGGAAGTGATTCCAGAACCACAAACGATTACTGAAGATTTGATAGGAACCTAAAGATTCAATCTGGTTTGACATTCCATTGGCCACTCCGCAGATAAGGTGGGTAACCTCAGGCACCCGAGGGGTACTCCGGTAGCCTCAAGGACGGTGACAGGGAGGTTCTTGTTTACCCACACTTGCCATTACTGTTGTTCCAGGCTGCGAGACCCGGCGGGAGGATGAGTATAGCGTCATTCTAAACTGGCTTTAGAAGTGTACGTCTATATGACTCTTCCAGAGGGTTGTCGTAGTCAGTGGGAGCAGCGGAAGCATTGGTGGACAGGTGGCTTATGTCTATTTTTAGACTAAAGCAGATATAGCGGAGATAGATCATCTATTTCTGATGTGACAGTCATAGGTTTGACTTCATCAGAATAGGGGATGGATCTGTTAAGAAGGTAGTAGGGTGTGTTGTCATGGTATTTGGATGACATACACAGAGTAGGAAAAGAAATTCCTATACTACAATCGGTTATACTTTGGTCGTCACACAGTGGTTTCTCCACATGGGACTTGGACATTATATCAGACATACTGGTTACTAGATCTATGGTTTTAGATCTAGATTTGGGCGGTTTCCCAATTAAGGGTACTTAGACAGCATTCTAAGAGTATTTAGAATGGACGACTCATGGCACGGTAGTGTACCTGCAGGTGACGGAGTCACCCTCTCTAAAGGTGTCTTACAGACTAAAGGGGAGAGGGATGTGCATGATTGGCAGATCACTTGCTTAGGCAATTGAGTCAATCATGAGATGTCAAGTACCACACCAGATGTTGTTTTTGCGGTAGAACCAATAAGTTGATATTGATCCAATCCTGGAGAAACAGTCGGAAGCAGTTTTAGAACATAAGTGGATGTTCTAAGGATATGATAACGACAGCCTCATTCGGGAGACAGTTATCATTCCAGGCTTCCAAGGTGACCTGGACGACAAGGAGGTTGTCAGAGTTATAGTTTTCCTTCTGACGAGGGGCAGTATTTTGGACAGGTGGTCCAAGGAAATACTGATGGAGGCATGGCGCAGGATACTGATTAAGTTCAGTTGACGATACAGTCTAAGAAGTTTGGATTTGGAGTTCGTTTATGGGCTAGGTCCCATCAGACATCCAGACACATTCTTGGAAAGGTATTGCTCATTTCGGGAGATGGCTTTCTCCGCAAACTTGAGATATAGAGAGACATAGAAAGAAACAACAAAGCGGATCCACTCACTGAGGCTATTCTTCGAACGCAATAGTTTCGCAAACGAGTATTGTGAGACTGACAAGTAGAGGAGTTGGGTGTTCGGTATCACACGGGCTGTGAGTATGCGACATCGCAATAATTAGCCTTGAGTGCAAGTGGGAGATTGTTGGAGATAGTGCCCTCAGAGTCAATTATTGGATCACAGGCACGTGATTGCCATGATTGAGGGAGACCTATCCCGGTAGGACAGTCTTACTCAAGATGATAGTATGCTATCTGGTTTATCTTTATCGTCGTGTACTGCTTTAGGTGACCAGACAGGTCGCTATTACACGTTGATAGAGCCCCAAGGATTCTTGCTTGACTGCCAGCAGTATGAGGGCGATCATATACGTGGGAGCTGGAAGTCTATAAGCACATCCTTAAAAGGTCCCTAGTCGTGGGAGTTTCGAGACTGGGCATCGATACTCCAGAGTAGACTAGTATATACAGTCGAGACCCCGACGAGGGGCGGTGGCCGGTCTCACAAGCCACTGGTGTCAGTAGGTTCACCTAAGATGTATACAGGTGCTCATTGGGTTATGAGTACACCGGACAGGACTCGCCGGGAACATGCTAGTTGGTCTTAAACCTGACGTCAGATAGCAGTTCCCTGGTGACATGTGTACAGGTTAGTTCATCGACCTGAAGATCGTCATTTGTCTCGTGTGAGTTCCCACTGTACTTTGATTACTACACTACCACGCTCAAAGGAGACGTGCAAACAGGTTTTAGTTGGGTACAGTCCCTGTAAGTCCATGCTACCTCTCCCGGTACTTTCGGGAATGCGGAATTTGGTAAAAACAATTTTTACGGAGGTGGTAACATGGACCTATAACCCGGATCTTGGTTAAACATCTATCTAACAACCTAACTATGAGTTTCTAGCTACTCGGTTAGGGGGTTATACCTTGCTTGTCTTGAACTCCTTCGTCTTCAAGCTCCGATGGTGGTCCGATTGGCTTCTTTTCGTCGTCTCCGTACGCCGAAGATAGATCCACCTGAAAGCTCCAACCTTTAGCTCCTTCTTCGTTCTTTGAAGAAACTAGTTCACTTGGTTTGCTAAACCTAGTGAACTAGAATGAGTAGAGAAGAATTAGAATGGGATTTTATCTATGGTTCTTGATTCTCAACTCATGAGAGATATGAACCATAGAGTCAAGAGAGGGAGCAAGAGGATGAGGGTGAGAGCAAAGCAAGAGAGCTCAAGAACAAGAGAGAGAATGAGCAAGAATGAATGAGCAAGTCTTTTGTCTCTCACCCTCTCATAATCCAAAGTCATGATAACTCATCATACCAAAAAAGTCTTATGTGATGGTTGAAGCAACCATAACCATATCATTTCATGCACTCATTTTACACAAATGAGCAAGTAAGTAAAAGTCTTTGCCATGAAATGATGGCTATGGTTATCATGATGGTCAACTAGTCAACCGGTCAACAAAGTCAACAAGTCAACAAAAGTCAACAAGTCAACAAAAGTCAACAACCATGTCACCATAATACTTAATCAATATAATAGTTAATCACATATCATATTCTCATTAGGGTTGAGCAAAAAGTCAAATAGTCAACGGTCAACTGTCAACAACCCTAATGAGAATCCGCTGCCTCTGCATCCCTGTCAACTGTGCATACACACCCGCATCCGCGTTCCGAGGAACACGAATGCAAACTGGATAAATCCAATCCCAAAAGGTACACTAGGATCTGGCTTAAACCAAAGCCCGCTAGTGTAAACTGTCCGGACACTGTACGTGCACAAGTGCACGGATGTGACCGAACCCTGTCGCAAAACCATGCGACCTGTCGCAAAACCATGCGACCTGTCGCAATACCATGCGACCTCTACTCTTTTGCCTAAAGGAGAAAAGCTTTCTGTGTGGGACTCTAAAGACTCGACACTACGCTGGCAGTGGGTTTAACCATAGACCGCAAGCGGCACTAGCTGTGCGTAACGGTCCCCAGGTAATGCCGATAAGAAGACCGACGAGGCGAAACCCATATGAACTCCTACTGAGCCTGAGTGTGACATTCTCCATACAGTCCGGTCTGTTCGTCTGATACATCGCATGGCGGGCCTAGGAGGCGGTAAACGTCAGTCCCCCAATAGCGGTACAAGTCGTGCCGGAGCGAAGCCCAAAACACCCTGAGATAACACTGGAAGCCTACCAGTATATCTCGTTTGCCCTGGCCAGGGACTACTCGTGTAATGGCTCTCCTAGACACAGCGCGATGTTAACCCCCAATACCGGGAGAGACGAATCCTGTCTAACCGTCACTGCCTCCAAGTGCTTCGGGACTGCACCCAACCACTACCTGTTTGCACGACTCCTTTGAGCCGTGGTAGGGTAGTGATCAAAGTACAGTGGGAACACACTCGAGGCGAAGTGACAGTGTCAAGTCAGCGGACTAAGCTGTACTCATGTCACCTGGGAACTGATAACTGACGATAGGCATAATACCAACTAGTCAGTTCCCGACGAGTCCTGTCCAGTCTACCCGTAACCTAACGAGCACCCGCATACTATCTCAAGTACGACGTACTGACGGCTGTGGGACAGACCGTCTCCCACACTGGGATGAGAAGCGCATGCGCTGGTCTACTCCGGAGTATCGATGCCCTGTCTCGATAGTCCTGCGACCAGGGACCTGCATAAGGATGTGCTTATAGATTACCCAGCCCCACTAGTGTGACGGCCATCACATCGCTGGTAATCAAGCAAAGATCCTAAGGGCTCCACTAATGTGTATAGGCGATATACAAAAATAAACACATGTACACATTGAAGTAGAAACAAACCAAGTAGCATACTACTATTTTGAGCAAGATTGTATATATAAGGTGAATATCCCAAGCTTCCATTAAGTAATATACAAACTAGTATGATACAGTAATGGCCTCTAGGGCATATACACTAACAATCTCCCACTTGCACTAAGGCCATGTACTGGCGTATCGAAGACCTATCATCTCGATCAGCCGCTCGAACTGAGTCTGGGGCAGGGCCTTGGTGAATGGATCTGCAGTGTTATCTTCTGAAGCGACTCTCCGAACCTCGATCTCCTGGCGATCCACGATCTCCCTGATCAGGTGATACCGCCTCAAGATGTGCCTGGATCTCTGATGGGACCTGGGTTCCTTCGCTAAAGCTATAGCCCCGTTGTTGTCGCAATACAGAGGTATTGGATCAACAATGGACGGAACCACCTGAAGTTCTTTCAAGAACTTCCTCATCCAGACAGCTTCTTTTGCGGCATCAGATGCAGCGATGTATTCCGCTTCCATCGTCGAGTCTGCAACGGTTTCTTGTTTGGAACTCTTCCAACACACCGCCCCTCCATTGAGGGTAAAGACAAAACCCGACATGGACTTGGAATCATCCTTGTCACTCTGGAAGCTGGAGTCAGCAAAGGCCTCGATCTGGAGGTCTTTTCCGCCATACACCAAGAACATCTCCTTAGTCCTTCTCAGATACTTGAGAATGTTCTTTACCGCTATCCAGTGTTTCTCCCCAGGGTTTGACTGATACCGGCTTACCACACTCAGTGCATAAGCTACATCCGGTCTGGTACACAACATCGCATACATTATATAGCCTACCGCAGAAGCGTAGGGTATAATAGACATGCGATCCCTCTCCAAATCAGTCTTGGGAGACATCTCTTTAGAGAGGGTGATCCCGTGACAAGCCGGTAGGTTACCGCGCTTGGAATCTTCCATACTGAATCTCTTCAGTATGGTGTCGATGTACCTGGACTGTGAAAGTCCTAATATCCTCTTGGATCTGTCACGGTAGATCCGGATACCCAGAATGTACGAGGCATCACCCAGGTCTTTCATGGAGAACCTGTGTGACAAGAACCCCTTGACAGATTGTAGCATAGGAATGTCATTTCCTATTAAGAGAATGTCATCCACGTATAAAACGAGGAATACTACAGTTCTCGCTACAAATCTACTATAGATGCATGGCTCATCTGGATTTTTGATAAAGCCAAATTCTTTGACCGTCTCATCAAAGCAGATGTTCCAACTCCGCGATGCCTGCTTTAGTCCATAGATGGACTTAAGCAACTTGCACACCTTTCCGCTGCTCCCACTCTGAATGAAACCCTCTGGCTGGTCCATATAGACACACTCCTCTAAATTTCCATTTAGAAAAGCTGTCTTTACGTCCATTTGCCAAATCTCATAATCGTGGAAGGCAGCAATGGCAAGAAGGATCCGAATGGATTTCAGCATGGCTACTGGAGAGAAGGTTTCGTCATAGTCCAAGCCAGGTCTTTGACGAAAACCCTTTGCTACCAGCCTAGCTTTATAGGTCTCAACCTGTCCATCTACACCAATCTTCCTTTTGAAGATCCACTTGCATCCTACGGGTTTTACCCCGTCTGGAGCAATGTCCAACGTCCATACCTTGTTGGTGTACATGGACTCCATTTCGGTCCGCATTGCATCCGGCCATTTCACTGAGTCAACGCTCTGAACGGCCTGCTGGAAGCTAGTAGGCTCATCATAGTCTATGATGCAATCCTCTCTATCCCCGTCTACGAGAAAACCGTAGTATCTCTCGGGCGGATGAATCTGCCTACTACTTCTGCGGAGCGGCGTAGGAATGTCCTGTTCTTCCGAACCCTCTGGTTCCACTAAACTTTCAGTAACAGTCCGTGGTTCTGGAATTTCTTCCAGTTCTACCGCGCTCCCACTTATTTCCTTTTCCAAGAACTGGTGTTCTAGAAAGTGGGCATTCCGAGAAACAAGGACTTTTTGTTCCTCTGCGTAATAGAAAAGATACCCCCTGGTGTTCTTTGGGTATCCCACAAACTTGCACAGTACTGAGCGTGCCTCGAGCTTGTCCGCATGCTGCTTTTTGACAAAAGCCGGACATCCCCAGATCTTCAGATATTGAAGATAGGGTTTCTTCCCACTCCACATTTCATATGGTGTGGAAGGCACAGTTTTAGTCAGAACTCGGTTCAAAAGGTACGCAGCTGATTCTAGCGCATACCCCCAGAATGATCGCGGTAACTCAGCGTTACCCATCATGGACCACACCATATCCAATAGGGTGCGGTTCCGTCTCTCCGATACACCGTTATGTTGCGGGGTGTATGGAGGAGTAAGCTGAGAGAGAATTCCGTTCTCTTTTAAATAGTCCAGGAACTCGGCACTTAAGTATTCTCCACCTCGATCCGATCTTAGAATCTTAATACTTTTGCCGGTCTGTTTCTCTACTTCATTCTTATACTCCTGGAATTTTCCAAAGGCTTCGGACTTATGTTTCATTAAGAAGACATAACCGTACCTTGAGAAGTCATCCGTAAAAGTAATGAAGTAAGAATATCCGCTTCGCGCATGTGTAGACATTGGACCGCACACGTCACTGTGTACGAGTCCCAAGAGCTCGCTCGCTCTTACTCCATGTCCAGTAAATGGAGTCTTTGTCATCTTTCCTTTGAGACAGGATTGACAAGTGGCATACGACTGATATTCGAACGCATTCAAATACCCTTCTGTATGTAACTTCGTCAACCTTCTCTCATTGATGTGACCCAGTCTACAATGCCACAAGAAAGTCTGATTTATTTCCGGAGACTTTCTTTTGTGTGTATTCTGGACATTGAAAATCTGTGGTTGGTTTAATACGTATATACCATTACTCAATGTACCTGACCCAATCAAAACTTGATTAAGGTGAATGTTTACAACATTACATACAAACGCAAATTCATAACCTTCTTTAGAAACTAAAGATACAGAAATGATATTACAAGTTGCGTTGGGTACAAAAAAGCAATTACGCAAAACCAAAACATGTCCATCTGACATTCCCAGGTGATAGTCCCCCACGGCTTTAGCATCCATGCTAGCTCCGTTCGCAACTCTGAGGGTCATATCACCTGCCTTCAAAACCCTACGGTTTCTCAACGCCTGCAAAGAATTACAGATATGAGATCCTGATCCGGTATCCAATACCCAGGAAGTAGAGTTTATTGAAAGACAGTTTTCAATAACATACACACCTGAAGCTGAAGCTGCAACCTGCTTCAATTCCTGTGTTCTGGCTTTCCAAGCCCTGCAATCATTCTTCCAGTGACCTTTCTTATGACAATAGAAGCATTCTTCCTTATCCACAAGCTTCCCCGCTAACTTTGTTGCTTTTGCTTTTCCCTTCGTATCCACTTTACTAACACCGCCCCTTGGTTTGGCGGGGGCTTTCTTCTTCTTTCCCTTGGCTTTCGCCTTGGACCTAGAAGAAGATGATCCTCCTACAAAAAAAAGTGGATGTTTCCCCACCTTTCTGTAGGGTGCCCTCTGCGCTCCTCAGCATGTTGAGGAGCTCTGAAAGTTCAACCTCTTTTTCTTGTAAGTTGAAGTTCAGTATGAACTGGGCGTAAGTGGAAGGAAGGGACTGGAGAACTATATCCATATAGAGTTCACCCTCCAATGTGGTCCCTAGGTCCGCGAGCTCCTCAATGTAGCCGATCATCTTTAGCACGTGCTCGGCTACTGATGATCCGACGGCCATCTTTGCCGAAAATAACTTTTTCGACGCTTCGTATCTTGCGATACGAGATTGCTCTCCATACAGTTCTTTTGTATGGAGAAATATGGATTCAAGGTCCATATTCTCGTGCCTCTTCTGATGTTCGTTGTCCATCGAGGCAAGTACGAGGCACTTGGCCTTCGCGCTATCAATCTCCCAAGTCTTGCGGATTTCCTTATCCGCGACGCTGGAAGTGGGACCAGGGGCAGGGGGAGCTTTGGTGGTAAGAAGATACCCCAGCTTGTCGTAAGTGATTGCCATTTTGACATTCCTGAGCCAATCTTTGTAGTTTGGCCCTGTCAGTATATTTTTATCTAGGAGTAACTTAAGTCCAGTCATGTCGATTTGGTTGCTGCAATTAGGAGAGAGAAGAAGAAACACTCAGCATGATGCTCTTGCAAGTTTAGAGTGGTTTTTAGTTTGTCTAAACAGGATGGCTCCCACTGTTTCTCGAATCCCTCCTCAAACCATAAAGGAAGAATTAGTCGGGATCAATCCCACCGCACAATACTTGCTTAACCGTTCAGCCAGGCCGGTGTCGGTACTTCGAGGGAGGTTTTCCAACACTTTTGCGAAGTTCCTTAATTAAAGAACCTCTTTTCCCTGGGGGCGTAGCCCCGCTAACACCTTTCTAGGCACCTACTAGGTTTATAGCATTGATCGTTTAGTGAGAAATTTCCCGAGGAGTAGCATATACTCACAGTAGGATCGGGACCCAAATATCATCGCGTGACGAAACTGAAGGAATCCTACCAGAATCATCACACTCCAAATGGTATGCAAATCTAGCAAGTTTCAGTACTTATGAAACTCCCGATATGGATTTTTGCCCCATGCTCTTATGACCTTGGCGTGAGGTCAAAATGTCATAAGTCACATGTCAAGTTCGTCCCATCATTATCCAGGTTAATTTGAACCCACCCGTACATACCCTTGACGTAGGCCAAAATGGCAGTACGACTGTCTCAAACCAACGCATTCTATCTATGCAACAGATAAATATCCGGCAGCTACCAATCACTATGCCTTGGCGTGAGGTCAAAATACATAGCTTGAATACTACCGAATATTTAACTGAAATGATGGAAGGCTACGGATGGTTTTGGCAAAACCGTGAACGTAGTGAACTTGATTTGGTCGATGGAACGAGATAGCTTTTAAAAGGAGTGGCTCAAGCTCCGCATTTAAAAGTTGGTTTTGAAAAGAACCGAGTGGTTTTTCGAAAGTGTTCCAACGACTTTAACTTGGTTTATTATCTTGCATTAGTTCTTTTAATGCGTGATATTCTTGCATTAGTTCTTTTAATGCGTCCCATCATTTAATCCTACCATTGCAGAAAACAACCAAAATATGACGTACGCTTATGCCATTCGCATTCGCCACTGGGCCCCGTCATTACCCGTTAGGTTACTTAACTAACGACAGAGCGGGGGCTGGGCTAGCGCGTCTGTAAAACATAAGCAACGCCTAAATAATATCATATATAGATATACTGCAATGATAAACATTTCAGATCACAGATGAATACATTGGATATACTAGGAATCTGTAATTCGTACGAGCCTGTAATGAAAGACAGATTACACGGTCGCGGTGAATAGCCAATACCCCACCCAAGACCCCTATGGGTGCGGCAAACTACCCGCCAAGTACCCGAAGCGTAGCAACCTCCCTCATCTCCATGAGTAGGCCACTCGACACTTCGGCATACCCGGTAGTTTGTGCACCCCCTCCATGGGTCTATCCTAGGAGCAAAAACAGTAAAAAGAAATTATACAATGACGGCTACAACCCCGACCCGGTTGTGCGGCCATACAAATAATTATTACATCAATTTACAAATTTACATGAATTGAAAGAAAAGAAAACTCTCGTCTCACAACCCCCGGCTGTTCACCCGCGACAATCCAACATATTCATATACACATTCCAACAACAATACAGATCACAGATTTGTATAACCCCCACTAATCGACATATAGCGATTAGTAGACGTTCAATAAAAATATCACATTACAGAAAAACCCGTTAGCTTAAGTCTTTTAGAAGTTCAATCAAAAATACGGATTTTCGGGACCCCAAAATAAAATTTTCGTTCTGGAAAATCTGGGTTGAAAATATATGTACCAAAATTCCCAAAATACCCCCAGATGCACACTGTAGCAAAGAAACACCAGAGAGGCGCCAAGGAGGCCGCGGAACCGCGGCAATAGCAAGTTATTGCCGCGTTTCCGCGGTCGTTTAGAGGGATCGGTTGGTGATTTTTCTACAGTGGTTTCTAAAAACCCTGAGCCGATTTTAGGTGTTAAAATAATCAACTTTTGAAAAGTAAAAAAATCGACAGAAACTCGAATTTTTGGGGTTCGTTTTCGGGACATTTTCTTTGATCGATCTTCTAGTTACTTGCTAACATGCTAGATAGAGTTTAACTAGGCTCTGATACCACTGTAAGTTCATGCTACCTCTCCCGGTACTTTCGGGAATGCGGAATTTGGTAAAAACAATTTTTACGGAGGTGGTAACATGGACCTATAACCCGGATCTTGGTTAAACATCTATCTAACAACCTAACTATGAGTTTCTAGCTACTCGGTTAGGGGGTTATACCTTGCTTGTCTTGAACTCCTTCGTCTTCAAGCTCCGATGGTGGTCCGATTGGCTTCATCTCGTCGTCTCCGTACGCCGAAGATAGATCCACCTGAAAGCACCAACCTTTAGTTCCTTCTTCGTTCTTTGAAGAAACTAGTTCACTTGGTTTGCTAAACCTAGTGAACTAGAATGAGTAGAGAAGAATTAGAATGGGATTTTATCTATGGTTCTTGATTCTCAACTCATGAGAGATATGAACCATAGAGTCAAGAGAGGGAGCAAGAGGATGAGGGTGAGAGCAAAGCAAGAGAGCTCAAGAACAAGAGAGAGAATGAGTAAGAATGAATGAGCAAGTCTTTTGTCTCTCACCCTCTCATAATCCAAAGTCATGATAACTCATCATACCAAAAAAGTCTTATGTGATGGTTGAAGCAACCATAACCATATCATTTCATGCACTCATTTTACACAAATGAGAAAGTAAGTAAAAGTCTTTGCCATGAAATGATGGCTATGGTTATCATGATGGTCAACTAGTCAAGCCTAGTCAACCGGTCAACAAAGTCAACAAGTCAACAAAAGTCAACAAGTCAACAAAAGTCAACAACCATGTCACCATAATACTTAATCAATATAATAGTTAATCACATATCATATTCTCATTAGGGTTGAGCAAAAAGTCAAATAGTCAACGGTCAACTGTCAACAACCCTAATGAGAATCCGCTGCCTCTGCCTCCCTGTCAACTGTGTATACACACCCGCATCCGCGTTCCGAGGAACACGAATGCAAACTGGATAAATCCAATCCCAAAAGGTACACTAGGATCTGGCTTAAACCAAAGCCCGCTAGTGTAAACTGTCCGGACACTGTACGTGCACAAGTGCACGGATGTGACCGAACCCTGTCACAAAACCATGCGACCTGTCGCAATACCATGCGACCTCTACTCATTTGCCTAAAGGCGAAAAGCTTTCTGTGTGGGACTCTAAAGACTCGACACTACGCTGGCAGTGGGTTTAACCACAGACCGCAAGCGGCACTAGCTGTGCGTAACGGTCCCCAGGTAATGCCGATAAGAAGACCGACGAGGCGAAACCCATCTGAACTCCTACTGAGCCTGAGTGTGACATTCTCCATACAGTCCGGTCTGTTCGTCTGATACATCGCATGGCGGGCCTAGGGGGCGGTAAACGTCAGTCCCCCAATAGCGGTACAAGTCGTGCCGGAGGGAAGCCCAAAACACCCTGAGATAACACTGGAAGCCTACCAGTATATCTCGTTTGCCCTGGCCAGGGACTACTCGTGTAATGGCTCTCCTAGACACAGCGCGATGTCAACCCCCAATACCGGGAGAGACGAGTCCTGTCTAACCGTCACTGCCTCCTAGTGCTTCGGGACTGCACCCAACCACTACCTGTTTGCACGACTCCTTTGACCCGTGGTAGGGTAGTGATCAAAGTACAGTGGGAACACACTCGAGGCGAAGTGACAGTGTCAAGTCAGCGTACTAAGCTGTACTCATGTCACCTGGGAACTGATAACTGACGATAGGCATAATACCAACTAGTCAGTTCCCGACGAGTCCTTGTCCAGTGTACCCGTAACCTAACGAGCACCCGCATACTATCTCAAGTACGACGTACTGACGGCTGTGGGACAGACCGTCTCCCACACTGGGATGAGAAGTGCATGCGCTGGTCTACTCCGGAGTATCGATGCCCTGTCTCGATAGTCCTGCGACCAGGGACCTGCATAAGGATGTGCTTATAGATTACCCAGCCCCACTAGTGTGACGGCCATCACATCGCTGGTAATCAAGCAAAGATCCTAAGGGCTCCACTAATGTGTATAGGCGATATACAAAAATAAACACATGTACACATTGAAGTAGAAACAAACCAAGTAGCATACTACTATTTTGAGCAAGATTGTATATACAAGGTGAATATCCCAAGCTTCCATTAAGTAATATACAAACTAGTATGATACAGTAATGGCCTCTAGGGCATATACACTAATAGTCCCGGGTCACATGAAGGCAGTGAGAGGATCTTCAGGGGTTCGTCTCTCCCGGTATTGGGGGTGAGGTCGCGCTGTGTCTAGGAGAGCCAGAACATGAAAAGTCCTTGGCTAAGGCAGGAGATTTACTGGTAGGTATTCCAGTAGTATCTTAGGGTATTCAGGGCTACACTCTCTGACACGACTTGTACCGCTTTTCGGGGTCTGACTTTTACCAACCCCCTAGGCCCACCATGCGATGCTCATAGACGAACGGACCGGACTGTACGGATATTGTCACTGACAGGCTCGGTAGGGTGTCAGGATGAGTTCGCTCATCGACGTCCCTTTTGGTCAATAGCTGGTAGCCCATCACGTATGGCTAATACCTCTGATGTGCTAGTGGTTAAATCCACAGCTATAGTATTGACGAGTCTTTAGAGTCCCCCACATTCAGTTGCTCAAGTTTTCGGGCGAAACGCTGTAGAGGCCGTATGGAGATATGGAAAGGTTCGATCAGATACGCGCGGTATTGCACGGATCAGGATCGGACGGATAATACTAGCGGGCTTTGGTTTAAGCCGGATCCTAGTATAGTACAGTGTAGATTTTGTCTCATTGCATTTGTATTTCGGTCGGAATACAAATGCGGGTGTGTATACACAGTAGCGGGGTTTTCCTGTAATTTATTACGGGATCAGTTCTTTGGAGTTGCCAGTTTGTTTTCCGTTTCGGCCATATTTCTTTGTATCTTTCATTGGCTGAAGATTGGTGGAGGAAGGCTTATTTGCATTTGTGCAAATAAGCATTTGTGGAGGGTCTTCTTTGCATTTTGTTGGATCATGATGACTTAGCCTCCATTGACTTTCTTGAGTTGATCATGACTTGGCTTTTGGTGATGATGATGGGTTATGATGATGGTTTTGGAGTGTTGATTTTGCTAGTAATAATTTCTACACATCATCACTCTTTTCTCTCTCTTTCATGTATTGATACATACCCCCTTTTTTTTGGTTTTTTCCCTCACCCCTTCACTTTGAGAGGCCGGCCAATTTGGTTTGGGGCTGTCCCATTTTTGGGGGGGAGAGTTTTTGATCTCATATCATTTTTCTTCACCAAAAATTCCCAAGTAAAACTCCATAGTTCATCCCTCCACTAAAAGGCAACTTCCACAATAATCCACACTTATTCTACAGCAATTCTTGGGCACGTCGACTCGCCAACTTCATGCCCGAGTTGCCTCGGACCAGAGGTGGGAGCCCGTAAAAGAAGCAGGCGACGTGGTGCCCTTCCGGCGACGAGGTGGAGACCGGAAATTCCGCGGGGAGATCGGGATGACGACGAGAAGACCAAAGGACACAGATCGCTCGGTATATCTCTCTACCCCCTCTCTAGATAGCTAGGACTAGTTTAATGGCACGATCCGGGTAGTTAGTGCGCGGTGGTGCCGGTTTGAAAAGTTAAAGTAAATCACCGCTTCCACATTCCGGCGTCGGATTGACGGCCGGGGCGCCGCCGTGCACTTACATCATACACATAACTTGTTTGTATCATCAAGCATGATACAAACATGTACACTTGCATATATCACATATAAACAATATGCACATTCAACTGAGAAAATCAATCTTAAATGAACCAATACTAGTTAATATAAAGTAATATATCAAATATATAATTATACATTAAATCATTAAATCAACACTTGATTTAACGATCCGGTCATATCGCATATAACCGACTAATATCAATAGTAACAACTTATCGAATCAACACTTGATCCGATAACTCGGCTATATCGCATACAACCGATCAATGTCACATATCGCGAGAATAGAATACAGTATCACATACTGGTATTATTCTCGGTCCCGCACATATCTCATATGCGCTTCTATTTCATTTCGCTTGAGCCAGGAAACCCCTGTGTAGGACTCTAAAGACTCGTCAATACGCCGGCAGTAGGTGATGATCATATCAAACACCCACAAGCCGTAAGCGGTCTGCTAAACGTAACGGCCACCCGGCTATTGAGCGATCAGAAGATCAACGAGCAAGCCCGCTCACACTCCTGTGAATACAACGAGTAACACTACTGTACAGTCCGGTCTGTTCGTCTGATATGTCGCATATCTCGCCTAGGGGTGGTAAACGTCAGACCCCAATAACTCGATAAGTCGTGTCGATATGAGGCTCATAACGGGTTGAGAAACTACTGGTAACACTTACCAGTAAATCCCTAAAGCATCCTTGGCCAAGGACTTCCTGTTATAGCCAATCGAGCACTGCGCAACATCAACTCCCTATACCGGGAGAGACGAAACCCCTCATATCGCTCATTGCCTCCATGTGATTCGGGACTGTACCCAAAAGCCACCTTTTTGCACGCCCTCTTGGACGTGGTATGATGGAAATCAAAGCACAGTGGGAATCACACAAGACTCTATGACGATCTCGGGTCTACAGACTAACCTGTAGCAGTGTCACCAGAGAACTGACATCTGACGTAAGGTATAATACCATCTGGGAGTTCTCGGCGAGTCCGTCTAGTGTACCCAATCTCCACTGAGCACCCGTATATCATCTCTGATGTCAAACACCAATGGATATGGGATCATCCATCACCCATCTATATGGGTCGAGAAGCTACACGCTAGTCTACTCTGGTATATCGATTCCCCGTCTCGATACACCCACGACTAGGGACATTGAAGGATGTACTTATGGACTACCACGTCCCCACTAGTATGATCCGCATCATAGTCCAGGTAGTCAAGTACACATCCTAAGGGCTTTACCAACATGTAACAGAGAGACAATCAGTGTACACGTTAAAGTAAAGAGTAACCAGATAGCACACTATCATATCGAGCAAGAAAGTCATCCTTATATATGTCCAAGCATCCACTACAATATGCATCCTATGTATAGTAATGGCCTCTAGGGCATACATATAACTAATAATCTCCCACTTGCACTAGGGTCATCTGATAGCAGTGGTTGTAGTATCTCATACTCAACCATCCCATAAAAGTCTCTCTTTGGGAAAAGGCCTTTCGTGAGTGGATCCGCCGTGTCGTCCTCTGAGTCTACTCTCCTAACCTCGATCCCCTGGAGATCAACCAACTCCACGATCAGGTGATACTGCCTAAGAATATGTCTGGATCACTGATGGGACGGGCGTTCCTTGGCATAAGCCACAACTCCATTGTCACACAATGGGAGGAACGAAGTTCATCTCATGAACTAATATATACCCAGACTGCCTCTTTGGTAGCATCTTAAGTAGCGATGTATCCAGCCTTTATCGTCTAGTATGCCACGGTATCTTGCTTGGAACTCTTCCAACATACCGTCCCTTTACTGAGGGTAAAGACAATGCCTGTGACTGACATTTGTTAGTTATGTATATGCCCTAGAGGCCATTGTTGTACATATGATGTATAATATAATGGATGCTTGGTTATATATAGAGATGACTTTCTTGCTCGTCATGATAGTATGCTATTTGGTTTCACTTTATCTTAACATGTTGACTTATATTGGTTTACTGTTTTACTCTCACATGTTGATAAAGCCCTTAGGATCTGTACTCGACTACTAGGACTATGATGAGATCATACTAGTGGGGCCACGGTAGTCGATGAGTACATCCTATAACTGTTCCTAGTCGAGGGTATATCGAGACAGGGCATCGATACACCAGAGTAGACTAGCGTATACGCATCTTGACCCATATGATGGGTGATGGATGATCCCATATCCATCGGTGTTTGACATCAGAGATGGTGTACGGGTGCTCAGTGGAGACTGGGTACACTGGATGGACTCGCCGAGAACTCCTAGATGGTGATATACCACACGTCAGATGGCAGTTCTCCGGTGACACTGGTACAGGGTAGTCTGTAGACCCGAGATCTTCATAGAGTCTTGTGTGATTCCCACTGTGCTTTGATTTCCACCTTACCACGTCCAAGAGGGCGTGCAAAACGGTGGCTTTTGGGTACAGTCCCGAATCACATGGAGGCAATGAGCGATAGGAGGGGATTCGTCTCTCCCGGTATAGGGAGTTGATGTTGTGCTGTGTTCGATTGGCTATAACTGGAAGTCCCTGGCCAGGGCTGATATAGAGATTTACTGGTAAGTGTTACCAGTAGTTTCTCGACCCGTTATGAGCCACACATCGACACGACTTATCGGTTACTGGGGTCTGACGTATACCACCCCTAGACTTGATATGCGACATATGAGACGAACAGACCGGACTGTACGGGAGTGTTACTGATTGGATTCACAGGAGAACGCACAGGCTAGCTTGTTGATCTTCTGATCGCTCAATACCTTTGTGGCTGTTACGTTTAGCTGACCGCTTGCAGCTTGTGGGTGTTTGATATGATCATCACCTGCTACCGGCGTATTGACGATTCTTTAGAGTCCTACACAGAGATTTCTTGGCTCAGGCGAAATGGAGTAGAGGCACATATGTGATATGTGCAGGACCGAGAATAATGCGATATGGGATACCGTATTATATTCTCGCGATATTTAGATATGAACCGGGTCATCGGATCAAGTGTTGATTCGATGAATCGGTACATGATATATTAGTTGGTAATATTCGATAAAGCCGGATCATCGAATCAAGTGTTGATTCGATGATTTAATGTATAATAATATATATGATATATTGTATTACATTATCTAAGAATGGCTCGCTTTATTATTTCATTTTCTCACTGGATGATATATTGATATATATGCGATATATGTTAACTGTATTATTTTCTTTTGTTGCAAATATATAATATATATGTGATATATATTATTGTGACATGATATGATTAATTGTTAAACATGTTTAAGGATGATTAATTGAGGTTAGGGTTTGATTAGGGTTAGATGCTTCATGCACCTTCTAGAAGCATTTTTCTTTTGTCATTGTAATGATATTTTTGGATGACACATTTTAACCCAACCAAACCCTAACTCTAGTTTATTCTCTACAAATTCTTATCCACTCATCCTTGACCATGGTTTATATATCAATCATATACTTTTCTTTCTATTCATCACAAAAGGATAATTGATTATCATTTTCCATCATCATCTTCTTCTCTCTTGAAAAAGCTTACTTGATTTTCTTTATGTGATGAATAAATATGAGAAAATGATTTAAAAAGAAAGCAAAATTACTACTCTCTCATCCTCATCTCATCTAGCCCATGAGATTAGTGTGTTCATCTCTTTAGAGTGAGAAAGCTTGAGTCTTTGCAACTTCGACGTAGATCATCGGAGATTTGGAACACTTCAAGCTAGCATGGATCGTTCGAGTCGTGGAGCCTCTCATGAGTCCGGGAGATCGTGGATCGCGGCAAAGGGACTTCTACTCGGAGCTTGTGAAGCGAAGAAGCGGACTACAAAGGTTGTAATCCCTCACACTTAGATAAAAGTTATCATCTTGCATGTTTAACCCTAATAATCTAGCAAAGATCCCGGCTTTGGGTTGTTCGGCACGTCTAAATTTTATCCGGGCATGTTTGATGCCTTATGAACCTTCACAAGAGTGCCTAGGAACCCTACAGTGGTATCAGAGCCTAGCTAGAGCATTAGGCAACGTGTTTACGAAGTTAAAACTCCGATCGAACCCGAACCGGCGGAAAAAGCCCCCTCTCTGGAAATTTTTCAAAATTTGGGATTTGTCTGAATTAAAAATATGTAAAAAAATCAGCAGGGAATTCTAAGAATTACCATAAAACCCGAGCCCCCAATTCGTCCAAACGGCGGCGGAACCGCGGCGCAAGCATGCTTGCGCAGCGGTTCCGCGGCGGATTCATGGATTGGCGACACGTGGCTTTTATGGTAATAACCGTAGGTACTTGTTGATGCTTCTGGATATTTTTAAAAGTGATTCCAGTGTTGTTTAAATCAGGGGTTTGTTTTGTAATAGTAGATTCGATCGGAATATTTAAATTCGTATTTCTTTCCGGATATTTAGAAACTGTTAAACTATTTGAACGGATATCATTAACTCACTGTTTCCCGGTACGGCAAACTTTCAAGTGTTGAATTTTTTTCGGGTTTAAATCTTTCGGAAATATTGTACAAGTTAAGCGGTGGACCCTCTAGAAGACAACAAACCTTAACTCGATTATGTGACCGTCTTGAACTGCCTTTTGAACCTTCGGGTTTGGGGCAGTACGGCATGCCACATGTGAGGCGTTGGCTTGACCCTTCTACGGCTGGATCACCGGTACTGTGATATATTCTGGGATTATTTGAACTCTGCTCAAGTGTTGAGCACTTTGGGAAATTTTGGGTATTTGATTATCTCTTCGGAAAGTTTAATACTGTCTATTTATCTGGAATGTGATACAATATGTGGAATTCATAGAGTTAGGCATGAAATGCGGAGTATGTGATATTTCAGATTTGTGATGTCTAAAGTAATTGTGAATTCCAAATATTGTAGTTTTACACTTTCTTTTCTGTGACCGTAAGTGTAATATGTGATATCGCCGTTTTCGTTGCTATATGTCAACGACAATTGGGATGTGCATATTTACTTACGTTGATGATACGAGATATTATGTGTTGCTGTGATATGTTATATTGGATCGTCGCGTTCTGAATAGCCGGGGGTTTTATGTGAGATGAGGGTTTTCATTTTCATTCATGTAAATTCATTTGTAATGTAATATTCTTTTATTTTGGGCACTTCCAGGTTGCGGTTGCTGTCACCCGTGTATATTATTTACTTTTCCGCATTAGGTAGACCCAAGAAGGGGAGCACAAGTAACCGGGTTCTAGGGTCCAGTAGGAGGCCATCTCGAGGAGTCGAGACCTCCTAACCCTAGAATTGGCAGTGTTACTTGCCGCTCTCGTAGGGGTCTTGGGATGTGGGTTTGGCTATTCGTCGCGACCGTGGAATCCGTGTTTTATACAGGCTCGTATTAAAAACACGGACGTCCTAGTATATTCAATATTTCATATATGTTCTTCTGCTGCAATGTTCTGTGATGAGATCATATTACTGCCTGAGACGAATGCTTATACTATATATATATGCTGATATATAAATATTACTGCTTTCGTTTCTTCTGTGATACTTAGGAAGCATAAGCTGATGGGATTTTTATTAATGGGATTAATAAAAGAAAAGAAACCTAAAGATGTTGTAGAATCAAAACTTTATAAAAAGGGTAGCTACAGTTTTGCTTTGCACAGTGATATATATGATATGTCCTGCACCTTATTCGATGAGGAAAGAACCGAGATCCCTTCACATGGAGTGACTCCTTTAGCAAACCTGGCAGATGCTACAAAATGCGGTTTGTCTTTTGAATGCTTTTAGTGTTTTGCTTTGCACAGCGATATATATGATATGTCCTGCACCTTATTCGATGAGGAAAGGGCCGACGATACCTTCACCGGGAGTGACCCCTTTAGCGAAACTAAGAAAAGCCTCAAAAACACTCCTTTTCAAAAACTACTCGATTCTACGACGATATCAAGTTCATTACGCTCAGGGTTTTCTGAAAAATCTGCGTAGCCCTCCGTTATTTCAGATAAGTCCTTTTTAGTATTCGTGCTACGTTTGTTGACCTCCGTCAAGGCGTAGTGTACGGTAGCTGACTAGATTTTTATCTGCTTATGCATTTGATGCAGATTGGATTAGGATAGTCGTACGGCCTTGTTGACCTCCGTCAAGGGTCGTGCGGGTGGGTTTAATTCAATCAAGAAATGACGGGTTGAACTTGACTAGTAGCCTATGGTTTGTTGACCTCCGTCAAGGTTATAGGATACTAGGGGCAAAATATTATCGAGAATTTCAAGTGTTGAAATTTGCAATGAGATTGCATACCTTCTATGAGATAGTTGGATCCCGATACCCACTGCGAGTAAGAGTTACTCCTGGGAGAGTTTTACACAGGACAATTAGCCGATCAAGTAGGTGTCTAGAAAAGTGTTAACGGGGTTACGCCTCTGGGAAAATGAGGTTTACTTTAACTAGGTCTGTGCGAAAGCACGGGGAACCTCCCTCAAAGTACCGACACTGATCTGGCTGAAAGATTGACGAAATTGTAGGGTGTAATTAATCCCGGCTAATCTTAACTTTTAGGGTTTTAAGGTAGATTTGATAAAAACAGTGGGAGACATCCTGATTAGATAAGATAATAACCAATCTAATCTTGCAAGAGCATACGCTAAAGTGTTTTCTTCTCTCTCTCTCCAGGTAGCGATCATGTCAGGCCATAATCACGATAATAATATTGATGTATTGACTAAATCCGATTATTGTACTGAGCAAGGGAACGTTGAATCCATTCTTTCTTATAAGAGTTATAAGACTGAACAGGAAACAGGAGAATATCTGGATTCTCAAGCCGCCCAAAAGAACATGCATGTTGATGCATCTTCTTCGGGTGTGTTAGTTATTGAGAACTGTTTCTCAGTTCACCCTACGTCCTGGGTATTAGATACCGGATCAGGATCCTACATATGTAAATTGTTACATGGGCTACGAAAAGGTAGAGAACTGGGAAAAGGTGACCATTCCATTCAAGTAGGGAACGGTGCAAGTATTGTAGCCAAGGCAGTTGGCGAATATCACCTTGTATTGCCGAGTCGTAATACACTGATTCTAAATGAGTGCTATTATATACCGAACATGATGTTCAATATTATATCAGTTTCTTTATTAAGTAAAGAAGGATATAATTTTGTAGTAAAGAATAATGTTATGAACATATTCCTAGATCAAAAGTTGATTGCATCAGGCTCGTTACATAATGGCATATTCATTCTGAATCAGAATACAGTCCTGAATATACAAAACACACACAAGAGGAAAAGTTCAGATATGAACGAATCCTACTTGTGGCATTGTAGACTTGGTCATATCAATGCGACACGACTGGCTAAGTTACATAAGGATGGTTATTTGAATCCGTTCGAATTATCATCTTATGATACTTGCCATTCATGTCTCAAAGGAAAAATGACCAAAGCCCCGTTTAGAGGACACGGAGAAAGAGTTACTGAACTCTTAGGACTAATACATAGTGATGTATGTGGTCCCATGTCTACGCATGCCAGGAACGGTTCTTCCTACTTCATTACATTCACTGACGATCTCTCTAGATACGGACATGCGTTTCTGATGAAACACAAGTCTGAAGCTTTTGAGAAATTCAGAGAATATAAGCACGAAGTAGAGAACCAAACGGGCAAAATTATTAAGATTCTTCGATCTGATCGAGGAGGCGAATACTTAAGGAGTGAGTTCCTAGATTATCTAAAAGAGAATGGGATTCTCTCTCAGCTTACTCCTCCTTATACACCACAGCACAACGGTGTATCGGAACGGAGGAATCGCACCCTATTAGATATGGTGCGCTCCATGATAAGTACAGCTGAGTTACCTATTTCCTTCTGGGGGTATGCGCTTGAGACAGCAGCATACATACTGAATAAAGTTCCTACCAAATCTGTGCCTACCACCCCATATGAGATATGGGAAGGGAAGAGACCATATCTTAATTTTGTTAAGATATGGGGTTGCCCGGTGATTGAATGATTTAACGTGCTTGCGCTTTCTAAAAGATAGATCAAAAATATTTGTAACCGCAATCAAGAACGGCGTCACTTGATAGCTAGCCGGTGAGTATGGGTCGGTCCACAGGGATGTTGTGAATCTCCTAATCGCTCTAACGAGTTAATTCCGAAGGGTGTTCGGAGTTGTTATTAAATCTAAAAACCTAAATTATCCTAGGGCAATTATCTAGATCTAAATCTTGCTAGGGTTAGGTTTAGGAATGGTTTGGAAATGTAAATAAATCTCAACGCTTTCTATACCCAGATTAGGATCTAAGAGGAGTTATGGTAATTATCAATAAAGGGGATTAGATCCATTCGGGAAGGTGTTCCTTCCTCTAGGTTCTTGTCCTTCCTTTAGAGATCCTTACCCTAACCTCCATGGAAAACGCGCGCAACTGAGCCTTTATACTACGGTATCACCGCTACCTCGAGGGATAGGGTGCCGTAGGGCGCAGTGTGTGCGTGTATGCATGGAGTCCTATAGATTCTATGTGATGGGTAAGAAAGGGATGAGAGATCTCATCTCTCAAAAGCCCTTCCCAAAGCTAACATCTAAGGCAAGGAATTAAAATCTAAACTAGAACAAGAAATTAAATTACTTACAGATGGATCCCTCCAATCCTCCATGCAGATTTGTCAGATCTGAATTTCTGAATTAAAGAGAGGCACCGATGCTCTCCAAAAGATTTCTAAATTTTATTCATTAAAGGGAGGCATGAGAAATTACAATGAGTAGAGTTCCTATTTATAGAGAATAGGAAACCCTAGGTTACAATTGATTTGCATGTCTACATTTACCAAAATATCCTTAGGAAGACCTAGTCAAAGTAGACTTCAAGCTTTGGTAAAATTTTATGTCTCTGTCTCTTTAAAGAAAGTATTGGGCCTTGGATCTTTGGGCTTCCTTATTATTTGGTTTTTTATTAAAATAGCTTCTATGTTTCTTCCAGATCTCCAGTGAATAATTGCGGTGGACTTTTAACCGTTCGCTTTGTAATCTTGGACCTTGCATTGCCTTGTACTTTGTGAATTTTATCTTTGATGTAGGCTTGATCAAGAGTCTTCTGTTTGTTGGTCAAAGTCCACTTTTGCATCGTCTTTTCATCGTTTTCACTGTTTTCTGTCCAAGAACCTGTAACCTGTAATATGTAGCAGACATACGTCAAAAGCACCTATTTATTTGTAAAATATATAAGAATGGGGAATATAATAATGCAATATAATGATATGAACAAATACCCCCAAACTTATCTTTTGCTCGTCCTCGAGCAATCTTATTTTTATTCACTAAAATCCTAACGGTATCACCGCTAGGATACCCTAATCTCCATGGAAAACGCGCGCAACTGAGCCTTTATACTACGGTATCACCGCTACCTCGAGGGATAGGGTGCCGTAGGGCGCAGTGTGTGCGTGTATGCATGGAGTCCTATAGATTCTATGTGATGGGTAAGAAAGGGATGAGAGATCTCATCTCTCAAAAGCCCTTCCCAAAGCTAACATCTAAGGCAAGGAATTAAAATCTAAACTAGAACAAGAAATTAAATTACTTACAGATGGATCCCTCCAATCTTCCATGCAGATTTGTCAGATCTGAATTTCTGAATTAAAGAGAGGCACCGATGCTCTCCAAAAGATTTCTAAATTTTATTCATTAAAGGGAGGCATGAGAAATTACAATGAGTAGAGTTCCTATTTATAGAGAATAGGAAACCCTAGGTTACAATTGATTTGCATGTCTACATTTACCAAAATATCCTTAGGAAGACCTAGTCAAAGTAGACTTCAAGCTTTGGTAAAATTTTATGTCTCTGTCTCTTTAAAGAAAGTATTGGGCCTTGGATCTTTGGGCTTCCTTATTATTTGGTTCTTTATTAAAATAGCTTCTATGTTTCTTCCAGATCTCCAGTGAATAATTGCGGTGGACTTTTAACCGTTCGCTTTGTAATCTTGGACCTTGCATTTCCTTGTACTTTGTGAATTTTATCTTTGATGTAGGCTTGATCAAGAGTCTTCTGTTTGTTGGTCAAAGTCCACTTTTGCATCGTCTTTTCATCGTTTTCACTGTTTTCTGTCCAAGAACCTGTAACCTGTAATATGTAGCAGACATACGTCAAAAACACCTGTTTATTTGTAAAATATATAAGAATGGGGAATATAATCATGCAATATTATGATATGAACACCTATCATGCTGCATCAAAACACAGCCGAGCCCCACTCGAGAAGCATCACAATAAACAACATAGCCGCCCGATCCAGAAGGTAAAGAAAGAACTGGTGCTGTCGTCAACCGAGTCTTCAACTGCTGAAAACTCTGCTCGCACGCTTCAGTCCATAGAAAAGGAATCCCCTTCCGGGTCAGTCCAGTCAGCGGTGCAGCGATACTCGAGAAATCCTTCTCAAAACGGCGATAATAACCAGCTAAGCCCAAAAAGCTGCGGACCTCCGTCACCGATACAGGTCTGGGCCAAAGCTGTACAGCCTCGATCTTCCTCGGGTCCACAAGAATACCATCACCAGTCACCACATGACTTAGGAAGTCAACTCTATTAAGCCAAAATGCGCACTTTGAGAATTTAGCATACAGCCGGTGCTCTCTCAATATCTGCAAAGTAATTCTCAAGTGCTGCTCATGCTCCTCATGACTCCTAGAGTAGACCAGTATGTCATCAATAAACACTATAAAGAACTGGTCGAGGAACGGCCTGAAAATCTGGTTCATCAGATCCATGAACGCTGCTGGCGCATTGGTGAGTCCGAACGACATCACCAAAAACTCATAATGCCCATAGCGCGTACGAAAAGCAGTCTTCGGAATGTCATCATTCCGAACCTGCAACTGATGATAACCCGAACGCAAATCAATCTTCGAAAAATGTTTCGCACCCTGGAGCTGATCAAATAAATCGTCAATGCGGGATAAAGGATACATGTTCCGCACCGTAACTCGGTTCAACTGACAATAATCCATACATAACCTCAAACTGCCGTCCTTCTTCTTGACGAACAGAACAGAAGCTCCCCACGGCGAAACACTCGGACGCACGAGTCCCAAAACAAGCAACTCTTGCAATTGATCTTTAAGCTCTCTAAGCTCTGCCGGAGCCATCCGATAAGGCGGTATAGAAATAGGCTCCGTGCCAGGAATCAGATCAATGCAAAACTCAATATCACGCTCTGGGTGCAACCCAGGTAACTCATCAGGAAAGACATCGGGAAACTCTCGCACGGTAGAAACCTGGTCCAACGACTCCACCGTACCTCCAGTATCATGAATGAAAGCCAAGAATCCCCGACATCCCCTCTTCAAAAGCCGACTAGCGCACAGAATAGAAACCAAACTGTCAGGGGCGGTACCACGGTCCCCCTGCACAACAAACACTGACTCGCCGGGAAAACAAAATCTAACTGTCTTCTCGCGGCAGTCCACGGACGCATAGCAAGTCGCTAGCCAGTCCATGCCCAACAGAACGTCGAAGTCCAACATCTCAAGAAGGATCAAGTCGACGGACAGATCTCTGTCTCCTAAACGGACAGCACATGATCGGAACACGTGCCGCGCAACAAACGACTCTCCCACAGGAGTAGTCACTACTAGCGGCTGATCCAGCAAACACGACTCTCTGCCTAACCTCGGCGCGAAGTGCGTAGAAACATACGAATGCATAGATCCCGGATCGAAAAGAACATGTGCATCAAAAGAACATAAGGAAAGGGTACCTGAAACCACAGCATTGGACGCCTGAGCGTCCTGGTGAGTCAAGGCAAAAACCCGTGCCTGCCCTCTACCAGCTACTGGCTGTCCTCTGCCTCTGCCACCTCGTCCTCTCGGCACAAAACCACCGCGACCACGACCTCTCTGAGTAAGAGTCTGACGCGGCGCAACAACAGGAATAAGAGGCAACGCCCTCTTAGGCGGAGAAGGTGGTAAGGTAACCTGCGGTACTGCTGTCCCTTTCTGACGCACCACAGTACAATTCCGAACAAGATGATGCAAACTGCCACAACCGAAGCATCCAAAAGACGGTCGCTGGCCCTCCTGGGAATAAGAACTGAATAACTGGCTACGTCCCACGTCTCTGCTACTCCCCGAGTCTGAAGGAACTCTGCCTCTGCGGACAAACCTCGGTCCCCATGCTGGTTCATCCGTACGAGTCCTCTTCGGTCCTGGAACAACCGATGACTCAGCTAGACGCTCCTCCACTAATAGGGCTGCATCGACAGCTGCCGCATACGTGTCGCAATGCTGAATGCTGATGGCTAGGAACAACTGGGTAAGCAGGCCTCGAACAAACCTCTTCACCCTCATCTCCTCAGTCGCCACTAGGTACGGAGCATACACCGACAGCTCAGTAAACAAAACATCATACTCCGACACCGTCATCCCCGGCGTCTGACGTAACGACTCAAATCTGCGCGCTCGCGCATCCCTGACGCTCGGTGGAAGAAAACGGGCAAGAAACGACGTCACAAACTCAGCCCAGGTCATAGGAGCAAGACCAGCGGCTCTGCCCCTCTCCAACGACTCACACCACTTCTGGGCCATACCCTCCAGCCGGAAACTCGCAAACTCTACCCATCTCACGTCGGAGCATCGGAGTGAGCGAAAAATCCTGGCCATCCGGTCTATGAACGACTGCGGATCCTCAGTAACATCTGTGCCAGTAAACACTGGAGGCCTCAGCCTCATGAACTCCGTCAGTGACACGGTAATAACCTTTGGAGCTGCAACTACGACTGCCGGATCAGTAGGTACAATCGTGGTCCCTTCAACGGGTGGAACAACAGCCAGCCCCTGCGCTCGAATGGCCTCTACTAAAGTCCCCACAATCAGGCGCAGATCCTGCATACCATCCCCAATAATATCAATGTGCTCCGGTACCACAGGTGTCTCGCCCTGGTCAACCCTCGCCTCAGACGAATCGACTCTGGCCTCGGCCCTCGCGGCCGTTCTCTGTGCCCTCGTAGTCTTCGGCGGCATATAGGCTGGAAATTGAAACAAGATTCGATAAGGAAATGGAAATCGAATCACAAAGATGTATATCAATCACGGAAGGAATTTCAATCAATAAGTCCTAAGGTCACTTAGGCGGAGTACCGTGTCGTAAGTATGCCGCGGAACATACACACGCTACGTCACTCTTCTTAAGCTACCTACTCCATCATACCAAGGTCATCTTACACTCCGAAAGGTAAAGACCTAGCGCTCTGATACCAACTTTGTCACGACCCAAATTTGGCCCGTAACCAGCATTTAAACTACGTAACGTCTAAAGGCGTACGCAACTTAAGTAAGCCGAAACCCAGAAATCTAAACCACCTAAAACTGGATCAACGGAGAAAACATTGTTTTAAACATTCGGAATTTTTCAAGTAAAAATCTTTAAGTTTAGTTTTCGTTCTTAAAAATTTCGGCAGCACCTCCTTTGTAAAAACTAACCCCGAAAACGGGTACAACATAGATAATAATAAAAGCATCCCAAACGGGAGCAAATCACGGCCAACGGCAGAGACAACCACCACAACATATATACGACGCCGAACCGAAGAAATATAAAAGGAAACTGCATAAAGAAGTAAAACTTTTCATCAAAACCGGCTCCCACGAGCACGGCACCCAAAGTCACCACAAAATAACACTGAATCCTCACAAGTCGTCTCTAAGTCATATACAACATAGTAGTAGATGGAGAATACTAGATCCAACAAAAAATATACAAAGTACAAACAGATAACCGCAACCCACCTAAAAGCAAGGCTTCACAGCCAACCGTAGCGGTATCCGCAAAAGTAGAGATGATAAGATGCCCTGCCGCGACTACTCAGAGGGTAAGTCCTGCACAACACTGTGGCACAACGGGGGTGAGTTGCTAACTCGTGAATAGTAAATAACATCATACAGTAATCGCAAGTATGCACGAACAGCGATCTATCTATCACAAGTAATCCGATAGCATAAGTATGATAAGTGAATATGCAACAATCATGTAAAGGTACATCATCAGGGTACTACAACTACATGAAACGATGCATATCAACATAATCCTGAGTGTGGGATGATATAATATAAAATCTCATACAAAAATCATCAGCATGGAAAAACACCAGTGTCCCTCACTGACACATAAAATCCCAAATCCTCAGGCACCGCATCCTCAGATCGGCCCTCACATCCTGTATGTCTCACGAAAACCTGAGTGTCAAACACCGACACTCGAAACATCATGAAACCCGTATCTAGCATCGACAAGTAAATCCTCATAACTCAGGCGCTGTCACCATGACTAGCCCTGACGATATGTCATACCTCACTCCGGTCGGTATCTCCATGATAACCGCCGAGTCCAAATACAATCACCGGTAGGTAGTGGTCCCACCGTCAGGCTTATCGTCTACACCACGAAATCACCACTCACCCCGGGGTACCATACCGGGTCCACCATGTACCCGCAGACGATGCGTCCCACTCCTCGAATCGGGTATCACAAGCCAAATCTCAAAACCGAGAAATCACATGGTGGACGCATCAAATATCATATCAAGAGAAACCGGGTTTTCAAACAATACATAGTTTTCTTGAAAATATCCCCCACGGTTCTCAAATCCATAAATCATATGAAATCCATATCTCAATGCGTAAAATCCATATAAAGCTGATATATGCAACATAAAACATCAATATGAGCATATAAAGGGAAAACCGCTCTTTAAATTGAATCTAGCTTTAAAACATATCATGCGGTTCCCAATTCCTTCGAAAATAAATGCAGTATCATATGAAGTGTACATCTAAGTGTAGCAGGGTTTAAGTATCTACATGTAATCAAGTACGACGGTGTACATGTCAATATGTATACATGATGTATAAGTAATTATGGCAAGATATAAGTGAAGTGGAATAAGGTTCACTACCTTAACTATTCCTGCCCAACGCAATATCACGTATGTATGTGTCCACAGTATTTCATATGCACAATAGAATAAGAGTTACTACTCCAATCATTCCTATCCATTATCATATCACATATGTAGGTGTTTGTGCGTGTCATGGCAATTACAGACGGTGTGGGTGTAGCATACAATTTAGTGCTCGTGCAACATGAACCTTCAGTAATGTGTTATATCTAAAGGTACGAGTCAAGTACAATAGATAATGCTATGCAATGACATTCATATGAAAGTAACTAATATGCAAATACATGCTGCTATCATATCATATTCGCCCCGACGCATAACGCCATACGGGCGATTTCCCCGTAGATGTTAAATCTACTCATAGATAGTCTCGAGCTATGAAAATCCGACCACCTGCTTCCCCTTGTCCGCAGCACCCGAAGTCCCTGCTTGCGAACGTAAAATTTCATAAATACAACACATAAGCTAAATATCCTATAATGACGAAAAGACAACGAAACGCGACGAAAACGCCCGGAAAATTACATTGCGCGCTTAGCGCATCTATCACGCACGATACCGGCCAAAACCCTAATTGGGGTCGCTAAACTACAAAACACCATGTCTGGACCCCGATCGTTCCGATCGCGCAACACAACAAAAAAATTACGAGGAATACACTGGATATAACCTCGCAACTACCAAACGAACCCTATGTCGGAAAAACACCGAAATCTAGTAAGCTACCTATCGCAATATATCGCACTAGATTCAAGATAACACAAATCTAACAATTACAAATACCTTAAAATAGCTTAACTAATCTATCTAAACCAATCCTATAGTTTTAACACTCGCTAATTATGTTTTAGCAAAAATCTAGTAAGCAATTTTGCTTAATTAAACAAAATGCTTATTAGCAAATTTTAAAACTTTCTACTAGATTAATCTTTTCCAAAACACAATTTAACACTTGAATTAAACACTAACCACTTAATCAAAATTTAACCCTAACATGAATTTCTTAAACCAAATATAATGAATTAATCATGAATTAAAAGCTAAACTAAGCACTTAATTAGTTAACTAAATTAGCTAGTTCAAGATTAAAGCAATTAATTATGGATTAAGGTAAGAAATTATACCTCCTCAAGAACACCAAAAAGAAATTAGATCCATCATTTTAGCCTCCAAAATCAAGCTTTGATGAAGATCCATGAAGGATTAGTGAAGGAAAAATGGTTTAATATTTATATAGGAATTTTTGGATTTATTTTTGGATTTCTTTTTGTGTTTTTGAAAGAAAAAGAGTGAGAAATGAGCTTGGAATTTTTTTTGGACAGAAATGGGGGGATGAGGGTCGGCCAAGGTGAGAGGGGGGGGGGGTTGTGTAATATTTTGTGAAGAAAAAGCAAGGAAAAAGAGTAATAAATGCTAATTAATGCATTTTGCCACCATTACACCCTTTTCTTTTATTTTTAAAAAGAAACCATCAGTCACCAAGAAAAATCTAGATATTTAAAAAGAACCTTCTAAAATAATTCTAGTGACAAAAATTAATTTATTCACAAAAGAAAAATTTTCCCGATTTACGTGCACAAAATACCGCTTAAAATAATATTTTATTCGGGAAAAAATCTATCTGAACCAAAACCTCCCAAATACTCCCAAAGTTCACGCACAAGCTTTATTTTGGCCAAATTAGGTGTCGGTAAGCTTATACGGTCGTTTGATCGAAATCGGGTTAAAACGGGAAAAACCGACAATTTTGCCCTAAAACAGGAAAATTCGCAAAACGATTTCTAAAACGCTACACAGGGCTGGTTTAGAGATTTACTGGTAAGTGTTACCGGTAGTTTCTCGACCTGTTATGAGCCTCGTATCGGCATGACATATCGGTTATTGGGGTCTGACGTTCACCACCCCTAGACTTGATATGCGACATATCAGACGAGGAGACCAGACTATACGGTAGTGTCACTGTCAGGATTTTTGCAGGAGTTGGAGAGGGCTTGCTTGCTGATCTTCTGATCGTTCAATACCCGGGTAGTCGTTATGTCCAGCTAGTATCGCTGACGGCTTGTGGGTGCTTGATATGGTCATCACCTACTGCCGGCGTATTGACGAGTCTTTAGAGTCCTACATAGAGGTTTTACTGGCTCAGGAAAAACGAAATAGGAGCGCATATGTGATATGTGCAAGACCGAGAATAATGCGTGTATGTGATACCGTATTCTATTCTCGCGATGTTTGTATCGATCGGTTATATGCGATATAACCAGGTTATCGAACCAAGGGTTGATTCGATAAGTCGATACGTTGGATGTTAGTCGGTTATATGTGATATAACCGGATTATTAAGTCAAGTGTTGATTTAATAATTTAGTGTATAATTCTATATGTTGTAAGTCCACGTTACCCGTCCCCGGTTCTTTGGGGTTGCGGAAATGGTGAAAAACGATTTTTCTTTGGGTGGTAACATGGTCTCAAAATACGGATTTTTGTTAAACAACTATCTAACAACCTAACTAGGAGTTTTACCTACTCGGTTAGGGGTTTATACCTTAACTTGAACTCCTTCTCTTCGACTCCTTGTGGTGGTCAGATGGTTCTCTCCTCGTCGTCTCCTTGTGCCGAAGATGGATCCACCTGAAAGCTTCAACCTTTGGTTCCAACCTCAATCTTGAGGAAACTAGAACACTTGGTTTGCTAGACCTTGTATACTAGGATGAGTAGAGAAGTGTTTTGGGTTTTATCTCTATGGTTTTTTCTTCTCAACACATGAGACAATAGAACCATGAACTAGAGAGAGAGAGCAAGAGGAAGAGGGAGAGCTTGAGGATGAGAGAAAATGAGAATGATAGAATGAGCAAGACTTTTCTCACCCTTGCTCTCATAATCCAAAATAATAATAATTGAGCATTATGTGATGGTTGTTATCATATCAAATGGCAATATCATTTCATGCATTAAATGCAATTTGTGAACAAACAAGCAAGCAAAGGTCAATGCCAAGAAATGATAGCCATTGTCATAATGATGGTCAACAAGTCCATCCTAGTCAACCGGTCAACTAAGTCAACAAAGTCAACCTTTCAACCCAACCATGGCACAATAATACTTAATTAATATTATCATTAATCATATTTCATATTCTCATTAGGGTTTAGCAAAAGTCAACAGTCAACAACCCTAATGAGAATCCTCTATCTCTGTCTCTGTCAACCGTTCATACACACCCGCATCCACGTTCCGAGGAACACGAATACAAACGAGATAAAACCAATCCCAAAACATACACTAGGATCTGGCTTAAACCAAACCCCGCTAGTGATAACTGCCCGAACACTAAACGTGCACAAGTGCACGGATGTGACCGAACCCTGTTGCAAAACCAGGCGACCTCTACTCTTTTGCCTAAAGGAGAATAGCTCTCTGTGTGGGACTCTAAAGATGTAAGTCGATGTACAACACCCCACGACTTGCGGGGAGGCGGAAATATGAAAAACGATCTTGTTCTTTGCTTAAACATCGACTAACCGCACGAATCGAAGCTAAACGATAACTAACATCAAACATAGAAGTTCTAAACTACTATGTGAAGGGATTATACCTAAAGAACCGTGTCCTTTGTCTTTATGAACTCCACCTCCTCCTCGGCCTTCTCCAAGTAGTAGACGATCCACCACGAGAGCTAAACTCCAAGCTTTGCCTCTAAACTTGAGGCAACTAGGTATCTTTAAGTGCTAATCAAAGTACCTAGATGAAATAGAGTATGGTTATGGATTAAGTAGTCTAACTAATCCTTGTACTCAACACATGAGAGGGGAGGATTAGGGTTTGAAGAGAGAGATCTTGAGGAGAGAGAAGGTAAGAATAATAATGAAATGAGAAAATGAGTTATCATAATATATATCAAGCATTTTATTTTATCAAGAAAAGAAAAGAAAAAGATTTACAACCATGCTTGATAAATATCTAATGGTGATTCACCTCCATGAGTCATTAAGCAATTATGAAGCATTAATGACATGGATGAATCATCCATATGACTCACTAATCTCATTTAATGTATATGCCACCTTAACCTCCTTAGTCACCATCTTCTAGAAGCTTCTCGCACAATTACGAGAACGCCCCTCCTATCCGTGAAAACACGGAAAAACTTTAGACTGTATAAATCCAATAACCGGATACTAGTAACTGTCTTAAACCAAAGCCGACTAGTAAAGACTATCCGAAAGTCGTACGTGCGTAAACACACGTATGCGTCCGAACCCTTGTCGTAAAACCATACAACCTTTATATCGTTTCGCCTGGAGTAGGGAAACTCTCTGCGTGGGACTCTAGAGACTCGACTACTACGCTGGCAGTGGGTTTAACCACAGACCGCAAGCGGCACTAGCTGTACGTAACGGTCCCCAGGTAGATGTCGATAAGAAGGCCGATGAGGAAACCCATCCGAACTCCTACTGAGTCGGATGTGACAATCTCCGTACAGTCCGGTCTGTTCGTCTAAGACTATCGCATATCGGGCCTAGGGGGCGGCAAGCGTCAGTCCCCTAATAGCGGTATAAGTCGTGTCGGAGCGAAGCCCATTACACCATGAGAAACTACTGGAACCTACCAGCAAATCTCGCTTGCCCTGGCCAGGGACTTTGCGTAATGGCTCTCTGACACAGCGCGATATCAACCCCCAATACCGGGAGAGACGAATCCTGTCTAACCGCCACTGCCTCCAAGTGCTCGGGACTGGACCCAACTGCTACCTGTTTGCACGAATCATTTGAGCCGTGGTAGGATAGCAATCTAAGAACAGTGGGACACACTCGAGGCGAAGTAGCAGTGTCAAGTCTGCGGACTATGCTGTACTCATGTCACCTGGGAACTGTTCACTGACGACTGGTATAAAACCAACCAACAGTTCCCTGTGAGTCCTGTCCGGTGTACCCGTAACCTAACGAGCACCTGCATACTATCTCTAGTACGACGTACTGACGGCTGTGGGACAGACCATCTCCCCAACTGGGATGAGAAGCGTACACACTAGTCTACTCCGGAGTATCGATGCCCTGTCTCGATAATCCAATGACTAGGGACCTGAATAAGGATGTGCTTGTAGACTACCCAGCCCCCACTAGTGTGACTGCCATCACAACGCTGGTAGTCAAGAAAGATCCTAAGAGCTCTATCAATACGTATACTCACATATTAAGATAGAAAAACCAAGCAGCATACTACCATGTTTAGCAAGACTGTTATATACATGTGAATATCCCAAGCTTCCATTAAGTAATATACAAACTAGTATGATACAATAATGGCCCCTAGGGCATATACACTAACAATCTCCCACTTGCACTAGGGCCATGTACTGGCATATCGAAGACCGATGATCTCGAGTAGCCTCTCGAACTGAATCTGAGGTAGGGCCTTCGTGAATGGATCAACAATGTTCTCTTCAGAAGCAACTCTCCGAACCTCAATCTCCTGACGATCAATGATCTCCCTGATCAGGTGATACCGCCTTAAGATGTGTCTGGACTTCTGATGGGACCTTGGTTCCTTCGCTAAAGCTATAGCTCCGTTGTTGTCGCAATACAGAGGTATTGGATCAACTATGGTAGGAACCACCTGAAGTTCTGTTAGGAACTTCTTCATCCAGACTGCTTCTTTTGCGGCATCGCAAGCAGCTATATACTCCGCTTCCATCGTCGAGTCAGCAACGGTGTCCTGCTTGGAGCTCTTCCAGCACACCGCCCCTCCATTGAGGGTAAAGACATAACCCGACATGGACTTGGAATCGTCCTTATCACTCTGGAAGCCGGAATCAGCAAAGGCCTCCAACCTGAGGTCATTTCCGCCGTAAACCAAGAACATCTCCTTAGTCCTTCTCAGGTACTTTAGAATGTTCTTTACTGCTATCCAGTGCTTCTCCCCTGGGTCTGACTGATACCGGCTTACCACGCTCAGTGCGTAAGCTACATCTGGTCTGGTGCACAACATCGCATACTTTATAGAGACTACCGCAGAAGCGTAGGGTATAATAGACATGCGTTCCCTTTCCAAATCAGTCTTGGGAGACATCTCTTTGGAGAGGGTGATTCCGTGACAAGCCGGTAGATTACCGCGCTTAGAATCTTCCATACTGAATCTTTTCAGTACAGTGTCGATATACCTGGACTGCGAAAGTCCCAACATCCTCTTAGATCTATCACGATAGATCCGGATCCCCAGAATGTAAGAGGCATCACCCAGGTCTTTCATGGAGAACCTGTGTGACAAGAATCCTTTGACAGATTGTAGTATAGGAATGTCATTTCCTATCAATAGAATGTCATCCACGTACAAGACGAGGAATACGACACTTCTGGCTACTACTTTACTATATATGCACGGTTCATCTGGATTTTTGATAAAGTCATATTCTTTGACTGTCTCATCAAAACAGATGTTCCAACTACGCGATGCCTGCTTTAGTCCATAAATGGACTTGAGCAGCTTGCATACTTTCCCGCTGCTCCCACTCTGATTGAAACCCTCTGGCTGATCCATATAGACGCACTCTTCTAAATTTCCATTCAGAAAAGCCGTCTTTACGTCCATCTGCCAGATTTCATAATCATGGAAGGCAGCAATAGCAAGAAGGACCCGAATGGATTTTAGCATAGCCACTGGAGAAAAAGTTTCGTCATAGTCCAAACCAGGTCTTTGACGAAAACCCTTTGCAACAAGTCTAGCCTTATAGGTTTCCACCTGTCCATCTACACCAATCTTTTTCTTGAAGATCCATTTGCATCCTATGGGTTTTACCCCATCTGGAGCAAAGTCCAAAGTCCATACTTTGTTGGTGTACATGGACTCCATTTCGGTCCGCATTGCATCTAGCCATCGTACCGAGTCGCCGCTCTGGATGGCCTGCTGGAAGTCAGTAGGTTCATCATCATCTATGATGCAATCCTCTCTATCCCCATCTATGAGAAAACCGTAGTATCTCTCAGGCGGATGAGACGGCCTACTACTCCTGCGGAGGGGTGCGGGAATGTCCTGTTCTTCTTGAACTTCTGGTTCTACCAAAATTTCAGTATTAGTTTGTGGTTCTGTAATTTCTTCCAGTTCTATTTCGCTCCCACTTGATTCCTTTTCTAAAAACTGATGTTCTAGAAAATGGGCATTACGAGAAACAAATACCTTTTGTTCCTCTGCGTAATAGAATAGATATCCCCTGGAGTTCTTTGGATATCCCACAAACTTACACTTTACTGATCGTGCCTCGAGCTTGTCCACATGCTTCTTTTTAACAAAAGCTGGACATCCCCAAATCTTTATATACTGTAGATGGGGTTTCTTCCCGCTTCACATCTGATATGGAGTGGTAGGCACAGTCTTGGTAGGTACCATGTTCAAAAGATATGCCGCTGATTCTAGCGCATAACCCCAGAAAGATCGCGGTAACTCAGCATTACTCATCATGGATCGTACCATATCCAATAGGGTTCGATTCCGTCTCTCCGATACACCGTTGTGCTGTGGAGTGTATGGAGGAGTAAGCTGAGAGAGAATTCCCTTCTCTTGTAGGTAACCTAGGAACTCGGCACTTAAGTATTCACCACCTCGATCAGATCTAAGTGTCTTGATACTTTTGCCGGTTTGGTTTTCTACCTCATTCTTATACTCTTGGAATTTCTCAAAAGCCTCGGATTTATGTTTCATCAGATAAATGAATCCGTATCTTGAGTAATCATCCGTGAAAGTAATGAAATAGGAAAAACCACCTCTTGCATGTGTAGACATTGGACCACATACATCGCTGTGTATGAGTCCTAAGAGCTCGCTCGCTCTTACTCCTTGTCCAGTAAATGAAGTCTTTGTCATCTTTCCTTTGAGACAAGATTGACAAGTGTCTTAAGTTTGATATTCGAACGAGTCCAAATATCCTTCTCTATGGAACTTAGTCAACCTTCTCTCATTGATGTGACCCAGTCTACAATGCCATACGAAAGATTTATTTAAATCTGGAGACTTTCTTTTTAGTGTGTTCTGGACATTGAAAATTTGGAGTTGGTTTAAAATATATATACCGTTATTTAGTGTACCGGACCCAATCAAACCATGATTAAGGTGGATTTTAACAACATCTCTTACAAACGTGAAATCATAACCTTTATTTGATAACAAGGAAACTGATATGATATTACACGTTAAGCTTGGTACAAAAAAACAGTTATGTAAAACCAAAATGTGTCCACTCGTCAATCCTAGGTGATAATCCCCGACGGACGCAGCTCCCACGCTAGCTCCGTTAGCAACCTTTAGGGTCATATCACCTTCCTTCAGCACTCTACGGTTTCTCAGTGCCTGCAATGAATTGCAAATATGAGATCCTGATCCGGTATCCAATACCCAGGAAGTAGAGTTGATCGACAGACAATTCTCAATTACAAACACACCTGAAGTCGAAGCCACAGCTTGCTTCGGTTCCTGGTTCTTGGCGTTCCACGCCTTGCAATCCTTCTTCCAGTGCCCTTTCCTGTGACAATGGAAGCACTCATCCTGGCCAACTACCGGTACCGCAAACTTTTTCTTTCCCTTCCCTCCCACCTTACTTACACCTCCTCTAGGTCTGGGGGCGGCCTTCTTCTTCCTTCCTTTGGCCCTAGCCTTGGACCCGGAAGAAGATGCACCGCTAACAAACATAGCGGGTGTTTCCCTTTCTTTCTGCAAGGTGCCCTCTGCACTCCTTAACATGTTCAGGAGTTCCGGAAGTTCAACTTCTTTTCTTTGAATGTTGAAGTTCAGGATAAACTGGGCGTAGGTGGAAGGAAGGGACTGGAGAATAAGGTTTGTATAGAGCTCATTATCCAAAGTCGTCCCAAGGTCTGCGAGCTCTTCTATATAGCCGATCATCTTTAGGACATTTTCTCCTACCGATGACCCGACAGCCAACCTCGCTCGAAACAAGTTCTTTGAGGTCTCGTATCTTGCTACACGAGATTGCTCTCCATAAAGTTCCTTTGTATTGAGAAATATGGCGTCTAGTTCCATATCCTCGTGCCTCCTCTGATGTTCATTGTTCATCGTGGCAAGCACGATGCACTTGGCTTTCGCGCAATCGAAATCCCAGGTTTTGCGGATTTCCTTATCCGCATTACTAGATTTCGGACCAGGGACAGCAGGTGCCGTAGCGGTGAGGACGTACCCCAATTTGTCATAGGTCAAAGCCATTTTGACATTCCGCAGCCAATCTTTATAGTTTGGCCCTGTCAGTATATTTTTCTCTAAAAGTAACTTATGTCCAGTCATTTTCAGGGTCGCTGCAATTAGGAGAGAGAGAAGAAAACTCTTTAGCATGATGCTCTTGCAAGTTTAGAGTGGTTTTTAGTTTATCTAAACTGGATGGCTCCCACTGTTTCTCGAATCCTTCTTCAAACCATAAAAGAAGAATTAGCCAGGACTATTCTCACAGTACAATTCTTGCCTAACCGTTCAGCCAGGCTAGTGTCGATACTTCGAGGGAGGTTTTCCAACGCTTTCGCGAAGTTCCTTAATTAAAGAACCTCTTTTCTCTGGGGGCGTAACCCCGCTGACACTTTTCTTGACACCTACTTGGTTTATAGCATTGATCGTTAAGTAACGAATATCCTGATAAGTAGAATATACTCACAGTAGGATCGGGATCCAAATATCATCGTATGATAATGTTGAAGGAATGCTACCAACATTCATCAAACTCCAAATGGTATGCATCTCTTTGCAAATTTCAGTTTCTTTAGAAATTCCCGATATATGTTTTTGCCCCATGCTCTTATGACCTTGGCGTTAGGTCAAAATGTCATAAGTCACATGTCAAGTTCTACCCATCATTATCTTGTCAATTTGAACCCATCCGTATATATCCTTGACGTTCGGCCAAAATGATAATACGACTGTCCCAAACTAACTCATCTATCTATGCAACAAATGAATATCCAGTAGCTACCAAACACCATGCCTTGGCGTTAGGTCAAAATACATAGCTTGAATACTGCTGAATACCCAGATGAAATGACGGAGGGCTACGAATGGTTTTGGCGAAACCGTGAACGTAGTGAACTTGATATAACCGAAGGAATCTGATAGCTTTTAAAAGGAGTGGTTAAAGCTCCGTATTTAAAAATATCTGTTTTTAAAATTAACCGAGTGGTTTCTTTTAAATTGTTCCAACGATTAAACTTTTTGGTTTATTTTCTTTGCATTATAAATAATGCGTCCCATCATTAACCTATCATTGCAGAAAACAACGAAAATACAACGTTCTCTTATGCCATCCGCATTCGCCACGGGGTCCCGTCATCACCCGTTAGGTTACTTAACTAACGACAGAGCGGGGGCTGGGCTAGCGCGGGTGTAAAACATAAGTGACTTCTAAATAGCTATCATATATAGATATTGTACATTCGTCAGACGCAATAATAGGCATTCCAGATCACAGATGAACTTAATTGGATTTGAAAGCAATCCGTGTTTGTTTTGAGCCTGCAACAAAAGACGGATTACACAGTTGTGATGAATAGCCATTACCCCACCCAAGACCCCAACGGGTACGGCAAACTACCCACCCGGCAGTTTGTGCACCCCACCTTGGGTCTGTCCTAGGAGCAAAAAACAGTAAAATGAAATAATACAACGGTGGCTACAACCGCAACCTGGATGTGCCCCGCAAAATAATATTACAACAAATTACATTTACATCAAATGAATTAAATAATAACCCATCACATAACCCCGGCTAAACATCACAACAGTCTAATACAGTTCATATACACAAACAGATAAAATCCATTACAAAATATGCAACCCCCTGCCAACCGACATACTAGCAGTTAGGGGAGGTTTACGAAAACATTATACAAACACAGATATAATCCAACAAGCAAATACCGTATAATATCGATCGATTAAACACATTTAATTTTGCTCCAATACTTCTCTGTAAATCTGAAACCTGAGCAAAAATTAAAAAATTCCAGAAAATACCAAATATCACAGAGAACCAACACAGGAAATTTGAGCTGGTGAATCGGCAACTCGGCGGCGGAATCGCGGCAGATCGGGGGGATTCGCCGCGGTTCCGTGGCGCTTTAGCCGATTCATGATCCTAGTTTTCTTGGGTGTTCTAATACTATCATTTAGGGCTTTCTGAAGGTCCCTGAAAAATTTTTGGACCTCATTTAAAAATCGACTGCAACTCATGATATCGGGGGTTTTCCGGTTTTGTTTTTTCCGTTCGAAATTCATACAATTTTGCAAGTGAGTTAATTATTGTTTAGCGAGGCTCTGATACCACTGTAAGTCGATGTACAACACCCCACGACTTGCGGGGAGGCGGAAATATGAAAAACGATCTTGTTCTTTGCTTAAACATTGAATAACCGCACGAATCGAAGCTAAACGATAACTAACATCAAACATAGAAGTTCTAAACTACTATGTGAAAGGATTATACCTAAAGAACCGTGTCCTTCGTCTTTACGAACTCCACCTCCTCCTCGGCCTTCTCCAAGTAGTAGACGATCCACCATGAGAGCTAAACTCCAAACTTTTCCTCTAAACTTGAGGCATATAGGTATCTTTAAGTGCTAATCAAAGTACCTAGATGAAATAGAGTATGGTTATGGATTAAGTAGTCTAACTAATCCTTGTACTCAACACATGAGAGGGGAGAATTAGGGTTTGAAGAGAGAGAGCTTGAGGAGAGAGAAGGTAAGAATAATAATGAAATGAGAAAATGAGTTATCATAATATATATCAAGCATTTTATTTTATCAAGAAAAGAAAAGAAAATGATTTACAACCATGCTTGATAAATATCTAATGGTGATTCACCTCCATGAGTCATTAAGCAATTATGAAGCATTAATGACATGGATGAATCATCCATATGACTCACTAATCTCATTTAATGTATATGCCACCTTAACCTCCTTAGTCACCATCTTCTAGAAGCTTCTCGCACAATTACGAGAACGCCCCTCCTATCCGTGAAAACACGGAAAATTTTTAGACTGTATAAATCCAATAACCGGATACTAGTAACTGGCTTAAACCAAAGCCGACTAGTAAAAACTGTCCGAAAGTCGTACGTGCGTAAACACACGTATGCGTCCGAACCCTTGTCGTAAAACCATACGACCTCTATATCGTTTCGCCTGGAGTAGGGAAACTCTCTGCGTGGGACTCTAGAGACTCGACTACTACGCTGGCAGTGGGTTTAACCACAGACCGCAAGCGGCACTAGCTGTACGTAACGGTCCCCAGGTAGATGTCGATAAGAAGGCCGATGAGGAAACCCATCCGAACTCCTACTGAGTCTGATGTGACCATCTCCGTACAGTCTGGTCTGTTCATCTAAGACTATCGCATATCGGGCCTAGGGGGGCGGCAAGCGTCAGTCCCCTAATAGCGCTATAAGTCATGTCGGAGCGAAGCCCATTACACCCTGAGAAACTACTGGAACCTACCAGCAAATCTCGCTTGCCCTGGCCAAGGACTTTGCGTAATGGCTCTCTGACACAGCGCGATATCAACCCCCAATACCGGGAGAGATGAATCCTGTCTAACCGCCACTGCCTCCAAGTGCTGGGGACTGCACCCAACTGCTACCTGTTTGCACGACTCATTTGAGCCGTGGTAGGGTAGAAATCTAAGAACAGTGGGACACACTCGAGGCGAAGTAGCAGTGTCAAGTCTGCGAACTATGCTGTACTCATGTCACCTGGGAACTGTTCACTGACGACTGGTATAAAACCAACCAACAGTTCCCTGTGAGTCCTGTTGTTCATATCAGATTTTTGCATTTTCATACCGCCCAATTTTTATCACATTGCTTAACAGTAGGTACTCTTGAGCCGTGTTTGCTAGTCAATTGCAGGATACAGGTTCTCGGCTCTAAACGGTGAAATTCATGGAAAAACACAACAAATTCCGGTTTCCTGCCAACCACAGATAAAACACGGATCTCCGCTCTTTATCCGTCTGTTGCTACACACAAGTTTGAGAGACAAAATGTCAAATCAATGTCGTTTTCATGCACAAGGCTCAATGGCAACACAAGATCCAAGAAATCTACGCGGAGCTCGAGAAAATCGTGACAAAAGATCCACATCACATCACCTTTTGTTCAACAGAAATTCTGGAAAAATCGTGAAGAAAATCTGAGAAAATACATATACCAGAATAAAGTACAAAGAAAACCAGGGAAACACAGAAAATTGGAGGCCCCAACTCCTCCATACGGCCGCGGAACCGCGGCCAATGGGGGGTCTAGGCCGCGGTTCCGCGGCCATACTGGCGCCGCATCTGTCCAGTCTTCAGGGGTAGTTTTGACATTTCATGTAGAGGCAGAATTTTGCCCTAGGTTTTCATTCTCCAGCCTATAAATAGTCCAGAACTTGTGAACCCAAGGGGTGCATAATCTTGTATTTTTCTAGGGTTAGAATACTTGTTTCTTCTTCCTTAACTCATCTCTTCTCCATTAAAAATCTTGTAGTGAGCTTTTGTGAGTGAAGAATGATGAATAAAGAAAATCCGTTTACTTATCATGTTTGTCTTGTTCTTTTATAATTGCTTGTAATCTTAATTTGTTAACTTAGTTCTTGTTATTTCTTGTTGTTTCTTTCTTTTCTCTTTTCCTTTATCATTAAAACAACCATGATGCTTACGCTTGATCCTTGCCAAGGTGAGGTCGCAAATAGCTAGTTGTTATCTTCTAATCTTCTTCTTTCTATCTTCCTCTTTGTTTTGTTTTCTTTTCATTATGAAGTGTGAGTAGTTTCATACTTGTTAGGGTAGGATAAGGGAAGTTTGAGAGAAGGAAATCTCTCTCACTCTTTCCTTGCCCAACATCTTAAAATCGACTCCCGTTAATTGAACCACAATCCGCTCCTTACGGCACCCTATCCTACATGATAGCGGTGATTCCGTAGTGAGACCGGTTGTGGTTGAATTATTCGGAGGTTATGGCTAAGAGCCAAGAACGGACGGACAAGCACCAAAAGGAAGAACTTATGCGTTGGAAAGCCTAGCTTATACTCGCAAGTTCCTTCCTAGTCGTGCTAATCCCCGTTGTTGCCGATTACCGTAACACCGATATTAAGATTGGCAACGAAAGAGGTGAGCGACTCCTAACTCAAACTAACCTAATCCTAACCCTAACAAGCTCTCTTTACATATCACTTTAACACTTAGTTAATCACAACAAAATCTGGAAAACTGGACTTAACTCGTTAAAGCACATAGAAAAAGATTCCCATCTCCCTGCGGACGACCCGTACTCAACCAGCTAGCTACAAGCGAAACCGTCTTGATTGCGGTAATTAACTAAACTTGAACACGCAGAATCCCTACAATCAAATGGCGCCGTTGCCGGGGAGACGGTGGTTTATTTCTTTGTGTAATTTCGGGTTAACTTGTGAATATAAATATAACCGAAAAACAAAAAAAATATATACTTTGTAAAAAAATCATTTTGTTATTTTTGATTAGTTTTTGTGCAAGTGTGCAGGATAATACGGAGTTCGAGTTCAGTGCCAAAGACGTGGGAAGATAGACCCACATTTCGCGGCTACACCGCGACGGATCAAAACGAAGCAAACGGTCTACTGTACAAATCTGGAGCAGTTACAGTGAGCAAATCAAGATTCAGCAAATCCAGACAAGAAGAGGACAGCCAAGTGAACACCTACAAGAAAAATGATGCTCCGAAGGCACCTTCAAGCCACGGAACCGCGGCATTATCACACTAAGGCCGCGGAACCGCGGCGGTTTGAGGGTTTCAGGAGCCCAAATTTTGGGTAATTCTCTCTCTCCTCTCTCCCACTCCTCTGGACTCCAATAAACTGTGTTTTCTGCAGCATTCTTTGCGCAAACTCTCTTCCCCCTTCCAATAAACTGTTCTTGTGCAGGATTCTTTGCGCCGCGCTAAAAATAAAAATTGTTTGCAGTTGATTTGTTATCGCTTTGCATTCATTAATACGGACTTAAGGGGCTTGAAACCAATTCAGATTGGGTGGGGATTTCATCACCCTTCCCAGGACCCCAAAAATCACAAAAAGCATATGCATTGACCATTGTTAAATTAAAAAATACTAGACTCAGCCCTAAGGACTTCGCGCTCAATAGGACAGAGGACTAGTTACAGGCATCGGCCGTTTATCCTATCTGACTTTTGCGGTGCCTAGGCAAGTGTGACGAAGGCAAGTGGTTATTTAATTAAGGAACTTCGCGAAAGCGTTGGATAACCTCCCACTTACCTGGCACTTATCTGGCCGCATTAGATGGAGAAGAGGCGGTTTGAGGTCCTTTTTCTAGCCCTCTGGAACAGTTAGGAGCTGTCTAGTAGACCTAGGTGACCCTAAATCTAGGTGAGATTGTGCATATCTTATTTGTGATTGCTTAAAGCCGTAAGTCCGTACATATTTCTGTAAAGCTCTTTCTAAAAAAAAAGGAAAAAATCAAAAACTTTTATAAAAACTTGCCCTTTGTCGCCAAATCCATTTTTCACCAACCACCCATCGTTCTCTCCATTGACGTTTTCTTACCTTCTCCTTCTCCGTTTTGACTATACTAAACTCGTTTAGTGTATGTCCGCTTGGACTCGGGACACTAGCGCCCGTCTCGTCCGCGTTACGTTAGTCGCTACCGACTACGCGATCGACTCCGAAGTCGAAACTCCGTCCACTCCTCTTTCACCCTTACCTTTGCTGGCCAACTCCGACGTTGACCGGAATTCTGTTCATACATCTTCACCTTCACCTTCACCTTCACCAACCTCTTCTTCCGCGATGTCAGGATTTAATCCGAACATCTCTTTGACTACCCCTGGATTGGCTCCACCTCCTACAGAGACCAATATCCCACCACCACCGCCTGTTGTAGCGCCGCAGCGAATCGCGCTCCAGGATCGTTTCTATCCCATCCGTTCTGCACTTCCCACCTGCCTTTCTCTTCCACCGGCCAATGGGGACAACTTTGAAATTAAGCCCCACTTCATCAACATGCTTCCACGATTTCATGGGCTTGAATCTGAAGATGCCTATATCTTCATCAATAAATTTCAAAACGTTTGTGCCATGATGAAAACCACCCAGCTGTCGGACGATGCTATACGTCTACGGGTCATTCCGTTCACTTTATGCGATCTTGCTGAAAAATGGCTGTATAGCACCGCTTCCTACTCAATAACCAGCTGGGACGAGTTTGTTAAAGCGTTTCTAAAAAAATTCTATCCGAATCATAAAACCGCAAGGATTCGAAATGAAATCAACCAATTCTCCTAGCTTCCTTCTGAACCCTTCTGGAAGTGCTTTGACCGGTACAAAGACCTTCTTATTCAGTGTCCTCACCACGGTATAGAGAAATGGCAACTTTGCCAAACCTTATACGAGGGCCTGAACCCAGCAACGAAGCAGTTGTTGGAAACCATCTGTCAGGGCCACTTCCTATCGAAATCTGACGAGGAAGCGTGGCAGTTCTTTGACGACCTTGCGGAGCAAACGCTACAATGGGAGAGCACCAGACCGACTTCTTCTTCTTCTACCTCCACTTCTACCGGTCAGTCTAGGGTAGGAATTCACCAACTTGATGTCTCTATTGCGATGAAAGCTGAAATGGCTGCAATAACAAGAAAGCTTGAAGCAATAGAGAGCAAATTTTCTTCTCCTGCTCCTGCCCCTGTTCTCCCCCTTCGTACCATTTGCGCTTGTTGTTCCAATCCTTCTCACTTGACTGAAGAGTGTCCTTACAATCCACCATCGCAAGGACAGGATCAGGTTAATGCTGTATTCCAGCAAAGACCGAGGAATGATCCATACTCTTCCACTTACAATCCCGGTTGGAGGAACCACCCCAATTTCGCCTAGAATCAGAATCAGAATCAATTCCAAGGCAACAATTTCCAAAGGGCCCCTCCGCCGCAACAACAAGCGCAACAACAAACTCAGTTTCAGCAGCCCTTCCAACCCCAACCTTTTCAAAATCAGACGAACAACTTTGCACCCAACAATTCTTTTCCACCAAACAACTTTGTTCCGTCAAACAACGATAAGGTTTCCTCGCTCGAACGAAGTCTGGAGGCGTTCGTTAAACAATCGATTCAGTCCACCGCCAACATCCAGTCTTCCATTCAGCCCTTAGTACAACACAATGCCGCTCACGGGCAAAGCATCAAGACCATCGAGGCCCAGATTGCACAGCTGAATGCGGCCTTAAGCGAGCGATAGAAGGGGAAGCTCCCGTCCCAGCAACTCCCAAATCCCGGTCATCCACATAATGCACATGTTGCTCTTGAACAACAGAACCATAATGTGAGTGCCGTGACCACACTGAGATCGGGAAGGATGCTGCAAAACAACATCGGCACACGGATCAACGATGACACCCCGGCCACTTCTTCTTCTTCTTCTTCTTCTTCTTCTTCTTATGCTTCTTCGTCTTCTGAGCCTATTCTCCGTTCTTCACAAGGCTCTCCTTCCTCTTCTTCTGCTCCAAATGGACCCACTTCTCACTCCACGAAAACACCTATTCTGGGATCCGTTCTAACTCCACAATCTCCTCCTCCAGCATTAGACTCAACCAATTTTAAAAATGTTCCATTTCCAAACCGGTTGAGGTCTAATAAACAAAATCCTCAAATGGAGAAGATTCTGGAGTTATTTAAGCAGGTTAACATTAACATTCCTCTTTTAGATGCTGTCCAACAAGTCCCGTCCTACGCGAAAATCCTAAAGGACTTGTGCACGAAAAAGAGGAAGTCTGTAGCGCCTTGAAAAGTCGTTTTGGTTTTTTCCTGAAAATCGGTGAAAATTCGGTATTTTTCCGAAAACCGTCTTTCTCGTTATTTTGCAGTTTAGGACTAATTATACCTAAAATGGATAGGTAATTGCTTTTTTTTAGTAGCTAATGCGTTACTTATGAAATTCTGGTCGTTTAAAAATTTTCCCTAATTTTTCAATTTTTTTATATTATTTTAAGCCGGTAAGAAAATACATTAAATTAGCGATAAATAAAAATTTTTCTGGGCTAATTTTAATCATTAAAATTATGTTAATTAAAATCTAGTTGTAACATAAATTTTTAGTATTTTATTTTGATTTTTAACTAATTTTTATTATAGAAAACGAAATTTATTGAATTTTAAGCTAAAACTTGCAATTTTGGACTTGTAGGGGGTCTTTTTGCATAAAACTTCTTTTGTAAACCCCTCTCTCTCTTCCCTCAGCCCTAGGCCAGCCCCACCATGATCAGGTCCAGAATTTTGATTGCCTCACTTTGACTTTATCTTTTGTGAATGAATTGTTTTGGTTAGGATTAAAATATAGTAATGTAGGTATGGGTTTTGAGTGCATGTGAGAGCTTTGACTTTAGTCTTTCCAACTCCAATTCCTCACTTTCCACTCCCCTCTCCCTCTCCTGGCCGAGACCTGCTCCCCCCCCATTTGCATTATTTTCCTTCTATTTTTTCTCTCATTTTCTTCAAAAATAGCATCAAAATTCAATAAAAATCAACAAATCCTTTACAATTTCAAAGCAAAACCTTATTCCCTCTCTTCTCAAACCCAAATTGGCTCAAATCTTGGAGAAAGATGGCATCTTGGGAGGTTTTAGCAACATAGGGATTGATCTTTTGAGGTATAATTTCTAATCAAATGGTTAAATTGTAGTTTAAAGTGTGCTAATTGAACTTTGAAAATTGTTTTAGTGTTAATTTTAGTGTTAATTGCATACTAGTTTTTTTTAAAGTTTGTGGTTTGAAATTAATTTAGGGTTTAGATCACCATTAAGAGATTAATTAAGCTATTTTTTTATCTAGTTATTTTGTTAGCTTAATCTAAGTGGTTAAATTGCTAATTGGGCTAAAATCTAGTGTTAATTTAGTGTTAGATTCTAATCTAGTTTTTAAAGATTTATGGTTAGAGTTAAACTAGGGTTTTTTGGAACCATTATTTAAGTTAATTAAAGCTAATTATAAATCTAGTTAATTACTAAACCAATCTTTAAGGTTACTTTGCTTAAGTGGCTTCTTATTAAGCTACTCTATGTTAAACTTGTGTGAAATTTTCATTAAGTTTGCAAATTACCAAATTCAAGAAGAGGTTTGTGTATGGAATGTGGGTTTTGTAGCATGGTACATAAGTTAAAATTGTGTTTTTGGTGGCTAACTAGTTGTGTGGAATTGATGGTTGTGTTGGACCGTGATAACTTTGCCGCTTTTGTCGATGTTTGCACCAAATTGCTATTCTAGCTTACTAGTTTGTACTAAAGTGTTGTGATGATTTAACTGCGATGTCTTGATGACATTTTTGAGTTATCCTATGACGTTTAGGATGCGTGAGTGCGGATTTTTGAGTAGTCGGGTTTTAGTTTTGCCGGGCGACCAAATCTGCGATTTTTGGCAGTTTTTGCGATTTTCGCGTGTGTTATGCGCACTTTGTGCACGTTGTACCTAGCTAGTGAACATTAGTAGTTTCGTTTGGGTTTTGCGTCGTTCTTGATATGTAACCTTATGTTTGGTATTGATGTAAATTCCAGGTTCGGTCGCGGAGACGTCAAACGCGGCACGAAAGGGGAAAGTGGTGATTGGACGTAACTAGCTAGGGATTCCGGTGAGTAGATGTAACATCTACGGGGGACTATCGTTGGATGGCGCAAGCCGCCCGATAGTTTTAGTAACTTAAAAGATTCTTAGTAATGTTAGTAATTAGGGGTGTAATACTTGTATGATTATTTGCTACATTCATGCCCTATATTAACATACCTATACGAAACCATTTTATAGGACACCTGCACCATTGCCAGGGTTTTTATATGCAGCACGAGCACTATTCATGCTTACACACACATCCTGGTAATTTCCATGCCACCACACTAGATAACCTTTAAATTGAAACCTTTTACTAATTGATGCTTAAACCTGTGCTATTGCCTTTAATTCCTTAAAATGAAATCGTAGGATTGCTATTCATGTGCATGTACCTCATCATATTATTTATTCATGCTTAGTCTATTAATCATACATCGTAGCTTAATTATTGATACCATATGCATTCATCACCATTGACATATACACTTATGAGGATTTCTTGAGATTTTATGATATTTCTGGATTTCGGGGGAAAGCCGCAAAATTTCTAAACTTATTATATTTTTTTAAAATATGTAAATTGCGGTTTTCTAGTGATGTAAGTGTCATCCACCATGAGTTTGCGGTGGTTTTCGAGATCCGTGTCGAGGAGTGGAGGAACCGTCACGGGTACATGGTGGGCCCGATAAGGTACCCCGGGGCAAGAGGAATGTAGTGTTGACGTTGAGCCTGGCAGGGGACGGATTACCTACCGGTGACTGTTTGGGACGGCGGATATCCAGGGGATACCGACCGTGGCCGCTAGATGATGAGATATTGATATTTGAGATGGGTCAGCCGGACGGCTGAGGCCAGAGATACATTGATATGAGATTTGAGACAGTTTTGAGGTGTCGATGCTGGACACAGGTTCTTGTTGATTCTATTGGTATTGTGCTGGTATTTCAAAAGACATTCTTAAAGGGAAAAAACATGATTTCTTATACTTACACATTCAGATCACGAGTTGATTCGCATTGCATTCATACCTGCTAGTATATCCATATTGCATACATACTTGCCATTATGTCCTGCCTTACCTGTATTTAGATGCTAGGATGCTTGTGTGCATGCATTCGATAGCCTGTGTAGATGTTATTTATTACCTACGAGTTGGCAACTCACCCCCGTTGTGCCATAGCCTTTTGCAGGTCCGCTCCGTCAGTACAGTAGCGGCGGGTGCGCTTGCTTCTTTTGCCTGGACTCGAGGTTTTGCTCATAGGTGGGTTATGTTATTATTTTTGTACCACCTTGTAAATTCTTTGTATCTAGTGTACTCCATCTACTGTTTCTACCAGTATTATTGTATATTGACCTAGAGATGAGACTGTGAGGTTTGTGGACTTTTATGCTGTATTTTGGGGTCGAGCTCACTTGAGTCGACATGATGTTTTTCTTATGCTTCATTATGATTATTTCGCATGTTGTTGCTTTATATTGCGTGGGATTTATGACCGCCTTGTGGCGAAGAGCTAGCTCCCGCTTGGGGATGCCTTATTTGTTGGATTCATATATATTCTTGTTGTACCCATTTTGGGGGCCAGTATTTACAAAGGAGACTCTGCCGAAATTTTCGGAAAAATTGATATTGTTTTTAAAGAGGTTTTATATGACTTATTTGATAACTCGTTTTCAATTGATTGGGTTTTCTTCACTCTTTTGCTTATTTGGTTTTGGTTTCTGGGCTTTGGCTTACTTATTTTACGGACGTCTTGAGACGTTTCGTAACCTAAGTGCCAGTCACGTTCCGTACCCTGCGGGTCGTGACAAAGTTGGTATCAGAGCGATAGGTTTTACCTTTTTGAGTGTAGGATGACCCTTGGTAGATGGAGTAAGTGACTTAAGTAGGGTAACGTAGCGTGTGTATGTCCGCGGCATACTTGCGATACGGTACTCCGCCTAAGTGACTTTAGGATACTTTCTTGAAATTCCTTCTTCAATTCCGTGTATCCTATGATTCTTTTGCACTGTTCTTATTATCCTTTTTCTGTACCAGCCACTATGCCGCCAAAGGCTACGAGAGCGCAGAGGGCTGCCGCCCGTGATGATATCCGAGCAGGCTCGTCCGAGACGAGGACTGAGCAGGGTGGTATACCTATGCCTCAGGGACTGACTGATCCGCATTCCCCAGGTCGCATGGATAGGCTTGAGTCCGGTATGGAGGAGCTGCGACAGATGATGGGAGGCATGCAGGAGTTACGACAGATGGTGGAATCGTTAGTAGAGGTCAATCGAGCACAGAGATCGGATATTACTCCCCCCTGCGGTCGTTTCGAGACCGAGTCGGATTCGCACTGATATGTTAGCACCTAGGGGGTTCGCAGAGGCCGTGGTGGATTCTTTAGGGGCCAGTTATATCGCCTTCACCCATACGATCAGCAGCCATGGTTAGGATGTTTTTGGTGTGGTAGCCTGCATCATCGTAACAGAGACTGTCCGGCGAGACGACAGGGAGAGGCGACAGTTCCACATGTGACCCTGCCACCATCACCACCCCCTCCTCAGAGAGCCCTACTTCCTACCACCGGCGATGCTCTACGCCAGTTAGGTGCACCCAGAGGCCGTGGACGCGGCGGTCCTATTCAGAGAGGACGAGGAGGCAGAGGCCGAGGTCGAGGTCAGCCCGCTATCGGTGGAGGACAGGCCCGAGTATTTGCTTTGACACCGCAGGATGCGCAGGCATCCAATGCCGTTGGGACAGGTACCTTGCCAGTTTGTTCATTTGACGCACGGGTATTATTTGACCCAGGTTCCACACATTCGTACGTCTCTACACACTTTGCACCGATGTTGGGCCGTGAGTCGTCGTCGTTAGATCATCCGCTTGTTGTTAGTACTCCGGTAGGCGAGTCGTTTGTCGCTCGTTTTGTTTTTCGATTGTGTTCCGTTCGTATCGGGGAGAGGGATTCATCGGTTGATTTGATTCTCCTCGATATGTTGGACTTTGATGTGCTTCTGGGCATGGATTGGTTAGCCACTTGTTATGCTTCGGTGGACTGCCGTGAGAAGGCAGTCATATTTAGCTTTCCGGGAGAGCCAGTCCTTGTTATTCGGGGAGACCGCAGTGTCACCCTTCCCAGCTTAATTTCGTCTCTTCGCGCTGGTCAGCTCTTGCAGAAGGGATGTCAGGGATTCTTAGCGTATATTTATGATACTCGAGCTGCAGAGGTTCCGTTAGACCGGGTCCCGGTAGTTTGTGAGTTCCCTGATGTTTTCCCTGATGAGCTACCCGGGCTACCGCCTGAGCGCGATGTTGAGTTCTGCATTGATTTGATTCCCGGCTCGGGGCTTATTTCTATACCGCCTTATCGGATGGCCCCGGCAGAGCTTCGAGAGCTGAAGGATCAGTTGTAGGATTTGTTAGATAAGGGGCTTATTCGATCGAGTGTTTCTCCGTGGGGTGCTCCGGTCCTGTTTGTCAAGAAGAAGGATGGAAGTTTGCGCTTATGTATCGACTACCGCCAGCTGAACAAAGTTACCGTTCGGAACAGATATCCGTTGCCGCGCATTGATGATTTGTTCGACCAGCTTCAGGGTGCGGGGTATTTTTCGAGGATCGACTTGCGATCAGGATACCATCAGCTGCGAGTTCGACAGGAGGATATACCGAGGACAGCTTTCCGCACGCGCTACGGCCACTACGAGTTTTTGGTGATGTCGTTCGGACTCACCAACGCCCCAGCAGCATTCATGGATTTGATGAACCGTACATTCAGGCCGTATCTTGACTTGTTCATCATTGTGTTTATCGACGATATCTTGGTGTACTCCCGGAGCAGAGAGGAGCACGAGCAGCACTTGCGGATTACGTTACAGACTCTGAGGGAGCACCAGCTGTTCGCAAAGTTCTCCAAGTGTGCATTCTGGCTGGACAGCGTCGGATTCTTGGGTCACGTGGTTACGAGAGACGGCATTTGTGTGGACCCGAAGAAGATTGAGGCTGTTCAGCAGTGGCCCCGACCTACATCGGTTACTGAGATCCGTAGTTTTCTAGGCCTGGCAGGCTACTACAGGCGTTTTGTTCAGGACTTCTCCCGTATAACTGCACCGTTGACCGGTTTGACCCGGAAGGGAGTTCCTTTCGTCTGGACGGAGGAGTGCGAGCGCAGTTTTCAGCAGCTACGGACTCGTTTAACTACGGCGCCGGTATTATCTTTGCCTTCGGGATCAGGAGGATTTGTGGTCTACTGTGATGCTTCGCGAGTGGGATTAGGATGCGTATTGATGCAGCATGGCCGGGTGATCGCTTATGCTTCTCGGCAGTTGAAGAAGCATGAACAGAACTACCCCACTCATGATTTGGAGATGGCTGCAGTGGTCTTTGCACTGAAGATTTGGCGACATTACTTATACGGCGAGTCGTGTCAGATATTCACCGATCACAAGAGCTTAAAGTACATATTTCAGCAGCGAGACCTGAACCTCAGACAGCGTCGTTGGATGGAGTTGGTGAAAGACTACGACTGCGAGATCTTATATCACCCAGGCAAGGCGAATGTGGTGGCAGATGCGTTGAGTAGGAGGCCCGGGGGTAGTCTATCCTTTTTGCGCGCAGTACAGAGGCAGTCGTCAGCAGATTGGCAGATGTTATGCGACAGCCGAGTTGAGTTCGAGTTCATTCAGACAGGGGGACAGCTCGTGCATGTTCGTGCACGCCCACAGTTGCTTGACCGTATATATGAGGCACAGCGCAGTGGCGACCGTTGCTCAGAGATCATGGCACAGATGGGTCAGGGCAGATTTTCCGAGTTCGTGATTGACGATCAGGGGATTTTACGATATAGATCTAGACTGTGCGTACCAGATGCTGATGGATTGCGGCGCGACATTCTTGAGGAGGCACACCGATCAGTGTATAGTGTCCACCCCAGTTCCACCAAGATGTACCATGATATGAGAGAGACCTACTGGTGGGACGGGATGAAGAGGGACATTGCGGAGTTCGTTTCGAGATGCCTGACTTGTCAGCAAGTCAAGGCCGAGCACCAGAGGCCCGCAGGAGAGCTACAGCCGTTACCCATTCCAGAGTGGAAATGGGAGCAGATTTCGATGGACTTCGTTGTGGGTCTATCCAGGACCAGTCGAGGGTACGACTCCATCTGGGTGATCGTGGATAGATTGACGAAAGCGGCTCACTTCCTACCAGTGAAGACCACTTTCAGCTTCGCTCAGTATGCTCAGCTCTATATTGATGAGATCGTGCGACTACATGGCGTACCGACTTGTATCGTGTCAGATCGAGGCACTCAGTTCACCAGCCGACTTTGGCAGAGACTTCAGGAGGCTTTGGGCACTCGTTTGAGCTTCAGCACAGCGTTTCATCCGCAGACCGACGGACAGTCAGAGCGGACCATTCAGACTCTCAAGGACATGCTCAGAGCGTGCGTTTTAGACTTTGGTGGTAGCTGGGATCGTCATTTACCTCTAGTGGAGTTCTCCTACAACAACAGCTTCCAGGATACTATTCAGATGGCACCTTTCGAGGCATTGTATGGGAGGAGATGCAGATCGCCCGTCTGTTGGACAGAGCTCAGCGAGAGCAGCATGTTGGGGCCGCAGCTTGTTGAGGAGATGACAGCGAAGATACAGTTGATCCGAGACCGGATGAGAGCGGCTCAGAGCAGGCAGAAATCGTATGCGGACAGACGCCGTCGCAGATTAGAGTTCGCAGTTGGCGACCATGTTTTTCTGAGAGTCTCTCCGATGAAGGGCGTGATGCGTTTTGGGCGAAAGGGGAAGCTTAGCCTTAGATTCGTAGGTCCCTTCGAGATCCTCGAGCGTGTCGGCGCTGTTGCATATCGTTTGGCTCTTCCACCCAGCTTTCCCGATGTTCACCCGTCTTCCATGTTTCCATGCTCCGCAAGTACCTTCACGACCCTTCGCATGCGATTCAGCACCTGACAGTCCAGCCAGAGCGCGACCTTTCTTTTGCAGAGCAGCCGGTGGCCATCCTGGATCGGCAGGTGAAGAAGTTGAGGTCGAAGATTATACCAACCGTCAAGGTCCTTTGGCGTAGCCCGAGCAGCGAGGAGGTTACCTGGGAGACCGAGGGCGAGATGAGGAAGAAATATCCCCATCTCTTCAAAGGTACGCGTAGTTATATTTTTAAATTCGGGGACCGAATTTCCTTAAGGGGGGAAGATTGTAGCGCCTTGAAAAGTCGTTTTGGTGTTTTCCTGAAAATCGGTGAAAATTCGGTATTTTTCCGAAAACCGTCTTTCTCGTTATTTTGCAGTTTAGGACTAATTATACCTAAAATGGATAGGTAATTGCTTGTTTTTAGTAGCTAATGAGTTACTTATGAAATTCCGGTCGTTTAAAAATTTTCCCTAATTTTTCAATTTTTTAATATTATTTTAAGCCGGTAAGAAAATACATTAAATTAGCGATAAATACAAATTTTTCTGGGCTAATTTTAATCTTTAAAATTATGTTAATTAAAATCTAGTTGTAACATAAATTTTTAGTATTTTATTTTGATTTTTAACTAATTTTTATTATAGAAAACGAAATTTATTGAATTTTAAGCTAAAACTTGCAATTTTGGACTTGTATGGGGTCTTTTTGCATAAAACTTCTTTTGTAAACCCCTCTCTCTCTTCCCTCAGCCCTAGGCCAGCCCCACCATGATCAGGTCCAGAATTTTGATTGCCTCACTTTGACTTTATCTTTTGTGAATGAATTGTTTTGGTTAGGATTAAAATATAGTAATGTAGGTATGGGTTTTGAGTGCATGTGAGAGCTTTGACTTTAGTCTTTCCAACTCCAATTCCTCACTTTCCACTCCCCTCTCCCTCTCCTGGCCGAGACCTGCTCCCCCCCCCATTTCCATTATTTTCCTTCTCTTTTTTCTCTCATTTTCTTCAAAAATTGCATCAAAATTCAATAAAAATCAACAAATCCTTTACAATTTCAAAGCAAAACCTTATTCCCTCTCTTCTCAAACCCAAATTGGCTCAAATCTTGGAGAAAGATGGCATCTTGGGAGGTTTTAGAAAAATAGGGATTGATCTTTTGAGGTATAATTTCTAATCAAATGGTTAAATTGTAGTTTAAAGTGTGCTAATTGAACTTTGAAAATTGTTTTAGTGTTAATTTTAGTGTTAATTGCATACTGGTTTTTTTTAAAGTTTGTGGTTTGAAATTAATTTAGGGTTTAGATCACCATTAAGAGATTAATTAAGCTATTTTTTTATCTAGTTATTTTGTTAGCTTAATCCAAGTGGTTAAATTGCTAATTGGGCTAAAATCTAGTATTAATTTAGTGTTAGATTCTAATCTAGTTTTTAAAGCTTTATGGTTAGAGTTAAACTAGGGTTCTTAGGAACCATTATTTAAGTTAATTAAAGCTAATTAGATATCTAGTTAATTACTAAACCAATCTTTAAGGTTACTTTGCTTAAGTGGCTTCTTATTAAGCTAATCTATGTTAAATTTGTGTGAAATTTTCATTAAGTTTGCAAATTACCAAATTCAAGAAGAGGTTTGTGTATGGAATGTGGGTTTTGTAGCATGATACATAAGTTAAAATTGTGTTTTTGGTGGCTAACTAGTTGTGTGGAATTGATGGTTGTGTTGGACCGTGATAACTTTGCCGCTTTTGTCGATGTTTGCACCAAATTGCTATTCTAGCTTACTAGTTTTTACTAAAGTGTTGTGATGATTTAATTGCGATGTCTTGATGACATTTTTGAGTTATCCTATGACGTTTAGGATGCGTGAGTGCGGATTTTTGAGTAGTCGGGTTTTAGTTTTGCCGAGCGACCAAATCGGCGATTTTTGGCAGTTTTTGCGATTTTCGCGTGTGTTCCGCGCACTTTGTGCACGTTGTACCTAGCTAGTGAACATTAGTAGTTTCGTTTGGGTTTTGCGTCGTTCTTGATATGTAACCTTATGTTTGGTATTGATGTAAATTCCAGGTTCGGTCGCGGAGACGTCGAACGCGGCACGAAAGGGGAAAGTGGTGATTGGACATGACTAGCTAGGGATTCCGGTGAGTAGATGTAACATCTACGGGGGACTATCGTTGGATGGCGCAAGCCGCCCGATAGTTTTAGTAACTTAAAAGATTCTTAGTAATGTTAGTAATTAGGGGTGTAATACTTGTATGATTATTTGCTACATTCATGCCCTATATTGACATACCTATACGAAACCATTTTATAGGACACCTGCACCATTGCCAGGGTTTTTATATGCAGCACGAGCACTATTCATGCTTACACACACATCCTGGTAATTGCCATGCCACCACACTAGATAACCTTTAAATTGAAACCTTTTACTAATTGATGCTTAAACCTGTGCTATTGCCTTTAATTCCTTAAAATGAAATCGTAGGATTGCTATTCATGTGCATGTACCTCATCATATTATTTGTTCATGCCTAGTCTATTAATCATACATCGTAGCTTAATTATTGATACCATATGCATTCATCACCATTGACATATACACTTATGAGGATTTCTTGAAATTTTATGATATTTCTGGATTTCGGGAGAAAGCCGCAAAATTTCTAAACTTATTATATTTTTTTAAAATATGTAAATTGCGGTTTTCTAGTGATGTAAGTGTCGTCCACCATGAGTTTTCTGTGGTTTTCGAGATCCGTGTCGAGGAGTGGAGGAACCGTCACGGGTACATGATGGGCCCGGTAAGGTACCCCGGGGCAAGAGGAATGTGGTGTTGACGTTGAGCCTGGCAGGGGACGGATTACCTACCGGTGACTGTTTGGGACGGCGGATATCCAGAGGATACCGACCGTGGCCGCTAGATGATGAGATATTGATATTTGAGATGGGTCAGCCGGACGGCTGAGGCCAGAGATACATTGATATAAGATTTGAGACAGTTTTGAGGTGTCGATGCTGGACACAGGTTCTTGTTGATTCTATTGGTATTGTCCTGGTATTTCAAAAGACATTCTTAAAGGGAAAAAACATGATTTCTTATACTTACACATTCAGATCACGAGTTGATTCGCATTGCATTCATACCTGCTAGTATATCCATATTGCATACATACTTGCCATTATGTCCTGCCTTACCTGTATTTAGATGCTAGGATGCTTGTGTGCATGCATTCGATAGCCTGTGTAGATGTTATTTATTACTCATGAGTTGGCAACTCACCCCCGTTGTGCCATAACCTTTTGCAGGTCCGCTCCGTCAGTACAGTAGCGGCGGGTGCGCTTGCTTCTTTTGCCTCTTTTGCCTGGACTCGAGGTTTTGCTCATAGGTGGGTTATGTTATTATTTTTGTACCACCTTGTATATTCTTTGTATCTAGTGTACTCCATCTACTGTTTCTACCAGTATTATTGTATATTGACCTAGAGATGAGACTGTGAGGTTTGTGGACTTTAATGCTGTATTTTGGGGTCGACCTCACTTGAGTCGACATGATGTTTTTCTTATGCTTCATTATGATTATTTCGCATGTTGTTGCTTTATATTGCGTGGGATTTGTGACCGCCTTGTGGCGAAGAGCTAGCTCCCGCTTGGGGATGCCTTATTTGTTGGATTCATATATATTCTTGTTGTACCCATTTTGGGGGCCAGTATTTACAAAGGAGACTCTGCCGAAATTTTCGGAAAAATTGATATTGTTTTTAAAGAGGTTTTATATGACTTATTTGATAACTCATTTTCAATTGATTGGGTTTTCTTCACTCTTTTGCTTATTTGGTTTTGGTTTCTGGGCATTGGCTTACTTATTTTACGGATGTCTTGAGACGTTTCGTAACCTAAGTGCCAGTCACGTTCCGTACCCTGCGGGTCGTGACAAAGTCTTAGGTACCCAAGAAAGTTTTCTTGGCTAGTGCTGTGAGTGATGCTCTTACCCAATCTTTACCACAAAAACGAAAGGACCCTGGCTGTCCTACGATTTCAATTACCATTGGGGATAAGAACATCAACCACGCACTATTAGATCTTGGTGCCAGTGTTAACCTGCTTCTGTACTCAGTATATGAGCAGTTAGGCGTCGGAGAGCTGAAACCCACACACTGCACTCTCCAAATGGCCGACCGATCAATCACCCATCCCAGGGGTGAGCTAGAGGATGTGTTGATAAAAGTTGGGGACTTCATATTCCCCGTCAACTTCATTGTATTAGACACACAGCCTGTAGCTAACCCCCGGAATCAAATTCCGGTGATACTCGGTCACCCATTCCTTGCAACCTCAAATGCTGTGATCAATTGTCGCAATTGTTCGATGAACCTCTCTTTTGGAAATATGACGATTGAACTCAACATTTTTAGGTTGGGTAATCAGCCCTCCGAACCTAATGCTCATATACTGGACGTCTGCTCGATCCAGGAGATCACCCCTGAAGAGTGTGAATTCGAGGAGTTTTTGTTTGATCACGATAATCTTAACTCCGCTAGTGCGTTCCTCCTCGAACCTGCTGCTGTTTCTGCGCCCGACAACGACTACGAGTGTTTCACGTTCTCGAACGATCTTAGCCGTGCACAACCCGAGTTTGAATCTTTCGAATTTCCGGATGAGTTACCTGAACCATCCAACTCGGTCGCCTACACTCGTTTTGAACCTTTGCTGGAGTCCTTTGAGTTCGAGACCTCTGCACCAATCTTGCCCTCAATCGTTTCACCTCCATCGCTCGAACTCAAGCCTTTGCCGTCTCACCTTAAGTATGCTTACTTAGGTGAAAACGAGACCCTCCCTGTCATCATTTCGTCTTCTCTAGCTCCAGAGCAAGAGAAAGCCCTTCTCGCGGTCTTACAGAGCAACATGCAAGCTTTTGGCTGGTCCATGGCGGACATGAAGGGGATTAGTCCCCTGATCGTTGAGCATCACATTCATCTGATGGATGATGCCAAACCAGCCCGGGATCCACAAAGACGTCTCAATCCAGTAATGAAAGAGGCTGTGAAGAAGGAGATCGTGAAATGTCTAGATAGTGGTATCATTTACCCTATCTCTTATAGCCAGTGGATTAGCCCCATTCATGTTGTCTCCAAGAAGTCGGGCATCACGGTCATAACCAACGAGGCGAACGAGTTAATCCCTACTCGCACCCAAACTGGGTGGCGAGTATGCATTGATTACAGAAAACTCAACGCCGCAACGCGGAAAGACCACTTTCCGCTACCTTTCATTGACCAGATGCTTGAACGATTGGCCGGACACGAGTACTACTGCTTTCTTGATGGCTACTCCGGCTATAATCAGATTCCCATCGCCGAAAAAGACCAGGACAAGACCACTTTCACTTGTCCTTTCGGCACGTTTGCATATCGCCGCATGCCCTTTGGGTTATGCAATGCGCCCGCTACCTTCCAGCAGTGTATGATGGGAATCTTCTCAGACATGGTGGAAAAATTTCTGGAGATTTTCATGGATGATTTCTCCATCTTCCGCGATTCCTTCAATGAGTGTTTGCTGCATCTTGACGCTGTCCTTACCCGATGTAAGGACAAGAACCTCACTTTGAATTGGGAGAAGTGCCACTTCATGGTGCGCGAAGGTATTATCTTTGGACATATCATCTCGCAAAATGGCATAGAGGTTGACAAAGCAAAGATTGAGGTCATTTCCAATCTACCTCCACCCAGATGCGTCCGAGATATCCGAGCCTTCCTTGGCCATGCCTGTTTCTATAGACGGTTCATCAAGGACTTTAGCAAGATTGCTAGACCCTTGACTTTTTTGCTGGCCAAGGACACGCCATTCGACTTCAACTCGAGCTGTGTGACTGCATTCGAGTCACTAAAACGCTCACTCACTTCTGCTCCCGTTCTTTCTTCACCTGACTGGACGCACCCATTTGAGATTATGTGCGATGCATCCGACTTTGCCATTGGTGCTGTCCTTGGACAACACATCAACAAGATGCCGCACGTAATCTATTATGCGAGCCGAACCCTGAACGACGCCCAACTCAATTATACAACAACTGAGAAGGAATTCTTAGCTGTTGTATTTGCTTTAGAAAAGTTCAGGCCCTACCTCATCGGCTCTCCAGTCATTGTCTACACTAACCATTCTGCTCTGCGCCATCTTTTTGCGAAGAAAGATGCAAAATCTCGGTTAATACGTTGGATTCTCTTGCTTCAAGAGTTTGACCTTGTCATTAAGGACAAACGAGGATGTGAAAACGTAGTTGCCGACCATCTCTCACGACTTCCTTCTTCGCCCTCGCTTCCAATTCCGATCAACGACGTTTTCCCGGATGAACAGCTCTTGACAGTATCTTGCGAACCCTGGTTCGCAGATATTGTGAACTATTTGGCCACGGGATTACTACCGACTGAATGGTCAAGTCAGGATAAACTTCGCTTCTTATCCCAAGTAAAACACTTTTACTGGGACGAACCTTATCTGTTCAAGTACTGTCCCGACCAGATTATTCGTCGGTGTGTCCCTGACGAGGAATTCAAGAGTGTGCTGTTGTTTTGCCACGATCAAGCATGTGGCGGGCATTTTGGCCCCAGAAAGACAGCTGAGAAGATCTTGCAATGTGGTTTCTACTGGCCACAACTCTTCAAAGACGCTCATGACTATTGCAAGACTTGCTCCCGGTGCCAACACATGGGCCGGATATCCCGGAGGAACGAGATGCCGCTCCAACCGATCTTGGTTGTGGAGATTTTTGATGTTTGGGGGATAGATTTCATGGGGCCGTTTCCCAGATCTTTTGGGAACTTGTACATCCTTCTCGCTGTTGATCACGTCTCTAAATGGGTCGAGGCTGTGCCCAGCCGGACTAACGACAAAAGGTTGTCGTTAGGTTCCTTAAAGAAAACATTTTCTCCCGGTTTGGGCACCCCCGAGCGATCATTAGTGACAATGGAAGTCATTTCTGCAACAAAACTTTCGAGGCCTTGATGCGGAAATACTCTATTAATCATAAGATATCCACGCCCTACCACCCCCAAACCTGCGGGCAGGCCGAAGTTTCAAATCGGCAAATCAAGCAGATACTGGAGAAGACGGTTTCCAAGAACCGTAAGGATTGGTCGCTGAAACTCACTGATGCCCTTTGGGCATTTCGAACCGCTTATAAGACCGACCTTGGCATGTCTCCCTATCGGCTTGTGTACGGAAAAGCCTGCCACCTACCTGTCGAAATAGAGCATCGTGCATTTTGGGCAATAAAGGAGCTGAATCTGTCTCTCGAAGATGCGGGCAGCCATCGGAAGCTGCAACTGAACGAATTAAGCGAGCTTAGGGATGAGGCTTACGATAACGCGGTTGTCGTTAAGAATCGAACGAAGGTGTTTCACGATAAACACCTTTTGCGCAAAACTTTCGTACCTGGTCAGCATGTACTGCTTTATGACACCCGACTTCACTTCCATCCAGGAAAGCTCAGATCTCGCTGGAAAGGGCCGTATTTTGTGCGGAATGTATATCCGCAGGGCGCTGTGGATTTGGAAAATCCAAAGGACGGTTCATTTTTCAAAGTGCACGGACACCGACTAAAACTGTATCTTAGCGCCGAACCAACAGAGGAGCTCCTGTTCTTACAGGAGCTGGTTTACCCTGCATAATCTTCCTCTGCCTACCACCAAACTTCGGTTATCCAGCCAAGAACAGTGGACACTGTTCCAAATAAGTTTGGGGGTATGTATAAACCATTTTGTATATATTTGTGGATATTCTTTTCCATTCTTTTTTTCCTTTTTCTTTTCTTTAAAAAACAAAAACAAAAATTTGTGTATAGCTAACCGACAATTTTGACCCTTCAAATGATCTCTTCATGCAATCACAGTGAGGACACTGTCCAGTTTAAGTTTGGGGGTACGCTCGGTACGCATTTCTTACCTTCGCATTCATATGTATATTTTGCATCTACATATTAAAATCCATAAAATCCATAAAAATCAGAAAATTTTCTAAAAACATAAAACTTTTCTGTCAGGTTAGCTAGTGGGAGAACTCTGATTCAACATTTCGACGGTTTTGTTTGATAAAATAAGAATAACTAAATCTTATGTTTAGATTCTGAAAACCTGAAAGATAACTCTCCTTTGAAGTTAACTATAGCTGAAATACGTCTTTACATCACACTACACGTGTCGTGAGTTTTTGGGAATTAGATGACAAAGTCTTTTATGTCGAAAAACTTTTAAATGGATCAATGATTTTCTGAGGATCAAATAGGTTTGTTCGGAAATAAGTAATATCAAGAATAGTTTATGAAGTGAGTGAATATGAAGGAATGTTATTGATGCCTTAATTGGAACTAAGTCTGAAAAATAACCCATCTGAAACTTAATTGGAATGATTACACACCGAACCCACTAAACACGTCTTTTATCCAAAAAATAATTGAACTGCCGGTTATATCTCCGTTCGTATTAAATCATCATGATTTTCACGCCAAACTGTCTTTTGTTTTTGGACCTAGGTAACTTGAGTAATTAAGTCCGCCGGGGTGTTTCTATACCTAATGCCCTAAAACCAACTGGTTTGGATGCATTGGCCCAAAGCTCGCTAAGAAGCCTAGAAAGTCCAGATTAAAACAAAGTCAAGCAAGTGTTCTCTCCGAGTTAAAATTCCTAACGGTTCTTTGTGTGAGAATAATCTTGATAAAAGACAGGCTTTTATAAAAAAAAATTTAACGGAGATATGAAGGTTTTATTCTATGATAAAGACTATTGCACGTTCACAGAGGTGTGTATGAAATGAAAACAAGAAAAAGGTGGAGTGAAAAATAAGACCTAGTTTCCTGTTAAGGAAGATAGAAATTCTGAAGTTGAAACCTTGCTGGAAAACGAAAACTTGAAAAAATGCTTAACTCTTTATAAAACTTATGTGATCCTTTCAAAATTCTTATCCGGGCTTTATTATGAGGACTTTATTCGACCTTTCTGGAACTTAACGACACTATTTGCACTGCACATGAAGACATATAAAAGCTGTAGTTAAATAAGAAGCGAGGTGTGAAAAATAAAGGTTCGATAGTCTAGACTTAGGATAATAGAATTGTTATTTTCTAAACAAAACTTTAGGGTTTGAGTCTTAGTTATTTTACAAAACCAACTTGACCGGATTTTGTGGGTAGTATCCGCTGAAAACCCTCATGAGACAACACTCCTCCTACTAGGGACACCTAGAGGTTTAACGGCTTGTTGCACATGCTCAGTGCAATCGCGTTCCTTGCGAAAGTGAGGTTAGGAAATTTTTTGTGAATAAATTGGCTTCGCTCGGGACGAGCAAATGATAAGTTTGGGGGTATTTGTTCATATCAGATTTTTGCATTTTCATACCGCCCAATTTTTATCACATTGCATAACAGTAGGTACTCTAGAGCCGTGTTTGCTAGTCAATTGCAGGATACAGGTTCTCGTCTCTAAACGGTGAAATTCATGGAAAAACACAACAAAGTCCGGTTTCCTGCCAACCACAGATAAAACATGGATCTCCGCTCTTTATCCGTCTGTTGCCACACACCAGTTTGAGAGACAAAATGGCAAATCAATGTCGTTTTCATGCACAAGGCTCAATGGCAACACAAGATCCAAGAAATCTACGCGGAGCTCGAGAAAATCATGACAAAAGATCCACATCACATCACCTTTTGTTCAACAGAAATTCTGGAAAAATCGTGAAGAAAATCTGAAAAAATACATATACCAGAATAAAGTACAAAGAAAACCAGGGAAACACAAAAAATTGGAGGCCCCAACTCCTCCATACGGCCGCGGAACCGCGGCCAATGGGGGGTCTAGGCCGCGGTTCCGCGGCCATACTGGCGCCGCATCTGTCCAGTCTTCAGGGGTAGTTTTGACATTTCATGTAGAGGCAGAATTTTGCCCTAGGTTTTCATTCTCCAGCCTATAAATAGTCCATAACTTGTGAAGCCAAGGGGTGCATAATCTTGTATTTTTCTAGGTTTAGAATACTTGTTTCTTCTTCCTTAACTCATCTCTTCTCCATTAAAAATCTTGTAGTGAGCTTTTGTGAGTGAAGAATGATGAATAAAGAAGATCCGTTTACTTATCATGCTTGTCTTGTTCTTTTATAATTGCTTGTAATCTTAATTTGTTAACTTAGTTGTTGTTATTTCTTGTTGTTTCTTTCTTTTCTCTTTTCCTTTATCATTAAAACAACCATGATGCTTACGCTTGATCCTTGCCAAGGTGAGGTCGCAAATAGCTAGTTGTTATCTTCTAATCTCCTTCTTTCTATCTTCCTCTTTGTTTTGTTTTCTTTTCATTATGAAGTGTGAGTAGTTTCATACTTGTTAGGGTAGGATAAGGGAAGTTTGAGAGAAGGAAATCTCTCTCACTCTTTCCTTGCCCAACATCTTAAAATCGACTCCCGTTAATTGAACCACAATCCGCTCCTTACGGCACCCTATCCTACATGATAGCAGTGATTCCGTAGTGAGACCGGTTGTGGTTGAATTAACCGGAGGTTATGGCTAAGAGCCAAGAACGGACGGACAAGCACCAAAAGGAAGAACTTATGCGTTGGAAAGCCTAGCTTATACTCACAAGTTCCTTCCTAATCGTGTTAATCCCCGTTGTTGCCGATTACCGTAACACCGATATTAAGAGTGGCAACGAAAGAGGTGAGCGACTCCTAACTCAAACTAACCTAATCCTAACCCTAACAAGCTCTCTTTACATATCACTTTAACACTTAGTTAATCACAACAAAATCTGGAAAACTGGACTTAACTCGTTAAAGCACATAGAAAAAGATTCTCATCTCCCTGCGGACGACCCGTACTCAACCGGCTAGCTACAAGCGAAACCGTCTTGATTGCGGTAATTAACTAAACTTGAACACGCAGAATCCCTACAATCACCTGTCCGGTGTACCCGTAACCTAACGAGCACCTGCATACTATCTCCAGTATGACGTACTGACGGCTGTAGGACAGACCATCTCCCCAACTGGGATGAGAAGCGTACACAATAGTCTACTCCGGAGTATCGATGCCCTGTCTCGATAATCCAACGACTAGGGACCTGAATAAGGATGTGCTTGTAGACTACCCAGCCCCCACTAGTGTGACTGCCATCACAACGCGGGTAGTCAAGCAAGATCCTAAGAGCTCTATGAATACGTATACTCACATATTAAGATAGAAAAACCAAGTAGCATACTACCATGTTTAGCAACACTGTTATATACATGTGAATATCCCAAGCTTCCATTAAGTAATATACAAACTAGTATGATACAATAATGGCCCCTAGGGCATATACACTAACAAAAGACTTGACACTACGCTGGCAGTGGGCTTAACCACAGACCGCAAGCGGCACTAGCTGTGCGTAACGGCCCCCAGGTAGATGCCGATAAGAAGACGGCCGAGGTGAAACCCACCTGAACTCCTACTGAGCATGAATGTGACAATCTGCGTACAGTCCGGTCTTTTCGTCTGAGAATATCGCATGGCGGGCCTAAGGGGGAGGTAAACGTCAGTCCCCTAATAGCGGTACAAGTCGTGTCGGGGTGTAGCCCAGAACACCCTGAGATAACACTGGAAACCTACCAGTATATCTCACTTGCCCTGGCCAGGGACTTTGTGTAATGGCTCACCTAGACACAGCGCGATATCAACCCCCAATACCGGGAGAGACGAATCCTGTCTAACCGTTACTTCCTCCAAGTGCTTTGGGACTGCACTCAACTACTACCTGTTTGCACGACTCCTTTGAGCCGTGGTAGGGTAGTAATCTAAGTACAGTAGGAACACACTCGAGGCGAAGTGACAGTGTCATGTCAGCAGACTAAGCTGTACTCATGTCACCTGGGAACTGATAACTGATAATAGGTATAGTACCAACCAACAGTTCCCGACGAGTCCTGTCCAGTGTACTCGCAACCTAACGAGCACCCGCATACTATCTCAAGTACGTCGTACTGACGGCTGTGGGACAGACTGTCTGCTATGCTGGGATGAGAAGCGCATACGCTAGTCTACTCCGGAGTATCGATGCCCTGTCTCGATAGTCCTACGACTAGGGACCTGCATAAGGATGTGCTTGTGGATTACCCAGCCCCCACGAGTGTGACTGCCATCACAACGCTGGTAATCAAGCAAAGATCCTAAGGGCTCCACTAATGTGTATGGGTGATATACTAAAAGAAACACATGTACACATTAAAGTAGAAACAAACCAAGTAGCATACTACTATTTTGAGCAAGATTGTCTAAACAAGGTGAATATCCCAAGCTTCCATTAAGTAATATACAAACTAATATGATACAGTAATGGCCTCTAGGGCATATACACTAACAATCTCCCACTTGCACTAAGGCCATGTACTGGCGTATCGAAGACCTATCATCTCGATCAGCCGCTCGAACTGAGTCTGTGGTAAGTCCTTCGTGAATGGATCAGCAGTGTTATCTTCCGTAGCTGTTAGTGTATATGCCCTAGAGGCCATTACTGTATCATACAAGTTTGTATATTACTTAATGGAAGCTTGGGATATTCACAGTTGTATAAACAATCTTGCTCAAAATGGTAGTATGCTACTTGGTTTGTTTTTGCTTTAATGTGTACATGTGTTTATTTTATTATATCACCTATACGCATTAGTGGAGCCCTTAGGATCTTTGCTTGATTACCAGTGTTGTGATGGCAGTCACACTCGTAGGGGCTGGGTAATCCATAAGCACATCCTTATACAGGTCCGTAGTCGCTGGACTATCGAGACAGGGCATCGATACTCCGGAGTAGACTAGCGTATGCGCTTCTCATCCCAGCAGGGGAGACGGTCTGTCCCATAGCCGTCAGTACGTCGTACTTGAGATAGTATGCGGGTGCTCGTTAGGTTACGAGTACACTGGACAGGACTCGTCGGGAACTGATTAGTTGGAATTATACCTATCGTCAGTTATCAGTTCACAGGTGACATGAGTACAGCTTAGTCCGCTGACTTGACACCGTCACTTCGCCTCGAGTGTGTTCCCACTGTACTTTGATTACTACCCTACCACGGCTCATAGGAGTCATGCAAATAGGTAGTAGTTGGGTGCAGTCCCGAAGCACTTGGAGACAGTGACGGTTAAACAGGATTCGTCTCTCCCGGTATTGGGGGTTGACATCGCGCTGTGTCTAGGAGAGCCATTACACGAGTAGTCCATGTCCAGGGCAAGCGAGATATACTGGTAGGTTTCCAGTATTATCTCAGGGTGTTCTGGGCTTCACTCCGACACGACTTGTACCGCTATTAGGGGACTGACGTTTACCGCCCCCTAGGCCCGCCATGCGATGTATCAGACGAACAGACCGGACTGTACGGAGACTGTCACATTCAGGCTCAGTAGGAGTTCAGATGGGTTTCACCTCGTCAGTCTTCTTGTCGGCTTATACCTGGGGACCGTTACGCACAGCTAGTGCCGCTTGCGGTCTGTGGTTAAACCCACTGCCAGCGTAGTGTCGAGTCTTTAGAGTCCCACACAGAAAGATATTCGCCTTTAGGCAAAAGAGTAGAGGTCGCATGGTTTTGCGAGAGGTCGCATGGTTTTGCGACAGGGTTCGGTCACATCCGTGCACTTGTGCACGTTTAGTGTCCGGACAGTTAACACTAGCGGGCTTTGGTTTAAGCCAGATCCTAGTGTACGTTTTGGGATTGGTTTTTTCTCGTATGTATTCGTGTTCCTCGGAACGCGTATACGGGTGTGTATGCACAGTTGGCGGAGAGACAGAGGATTCTCATTAGGGTTGTTGACTGTTGACTGTTGACTTTTTGCTAAACCCTAATAAGAATATGAAATATAATTAACAATAATATTAATTAAGTATTGTGGTGACATGGTTGTTGAGGGGTTGACTTTGTTGACTTGTTGACTTTGTTGACTAGGTTGGACTAGTTGACCATCATCATGACAATAGCTATCATTTCATGGCAAAGACTTTTGCTTGCTTGTTTATCTTGTGCAAAATGAGTGCATGAAATGATATGGCTATTTTGACTTAAACCATCACATAATACTTGATTGCTATTATTGGTTATGATGGCTTTGGATTATGAGAGCCAAGAGAGAAAAGTCTTGCTCATTCTATCATTTCCACTCTCTCTCTTGCTTGAGCTCTCACCCTCTTCCTCTTGCTCTCCCTCTCTCTCTAGTCTATGGTTCACTTGTCTCATGTGTTGAGAAGCAAGAACCATAGAGAAAAATCCCAACACACTCTCCTCTACTCACTCTAGTTCATAAGGTTTAGCAAACCGAGTGAACTAGTTTCTTCAAAGCTCGAAGAAGAAGCCAAAGGTAAAAGCTTTCGGGTGGATCAATCTTCGGCGCAAGGAGACGACGGGGTGAAGCCGATCCGTACACCATCGAGAGTCGAAGACGAAGGAGTTCAAGAAAGAAAGGTATAACCCCCTAACCGAGTAGTTAACAACTCCTAGTTAGGTTGTTAGGTAGATACTTTAACAAAGATCCGTTTTGAGTCCATGTTACCGCCTTTAGAAAATTGTTTTTCATCAAATTCCGCATGCCTGTAAGTACCGGGAGAGGTAGCATGGACTTACAGTGGTATCAGAGCCTAGTTAAACACTACCTAACATGTTAGCATAGTAACTAGAAATTCGATCGGAGAAAAAGTCGCGAAATACACCCGGATATCAAACTTGCTGTCGATTTTCAAAGTGCTGTAAAAGTAATAAATCATGCTTCAAAAATCGACTCAGGGTTTTTATAGTCTACTGTAGAAAAACGGTCCAGAGAACCCATCAAACCGCCGCGGAAACGCGGCATTAGCTTGCTATTGCCGCGGTTCCACGGCCGATTTAACTCGGCTGTGGATCATCTTCGCTGCAGAATACTTAGTGGGGTATTTTGGGATTTTTGGTATATGTTTTTTCAGCCCAGATTTTCCAGAGAGAAAAATTTGTTTTTGGGGCTTTAAAAACCGTATTTTGATCGAGTTTCTAAAGACTTAAGCTGACGGGTATTTATCTGTGATGTGATATTTGTATTGAACGTCTGCTAATAGCTATATGTCGATTAGTGGGGGTTATACAAATCTGTGATCTGTAATGTTATTGGTATGTGTATATGAATTCATTGGATTGTCGCGGGTGAATAGCCGGGAGTTGTGAGACGAGAGTTTTCTTTTCTTTCAATTCATGTAAATTTGTAAATTGATGTAAAAATTATTTGTATGGCCGCACAACCGGGTCGGGATTGTAGCCGTCATTGTATAATTTCTTTTTACTGTTTTTGCTCCTAGGTTAGACCCATGGAGGGGGTGCATAAACTACCGGGTATCCCGAAGTGCCGAGTGGCCTACTCACGGAGTTGAGGGAGATTGCTTCGCTTCGGGTACTTGGCGGGTAGTTTGTCGCACCCGTAGGGGTCTTGGGTGGGGTATTGGCTATTCACCGCGACCGTGTAATCTGCTTTTCGTTACAGGCTCGTACGAATTACGGGTTCCTAGTATATCCAATGTGTTCATCTGTGATCTGAAATGGCTATCATTGCAATATATCTATATATGATATTATTTAGGCGTTGCTTATGTTTTACAGCCGCGCTAGCCCAGCCCCCGCTCTGTCGTTAGTTAAGTAACCTAACGGGTAATGATGGGGCCCCGTGGCGAATGCGAATGGCATAAGCGTACGTCATATTTTGGTTGTTTTATGCAATGGTAGGATTAAATGATGGGACGTATTAAAAGAACTAATGCAAGAAAATAAACTAAGTAAAAGTCGTTGGAACACTTTCGAAAAACCACTCGGTTCTTTTCAAAACCAACTTTTAAATGCGGAGCTTGAGCCACTCCTTTTAAAAGCTATCTCGTTCCATCGATTATATCAAGTTCACTACATTCACGGTTTCGCCAAAACCATTCGTAGCCCTCCGTCGTTTCACAGGAATAGTCAATAGTATTCAAGCTATGTTTGTTGGCCAAAGTCAAGGCATAGTGATTGGTAGCTATTGGGTATTCATGTGCAGCATAGATAGATGCGTTGGTTTGGAATAGTCGTACTGCCTTGTTGGCCAAAGTCAAGGGTAGGTACAGGTGGATTCAAATTAACCTGGAGAACGACGGGTAGAACTTGACATGTGACTTAAGATTTGTTGGCCAAAGTCAAGGTCATAAGAGCATGGGGCAAAAATCCACATCGGGAGTTTCATAAGTACTGAAACTTGCTAGAGTTGCATACCATTTGGAGTGTGATGATTCTGGTAGGATTCCTTCAGTTTCGTCATGCAATGATATTTGGATCCCGATCCTACTGTGAGTATATGCTACTCCTCGGGAAATTTCTCACTAAACGATCAATGCTATAAACCAAGTAGGTGTCTAGAAAAGTGTTAGCGGGGCTACGCCCCCAGGGAAAAGAGGTTATTTAATTAAGGAACTTCGCGAAAGCGTTGGAAAACCTCCCACGAAGTACCGACACCAGCCTGGCCGAACGGTTAAGCAAGAATTGTACGGTGAGATAGATCCTGACTAATTCTTCCTTTTTGGTTTGAGGAGGGATTCGAGAGACAGTGGGAGCCATCTTGTTTAGACAAACTAAAAACCACTCTAAACTTGCAAGAGCATCATGCTGAGCGTTTCTTCTCTCTCTCCTAATTGCAGCGACCAATCGACATGACTGGACTTAAGTTACTTCTAGATAAAAACATACAGACATGGCCAAACTACAAAGATTGGCTCAGGAATGTCAAGATGGCAATCACTTACGAAAAGCTGGGGTATCTTCTTACCACCAAAGCTCCCCCTGTCCCAGGTCCCAAAACCAGCGTCGCGGATAAGGAAATCCGTAAGACCTGGGAACTAGACTGCGCGAAGGCCAAGTTCCTCGTGCTTGCCTCTATGGACAATGAACATCAGAGGAGGCATGAGAATATGGACCTCGAATCCATATTTCTCCATACAAAAGAACTATATGGAGAGCAATCTCGTATCGTAAGATACGAAGTGTCGAAGAAGTTGTTTTCGGCAAGATTGGTCGTCGGATCATCGGTAGCGGAACACGTTCTTAAGATGATTGGCTATATTGAGGAGCTCGCGGACCTTGGGACCACGTTGGAGAATGAGCTCTATACGGACTTAATTCTCCAGTCCCTTCCTTCCACTTACACCCAGTTTATCCTGAACTTCAATTTACAAGAAAAGGAAGTTGAACTTTCAGAACTCCTCAACATGCAGAGGAGCGCAGAGGGCACCCTACAGAAAGGTAGGGAAACATCCACTTTGTTTGTAGGAGGATCTTCCTCTTCTAAGTCTAAGGCGAAAGCCAAGGGAAAGAAGAAGAAAGCCCCCGCCAAACCAAGGGGCGGTGTTAGTAAAGTGGATACGAAGGGAAAGGCAAAAGCAACAAAGATAGCGGGGAAACTTGTGGGAAAGGAAGAATGCTTCTATTGTCATAAGAGTGGACACTGGAAGAAAGATTGCAGGGCTTGGAAGGCCAGAACACAGGATCTGAAGCAAGTTGCGGCTTCAGCTTCAGGTGTGTATGTTTTTGATAACTGTCTTTCAATAAACTCTACTTCCTGGGTATTGGATACCGGATCAGGATCTCATATCTGTAATTCTTTGCAGGCGTTGAGAAACCGTAGGTTTTTGAAAGCAGGTGACATGACCCTCAAAGTTGCAAACGGAGCTAGCATGGATGCTAAGGCCGTGGGGGACTATCACCTGGGAATGTCAGATAGACATGTTTTGGTTTTGCGTAATTGCTTTTTTGTACCCAACGCAACTTGTAATATCATTTCTGTATCTTTGGTTTCTAAAGAAGGTTATGAATTTGCGTTTGTAAGCAATGTTTTAAACATTCACCTTAATCAAGTTCTGATTGGGTCAGGTATATTGAGCAATGGTATATACGTATTAAACCAACCATAGATTTTCAATGTCCAGAATACACACAAAAGAAAGTCTCCAGAAATCAATCAGACTTTCTTGTGGCATTGTAGACTGGGTCACATCAATGAGAGAAGGTTGACGAAGTTACATACAGAAGGATATTTGGATTCGTTCGAATATCAATCGTATGCCACTTGTCAATCCTGTCTCAAAGGAAAGATGACAAAGACTCCGTTCACTGGACACGGAGTAAGAGCGAGTGAGCTCTTGGGACTCGTATACAGCGACGTGTGCGGTCCAATGTCTACACATGCGTGAAGCGGTTTTTCTTACTTCATTACTTTTACGGATGACTTTTCAAGGTACGAATATGTCTTCTTAATGAAACATAAATCCGAAGCCTTTGGAAAGTTCCAGGAATATAAGAATGAAGTAGAAAAACAAACCGGCAAAAGTATCAAAACACTAAGATCTGATCGAGGTGGAGAATACTGAAGTGCCGAGTTCCTGGATTACTTAAAAGAGAATGGAATTCTCTCTCAGCTTACTCCTCCATACACTCCACAACATAACGGTGTATCGGAGAGACGGAACCGAACCCTATTGGATATGGTACGGTCCATGATGAGTAACGCTGAGTTACCGCGATCATTCTGGGGGTATGCGCTAGAATCAGCTGCATACCTTTTGAACCGAGTTCCTACTGAGACTGTGCCTACCACACCATATGAGATGTGGTGTGGGAAGAAACCCTATCTTAAGCACATTAAGACATGGGGATGTCCAGCTTTTGTTAAAAAGCAGCATGCGGACAAACTTGAGGCACGCTCCGTACAGTGTAAGTTCGTGGGATATCTAAAGAACTCCAAGGGATATTTCTTCTACTGCGAGGAGGAACAAAAGGTTTTTGTTTCTCGTCATGCCTACTTCTTGGAAACCGAGTTTTTGGAAACCAGATAAGTGGGAGCACAGTAGAACTGGAAGAAATTCTAGAACCACGAGCTATTACTGAAAGCTTAGTGGAACCATAGGGTTCAAAAGAACAGGACATTCCTACGCCGCTCCGCAGGACTAGTAGGCAGTCTCATCCGCCCGAGAGATACTACGGTTTTCTCATAGACGGGGATAGAGAGGATTGCATCATAGATTATGATGAGCCTACTAGCTTCCAGCAGGCCGTTCAGAGCGTTGACTCGGTAAAATGGCTGGATGCAATACGGACCGAAATGGAGTCCATGTACACCAACAAAGTATGGACGTTGGACATTGCTCCACACGGGTTAAAACCCGTAGGATGCAAGTGGATCTTCAAAACGAAGATTGGTGTAGATGGACAGGTTGAGACCTATAAAGCTAGACTTGTTGCAAAGGGTTTTCGTCAAAGACCTGGTTTGGACTGTGACGAAACCTTTTCTCCAGTGGCTATGCTGAAATCCATTCGGATCCTTCTTGCCATTGCTGCCTTCCACGATTATGATATTTGGCAGATGGACGTAAATACCGCTTTTCTAAATGGAAATTTAGAGGAGTGTGTCTATATGGACCAGCCAGAGGGTTTCATTCAGAGTGGGAGCAGCGGAAAGGTGTGCAAGTTGCTTAAGTCCATCTGCGGACTAAAGCAGGCATCACGGAGTTGGAACATCAGTTTTGATGAGACAGTCAAGGAATTTGTCTTTATCAAAAATCCAGATGAACCATGCATCTGTAGTAGATTTGTAGCAAGATCTCTTGTATTCCTCGTTTTATACGTGGATGACATTCTTCTGATAGGAAATGACATTCCTATGCTACAATCTGTCAAGGGGTTCTTGTCACACAGGTTCTCCATGAAAGACCAGGGTGATGCCTCATACATCCTGGGGATCCGGATCCATCGTGATAGATCCAAGAGGATATTAGGACTCTCACAGTCCAGGTACATCAACACCATACTGAAAAGATTCAGTATGGAAGATTCCAAGCACGGTAACCTACCGGCTTGTCACGGGATCAGCCTCTCCAAAGAGATGTCTCCCAAGACTGATTTGGAGAGGGATCGCATGTCTATTATATCCTACGCTTCTGCGGTAGGCTCTATAATGTATGCGATTTTTTGTACCAGACCGGATGTAGCTTATGCACTTAGTGTAGTAAGCCGGTATCAGTCAAACCCTGGGGAGAAACACTGGATAACGGTAAAGAACATTCTCAAGTACCTGAGAAGGACTAAGAAGATGTTCTTGATGTATGGCGGAAAAGACCTCCAGATCGAGGCCTTTGCTGACTCCAGCTTCTAGAGTGACAAGGATGATTCCAAGTCCATGTCGGGTTTTGTCTTTTCCCTCAATGGAGGGGAGGTGTGTTGGAAGAGTTCCAAACAGGAAACCGTTACTGACTCGACTATGGAAGCGGAATACATCGCTGCATCTGATGCCGCAAAAGAAGCCGTCTGGATGAGGAAGTTCTTGAAAGAACTTCAGGTGGTTCTGTCCATTGTTGATCCAATACCTCTGTATTGCGACAACAACGGGGCTATAGCTTTAGCGAAGGAACCCAGGTCCCATCAGAAATCCAGACACATCTTGAGGCGGTATCACCTGATCAGGGAGATCGTGGATCGCCAGGAGATCGAGGTTCGGAAGGTTGCTTCAGAAGATAACACTGCAGATCCATTCACCAAGGCCTTGCCCCAGACTCGGTTCGAGCGGCTGATCGAGATGATAGGTCTTCGATACGCCAGTACATGGCCTTAGTGCAAGTGGGAGATTGTTAGTGTATATGCCCTAGAGGCTATTACTGTATCATACTAGTTTGTATATTACTTAATGGAAGCTTGGGATATTCACAATTGTATAAACAATCTTGCTCAAAATAGTAGTATGCTACTTGGTTTGTTTCTGCTTTAATGTGTACATGTGTTTATTTTATTATATCTCCTATACGCATTAGTGGAGCCCTTATGATCTTTACTTGATTACCAGCGTTGTGATGGCAGTCACACTCGTGGGGGCTGGGTAATCCATAAGCACATCCTTATACAGGTCCCTAGTCGTAGGACTATCGAGACAGGGCATCGATACTCCGGAGTAGACTAGCGTATGCGCTTCTCATCCCAGCAGGGGAGACGGTCTGTCCCACAGCCTTCAGTACGTCGTACTTGAGATAGTATGCGGGTGCTCGTTAGGTTACGAGTACACTGGACAGGACTCATCAGGAACTGATTGGTTGGTATTATACCTATCGTCAGTTATCAGTTCCCAGGTGACATGAGTACAGCTTAGTCCGCTGACTTGACACCGTCACTTCGCCTCGAGTGTGTTCCCACTGTACTTTGATTACTAACCTACCACGGCTCAAAGGAGTCGTGCAAACAAGTAGTAGTTGGGTGCAGTCCCGAAGCACTTGGAGACAGTGACGGTTAGATAGGATTCGTCTCTCCCGGTATTGGGGGTTGACATCGCGCTGTGTCTAGGAGAGCCATTACACGAGTAGTCCCTGGCCTGGGCAAGCGAGATATACTGGTAGGTTTCCCGTATTATCTCAGGGTGTTCTGGGCTTCACTCCGACACGACTTGTACCGCTATTAGGGGACTGACGTTTACCGCCCCCTAGGCCCGCCATGCGATGTATCAGACGAACAGACCGGACTGTACGGAGACTATCACATTCAGGGTCAGTAGGAGTTCAGATGGGTTTCACCTCGTCAGTCTTCTTGTCGGCATCTACCTGGGGACCGTTATGCACAGCTAGTGCCGCTTGCGGTCTGTAGTTAAACCCACTGCCAGCGTAGTGTCGAGTCTTTAGAGTCCCACAAAGAAAGCTATTCGCCTTTAGGCAAAAGAGTATAGGTCGCATGGTTTTGCGACAGGTCGCATGGTTTTGCGACAAGGTTCGGTCACATCCGTGCACTTGTGCACGTTTAGTGTCCGGAAAGTTAACACTAGCGGGATTTGGTTTAAGCCAGATCCTAGTGTACGTTTTGGGATTGGTTTTATCTCGTATGTATTCGTGTTCCTCGGAACGCAGATGCGGGTGTGTATGCACAGTTGGCGGAGAGACAGACGCAGAGGATTCTCATTAGGGTTGTTGACTGTTGACTGTTGACAATTGACTTTTTGGTAAACCCTAATGAGAATATGAAATATAATTAACAATAATATTAATTAAGTATTATGGTGACATGGTTGTTGAGGGGTTGACTTTGTTGACCGGTTGACTAGGTTGGACTAGTTAACCATCATCATGACAATAGCTATCATTTCATGGCAAAGACTTTTGCTTGCTTGTTTATCTTGTGCAAAATGAGTGCATGAAATTATATGGCTATTTTGACTTAAACCATCACATAATACTTGATTGCTATTATTGGTTATGATGGCTTTGGATTATGAGAGCCAAGAGAGAAAAGTCTTGCTCATTCTATCATTTCGACTCTCTCTCTTGCTTGAGCTCTCACCCTCTTCCTCTTGCTCTCCCTCTCTCTCTTGTCTATGGTTCACTTGTCTCATGTGTTGAGAAGCAAGAACCATAGAGAAAAATCCCAACACACTCTCCTCTACTCACCCTAGTTCATAAGGTTTAGCAAACCGAGTGAACTAGTTTCTTCAAAGCTCGAAGACGAAGCCAAAGGTAGAAGCTTTCGGGTGGATCAATCTTCGGCGCAAGGAGACGACGGGGTGAAGCCGATCCGTACACCATCGAGAGTCGAAGACGAAGGAGTTCAAGAAAGAAAGGTATAACCCCCTAACCGAGTAGTTAACAACTCCTAGTTAGGTTGTTAGGTAGATAGTTTAACAAAGATCCGTTTTGAGTCCATGTTACCGCCTCTAGAAAATTGTTTTTCATCAAATTCCGCATGCCCGTAAGTATCGGGAGAGGTAGCATGGACTTACTGTAGCAACTCTCTGAACCTCGATCTCCTGGCGACCCACGATCTCCCTGATCAGGTGATACCGCCTCAAGATGTGTATGGACTTCTGATGGGACCTGGGTTCCTTCGCTAAAGCTATAACCCCGTTGTTGTCGCAATACAGAGGTATTGGATCAACAATGGATGGAACCACCTGAAGTTCTTTCAAGAACTTCCTTATACAGACGGCTTCTTTTGCGGCATCTGCAGCAGCGATATATTCCGCTTCCATCGTCGAGTCAGCAACGGTTTCCTGTTTGGAACTCTTCCAACACACCGCCCCTCCATTGAGGGTAAAGACATAACCCGACATGGACTTGGAATCATCCTTGTCACTCTGGAAGCTACAGTCAGCAAAGGCCTCGATCTGGAGGTCTTTTCCGCCATACACTAAGAACATCTCCTTAGTCCTTCTAAGGTACTTGAGAATGTTCTTTACCGCTATCCAGTGCTTCTCTCCAGGGTTTGACTGATACCGGCTTACCACACTCAGTGCATAAGCTACATCTGGTCTGGTACACAACATCGCATACATTATATAGCCCACCGCAGAAGCGTAGGGTATAATAGACATGCGATCCCTTTCCAAATCAGTCTTGGGAGACATCTCCTTGGAGAGGGTGATCCCGTGACAAGCCGGTAGATTACCGCGCTTGGAATCTTCCATACGGAATCTTCTCAGTATGGTGTCGATGTACCTGGACTGTTAAAGTCCTAATATCCTCTTGGATCTGTCACGATAGATCCGGATCCCCAGAATGTAAGAGGCATTACCCAGGTCTTTCATTGAGAACCTGTGTGACAAGAACCCATTGACAGATTGTAGCATAGGAATGTCATTTCCTATTAAGAGAATGTCATCCACGAATACGACAGTTCTTGCTACAAATCTTTTATAGATGCATGGTTCATCTGGATTTTTTATAAAGCCAAATTCTTTGACCGTCTCATCAAAATAGATATTCCAACTCCGCGATGCCTGCTTTAGTCCATAGATGGACTTAAGCAACTTGCACACCTTTCCACTGCTCCCACTCTGAATGAAACCCTCTGGCTGGTCTATATAGACACACGCCTCTAAATTTCCATTTAGAAAAGCGGTCTTTACGTCCATCTGCCAAATCTCATAATCGTGGAAGGCAGCAATGGCAAAAGGATCCGAATGGATTTCAGCATAGCTACTGGAGAAAAGGTTTCATCATAGCCCAAACCAGGTCTTTGACGAAAACCCTTTGCAACAAGTCTAGCCTTATAGGTCTCAACCTGTCCATCTACACCAATCTTCCTTTTGAAGATCCACTTGCATCCTACGGGTTTTACCCTATCTGGAGCAACGTCCAACATCCATACTTTATTGGTGTACATGGACTCCATTTCGGTCCGCATTGCATCCAGCCATTTTACCGAGTCAACGCTCTGAATGGCCTGCTGGAAGCTAGTCGGCTCATCACTATCAATGATGCAATCCTCTCTATCCCCGTCTATGAGAAAACCATAGTATCTCTCAGGCGGATGAGACTGCCTACTACTCCTGCGGAGCGGCGCAGGAATGTCCTGATCTTTCGAACCCTCTGGTTCTACTAAGCTTTCAGTAATAGCTCGTGGTTCTGGAATTTCTTCCAGTTCTATTGCGCTCCCACTTATCTGTATTTCCAAAAACTCAGTTTCTAAGAAGTGGGCATGACGAGAAACAAAAACCTTTTGTTCCTCTTTGTAATAGAAGAAATATCCCTTGGAGTTCTTTGGATATCCCACAAACTTGCACTTTACTGAGCGTGCCTCAAGTTTGTCCGCATGCTGCTTTTTGACAAAAGCTGGATGATTGATCGTTTCTCGTTGTGTCGGTATTTAGAAACTTGTATGAAATCACAACCAAAAATATTTGACCGCAATCAATAACGGTGTCGGATTGTAGCGCGTTAGTAAGTGAGGATCGTCCACAGGGATTGCGCGATTCGTTCGTATTTTGTTTTGTTTGAATCGAAAATTTAATAGAAAAGAAAAGCAAAAACGATTCAAGATTTTAATCGATGAGTTTCAAGAATCAACTATTCTAATCAAGAATCAAGAAAACGATAAACATCAAGAATCAAGTAGTGATAGAATTCCAATCAATTTAGGTTTCAAGATTTGAAGTAAAGCTCGTAGGAATCGATTCGATCGTAGATGTGAAGAAGATTCGAAATTACGATTTCTTATCCATTAACAAATTGATGCTAAATCGATGTAGATTCATCGTGGATCAAGGATCTTGCAAAGAATTAGGGTTCCACATCCTATCCATTGTCTTTTCGATGAATCACATTCACTAGATAGCTTCTAGGAAATTGAATGATCAATTTTTGATCCCTAGATCGTGCGAAAGGAATCAAGAACGCATTCGCATCGATCTAGATCATCGATCAATCGATTTTCAAGAATTTACAATTGTTTTAAGACTTAAGAAATCGTTTAAAGATTCGTCAACATCATCATTCTACAATCGTTTCGATTCCTCTACGAGTGGAGTTTTATTCAAGCATCATCACAAAGTACATATTCAAGAATCGAAATATAAACATAATGCTCGAATTGAAATGTAAGCAAGTTTAAAGAATCTTCACCTTTATTATATCAACAATTAGTTACAACTCTCAAGAACTACAGAAGGATGGAACTTTGATCGTCGATCCTAGCGTCGCTTGGCTCCTTGAGTCTTGGATCGCTTGGATCTCGTGCTCCGTTGAAGTCCGGTTCCGCTTCTAAAGGATCGTTGAAGACTTGCTTGGCTTGCACTGAAAGGATCTTGAATTCTTGATCTTCGATTGGATTAGGGTTAGGGTTTTGAGGTGGTAGGAGTTGGGTTGAAGATGAAGAACAACCACAACAATTGAATTGAGGAACAATGAACAACTTTTAACAACCCTTTCTAGTGAGCCTTGGGGTCTTTTTATAGGTTTCCCAAACCCTAGGTCTAGGATTTTGAATTTTGAATTTCCCTCCAAAAGTTTGTTGTAGGGAGAGGCTTCTAGAAGTAGTTAGTTAGGGCTTAGCTTCTACCCTAAGCTAGGAGTTTAGGGAGAAGGTTCTAGGTCCTTAATGGAGTTTAGGTGAAGCATGTTGTGGAAGCTTGGGGTGTTTAGTTAGGAACCCTAGGGCTTGCTGATCTGGCAGAAGCTTCGAGATCCATCTGGAAAATGTAGTGTCTTTATGAGATGTAGGACCAAAGAGAAGAAGGTTGAGCTAAAGAAACTCTGCTGATGTGGCATAGCCGCCGCGGAACCGCGGCGCAAGGCGGCTCCGGTCGCGGTTCCACGGCCACTTGGCTTCCTTGGTGCTTCAATCTTCTGCTGTGGAATCTTGATAACTTGTTGGTATTTTTATGATATGTTGAATCTCTGAATGCCTTTTAGATCATTTCCAGATTTCAAATCCTTGAGTTGGCATATCTTTTAGCAGCTCTGTTATGCAATTTTTGACCGATCTCTTAAATTTCCTGCACAGACTTCGAAACACAAGTTGCGATTTGCAAGAATGATGCGATGCTATGAAATACAGTCAATTTCCCTTAAAGTTCCGGTTTTAAAGTCTAACACATGCAATTTGATATTTTACGACTGTTTTGCTAATATGTGCTATATGAATGCCGAACACTTCTAAATGATAGGGAAATTGCCAGTTTAAAGATGCAGTATTTTCGACTGATCAAATTCCCCCAAACTTATTTTCGATCGTCTCGAGCGAACTTTTTATTAAAAAGAGAAGGAGAAAATAAAGAAAGAGAAAAGCTAACTAGCACACTTTCGTAGGCAACACGATTGCACTGAGCACGTGCAACAAGTCTTTAAACCTCTAGGTGTCCCTAGTAGGAGGAGTGTTGTCTCCTGAGGGTTTTCAGCGGATTGCACCCACAAAATCCAATAATAAAAGAAAGATCATGAATATTACATTTAAAAAAAAGAATTGTAAAAGAAAGACTTTGAAAATTAGGGTTTCCAACTAAGCTAGCTTTTCGGTTGTCATGAGCCCTATCTTAATAGTCATGAAAAGATGTTAGAAATCACGTCCTCCCTCAATAAAACATCGTCTTATTCTTCATTCCAATCTTTCTTCCAAACATCGATCATATAACCCTGCGTGTGTGTAAAGACATCCCTACACCCGGAGAATTCAATTCAAGCTATCATACTCTTGACCATCAGCCTCAGTACTTTTTAATTAATGAATATTTAGACGAGATTGCTCACACACTTTCATGTGACCGTTAATACTTCTTGAGGTACTAACCGACCAATTACTCCTGTGCTTGCTTACTTGGTGTATTTTCCTCGTCTTGCGCCACCTAAGGCTTAGCAGTGTCTCCCAGACCAGTTGGCCTTAGGGCACTAGGTGATGAGGCACCCTCTCTATATTTTTTTATTGCTGCCTTGGCGATAATAAAACCAGTGTCCATTTTTCTCACCATTTTATATTTTCTTCATTTTTTTTCCTTCATACTTTTGGCTTTAAGACAAGAGCATTTCAAGGTATCCTCTACTATCCCAGGCTTCAAGACGTGTGTAAGTGCGAATAGCAGGGTATCAACGTTCAAAATGTTTGGCTTCCAGAATAGAAACTATTTTTCAGACTTATTTTTATCCTCAAATTAGTGGCGTTCTTCATCTTACTAACCCTTGGGACAACGGCGCATAACTACTTATTACTAGTTCGTATAAGAAAACTACTAATTTTCTTGGTTTTCTTAAATTTTTCTAATCTCATGGATGTAATTTTTCACTATCTAATCTTCTATTATCTTATTTATGTACAAAAAATGTTTAAATATTTAAATATTTTTATATTTTGTAAATTTTAAATTTTTATGGGTTTTGAAAATTTTAAATTTTTATAGGTTTTTAAAGAAATGTTTTGTGCTTATGCAAATGATATGCAAATGATGCAAAAATAAGCACAAACCTCCCCCAAACTTGTTTTCAACAGTGTCCTCACTGTTGCCAACCGTTATATCTACAAAACCTGTAAGCCTGGGAGGAATTTATTAGTGGGGGCAAAATATATAAGTGAAGATCCTTCCCCAAACTTACTCTTTTCACTCACCTCCATTCAAAAGATGATGCAGTGATATACAGGATATGAAGGTGAGACGGAGGAATTTTAATCCAAATAAACTGGATCCTGTAAGAACAGGAGCTCCTCCGTGGGGTCAGTGGAAAAATACGGCTTTAGTCTATGTCCATTCACTTTGAAAAATGTGCCGTTTTTAACATTTTCTACTTCTACTGCCCCGTGCGGGTATACAGACCGCACAACAAAAGGTCCCTTCTACCGAGATCGAAGCTTACCCGCGTGAAGGTGTAGTCGTGAATCATAAAGAAGGACTTGTTGACCAGGTGAAAATGTTTTCCTCAAAATGTTTTTATCGTGAAAAACCTTAGTCCTATTCTTTACGATTACAGCGTTATCATAAGCTTCATCGCGGAGTTCGCTTAGCTCATTTAATTGCAGCTTCCGAAAGTTGCAGGCTTGGTTTAGGTCAAAGTTGATTTCCTTAATAGCCCACAATGCTTTATGCTCATTCTCGATAGGTAAGTGACATGCCTTCCCAAACACTATCCTATATAGAGACATCCCTAGGACGGTTTTAAATGCAGTTCGGAATGCCCAAAGAGCATCCGTCTGTTTGGTCGACCAATCTTTTCTATTCTTAGCAACAGTCTTCTCCAGGATTTGTTTGATCTGTCTAATTGAAATCTCAACCTGCCCGCTCGTTTGGGGATGATAGGGTGTAGAAAGTCTGTGGTTGATTGCGTATTTCCGCATCAGAGTCTCGAAAGACCTGTTGCAGAAATGTGTCCCATTATCGCTAATGATAGCGCGTGGGTGTCCAAATCGCGAAAAGATATTCTCTTTTAAGAGCTTAATGACAACTTTCCTGTCATTAGTGCGACAAGAAATGGCTTCCACCCACTTTGAGACGTAATCAACCGCCAGCAGTATGTACAAATTCCCAAAGGAGTTGGGAAAGGGACCCATAAAGTCAATGCCCCAAACATCGAAAATTTCAACAACTAAGATGGTTTGCTGAGGCATTTCATTTCTCCGAAAAATTCTACCCGTGTACTGACATTGTGTACAGGTTTTGCAATGCTCAAATGCGTCCTTGAATAAGGTCGGACAATAAAAGCCACATTGCAAAACCTTCTCCGCCGTCTTTTTAGGACCGAAGTGACCCCCGCAAGCCTGATCATGACAAAAAGAAAGAACACTCTTGAACTCTTCTTTCGGGACACACAGGCGAATGATCTGATCAGGACAATACTTAAACAAATATGGATCATCCCAGTAAAAGTGTTTTACTTGGGATAGAAAACGGTATTTGTCCTGTTTTGACCAATCGCTGGGTATAAGTCCCGTGACAAGATAGTTCACAATATTCCTGAACCAAGGTTCATTGGATACGCTCAAGAGTTGCTCGTCAGGAAACGAATCATTGATCGGCAGGGTCACAGGGGAAGAAGAGATGCGTGAAAGATGGTCGGCTACAACGTTTTCACATCCTTTCTTATCTTTGATAACAAGATCAAATTCTTGTAATAGAAGGATCCAACGTATTAGCCGACCTTTTGTATCTTTCTTCGCCAGAAGATGTTTTAAGGCGGAATGGTCAGTGTACACAACTATAGGAGAGCCAATCAAGTAAGGCCTGAATTTTTCTAATGCAAATACAACCGCCAAAAGTTCTTTTTCGGTAGTTGTATAATTAATTTGCGCATCATTCAGGGTCTTACTCGCATAATATATCACGTGTGGCATCTTTTCAATGTGTTGTCCTAAGACTGCACCTACTGCAAAGTCGGATGCGTCACACATCAGCTCAAAGGGGTAGTCCCAATTTGGAGACGATAGAACGGGGGGCTGAAGTGAGGGAGTGTTTAAGTGAGTCGAAAGCTGCCTCACAATCCGAGTCAAAATGGAAGGTCGTATCCTTGGCCAAGAGAAGAGTTAAGGGTCTAGAAATTTTGCTAAAATCCTTAATGAATCTCCTATAAAAGCCCGCATGGCCAAGGAAAGATCGAATATCTTTGACGCTTTTGGGATGAGGGAGGTTTTGAATGACATCTATCTTAGCTCTGTCAACCTCAATGCCTTTCTGTGAAATAACATGTCCAAGAACAATTCCTTCTTGGACCATGAAATGGCATTTTTCCCAGTTCAAAATTAAGTTCTTCTCTTTGCAACGAGTAAGAACTGCGTCAAGATTCGATAAGCAATCAGAAAAAGAGTCTCCAAAAATCGAGAAATCGTCCATAAAGATCTCCAGAAAATTCTCTACCATGTCAGAGAATATCCCCATCATACACCGCTGAAAGGTAGCGGGAGCATTGCATAACCCAAAGGGCATGCGACTGTAAGCAAAGGTACCAAAAGGACAAGTAAAAGTGGTTTTATCTTGATCCTTTTTGGCGATGGGGACCTGATTATAGCCAGAGTATCCGTCCATAAAGCAATAATACTCTCGTCCAGCTAAGCGTTCCAGCATCTGATCAATGAATGGTAGAGGAAAGTGGTCTTTCCTCGTGGCGGCATTGAGTTTTCTGTAATCAATACATACACGCCACCCAGTTTGGGCGCGTGTCTGAATCAACTCATTTGCCTCATTGGTAATAACAGTGATGCCGGATTTCTTAGGGACGACATGTATAGGACTCACCCATTGGGTATCGGAGATTGGGTATATAATACCACTATCTAGGCATTTGACGATCTCTTTCATCACTGATTCCTTCATGATGGGGTTTAACCGTCTCTGTGGTTCTCGAGTTGGTCTGGCATCATCCATCATATGTATATGATGTTCAACAATCAAGGGACTAATCCCTTTGATGTCCGCCATAGTCCAATCGAACGCCTCTCTGTTAGATCTCAATACCGATAAGAGTGCATTCTCTTGCTCTGATGCTAGAGAAGCGGATATGATAACCGGTAAAGACTCATTCAAACCTAAATAAGCATATTTAAGATGAGAAGGTAAAATTTTGAGATCTAATACAGGCGGAGAAATGATATAAGGTGGGATCATCGAGTGATTTTTGGAGTTACAAAGAAGCTCAGAGCCTGTGAAAGATACAGACTCGGGTGGGGATAGGTCAGGAGTGTCGGACTCAAGTGTAGGAAAATGTCCTCACTAAGATCATGTGTAAGATCAAACAGAGATGTGGTAGTGTTGTCAAGATCTGTAAAGCAAAGTTCCTCAGCTCCGCAATTTTCGGGAGCGATCTCGTGGACAGAGCACACATCAAGAATATGAGCAGAGGGTTCTGATGGCTGACTTCCAACTTTGTAGATGTTTAGTTCAATGGTCATATTTCCAAATGATAAGTTCATTGAACCATTTCTACAGTTAATAACAGCGTTGGAAGTGGCAAGGAAAGGTCGACCCAAAATCACCGGAATTTGGCTCCGGGGGTTTGCTACAGGCTGTGTATCGAGTACAATGAAGTCTACAAGGAATACAAATTCCCCGACCTTTATCAACACATCCTCTAGTTCACCCCTTGGTTTGGTGATTGAACGGTCTTCCATTTGGAGAGTGCAGTGAGCAGGTTTCAACTCTCCAATCCCTAGCTGCTCATAGACAGAATATGGAAGTAGGTTAACACTTGCGCCAAGGTCTAAAAGAGCACGATTTATGTTTTTACCCCCAATAGAAATCGATATTGTAGGACATCCTGGGTCCTTACGTTTCTTTGTGTTAGGTTTACCTAGCACCCTATGAAAGGTTTGGAAGCATCACATGTACCAAAGATTAGTTTTTTATGGTGCTAAGTAAGCATACAAAGGATCTATCTTAGAAAAATTAGGGTTTCATAACATTATATGTAGCAAAGGCTAGGGTTTTGAGAGTACAACCTTTGTAGCTCCTTATTCTTTACTCCTTGGCCACTTGAGAGTTGGAAAACGGTTAGCTTGAGGTTTTCTAGTGTCCACGATAATCCACCCGAAGCTCCTTTGTCCAAGCTATCAACTTCACTTTATCAAGAGAATGAAATGAAGATAACACTCTAAACAAGTGGGCAAGACTTGTGTAGAATGATGTTGTGGTGGCTTTTCTCACTTCAAAAACCTAACTTGATGAATATTTTGCTCACTACAAAAGTCTAGAGAGCAAAAGAAGAAGGAGGAAGAAGATGATGGCCTTTTAGAACAAGAGTGAAAAGAATAACTCTTGTTAGAAAATGAAAAATATATGTATATATATTTTTCACTTCTCATCTCAAACCATGGTTAATGATAAAGATATTATTGTATTTGAGTTTAAAACACCAAAGAAAAATTAACCAAGGGTTAATAAGTAGGTGAGCATGGTAAGATGAAGAAGAGTGTAGAAATAATCCATGAATTAACCCTTTTTCTTTTCCTTTTTGTTTTAACACAAATGCAATAATAATCCATATAAAAACCCATTGTCTGAGTCTTATATTGCCACCATTTTCAATGTATATGCAACCATGAAGGATGATGTATGTATGTATGTGTGCATGCACATCCATATGTGCATGAATCATGAAACAATGCATACAAGCATGCATACATCAAAAATACAAGAAAGGATTTCTAGTGAGAAAATAATGGTTAAATGATAAATCAACACTTGATTTATCAATCCGGCCATATCACATACGACCCAACCAAAAGCAAGCCGCCCGATTAATATACGGTATCTCATATGCGCATTTTAACCGGGTCCATGCGCATATCGCATACGCTCACCACAACGTTTCGCCTGGACTAGGTAACTCCTTTGTGGGACTCTAAGACTCGTCAATACGCCGGCAGTGGGTGATGATCATATCAAGCACCCCCAAGCCGTAAGCGGTCAGCTAAACGTAACGGCCACCCGGGTATTGAGCGATCAGAAGAAAACAAGCGAACCTGCTATAACTCTCGTCGAGCCAACCGGCAACACTACCGTACTGTCCGGTCTCTTCGTCAGATATGCTGTATATCGAGTCTAGGGATGGTAACGTCGACCCTAATAACTCAATAAGTCGTACCGGTGAATGGTCTATAACAGATCGAGAAACTACTGATAACACTTATCAGTAAATCTCAGCTGCCCTGGCCAGGGACTTACTGATATAACCAGTCGAGCACAGCACAGCATCAACTCCCAATACCAGGAGAGACGAAACCCCTCCTATCACTCATCGCCTTCATGTGTCTCGGGACTGTACCCAACGGCCACCTGTTTGCACGACTCAGTAGAGCCGTGGTAGGGTGGTAATCAAAGTACAGTGGGAGAGCACACAAGACTCTATGACGATCTCGGGTCTACAGACTAACCTGTACCAGTGTCACCTGAGAACTGCTATCCGACGATAGATATAATTCCATATAGGAGTTCTCGGTGAGTCCGTCCAGTGTACCCAGTCACCACTGAGCACCCGTATATGATCTTGATGTCAAACATCGATGAATGTGGGAACATTTATTGCCCATCATGGGTCTAGTATCATATACGCTAGTCTACTCTGGTATATCGATGCCCCGTCTCGATACACCTACGACTAGGGACATTTCAGGATATGCTTATAAACTACAGATGTCCCACTAGTATGATCTCCATCATAATCACAGTAGTCAAGCCGATATCCTCAGGGCTTTATCAGCATGTATGAATGAATAAAAGCATGATCAAATCAATATGTCAGATAAAGAAGAACCATATAGCATACTATCATGTCGAGCAAGAATGTACACAGAATATATATACATGTATAAATACATCCACTATCACATAATGGCCTCTAGGGCATACATATATCCAACAATCTCCCACTTGCACTAAGGCCAGTTATTAGCGTATCTCATACCCAACATCTCAAAAAGTCGCTCATGCTGCGGCTGAGGGAGGGCCTTGGTGAATGGATCCGCGACGTTATTCTTTGTGTCTACTCTCTTAATCTCGATCTCGCGGCGATCTACTATCTCCCGGATCAAATGAAAGCGCCTCAGGATATGTCTGGACCGCTGTTGGGACCTGGGCTCCTTGGCTAACGCCATAGCCCCATTATTATCACAATACAATGGTATTGGATCAATAATGGTTGGAACTACTCCTAGCTCCAAAACGAACTTCCTCATCCAAACGGCTTCCTTGGCGGCATCATTCGCAGCAATGTACTCAGCTTCCATCGTAGAGTCTGCAACGGTATCCTGTTTGGAACTCTTCCAACTTACCGCCCCTCCGTTGAGGGTAAATACAAACCCAGAGATAAATTTGCTGTCGTCCTTATCGCTTTGGAAGCTCGAATCGGTAAAGGCCTCCATTTGGAGATCTCCATTACCATACACCAAGAACAATTCTTTAGTCCTTCACAAGTACTTAAGAATGTTCTTCACAGCTGTCCAGTGATTCTCCCCTGGATTGGATTGATACCTGCTTACAACACTAATTGCATAAGCTACATCTGGGCGTGTACATAACATCGCATACATTATAGATCCTACTGCCGAAGCATAGGGTATAATGCTCATGCGAGCTCTCTCTTCATCGGTCTTTGGACAAGAATCCTTGGAGAGAGTGACCCCATGGCAAGCGGGTAAGGCACCCCGCTTGGAGTCTTCCATACTAAACCTTTTTAGGATGGTGTTGATGTACCTGGTTTGGGACAATCCCAATAACTTTTTGGATCTATCCCTATAGATCCTTATGCCCAGGATGTATGTGGCATCACCCAGGTCCTTCATGGAGAACCTTAGTGATAAGAAAGATTTGACCGACTGTAGCATAGGAATATCATTTCCTATCAGAAGAATGTCATCCACGTACAGTACGAGGAATGTGACAGCTCTTCCTACAGCCTTCTTATAAACACAAGGTTCATTTGGATTTTTGATGAAATCAAACTCTTTTATAACATCATCGAAACAGATGTTCCAACTCCGTGATGCCTGCTTTAACCCATATATGGATTTAAGCAATCTACATGCTTTCCCGCTGCTCCCACTGTCAATGAAGCCCTCTGGCTAATCCATATAAACGCATTCTTCTAAATCTCCATTTAGAAATGTTGTTTTAACATCCATCTGCCAGATTTCATAGTCGTAGTGAGCAGCAATAGCAAGTAGGATCCGAATGGATTTAAGCATGGCTACGGGCGAAAAAGTTTCGTCATAGTCCAAACCTGGTCTTTGACGAAAACCCTTCGCCACAAGTCTCGCCTTATAGGTCTCTACCTGCCCATCTACACCAATCTTTCTTTTAAAGATCCATTTGCATCCCACAGGTTTTACCCCAGGCGGTACAATTTCCAAAGTCTATACTTTGTTGGTGTACAGAGACTCCATTTCGGATCTCATGGCATCCAGCCACTTCACAGAGTCACCACTCTTGATAGCTTGCTGAAAACTGGTAGGATCATCATCATCCATGATGCAGTCTTCTCCGTCACCATCAATGAGGAAACCGTAGTACCTCTCCGGTGGGCGAGAAGTCCTACCAGACCTACGGAGTGACTGAGATTCTTCAGTTTCTATTGCAGCAGCCGGTTCAACCAAGTCGTCATTTGTAATTTGTGTCTTTAGAACCTCTACTAGATCCACCACATTGCCATCATCTTTATCTGTGAAAAACTCTTTTTCCAAGAATGTGGCATGCTGAGAAACAAACACCTTTTGTTCCTCCTTGTTGTAGAATAGATATCCATATGAATTCTTTGGATATCCTACAAAGTTACACATGACCGACCGTGTCTCGAGTTTGTCCGGATTCTGCTTTTTAACATAGGCCGGTCAACCCCAAATCTTAATTCTCTTAAGAGATGGTCTCTTCCCATGCCATATCTCATATGGCGTGGTAGACACGGTTTTGGTTGGAACCCTGTTCAAAAGAAATGCTGCAGTCTCCAATGCATGCCCCCAAAATGAGACAGGTAACTCAGCATCACTCATCATCGATCGGACCATATCTAATAGGGTCCTGTTCCGTCGTTCTGACACACCGTTGTGCTGTGGTGTGTAAGGAGGAGTGAGCTGAGAGAGAATCCCATTCTCTTTTAGGAAGTTTGCAAATTCCGTACTGAGATACTCTCCACCTCGATCTGATCGAAGCATCTTGATACTCAAGCCAGTTTGTTTTTCTACTTCTTGTTTATATTCAAAGAATTTCTCGAAAGCTTCGGACTTATGCTTTAATAAAAATACATTACCGAATCTTGAGAAATCGTCAGTGAACGTAATGAAGTATGAAAAACCGTCTCTAGCCTGTGTAGACATTGGACCACATACATCACCATGTATGAGTCTTAGGAGCTGGGTAGCTCTTTCTCCGTGTCCGGTAAACGGAGTTTTGGTCATTTCACCCTTGATACAAGACTGGCAAGTCGCATAAGTTTTATATTCAAAAGAGTTTAAATATCCATCTTTGTGTAACTTGTTTAGTCTTGTTTCGTTAATATGACCAAGTCTACAGTGCCAAAGAAAAGCTTCATTTATTTTTGAAAGTTTTCTTTTCTTAGTGTGTTGGATACTGAAAACTGTGTGTTGATTTAGGACGTATATCCCATTATTAAGTGTACCATACCCAACCAACATTTGATTCAGGTGAATGTTAATAACATTGTTCTGCAATACAAAATTATATCCTTTATTGTCTAACAAAGAAACTGATATTATATTACATAGCATACTCGGTACAAAATAACATGGGTTCAAAGCCAATATACACCCAGATGGCAACCCCAAGTGAAACTCTCCCACTGCGACTGTATGTACATTGGAGCCATTTCCAACGCAGAGAGTATGGTCACCTGTCTTCAAAACTTTGCTATTTCTCAGCCCCTGCATAGAATTGCAAATGTGAGAACCTAAACCGGTATCTAATACCCAGGAAGCAGAGTTTATTGAAAAACAGTTTTCTGTCACAAACACACCTGAAGCGGAAGCATCCCCATGCTTCTTCTTGAGGTTCAAGTACTCCGTACAGTTGCGCTTCCAATGTGTTGTCTTGTGGAAATGAAAACATTCACCTTTCCCCGAGTCTCCAGCTTTGGACTTTTCCTTTCCCTTCGCCTTTTTGACTCCACCCTTAGGATTGGTGGGCTTCTTCTTTTTCTTTCCTTTGGCCTTAGCCTTTGGGCGAGAAGAAGAAGATTGCCCAATAGTCATAACGGATGTTTTCATTGATTTCATAGTGCTCTCTGCACTCCTTAACATATTAAGGAGTTCAGGTAGTTCCTTCTCTATGCCATGCATGTTGAAGTTAACTATGAATTGAGCAAAGGTGGAGGGGAGGGACTGCAGAATAATATCCGTATATTGTTCATTGTCCATTGTCCATCTAAGGTCCTCAAGCTCTTCTATAAGAGCTATCATCTTCAGAACATGGTCTCCTACCGGTGTGCCAGGGGCCATTCGCATCTGAAACAATTTCTTTGATGCTTCGTATCGTAATACGCGGGATTGCTCTCCATACAACTCCTTTGTATGGAGGAATATGGTTTGAATGTCCATATTCTCGTGCTGCTTTTGATGTGCATTATACATCGATGCAAGCGCGAGGCATTTGGCCGTGGCACAGTCAGCATCCCATGTCTTGCGGACTTCAATGTCCGCAACTGAGGATTTTGGACCTGGGGTGGGCGGGGATGAAGCCGTGAGGACATATGATACTTTATCATAAGTCAAGGCTATTTTCAGATTCCTCAGCCAGTCTTTATAATTGGTCCCATTCAGTTTGTTTTTATCTAGTAAAAGCTTGAGTCCAGTCATTGGTATCTGCCATTAAGAGAGAGAAAAGAATACACTCAGCGAAAGCTCTTGCATAGATCAAATTGGTTATTATCTTGTCTAATCGATGTCTTCCACTGCTTTAATCAAGTTTTTCTTTCAAACCTTAAAAAGAAAACTGGCCAGGATTAATTACAGTCTACAACTTCTCTAACCGTTCAGCCAGGCCAGTGTCGGTACTTGAGGGAGGTTCCCTGTGCTTTCGCACGGACCTAATTAAAGTAAACCTCATTTTCCCAGAGGCATAGCCCAGTTAACACATTTCTGTAAGTCTACGCTAGCGCCCCGGCAGTCTACAGACGCCAAATGCGGAACAAAAACTTTTAAACTGGCGCTATCGTATACTTTAACCCGGATCTGCCATTATTGCTAAACTAACATACTGTAAAGAGTGTAGAAAGATTGTACCGAACGATCCGAGTCCTTCGTTCTTCAACCATCATCCCACGCTCCGTTGCGGCTGCTCCGATCTCCGATATCCTCGTCGAGGTGGCACCACATGATCGGTTCTTTAAACGGGCTCCCGCCTCTGACTTGAGGCAACTCGATCGCCAAGTTTGCTAAAAGAGACGACCAAGAATGATGTAGAGAATGAGTAGATGACTTTGTCTCACTTCGTCCAAATCCGTGGACGATCGGTTAATGAAGTTGCCGTGGAAATCGGGTGATGGAATGAAATGAACTGTAAAATTCCATACACCCCGAATACTATCATAATCTTTTCTAACCAAAATGAAACATCAAGTGAAGTGAGGAGGAGAGAGAGAAGGCCGGCCACTTATATAGGATGGAGGGAGGTGACCGTAGGAGCAAGTGGTGACCATAAGCAAAAAGCTTCTCACTTCAAAATAACTTAACCAAAACAAGAATGCTTTAATACAAAGCATGACTCACTTAAACCTAGTCACCCTTTAATCAATGCAAAGATGAGTCACTTAGCCTTGTCACAAATTCTAGAACCTTCTAGAACCTTCTAGAAGCACGACTCACTCTCATCCAAGAAAAGATAAATCCGCCTTTAACCAAATGTTAAAAGACGGCTGATAGAAAACTGGAAACTGGCAACTTCCAAAAGTGATCCTGAAACGAATTTCAGGACAACCCCGAAACTGTATAAATATACTCGCATTTGTATTACGACCGAATACAAATGCAACTGAGACAAAGATATTATACCTACTCAATATAATACTCGGATCCGGCTTAAACCAAAGCCGACCAGTATTATCTGCCCGAAAAAATAACAAGTGCGAAAACGCACGTGCATTTTCCGAACCCTGCCATAAAACCATACGGCCTCTACAACGTTTCGCCCGAACTTGGGAAACTGTCTGTGGGGGACTCTAATGACTCGTCAGCACCATGGCAGTGGGTTTAACCACAAACCGTCAGCGGCACTAGCAATGCGTAACGGCTGCCCATGGACCGACCTCAAGGGAAGCTGATGAGCAAACTCAAGGGAGGCCGATGAGCGAACTCATCCAGAAACCCTACTGAGCCTAACAGTGAAAATGTATATACAGTCCGGTCCGTTCGTCTATGAGTATCGCATATCTGCCTAGGGGGCTAGTAACGTCAGACCCCCAATAGCAGTATAAGTCGTGTCGGAGTGAAGCCCAATAACACCCTGAGATACTACTGGAGTACCTACCAGTAAATCTCCTGCCATGGCCATGGACTTTGTGTAATGGCTCTCCTAGACACTGCACGACCTCGCCCCCAATACCGGGAGAGACGAATCCCCTGCCGATCCGCTCACGTGCCTCCATGTGGCTCGGGACTGTACCCAAAAGCTACCTGTTTGCACGACTCCTTTGAGCCGTGGTAGGGTAGAAATCAAAGCACAGTGGGAACTCACACGAGACAAATGAAGACCTCAGGTCGATGAACTAACCTGTACACATGTCACCAGGGAACTGCTATCTGACGGTAGATATAATACTAACTAGCAGATTCCCGGCGAGTCCTGTCCGGTGTACTCATAACCCAATGAGCACCTGTATACATCTTAGGTGATCCAACTGACACCAGTGGCTTGTGAGACCGGCCACCGCCCCTCGTCGGGGTCTCGACTGTACACACTAGTCTACTCCGGAGTATCGATGCCCTGTCTCGAAACTCCCACGACTAGGGACCAAAATCAAGGATATGCGTATAAACTACCCAACTCTCACGTATATGATCGCCATCATACTGTTGGTAGTAAAGCAAGATCCTAAGGGCTCTATCAAAGTGTAACATGCAATCAGTCACCTGAACATGTACACGACTGATAAAGGCAAACCAGATAGCATACTATCATCTCGAGTAAGACTGTTCTACCGGTATAGGTCCTCCGCAATCATTGCAATCACGTACCTGCGATCCAATAATTTAATATGAGGGCACTATCTCCAACAATCTCCCACTTGCACTCAAGGCTAATATTGCGATGTCGACTACTCACAGCCCGTGTGAAACCGAACATCCAACTCCTCTACTAATCAGTTCATAAAGCCCGTTTGTAAAACTATTGTGTTCGAGAAATAGCCTCGGTGAGTGGATCCGCCTAGAAGTATCTTTCTGAATCTCTCTTAATCTCAAGTTCGCGGAGAAAGCCATCTCCCGAAATGAGTAATACCTATCTTAGAATATGTCTGGATATCTGATGGGACCTTAGTTCATAAATGAACTCCATATCCAAACTTCTTAGACTGTATGGATCACTGAACCTAATCAGTATCCGGCACCATGCCACCCACAATATCCTCTTGAACCACCTGTCCATAATACTGTCCCTCTTCGTCAGAGGGAAAACTATAACTCTGACAATCACTCTGTCATCCATGTCACCTTTGAAGCCTGGAATGATAAACGTCTCCCGAAGGAGGCTGCCGTCATCAAATCCGTAGAACATGTACTTATGTTCTATAACTGCTTCCTTATGTTTCTCCAGGATTGGATTAATATAAACTTATTGCATCTAGTGCAAAAACGACATCTGGTGTGGTACTTGACATCTCATGATTGACTCAATTGCCTAAGCAAGTGATCTGCCAATCATGCACATCCCTCTCCCCTTTAGTCTGTAAGACACCTTTAGAGAGGGTGACTCCATCACCTGCAGGTACACCACCATGCTAGGAGTCAACTATTCCAAAAACCATTAGAATATCTGTCAAAGTACCCACATTGGGAAACTACCCAAATCCAGATCTAAAACCATAGATCTAGAAACCAGAATGTCAAATATTATATCCATATCCTGTCTGGAGAGACAACTGTATGACGACCACAGTACAACCGATCGTAGTATAGGAATTTCACTTCCCACTCTGTGTATGTCATCCAGATACCATGACATCACACCCTACTACCTTCTTAACAGATCCATCCCCTATTCTGATTGAAGTCAAACCCATGACTGTCACATCAAAATTAGATGATCTATCTCCGCTATAACTGCTCAAGTCTATAAATAGACATAAGCTACTTGCCCACTATGCTTCCGTTGCTCCCACTGACTATGACAACCCTCCTACCGGGTCTCATATCCTGGAACAACAGTAGTGTCAAGTCTTGGTAGATAAGAACCTCCCTGTCACCGTCCTTGAGCCTACCGAAGTACCTCTCGGTTGTCTGAGGTTACCTACCATACCCGCGGAGTGGCAATTGGAATGTCAAACCTGATTGAATGTATAGGTCCTATTAAATTTTTCCGTAATCGTTCGCGGTTCTGGAATCACTTCCAGTTCTACCATACTCCCACTACTGTTTTCTGAAAAAGATCCATTTTTCTAAAACTGTGGCAAGTCAAGAACAATATCACTATTGATCTTCTAAATGGTAGAATATCAACCCTCGTCATAGCCAGGGTCAACCCACAAACAGCCATTACAGAAACGTGCCCTGAGTTATCCAGTGTCTGGTTTTAATCATAAGCTGGACAACTCCCCGTACCTTAATATCTTTTAAGGTACGAACTATTCTATATCCAATATAGAAACTTTGGCACTTATTTAATTGGAACCATATTCAATCCATGCATCTGTCTCCAGTGCATATCAACTTAATGGAAAGAGGCTAATCAGTATTACTCAACTTAGGAATCCATCCAATTATGAGTAACCTGAAAGAGAAACACGTTTCTCAAAACCATCACTATCATCTGAATACCAATCACAAGAATCTACATCTTCGATCTCTTTGAAGAATCCCGATACTTATGATACCTGGTTCTCTACTTTATTCTTATACCCACAACTTCTCAAAACTTAGACCTTGTATTTCTACGAAACACTCGTCTAAATACTAGAGAAGTTATAAGTAAACAGAACATAGTACGAGGACCTACCCCTTTGTCCTGATGGACACTGGACAATATACAATACTCTGTATAAGTCCGCTGAGTTGAACAACTCAAAACCTGTGCGTTGTAGGTGGAAAACTGTACCCTGGCGATTTCCTCAAATATCACCAATTACAACGAATTCCGATATAATGTGGATAATCACCTAATTCCCAATATCTTACTCCCACTCATCATCTGTAAAACCATATAGATATAAGAATGAAACCTGGTAAATACATACCCTTGGAGTAAGTGTCTAATCGGGAAAACAGTTTTTCTTTTAACAATGCACTGAAACATGAAAATGTTTCGTAGGGGTATCCTGGTATTCATAGCAATGCCTCTTCCATAATCCAATTCATGACTTTAACCGTATATTTTATTGCCATCTCTCCAAATCCCTTTATTTGTCTTTAGTCGTTACCTTCTGTACACCATCGTTAGGCTAACTGGTTTTCTTCCTTCCCTACCGTTCGGCACCAGCCTATGGTCTGGAAGAAGACTATCCAGTAAGCATAATAGGTGTACCCTCCTAAACCAAAGAGTACTCGCAACTGAGAGAAGGTGACGATAAAAGACAACTGAATAATACCTTATTCTTTAAAGGTGAAATAGGAGCAGCGATGAAGTACGCGGTTTTGGTCGTGAATGATATCAGTCGCAATTTACTTTGCCCTCTTTCTAATCCCTTTATTTTGTCTTTACATATTACCTTCTGCACACCCTACTTAGGCTAATTGGTTTTCTTCATTCCCTACCTTTCGGCACCAGCCTATGGTTTGGAATAAGACTATCTAATAAGCGTAATAGGTGTACTCTCCTAAACCAAGGAGCTCTCGCAACCTGAGAGAAGGTGATAATAAAAGACAACTGAATAAACCAATTCTATTTCTCCTAAACCTGGATCCATCCTCGAAGAAGTCCCTTCGAGTTCGTATATAACCATACGATGGATCTATCCAATGGAAGTGGATATCCGTAGTAATACGGGTGTTCTGAGAAATGCAAAGGGTAAAAGAAAGAGTGGCAATGACTTATGTAACTCAGACAATCCAAAAGCCAGTATTTTAAGAAGGTTCGGTCAACCTGGTCACTGAGTCATAGTCTAGGGTCGGTCAAAGGTCGCTGCCAAAGAGAGAGAGAGAAAAGAAACACTCTGCGTGCACTCTAACCTAGATCAGAATGGTCATCAATTTATCTAATCCGGAAACCTCCCACTGTCCTGTCAAATTCTCCTCCAAACCTAAAGAAGAATCAATCGGGATCACCCGAAGAGTAAACCAACTCATCAGTGGGAATCGGGATCCAACTCTCATCCCATGATAACGTGATGGAATGCATCCACGTTACTCATACTCCAGAAGGTATGCGCATACTTGGCAAGTTTTAGTTTCTTTAGAAACTCCCGATATAGTTTTTGCCCCATGCTCTTATAACCTTGGCGTTAGGTTAAAATGTCATAAGTCACATGCCAAGTTCTACCCATCACTATCTTGTTAATTTGAACCCACCCGCACATGCCCTTGGCGTTAGGTCAAAATGGCAGAACGGCTGTCCCAAACCAACTCATCTATCTATGCAACAATTGAATACCCAGCAGCTACCAAACACTATGCCTTGGCGTTAGGTCAAAATACATAGCTTGAATACTACTGAATACCCAAAAGAAGTGACGGAGGGCTACGGCTGGTTTTTGGCGAAAAACCTTTAGCGTAGTGAACTTGATATCGCTGAAGGAACCTGATAGCTTTTTAAAATATAGTGGCGAAAACCTTTTGCTAAAGAGGTCACTCCCGGTAAAGGGATCTCGGCTCTTTCCTCGTGGAATGAGGTGCAGGATATTCCAGTGAATACCGCTATGCAAAGCAACATGTAATCGACTATAGTGAAGTTATTACGCTGACGTAAACTTCTGCCCAAGGGGTCAGTCCCGGTGAAGGGATATCAGCCCTTGCCCCGTCGAATGAGGTGCAGGATATTCCACTGAATACCGCTATGCATAACAAAAGGAAACGTCTTTGCAATAACACTTTTTAAATTTGTTCCAACAACTGTAAACAGGTTTGTTTTACTTTGCATTGATCAGAATCAACGCAGTCCCATCATTAATCACACCAGAAAAGAACGAAAATAAAATGTACGTATATGCCATCCGCATTCGTCACTGGGTCCCGTCATCACTCGTTAGGTTACTTAACTAACGACAGAGCGGGGACTGGACTAGCGCTGGTGTAAAACATATACAACATCTAATAGTATATAAACCAATATACAATAATCGCTCCAGGCGTGATAGTATGCAACATTACAGAAAAGTAATAAGCATCTGAGAACAATACAGATAATCTGGGATCCCCGAGTTTCACAGAGCCGCTGCTGAAACTCGACGTTCCCCTGTCGTGCGGATAGCCTGTGCAATGAAACCTAGACCCCTACGGGTGCGGCAAGTTACCCGCCAAAACCTGAAGCGAGGTAGTCCCCACAGCATAGTGAATGGAACACCCGGCACTTCACGGAATCCGGTAAATTGAGCACCCCTCCTTGGGTCAACCTGTACCCCCTACGAGTGCGGCGAATAGTCTTCCAATTCTAGAGTGGGACCCCTCTGCCTCTCAAAGCCATGAGATGCGGACCCGTTGCCCTCCCGAACCCGGCTATCCGTGCACTCCGTCGCGGGGCAAAACCTAGTACAGTAATGAAAAATAGTACAATAGGTACATCGACCTCAACCTGGTCGTGCCCCAAAAGAATATTATACAACAGGCAGTGACGGCAGTCCACAAGTTGGACGCTCGCCCCGCAATATCAAATGTACAAATAAACACAAACTGTACTACCATTGCACACTGCTATCCACCACAACAAATCCGCAACATCACAGCACAACACAGAACATCAACGCGAATGTCACGTTCGCAAACCCGTCTAAAAGAACTATAGCAATCGGACGCGGTTTACCGATCAAATGACATTCCCGGTCGGAGATATAATGTAAGCATTGTAAACTAACGTGTTTAAATTTCGATCCATCAAAGACCAAATATCAAAAAGTGGGCCCCACTGCTTACTGGTGAACAGTAACAAAACCTGGGCCAAAACGATATTGACCAAAAACCCCAAAATCAAACCAAGAACCCACTGTGAAAATTTGGGGCCACGAGCTCACTGTGTGGCCGCGGATGCGCGGTCAAACCATAGGTTTGACAGCGTTTCCGCGGCTGTCCCATCGAATCACGTGCCCAAATTTCTACGTCGTTCTAATAAAAGCCTGCACAGTATTCTGAGATGTGTAGAATAATTTTATCAGACCATTTAAAAACAACAGAAACTGTCGGGCATGGATTTTGCAATTTTCGATTTCCGGTCGGATCGATGTTTTAAACGCGTTAGCACAAGTTAGTATAGCAAAATGGTGAGGCTCTGATACCACTGTAAGTCTACGCTAGCGCCCCGGCAGTCTACAGACGCCAAATGCGGAACAAAAACTTTTAAACTGGCGCTATCGTATACTTTAACCCAGATCTGCCATTATTGCTAAACTAACATACTGTAAAGAGTGTAGAAAGATTGTACCGAACGATCCGAGTCCTTCGTTCTTCAACCATCATCCCACGCTCCGTTGCGGCTGCTCCGATCTCCGATATCCTCGTCGAGGTGGCACCACATGATCGGTTCTTTAAACGGGCTCCCGCCTCTGACTTGAGGCAACTCGATCGCCAAGTTTGCTAAAAGAGACGACCAAGAATGATGTAGAGAATGAGTAGATGACTTTGTCTCACTTCGTCCAAATCCGTGGACGATCGGTTAATGAAGTTGCCGTGGAAATCGGGTGATGGAATGAAATGAACTGTTAAATTCCATACACCCCGAATACTATCATAATCTTTTCTAACCAAAATGAAACATCAAGTGAAGTGAGGAGGAGAGAGAGAAGGCCGGCCACTTATATAGGATGGAGGGAGGTGACCGTAGGAGCAAGTGGTGACCATAAGCAAAAAGCTTCTCACTTCAAAATATCTTAACCAAAACAAGAATGCTTTAATACAAAGCATGACTCACTTAAACCTAGTCACCCTTTAATCAATGCAAAGATGAGTCACTTAGCCTTGTCACAAATTCTAGAACCTTCTAGAACCTTCTAGAAGCACGACTCACTCTCATCCAAGAAAAGATAAATCCGCCTTTAACCAAATGTTAAAAGACGGCTGATAGAAAACTGGAAACTGGCAACTTCCAAAAGTGATCCTGAAACGAATTTCAGGACAACCCCGAAACTGTATAAATATACCCGCATTTGTATTACGACCGAATACAAATGCAACTGAGACAAAGATATTATACCTACTCAATATAATACTCGGATCCGGCTTAAACCAAAGCCGACCAGTATTATCTGCCCGAAAAAATAACACGTGCGAAAACGCACGTGCATTTTCCGAACCCTGCCATAAAACCATACGGCCTCTACAACGTTTCGCCCGAACTTGGGAAACTGTCTGTGGGGGACTCTAATGACTCGTCAGCACCATGGCAGTGGGTTTAACCACAAACCGTCAGCGGCACTAGCAATGCGTAACGGCTGCCCATGGACTGACCTCAAGGGAAGCTGATGAGCAAACTCAAGGGAGGCCGATGAGCGAACTCATCCAGAAACCCTACTGAGCCTAACAGTGAAAATGTATATACAGTCCGGTCCGTTCGTCTATGAGTATCGCATATCTGCCTAGGGGGCTAGTAACGTCAGACCCCCAATAGCAGTATAAGTCGTGTCGGAGTGAAGCCCAATAACACCCTGAGATACTACTGGAGTACCTACCAGTAAATCTCCTGCCATGGCCATGGACTTTGTGTAATGGCTCTCCTAGACACTGCACGACCTCGCCCCCAATACCGGGAGAGACGAATCCCCTGCCGATCCGCTCACGTGCCTCCATGTGGCTCGGGACTGTACCCAAAAGCTACCTGTTTGCACGACTCCTTTGAGCCGTGGTAGGGTAGAAATCAAAGCACAGTGGGAACTCACACGAGACAAATGACGACCTCAGGTCGATGAACTAACCTGTACACATGTCACCAGGGAACTGCTATCTGACGGTAGATATAATACTAACTAGCAGATTCCCGGCAAGTCCTGTCCGGTGTACTCATAACCCAATGAGCACCTGTATACATCTTAGGTGATCCAACTGACACCAGTGGCTTGTGAGACCGGCCACCGCCCCTCGTCGGGGTCTCGACTGTACACACTAGTCTACTCCGGAGTATCGATGCCCTGTCTCGAAACTCCCACGACTAGGGACCAAAATCAAGGATATGCGTATAAACTACCCAACTCTCACGTATATGATCGCCATCATATTGTTGGTAGTAAAGCAAGATCCTAAGGGCTCTATCAAAGTGTAACATGCAATCAGTCACCTGAACATGTACACGACTGATAAAGGCAAACCAGATAGCATACTATCATCTCGAGTAAGACTGTTCTACCGGTATAGGTCCTCCGCAATCATTGCAATCACGTACCTGCGATCCAATAATTTACTATGAGGGCACTATCTCCAACAATTTCTAGACACCTAATGAGTTAGCTAATTGTAAACTGCAAAACTCTCCTAGGAGCAACTATTGCCCACAGTGGGATCGGGATCCAACCATCACATGGAAGGAATGCAATCTCATTGCAAATCTCAACACTTGAAATTCCTGATGTGATTTTTACCCCTAGTACCTATGACCTTGGTTATGGTCAACAAATCACAAGTACTAGTCAAGTTCAGCCCGTCATTTCTTGATTAATCAGACCCGTTTACATGAACCTTGGCTAAGGTCAACAAAGTCATATACCCGTCCTAATTAATCTGCATCATATGCATTGTAGGAAGACATCACTTAGTTACCGTACACTACGCCTTGGCTAAGGTCAACAAACGTGGCACGAATACTAAGTACTCTACTTCCTAAAATGACGGAGGGTTTCAAATGATTTTTAAGAAAATCTTTAACGCTTTGAACTTGATATCGTCGTAGAATCAAATGGTTTTGAAAAAGGAGTGGCTTGTGCTCCGCAGTTTTTGAAATACAGCTTTTTCATAAAGAGCCGAGTGGTTTTCAAATCCGATTCTACAACATCTTTTTAGGTTTATTTTCTTTACATTAATCATATTAATGTAATCCCATCATTTAAGTCCTTAAGCCAATCACAGAAAAGAAACGAAAATAACACGTATGCTTATGCCATCCGCATTGCCGCAATGTTCCGTTATGCACCGTTAGGTTACTTAACTAACGGCATACCTGGACTGGACTAGCGCGGGTGTAAAACATAAGCAACGTCTACTATATATCTCATATATAATATATCATTCGTCTCAGATATCACAGAACACTGGCAGCAGAAACATATATATAATGTGGGATATACTAGGACGTCCGTATTTAGTATTTAGCCAACAATAGAAAATACGGATTCCACAGTCGCGATGAATAGCCAAGCCCATACCCCTAGACCCCTACGAGAGCGGCAAGCGACCCTACCAATCCTGGAATTTAGGAGACCCGGTCTCGACTCCTTGAGATGGCCTTCCACTGAACCCCAGAACCCGGTCACTTGTGCTCCCCTCCTTGGGTCTATCCTAATGCGGAAAAGTAAATAATATACAACACTGGTGACATCAACCTCAACCCGGAAGTGCCCCAAATAAAAGAATATTACATTACATTTGAATTTTACATGAATGAAAAATAAAACTCTCATCTCACATAAAACCCCCCCGGCTATTCAATCGCGACAATCCTGCACATCATATTTCAGCAACACATAATATCATATATCATCAACGTAAGTAAGTATGCGTACCCCGATTGTCGTTGATGTATAGCAACGAAACCGGCGATATCGAACATACTACACTTACGGTCACGGAAAAGAAAGTGTAAAACTACAATATTTGGAATCCACATTCTCTTTAGACATCATAAATGCGAAATATCACATACTTCGTATTTCATGCCTAAACTATATGAATTCCACATATTGTATCACATTCCAGATAAATAGACAGTATTAAAGTTTTCGAACGAATGATCAAATACCCAAAATTCCCTAAAGCTCAACACTTGAGCGGAGTTCAAAAACCTGGAGTGTGACACAGTAGTAGCGGTCCAGCCGTAGAAGGGTCAAGCCAACGCCTCACATGTGGCACGCCGTACTGCCCCAAACCCTAAGGTTCAAAGGGCAGTTCAAGACGGTCACATAATCGAGTTAAGGTTTGTTGTCTTCTAGAGGGTCCACCACAGAACTTGCACGTATCTCCGAAAGATTTAAACCCCGTGAAAAGTGAGCAAACGACACTCGTTCGAACAATTCAATACTTTCTAATTATCGGGAAAAACATGAAGTTAAAATTCCGATCGAATCAATGAACTCAAAACAATCTCTAGAACTAACAGCACTAAATTCAGATTAAAAATACTCCAAAAATATACAAGCAGATAACAAAGTTACTGTACAAATACGACACTACGATGCTTCAGTACGGCCGCGGAACCGCGGCCCAAGCAGGCTATTGCCGCGGTTCCGCGGTGGAATATACTGTTCATGGTATCGTATTTTACAGTTGTCCTTAGATTTACCTGCTAATTTTTTTGCATATTTTTAATTCTGAAAAATAACAGATTTTAAAAAATGTCCAGAGAGTGTCCCGTAAATCCGTATTTTGGTTCGATCGGAGTTTATACTTCGCTAAAGTGTCGCCTAATGTTCTAGGTCGGCTCTGATACCAATGTTAGGTTTACCTAGCACCCTATGAAAGGTTTGGAAGTATCACATGTACCAAAGATTAGTTTTTTATGGTGCTAAGTAAGCATACAAAGGATCTATACTAGAAAAATTAGGGTTTCATAACATTATAAGTAGCAAAGGCTAAGGTTTTGAGAGTACAACCTTTGTAGCTCCCTATTCTTGACTCCTTGGCCACTTGAGAGTTGGAAAATGGTTAGCTTGAGGTCTTCTAGTGTCCACGATGATCCACCCGAAACTCCTTTGTCCAAGCTATCAACTTCACTTTATCAAAAGAATGAAATGAAGATAACACTCTAAACAAGTGGGCAAGACTTCTGTAGAATGATGTTGTGGTGGTTTTACTCACTTCAAAAACCTAACTTAATGAATATTTTGCTCACTACAAAAGTCTAGAGAGCAAAAGAAGAAGGAGGAAGAAGATGATGGCCTTTTAGAACGAGAGTGAAAAGAATAACTCTTGTTAGAAAATGAAAAATATATGTATATATATTTTTCACTTCTCATCTCAAACCATGGTTAATGATAAAGATATTATTGTATTTGAGTTTAAAACACCAAAGAAAAATTAACCAAGGGTTAATAAGTAGGTGAGCATGGTAAGATGAAGAAGAGTGTAGAAACAATCCATGAATTAACCCTTTTTCTTTTCCTTTTTGTTTTAACACAAATGCAATAATAATCCATATAAAAACCCATGGTGTGAGTCTTATATTGCCACCATTTTCAATGTATATGCAACCATGAAGGATGATGTATGTATGTATGTGTGCATGCACATCCATATATGCATGAATCATGAAACAATTCATACATGCATGCATACATCAAAAATACAAGAAAGGATTTCTAGTGAGAAAATAATGGTTAAATGATAAATCAACACTTGGTTTATCAATCCGGCCATATCACATACGACCCAACCAAAAGCAAGCCGCCCGATTAATATACGGTATCTCATATGCGCATTTTAACCGGGTCCATGCGCATATCGCATACACGCACCACAACCTTTTGCCTGGACTAGGTAACTCCTTTGTGGGACTCTAAGACTCGTCAATACGCCGGTAGTGGGTGATGATCATATCAAGCACCCCCGAGCCGCAAGCGGTCAGCTAAACGTAACGGCCACCCGGGTATTGAGCGATCAGTAGAAAACAAGTGAACCTGCTATAACTCCCATCGAGCCAACTGACAACACTACCGTACAGTCCGGTCTCATCGTCAGATATGCTGCATATCGAGTCTAGGGATGGTAACGTCGACCCCAATAACTCAATAAGTCGTGCCGGTGAATGGTCTATAACAGATCGAGAAACTACTGATAACACTTATCAGTAAATCTCAGCAGCCCTGGCCAGGTATTTACTGATATAACCAATCGAGCATAGCACAGCATCAACTCCCAATACCGGGAGAGACGAAACCCCTCCTATCGCTCATCTCCTTCGTGTGTCTCGGGACTGTACCCAACGGCCACCTGTTTGCACGACTCAGTAGAGCCGTGGTAGGGTGGTAATCAAAGTACAGTGGGAGAGCACACAAGACTCTATGACGATCTCGGGTCTACAGACTAATCTGTACCAGTATCACCTGAGAACTGCTATCCGACGATAGATATAATTCCATATAGGAGTTCTCGGTGAGTCCGTCCAGTGTACCCAGTCACCACTGAGCACCCGTATATGATCTTGATGTCAAACATCGATGAATGTGGGAACATTTATCGCCCATCGTATGGGTCTAGTATCATATACGCTAGTCTACTCTGGTATATCGTTGCCCCGTCTCGATACACCTACGACTAGGGACATTTCAGGATATGCTTATAAACTACAGATGTCCCACTAGTATGATCTCCATCATAATCACAGTAGTCAAGCCGATATCCTCAGGGCTTTATCACCATGTATGACTAAATAAAAGCATGATCAAATCAACATGTCAGATAAAGAAGAACCAGATAGCATACTATCATGTCGAGCAAGAATGTACACAGAATATATATACATGTATAAATACATCCACTATCACATAATGGCCTCTAGGGCATACATATATCCAACACTTTGGTAGCTGGGGGATAAAAGCAGTGCTAATGTTATTAGACATGAAGACCTTCTTCGGCACTTGAGTCTTCCTCTTCCTAGTGCACAAGTCCTTAAGAATTTTCGCATAAGCGGGGACTTGTTGAATAGCATCTAGGAGAGGGATGTTGATGTTAACCTGTTTGAACATTTCCATAATTTTCTCCATATGTGGACTAGATTTGTTACCCCTTAACCGATTCGGGTAAGGAGATTTAGCAATAAGTGCTGTGTCCATCATAGGAGAAGGAAGTGGGGGTAGACGTGATCCCAAAAGAGGATTGGGGACCGTCTGTGGAGAACTAGAAGGGCTATACTGAGGTGTCGAGCCTAGTGGGAAATGGAGAATAGGCTCGCGAGAAAGCGGAGGGGTAGAAGAACATGGATCAGAAGTAGAAGTGTGTGTGAGAGGAAAGGTCTCAGCTGGGGTATTATTGATAGGATTTTCAATATCATCAATTCCTTCCCCGACATGGTTATTCAGCACTCTTCCCGATCTCAACGTTGTGACGGCATTTACATTGTAATGCCCAGGATTCGGTAGGGGTTGAGACGGAAGTTTCCCTTTTTCTCTCGCACTCATTTTGGCTTTAAGTCGTGCAATTTCAGCTTCCATCGATCTGATACTCTCAGCTTGAGACGCTGAGCTTTTCTTTATCTCACTGACGGAAGATCTAACCTTAGCCGAAACTTCTATGAAATTTGACAAGAGTGATTTCATGGTTTGAGTGAATTGAGAGAATTCGTCAGAACCGGAAAACTGCATAGGATTAGACTGTGCAGGAGTGTTGACCTGGTTTTTGAAATTTTGTGACAGGTAGGGGTGCTGAGTGAGTTGAAGTGGTTGCTGTTGTGGTGGAAGAGCCCTTTGGAAATTATTTTGGCTTGGAACCGTGTTTTGAGATTGTTGTTGTTGGTTCCAAGAAAAATTCGGGTGATTCCTCCAACCCTGATTGTACGTGGAAGAATATGGATCGTTTCTAGGTCTTTGAAATGCGGCATTTGTATGCTCATGACCTTGAAACTGAGAGTTTAATGGACATTCTTCCGTTAAGTGAGAAGGATCAGAACAGAAGCCACATACTGTTTTGGGGAGCGACATTGGGTTTAGGGAGGCTGCTGAAAATTTGTGTTCCATAGCCTCGAACTTCTTTTGCATTGCTGCCATCTCAGCTCGAACACCTATGGACACATCTATTTAGTGTACGCCACCCCTATTCAATGATTGGGTTCCACTCTCCCACTGTAGTGATTTTTTAGAGAACTCTTCTAAAAATTTCCACGCTTCCCCATCATCCTTGGTCATAAAGGTACCTTGACACATGTTTTCAAGGTTCTGTTTAGTGTTTGGGTTAATTCCCTCATAAATGATTCAGCAAAGATCCCATCTCGGGATGCCGTGATGAGGACATTGAACCAATAGATCCTTGAAATGTTCAAAGCATTTTGAAAATGGTTCAGTCGGAAGCTGGGTGAATTGGTTGAGTTCGCTACGGATTTGAGCTGTCTTTTGTATTGGGTAAAATTTCTTAAGGAATGCCGCGACGAATTCTTCCCAATTCATAATAGAGTGTGCGGTAGTGTTATATAGCCACTTCTCGGCCATATCGCACAAAGTAAATGGAAGAAGTCGTAGACGCATAGCATCCACTGAAAGTTGTGACGTACCCATCATTTCGCATACGTTTTCAAATTTGGTAATGAAAACGTATGCGTCCTCAGTCTCGAGTCCGTGGAATTTGGGTAAAAGGATGATGTATTGGGGTTTAATTTCAAAATTATCCCCGTTGGCTGGTGGAATGGATAAGCAGGTCGAAAGAGGACCTCGCAAAGGATAGCACCTCTTGATTGTAATAAATTTGGATGTCTAATATCAAATCAAATAGTCCCCGGCAACGGCGCCATTTGATTGAATGATTTTCGTGGATGTGTTTATCGAATCAAATAGTAAAGAAATCACAACCAAAAAATATTTTGACCGCAATCAAACAACGGTGTCAGTTGAAGTTAATGAATGAGTGCGGATCGTCCTCAGGGATCTCGAGATTCGTTTGTACCTTTATTTGTTTGAAATGAAATGTTAATCAACAATAAGAGAAAACACGATTCAATTGATTGATTTGTATTCATGTGTCACTAATCTTTTCTAAAGAATCAAGAACTATAAACAACAAGAATCGGGTTTCAATGGTATTTTCCAAACGACAATCAAGACTGATAAAGAGGCTCGTAGGAATCGATAGGATCTTTAGATGTGTTGTAGTCTACAATATTTCATATTCTTGTCCTTCGAAGAATTGATGCTAGATCAATGGTTATCGACGAGAATTAGGGTTTTCTTGATGAAATTAAAGTTTCATCTCTTAACCCTTGCTCTTTCGAGGATACCATTTATATTCTAGCCTCTAGCAATTTCAAGAATCGATCGGATCACCCCAATCTCGAGCGATGTTGATCAAGAAAGCATCGAATCGAATTGGGTTGTCGATTCTTGAACTTGCTAGGGTTTACAATCTCGTGGGATTCAAGAATTGATTACAAATTTGCTATATCATCCTACTAAAGATCTTCTCGACTCCTTAACGAGCGGAGTTTTACTCGCGCATCACCACATAGACAATATTCAAGAACAGTAAAGATAACATGATGCGGAATTTAAAAGAAAACAAGAATGGAGAAAATATCACCTTTTATTTAATCAACAATTGTCAATACATTCTTTCAAGATCTACAAGAAGAAAGAAAAATCGATCGTTGACTCGGCTTCGCTCGACTCCGTGGATCGTGGATCTACTTTTGATCTCTTGCCCGATGGAAGATCGGCTCGGCTCATAAAAGGGTTGAAGGAATCTTGCTTGGCTTGCACTCAAGATCTTGAATTGTGGATGGATTTAGGGTTAGGGTTTCCTACAAGATTTCTCACTAATCTTGAGGAAGAAGAAGATGGAGAAAGAGAGAATGGCTAAGATCTAAGATGTTGAATCTTTTTCTCTCTAGGGTTTCATATATTGTAAGATATTCCAAGATGAGAAATGAGAGAGCCTAGGGTCTTATTTATAGAACTAGGTTTAGGTTTGAATTGGACTTTCCCTCCCAAAGTTTGTTGACAAGTTTGTTGGGCTTTAGCTTAGGGTTTAAGCAAGGGTTTAGGAAAGTTCTAGAAGTTCTAGGCTAGTTTAGGAGCTTGATGATCTGGTGGAAGTGTCTGGACTCTTCTGGACTTTTGTATGCATTTTTGAGCTGCAGGTACTAACACAGGAGTTGTGGTGAAGTTTGAGAAGCTCAGTCCCTGAAACCGCCGCGCATCCGCCGCGTGAGGTGCCTTTAGGCCGCGCTTCCGCCGCGCCTTGGTGGCCTCGGGATCAGTGTCTTCTGCAGTTGCTTTGTACTTCTATTTGGGTTATTCTTTGATGATCAGAATTGCAATTGACCTTCTGTGTTGATACCAGATTTGCTTTCAATGAGTTTACGAGCAATTGTAATGGTCGAGCAATGAATTGATCGAGCAAGTATCTCTTTTCCTGCATAGACTTCAAAATAGGGGTTGCAAGATATAGAAAATATGCTATGTAATGCAATGCAGTTAATTTCCCTAGAATTTCCGGTTTTAAGGTCGAATACATGTAATTTGATATTTTGCGACCAATTAGCTAATATGTGAATTATGAATACCGTACTCTCCTATATGTATGCAGATGACAAGGAAATTGCCGGTTAAAATATGCAGTATTTTCGACTGATCAAATACCCCCAAACTTAATTTCGATCGTCTCGAGAGAATGTTTTATTAAAAAGAGAAGGAGAAAACAAAGAAAGAGAAAAACTAACTAGCACACTTTCGTAGGCAACACGATTGCACTGAGCACGTGCAACAAGCCTTTAAACCTCTAGGTGTCCCTAGTAGGAGGAGTGTTGTCTCCTGAGGGTTTTCAGCGGATTGCACCCACAAAATCCAAAAATAAAAGCAAGATCATGAACATTACATTTAAAGATAAGAATTGTAAAAGAAAAACTTTGAAAATTAGGGTTTCCAACTAAGCTAGCTTTTCGGTTGTCATGAGCCCTATCTTAATGGTCATGAAAAAATGTCAGAAATCACGTCCTCCCTCAATAAAACATCGTCTTATTCTTCATTCCTATCTTTATTCCAAACATCGATCATATCACCCTGCGTGTGTGTAAAGACATCCCTACACCCGGAGAATTCAATTCAAGCTATCATACCCTTGCCCATCAGCCTCAGTACTTCTTGGCAAACGAGATTGCTTACACACTTTCATGCGACCGTTAATACTTCTTGAGGTACTAACCGACCGATTACTAATGTGCATGCTAACTTGGTGTATTTTCCTAATCTTGCACCACCTCAGGCATAGCAGTGACTCCCAGACCAGTTGACCTTGGGGCACTAGGTGAAGAAGCACCCTTTTGCTATATATTTTTCTTGCCCTTGGTGATAACAAAACCAGTGTCCATTTTTCTCACCACTTTAAAACACACTTTTCTTTTTCATACTTTTGGCCTTAAGACAAGAGCATTTCAAGGTATCCTCTACTATCCCAGGCTTTAAGATGTGTGTTAGTGCGAATAGCAGGGTAGCAACGTTCAAAATGTTTGGCTTCCAGAATAGAAACTATTTTTCAGACTTATTTTTATCCTCAGATTAGTGACGTCTTTCATCTTACTAACCCTTGGGACAACAGCACATAACTACTTATTACTAGTTCGTATAAGAAAACTTCTAATTTTCTTAGTTTTCTAAAATTTTTCCAATCTCATGGATGTAATTGTTCACTGTCTAAAACTTTCATTATCTTATTTATATACAAAAAAGTGTAAATATTAAAATTATTTTTATATTTGAAAATTTTTTAAATTTTTATGGGTTTTGAAAATTTTTTCAATTTTTTATAGATTTTTTCTTTTAAAAAGAAATGTTTTGTGCTTATGCAGATGATATGCAAATGATGCGAAAATAAGCACAAACCTCCCCCAAACTTGTTTTCAACAGTGTCCTCACTGTTGCCGACAGTTATACCTACAAAAATCTGTAAATCTGGGAGGAATTATTAGTGGGGGCAAATATATAAGTGAAGAACTTCCCCCAAACTTGTTTTATTTACTCACCTTCATTCAAAATAATGATGCAATGATATACTGGACATGAAAGTGAGACGGAGGAATTTTAATCAAGATAAACTGGCTCTTGTAAGAACAAGAGCTCCTCCGTGGGGTCAGTGGAAAAATACGGCTTTAATCTATGTCCATTTACTTTGAAAACAGTGCCGTTTTTAACATTTTCAACATCTACTGCCCCGTACGGGTATACAGACCGCACAACAAAAGGTCCCTTCCAACGAGATCGGAGCTTACCCGCATGAAGGTGTAATCGTGAATCATAAAGAAGGACTTGTTGACCAGGTAAAAATGTTTTCCTTACAATGTTTTTATCGTGAAAAACCTTAGTCCTATTCTTTGTGATTACAGCATTATCATAAGCTTCATCGCGGAGTTCGCTTAGCTCGTTTAGTTGCAGCTTCCGAAAGTTGCAAGCAAGGTTTAAATCAAAATTAATTTCCTTTATAGCCCACAATGCTTTATGTTCTATCTCAACAGGTAGATGACATGCTTTTCCAAACACTATCCTATATGGAGACATTCCTAGGTCGGTCTTATATGCAGTCCTGAATGCCCAAAGAGCATCCGTCAATTTGGTCGACCAGTCTTTTCTATTTTTAGCAACAGTTTTCTCCAGGATAAGTTTGATTTGTCTGTTTGAGATCTCAGCCTGCCCGCTTGTTTGGGGGTGATAGGGTGTAGAAAGACGGTGGTTGATTGAATATTTCCGCATCAGAGTCTCGAAAGATCTGTTGCAGAAGTGTGTCCCATTATCGCTAATAATAGCGCGTGGGTGTCCAAATCGCGAGAAGATATTCTCTTTCAAGAACTTAATGACAACTTTCCTGTCATTAGTGCGACTTGGAATGGCTTCTACCCACTTGGAGACATAATCAACCGCCAGCAATATGTACAGATTCCCAAAGGAGTTGGGAAAAGGACCCATAAAATCTATGCCCCAAACATCAAACATTTCAACAACCAGAATGGGTTGCTGAGGCATTTCATTCCTTTGGGATATTCTACCCGTATACTGACATTGAGTACAGGTTTTGCAATGTTCAAATACGTCCTTGAATAAGGTCGGCCAATAAAATCCAGATTGCAAAACCTTTTCCGCTGTTTTTCTTGGACCAAAGTGACCCCCACAGGCCTGATCATGACAAAATGAAAGAATACTCTTGAACTCTTCATTCGGGACACACCGGCGAATGATCTGATCAGGACAATATTTAAACAAATAAGGCTCGTCCCAGTAATAGTGTTTTACTTGGGAAAGAAAGCGGTATTTGTCCTGTTTAGACCAATCGCTCGGTATCAATCCCGTGGCGTGATAGTTCACAATATCCCTGAACCATGGTTCAGAGGATATGCTCAAGAGTTGTTCGTCAGGGAATGAGTCATTGATCGGCAGGGTCACATGGGAAGAAACGATGCGTGAAAGGTGGTCAGCTACTACGTTTTCACATCCTTTCTTATCTTTGATAACAAGATCGAATTCTTGTAAAAGAAGGATCCAACGTATTAGTCGACCTTTGGCATCTTTCTTCGCCAACAGATGTTTCAAAGCGGAATGATCAGTATATACAACAATAGGTGAGCCGATTAAGTAAGGCCTGAATTTCTCTAATGCGAATACAACCGCTAATAGTTCTTTCTCTGTGGTTGTATAATTGATTTGCGCATCATTCAGGGTCTTACTAGCATAGTAAATCACGTGCGGCATCTTTTCAATGTGTTGTCCAAGGACAGCACCTACTGCAAAATCAGATGCGTCACACATCAGCTCAAAAGGGTAGTCCCAATTTGGTGATGATAAAACGGGGGCTGAAGTGAGTGAGTGTTTAAGTGAGTCGAAAGCTGTCTCGCAATCCGAGTCAAAGTGGAAGGTCGTATCCTTGGCCAGGAGTAGTGTTAAAGGTCTAGCAATTTTGCTAAAGTCCTTTATAAATCTCCTATAAAAGCCAGTATGGCCAAGGAAAGAGCGAATATCTTTAACGCTTTTGGGATGAGGGAGGTTTTGAATGACATCTACTTTAGCTCTGTCAACCTCAATGCCCTTCTGCGAAATGACATGTCCAAGGACTATTCCTTCTTGGACCATAAAGTGGCATTTTTCCCAGTTCAAAGTCAAGTTCTTCTCTTTGCATCGAGTAAGAACAGCGTCCAGATTCGCTAGGCATTCAGAAAAAGAGTCTCCAAAAATCGAAAAGTCGTCCATAAAGATCTCCAGGAAATTCTCTACCATATCAGAGAATATCCCCATCATACACCGCTGAAAGGTAGCGGGAGCATTGCATAGCCCAAAAGGCATGCGACTGTAAGCAAAGGTACCAAAAGGACAAGTAAAAGTGGTTTTATCTTGATCCTTTTTGGCGATGGGGACCTGATTATAGCCTGAGTAACCGTCCATGAAACAATAGTATTGTCGTCCTGCTAAGCGTTCCAGCATTTGATCAATAAATGGTAAAGGAAAATGATCTTTCCTCGTAGCAGCGTTGAGTTTTCTATAATCGATGCATACACGCCACCCAGTTTGGGTGCGTGTCTGAATCAACTCATTCGCTTCATTTGTGATCACAGTGATGCCGGATTTCTTAGGAACGACATGTATAGGACTTACCCACTGGCTATCGGAGATCGGGTATATAATACCATTATCTAAGTATTTGACGATCTCTTTCATGACAGTTTCCTTCATGACGGGATTTAACCGTCTCTGTGGTTCTCGGGTCGGTCTGGCATCATCCATCACATGTATATGATGTTCAACAATCAAAGGACTGATCCCTTTGATGTCCGCCATACTCCAACCAAACGCCTCTTTATTAGATCTTAATACCGATAAAAGTGCCTTCTCTTGCTCTGATGCAAGAGAAGTGGAAATTATAACCGGTAAAGTCTCGTTCTCACCAAGATATGCATATTTTAGGTGAGAAGGTAAGACCTTGAGATCTAATTCAGGCGGAGAAATGATTGAAGGAAGGATCATAGAATGATTTTTGGATTTACAAAGAAGCTCAGAGCCTGTGAAAGATACAGACTCGGGTGGAGAAAAGTCAGAAGTGCAGGACTCAAGTGTAAGTGAAGTGTCCTCACTAAGATCAAGTGTAAGATCAAGCAGAGATGTGCTAATGTCATCGAGATCATTAAAGAAAAGTTCCTCGGCTCCACAACTATCGGGAGCGATCTCATGGACAGAACACACATCTAAAATATGAGCACTAGGTTCTGATGGCTGACTCCCAACTCTGTAGATATTTAGTTCAATGGTCATATTTCCAAATGATAAATTCATTGAACCATTTCTACAGTTTATAACAGCATTGGAAGTGGCAAGGAAAGGACGACCTAAAATCACCGGAATTTGGCCCCGGGGGTTTGCTACAGGATGTGTGTCGAGCACAATAAAGTCTACAGGGAAAACAAATTCCCCGACCTTTATCAGCACATCCTCTAATTCACCCTTTGGTTTGGTGATAGATCGGTCCGCCATCTGGAGAGTACAATGAGCAGGTTTCAGCTCTCCAATTCCTAGTTGCTCATAGACAGAATAAGGTAACAGGTTAACACTCGCGCCAAGGTCTAAAAGAGCACGATTTATGTTTTTACCCCCAATCGAAATCGATATTGTAGGACATCCTGGGTCTTTTCGTTTCTTTGGTAGCTGGGGAATAAAAGCAGTGCTGATATTATTAGCCATAAAGACCTTCTTTGGCACTTGAGTCTTCCTCTTCCTAGTGCACAAGTCCTTTAGAATTTTCGCATAAGCGGGGACTTGTTGAATTGCATTTAGGAGAGGGATATTGATGTTAACCTGTTTGAACATTTCTAAAATTTTCTCCATATGAGGACTTGTTCTGTTAGCCCTTAGCCGGTTCGGGTAAGGTGCTTTCGCAATAAGCGCGGGGTCCATCATAGGAGAAGGAAAGGGGGGTAGACGAGATCCCAAAAGAGGTGTGGGGACCGTCTGTGGAGAACTATAAGGGTTGGGTGAAGGTGTTGAGCCTAAAGGGAACTGGAGAATAGGCTCGTGCGAAGGTGGTTTGGTAGAAGAAGAAGGATTAGAAGGAGAAGTGTGTGTATGTGGAAAGGTCTCAGCCGGGGTTTTGACATGATTTTCAGTATTATCAATATCTTCCCCGACATTATTATTCAGCACTCTTCCCGATCTCAACATGGTAATGGCATTTACATTGTAATGCCTAGGATTCTGTAGGGGTTGAGAGGGAAGTTTCCCTTTTTCTCTCGCACTCATTTCAGCTTTGAGGCGTGCGATTTCAGCTTCCATCGTTCTAATACTCTCAGCTTGTGACGCTGAGTTTTTCTTTATTTCACTGACGGAAGATCTAACCTCAGTTGAAACCTCCATGAAATTGGATAAAAGTGATTTCATGGTTTGAGTAAATTGAGAGAAATCGTCAGAACAGGACTGCATAGGATTAGACTGTGCAGGAGTGTTGCCCTGGTTTTGGAAATTTTGTGCCTGGTAGGGGTGCTGAGTGAGTTGCAGGGGTTGCTGTTGTGGTGGAGGAAGAGCCCTTTGAAAGTTATTTGTGTTTGGAACCGTGTTTTGAGATTGATTTTGGTTCCAAGCAAAATTCGGGTGGTTCCTCCAACCCTGATTGTACGTGGAAGAATATGGATCGTTTCGAGGTCGTTGAAATGCGGCATTAGAATGCTCGTGACCTTGAAACGCCGAGTTTAAAGGACATTCTTCCGTTAAATGTGACGGATCAGAACAGCACCCACAAATAGTTTTGGGGAGTGACACCGGATTTAGGGAGGCTGTTGCAAATTTGTGTTCCATAGCGTCGAGCTTCTTTTGCATTGCTGCCATTTCAGCTCGAACACCTATGGACACATCTACTTGGTGTACGCCACCCCTATTCAATGGTTGGGTTCCACTCTCCCAAATTAGTGATTTTTCAGCGAATTCTTCTAAGTATCGCCAGGCTTCCCCATCGTCTTTAGTCATAAATGTACCCTGACACATATTTTCAAGGCTTTGTTTGGTGCTAGGGTTACTGCCCTCATAGATGATTCGGCAAAGCTCCCATCTCGGGATGCCGTGATGAGGACATTGAACCATTAAATCCTTGAAACGTTCAAAGTACTTTGAAAATGGTTCGGTAGGGAGCTGGGCAAATTGGTTCAATTCACTACGAATTCGAGCCGTTCGTTGGACTGGGTAAAATTTCTTTAGGAATGCTGCGACGAATTCTTCCCAATTAGTGATGGAGTGTGCGGTGGTGTTATATAGCCACTTCTCGGCTATATCGCACAAGGTAAAAGGAAGAAGTCTTAGACGCATCGCATCCACAGAAAGTTGAGACGTACCCATCATAGCGCATACGTTTTCAAATTTGGTAATGAAAACATAAGCGTCCTCGGTCTCGAGTCCGTGATACTTAGGTAGAAGGTTGATATACTGGGGCTTTATTTCAAAGTTATCCCCGTTCGCTGGTGGTGTGGATAAGCAGGTCGAAAGAGGACCTCTAAGTGGATAACATCTTTCCTGAAGAGAAATGTGTAGAGGATTCTGCGCACCAACGGACGGTGGCAGATTGGGGTTAAAGAAGTTTGATGGATTCGGATCCATCGGTGTGGGTGGGGTAGTAGGTAAAGAAAAGGTAAATGGAGAATTATCGACTTCAGAGTCGATAAAAGGTACGCGGACTAAACGGGCACTAGAATCCCGTGTCCAGCCTATCTTGTACTAAAAAGGGTTAGTACAAGTGGCAGCGTTGGCTTATAATTAGGGGTAAAATGAATGCGGTGTTTGCTTTTGAAAAGGGACGGATTTTGAAAAAAATGATGCGACAACCAAATGCAGCAACACAACCCTAAAATCTAATGGTCACCTAGGTCCGGCTCTAGACCGCTCCTAACTGCCAAAAGACAAGTCGCAGGATCAATCCTCCACTGCCTCTTTGTCCCCCTGTGGCCGGATGAGTGCCAGGTAAGTGGGAAGGAACCACCACTACAGTGGACCTAATTAATAACCACTAGCCTTAGACACACTCGCCTTAGGCACCACAGAAAAACGCGGATAAGCAATGAATTACCCACGGCCCTCTCTTGTCCTAAATGAGCGCGACAGTCCTTAGAGTCATCTCTAGATTTCTTTTAGTTAATGGGGGTAAATGTGGATGCAAGTTTGGTGGTTTTCGGGGCCTAGGAAGGGTAATGAAATCCCCACCTAATTTGGATTTGGCCGTGCCCCTTAATTTTCCGTATTAGCAATGCAAAACAACCAAGAAAACAAAAATCACGCACAATTTTAATTTGCTTTTGCGGCGCAGCTATTGTTTGCAAAGAATCCTGCAGAAAGGATTAGTTGAAGCTAAAAAGGGAGAGAGGAGAGAGAGAGAAATCACCTGAAGAAAGATGGTACAGAGATCACCCAAGACTGCGGCTCTTCCGCCGCAATACGCATGTATCTGCCGCCCTTCCGCGGTCAAGTGTTGGGAACAGTGTACGAAATTTCTTCAGCTGCTTCCTTTTGCTATCTCCAGCTCTCTGGTATATCCCAAATAATTTTTCCACAGCACAGAATGCTCCAGATCACCTTGCAATCAATTCACAACACACGTATAAGAGTTTGTACGAATTTTGATTTCAAGAAATGAAACGTAATAATTCTTTCACTTCAAACTATAAAATGTAACGAATTAGCGCGCGGTCCCCGGCAACGGCGCCATTTTGATTGTAATAAATTTGGATGTCTAATATCAAATCAAATAGTCCCCGGCAACGGCGCCATTTGATTGAATGATTTTCGTGGATGTGTTTATCGAATCAAATAGTAAAGAAATCACAACCAAAAAATATTTTGACCGCAATCAAACAACGGTGTCAGTTGAAGTTAATGAATGAGTGCGGATCGTCCTCAGGGATCTCGAGATTCGTTTGTACCTTTATTTGTTTGAAATGAAATGTTAATCAACAATAAGAGAAAACACGATTCAATTGATTGATTTGTATTCATGTGTCACTAATCTTTTCTAAAGAATCAAGAACTATAAACAACAAGAATCGGGTTTCAATGGTATTTTCCAAACGACAATCAAGACTGATAAAGTGGCTCGTAGGAATCGATAGGATCTTTAGATGTGTTGTAGTCTACAATATTTCATATTCTTGTCCTTCGAAGAATTGATGCTAGATCAATGGTTATCGACGAGAATTAGGGTTTTCTTGATGAAATTAAAGTTTCATCTCTTAACCCTTGCTCTTTCGAGGATACCATTTATATTCTAGCCTCTAGCAATTTCAAGAATCGATCGGATCACCCCAATCTCGAGCGATGTTGATCAAGAAAGCATCGAATCGAATTGGGTTGTCGATTCTTGAACTTGCTAGGGTTTACAATCTCGTGGGATTCAAGAATTGATTACAAATTTGCTACATCATCCTACTAAAGATCTTCTCGACTCCTTAACGAGCGGAGTTTTACTCGCGCATCACCACATAGACAATATTCAAGAACAGTAAAGATAACATGATGCGGAATTTAAAAGAAAACAAGAATGGAGAAAATATCACCTTTTATTTAATCAACAATTGTCAATACATTCTTTCAAGATCTACAAGAAGAAAGAAAAATCGATCGTTGACTCGGCTTCGCTCGACTCCGTGGATCGTGGATCTACTTTTGATCTCTTGCCCGATGGAAGATCGGCTCGGCTCATAAAAGGGTTGAAGGAATCTTGCTTGGCTTGCACTCAAGATCTTGAATTGTGGATGGATTTAGGGTTAGGGTTTCCTACAAGATTTCTCACTAATCTTGAGGAAGAAGAAGATGGAGAAAGAGAGAATGGCTAAGATCTAAGATGTTGAATCTTTTTCTCTCTAGGGTTTCATATATTGTAAGATATTCCAAGATGAGAAATGAGAGAGCCTAGGGTCTTATTTATAGAACTAGGTTTAGGTTTGAATTGGACTTTCCCTCCCAAAGTTTGTTGACAAGTTTGTTGGGCTTTAGCTTAGGGTTTAAGCAAGGGTTTAGGAAAGTTCTAGAAGTTCTAGGCTAGTTTAGGAGCTTGATGATCTGGTGGAAGTGTCTGGACTCTTCTGGACTTTTGTATGCATTTTTGAGCTGCAGGTACTAACACAGGAGTTGTGGTGAAGTTTGAGAAGCTCAGTCCCTGAAACCGCCGCGCATCCGCCGCGTGAGGTGCCTTTAGGCCGCGCTTCCGCCGCGCCTTGGTGGCCTCGGGATCAGTGTCTTCTGCAGTTGCTTTGTACTTCTATTTGGGTTATTCTTTGATGTTCAGAATTGCAATTGACCTTCTGTGTTGATACCAGATTTGCTTTCAATGAGTTTACGAGCAATTGTAATGGTCGAGCAATGAATTGATCGAGCAAGTATCTCTTTTCCTGCATAGACTTCAAAATAGGGGTTGCAAGATATAGAAAATATGCTATGTAATGCAATGCAGTTAATTTCCCTAGAATTTCCGGTTTTAAGGTCGAATACATGTAATTTGATATTTTGCGACCAATTAGCTAATATGTGAATTATGAATACCGTACTCTCCTATATGTATGCAGATGACAAGGAAATTGCCGGTTAAAATATGCAGTATTTTCGACTGATCACCTCTCTTGGAGAGAGATGCGGGGTGGATTCTGCGCACCAACGGACGGCGGCAGATTAGTGGTAAAGAAATTCAGTGGAGACGGATCCATCGATGTGGGTGTGGTGGTGGGTAAAGAAGAAGTAAATGGAGAAGTACCGACTTCGGAGTCGATAAAGGGTACACGGACTAAACGGGCACTAGAATCCCGTGTCCAGCCTATCTTGCACTAAAAAGGGTTAGTACAAGTGGCAGCGTGACTTATAATTAGGGGGAAATGAATGAATGAATGCGGTGTTTGTTTTGAAAATTGGACGGATTTTTTAAAAAAAATGATGCAAGCACAACAAATGCAACACACAAAACCCTAATTCTATTGGTCGCCTAGGTCAAATCTCTAGACCGCTCCTAACTGCCAAAAGACAAGTCGCAGAATAAATCCTCCACTGCCTCTTTGTTTCTCCTGTGGCCAGGTAAGTGGGAGGTTCTCCACTACGTAAGTAGTGGGCCTAATTAAGTAATCACTAGCCTTCGACACACTTGCCTTAGACACCACAAGAGAAACGCGGATAAGCAATGAATTACCCACGGCCTTCTTCTGTCCTATGTGAGCGCGACGGTCCTTAGTGTCATCTCTAGATTTCTTTTAGTTAATGAGGGTCAATGCGGATGCAAATTTTGCGATTTTTGGGGCTTAGGAAGGGTAATGAACTCCCCACCTAATCTGGATTTGGTCTTTGCCCCTTAATGTCCGTATTAATTATGCAAACAACCACAAAATCAAAACAAGCACAATTTAATTTTGCTTTTTGCGCGGCGCTGCGATTTTTGCAAAGAAGCCTGCAGAAATTTATTATTTGGAGCAGACAGAGAAGGAAGATAAGAAAGTTAGAAGCTCACTGCGAATAAATTGTGCAGAGAAGACCCCAGCTAGGCGCGGAACCACCGCAATAGGGCGCTTAGACCATGGGTACGCGGCCGTAGGTGATGTTTACTGTACCAAAATTCAACAGTGAACTGCTGTTCACTCCTTCAGCTCTCTGGAAATTTCCAAAAATTATTTCAATTGCACAGCAAGCTCCAGATTTCCTTGCAATAAACCACAACAAATCGTTTAGTGTTTTGCGCGAATTTTGATCTCAAAATTGTAATGGAATAAATCTTTCAATTCAAATTTCAATATAGAACGAATTAGCGCGCGATCCCCGGCAACGGCGCCATTTGATTGATCGTTTCTCGTTGTGTCGGTATTTAGAAATTTGTATGAAATCACAACCAAAAATATTTGACCACAATCAATAATGGTGTCGGATTGTAGCGCGTTAGTAAGTGCGGATCGTCCACAGGGATTGCGCGATTCGTTCGTATTTTGTTTTGTTTGAATCGAAAATTTAATAGAAAAGAAAAGAAAAAACGATTCAAGATTTTAATCGATGAGTTTCAAGAATCAACTATTCTAATCAAGAATCAAGAAAACGATAAACATCAAGAATCAAGTAGTAATAGAATTCCAATCAATTTAGGTTTCAAGCTTTGAAGTAAAGCTCGTAGGAATCGATTCGATCGTAGATGTGAAGAAGATTCGAAATTACGATTTCTTATCCATTAACAAATTGATGCTAAATCGATGTAGATTCATCGAGGATCAAGGATCTTGCGAAGAATTAGGGTTCCTCATCCTATCCTTTGTCCTTTCGATGAATCACATTCACTAGATAGCTTCTAGGAAATCGAATGATCAATTTTTGATCTCTAGATCATGCGAAAGGAATCAAGAACGCATTCGCATCGATCTAGATCATCGATCAATCGATTTTCAAGAATTTACAATTGTTTTAAGACTTAAGAAATCGTTTAAAGATACGTCAACATCATCATTCTACAATCGTTTCGATTCCTCCACGAGCGGAGTTTTATTCAAGTATCATCACAAAGTACATATTCAAGAATCGAAATATAAGCATAATGCTCGAATTGAAATGTAAGCAAGTTTAAAGAATCTTCACCTTTATTATATCAACAATTAGTTACAACTCTCAAGAACTACAAAATTATGGAACTTTGATCGTCGATTCTAGCGTCGCTCGGCTCCTTGAGTCTTGGATCGCTTGGATCTCGTGCTCCGTTGAAGTCCGGTTCCGCTTCTAAAGGATCGTTGAAGACTTTCTTGGCTTTCACTCAAAGGATCTTAAATTCTTGATCTTGGATTGGATTAGGATTAGGGTTTTGAGGTGGTAGGAGTTGGGTTGAAGATGAAGAACAACCACAACAATTGAATTGAGGAACAATGAACAACTTTTAACAACCCTTTCTAGTGAGCCTTGGGGTCTTTTTATAGGTTTCCCAAACCCTAAGTCTAGGATTTTGAATTTTGAATTTCCCTCCAATAATTTGTTGTAGGGAGAGGCTTCTAGAAGTAGTTAGTTAGGGCTTAGCTTATACCCTAAGCTAGGAGGTTAGGGAGAAGGTTCTAGGTCCTTAATGGAGTTTAGGTGAAGCTTGTTGTGGAAGCTTGGGGTGTTTAGTTAGGAACCCTAGGGCTTGCTGATCTGGCAGAAGCTTCGAGATCCATCTGGAAAATGTAGTGTCTTTATGAGGTGTAGGACCAAAGAGAAGAAGGCTAAGCTGAAGAAACTCTGCTGATGTGGCATAGCCGCCGCAGAACCGCAGCGCAAGGCGGCTCCGGCCGCGGTTCTGCGGCCACTTGGCTTCCTTGGTGCTTCAATCTTCTGCTGTGGAATCTTGATAACTTGTTGGTATTTTTATGATATGTTGAATCTCTGAATGCCTTTTAGATCATTTCCAGATTTCAAATCCTTGAGTTGGCGTATCTTTTAGCAGCTCTGTTATGCAATTTTTGACCGATCTCTTGAATTTCCTGCACAGACTTCGAAACACAAGTTGCGATATGCAAGAATGATGCGATGCTATGAAATACAGTCAATTTCCCTTAAAGTTCCGGTTTTAAAGTCTAACACATGCAATATGATATTTTACGACTGTTTTGTTAATATGTGCTATATGAATGTCGAACACTTCTAGATGAGTGCAAATGATAGGGAAATTGCCGGTTTAAAGATGCAGTATTTTCGACTGATCACTGGACATCCCCATGTCTTAATGTGCTTAAGATAGGGTTTCTTCCCACACCACATCTGATATGGTGTGGTAGGCACAGTCTTAGTTGGAACTCGGTTCAAAAGGTATGCAGCTGACTCTAGTGCATATCCCCAGAATGATCGCGGTAACTTAGCGTTACCCATCATGGAACGTACCATATCCAATAGGGTCCGGTTCCGTCTCTCCGATACACCGTTATGTTGCGGAGTGTATGGAGGAGTAAGCTGAGAGAGAATTCCATTCTCTTTTAGGTAATCCAGGAACTCGGCACTCAAGTATTCACCACCTCGATCAGATCTCAGTGTCTTGATACTTTTGTCGGTTTGTTTTTCTATTTCATTCTTATATTCCTGGAATTTTCCAAAGGCTTCGGATTTATGTTTCATTAAGAAGACATATCCGTACCTTGAAAAGTCATCCGTAAAAGTAATGAAGTAAGAATAACCGCTTCACGCATGTGTAGACATTGGACCGCACACGTCGCTATGTACGAGTCCTAAGAGCTCGCTCGCTCTTACTCCATGTCCAGTGAACGGAGTCTTTGTCATCTTTCTTTTGAGACAGGATTGACAAGTTGCATATGATTGATATTCGGACGGATCCAAATATCCTTCTGTATGTAACTTCGTCAACCTTCTCTCATTGATGTGACCCAGTCTACAATGCCATAAGAAAGCCTGATTTATTTCCGGAGACTTTCTTTTGTGTGTATTCTGGACATTGAAAATCTATGGTTGGTTTAATACGTATATACCATTGCTTAATGTACCTGACCCAATCAAAACTTGATTAAGGTGAATGTTCACAGCATTACTTATAAATGCAAATTCATAACCTTCTTTAGATAATAAAAATACAGATATGATATTACAGGTTGCATTGGGTACAAAATAACAATCACGCAAAACCAAAACATGTCCATCTGACATTCCCAGGTGATAGTCCCCCACGGACTCAGCATCCATGCCAGCTCCGTTTGCAACTCTGAGGGTCATATCACCTGCCTTCAAAACCCTACGCCTTCTCAGTGCCTGTAAATAATTACAGATATGAGATCCTGATCCGGTATCCAATACCCAGGATGTAAAGTTTATTGATATACAGTTTTCAATAACATACACACCTGAAACTGAAGCCGCAACTTGCTTCAGAGCCTGGTTTCGGGCCTTCCAAGCCCTGCAATCCTTTTTCCAGTGTCCACTCTTGTGATAGTAAAAGCATTCTTCTTTTCCCACAAGCTTTCCCGCTACCTTTGTTTCCTTTGTCTTTCCCTTCGTATCCACTTTACTAACACCGTCCCTTGGTTTGGTGGGGGCTTTCTTCTTCTTTCCCTTGGCTTTCGCCTTGGACCTAGAAGAGGAAGATCCTCCTACAAATAAAGTGGATGTTTCCCTACCTTTCTGTAGGGTGCCCTCTGCACTCCTCAGCATGTTGAGGAGTTCTGAAAGTTCAACTTCTTTTTCTTGCAAGTTGAAGTTCAGGATAAACTGGGCATAAGTGGAAGGAAGGGACTGGAGAATCAAGTCCGTGTAGAGCTCGTTCTCTAACGTGGTCCCAAGGTCCGCAAGCTCCTCAATGAAGCCAATCATCTTAAGAACGTGTTCCGCTACCGATGATCTGACGGCCAATCTCGCCAAAAACAGCTTGTTCGAGACTTCGTATCAGGCAATACGGGATTGCTCTCCATACAGTTATTTTGTATGGAGAAATATGGATTCAAGGTCCATATTCCCGTGCCTCCTCTGATGTTCAATGTCCATAGAGGCACTTGGCCTTCGCGCAGTCGATTTCCTAGGTCTTACGGATTTCCTTATCCGCGACGCTGGTTTTGGGACCTGGGACAGGGGGAGCTTTGGTGGTAAGGAGATACCCCAACTTGTCATAAGTGATTGCCATTTTGACATTCTTGAGCCAATCTTTGTAGTTTGGCCCTGTCAGTATGTTTTTATCTAGTAGTAACTTAAGTCCAGTCATGATGTTTGGTCGCTGCAATTAGGAGAGAGGGAAGAAACACGTTAGCATGATGCTATTGCAAGTTTAGAGTGGTTTTTAATTTGTCTTAACAGGATGGCTCCTACTGTCTCTCGAATCCCTCCTCAAACCTGTCATGTCCCGAAAGTACGGAACATGACCGGCACTTAAACTACGAAACGTCTCGAGACGTACGTAATCTAAGTAAACCGAAAACCCAGAAATCCAAACCAAGAAAAGAAGTAGAGTGAAGGAAAACCAATTTAAAACAAGTAGTTTTAATAGCATAAGCCGAATTATGCGGTTTTTAAGAACATTAAATTTTACTGAAAATTTCGGCAGAGTCTCCTTTGTAAATACTGGCCCCCAAACGGGATAAACATGAATAGTATACAAAATCAAGAAAAAAGGAATCCCCAAGCGGGAGCTAGCTTTTCGTCAATGGACGGTCACAACCACACAAGCAATATAATATACAACGCCAACGGCGAGGATCAAAACTCAAAAGGAACTCAAAACCACCAGAAATATAACGAGCGACTCTAAGGTCGAAAGAATAAACAACACTGGTCTCTATCTCAATAAAAACATATTTGGTTGATGGAACTTCTAGATACAACTGAATAATAATATACAAGATATAAGGATGGGTGAGATACAAATAACCCACCTACTAGCAAGCCACCCGGAATGGAAATAGTGCCAGCAAAGCCGTACTGAAACCTGTACGGCAAACCTGCAAGAAACTGGGGCACAACGGGGGTGAGTTGCCAACTCGTGAATAGAAAAACATCTACGCACAGAAATCGCATAAATAACGCAACCTAGGTCAATGATCATAATATATCCTCAAATATATGTATAACAGGCAGCCTATGACAATGTCTAGGGTAATATCTAACCCGAGTGTAATTTCATGTGCTAGAGTCAGTGCCTCAGGTAGCAATATATCATATGAGTGAGGTATGAATGCATGAAAACAGCATACATGTAAATGAAGAAACTGTTTTCATAAATTAGTGAGATTTCCTTTGTATTTTTTTCAAATGAGATATCATAACTGAAATCAACACTAACGGTGGCTAGCATCGACACAAAACATAAATCTCAATGTCTCAAAATCTCAATATCTAAATCACAATATCTAGGGCGCCGCCAGTCCAGACCGGCCCCTACCATCCATCTCAAGACCACGATGGTATCCTCCGGATATCCGACGCGTCGGGTAATATCATCGGTAGGTAGTCTCCCCCTGCCAGGCTCATCGTCATCACCACGAGCTTCTTGCCCCGGGGTACCTTACCGGGTCCACCATGTACCCGAAACGGTTCCTCCACTCCTCGAACTCGGGTCTCACATGTCGCTCTCAGCACCGAGAAAATACATGGTAGACGCACTGAAATATCATATCCAGGGTAACCGGGTTTTTAAAACAATTACATATTCTCTTTTGAAATCTCCACGGTTCCCAAATCCAGAAATATCAAGGAAATCCGAGTCCAAAACCTCAATAGCACATAAACTAGTGAATAAAGGCATGAGAATCCATGCGTGCGGTATAACAATGAATAACAATATGCATGAAGTAGAAAGTAATAACTGAAATGTCTAATATGGCATATAAGGAAAGTACACTAATATCATGTCAAAACTACTAGCTAACAAGCTAAGTCAAGCAAATATATTCTCTAAAGTGTACGTGACATGGCAATTACCGATGAAGATGTGTGTGAGCCGGCAAGTAAGTGTACGTGGTACATACGCATCATCGGTAATGGTGCCGGTGTCCTAACAGCATGATATCAATAATGGAATATGCAGCACAATAAGTATGCGAGGCAGAGCGAACAGCAATAATGTGCGGGAGCTGAATACTAGACACAACGATAACTAATCTGCAATAATCTAATATAAGTCCTACGAATGGTGCCTTTTGAAATAACACGAATCATGGGGTTTTAAAAATAGGGGCTACGGTGTTTTTATGAAATGATACGTCGTTTTTGAAATATCCATAGATTCCCTTGAGCTGTCTTTAAAAATGCCCACGATTCGTTAGTTTTTTAAATAGGTAAGAAGTCTAATCTAATCTAACAACTACACTAAACTATACGGCTGAACTAACAAGCTGAACTACAGGTAAGGAAACCGCCTATCATCTGAGTCGATACATATACATACCTGTATATGTATAGTCGGTGATCCCGCCTCAATAATATCATATCCGATACCATATCTATAATCAGGCATCCCAAGTCAAAAGTGCGGATCAATCATCAATATAGCTCGTACGTAAATCCGTCGTACGGCATCCCAATCTGGGTACGGGTCAATATCAAATTCATCATACTATTCACCTGGTATCCTCTTTATCAAATAATATGATCGGGGTACTGATCTACGTCTAGTACCATACTGATACCGCCTACGTATGCATGTAGGTGTAGGAATCACTACGCCAAAAGACCCGCTAAAACATCATGTCGTATATCAATACGAACCAAATCACATCACCGATCTCCTGGCCTCAAGCCCAGTCTCATCGACTCATCTCAAATTCCAAATACTATTCTCAAATCCAGTATATGAACACATAGTCCCATGCCTATGTGAACACATAAATACAAAGAATCCCATGAGCACATATAAATAGGAATGTATGCAAGTATGTATGTGTGTATGTGCAGTGCAACACTACCCTAGGGTTCGCAACACTAAAGTAATCCAACACACCAATATCCATCCTAACATCGTTATTAATCCCAAATAACATATAATAATTGTTGGTGTGTATACGCATCCGTATACACCACCACGGACTGCGGGGTGCTATACGCCATCCACCCGACTTCTCCCCGTAGATATAAATCTACTCACCTGATCTTCACTCGCCAGTGCCGACGTCGCCACGTTCTTGCTTGTCGTCTCGAAGTCCACATAGGGTACCTACATATCATAACGCACCCTATCGTATTAAAATCCGACTTATGACCAAAACGACGCACGAATCCCATATAGGTCAAAACCTATGGTTGCTTTCACAAATCAACCCAAAAAAACCTCGACGTCGGCGTACAAACGCCAAATCATCGAGAAAAACCCAAATACACTCATTTGCACATACACGAAAACTAATTTTAATATAAAATATGTTAAAATTCACAAAAACCCCAATTTCACTTAAAATGTCATTTTTCCGAAAATCTAGCAAGCCCAAATCACCGTTTTAGTACAAAACTCGATGTATAAACGAATCTAGCGGCCACAATATTCACTAAATATCTTAAATAAGTCATAAAAACAATTTCCATAATTTAATCTCAATAAATTTCATTAACCCCAAAATTCTGGTTTACAAAATACCCAAATTTTAACAATTTTCAAGCAAAAATTCTCGATTTAAGAATTAAACTTAGATTTGTATAACCTAAGGTATTAAACCACTCATTATAATATTAATAATGCTATGAAACCATAATTAGATTTTTAAACCTAATTATTAGACTAATTATAAAAACCTAGTTAGCAATTGGCAAAGTTATCACAATTTTAAATTAACAATTTGCAAACTTGCAATTAGATTAGTTTTTTTCATTTCATAATATGATGAATTACACTTTGCAACCATAATTACCCAACAAAACCCTAATTTTAATTCACAACCCATTCTCATGAAATTTCAAGTTTGAAATTGAACCAATTTAAATGCTTAATTAATTAAGATTCAAGAACTAGCTAACAAGGCAACTATAAGGTGAAGACTTATACCTCAAAATCATGCGATCAACATGTAAACTTGGTCTCCCAAAATGGCTTCTAGCTTCAAGGATCCAAGCTAGCTTTGAACCAAGAAATTGGTGATGATAATTTGGCTAGAATTTAGGGTTAAATTTGTGGATTTTTGGTAAGAAAATGAGGCTTTTTGGCCATGGAAATGAGAGGAAAAAAGAAATGGGAGGGCTGCAGTTTGAGTGGCCGAGCTTTAGGAGTGGGGAGAGGAAGAGAGAGAGAGTGTCCAAGTCAATAATCAACCCATACCTCACATGACATGCACCATACTCAATATAATAATAAAAGCTTAATTTAATAAGATAAGGAAATAGAGTTGGATTTATATGAAATGAGAGAGGCAAGTGGGGAATTCATGCAGATTTTTTTCGGCCAGGGGTGATGGGGAGTGGTTTGGGAGTTGGGAAAAATTTACACAAGATCAAAGACAACCATTACATAAGTATACTTAGTCAAATTAATATATTTTATACCATTCCATAAAGCATTTCTTCACATGACTAGAAGAAAATTTGAGAGGAGAAAAAATGGGCTGTGTTTGGATGTGGGGTCGGCCATGAAAGAGTGGGGATGAGTGTGAGAGATTTTACAAAGAATTTCTATGCAAAAAGACCCCCCACAATCTCAAAATTGCAAGTTTTAGCTTAAATTAATTATTTTTTGTTCTCCATAATAAAAACCCATTAAAACTTGAAATAAAATACTAAAAATTTATATTACAACTAGATTTTAATTAACATGATTTTAAAGATTAAAATTAGCCCATTTAAATTTGTATTTATCGCTAATTTAATGTATTTTCTTACCGGCTTAAAATAATATTAAAATAATATTTTTTTTCAAAAAATTTGAAATTTCACCAGTGACTCAATAAACACCAGATACTAGTAATTACATAGCTAGAATATATATATTTAATTTTATAAAAAAGATATTTGCATTTTGAATTTTTACAGAAAGCCCCCTTATTTTACCGTTTTTTCGACATTTCACCGAAACGATTTTCAAAACGTTACAATCTTCCCCCCTTAAAGAAATTCGGTCCCCGAATTTAAATTAAAACTTCTCCCAAATACTAAAACATTTCAGCCAAAACCATCAAATCGTCGGGGTTCCGAATCGTAAATACATAAAACAAATCGTTGCGCAGCGCGTGCGCATGAAAAATGAGCATATAACTCAAATCAACACTCCATCAAGCATCCCGCAATCATCGGAGTCATGGAGAAGACATCAATGCCAAATCTAAATCAAACCAATATGATATAACTCGAAACTATACATGTAAACATCGAATCTATATCTGTAAGTATCTGAAGGAAATGCATGCCAAATCTCTTTAAGTCGCTGTGCAACGCGTATAACACTGCACAGTGGCGGACGTCTATCATAAGAAAATAACTATATACATATATACCTTTGTTTGAAATGTACGTTCCGCCGTTTTGGAAACAATTTAGAAGGGTCTCCTTGTTTTAAACATTTCGTGTCATATCAGACACGTAGGTAAATACTGAGGCTATAGCTCGCTTTTTGGAAATCCCTTTAATAACTATCAATGCGTGCAAAATATATTCAGGTACTGTCCTCTGACTAGTCCTGCTCAGTACGAAAACACATAGCAATATCATAAAAACGTACTGCTCTATAAGAAATCAATCCCAAAATATGCACATGAATATTACGTGAGTCTGGTGCGCACGGAAATCAAAATCCATGAATGTGCCATACATGCGCACAGAAACAACATCTAAGTGCATCAGGTGTCCACGAAACATCTGTCGTAGGCAACATGTGTGCCTGACAGCAAAATCAGGTGCATCTGACATGCACGACGAAAAAAAATCTCGATTTAGTGCCTCTGGTGTGCACCAAAGTCACCCTTCAAAACATGCGCCCAACATGCGCGAAAATCCAAATCAGGTGCATCCATCGTGCATGAAATCATGAAATCCAATATCAAGCGCCGAACGTGCGCAAAAGTAATCAGGTGCACAAGGTGCACAAAACAAATATCGAGTATCACAATCAAAATCGAAGTCAAGTGCATCTAAGTGCACAAAAGGCGTATCACTGCACTGCAAGCATATATAAACTATACCAAGTGCAGGAACGAAATCGTGTGCATGCATACGCACAAAACCAACTCAACTGTTTAAAACCGTAAAATCACAAACATGTGAAACTAAAGAACGAAAACGATATCAAGTGCAACACTGTGCAAAGATCGTAAATCCTCAATCATCAAAATCAAATCATACGAATAAATCACCCAAAACATCGTAATCAATAATGGCGGAATAGTACTGCTCCAGCGCATCCTCTAAGAATCTCGGCCAACTGTCGCGGTCACTAGTGGGACGTCTCGTCGATGATCATGAACTATGTCCTGCTGATGTGCGTAACCATGACCACTCCTGGGTCAAGGTCTTCACTGTGAATTACCAATCTTTCGGTCCATCGGCTCATCGGCCCTGTCGGGTGTGCTAACGGGGATGATCCAGTTCTGGCACGTCTCTTGTCATCTCCCGGTCAATCATCACGACCACTCGTAAGACAGCATATCACTGGCGTCGGCCTCTGGCTCTCTGAATGTACGTGACACATCTGATCCTGGGTGCAAGTATCATTGCAGCAGTGTCCTGGAAGGAATCCTGCCCACGGTCTCTTCTATGTCTCGTCTCTGCCAACTGTCCTGAAGTCATTGTCCTTTCCTATATCTGCATCTTGCTCTGGAACGACTGCATACTCATCGCGACTCCTTCAGGAAGGTAAGTCCAAGTACCATGCCTCGGCATGCGCATCGCCTCTCTGATGTCGGCAGAGTGGAACATCATCTCATCTAGATCTGGTGAGAACCTCTTACTCCACTTTTCTCTAATGTCGTCTGCTTGGACTCGTCTCGTCGCGACTGCATGGACAGAGCTCCAACGATTATCCTCGAATCTGGAGTCTTCCAAGAAATGTATCTCACCACCTAGCATCCGAATTAAGTCGAACCATCCAATCGATTGTCGAAACCTCATAATCCCCCAAGGGCTCAACATCTTGGGTACAGTTTAATAGTATCGATTACATACCACAGCATCGGTGGTCCAGCCGTAGAAGGGCAAACCCAAGCCTCACTAATGGCGCCGTAAAACTGCCGCAAACCCGAAGGTTCAAAGACTTTCACACGATCATTAAGTCGAGTTAGGGTTTCATTCTTCTAGAGGGACCATAGAATTGCCTGCATGTCTTTCCGACTACTTTAAACTTGGAATAATAGGTTTCTCACATTCGATCGTCTCTGTCGACTCCCAACGTCTCCGCGTGAAGTCGTCTCTAGCTGGAATCAATCTATCTGATGACCTCGCATCGGGGTAGGCGAACGATCCACATGTCCCAGTCATTCATCCTCGATGACTAGCGACCTTCTATCATCTCTTAGTATAACTTATACTGCAATAGCTCCAACATCTGGGGCGATATCTCGTCATTCGCAGCAATAACTGGCTCACTCGTCTGCATGATGAACCGTGCCTCAATCATCAGGAGTAAGCAACACACCAACAGTCATCAAAATCTGGCTGGCCTCCATCATTGGCTCAATTCTCTAGTGTCGATCAGCACCTCCGAGTAACCTCATAAAGGCGATCCGCCAAACGCTCGTGGCGCGGAAACACAGTAAAAAGACACATCTCTGCAATCGTGTGTCGCCGGAATCACGCCCTGGTCAGTCCTCGTTTGTGAAGAGCTCCTGTTGACAGCAACTCTAGCCGTATCTCTCCCTGCCCGAAATTGTGGCAGCAAAACCAAACTGGTAACGATGAGGCTAGATCAGGAAGGAATATAATACTGAACAAGGAAATGTACATCCTAAGGCTTCTTAAGTGGAGTGGCGTGTCGTAAATATGCCGCGGAACATACCAACGGTACGTCACTCTACTTTAGTCACCTATTCCATCAACCAAGGGGCATCCTACGCTCCGAAGGTTAAAACCTAACGCTCTGATACCAACTTTGTCACGTCCCGAAAGTACGGAACATGACCGGCACTTAAACTACGAAACGTCTCGAGGCGTACGTAATCTAAGTAAACCGAAAACCCAGAAATCCAAACCAAGAAAAGAAGTAGAGTGAAGGAAAACCAATTTAAAACAACTAGTTTTAATAGCATAAGCCGAATTATGCGGTTTTTAAGAACATTAAATTTTACTGAAAATTTCGGCAGAGTCTCCTTTGTAAATACTGGCCCCCAAACGGGATACAACATGAATAGTATACGAAATCAAGAAAAAAGGCATCCCCAAGCGGGAGCTAGCTCTTCGTCAATCGACGGTCACAACCACACAAGCAATATAATATGCAACGCCAACGGCGAGGATCAAAACTCAAAAGGAACTCAAAACCACCAGAAATATAACGAGCGACTCTAAGGTCGAAAGAATAAACAACACTGGTCTCTATCTCAATAAAAACATGTTTGGTTGATGGAATTTCTAGATACAACTGAATAATAATATACAAGATATAAGGATGGGTGAGATACAAATAACCCACCTACTAGCAAGCCACCCGGAATGGAAATAGTGCCAGCAAAGCCGTAATGAAACCTGTACGGCAAACCTGCAAGAAACTGGGGCACAACGGGGGTGAGTTGCCAACTCGTGAATAGAAAAACATCTACGCACAGAAATCGCATAAATAACGCAACCTAGGTCAATGATCATAATATATCCTCAAATATATGTATAACAGGCAGCCTATGACAATGTCTAGGGTAATATCTAACCCGAGTGTAATTTCATGTGCCAGAGTCAGTGCCTCAGGTAGCAATATATCATATGAGTGAGGTATGAATGCATGAAAACAGCATACATGTAAATGAAGAAACTATTTTCATAAATTAGTGAGATTTCCTTTGTATTTTTTTCAAATGAGATATCATAACTGAAATCAACACTAACGGTGTCTAGCATCGACACAAAACATAAATCTCAATGTCTCAAAATCTCAATATCTAAATCACAATATCTAGGGCGCCGCCAGTCCAGACCGGCCCCTACCATCCATCTCAAGACCACGACGGTATCCTCCGGATATCCGACGCGTCGGGTAATATCACCGGTAGGTAGTCTCCCCCTGCCAGGCTCATCGTCATCACCACGAGCTTCTTGCCCCGGGGTACCTTACCGGGTCCACCATGTACCCGAAACGGTTCCTCCACTCCTCGAACTCGGGTCTCACATGTCGCTCTCAGCACCGAGAAAATACATGGTAGACGTACTGAAATATCATATCCAGGGTAACCGGGTTTTTAAAACAATTACATATTCTCTTTTGAAATCTCCACGGTTCCCAAATCCAGAAATATCAAGGAAATCCGAGTCCAAAACCTCAATAGCACATAAACTAGTGAATAAAGGCATGAGAATCCATGCGTGCGGTATAACAATGAATAACAATATGCATGAAGTAGAAAGTAATAACTGAAATGTCTAATATGGCATATAAGGAAAGTACACTAATATCATGTCAAAACTACTAGCTAACAAGCTAAGTCAAGCAAATATATTCTCTAAAGTGTACGTGACATGGCAATTACCGATGAAGATGTGTGTGAGCCGGCAAGTAAGTGTACGTGGTACATACGCATCATCGGTAATGGTGCCGGTGTCCTAACAGCATGATATCAATAATGGAATATGCAGCACAATAAGTATGCGAGGCAGAGCGAACTGCAATAATGTGCGGGAGCTGAATACTAGACACAACGATAACTAATCTGCAATAATCTAATATAAGTCCTACGAATGGTGCCTTTTGAAATAACACGAATCATGGGGTTTTGAAAATAGGGGCTACGGTGTTTTTATGAAAAGATACGTCGTTTTTGAAATATCCATAGATTCCCTTGAGCTGTCTTTAAAAATGCCCACGATTCGTTAGTTTTTGAAATAGGTAAGAAGTCTAATCTAATCTAACAACTACACTAAACTATACGGCTGAACTAACAAGCTGAACTACAGGTAAGGAAACCGCCTATCATCTGAGTCGATACATATACATACCTGTATATGTATAGTCGGTGATCTCGCCTCAATAATATCATATCCGATACCATATCTATAATCAGGCATCCCAAGTCAAAAGTGCGGATCAATCATCAATATAGCTCGTACGTAAATCCGTCGTAAGGCATCCCAATCTGGGTACGGGTCAATATCAAATTCATCATACTATTCACCTGGTATCCTCTTTATCAAATAATATGATCGGGGTACTGATCTACGTCTAGTACCATACTGATACCGCCTACGTATGCATGTAGGTGTAGGAATCACTACGCCAAAAGACCCGCTAAAACATCATGTCGTATATCAATATGAACCAAATCACATCACCGATCTCCTGGCCTCAAGCCCAGTCTCATCGACTCATCTCAAATTCCAAATACTATTCTCAAATCCAGTATATGAACACATAGTCCCATGCCTATGTGAACACATAAATACAAAGAATCCCATGAGCACATATAAATAGGAATGTATGCAAGTATGTATGTGTGTATGTGCAGTGCAACACTACCCTAGGGTTCGCAACACTAAAGTAATCCAACACACCAATATCCATCCTAACATCGTTATTAATCCCAAATAACATATAATAATTGTTGGTGTGTATACGCATCCGTATACACCACCACGGACTGCGGGGTGCTATACGCCATCCACCCGACTTCTCCCCGTAGATATAAATCTACTCACCTGATCTTCGCTCGCCAGTGCCGACGTCGCCACGTTCTTGCTTGTCGTCTCGAAGTCCACATAGGGTACCTACATATCATAACGCACCGTATCGTATTAAAATCCGACTTATGACCAAAACGACACACGAATCCCATATAGGTCAAAACCTATGGTTGCTTTCACAAATCAACCCAAAAAAACCTCGACGTCGGCGTACAAACGCCAAATCATCGAGAAAAACCCAAATACACTCATTTGCACATACACGAAAACTAATTTTAATATAAAATATGTTAAAATTCACAAAAACCCCAATTTCACTTAAAATGTCATTTTTCCGAAAATATAGCAAGCCCAAATCACCGTTTTAGTACAAAACTCGATGTATAAACGAATCTAGCGGCCACAATATTCACTAAATATCTTAAATAAGTCATAAAAACAATTTCCATAATTTAATCTCAATAAATTTCATTAACCCCAAAATTCTGGTTTACAAAATACCCAAATTTTAACAATTTTCAAGCAAAAATTCTCGATTTAAAAATTAAACTTAGATTTGTATAACCTAAGGTATTAAACCACTCATTATAATATTAATAATGCTATGAAACCATAATTAGATTTTTAAACCTAATTATTAGACTAATTATAAAAACCTAGTTAGCAATTGGCAAAGTTATCACAATTTTAAATTAACAATTTGCAAACTTGCAATTAGATTAGTTTTTTTCATTTCATAATATGATGAATTACACTTTGCAACCATAATTACCCAACAAAACCCTAATTTTAATTCACAACCCATTCTCATGAAATTTCAAGTTTGAAATTGAACCAATTTAAATGCTTAATTAATTAAGATTCAAGAACTAGCTAACAAGGCAACTATAAGGTGAAGACTTATACCTCAAAATCATGCGATCAACATGTAAACTTGGTCTCCCAAAATGGCTTCTAGCTTCAAGGATCCAAGCTAGCTTTGAACCAAGAAATTGGTGATGATAATTTGGCTAGAATTTAGGGTTAAATTTGTGGATTTTTGGGAAGAAAATGAGGCTTTTTGGCCATGGAAATGAGAGGAAAAAAGAAATGGGAGGGCTGCAGTTTGAGTGGCCGAGCTTTAGGAGTGGGGAGAGGAAGAGAGAGAGTGTCCAAGTCAATAATCAACCCATACCTCACATGACATGCACCATACTCAATATAATAATAAAAGCTTAATTTAATAAGATAAGGAAATAGAGTTGGATTTATATGAAATGAGAGAGGCAAGTGGGGAATTCATGCAGATTTTTTTCGGCCAGGGGTGATGGGGAGTGGTTTGGGAGTTGGGGAAAATTTACACAAGGTCAAAGACAACCATTACACAAGTATACTTAGTCAAATTAATATATTTTATACCATTCCATAAAGCATTTCTTCACATGACTAGAAGAAAATTTGAGAGGAGAAAAAATGGGCTGTGTTTAGATGTGGGGTCGGCTATGAAAGAGTGGGGATGAGTGTGAGAGATTTTACAAAGAATTTCTATGCAAAAAGACCCCCCACAATCTCAAAATTGCAAGTTTTAGCTTAAATTAATTATTTTTTGTTCTCCATAATAAAAACCCATTAAAACTTGAAATAAAATACTAAAAATTTATATTACAACTAGATTTTAATTAACATTATTTTAAAGATTAAAATTAGCCCATTTAAATTTGTATTTATCGCTAATTTAATGTATTTTCTTACCGGCTTAAAATAATATTTTTTTCAGAAAATTTGAAATTTCACCAGTGACTCAATAAACACCAAATACTAGTAATTACATAGCTAGAATATATATATTTATTTTATAAAAAAGATATTTGCATTTTGAATTTTTACAGAAAGCCCCCTTATTTTTCCGTTTTTTCGACATTTCACCGAAACGATTTTCAAAACGTTACAAAACCAAAAAGGAAGAATTAGTCGGAATCAATCTCACCGTACAATACTTGCTTAACCGTTCAGTCAGGCCAGTGTTGGTACTTCGAGGGAGGTTTTCCAATGCTTTCGCGAAGTTCCTTAATTAAATAACCTCTTTTTCCTGTGGGCGTAGCCCCGCTAACACCTTTCTGGACACCTATTTGGTTTATAGCATTGATAGTTAAGTGAGAAAGTTCTGGAGGAGTAGCATATACTCACAGTAGGATCGGGATCCAAATATCATCGAGTGACAAAACTGAAGGAATCCTACCAGAATCATCACACTCCAAATGGTATGCAGCGCTAGCAAGTTTCCGTTTCTTTTGAAACTCCCGATATGGATTTTTTTGCCCCATGCTCTTATGACCTTGACTTTGGCCAACAAATCATAAGTCACATGTCAAGTTCTACCCGTCATTCTCCAGGTTAATTTGAACCCACCCGTACCTACCCATGACTTTGGCCAATAAGGCAATACGACTGTCCTAAACCAACACATATATCTATGCTGCACATGAATACCCAATAGCTACCAATCACTATGCCTTGACTTTGGCCAACAAACATAGCTTGAATACTATTGACTATCCATGTGAAACGACGGAGGGCTACGAATGGTTTTGGCGAAACCGTGAACGTAGTGAACTTGATATAATCGATAGAACGAGATAGCTTTTAAAAGGAGTAGCTTAAGCTCCGCGTTTAAAAGTTGTTTTTGAAAAGATACCGAGTGGTTTTGAAAGTGTTCCAACGACTCAACTTTGGTTTATTTTCTTTCATTAATTTAATGCGTCCCATCATTTAATCCTACCATTGCAGAAAACAACGAAAATATGACGTACGGTTATGCCAACCGCATTCGCCATAGGGCCCCGTCATTACCCGTTAGGTTACTTAACTAACGACAGAGCGGGGGCTGGACTAGCGCGGATGCAAAACATAAGCAACGCCTAAATAGATATCATATATAGATATACACATTCGTCACATGCAATGATAGCCATTCCAGATCACAGATGAACACATTGGATATACTAGGAATCCGCATTCCGTACGAGCTTGTAACGAAGAGTGGATTACACGGTCGCGATGAATAGCCAAGACCCCATCCTAGACCCCTACGGGTGCGGCAAACTACCCGCCAAGTACCCGAAGTGAAGCAACCTCCCTCAACACCGTGAGTAGGCCACTCGGCACTTCGCGATACCCGGTAGTTTGTGCACCCCACCTTGGGTCTATCCTAGGAGCAAAAACAGTAAAAGAAATTATACAATGACGGCTACAACCCCATCCCGGTTGTGCGGCCATATAAATAATATTACATCAATTACAAATTACATGAATTGAAAGAAAAAGAAAACTCTCATCTCACAACCCCCGGCTATTCATCCGCGACAATCCAATGAATTCATATACACATACCATCAACATTACAGATCACAGATATGTATAACCCCCACTAATCGACGTATAGCGATTAGCAGACGTTCAATACATATATTACATCACAGATATAACCCGTTAGCTTAAGTCTTTAGAAGTTCGATCAAAATACGGATTTTTAAACCCGAAAAACAAATTTTGCTTTCTGGAAAATCTGGGCAGAAAAATCATATTCCAAAAATCCCAAAATACCCCAGTAAATACACTGCAGCAAAGCCGATCCACGGCCGAGTCAACTCGGCCGCGGATCCGCAGCAAGAAGCTGTTCTTGCCGCGTTTCCGCGGTGAGTTGGTCTGTTCTGTGGATCATTTTTCTGCAGTGTACACTAAAAACCCTGAGTCGATTTTTGGTATATGTTAAATAATTTTTACAGCAGTTTAAAAATCGACAGAAAGTTTGAATTCCGGGCATGTTTCGTGACTTTTTCTCCGATCGAACTTCTAGTTACTTTGCTAACATATTAGATAGTGTTTAACTAGGCTCTGATACCACTGTAAGTCCACGTTACCCGTCCCCGGTTCTTTGGGGTTGCGGAAATGGTGAAAAATGATTTTTCTTTGGGTGGTAACATGGACTCAAAATACAGATATTTGTTAAACAACTATCTAACAACCTAACTAGGAGTTTTACCTACTCGGTTAAGAGATTATACCTTAACTTGAACTCTTTCTCTTCGACTCCTTATGGTGGTCGGATGGTTCTCTCCTCGTCGTCTCCTTGTGCCGAAGATGGATCCACCTGAAAGCTTCTACCTTTGGCTCCAACCTCAATCTTGAGGAAACTAGAACACTTGGTATGCTAGACCTTGTATACTAGGATGAGTAAAGAAGTGTTTTGGGTTTTATCTCTATGGTTCTTGCTTCTCAACACATGAGACAATAGAACCATGAACTAGAGAGAGCAAGAGGAAAAGGGAGAGCTTGAGGATGAGAGAGAATGAGAATGATGGAATGAACAAGACTTTTCTCACCCTTGCTCTCATAATCCAAAATAATCATAACAAATAATAATAATTGAGTATTTTGTGATGGTTGTTATCATATCAAATGGCAATATCATTTCATGCATTAAATACAATTTGTGAACAAACAAGCAAGCAAAGGTCAATGCCAAGAAATGATAGCCATTGTCATGATGATGGTCAACAAGTCCATCCTAGTCAACCGGTCAACTAAGTCAACAAGTCAACAAAGTAAACCTTTCAACCCAACCATGTCACAATAATACTTAATTAATATTATCATTAATCATATTTCTTATTCTCATTAGGGTTTAGCAAAAGTCAACAGTCAACATCCCTAATGAGAATCCTCTGTCTCTGTCTCTGTCAACCGTGCATACACACCCGCATCCGTGTTCTGAGTAACACGAATACAAACGAGATAAAACCAATCTCAAAACATACACTAGAATCTGGCTTAAACCAAAGCCCGCTAGTGATAACTGCCAAGACACTAAACGTGCACAAGTGCACGGATGTGACCGAACCCTGTCGCAAAACCATGCGACCTCTACTCTTTTGCCTAAAGGCGAATAGCTCTCTGTGTGGGACTCTAAAGACTCGACACTACGCTGGCAGTGGGTTTAACCACAGACCGCAAGCGGCACTAGCTATGCGTAACGGCCCCCAGGTAGATGCCGATAAGAAGACGGACGAGGTGAAACCCCTCTGAACTCCAACTGAGCCTGAATGTGACAATCTGCGTACAATCCAGTCTATTCGTCTGAGAATATCGCATGGCGGGCCTAGGGGGCGGTAAACGTCAGTCCCCTAATAGCGGTACAAGTCGTGTCGGAGTGTAGCCCAGAACACCCTGAGATAACACTAGAAACCTACCAGTATATCTTGCTTGCCCTGGCCAGGGACTTTGTGTAATGGCTCTCCTAGACACAGCGCGATATCAACACCTAATACCGGGAGAGACGAATCCTGTCTAACCGTCACTGCCTCCAAGTGCTTCGGGACTGCACCCAACTACTACCTGTTTGCACGACTCCTTTGAGCCATGGTAGGGTAGTAATCTAAGTACAGTGGGAACACACTCGAGGCGAAGTGACAGTGTCAAGTCAGCGGACTAAGCTGTCCTCATGTCACCTGGGAACTGATAACTAACAATAGGTATAGTACCAACCAACAGTTCCCGATGAGTCCTATCCAGTGTACTCGTAATCTAACGAGCACCCGCATACTATCTCAAGTACGACGTACTGACGGCTGTGGGACAGACCGTCTCCCATGCTGGGATGAGAAGCGTATACGCTAGTCTACTCCGGAGTATCGATGCCCTGTCTCGATAGTCCTATGACTAGGGACCTGCATAAGGATGTGCTTGTGGATTACCCAGCCCCCACGAGTGTGACTGCCATCACAATGCTGGTAATCAAGCAAAGATCCTAAAGGCTCCACTAATGTGTATGGGTGATATACTAAAAGAAACACATGTACACATTAAAGTAGAAACAAACCAAGTAGCATGCTACTATTTTGATCAAGATTGTCTCTACAAGGTGAATATCCCAAGCTTCCATTAAGTAATATACAAACTAGTATGATACAGTAATGGCCTCTAGGGCATATACACTAACATATGTGATATACTAATTTACATTAACTAACATTGGTTCGCTTAAGCATTTGTTTTTCTCACTTGTGCACAACTTAATATATATGTGATATATATTTATTTGTGTTCATTTTGTATCATGGTTGTTGATACAACTTACATGGGTGTATGAGACATATACCATTATAATTATATTGGTGGGGTTTTAATATACAAAGTAAATACAAAATTAGTGGATAATTGTTCAAGTGCATGAAGCTTGATGAAGCTTGTGAGTGCATTGACCAAAGTCCACTAGTTTTGTTTTACTTAGGATATTTATAAACCTAACCACTATAATTAGCCATGGTTATGTCTCCACATGAGTTAGTACATGATACCCACTCACCCATCGTTAGCCCTCTCTCTCTCTCTTGATTAGTTTTTCATTCTCATTTTTGAGCTCATCTTCTTACTCCTTCAAATGCTTGCTAGGGTTTGATAAAGAGAGAGAAATATAGTGAGAAAAGAAATTCTAAAGTTTACCCATTTCCTATTTCATCGTCCTCTACTAGACTAGGACTTTAGTTTAGGGTGTTTGCTTTACTAATTCTCTAGTTAGTGAAGTAGAAGCTTGAGTTCGTATTCTCTCGACGTAGATCATCTTCGGCCTCGAAGACTTCAAGCAATACCGTTGCTATCTTCTCATGGAGCCGTCCGAGAGTCCGGGAGCACCATGATCGCAGCGAAGGGACTACAACAAGAAGCTTTAGAAGTGAAGGACCGATCTACAAAGGTTGTATTTCGTATTCACTTAGTCGTAATTGATATTTACTTGCATGTGATACCCTAATAGTCTAGCAAAGATCTTATTTAGGATTGTTCGGCACGGCTAAAATTTTAATCGGGCATGGTTGAAGCCTTGTAGAACCTTGTTAGCATGCCTAGTAACCCTACAGTGGTATCAGAGCCTAGCTAGAGCATTAGGCGACGTGTATACGAAATTGAAACTCCGATCGAACCCCGATACGACGATTTGAACCCCTCTCTGGACATTTTTTAAAAACCGTGATTTTTGTGAATTAAAAATACCTAAAAATATCAGCAGGTAATTTTAAGCATAACTGTGCAAAACGATGACGTAAGCCGTACGGACCGCCGCGAACCGCGGCCATACCCTGCTTGGGCCACGGATCCGCGGTCGTACAGTGAGCTTTGACTTTTCTTTTGGCATAGTAATGCCCGTAGCTGCTAGTTATATTTTCTGGGTATTTTTTATCTGATTCAAGTGTTGAGTGTTCTGGGGATTATTTTGTATTCGTTGATTCGATCGGAAAATTTAATTTCGTGTTTTTTCCGGGTAATTTTTAGAACGTGTTAAAAAGTTCGAACGGATATCAATAACTCACTTTTTCCCCTGCCGGAAAATTTCCAAGTGTTGGATTTTTCCGTAGTTTAAGAACGTTCTAAATCGTGCAAGTTACGCAATGGACCCTCTAGAAGACAACAAACCTTAACTCGATTATGTGACCGTCTTGAAATGTCTTTTGAACCTTAGGGTTTGGGGCAGTATGGCGTTGCCACATGTGAGGCGTTGGCTTAACCCTTCTACGGCTGGACCATTGGTACTGTGGCATGTGATGGATGTTTTTAAACTAATTTCAAGTGTTGAGAACTATTATGGAAAACTTGGGTGTTTGATTATTCGATCGGAAAGTTTAACATTGTCTATTTATCTGGAAGGTGATACAATGTTTGGAATCTACAAGTAGTTATGAGATAACTAATATGAATGTTATAAACATAGCAGTTTAGTCTCAAATGATCGGTTGCCACGGGATTTTGATGCGATCAAAAGTCCGTTGCGATCACGTAGCGTACGCGGATACTCGCCGGGTAAACTTAATAGACAGCCACGCCCTAAAGCCCTGACCAAGTGACTGTAGGAGAACCCCGTCGCCAAAAGCATCCGTTTGGGTGCTCGCGGCAGCGGTGTTCTGCCTTAGTGCACTTCGTCGACGGCATCCGAGGGTGCGGCCGTCTACTAAAGTTTGCGACGAGCATTCGATCACATATCGGGAATCTTGTTGAATTGCACGACTAGATATTGAAAAGTGTTTTCGATATAGAGACTAAAATGCGAGGTTTATAATTGTTAGGCATGCGATGTCTAAGGAGGTTGCGGATTCCAACTGTTTTAGTTTTACACTTTCTTTTATGCGACCGTAAGTGTAATATGTGTTATCGCCGGTTTCGTTGCTATACGTCAACGACAATTGGGATGCGCATATTTACTTACGTTGATGACATGTGATGTTATGTGTTGCTGGATATGTTATATTGGATCGTCGCGTTCTGAATAGCCGGGGGTTTTATGTGAGATGGGGGTTTTTATTTTCATTCATGTAAAATTCATTGTATATAATATTCTTTTATTGGGGCACTTTCGGGATGAGGATGATGTCACCATTGTATATTATTTACTTTTCCGCATTAGGTAGACCCAAGGAGGAGAGCACAAGTAACCGGGTTCTAGAGTCCAGTGGGAGACCAACTCGAGGAGTCGAGTCCGGGTCTTCTAACTCTAGAATTGGAAGGGTTGCTTGACGCTCTCGTAGGGGTCTAGGGGTGTGGGTTTGGCTATTCATCGCGACCGTGGAATCCGTGTTTTATAGAGGCTCAAAATAAAACACGGACGTCCTAGTATATCCAATGTTTCATATGTTTCTTCTGCTGCGATATCTGTGATGTGATCATTTGATATGTGTTGATAGATACTGTATATAGTATATATGATATATTATATAGACGTTACTTATGTTTTACACCCGCGCTAGCCCTGCCCCGCTCTGCCGTTAGTTACCTAACCTAATGGTGCACGAGGGGACATCGAGACGAATGCGGATGGCATAAGCGTACGTCGTATTTATCTGTGATGTTTAGGTGACTTAAATGATGGGACTTCATTAATGTGATTAATGAAAGTAAATAAACCTAAAAGATGTTTTGGAATCGAATTTTGAAAAACAAGGTAGCTACAGTTCTTGCTTTGCATAGCGGTGTTCCTTGTAGAACATCCTGCACCTTATTCGATAAGGAAAGGGCCGAGATCCCTTCACCGGGAGTGACCTCTTTAGTGAAACTAGCAAAAGCCTCAAAAACACTCCATTTTAAAATTATCTGATTCTACAACGATATCAAGTTCATTACGCAATAGGTTTTCAGAAAAACCTGTCGTAGCCCTTCATCATTTCAGATAAGTAGTAGTTAGTATTCGTGCTGCGTTTGTTGGCCTTTGTCAAGGCGTAGTGTGCGGTAGCTGACTAGTGCTTATCGGCTTTTGCATATGATGCAGATTGGGTTAGGGTAGTCGTACGACCTTGTTGTCCTTTGTGAAGGGTCGTGCGGGTGGGTTTAATTCAATCAAGAAATGACGGGTTGAACTTGACTAGCATCCTATGGTTTGTTGGCCATTGTCAAGGTCATAGGAGGTTAGGGGCAAAATTATCGGGAATTTCAAGTGTTGAAATTTGCAATGAGATTGCATACCTTCTGTGAGATAGTTGGATCCCGATACCCGCTGCGAGTAAGAGTTACTACTGGGAGAGTTTTACACATTACAATTAGCCGATCGAGTAGGTGTCTAGAAAGGTGTTAACGGGGTTACGCCCCTGGGAAAACGAGGTTTATTTTAATTAGGTTTGTGCGAAAGCACGGGTAACCTCCCTTAAAGTACCGATACTGGCCTGACTGAAAGATTAGCGAAGTTGTAGGGTGTAATTAATCCCGGCTAGTCTTTCCTTTTAGGGTTTGAAGGAAGATTTCATAAAAACAGTAGGAGCCATCCTGATTAGATAAAATTATAACCAATTTAATCATGCAAGAGTATTTTCTTCTCTCTCTCTCTCTCTCTCTCTCTCTCTCTCTCCAAGTAGCGACCATGTCACGCCTTAATCAAGATAATAATTTGGATGTATTGACCGAACCTGCTTGTTATACTGAGCTGGGGAACGTTGGTCCCGCTCCAACTTATAATCGTTATAAAACTGAGCAGGAAATAGGGGATTACCAGGATTCCCGTGCCGCCCAAATGAAGAAAATGCATAATGATGTATCTTCTTCGAGTGTGTTCATTACAGAGAACTGTTTCTCAGTATCCTCTGCGTCCTGGGTATGAGATACCGGATCAGAATCCCACATATGTAAACTGTTACATGGGCTACAGATAGGTAGAGAGCTGAGAATGGGTGATAAGTTTTAAGAGTTGAAAACGGTGCAATTGTTGCAGCCAAGGTGTTGGCGGTTATCATCCTGTATTACCAAATTCATTGATTCTGAACGAATGTTATTACATACCGAACCTGATATGCAACATTATATCAGTCTCTTTATTTAGTAAAGAAGGATATAATTTTGTATTGTTGGATAATGTTTTGAACATTTCCTATATCTAGAGTCGATCGGTTTAGGCACGTTATCTAAAAGCATATACGTTCTAAATCAAACTACGGTTCTTAACGTACAAGAACACACAGAAGATGAAGAGTTCAGAAATGAACGAATCCTTCTTGAGGCATTGTAGACTAGGTCATATCAATGCGACCCGACTAGCTAAGTTACATTAAGATGCATATTTAAATCAGTTTGAATTTACACTTGTGAAACTTGCCAGTCATACTCACAAGGTATTATTGAAGACTTTAAGTAGGATTAGATTGGTTTAGAAAGACTTAACCTGAGGATGATTACCTTGGAGGCAATTTATAGGTTTCATGTAGACACACATGCACGCACACACATACACTTGTCCTGGTGTATATGTGTGTGTGTGTGTGTGTGTGTATGAATTTGTGTAGATTTCTATATAGACACACACACACACACAACATATACGCGTGATATGAGGATGTTATATGATACTTGGGGATGAGTCGATATGACTGGGTATGATGCCGTGAGATATTGGATATATGATCGAGTTATGATATGAGATGTGTTATGATATTAGCGGATCGTTGGGTAATGAGAAAATATATATATATTGTTAGTTATATGTATGCCCTAGAGGCCATTACTATACATGAGATGTATATTGTAGTGGATTCTTGGACATATATAGGGAGGACTTTCTTGGTCGACATGATAGTATGCTATCTGGTCACTCTTTACCTTAACGTGTACACTGATTGTCTCTCTGTTACATGTTGGTAAAGCCCTTAGGATGTGTACTTGACTACCTGGATTATGATGCGGATCATACTAGTGGGGACATGGTAGTCCATAAGTACATCCTTCAAGGTCTCTAGTCATGGGTGTATCGAGACGGGGCATTGATATACCAGAGTAGACTAGCGTATAGCTTCTCGACCCATGTAGATGGGCGATGGATGATCCCATATCCATTGGTGTTTGACATCAGAGATGATATACGGGTGCTCAGTGGAGACTGAGTACACTGGACGGACTCGCCGAGAACTCCCAGATGGTATTATACCTTACGTCAGATGGCAGTTCTCTGGTGACACTGGTACAGGTTAGTCTGTAGACCCGAGATCGTCATAGAGTCTTGTGTGATTCCCACTGTGCTTTGATTTCCACCTTACCACGTCCAAGAGGGCGTGCAAAACAGTGGTTTTTGGGTACTGTCCCGAGTCGCATGGAGGCAATGAGCGATAGGAGGGGTTTCGTCTCTCCCGGTATTGGGGGTTGATGTTGCGCTATGCTCGATTGGCCATAACAGGGAAGTCCCTGGCCAAGGATGGTTTAGAGATTTACTGGTAAGTGTTACCGGTAGTTTCTCGACCTGTTATGAGCCTCGCATCGGCATGACTTATCGGTTATTGGGGTCTGACGTTCACCACCCCTAGACTTGATATGCGACATATCAGACGAGGAGACTGGACTGTACGGTAGTGTCACTGTCAGGCTTTTTGCAGGAGTTGGAGCGGGCTTGCTTGCTGATCTTCTGATCGCTCAATACCCGGGTAGCCGTTACGTCCAGCTAGTACCGCAGACGGCTTGTGGGTGCTTGATATGATCATCACCTACAGCCGGCGTATTGACGAGTCTTTAGAGTCCTACATAGAGGTTTTACTGGCAAAGGCAAAACGAAATAGGAGCACATATGTGATATGTGTGGGACCAAGAATAATGCGTGTATGTGATACCGTATTCTATTCTCGCGATGTTTGTATCGATCGGTTATATGCGATATAACCAGGTTATCGAATCAAGGGTTGATTTGATAAGTCGATACGTTGGATGTTAGTCGGTTATATGTGATATAACCGGATTATTAAGTCAAGTATTGATTTAATAATTTAGTGCATAATTGTATATGTGATATACTAATTTACATTAACTAACATTGGTTCACTTAAGCATTTGTTTTTTTCACTTGTGCACAACTTAATATATATATGATATATATTTATTTGTGTTCATTTTGTATCATGGTTGTTGATACAACTTACATGGGTCTATGAGACATATACCATTATAATTATATTGGTGGGGTTTTAATATACAAAGTAAATACAAAATTAGTGGATAATTGTTCAAGTGCATGAAGCTTGATGAAGCTTGTGAGTGCAGTGACCAAAGTCCACTAGTTTTGTTTTACTTAGGATATTTATAAACCTAACCACTATAATTAGCCATGGTTATGTCTCTACATGAGTTAGTACATGATACCCGCTCACCCATGGTTAGCTCTCTCTCTCTTGATTAGTTTTTCATTCTCATTTTTTAGCTCATCTTCTTCCTCCTTCAAATGCTTGCTAGGGTTTGATAAAGAGAGAGAAATATAGTGAGAAAAGAAATTCTAAAGTGTACCCATTTCCTATTTCATCATCCTCTACTAGACTAGCACTTTAGTTTAGGGTGTTTGCTTCACTAATTCTCTAGTTAGTGAAGTAGAAGCTTGAGTTCGTATTCCATCGACGTAGATCATCTTCGGCCTCGAATACTTCAAGCAATACCGTTGCTATCTTCTCATGGAGCCGTCTGAGAGTCCGGGAGCACCATGATCGCAGCAAAGGGACTACAACAAGGAGCTTTAGAAGTGAAGGACCGATCTACAAAGGTTGTATTTCGTATTCACTTAGTCGTAATTGATATTTACTTGCATGTGATACCCTAATAGTCTAGCAAAGGTCTTGTTTAGGGTTGTTCGGCACAGCTAAAATTTAAATTGGGCATGGTTGATGCCTTGTAGAACCTTGTTAGCGTGCCTAGTAACCCTACATACATATATATATATAATATATAAACGATAAAATGTGTGATGACATCGGAATGTATGAGACTTTAGAACAGTACCCAGATCATGATAATGTGACGATGATACCATATGAATGATGATGTATATATGATAGTTGACCCGTACCCCGATTTTGGGATGCCGTACAATGGATTTTACCGTACGAGGTACAGATGTGATTATTGATCCGCACTCTTGACTTGAGGAAGTCGTACTTGGTACATGATGCTATTGAGGATGGATCGCCGACTACTAGAAATATCGACTGGGACTTTAGGTGGATTCTTCTTACCTTTCGACTAGTTCCCTTAGTTTAGTCCCTTGGTTGGTTAGATAGATATTAGTTTAGGCTTGAGTCATACTAATTTTCAAAACTAACGAATCGTGCTCATTTTTAAAGGCAGCTTGAGGGATACTACGGATTCTTCAAAGGACGTATCTTTTCTCAAAACCCCATAGCCCCATTTTTTTCTAAAAACCACGATTCACGCTATTTCAAACACCAAACGGTATGACTCGTATAGAAAAAATGTATATTCTTCGGTATTGCGGTTATTTCTCCTTCTCTGCTATAATTGTGTTATTCTCATTTCACTGCCTGTTTATACCTATGTTTCCTTAACTGTTATGATTCCATCTGTTAGGACACCAGCAACATTACCGATGATGCGCATGTTCCACGTACACATATTTGCCGACTCACACACACATCATCGGTAATTGTCATGTCACGTACACTTTAAAACATATTACTTTATTGATATAATCAACTAAATACTAGTTCCAACATAATATTGGTATGATTGCTCTCATGTGTTAGCTTAGAGATTGCATTTTTTTACTAGATACTTCGTGCATTCATATATGCATTCGGTTATGTACTATTCTGGGCTTTATGCTGATATTCACTGTTTACTTACTCTTAATTCTTGGATTTCGGATTTTCATGAGATTTCTGGATTTTGGGGAAAACCGCAAGAATTTTATAAAACTTTTATCATTATTTAAAAATAGAAATTTGCAGTTTTCTCGTGATATGATGTATGTGACATCGACCATGAATTTTCTCGGTTCTTGAGCTATATCATATACCCGATTCGAGGAGGGGGATGCACTGTCTGCGGGTACATGGTGGGACCGGTATGGTACCCGGGGCAAGAGCATCGCAGATGATGGCATTGAGCCCGGCAGGGGAGCACTACCTACCGTTTATTTATGACGAGGTGGATATCCGGAGGATACCGACCGAAGTCGTGTGATTTGATGATGGGCCGATCCGGACTGCCGGAGCCCGAGATATTGAGATTTGAGATACAGAGATATTGAGATTTGAGATACAGAGATACGAGATAGTGATACTTTGAGATATACATATTTTGTGTCGATACTTGACACGGATTTTCTGTTAATTTCACTGATAGTGTTTCAGTTTATTATACAAATTTTACTAAGATAAAAACACATATTTTCTTATATCGGATTGTCCATATTTCTTAGTGAATTGTTTCATTCATGATGCATTCATACATCATATATATACATGACATGTTGCTACTTAGTGACACTGACACAAGCACCGAGTATTACACGTATGCATAGGTTATTACCCTGTCACTGCTAGATGTTTAGTGTTACATTGAGTATACTATTATACGACCTAGGAGATCGTCTTTTATACGATTTCTATCCGCAGATGTCTTCTACTCACGAGTTGGCAACTCACCCCCGTTGTGCCAAATTTTTCTTGCAGGATTTGATGTACAGGTTTCCTTGGCGGCTTTCTGGAACACCATTTCATTCGGGGTGATTGCTTGGTTGGTTGGTTCACTTATATCGTGACCGCCATTGTATCTTTATTTATTACAGTTGTATCTAGTAAGCTCCATCAACCAGACCTGTATTATTTGATAGATTTAGAAGACCGGTTGTGTATTCTTTCGACCTTAGAGTCGTGCGCTTGTATTATTATGATTCTCTTCTGGTTTTCTTGATGATGTTGGTTTCTTTTTGTGTTTGATCCTCACCCTTCGGCGTTGTATTTTATTACTTGCTCCCGCTTGGGGATGCCTTTTTTATTGCTTATGTATATTATTCTTGTTTGTACCCGTTTGGGGCCAGTTTTTACAAAGGAGACTCTGCCCAAATTTTCGGAAAAAATTGATGTTGCTTTTAAACATGTTTTCCTTCACTTCTCCTTTTAAATGGTTTAGATTTCTGGGTTTCGGCTTACTTAGATTACCTGGTGCCTCTAGACGTTTCGTAATTTAAGTGCCAGTCACGTTCCGTACCTTCGGGTCTTGACAAAGTTGGTATCAGAGCATTAGGTTTTACCTTCTAGTGTAGGATGACCCTTGGTTGATAGAGTAGGTGACTAAAGTAGAGTGACGTACCGTGGGTATGTTCCGCGGCATACTTACGATATGCTACTCCACTTAAGAAACCTTAGGATGTATATTTTTTTGCTCCGTATTCTATTCGTTCCTTTGATCTATCTTCGTCGATGTCGGATGGTGGTTTCTGTTACCACGGTCGCACGGGCCGAGAGAGCTGTGGCTAGAGTTGCGGTCGGCACGAGCATTTTGAAATGTCATTTACCATGTTTTCTCGTAGATGAGAGTGTTTGATATCTACACCAGGTGATCGGGCCACTGCTAGAGACCGGTTAGAATGTGATGATCGTTAATGTATTGTCTATTCCTGAGGATCGAGGCATTGTTAGCGTGCGGACAAAGGGTATTCACATGTCGTCTAGACGAAGTTAAAAGTTTGAACGAATGACAGAAACCCATTTTCCCAAGTTTAAGGTATTCGGAAGAACATGCAGGTGATTCTATGAACTCTCTAGAAGAATGAAACCCTAACTCGACATAATGACCTTGAGAACGCTTTTGAACCTTAAGGTTTGCGGAAGTTCAGTGGTGCCATTAGTTAGGCTTGGGTTTGCCCTTCTACGGTTAATCCGCAGGTGCTATGGCATGTACCGGATATTTTTAAACTATACTCGAGTGTTGAGCTCTCGGGGAATTATGGGACTTAGATGAATCGATCGAAAAGTTTAACGTAGTCCGGATATCATGTGATGGGATACATTACTCGGGAGACTCTAGATATGAGTATAGCCGTTTGTAGCACCATTCATACAGCTACGAAGAGAAGAGTTCAAATCAGTCGACACAGAGAAAAGAGGAGTAGGAGGTTCGTACGAGATTTTGACGAGACGACGTTCCACTCCGTTGACATCAGAGTTGTGATACGCACGCAGAGGCGTTGAATATGGATATATCTTATAGAAGAAGTCACGATGAGTATGCAGCTGTTCCAGAATAAGAAATGGATTTAGTAAAGGATGATAACTTCCGGGCAGTTCAGTATCGTCGATGAGACGTGTTATGAGTGACCATGATAGTTGGCCAGAGACTTTTAGAGGATGTGCTAGAGCGGAACTATTTCCGCCATCATTCCACATTGGGCCGTTGAGCCGAGGAGCTATGTAATTAGAAATTCGCAGTGAGAGACGAGAGCCTAAGAACACCAGGCGCCAGACCATGAACAGGAGGCAAGGAGATATTTTGCTCTACTAGCTTTGGATGCACCGACACTCTTCGACATTAGAGAAGGAGCACATCGACGTCAATGTTACGATTTGCGATTTAGTGATTCGAATATCACATTTCCGTTGTTTGGATTCTGGTATTTTGAGGATTTCATTTTATGATTGGTATTTCCTATGTGCACATTTATGGAACCCGATTAGTGTTCTATGTATCAGTTGTATTGATGTTCGTTTTGTGCATACCCATTGCACTTGATTTTGATTTTATACATTCTGAGATACTGATTTGATTTCGTGTATATGGGTTGCACATGATTTTGGACTTATGATTTCGGTATGGTTTTCATGCACTTTCTGTACTTCGATTTGGTCTTGTGCACTCTGATGCATGTAGTTGTGAGTTTATCCATCACGGTATACTTGATTTTGATTCGGTGTATATCGTATACCGCTGATTTCGATTTCGATATTTGATATATGTTTTCGTGCACCATGTGCACTTGATTGAGATTCTTGCGCGCACTTGGCGCACTTGATGCAATTTTGTGCATACCAGATGCACTAAATCGGGATTTGTGCAGATTAGATGCACCTGATATTGTTATCGTGCACGCCCGTTGCACTTGACAGATGTTTTTGGTGCACACCCATTGCACTCAGTTTTGTTTCTGTGCATATTCATGGCATCTGTATTTGATTTCGATTTTCGTGAGCACCGGACGCACGTGATACCTTGTATACTGTATTTGAAATTGATTTCATTTTGCGCAGTACGTTTTTATGATAATTAATAATTGGTTTAGTAACCGAGCAGGACTGTTCTGAGAACAGTACCTATGTGTTTTTGTATACATCGGTAGTTACCGAAGGGATTTCCAAAATGGAGCTATAGTCTCAATATTTTCCTACGTGTCTGAGATGACACGGAACCTTTTACAAAGGAAACCCTTCTATGTTATTTTCAAAAATAGCGGAACGTGTATGTTAAACAAAAGATATATATATATGTATATAGTTATTCTCCTTAAAATGAGCGTCCGCTACTTGTGTCGTGATACGCGCATCGCACGGCATGTGAAAAAAGGTTTTGCATGTATTTCTTTTCGGATGTTTGGACGGTTTTACAACGATGCGTACTATATACATGTTATAGTATTTAGTATATCATATTGGTTTTTCGTATTGGATTTTGATATTGTATATTCACCATAACTCCGATGATCACGTAAGGCTTGACGGAGTTTGATGTTGAGTTGTATACTCGTTCTTATGCGCATGCTTGCGCTAAGATGTCTTTTAAGTATTGATGGTTTCGGAGCACCGACGACTTGATTGTTTTGTAGAAATATTTTAGTATTTGGGGAGATTAAATTTAAATTCGGGGACCGAATTTATTTAAGGGGGAAAGACTGTAACATTTCAGAAAAATAAAATATAATTTTTGGGAATTTATATAATTAAAATAATAATTGTTATGAATATTTTAATGATATGGTATAATTATATACCAATAAATTGGGAAATATTGGAAAACTACATTGAATGTTGATTTTTAACGATTTTATATGATTTAGACATTTTTATAAATTTTATACAATCAATTATATATAAGTTTGTGTCTAAACTTGATTAACATTTATTAATTATTCTTTATGCATGATTATGTGCATGTCATGCCACATAGCATGTTGCAAACAATGGTTACATTTTTTTGAACCATGTTTTTGTTTTATTTTTAAATGGTTTAAGGCTTTATTTGAAACTTAAAAGAAAAGAAAAGCAAAAGGATTTTTGAAAATGAGAGAACATTCTAGCCTTTTGACTTGAACATGACATGAGTGAGAGAGAGAATGAGAAATTTTTAGAGCTCCCCACACCTTTCTTCACTTCATCCTCTCTTCTTCTCTTCCTCACTCTCTCATGGCTGCCCTCTCACTCCCCTCTCCTCTACTCTTTCATTTCAGCACAAAAAACACATCAAAAACATGCACCCTCTTCACAAAAATTGTGCACAACCTTGCTACAAAGACCATGATGTGATCAAGTTGAGGTTTTGAAGAACTTATGCAACTCAAGAAAGTTCTTGAGTTACCAAATGAGATAATCCTTTCACCAATTATGTAGTATTTTATTTCCGTTAGCCTCTAAATTAGTTTAGAATCCATTAAGTGTAGTTTTGTGAGCTTTGAAAATTCTTAGATGTGGATTAGGGATTCTTGAGTTGTGAGGATGCAATTGAGGTGTAATTGGTAACCTTAAACCCCCCTGGTGTTAGAAATCCAGACCAAACCAGTAACAAACCCAAAATTTGAGGTAGATGTTGCAATGTCTGTTTTGTGTATAATCAAAGCCTACAGGGAATCTGGAGTGAACCGAGAACTTTTTAAGAGCAACAAGCAAACCACTAAGCTAGATAGACCACTAGGAGGCCACCCTGCAAATACGAACCCCACCCAAGCATTTTGGACCGGCGAGCTCGGATTTAAGGCCATTGTGGCCGGCCAGACTATGGGGTATCATGTTGAATTTGGTTCTGTAGCTCATACGCCCCTTATACATCACCCCAGTACTGTTTGTTTAACTTAATTTGACCTGAACTAAAATCTGGAGCAACTTTTTAAAGTTGCTATTTTGGTTTCATGGTTTTCATGACTTGGTTTTTGGTATTTAAATGTGGATTTGGTCGTCGGACATTTGTACGTCAACGACGGGGGTTATTTGGATGTTTTTGCTTGCGTAGGCTATAGGTTCTAACCTATAGGCAACTTGCGTGTCGTTTTGGTTTTGAATCTGATTTTAATGCGATACGTTATGTTATGATATATAGGTACCTCCGCGTGAACTTCGGGATGACAAGCAAGAGCACGGCGGCATCGACTTCGGCAAGTAAGGACCAGGTGAGTAGATGTATATCTACGGGGGAAGTCGGGTGGATGGCGTATAGCACCCCCGCGAGCGTAGAGTAAGGTAATTACGTATTATTATTATGAGTCAGACGTGACCTTGGATTCTTGGCGAGTAGGGTACTATTGAATACCTTAACTAGGATTAGATTAGTTTAGAAAGACTTAACCAGAGGATGATTACCTTGGAGGCAATTCATAGGTTTCATGTAGACACACACACACGCACACACATACACTTGACTTGGTGTGTGTGTGTGTGTGAATTTGTGTAGATTTCTACACACACACACACACACACACACACATACGCGTGATTTGAGGATGTTATATGATACTTGGGGATGAGTCGATATGACTGGGCATGATGCCGTTAGATATTGGATATATGATCAAGTTATGATATGATATGTGTTATGATATTAACGGATCGTTGGGTAATGAGAATATATATATATATATATATATAAATGATAAAATGTGTGATGACATCGGTATGTATGAGAGTTTAGAACAGTACCCAGATCATGATATTGTGACGATGATACCATATGAATGATGATGTATATATGATAGTTGACCCGTACCCCAATTTTGGGATGCCGTATAATAGATTTTACCGTACTAGGTACAAATATGATGATTGATCCTCACTCTTGACTTTAGGAAGTCGTACTTGGTACGTGACGCTATTGAGGCTGGATCGCCGATTACTAGAGATATCGACTGGGACTTTAGGTGGATCTTTCTTACCTTTCGACTAGTTCCCATAGTTTAGTCACTTAGTTGGTTAGATAGATATTAGTTTAGGCTCGAGTCATATTTATTTTCAAAACTAACGAATCGTGCGCATTTTTTAAAAGACAGCTTGAGAGATACTACGGATTCTTCAAAGGGCGTATCTTTTCTCAAAACCCTGTAGCCCCTATTTTTTTCTAAAAACCACGATTCGCGCTATTTCAAACACAAAACGGTATGACTCGTATAGAAAAAATGTATATTCTTCGGCATTGCGGTTATTACTCCTTCTCTGCTATAATCGTGTTATTCTAATTTCACTGCCTGTTTATACCTATGTTTCCTTAACTTTTATGATTCCATCTGTTAGGACACCAGCACCATTACCGATGATGCGCATGCTCTACGTACACATATTTGTCGGCTCACACACATCATCATCGGTAATTGCCATGTCACGTACACTTTAGAACATATTATTTTATTGATATAATCAGCTAAATGCTAGTTCCAACATAATATTGGTATGATTGCTCTTATGTGTTAGCTTAGAGATTGCATTTTTTTTACTAGATACTTCATGCATTCATATCTGCATTCGGTTATGTACTATTCTGGGCTTTATGCTGATATTCACTGTTTACTTACTCTTGATTCTTGGATTTCGGATTTTCATGAGATTTCTGAATTTTGGGGAAAACCACAAGAATTTTATAAAACTTTTATTATTATTTAAAAATAGAAATTTGCGGTTTTCTCGTGATATGATGTGTGTGGCATCCACCATGAGTTTTCTTGGTTCTTGAGCTATATCATATACCCGATTCGAGGAGGGGGATGCACCGTCTGCGGGTACATGGTGGGACCGGTATGGTACCCCGGCGTAAGAGGATCGTAGATGATGGCGTTGAGCCCGACAGGGGAGCACTACCTACCGGTTATTTGTGACATGGCAGATATTCGGAGGATACCGACCGTAGTCGTGTGATTTGATGATGGGCCGATCCGGACTGCCGGAGCCCGAGATATTGAGATTTGAGATACAGAGATATTAAGATTTGAGATACAGAGATAAGAGATATTGATAATTTGAGATATACATATTTTGTGTTGATGCTTGACACGGATTTTCTGTTGATTTCACTGATTGTGTTTCAGTTCATTATACAAATTTTACTAAGATAAAGACACATATTTTCTTATATCGGATTATCCAGATTTCTTAGTGAATTGTTTCATTCATGATGCATTCATACATCATATATATACATGACATGTTGCTACTTAGTGACACTGACACAAGCACCGAGTATTACACGTATGCATAGGTTATTACCCTGTCACTGCTAAATGTTTAGTGTTACATTGAGTATACTATTATACGACCTAGGAGATCGTCTTTCATACAATTTCTACCCGTAGATGTCTTCTACTCACGAGTTGAAAACTCACCCCTGCTGTGCCAAATTTTTCTTGCAGGATTAGATGTACAGGTTTCCTTTGCAGCTTTCTGGCACACCATTTCATTCAGGGTGATTTCTTGGTGGGTTGGTTCACTTGTATCGTGACCGCCATTGTACCTTTATTTATTACAGTTGTATCTAGTAAGCTCCATCAACCAGACCTGTATTATTTGATAGATTTAGAAGACCAGTTGTCTATTCTTTCGACCTTAGAGTCGTGCGCTTGTATTATTATGATTCTCTTCTGGTTTTCTTGATGATGTTTGTTTCTTTTTGAGTTTGATCCTTGCCCTTCGGTGTTGTATTTTATTGCTTGCTCCCGCTTGGGGATGCCTTTTTTTTATTGCTTATGTATATTATTCTAATTTGTACCCGTTTGGGGCCAGTTTTTACAAAGGAGACTCTGTCGAAATTTTCGGAAAAATTTGATGTTGCTTTTAAACATGTTTTCCTTCACTTCTTCTTTTAAATGGTTTAGATTTCTGGGCTTCGGCTTACTTAGATTACGTGGTGCCTCTAGACGTTTCGTAATTTAAGTGCCGGCCACGTTCCGTACTTTCGGGTCGTGACAACAAGATAGACTAGGTACACACAAAAAGTTACATAAAATCAATATCTGCCCACTTGTCAATCCTCGATGATATTCTCCTACGGATACAGCGTCCATGCTCATTCCGTTAGCAACCTTGAGAGTCATATCATCTGCCCTGATAACTTTACGGTTTCTCAAAGCCTGTAATGAATTACAGATATGAGATCCTGATCCGGTATTTAGTACCCAGGAAGTAGAGTTAATTGACATACAGTTTTCAATCACTAACACACCTTAAGCCGAAGCCACAACATGCTTCGGATCCTGGATTCTGGCATTCCAAGCCCTACATTCCTTCTGCCAATACCCTTTCCCGTGACAATAGGAATATCCTCCTTCCCTAATGTTAGCCCCGAAACTTTTGCCCTGCCCTTTCCTTCTACCTTACCGATACCGCCTATTGGCTTTGTGGAGGTCTTCTTCTTCTCACCCTTGGCTTTCGCCTTGGATCTAGAAGAGGAAGATTCTCCAATAAGTAGAGCGGGTATAAGTAGAGCGGGTATCTCCCTGGTTTTCTTCAGGGTGCCCTCAACTGGAAGTATAACTTTCTTCCCCCGGACGTAAGTACAAGATAGGGACTATAGAATCAAGTCAGCATATGACTCATTCTCCAACGTGGTCCCAAGGTCCGTGAGCTGTTTAATATAGCTAATCATTGTAGGGACGTGGTCCCTTACAGATGACCCGACAGCCAACCTCGCTTGAAGCAATACCTTCGAGGTCTCATACCTTGTGATACGAGATTACTCTCTATGTAAATATTTGTTATAGAGGAAGATGGAAACTAAGTCTATCTTCTCGTGCTGCCTCTGGTTTACACCATCTATGAGGCCAACACGAGGCACTTGGCATTCGCACTGTCTTTTTCCGATGTCTTACGGATATCATTATCCGCGACGGTGGAATCTGGACCTGGGACGGTGGGGACTTCAGTAGTATTGTGGTGGTCCAACTTGTCATAGGTCATGGACATCTGGACAAACTTTTTCCAGTTAATATAGTATAACTCAGTCATTTTATTATCTAGCTGTAACCTAATCTTGGTCACCTGGTCGCTGCAATTAGGAGAGAGAGAAGAAGACACTCAGCATGATACTCTTGCAAGTTTAGATTGGTTTTTAATTTATCTAAACAGGATGGCTCCCACTGTATCTCGAATCCTTCGTCAAACCGTAAAAGAATAATTAGTCAGGATTAATCTCACCATACAATACTTGCTTAACCTTAGTGTTGGTACTTCGAGGGAGGTTATCTAACACTTTCGAGAAGTTTCTTAATTACATAACCTCTTTTCCCTAGAGGCGTAGCCCTACTAACACCGTTCTAAACACATACTTGATTTATAGCATTGATTGTGTTGGTGAAAAATCTCCCGAGGAGTAGTGGATACTCACAGTAGGATCGGGATCCAAATATCATTGTGTGATAATCCTGAAGGAATCCTACCAACATTATCACACTCCAAATAGTATGCAGCACTAGCAAGTTTCAGTTTTTTTAGAAACTCCCGATGTGGATTTTTGCCCCATGCTCTTATGACCTTGACGAAGGCCGACATATCAAGTTATGTCCGTCATTGTCAAGGTTAATTTGAACCCACCCGTACATACCCTTAACGAAGGACAAAATAGTAGTACGACTGTCCTAAACCAATGCATCTATCTATGATACAGATGAATATCCAGCAGCTACCAATCATCACTATGCCTTGGCGAATGTCAAAATACATAGCTTGAATACTACTGAATATTCAACTGAAATGATGGAGGGCTACGACTGGTTTTGGTAAAACCGTGAATGTAATGAACTTGATTTAATAGAAGGAACCTGATAGCTTTTAAAGGAGTGGTTTAAGCTCTGCATTTAAAAGTTTCTGTTTTGAAAAAACCGAGTGTTTTTAAAAATTGTTCCAACGATTCAGCCTTGGTTTGTTTGCTTAGCATTAATCTAATGCAGTCCCATCATTCACACCTATCATCACAGAGAGAAATGAAAATACGACGTCCACTTATGCCATCTGCATTCGCCACTGGGCCCCGTCTAACACCGTTAGGTTACTTAACTAATGCTGGAGCGGGGGCTGGATTAGCGCGGGTGCAAGACATAAGCAACGTCTACTATATAAAATATATATAATAACCATTCGTCTCACGCAATAATAGGCATTCCATATCACAGATGAACGTATTGGATATACTAGGAATTCCGCGTTTCGTTTAAGTCTGTAACGAAAGATAGATTCCACGGTCGTGATGAATAGCCAAACCCCACCCTAGACCCCTACGGGTGTGGCAAACTACCCGCCAAATTCCCGAAGTGAAGCAACCTCCCTCAGTTAAATTAGTAGGCCACTCGGCACTTCAAAGAATCCGGTAGTTTGTGCACCTTACCTTGGGTCTATCTTAGGAGCAGAAAACAGTAAAAGAAATAATACAACGCTGGCAACAACCTCAACCCGGATGTGCCCCGCAAAAGAATATTACATCACTTTACAATTTACATCGAATGAAAGAAAACCATATTCTCACATCCCCATCTATTCATACACAACGATCCAATAAATTTCATATACACAACCCAATAAGAACAGCAACACAGATATCATGTGCAACCCCCACTAATCAACGTATAGCAATTAACGGACGTTTCGAAACACATATATCACAACTGAACATGTTAAACTACGTTAAAACTGCGACTTCGAAATACCCCGTATTGCCATAAAAGAAAGATAACAGTATAATCAAAATTAACAAAATCAAACAACACCTGAAAACCTAAATCCAAGCAACTAGACTACAGAACAAAACCCAAAGCATTTCCCCATAACAAAACTGGTGAGGCCGATTTTTTGACCAATGTGGCCGGCCAAAAATAGGTGAAATTGATTCGTTTTTGTTCTGTGTTCATCTCACAAGAAATAGAGCACTCTGCAAATGTTTAAAAAAAATTTAGAGCCTCCAAAAAATTTGACAGAAACTTGGATTTTGATTTCAATGTTTCGGAGTTATTTCGGTTTCATAGTTCTACATGTTGTTTAAACTGTTAGCTAAGATTTAGTAGGCTTTGATACCAATTTAAGTCGATGTCGCGCACCCCGCGGGTTCGCGGGGAGGCGGAATACGTAAAAAACGATTTTTACGGGTGTCTCAACACTGACTTGAACTCCAGGATCGATGCTAAACCTTAACTAGCTAAACGACTATGAGGTTAACTACTCGGAAAGAAGTTTATACCTCATAGATTCATGTCCTTCGGGTCTTCTTTGCTGTCCTCCACCTCGTCATAAGCTCCGAGGATCGTAACGGATCGATACTTCCTCATCGGCCTCCTCGAGTCAAAGATGATCCACCCGAGAGTCTATAGTCCGAGCTCATACCTCAAATCCGAGGTAACTAGGGAACCTAGCTCGCTAAAATAGATGGCCTAGATGATGTAGAGAGTGTGGATAGATTAATATGTCTCTAATAGCCTTAGGTCTCTCAACACATGAGACATGAAAGGCTAGAAGAAGAAGGAGGAGATTCAAGAAAAGGCTAGTGAAGAAAAGAGCATGTGAGTGAGCTTGGCTAAGTGTTGTGTCCATTTATGATGAATAGAAACATACTAATAATGCAAACACAGATATTTAGCATGTTCCTGTAAGTCTACGGTAGCGCCCCGGCCGTCTATCCGAGGCCAAAATGCGGAAACAAAAACTTTTTCTTAACTTGAAAACCGGGGCTATCGTATACTTTTTCCCGGATCGAACCATTAACCTACTTCTAGCTAACTAGAGAAAAGGTATAGATGCTATACCGAGCGATCCGTGTCCTTCGGTCTTCGGCCACCATCCCAAGCTCCTCGCGGCATCTCCTGTCTTGTTCTCCTCGTCGGAAAGGGCACCACATCGAGAAGTCTTTTTACGGGCTCCCGCTTCATCCGAAGCAACTCGGGCATGAAGTGTGCTAGCCGACGTGTCCAAGATGTTGTAGAGAATGTTTGTAATCATTTTGTCTCTTGCATTCATGAGATGGATGGAGGTTAGAGATGATGCCATTAATGGAGAATATAAGCTAGAGGAAGAAGAAGAAGAAGAGAAGGCTTTCTATTCTTTTTCTTTTCTTGTGATAGAATGAGAGTGAGAGAGTGTTATGAAAATAAAACAAGACCAAAAACTTAACTCACGGCAGCCCCTCTCTCTCTCCTCCTCTCATATCAACCCAAAAACATCACATAATGTGACATTAACACATAAAAAGTGACCATGAGTCACTAATGTGGATATGTCACATTTAATGCATGTCATGATGAAATCTAGCTTACAATTTCCATTATCCAAACATTAATCCAAATGTTTGGTGCAACAAAAAGATCCGGCAACATCAAAACAAAACTCGTGACGGATCACAAGGATACCCCTCACCTGTATATACATACCTGCATCCGCATTCCGACTGAATGCGAATGTGATGAGACTAAAATAATCCAACAAATCTAATACAAGGATCCGGCTTAAACCAAAGCCCACTAGTATGATCCGTCCGATCATGATCCGTGCAATACCGCACGTATAAGATCGAACCCTGCCATATATCATACGGCCTCTACAACGTTTGGCCCGAAACTTGAGAAACTGTCTGTGGGGGACTCTAAAGACTCGTCAATACTTTGGCTGTGGATTTAACCACTAGTACATGAGAGGTATTAGCCGTACGTAACGAGCTACCAGGTATTGACCAAACGGGAGGTCGATGAGCGAACTCATCCTGACACCCTACTGAGCCTGTCGGTGACAATATCCGTACAGTTGTAACATTTCAAAAAAAAAATATTATTTTTGGGAATTTGTATAATTTAATATTATTTTATTGAATATTTTAATATTTTGGTATTATTAAATACAAATAAATGGGAAAAATTTTGGAAAAATTATGGAAAATTCTAAAATAGGGTATTTTATGGAATTATGTCATTTTTAAGTTTTTATGATTAGTTATATGCTAATTTAGTGCTAATCGCGATTAAAAATCGCTAATCGGTTTTTTAGCATTTTTGTGCAAAACATGCACATATCATTTTTTCTTACACTTGTGCATTTTTGCACCATGTTTCTTTTGGGGTTACTATTCTAGTGAGAAGGATTTAGAGAGGAAAGAAAAGGAAAAGAAAAAGAAATGGAAAAGGATTTTTATATTGAGGTATGGTGAGAGAGAGAGAGGTATGGTTTTCCTTTGACCTTGGACTTAGCCATCTCTTCATTCTTCCTCTCATTTTCTCTCTCCCTCTTCCTCCATCTCCTGCTGCAGCTGCTGCCCTCTTCATCCTCCCCTCTTCAATGCCCCAAATCATCTCACAAACAATACCAAAGCCCCACTCTCATTTCACAAAAAGTGTGCACAAGCTCAAGATCTACACATTGGACCAATGAAGCAAGGATTTTGGCCACTAGGGGCAACTCAAGAATTTTCTTGAGTTTCCAAATAAGGTATTTACTGAACCCTTAGCTTAGTTTTAGCATTTCTTATACCCCCATGTTGTGATAGAACCGATATTGTGTGATTTGGTGGACTTAAGGAAAACCTAGTTAGGGTTTGAGGAAATTTGAGTTATGATGTGAAATTGAGCTCAGTAGAGGTTACGTAAACACCTTAGTGCTAGTATTGAGACCCAAACCTGAGACTTAAGACCCGAAATACGGATTTAGAAACCGATATCGGAAAATTTGTGAAATCTGTGAAGGTTATTTGGGATCTGCTATCAACCCGAGACTCTGAAAATCATTTTGGTTGGACAGTGACAAGTGCAGGCACCTAGGAAGCTATCACCAAGACCCCATCCCCTAACACTTTTTCCTGGCCGCAAATAAATTCCCTTTGACCTCAAATTGCGGCCAGACCTGGACCAAATTGGCTCGTTTTGGTTTTGGTGTTCCCTTATCAGTAGATTAGACCCCTGGTATGTGTAGATTTGTCTAATTTGACCTAGGGTGAAATCTGGGACCCTTTTCTCTAGTTGCTGTTATGATTCTATTTCTGTATTTCATATTTTGAATTCTGGAATTGTGTATCCGTGTTTTACCTCGACTATTTGGCGTTTATACGACGATATCGAGGATTGATTGATGGTTTTGAAGGCGTGCCCATAGGTTCTAACCTATAGGCCCCTTATCGTATCGTTTTGGGTTTCGTATGCCATTTTAGCTTTGATTTGGTTTTAATACGCATTTACGATACTTTGACGTGTAGGTACCCCATGAAGGCTCCGGGACGACAAGCAAGCGCATGGCGACGTCGAAAAATGAAGACGCAAGGTGAGTAGATTATATCTACAGGGGGAAGTCGGGTGGATGGCGTATAGCACCCCCGCAGTCCGTAGTTGATTTACTATATATATTATATATGATAGTTATAGTATGTCATGGATATTGTGTTAAGTATACTATGGATAGTTTAGGGTTACATGTAAACTAGTATAGTTCATAGTCGCGAACCCTAGGATAGATTTTCACTCACACGCACACACTTGCATATTCCTTATATTTACACTGTGTTGATGATGATATTGGATGACTTTGGAGATGAGTCGATGATATTGGGCTTTGTGCCGTGAGATCGGTGATTTGATATGATTCATATTTAGGATACGACATGTGATCTCTAGCGGGCCTTTGGACGTGTGCTTGCACACGCAGTATATAGATGGTATCAGTTGTACTAGACTTAGATCAGTACCCCAGATTATGTGATATGATGATAATGATACCTAATATTTGATAAGAGAAATGTGATATTGACCCGTACCCAGCTATTGGGATGCCGTACGATGATTTACCGTACGAGCTTTATATTGATGATAGATCCGCACTCATGACTTGAGGAAGTCATATGATATACTGTATCGTACGCGATACTACTGAGGCAGGATCACCGACTACTATATATAAATATCGACTCAGATTTAGGTGGTTTCCATACCCCTCCTGATTGACTTGATAGTTAGATGTAGATTACTTAGTAGATGTTAGACTAGACCTGAGTCATACCTATTTCAAAACTAACGAATCGGGAGTATTTTAAAGACAGGAAAAAGGGATTCTGCGGATACTTTAAAAAGGCGCATCTTTTCTTAAAAACACCGTAGCCCTTATTTTACTAAAAACCCTGATTCGTCTTATTTCAAATGGCAATAACTGCATGACATATACATATTGATGTTGATTCTTCACGGTAGTGTTGATTATTTGATTTCCGCATTTTCATGCTATTCACATTGCTTTGCATGTGTTTATTGCTATACTACTATCATGTTGTTAGGACACCAGCACCATTATCGATGATGCGTATGTTCCACGTACACTTGCTTGCCGGCTCACACACTTCATCATCGATAATTGCCATGTCACTACACAGTAGTATTATTGCATCAGGATATGACCTTGTATGTGCATACTATTATTCCATGTTGCATGATATACTGATTCACTTGCATTTCATTTATATGTCACATACATCATGCTTTATGATTATGCGCATTGAGACATTTGTTGTTTCTATGATATTTCTGGATTTAGGAACTGTGGCTATTTCAAAAAAGATTATGTAAATGCTTTAAAAAACCCGGTTACCCATGATATGATTTTCAGCTTCCACCATGAGTTTTATCGGTTCTGATATATATATATATATATACCCCATGTGAGGAGGCATCGAGGCCGCATGAGGGTGCATGGTGGGGCCCGGAGGTATCCCGGGGCAAGAAAGGGATGTCGATGTGCTATGAGCCGATGAGCCCGTCAGGGGAACCATACCGTCCGGTGATATTACCTTTTACTTGGAGGTTATCTTGGGGATACCGACCGGAGTTATCTGCGTATGATACGTAGAAATTCGAGGGTCGAAGCTGGGCACTCGGGTTTCGAGGGAGCGTATGATACGTATCTATCAGGGCTAGTCTTGGTGACAGTGCCTGATAGATGAGGATTTACGTGCCGATGCTCGGCACAGGTTTCATGATGTTTTCCATGATTTTGATTATATCCTCATATTTACATGCAGGATGCTTATTGTCAATGGGTGACGGGTGTACGGGATCCACGTTTATACGGACTTTGATCACATACAGACTTATATTACATTGATCATACTTCATTTGTATATATAACAGGGTACGAGGGCGCTGTTATATATACTCTTACACCAATATTAGTGGAATGGGACGCTAATATATGTGTATTGATATCCATTTTGATACTTCATCATATTTACTTCATGCAGACATACCCTATATTTATGACATGTTATTACCTGAGGCACTGGCACGAGTACTTGACACTACATACATGATTATATGTTACATTTCCACCTTATCGTGCTTCAGACTTACTCTTTGAGGTTTATATCATATCTGATCGTTTTGACCTAGGATTATGTCATGCATTCGATTTCTGCTTGTAGATATTTTCTATTCACGAGTTGGCAACTCACCCCCGTTGTGCCACAGTTCTTGCAGGGTTTTGCCGTACAGGTTCCGTAGCGGCATTTCTGGCACACTGCTTTCCTTTGCGGGTGATTTGCTTGGTAGGTGGGTTCTTTGCATCAGAACCACCCTTGTATATGTATTATTCATTGTATCTAGAAATTCCATCAACCAAAACTTGTATATTGTTTCAGACTTAGACACTAGTGATGTATTATTTTGACCTTAATGTCACGTGTAGTAGTATTACGGTTTTCATGTTATTTTGAGTTTCTTTTGAGTTTTGATCCGCGCCATTCGGCGTTGTATATCATATTGCTTGTGTGGTTGTGACCGTCGATTGACGAAGAGCTAGCTCCCGCTTGGGGATGCCTTTTATCATTGTATATATATTATTCTTGTTGTACCCCGTTCGGGGCCAGTTTTTACAAAGGAAACTCATCCGAAATTTTCATAAAAGATTATACGATTTAAAATGCATACTCGGCTTAGTTATTTCAAAACCTTGACTTCAAAACATTTTTTCTTCACTAATTTAAACTAGTTTTCTTTATTTACTCCTTAAAATGGTTTTAGATTTCTGGACTTTTGGCTTACTTGGATCAGATGGAGTCCTATAGACTTCATATGGTTCAAGGGCCAGTCACGTGCTCTTTCGGGTCGTGACAACAGTCCGGTCTGTTCGTCTATGAGCATCGCATATCGGGCCTAAGGGGTTGGTAAAAGTCAGACCCCCAAAAGCGGTACAAGTCGTGTCGGAGTGTAGTCCAGAACACAATGAGATACTACTAGAATACCTACCAGTAAATCTCCTGCATTGGCCAAGGACTTCGTGTAATGGCTCTCCTAGACACAGCGCGATCTCACCCCCAATACCGGGAGAGACGATCCCCTGCAGATCCGCTCACTGCTTCCATGCGGCTCGGGACTGTACCCAACTAAAACCTGTTCGCACGACTCCTTTGAGCCGTGGTAGGGTAGTAATCAAAGTACAGTGGGAACTCACACGATACAAATGACGATCTCAGGTCGATGAACTAACCTGTACACATATCACCAGGGAACTGCTATCTGACGTCAGGTATAATACCAACTAGCATGTTCCCGGCGAGTCCTGTCCGGTGTACTCATAACACATTGAGCACCTGTATACATCTTAGGTGAACCAACTGACACCAATGGCTTATGAGACCGGCCACCGCCCCTCGTCGGGGTCTCGACTGTATACACTAGTCTACTCCGGAGTATCGATGCCCTGTCTCGAAAACTCCGACGACTAGGGACCACTTTAAGGATGTGCTTATAAACTACCCAACTCTCACGTATATGATCGCCATCATATTGCTGGTAGTCAAGCAAGAATCCTAAGGGCTCTATCAACGTCTAATAGCGACCTGTAAGGTCACCTAAAGCAGTACACGATGATAAGGACAAACCATGGTAGCATACTATTCTCTATCAACGTGTAATAGTGAACCACAATGTCACCTAAAGCATGTACACGATGATAGAGACAAACCAGATAGTATAAAATCATCCTGAGTAAGATTGTCCTACCGGCATAGGTCCTCCCTCAATCATTGCAATCACGTGCCTGCGATCCAATAATTGACTCTGAGGTCACTATATCCAACAATCTCCCACTTGCACTCAAGGCTAATTATTGCGATGTCGCATACTCACAACCCTTGTGATACCGAACACCCAACTCCTCTACTAATCAGTCTTACAAAGCCCGTTTGCGAAACTATTGCGTTCGAGGAATAGCCTCAGTGAGTGGATCTGCCCTGATGTTTCTTTCTATGTCTCTCTTTATCTCAAGTTCGCAGAGAAAGCTATCTCCCGAAATGAGCAATACCTATCTTAGAATATGTCTGGATATCTGATGGGACATAGGTCATAAATGAACTCCAAATCCAAACTTCTTAGACTGTATCATCAACTGGATCCAATCAGTATCCCGCGCCATGCCTCCCTCAGTATCCTCTTGGACCACCTGTCCAAAATACTGCCCCTCGTCAAAAGAAAAACTATAACCCTGATAGCCACTCTGTCATCCAGGCCACCTTGGAAGCCTGGAATGATAACCGTCTCATGAAAGAGGATGCCGTTATCATATCCCTAGAACATCCACTTATGTTCTAAAACTGCTTCCGAACGTTTCTCCAGGATAGGATTAATATCAACTTATTGCATCTAGTGCAAAAACAACGTCTGGTGTGGTACTTGACGTCTCATGATCAACTCAATTGCCTAAGCAAGTGATCTGCCAATCATGCACATCCCTCTCGTCTTTAGTCTGTAAGATACCTTTAGAGAGGGTGACTCCATCACCTGTAGGTACACTACCGTGTCAGGAGTCGTCCATTCTGAATACCTTTAGAATGCTGTCTAAGTACCCTGATTGGGACACTTCCCAAATCTAGATCTAAAACCATAGATCTAGTAACCAGAATGTCTGATATAATATCCAATTCCTATATGGAGAAACCACTGTGTGACAACCAAAGTATAACCGATCGTAGTATAGGAATTTCACTTCCTACTCTGTGTATGTCATCCAAATACCAGGACATCACACCCTACTACCTTCTTAACAGATCCATCCCCTATTCTGATGAAGTCAAACCTATCACTGTCACATCATAAATAGATGATATATCTCGGCTATATCTGCTTTAGTCTATAAATAGACATAAGCTACCTGTCCACTATGCTTCCGCTGCTCCCACTGACTACGACAAGCCTCTGTCAGAGTCATATACACGTGCACTTCTAAAGCTAGTTTAGAACGACGCTATACTCATTCTCCTGCCGGGTCTCACAGTCTGGAACAACAGCAATGGCAAGTCTGGGTAAACAAGAACCTCCCTGCCACCGTCCTTGAGGCTACCGGAGTACCTCTCGGGTGCCTGAGGTTACCCACCTTATATGCGGAGTGGCCAATGGAATGTCAATCCAGATTGAATCTTTAGGTTCTTATCAAATTTTCAGTAATCGTTTGTGGTTCTGGAATCACTTCCAGTTCTACCATACTCCCACTACTGTTTTCTGAAAAAATCCATTTTACTAAAACTGTGGCGAGTCAAGAACAATATCACTATTGATCTTCCAGATGGTAGAAAGTCAACCCTCGTCATAGCCCGGGTCAACCCATAAACAGCCATTACAGAAACGTGCCTTGAGTTATCCAGAGTATGATTTTAAGCATAAGCCGGACAACTCCCTATACCTTAACATTGTTAAGATATAAACTATTCTATATCCAATATAGAAACAAAGGCACTGATTTAATTGGAACCAGATTCAAATCATGCAGCTGTCTCCAGTACATGTCAACTAAATGGAAGGAGGCCGATCAGCATTACTCAACTTAGGAATGCTTCCAATTATGAGTAACCTGAAATAGAAGCAAGTTCTCTTAGTCATTACTATCAACTGAATACCATACACAAGTATCTACATCTTCTATCACCTTGAAGAATCCCGATACTTGAAACACCTGGTTCTCTACTTTATTCATATACCTATAACTTCTCAAAACTTAGACCTTGTGTTTCTACGAAACACTTGTCTAAAAACTAGAGAAGTCATAAGTAAACAGAATATAGTACGAGGACCAACCCCTCTGTCCTAATGGACACTGGACAACATACAATACTCTTTATAAGTCCCTTGAGTCTAATAACTCATTCCCTGTGTGTCGTAGGTTGAAAACTGTACTTATGGTTAAGAAGAATTACACCGCTGTTTAATGCTCCTTACCTAACCATCCACTGATATTGGTAAATATCATGGACATAATTTCAAAAAGTTTATCTCAATTTATGAAAATAAACGTACAGATATATCAATTTGAAATTGGTGCATAACAACGGATATTCAAAACCAAATATTTGCCGTCCGGCAAACAGCCCAGGCGATTTCCTCAAATATCACCAATTACAATGAATCCGGATATAATGAGGATGATCACCCAATTCCCAATAACTTACTCCCACTCATCATCTGTAAAACCATACAGATGTGAGAATCAAACCTGGTAAATACATACCCTGGAGCAAGGACTAATTGGGAAATCAGTTTTCTTTTAACAATACACAGCGAAACTGAAACATGTAAATGCTTCGAAGGGGTATCCGGGTATTCCTTAGTAATGCCTCTTCCATTATCAGATTCAAAACTATAACCGTATATCTCTTTGCCATCTCTCCAAATCCCTTTATATGTCTTTAGTCATTACCTTCTGTACACCCTCTTACACTAAATGGTTTTCTTCCTTCCCTACCTTTTGGCACCAGCCTATGGTTTGGAAGAAGACTATCCAATAAGCATAATGGGTGTACTGTCCTAATCCTAGGAGCACTCGCAACCCGAGAGAAGATAAAGATAAAAGACAACTGAATAAACCTTATTCCTATTTCTCCTGAACCAGAATCCATCCTCGAACTGGAACAAATTCCTTCGAGTTCATATATAACCATACGATGGAGTATCTAATAAACTGTGGATCTACGTAATGATACGGAGTGTTCTGGAGAAATACAAAGGTGATATAGGATTGGCGAAGAAATACTTGGTTTGGTCGTGAATAGCAGTCGCAGTTTACTTTGCCCTCTTACTAATCCCTTTATATGTCTTAACTTGTTATCTTCTATACACCATCGTTAGGCTAATTGGTTTTCTTATTTTTCCCCACAGTTCGGCACCAGCCTATGGTTTAGAAGAAGACTATCTAATTAGCGTAATAGGTGTACTGTCCTAATCTAAGGAGCACTCGCAACATGAGAGAAGGTAAATGGAAAAGACAACTGAATAGTCCTATTCATTTTGTCCAGAACTAGAAACCATCCTCGAATCCGGAATAAGTTCCTTCGAGTTCGTATATAACCATACGATGGTTTTATCCAATGGAAGTGGATGTTCGTAGTAATACGGGGTGTTCTGGAGAAAAGGGTAAATGTAGGAGTGGCAATGAGGTATGCAACTCTGACAATCCAAAAGCCAGTGTTTAAGAACGTTCGGTCAACTTGGTCACTGAGTCATAGTCTAGGGTCGGGCCATGGTCGCTGCCAAAGAGAGAGAAAAGAAACACTTAGCGTGCACTCTAACCTAGATCAGAATGGTTATCACTTTATCTAATCAGGAAACCTCCCACTGTAACGTCAAATTCTCCTCCAAACCTGAAAGAAGAATTAGTCAGGATCACCCGAGGAGTAAACTAACTCATCAGTGGGAATCAGGATCCAACTATCATCGCATGATAATGTGATGGAATCCACTCACGTTATCACACTCCAGAAGGTATGCGCATATCTGGCAAATTTCAGTTTCTTTAGAAACTCCCGATGTGATTTTTACCCCATGCTCTTATGACCTTGACTAAGGCCAACAAATCATAAGTCACATGTCAAGTTCTACCCGTCATTGTCCAGGTTAATTTGAACCCACCCGCACAAGCCCTTGACTAGGGCCAACAAGGCTGTACGACTGTCCCAAACCAACGCATCTATCTATGCTGCAGAAAAGTAACAAATAGTTACCATACACTATGCCTTGACTAAGGCCAACAAACATAGCATGAATACTAAGTGCTACCTTTATGAAATGACGGAGGGCTACGAATGGTTTTTGGCGAAAAACCTTTAACGTAATGAACTTGATATCGTTGAAGGAACCGGATAGCTTTTTTATAAAAATATAGTGGCAAAAACCTTTGCTAAAGAGGTCACTCCCGGTGAAGGGATCTCGGCTCTTTCCCCGTAGAATGAGGTGCAGGATATTCCAACTGAATACCACGATACAAAGCAAAAAGTAATCGGCTATAATGAAGTTATTACCCTGACGCAAACTTCTGTCCAAGGGGTCACTCCCGGTGAAGGGATCTCGGCCCTTGCCTCGTCGACTAAGGTGCTGGATATTCATAACAGAATACCACTGTGCAAAACAAAAGAGAACGTCCTTGCAATAACAGCTTTTTGAAAAATGTTCCAACAACATCAAACAGGTTTGTTTAGCTTGCATTGATCCGAATCAATGCAGTCCCATCAATTTCATCACACCACAAAAAAACGAAAATATGATGTACGTATATGCCATCCGCATTTACCACTGGGTCCCGTCATCACCCGTTAGGTTACTTAACTAACGATAGAGCGGGGACTGGACTAGCGCGGATGCAAAACATATACAACATCTACTAGTATATATATCAATATATAATGTTCACTCAAGGAGTGATAAAATGCAACATCACAGAAATGTAATAAGCATCACAGAACAATACAGATATCTGGGATCCCCGGGTTTCATAGAGCCGCTACTGAAACCCGACGTTCCCCTGGTCGTGTGGATAGCCTGTGCAATGAAATCCTAGACCCCTACGGGCGCGGCAAGTTACCCGCCAAAACCTGAAGCGAGGCAGCCCTATTCAACAACGTGAATGGACCACCCAGCACTTCACGGAATCCGGTAGCTTGAGCACCCCTCCTTGGGTCAACCTGTACCCCCTATGAGTGCGGCGAATAGCCCTCCAATTCTAGAGTGAAGCCCCCTCCGTCTCAAAGCCATGAGATGCGGACCCATTGCCCTCTAGAACCCGGCTACCCGTGCACCCCTCCGCGGGGTAATCCTAGTACAGAAAGTAAAATATATACAACGGGTACATTGACCTCAGCCCGGTCGTGCCCCAAAAGAATAATATACAAACAGGCAGTGACAGCAGTCCACATGTCGGACGCTCGCCCCGCAATATCAAATGTACATATACAACCAAACTGTACTACCATTGCATCCAGGCTATCCACCACGACAAATCCGCAACATCACAGCACAACACAGAACATCAACGTGAATGTCACGTTCGCAAATCCGTCTAAAAGGGCTATAGCAATTAGATAGGATTTAGCAATCAAATGACATTCACGGTCACAGATATAGTGTAAATACTGTGAACTAACATGTTTAAAATTTTCGATCGACTAAATTTCCCGAAGTGGGCCCCAAGCACAATACCCAGTACTCAATATAAATCTAGGCCCAAACAGAATATACCAAAAACCACTTTTCCAAGTCAGAGACCTCTGTTCAAAATTTGGTGCAATGAACAGACTTTCCTGCAGCGGAACCGCGGCCAAAACAATGGTTGGCCGCGGTTCCGCGGCATTACTCTAGCCATGTGCTACCAAATTTTGTCAGAATTCTTAAAAAACCCTGCACGAAATTCTGCAATACACCAAATATTTTTTTGACCACAGAAAAATTTCGACAGAAACTGTGACTTGAAAATGCGGTTTTTAGAAAATTCGTTCGATCGAACTTGTAAACATGTTAGAGCAAGCTAGTAAAGGTTAATGGCGTGGCTCTGATACCATGTAAGTCTACGGTAGCGCCCCGGCCGTCTTTCCGAAGCCAAAATGCGGAAACAAAAACTTTTTCTTAACTTGAAAACCGGCGCTATCGTATACTTTTTCCCGGATCGAACCATTAACCTACTACTAGCTAACTAGAGAAAGAGTAGAGAGGCTATACCGAGCGATCCGTGTCCTTCGGTCTTCGGCCACCATCCCAAGCTCCTCACGGCATCTCCTGTCTTGTTCTCCTCGTCGGAAAGGGTACCACATCGAGAAGTCTTTTTACGGGCTCCTGCTTTATCCGAAGCAACTCGGGCACGAAGTGTGCTAGCCGACGTATCCAAGGTGTTGTAGAGAATGTTTGTAATCACTTTGTCTCTTGCATCCATGAGATGGATGTAGGTTAGAGATGATGCCATTAATGGAGAATGTAAGCTAGAGGAAGAAGAAGAAGAAGAGAAGGCTTTCTATTCCTATTCTTTTCTTGTGATAGAATGAGAGTGAGAGAGTGTTATGAAAATAAAACAAGACCAAAAACTTAACTCATGGCAGCCCCTCTCTCTCTCCTCCTCTCATATCAACCCAAAAACATCACATAATGTGACATTAACACATAAAAAGAGACTATGAGTCACTAATGTGTCCATGTCACATTTAATGCATGTCATGATGAAATCTAGCTTACAATTTCCATTATCCAAACATTAATCCAAATGTTTGGTCCAACAAAAAGATCCGGCAACATCTAAAGTAAACTCATGACGGATCACAAAGATACCCCTCACCTGTATATGCATACCTGCATCCGCATTCCGACTGAATGCGAATGCGATGAGACTAAAGAAATCCAACAATCTAATACTAGGATCCGGCTTAAACCAAAGCCCGCTAGTATGATCCGTCCGATCATGATCCGTGCAATACCGCACGTATAAGATCAAACCCTGTCATATATCATACGGCCTCTACAACGTTTCGACCGAAACTTGAGAAACTGTCTGTGGGGGACTCTAAATACTCGTCAATACTTTGGCTGTGGATTTAACCACTAGCACGTCAGAGGTATTAGCCGTACGTAACGAGCTACCAGGTATTTACCAAAAGGAAGGTCGATGAGCGAACTCATCCTGACACCCTACTGAGCCTGTCAGTGACAATATCCGTACAGTCCGGTCCGTTCGTCTATGAGTAACGCATGTCGGGCCTAGGGGGTTGGTAAAAGCAGACCCCCAAAAGCGGTACAAGTCGTGTCGGAGTGTAGCCCAGAACACAATAAGATACTACTAGAATACCTACCAGTAAATCTCCTGCATTGGCCAAGGACTTCGTGTAATGGCTCTCCTAGACACAGCACGATCTCACCTCCAATACCGGGAGAGACGAACCCCTGCAGATCCGCTCACTGCCTCCATACGGCTCGGGACTGTACCCAACTAAAACCTGTTCGCACGACTCCTTTGAGCCGTGGTAGGGTAGTAATCAAAGTACAGTGGAAACTCACACGAGATAAATGACGATCTCAGGTCAATGAACTAACCTGTACACATGTCACCAGGGAACTGCTATCTGACGTCAGGTATAATACCAACTAGCATGTTCCCGGCGAGTCCTGTCCGGTGTACTCATAACCCAATGAGCACCTGTATACATCTTAGGTGAACCAACTGACACCAATGGCTTGTGAGACCGGCCACCGCCCCTCGTCGGGGTCTCGACTGTATACACTAGTCTACTCCGGAGTATCGATGCCCTGTCTCGAAAACTCCCACGACTAGGGACCACTTTAAGGATGTGCTTATAGACTACCCAACTCTCACGTATATGATCGCCATCATACTGCCCGTAGTCAAGAAAGAATCCTAAGGGCTCTATCAACGTCTAATAGTGACCTGTAAGGTCATCTAAAGCAGTACACGATGATAAAGACAAACCATGGTAGCATACTATTCTTTATCAACGTGTAATAGTGAACCACAATGTCACCTAAAGCATGTACACGATGATAGAGACAAACCAGATAGTATACAATCATCCTGAGTAAGATTGTCCTACCGGCATAGGTCCTCCCTCAATAATTGCAATCACGTGCCCGCGATCCAATAATTGACTCTGAGGGCACTATATCCAACAGTTCCATAAATATCTCATAGTGAGTCACAAGGTGAGACATGCCATGAGTCACTAAGAGCCATGTCTCACTTAATGAAAATCTCCACCTCATTTCCTCCACCTCATAATTGTTTTAATCAAAATATAAAAACCCTAATGAGGTGTCTACTTCTAGAAGCAATCCCGAGCAAATTACGAAAAATGCCCCTCATCCATATATACATACCTGTGTTCGCATTCCAAAGAATACGAATTCAATGAGACGAAAATAATACATCAATATAATACTAGGATCCGGCTTAAACCAAAGCCCACTAGTATTATCCGTCCGAACATCATACATGCACAAGTACACATATGTGTTCAAAGCGCTGCCGTAAAACCATACGGCCTCTATATCTTTTGCCCGATGCAGGGAAACCCTCTGTGTGGGACTCTAAAGACTTGACACTATGCTAACAGTGGGTTTAACCACAAACCGCAAGCGGTACTAGCTGCACGTAACGGCTACCCAGGTTTCTGTCGATAAGAAGGCCGATGAGAAAACTCATCCGAACTCCTACTGAGCCTATCTGTGACAATCTCCGTACAGTCCGGTCTGTTCGTGTAAGAGTATCGCATATCAGGCCTATGGGGCGATAATCGTCAGACCTCTAATAGTGCAATAAATCGTGTCGGAGTGTAGCCCAAAACACCCTGAAAAACTACTGGAGTACCTACCAGTAAATCTCGCTCGCCTTGGCCAAGGACTTTATGTAATGGTTTTCCGAACACAGCGCGATATCAACCCCCAATACCGGGAGAGACGAATCCTATCTAACCGCCACTGCGACCAAGTGCTTCGGGACTGCACCCAACTACTACCTATTTGCAGGACTCCTTTGAGCCATGGTAGGGTAGTAATCAAAGAACGGTGGGAACATATTCAAGGCGAAGTAGCAGTGTCAAGTCGACGGACTAAGCTGTACTCATGTCACCTGGGAACTGCCACCCGACGATAGGTATAGTACCCACCAACAGTTCCCTATGAGTCCTTTCCAGTGTACTCATAACCCAATGAGCACCTGCATACTATCTCCAGTACGACATACTAATGGTTGTGGAACAGACCATCTCCGCTGCTGGGATGAGAAGCGTATACACTAGTCTACTCTAGAGTATCGATGCCCCATCTTGATAATCCTAAGAATAGGGACCTATATAGGATGTGCTTATAGACTACCCAGCCCCTACTAGTGTGACTGCCATCACAACGCTGGTAATCAAGCAAAGATCATAAGGGCTTTACCAATATGTATAAGCGATATGCTAAAAGAAACACATGCACATATTGAGGTAGAAACAAACCAGGTAGCATACTACCATTTCGAGCAAGACTGTTACTATATCCGTGTATATCCTAAGCTTCCATTAAGTAATATACGAACCAGTATGATACAATAATGGCCTCTAGGGCATATAACACTAACAATCTCCCACTTGCACTAAGGCCATATATTGGTATATCGCAGACCTATCATCTCGAATAGCCTCTCGAACTGTGTCTGATGGATGGCCTCTGTGAGTGGATCTGCAGTGTTTTTCTCCGTATCTACTCTCCTCAACTCGATCTCCCGGCGATCAACGATCACCCTGATCAGGTGGTACCGCCACAAGATATGTCTGGACTTCTGATGGGACATGGGTTCCTTCACTAAAGCTATAGAGCCGTTGTTGTCAAAATACAGAGGTATTGAATCAACAATGGTTGGAACTACCTGAAGTTCAATTAAGAACTTCCTTATCCAGACTGCCTCTTTTGCGGCGTCACAAGAAGCGATATACTCCGCTTCTATCATCGAGTCAGCAACGGTGTCCTACTTGGAGCTCTTCCAACAGACCGCCCCTCCATTAAGGGTAAAGACATAACCCAACATGGACTTGGAGTCATCCTTATCACTCTGGAAGCTGGAGTCAGCAAAGGCCTCGATCTGGAGGTCTTTTCGTCCATACACCAAGAACATCTCTTTAGTCCTTCTTAGGTACTTGAGAATGTTCTTTACTGCTATCCAGAGCTTCTCCCCTAGGTTTGAGTAATACCGGCTTACCACGTTTAGTGCGTAAGCAACATCTGGTCTGGTACATGATCGCACGCTTTTGGCGTGTCGGATGTTCAAAGAATTAAAGTATAACCGCGATCAGGACGGTGTCGCTTTGCAGCTAGCCGGTTGAGCACGGGTCGGTCCACAGGGAGATGGTGGTATCTTACCTTCTTGTCTTAGACGAGTCAATAAAGAATCTGTATGTTTGTTTGTTCTAACCTATGTGTTTATCTGCAAGAATAAAGTTGTTAAGAAAAGATACGAGATTATAAGCTAAAGAAATCCGTACTCAAAACCTTTGAGCCGAGTCTTGACCAATTGAAGCTAAGCAATTGGCAACAACGTGGATTAGGGGATTTAAGCGCGGTATTCGTGGAATCCGGCTTATTTACCCTTGTCCTTCCGTTCTTGTCTCTTGCTTTCGCCTCCGGCCAAACCAAACGCAACCGGTCGTGGTTAGGAATCACCATTACCTTGTCAGGGTACGGTGCCTAACGGAGCGCTTGCGTATGGTTTGGGCGAAGTTCAAATGGAAAATAACGGGAAAAGGAATTGGCAAAGAAATGTTAACTTATAATACCGTATTTTATCTTAACAACAATAATTACATACATTCACAAAAGAGAACCAAAAAGAGAGGACAAAAAGAAAAGAACAAAGAAAAGAAAAGATACAAGTAATTAAAGTACAAGGAATAAAATCGCAAGTAAGTAAATTGCAAGTAATAAAAGACAAGGTAATAAATTGCGAATAATAAAAAGCGATAAAAAGAATACGAAACTAGGACTCAAGACAAGCATGTGATCAATAGCCAACCCTTAAACTTGCAAGCTCAATGAAGAGGTTGCAAGATCAAGGGAAGGGTAGAGAACGCATGTGAAATGAAGTGCTAGTCCCGTGAGAAAATACGACCCTTGAGATCAATAACTAACCCTTAACCATTCAAGCTCAATGAAGAGGTTGAATGATCAAGAGAAAGCAAGAATCTCAAGGGGGAGCAAACTAACAAGAAAGATAAAAAACCCTCATCTTCATTAATCTTCCACTCAAAAAGCTCTCACTACAATTTTAATGGAGAAAGAATGAAGAAGAAGAAGAAAAGATCAAAACTACACAAAAAAAAGGCTAAAGAAAAGCTCCCTTGGTTGAGCTCAGATCTGCTGTATTTATAGGCAGGAGAATGGAGTTCTAGGGCAACCAGCAGACATAAAATGAAACACCCAAAATACCCCCAAAAAACGACAACCTGAAGAGCAAGTACGGCCGCGTTTCCACGGCCAATACCCCCTATTGGCCGCGGAAACGCGGCCAAGTGGTGGGATTGATGGGTCCAATTTGGTGGCTGTTCCTGGTTTGCTGCGCCCTGTTGTCTGGTACATGTATTTTCTGATAATTTCTTCCAGAATATCAGCAGAATTCATAGTCCAAGATTGTTATCTTTTCTTCACTTTTGACTTTATCTCTCTTGAGCTCCGCGCACCCATTGATTCTTGTGCTGCCCCCCTTCGTGCTCTGTGCTTGTCCGAGACACGAATGACCACTGTCATATGTCTTGTCTCTGAAACTGGTACTCGGCACTAGACGGATATGGATGACCGGAACCCGGCTTTTATCTGCTGTGACAGATGTTCTGTATTTGGTGTAACTGTGGAGATTTTGTCATGATTTGCAATATTTGGACTGAAAACCTGTACTCTGTAAATATGTAACAAACACAGATCAAAAGCACCTACCTATAAACACACGAGCGTAAGAATGGGCGGTATAAAATGCAGTATTCTGTTGTGAACAAATACCCCCAAACTTAACTTTTGCTCGTCCCGAGCAAAACCAATTATTCGCGAAAAAGAAAATCCTAACCGCAGTTTCGCAGGGAACGCGATTGCACTGAGCATGTGCAACAAGCCGTTAAACCTTTAGGTGTCCCTAGTAGGAGGAGTGTTGTCTCCTGAGGGTTTTCAGCGGATACTACCCACAAAATCCGGTCAAGTTGGTTTTGTACAATAACTAAGATTCAAACCCTAAAGTTTTTGTTTCAGAAAATAACAATTCTATAATCCTAAGTCTAGACTATCGAACCTTTATTTTTCACACCTCGCTTCTTATTTAACTACAGATTTTATATGTCTTTACGTGCAGTGCAATTAGTGTCGTTAAGTTCCAGAAGGATCGATTAAAGTCATCATGTCGCACACTAAAGCCCATATAACAATTTTAAAAGGATCACATAAGTTTTATAAAGAGTTAAGCATTTTTCAAGTTTCGTTTTCCAGTAAGGTTTCAACTTCAGAATTTCTATCTTCCTTAACAGGAAACTAAGTCGTATTTTTCACTCTACCTTTTTCTTGTTTTTCATTTCATACACACCTCTGTGAACGTGCAATAGTCTTTATCATAGAATAAAACCTTCATATCTCCGTTAAAATTTTTTTTTAAAAGCCTGTCTTTTATCAAGATTATTCTCACACAAAGAACCGTTAGGAATTTTAACTCGGAGAGAACACTTGCTTGACTTTGTTTTAAAACTGGACTTTCTAGGCTTCTTAGCGAGCTTTGGGCCAATGCACCCAAACCCGTTGTTTTAGGGCATTAGGTGTAGAAACACCCCAGCGGACTTAATTACTCAAGTTACCTAGGTCCAAAAACAAAAGACAGTTTGGCGTGAAAATCATGATGATTCAATACGAACGGAGATATAACCGGTAGTTCAATTATTTTTTTGGATAAAAGACGTGTTTAGTGGGTTTGGTGTGTAATCATTCCAATCAAGTTTCCGATGGGTTATTTTTCAGACTTAGCTCCAATTACGGCATCAATAACATTCCTTCATATTCGCTTTACTTCATAAACTATTCTTGACATTACTTATTTCAGAACAAACCTATTTGATCCTTAGAAAATCATTTATCTGTTTAAAAGTTTAAACATGAAAGACTTGTCATCTAATTCCCAAAATTCACGACACGTGTAGTGTGATGTAAAGACGTATATCAGCTATAGTTAACTTCAAAGGAGAGTTATCTTTCAGGTTTTCAAAATCTAAACATAAGATTTAGTTATTCCTATTTTTTTAAACAAAAACCGTCGAATGTTGAATCAGAGTTCTTCCACAATCTAACTTTACAAAAAGTTTTTATATTTTTAGAAAATTTTCAGATTTTTATGGATTTTATGGATTTAATATGCAGATGCAAAATATACATATGAATGCGAAGGAAGAAAGCTTACCGAGCACACCTCCAAACTTAAACTTAACAGTGCCCTCACTGTCAGGCTATACCAAGAGGGTCAAAATTGCCGGCGCTCCCTAAAAACAAATTATATACAACAAAGAAAACAAAAAATATATACAAAAAAGGTGTCCCCCCCAAACTTAAGTAAAACAGTGTTTCCACTGTTAAGCGTTGAAATTCAGGATTAGGGAGGAAAGAGAACAGTATCCATCTATACAAGGCCTTACACAGGCCAAAAGTTAACACCAACCATTCAAAAATCTTATCGTGATAAAGCAGTGGCTGGTGAAAGAAGGCGTAGAGAAAAGAGATGGAGAATACGCGAGACCATATGCGGAGAGAAGCGGGATATGGTCTCGGTATATGAGAGGAAGAAGAATGGCGGAAGGGAAAAAGAAGTGGAATACGAACTTGAGGGTGCAAATGGAGTAAATAGATTAGCACAATTTGTGATGACCGATGTGTGAAAAGTGATTGTGCTAATATATTTACTCGTCGAGAAATTGGGTCGAATCCCTCAAGATTCGTAAGAAGCCATGGGTACGCCGAACTTGATAAACCAGACATATGAAATGTAAGTGATACGAGTTCTTGCAAGGTCGGAACGATGGAAAGGATGGAGGGAAGTGGTTGAGGAAGGGTATCGGTTAAGGGTTCTGGAGGGTGTACACAGTCAGTGAAAGGAACAGGATGAATTGGAAAATCCGACTCATCATCTAGAACTGTTTCATCCTCAAAAATATCCTCAAAATTTTCCTTAAAGTTAAGCTCATCCATGCATATTTCATCAAAGTCCAGACGCATATGGGGTTCGGGAAAAACATTTAATGACTCGGGATGATGATTTGAAGAGACAAACTCAGCCAAATCTACGGGTTCATCATCCAAAATATTCCCAGCGTCAATATCCTTAATCAAGTGAAAATCAAGATTCTCTGACACCTCAACCAAAGCATGGATATTAATCAATTCAGGTTCTAAGATGGAGGTGTAGAGGTTAAAAGGATTGGGTGTGGTTTCACTTGGCAAGGTCCCTTCACAATCGGGCAAATCAAACACTACAAAGTCGCACAACTCATTAAACATTCTATCTTCAACTGATAATTCATTTGGGACACTTGATAGACTTTCAACACAGGAGTTGTGGGATTCAATTTGGGACGGGTAGGTTTGATTTGGAAGGGGATACATCTCACTTTCTCCACTCAAATTCACAGCCTGTCCTGCCGCCTCATCATACATTGAAAAAGTTGGAGCTAGTTGAAAACTAGCTACCGGGTCACTAGGTTGCATGAGGGCGGCCATGGACGCATTCAAATCCATCATCTGTTGTCTTGACGCTACCCTAAAGTCTTCCAACGACTGTTCTAGACTAGACATTGGTTGTGAAGGGGTTTCAGTAAAAGATTCAAAGTTGTTTGGATACTGAAAACTCCCAAATGGCGGTTCTGATACAATGTCTAGGGAAGGTGTAAAAGTTGGGTAGGACTGGTAGGAATTGAATGGCTGGACAGGAGTGGGATCAACATTAGGATAAGAAGGTGAATGGAATTGTTGATCCTAAGAATTTGTAGTGGTGAAAGGAGTGAAAGATCGGCTACGAGATTGTTCAATACGTTCAGCAATAGACATAGGTCTCGGAGTTACAACTGGATTTTCAAAAGGGGTATCAACACAAGAAGGTGTGAATGTTTGAAACGGTTGATACGAAGTGGATTGCGGGGTCCAGTTGTTCGTCCTAGACGCGTCTATCCGATCTTTCAAAGAAATTTTTGGCATTGTGGGGTCGTTTGAAGTTCGACCAAAACAAGAACCGTGTGAAGTAATGTCTGGTTGTGGGTACTAAAGTTCGGCAAGAGTTTTGCGAGGTGGAGTACCCATGATATGAAGAGAGAAGGAAAGAAGGGCAGAGAAAAGGAGGGGAAAAAGAATGTGATAATTTTTTTTTATATTTTTTTTTTGTTATATATTAACAAAAGAATGAAGTATACACACAAAAGAATATTGAAAAAAACAGTCACGACACGAAAATACCACACACCTAATCGTTCTAGGGTTCACCTAGGTCAACTAGACCTGCTCCAGAACTTGATTGTCGAAGTAAAACTATGTCGAGAAACAGGCTCAAGATACACTGATCACGAGGCCAGGTAAGTGCAGAGATAAGGAGAGGTTTTCCAACGCTTTCGCGAAGTTCCTTAATTAAATAACCCTTTCTCTTTTGGCGGTTTCGCCGTTAACACTTTCCTAGACACCCCGTAAACAATATACCTTTAAGCAAGGTTCTAAACACAGTTAACTTCTCCTAGTGAGCGCGAAGTCCTTAAGGCTTAAAGTCTAGTTTCTTTTCAAATTTGTGCGGGTAAACGTTATGCTCAAGTTCGTGATTTGTGGGCCACGGAAAAGGTGATGAAATCCATTACCGTATGTTGTGGGGTTCGCTTGCCCTTAAGTCCGTATTAATTGATGCAATGCGCAATTCAAAAAATTCTTATAAAGAATCAAACAATCGTTTTTTAGTTTAAGCGTGGCGCAGCAACAAATACGGGTTAGTCAATTTTTAGCGTTTGCTAGCGAACTTGCAAAGAATCCTGCAAAGAATAGTATATTGGATGCGTCGGATTTGAGAAGAAGGTGTTAGGAAAGTACGTACCGTTAAGTTTTGGGTTAGGAAACCCCCGTTTTATCAAATCCGGTAAGCTTGAAAGGTTCGCTTGCGCGGGTCAAACTACCCGGATCTTTGGCACTGTACTTCGTAAGCACCTTAACTTTGAATATGCACTTTGCTCCCCACAATTGCAGTTTGCAAATACGCAAAAATCTGCACACTTGCCTACAAAAATGATCAAAAAAAAACAAAAAGATTTTTTTTTATAAATATATACAAAAAGAATATTAACCCGAATAACAAGAAAGAAAATACGCTACCGTCTCCCCGGCAACGGCGCCATTTGATCGCACGCTTTTGACGTGTCGGATGTTCAAAGAATTAAAGTATAACCGCGATCAGGAAGGTGTCGCTTTGCAGCTAGCCGGTTGAGCACGGGTCGGTCAACAGGGAGATGATGGTATCTTACCTTCTTGTCTTAGACGAGTCAATAAAGAATCTGTATGTTTGTTTGTTCTAACCTATGTGTTTATCTGCAAGTATAAAGTTGTTAAGAAAAGATACGAGATTATAAGCTAAAGAAATCCGTACTCAAAACCTTTGAGCCGAGTCTTGACCAATTGAAGCTAAGCAATTGGCAACAACATGGATTAGGGGATTTAAGCGCGGTATTCGTGGAATCCGGCTTATTTACCCTTGTCCTTCCGTTCTTGTCTCTTGCTTTCGCCTCCGGCCAAAACCGAACGCAACCGGTCGCGGTTAGGAATCACCGTTACCTTGTCAGGGTACGGTGCCTAACGGAGCGCTTGCGTATGGTTTGGGCAAAGTTCAAATGGAAAATAACGGGAAAAGGAATTGGCAAAGAAATGTTAACTTATAATACCGTATTTTATCTTAACAACAATAATTACATACATTCACAAAAGAGAACCAAAAAGAGAGGACAAAAAGAAAAGAACAAAGAAAAGAAAAGATACAAGTAATTAAAGTACAAGGAATAAAATCGCAAGTAAATTGCAAGTAATAAAAGAAAAGGTAATAAATTGCGAATAATAAAAAGCGATAAAAAGAATACGAAACTAGGACTCAAGACAAGCATGTGATCAATAACCAACCCTTAAACTTTCAAGCTCAATGAAGAGGTTGCAAGATCAAGGGAAGGGTAGAGAACGCATGTGAAATGAAGTGCTAGTCCCGTGAGAAAATACGACCCTTGAGATCAATAACTAACCCTTAACCATTCAAGCTAAATGAAGAGGTTGAATGATCAAGAGAAAGCAAGAATCTCAAGAGGGAGCAAACTAACAAGAAAGATAAAAAACCCTCATCTTCATTAATTTTCCACTCAAAAAGCTCTCACTACAATTTTAATGGAGAAAGAATGAAGAATAAGAAGAAAAGAACAAAACTACACAAAAAAGAGGCTAAAGAAAAGCTCCCTTGGTTGAGCTCAGATCTGCTGTATTTATAGGCAGGAGAATGGAGTTCTAGGGCAACCAGCAGACATAAAATGAAACACCCAAAATACCCCCAAAAAACGACAACCTGAAGAGCAAGTACGGCCGCGTTTCCGCGGCCAATACCCCCTATTGGCCGCGGAAACGCGGCCAAGTGGTGGGATTGATGGGTCCAATTTGGTGGCTGTTCCTGGTTTGCTGCGCCCTGTTGTCTGGTACATGTATTTTCTGATAATTTCTTCCAGAATATCTGCAGAATTCATAGTCCAAGATTGTTATCTTTTCTTCACTTTTGACTTTATCTCTCTTGAGCTCCGCGCACCCATTGATTCTTGTGCTGCCCCCCTTCGTGCTCTGTGCTTGTCCGAGACACGAATGACCACTGTCATATGTCTTGTCTCTGAAACTGGTACTCGGCACTGGACGGATATGGATGACCGGAACCCGGCTTTTATCTGCTGTGACAGATGTTCTGTATTTGGTGTAACTGTGGAGATTTTGTCATGATTTGCAATATTTGGACTGAAAACCTGTACTCTGTAAATATGTAACAAACACAGATCAAAAGCACCTACCTATAAACACACGAGCGTAAGAATGGGCGGTATAAAATGCAGTATTCTGTTGTGAACAGTACACAATATCGTATACATTATAGAGCCTACCGTAGAAGCGTAGGGTATAGATGTGATGCGAGCCCTTTCCAAATCAGCATTGGGAGAAATCTCTTTAGAGAGTGTGATTCCGTGACAAGCCGGTAGACTACCACGCTTTGAATCTTCTATACTAAATCTTTTCAGTATAGTGCCGATGTACCTTGACTATGAAAGTCCTAACATCCACTAGATCTATCACGATAGATCTAGATCCGCAGAATGTAGTTGGCATCACTCAGGTCTTTCATGGAGAACCTCTATGACAAGAACCCTTTGACTGATTGTAGCATAGGAATGTCATTTTCTATCAAGGGAATGTCATCTATATACAAGATGAGGAATACCCCTGTTCTCGCTACAATCTTACTATAGATGCATGGTTCATCTGAATTTTTGATATAATCGAATTCTTAGACCGTTTCATCAAAAAGATGTTCCAACTCCGTGATGCCTGCTTTTGTCCATAAATAGACTTAAGCAACTTGAACACTTCCCCGCTGCTCCCACTCTGAATGAAACCCTTTGGCTGATCCATATAGACGCACTCTTTTAAATTTCCATTTAGGGAAGCGGTCTTTACGTCCATCTGCCAAATCTCATAATCATGGAAGGTAGCAATGGCAAGAAGGATTCGAATGGATTTGAGCATAGCCACTGGAGAAAAGGTTTCATCATAGTCCAAACCAGGTCTTTGACAAAAACCTTTTGCAACATGTCTAGCCTTATAGGTTTCAACCTGTCCATCTACACCAATCTTCTTTCTGAAGATCCATTTGCAGTCTATGGGTTTTACCCCTTCTGGAGCAATGTTCAAAGTCCGTACTTTGTTGGTGTACATGGACTCCATCTCGGTCCGCATTGCATCCATCCATTTTACCGAGTCGCCGCTCTGAATGGCTTGCTGGAAGCTAGTTGCCTCATCATTGTCAAGGATGCAATCATCTCTATCCCCGTCTATGAGAAAACCGTAGTATCTCTCGGGCGGATGAGACTGCCTATTAGTTCTGCGGAGTGGCGCGGGCATGTCTTGTTTTTTCGAAACCTCTAGTTCTACCATGCTTTCAGTAATAGCTTGTGGTTCTGGAATTTCTTCCAGTTCTATTGCGCTCCCACTAATTTCTTTTTCCAAAAATTCATTTTCCAAAAAATGGGCATGACGAGAAACAAAAACCATTTGTTCCTCTGATCAATAAAAAAGATACCCCATGGAGTTCTTTGGGTATCCCACAAACTTACATAGTACTAAGCGTGCCTCGAGCTTGTTCGCATGCTGTTTTTTACAAAAGCTGGGCATCCCCATATCTTCAGATACTGAAGATAGGTTTCGTCCTGTAGGGTTATTTATCATGACAGCAAGGTTTTGGGCGGCATCATCCATGCCAATTTAAATTTTTGTCATGTTTAAACAACCCTAACCCTAGATCTTTAACTAGAGAATCAAACTAAAACATCAAGTAAACATCTTTACTAATAAGTGATAGGGATTACAACCTTTGTAGTCCATTCCTTCGCTTCATAAGCTCCGAGTTGAGATCCCTTCGCTGCGATCATCAAGCTCCCATACTCTAGAGAGGCTTCATGAGGTGAATGAGGCATCCTTGCTTGAAGACTTCACAATCCAAGATGATCTACCTTGAAGAAACACAAACCCAAGCTATTACTTCACTAATGAGATATTAGTGAAGTAAACACTCTGATCTAAGTGGATAGAATAGATGAGGATGATGAAGTAGGAATTTTTATGTAACGTTTCAAAATAATAAAATATTATTTTCGGGAATTTTTATAATTTAATATTATTTTAATGAATATTTTAATATTCCGGTATAGTTAAATACAAATAAATGAGGAAAATTATGGAAAATTCTAAAATAGGGTATTTTATGGAATTATGTCATTTTTAAGTTTTTATGATTAGTTATGTGCTAATTTAGTGCTAATCGCGATTAAAAATCGCTAATCGGATTTTTAGCAAATTTTGTGCAAAACATGCACATATCTTTTTCTACACTTGTGTTACATTTTTCTTGCCATGGTTGTTCATTTGGGTTCACTATTTGAGTGAGAAGGAAATTGAGGGAAAAGAAAATGGAAAAGTAATATAATATGAGGGTTGGTGAGAGAGAGAGAGAGAGGTATGGGTTATTTTGACCAAAGACTTAGCCATTCTCTTCATTCTTTCCCACATTTCTCTCCCTCTTTATCTATTGCTGCTGCTGCTCTTGCTCTTCATTTTTTTCCTCCATCTCCAAGCCACAAAAACACCTCTAAAACATCACCAAAACCCTATCCCCATTTCATTAAAGATGTGCACAAGCTCAATGTCTATACATTGGACCAAGGGAGCAAGCATTTTGGCCACTAGGAGCAACTCAAGAAAATTCTTGAGTTTCCAAATGAGATAATTACTGAACCATTAATTGAGTTTTAGCATTACTTATACCCCATGTTTAGTTTAGAAACGATATTATGTGTTTTGGTGGACTTAAGGAAAACCTAGTTAGGATTTAGGGTGGATCTGAAATCAAAGGTGGAATTGAAGCTTGCGATGACCTTAGAACTCCTGGGGTGATGTTATTTTGGACCCAAACCTGAACTAGAAACCAAAATACGGATTTATGGAACCAATATCGGGGAAAACTATAAATCTGGGAGTGTATTTTGTAATCTTCTATCACCCGAGACATCCTAAAATAAAATTGGTTGGACAGTGAGATTTGCAGGCACCCTAGAACCACCACACAAAACCCCAGCCCCCAACTCCTTCTTCAGGCCGCAAATTTATCCTGTTTGGCCGCAAATTGCGGCCTGGACCCCACTATTTTGCCTCGTTCTAGTTATGTAGCCCTTACATGTTTAGGTTAGACCCCTGGCATATGTAGATTTGTCTAATTTGACCTAAGGTGAAATCTGGAGCCTATTTCCTTAGTTGCTGTTTTGGATTCGTGTTTCCGTATTCCGTATTTCTAATTCTGAATTTGCGTATGGTGTTTTACCTCGACTACTTGGCGTTTATTCGACGATATCGAGGGTTGTTGATGGTTTTGGAAGGCGCTGTCCATAGGTTCTAACCTATAGACCATAGCGTATCGTTTTGGGGTTTCATATGCCGTTTTAGTTTTGAATTGGTTTTGATACGCATTTGTCATACGTTAATGTGTAGGTACACCATGAAGACTTCGGGACGACAAGTAAAAGCGTGGTGACGTTGACAGATAAAGACGCAAGGTGAGTAGATTATATCTACGGGGGAAGTCGGGTGGATAGTGTATAGCACCCCCGCAGTCCGTGGTGATGTATACATATACGTATACACACATATATTTACTATATGTTCTTTGAGATTATTGATGATAGGAAACCCTAGAGTAAGGGTTGCACCTATACACGCACGCACGCACTTGCATACATACTTTCTTTCGCATGTGTATATGGGAATATATATTTGTATGTGTTCACATGGGTATGGGACTATGTGTACATATACTGGATTATGAGGATAGTACTTGGGATGTGAGTTGAGTCGATGAGATTCGATTTGAGGCCGTGAGATCGGCGATATCATAGGATTCGTATGGGAAATACGACGGAATACTTTGGCGGGCTTTGGGACGTGTGTTTACACACGCATTTATGTAGATGGTATCGATTGTACTAGACTTAGATCTGTACCCTAGATTATGTGGTATGATGGTAGTGATACCTGATATGTGATGAGATAGTGTGATATTGACCCGTACCCAGCTATTGGGATGCCGTGCGACGATTTACCGTACGAGCTTTATATTGATGTTAGATCCGCACTCATGACTCGAGGATGTTATATGATATACTGTATCGTACGTGATACTATTGAGGCGGGATCACCGACTATTGTATATATATGTATATATTGACTCAGATTTATGTGGTTTTCATACCCCTCCCGATTGACTTGATTGTTGGGTCCGTAGTTCTCATAGTAGGTGTTAGACTAGACCTGAGTCATACCTATTTCAAAACTAACGAATCGGGATATTTTAAAGATAGGCAAAAGGGATTCTACGGATATTTTCAAAACGACGCATATTTTCTTAAAACACCGTAGCCCTTATTTTACCAAAAACCCTGATTCATCTTATTTCAAATGGCGAGCTGCATGATATATTTATTGAGGTAGATTCTTCACTGTTGCGTCGATTATTTGATTCCGCATATTCATGCTATTTGCATTGCATTTCTTATATTTATTGATATATTACCATCTTGCTGCTAGGACACCAGCACCATTACCGATGATGCGTATGTACCACGTACACTTACTTGCCGGCTCACAAACATCTTCATCGGTAATTGCCATATCACTACACAGTAGTATTATTGCATCAGGATATGACCCTTGTATGTGCATACTATTATTCCATGCTGCATGATATACCGTTATACTTGCATTTCATTTATATGTCACATACAACATGCTTTCTGATTATGCGCATTGAGATATGTTGTTTTCATGATATTTCTGGATTTAGGAACCGCGGGTGTTTCAAAAGAGAATATGTAATCATTTTAAAAACCCGGTTACCCTTGATATGATATTTCAGTGCGTCCACCATGTGTTTTCTCTGTGCTGAGAGAGATATGTGAAACCCGATTCGAGGAGGCGGATGAGGCGATTGCGGGTACATGGTGGACCCGGTATGGTACCCCGGGGCGAGAATGGATTCGCTGTGTAGTAGACGGTGAGCCTCGCAGTGGGAATACTACCTACCGGTGATTTGTTGGACCTAGCGTTTATCTGGAGGATACCGACCAGAGTCGATAGATGGATATGGGCGTACTGCTGGGGCCGAGGGCCGATTCCGCAGACGGAGCCCGTGGGCTGATCCGGGCTGACGGAGCCCGATATATGAGAATTTACGTGCCGATGCTGGGCACAGCTTTCATGATGTTTTCGAGTGTCGATGCTGGGCACTCCGGTTCCATGATTTTGACGTGTCGCGAGGGACACATATGGTTTATATCCTCATATTTTTCCATGCATATACTTTATGATATTTACATGCATGATGCTTATTGCCATTGGGTGACGAGTGGACGGGATCCACGTACATACAGATTTGATTGCATTGATCATACCTCACATTTATGATATACTATTACCTGGGGCATTGGCACGAGCACTTGGCACTACACTCATGTATAGAGATTACATTGCCAATTTAGTATGCTTCAGACTTATTCATATTGAGATTTACATATATCCGATCGTACTGACCTAGGATGGGTCATACATTCGATCTTTGCTTATAGATATTTTCTATTCACGAGTTGGCAACTCACCCCCGTTGTGCCACAGTTCTTGCAGGTTTTTGCCGTACAGATTCTATAGCGGCATTTCTGGCACATTGCTTCCATAAGGGTGACTTGCTTGGGTAGGTGGGTTCTTTTGTATCAGAGCCGCCATTGTACATTTATTATTTATTGTATCTAGAAATTCCATCAACCAAAACTTGTATATTGTTTCAGACTTAGAAAACAGAGATGTATTATTTCGACCTTAGAGTCGCGCTTGTAGTATTATGGTTTTCTGGCTGTTTTGAGTTTCGATCCTCGCCCTTTGGCGTTGTATATTATATTGCTTACGTGGTTGTGACTGTCGATTGACGAAGAGCTAGCTCCCGCTTGGGGATGCCTTTTTCCTTGCATATATATATTATTATTGTTGTACCCCATTCGGGGCCAATTTTTACAATGGAAACTCTACAGAAATTTTCAGGAACGATTACACATTTTAAAAATGCATATTCGGCTTGTTATTTAAAAACTTTGATTTTCAAGACATGTTTTCTTTACTTCTTAAAACCTGTTTTCCTTACTTACTCCTTAAAATGGTTTTAGATTTCTGGGCTTTTGGCTTACTTGGATCAGATGGGGTCCTATAGACTTCATATGGTTCAAGGGCCAGTCACGTGCTCTTTCGGGTCGTGACAAAGTTGGTATCAGAGCGCTAGGTTAACCTTGGTTCGAGTCTAAGTTTGACTATGCGGAGCCTAGGGCGTTTATATATATACGGAACTTAGGCTTGACCTTACGGAACTTAGACTTAGTCGAAGGGGTATTATACCCGAACTTACGTCGCATAGGATGACCCTTGGTTGATGGAGTAGGTAGCTTGAGTAGAGTGACGTACCGTACGTTTGTTCCGCGGCATACTTACGACACGCCACTCCGCTTAAGAAACCTTAGGATGTACATTTCCTTGCACCGTATTATATTCCTTCCTATGATCTATCCTTATCGATACCGGTTATGGTTTTGCTGCCACGATTGCACGGGTAGAGTGAGCTACGGCTCGAGTTGTGTCAGCATGAGCTCGTCGTGGATGAAGACTGACCAGGGCATGATTCCAGAGATGTACTATTGCATATAGAGGCGTCGCCTTATTGTGTTTTCGCGCCATGAGCGTTTGACTGATCGCTTTTACGAGATTCTCGGGCGTACCGATCGGTGCCAGAGGATTGAGCCATTGATAGAGGCCAGCCAGGATGTGATGACCATTGATATATCGCTTATTCATGATGATTGAGGCCCTGTTCAGCGTACCGACGAATGAGCCAATTGTTGCTGCAAATGACGAGATATCTCCACAGATGTTGGAGCTACTGCAGCTTGAGCATATATTTAGAGATATGATGGTGAGTAGCTAGTCACCGAGGATGAATGACTAGGACATGTGGTTCGTTCGCTTACCCCGATACGAGGTCATCAGGTAGATTGATGCCAGCTAGAGACGACTTCACGCAGATTCATTGAGAGTCGATTGAGACAATCAAATGTCAGGAACCCATTTTCCAAGTTTAAAGTATTCGGAAAGACATGCAAGCGATTCTATGGACCCTATAGAAGAATGAAACCCTAACTCGACATAATGACCGTGTGAAAGCCTTTGAACCTTAGGGTTTGCGGCGGTTCCACGGCGCCATTAGTGAGGCTTGGGTTTGCCCTTCTACGGCTGGACGACCGATGCTGTGGTATGTACTCGATACTATTAAACTGTACCCAAGGTGTTGAGCTCTTGGGGGATTATGAGGTTCTGACGAGGCGATCGGATAGTTCGACATCATTCGGATATCATATGATGGGACACACCGCTTGGGAGACTCCAAATACGAGTATAGCCATTGGAGCGTAGTCCATGCAGCCACAAGTAGACGAGCTCGAATCAGTCGACATTGGAGCAGGTGGAGTAAAGAGTTCGCACGAGATTTTGACGAGATGATGTTCCACTCCGCTGACATCAGATATGCGATATGCACGCTGAGGACGTGTTTGGCTAGATATCTTCTACTGAGTGATGAAGATGCCGAGTTCATGATTTCGAGTCCGTGTGAAAGACTTCGGATGGACCGTAGCCGAGGACATTACAGTGCGCAGTTAGAGACGCGACGTCGAAATGGACGATGATACAGACAAGCGGGACAAGAAGTTCGTGCGTGATGCAGACGAGCTGTTACTACTCCCCGTTAAGATTAAAGGTCGGATATGTCTACAGAAGCGTTGGGACGCGACCAACTCCCGAGGAGATGTTGTGCTGAGGACGCGAATGTCCAGAGAGCGAGAAAGGATTGTGTAAGAGTGCCAGCCTCCGTACAGTTCGGCATAGGCGAGATTGGAAGAGAGCTTGAGCAGGATTCCTTCCAGGATACTACTGCAATAAGATTTGCACCAGGAGTAGATGTGTGATGTGCATTCAGAGGACCAGAGGTCAGCGCCAGAGATGTACTGCCTTACGAGTAGTCATGAGGATTGACCGAGAGATGACCAGAGAAGTGCCAAAATGGAATCGTTTCCGTTAGCACACCTGATAGAGCCGATGAGCCGATGGATTGCGAGATTGGTAATCCACAGGGAAGATAAGGAACCAGAGGCAGAGGACGCCAGCCGCGAGCAAGAGGCAAGTAGATATCTTGCGCTGCTAGCATTGGATGTACCGACACCTTCTCGACTTCGAAGGAGGATATACCGACGGCGGTATTTATGATTTGTGATTTTGTGCATAGTTATTACGCTTGAGGAATTGATGGTGATTTCATGCCTATAGTATGCCTGTGATTTGATTTATGCTTCCAGCATCGTTTTCATGCACTTTTAGTGTTTTGAGTTGATTTGTGCACGCTGATGCACATGGTTGTGAGCTTATACACGTCGGTATACCTGATTTGGATTGAGCCGTATTGTATACCGTCGACTTCGATTCTGATTTTGATGATTGATTTCGTGATTTCGTGCATGATGGATGCACCGATTTGGATTTTCGCGCGTGTTGGGCGCATGTTTTGAGATACGATTTTGGTGCACACCAGATGCACTAAATCGGGATTCTTCGTGCATGTCAGATGCACCTGATTTGGCCGTCAGGCACACACGTTGCCTATGACAGATACTTCGTGCACACCTGCTGCACCTGGATGTTGTTTCTGTGCATATGTATGGCACATGTATGGATTTTGATTTCCGTGTGCACCAGACGCATAGGGTATTCCTATATACCTTTTGGGATTGATTCTTATGGAGCAGTACATTTTTATGATATTTGCTATATGTTTTCGTACTGAGCAGGACTAGTCAGAGGACAGTACCTGGATATATTTTGCACGCATTGATAGTTATCGAAGGGATTTCCAAAAAAAAAAGGGGCGAGCTATAGTCTCAGCATATATACCTACGTGTCCGATATGACATGAAACGTTTTAAAAACAAGGAAACCCTTCTAAATTGTTTCCAAAAACGGCGGAACGTATATAGTAAACAAAAGATATATACATATATGGTTATTTTCTTATGAAAAACGTCCGCCGCTGTGCAGTGTTATGCGCATCGCACAGCGACTTAAAAAGATTTGGCATGCATTTACATCAGCTATTCACATGTATAGATTGGATGTCTGCATGTATCGTTCTGATCTATATCATATTAGTTTTGTATTGGATTTGACATTTGAGTCTTTACCATGACTCCGATGATTGCGGGATGCTTGACGGAGTTTTGCTTTTGAGTTATCTGCTCAGTACTCATGCGCATGCGTTGCGCTATAATGTTTTATGTATTGATGATTCGGAGCCCCGACGACTTGGAATTTGAATCGAAATATTTTAGTATTTGGGGGTTTAAATTTAAATTCGGGGACCGAATTTCTTTAAGGGGGGTAGATTGTAACGTTTCAAAATAATAAAATATTATTTTTGGGAAATTTTATAATTTAATATTATTTTAATGAATATTTTAATATTCCGGTATAGTTAAATACAAATAAATGGGGAAAATTATGGAAAATTCTAAAAATAGGATATTTTATGGAATTATGCCATTTTTAATTTTTTATGATTAGTTATGTACTAATTTAGTGCTAATCGCGATTAAAAATCGCTAATCGGATTTTTAGCAAATTTTGTGCAAAACATGCACATATCTTTTTCTACACTTGTGTTACATTTTTCTTGCCATGGTTGTTCATTTGGGTTCACTATTTGAGTGAGAAGAAAATTGAGGGAAAAGAAAATGGAAAAGTAATATAATATGAGGGTTGGTGAGAGAGAGAGAGGTATGTGTTATTTTGACCAAAGACTTAGCCATTCTCTTCATTCTTTCCCTCATTTCTCTCCCTCTTTCTCCATTGCTGCTGCTGCTCTTGCTCCTCATTTTTTCCCTCCATCTCCAAGCCACAAAAACACCTATAAAACATCACCAAAACCCTACCCCCATTTCATTAAAGATGTGCACAAGCTCAATGTCTATACATTGGACCAAGGAAGCAAGGATTTTGGCCACTAGAGGCAACTCAAGAAAATTCTTGAGTTGCCAAATGAGGTAATTACTAAACCATTAGTTGAGTTTTAGCATTACTTATACCCCATGTTTAGTTTAGAAACGATATTATGTGTTTTGGTGGACTTAAGGAAAACCTAGTTAGGATTTAGGGTGGATCTGAAATCAAAGGTGGAATTAAGGCTTGCGATGACCTTAGAACTCCTGGGGTGATGTTATTTTAGACCCAAACCTGAACTAGAAACCAGAATACGGATTTATGGAACTAATATCGGGGAAAACTGTAAATCTGGGAGTGTATTTTGTAATCTGCTATCACCCGAGACATCCTAAAATAAAATTGGTTGGACAATGAGATGTGCAGGCACCCTAGAACCACCACACAAAACCCCAGCCCCCAACTCCTTCTTCAAGCCGCAGATTTATCCTGTTTGGCCGCAAATTGCGGCCTGGACCCCACCATTTTGCCTCGTTCTGTAGCTCCTACATGTTTAGATTAGACCCCTGGCATATGTAGATTTGTCTAATTTGACCTAGGGTGAAATCTGGAGCCTATTTCCTTAGTTGTTGTTTTAGATTCGTGTTTCCGTATTCCGTATTTCTAATTCTGAATTTACGTATGATGTTTTACCTCGACTACTTGGCGTTTATTCGACGATATCGAGGGTTGTTGATGGTTTTGGAAGGCGTTGTCCATAGGTTCTAACCTATAGACCATAGCATATTGTTTTGGGGTTTCGTATGCCGTTTTAGTTTTGAATTGGTTTTGATACGCATTTGCGATACGTTAATGTGTAGGTACACCATCAAGACTTCGGGACGATAAGTAAAAGCGTGGTGACGTCGACAGATAAAGACGCAAGGTGAGTAGATTATATCTACGGGGGAAGTCGGGTGGATGGCGTATAGCACCACCGCAGTCCGTGGTGATGTATACGAATACGTATACACACATATATTTACTATTTTTTCTTTGAGATTATTGATGATAGGATGGATTGATTTAGTGTAGTGCGAAACCCTAGAGTAGGGGTTGCACCTATACACGCATGCACGCACTTGCATACATACTTTCTTTCGCATGTGCATATGGGAATATATATTTGTATGTGTTCACGTGGGTATGGGACTATGTGTACATATACTGGATTATGAGGATAGTACTTGGGATGTGAGTTGAGTCGATGAGATTCAATTTGAGGCCGTGAGATTGGCGATATCACAGGATTTGTATGGGAGATACGACGGTATGGTTTGGTGGGCTTTGGGACGTGTGTTTACACACGCATTTATGTAGATGGTATCGATTGTACTAGACTTAGATCTTTACCCTGGATTATGTGGTATGATGGTAGTGATACCTGATATGTGATGAGATATAGTGATATTGACCCGTACCCAGCTATTGGGATGTCGTACGACGATTTACCGTACGAGCTTTATATTGATGTTAGATCCGCACTCATGACTCGATGATGTTATAGGATATACTGTATCGTACGTGATACTATTGAGGCGGGATCACCGACTATTGTATATATATGTATATATTGACTCAGATTTAGGTGGTTTTCATACCCCTCCCGATTGACTTGATTGTTGGGTCCGTAGTTCGCATGGTAGGCGTTAGACTAGACCCGAGTCATACCTATTTCAAAACTAACGAATCGGGATATTTTAAAGATAGGCAAAAGGGATTCTACGGATATTTTCAAAACAACGCATATTTTCTTAAAACACCGTAGCCTTTATTTTACCAAAAACTCTGATTCGTCTTATTTCAAATGGCAAGCTGCATGATATATTTATTGAGGTAGATTCTTCACTGTTGCGTTGATTATTTGATTCCACATATTCATGCTATTTGCATTGCATTGCTTGTGTTTATTGATATATTACCATCATGCTGCTAGGACACCAGCACCATTACCGATGATGCGTATGTACCACGTACACTTACATGCCAGCTCACACACATCTTCATCGGTAATTGCCATGTCACTACACAGTAGTATTATTGCATCCGGATATGACCCTTGTATGTGCATACTATTATTCCATGCTGCATGATATACCGTTATACTTGCACTTCATTTATATGTCACATACTTCATGCTTTCTGATTATGCGCATTGAGATATGTTGTTTCTATGATATTTCTTGATTTGGGACAACGGGTATTTCAAAACAGAATATGTAATCGTTTTAAAAACCCGGTTACCCTTGATATGATATTTCAGTGCGTCCACCATGTGTTTTCTCGGTGCTGAGAGCAATATGTGAAACCAGATTCGAAAAGGCGGATGAAGCCGATTGCGGGTACATGGTGGACCCGGTATGGTACCCCGGGGCGAGAATGGATTCGCTGTGTACTAGACGGTGAGCCTGGCAGAGGGACTACTACCTACCGGTGATTGGTTGGACCTGGCGGTTATCCGGAGGATACCAACCAGAGTCGATAGATGGATATGGGCGTACTGCTAGGGCCGAGGGCCGATTCCCTAAACGGAGCCCGTGGGCTGATCCGGACCGACGGAGCCCGATATATGAGGATGTACCTGCCGATGCTGGGCACAGCTTTCATGGTGTTTTCGAGTGTCGATACTGGGCACTCCGGTTCCATGATTTTGACGTGTCGCGAGGGACACAGATGGTTTATATCCTCATATTTTTCCATGCATATACTTTATGATATTTACATGCATGATGCTTATTGTCATTGGGTGACGAATGGACGGATCCACGTATATACAGATTTGATTGCATTGATCATACCTCACATTTATGATATGCTATTACCTGAGGCATTGACACGAGCACTTGGAACTACACTCATGTATAGAGATTACATTGCCAGTTTAGTATGCTTCAGACTTATTCATATTGAGGTTTCCATATATCTGATCGTACTGACCTAGGATGGGTCATACATTCGATCTTTGCTTACAGATATTTTCTATTCACGAGTTGGCAACTCACCTGCGTTGTGCCACAGTTCTTGCAGGTTTTTGCCGTACAGATTCTATAGCGGTATTTCTGGCACACTGCTTCCATAAGGGTGACTTACTTGGGTAGGTGGATTCTTTTGTATCAGAACCGCCATTGTACATTTATTATTCATTGTATCTAGAAATTCCATCAACCAAAACTTGTATATTGTTTCAGACTTAGAAAACAGTGATGTATTATTTCGACCTTAGAGTCGCGCTTGTAGTATTATGGTTTTCTGGCTGTTTTGAGTTTCCTTTTGAGTTCCGATCATCGCCCTTTGGCGTTGTATATTATATTGTTTGCGTGGTTGTGACCGTCGATTGACGAAGAGCTAGCTCCCGTTTGGGGATGCCTTTTTCCTTGCATATATATATTATTTTTGTTGTACCCCATTCGGGGCCATTTTTTACAAAGGAAACTCTGCCGAAATTTTCAGGAACGATTACACATTTTAAAAATGCATATTCGGCTTGTTATTTAAAAACTTTGATTTTCAAGACATGTTTTCTTTACTTCTTAAAACCAGTTTTCCTTACTTACTTCTTAAAATGGTTTTAGATTTCTGGGCTTTTGGCTTACTTGGATCAGATGGGGTGTTATAGACTTCATATGGTTCAAGGGCCAGTCACGTGCTCTTTCGGGTCGTGACTTTTTTTTCTCTTTATATTTCTTTTTCTCTCTTTATTTCATCACATAGAAAAATCAAGCAAGCCCCTTTTTGGAGGAAGAAGAAGATGAGCAAGTGATGAAAAATTAATTATTGTTAAGGTTAGAAAAACAACCATGGGTTAAGCATGACATGTTTAACCCTTGTAGAGATTAGACCATAGGTTAGGGTTAAAAGGTTAGGTTAACAAATATCTAGTAAATATCTAAAGAGTGGACTAAGTCAAGGCAAAGAAATATCTCAACATTAATCCATAATTTAGAATTAACTAAAAATAAAATTGTAACCCTAATCTAAACCCTAGCATGGTTTAATCTCATAAACCCCAGTTTCATTTGTAACCTAGCATGTTACAATTATATATATCTCATATATACAATATTGTAACAAAAGAAAATAATTCAATTAACATATATCACATATATATCAATGTATCACCAAGTGAGAAAAAGAATCATTTAAGTGAGCTTACATTAGTTAATGTAATGTAATATATCACATATATAATTATACATTAAATTATTAAATCAACACTTGATTTAATAATCTGGCTATATTACATATAACCGACAAATATAATATGTATCATTTTATCGAATCAACACTTGATCCGATAACCCGGCTATATCACATATACCCGGCCGATATCACATATCGCGAGAATAGAATACGGTATCACATACACGTATTATTCTCGGTCCCGCACATATCACATGTGTGCTCCTACTCCGTTTCTCCTGAACCAGGAAACCTCTGTGTAGGACTCTAAAGACTCGTCAATACGCCGGCAGTAGGTGATGATCATATCAAACACCCACAAGCTGCAAGCGGTCAGCTAAACGTAACAACCACCCGGGTATTGAGCGATCAGAAGATCAACAAGTAAGCCTGCACACACTCCTGTGAATCCAATCAGTAACACTACCGTACAGTCCGGTCTCTGCGTCTGATATGTCACATATCCAGTTTATGTAAGTCTATGGTAGCGCCCCGGCCGTCAATCCGAGACCAAACGCGGAACAAAAACTTTTATGAACTGGCGCTAACGCAGACTGTCACCCAGATCGTCCCATTAACACTAAACTAGAAAACTGTAAAAGATGTTAGAATGGCTATACCGATCGATCCATGTCCTTCGGTCTTTAGCCACCATCCTTAGCTTGTTGTGGCATCTCCGATCTCGCTCGATCTTCGATCTCCTTGTCGAGGTGGCACCACGTCAAGGAATCTTTATACGGGCTCCTGCTTCAAACCGAAGCAACTCGGACATGAAGTTTGCTAGCCGATATGTCCAAGATTGAAGTAGAGAGAGTGTAGAATACTTTGTCTCAAGGCACCCAAGCATTTGGGTGGAGGTAAATGAAGTTGCCAAGTGATGTGTTGAAGTGAGCATAGGATTTTGAGCTTGGAAGAAAAAACAAGATGAGCTCACACTCAAAGTGCTCGGCCAAAATAATGCTCTCCCAAAAATCAAGAATGCTCTCATTGAATTTCTAATATGAAGTGAGATGGTGGGATTAATTAAATTAACCAAGAAGAATCCCCAGCCACTTAAAATCTTAGAAGCTACCTCACAAAATAATATGCAATTAAAGCACAAACCACCTCACTCAAAAACCCATGCTTCCCATTCAATGCTCACAAGTGAGTCACCAAAAGACTCATTCCCATCTAAAAGCCCACACAATGCCAAATGAAAATGGTAGCCCCAAGTTTCGAAATTTAGGCAAGGAAATCGGCCAAAAATAAAGCTCACAATAATTAAACATAAATCAAAATGTTTAAGTCGGGAAAAAATTGGCAACTTCAAAACTAATCCCGTAACGAATTACGAGATTATCCATCATCCATATATACATACCCTCATCCGTATTCCGACCGAATACAAATGCAATAAGACAAAAATATTCCTACACAATATAATACTAGGATCCGGTTTAAACCAAAGCCCACTAGTATTATCTGTCCGAACCATGACACGTGCACAAGTGCACATGCATGTTCGAACCCTGCCATAAAACCATACGGCCTCTACAACGTTTCGTCCGAACTTGGGAAACTATCTATGGGGGACTCTAAAGACTCGTCAATACACTGGCAGTGGATTTAACCACAAGCTGTCGGTGGTACTAGCTGTACGTAACGGCTGCCCATGTTTTGAGCAAAAGGGAGGCTGATGAGCGAACTCATTCAGAAACTCTACTGAGCCTATCAGTGACAATATCCGTACAATCCGGTCTGTTCGTCTATGAGTATCGCATATCAGGCCTAGGGGGCTGGTAAAGGTCAGACCCCCAATAGCGGTATAAGCCGTGTCAGAGTGTAGCCCAGAACACCTTGAGATACTACTGGAATACCTACCAGTAAATCTCACTTTCCCTGAGCAGGGACTTTGTGTAATGGCTCTCCAGACACAGCACGATATCACCCTCAATACCGGGAGAGACGAAACCCCAGCCGATCCGCTCACTGCCTCCATGTGGCTCGGGACTGTACCCAACTAAAACATGTTTGCACGACTCCTTTGAGCCGTGGTAGGGTAATAATCAAAGCACAGTGGGAACTCACACAAGAAAAATGACGATCTCAGGTCGATGAACTAATCTGTACACATGTCACCAGGGAACTGCTATCTGACGCTAGGTACAATACCAACTAGCAGGTTCCCGGCGAGTCCTGTTCGGTGCACTCATAACCCAATGAGCATCTGTATACATCTTAGGTGAACCAACTTACACCAATGGCTTGTGAGACCGGCCACTGCCCCTCGTCGGGGTCTCGACTGTATACACTAGTCTACTCCGGAGTATCGATGCCCTGTCTCGAAATTCCCACGACTAGGGACACTTTTAAGGATGTGCTTATAGACTACCCAACTCTCACGTATATGATCGCCATCATACTGCTGGTAGTCAACCAAGAATCCTAGGGGCTCTATCAACGTGTAATAGTGATCTGTAATGTCACCTAAAGCAGTATACGATGATAAGGATAAACCAGATAGCATACTATCATCTCGAGTAAGACTGTCCTACCGGTATAGGTCCTCCCTCAATCATTGCAATCACGTACCTGCGATCCAATAATTGACTTTGAGGGCACTATATCCTACAATCTCCCACTTGCACTTAAGGCTAATTATTGCAATGTTGCATACTCACAGCCCGTGTGTGTAAGTCTACGGTAGCACCCCGGCCGTCAATCTGAGACCAAACGCGGAACAAAAACTTTTATAAACTGGCGCTAACACAGACTTTCACCCGGATCGTGCCATTAACACTAAACTAGCAATCTACAAAGAAGTTAGAATGGCTATATCGATCGATCCGTGTCCTTCAGTCTTTAGCCACCGTCCTTAGCTCCTCGCGGCATCTCCGATCTCGCTCGATTTCCGGTCTCCTCATCAAAAGGGCACCACGTCAAGAAGTCCTTTTACGGGCTCCCGCTTCAAACTGAAGCAACTCGGACATGAAGTTTGCTAGCCGACATGTCCAAGATAAAGTAGAGAGTGTGTGTGATAACTTTGTCTCAAGCATCCATTGATTCTCAACTCATGAGATTGTATGGATGGAGGTTGAAGATGAAGCCATGGATGAAACTTGTGAGCTAGAGAGAAGAAAGAAGAAGAAGAGCTTTCTTGCTTATTGTGTTAGAATGAAAAAGGAGAGAACTAGAATCAAATCTCAAGACCAACCCCAAGCCTAATGGCTTCCCTCTCTCTCTCCTCATATCATTTCAACACAATAGTCAATCAAAAAAGTGACATTTGCACCAAATATAAGACCATGAGTCATCACCCATGCACAAGCCACTTTAATTGCTCTTCATGATGATTTCCACTCACAATTTCCACCACAAAAATTTAAACCAAAATGTTTAATCCAAAAAGAGAATGGCAACATCTAAAGTAAACTCGTGACGGATCACAAGGATACCCCTCACCTGTATATACATACCGGCATCCGCATTCTGACTGAATGCGAATGCAATGAGACGAAAGTAATCCAACAAATCTAATACTAGGATCCGACTTAAACCAAAGCCTACTAGTATGATCCGTCCGATCATGATCCGTGCACAAGTGCACGTATATGATCGAACCCTGCCATAAAACCATACGGCCTCTACAACATTTCTCCCGAACATTGGAAACTTTCTGTGGGGGACTCTAAAGACTCGTCAATACTCCGGCAGTGGGTTTAACCACAAGCACGTCAGTGGTACCAGCTGTACGTAACGGCTGACCATGTATTGAGCGAAAGGGAAGCCGATGAGTGAACTCATCCTGGAACCCTACTGAGCCTGTCAGTGACAATATCCGTACAGTCCGGTCTGTTCGTCTATGAATATTTCATATCGATTCTAGGGGGTGGATAAAGTCAGACCCCTAATAACGCGATAATTCGTGTCGGTATGTAAACCATCACCACCTGAGAAACTACTGATCCAAATCAGCAATTCTCCACTACCCCGGCCGAGGATTTCTGGTAATGGCCACCCGTGCACTGTGCGACATCAACCCCCAATACCAGGAGAGACGAATCCCTGACGATCCGCTCACTGCCTCCATGTGGCTCGGGACTGTACCCAACTAAAACCTATTTGCACGTCTCCTTTGAGCGTGGTAGGGTAGTAATCAAAGCACAGTGGGAACTCATACAAGACAAATGACGATCTCAGGTCGACAGACTAACCTGTACACATGTCACCAGGGAACTGCTATCTGACAATAGGTATTGTAAGTGCACGGCAGCGCCCCGGCCGTCAATCCGACGACGGAATGCGGAAACGAAACTTTTACGGAAACTTGTAAACCGGCACTACCGCGCACTATAAACCCGGATCGGGCCATTAACCTAACGCTAGCAAACAAGAGAATGGGTAGAATTCTATACCGAGCGATTTGTGTCCTTCGGTCTTCGACCTCCACTCCGATCTCCTCGCGGAATCTCCGGTATTCAGCTCCTCGTCGGAACGGGCACCACATCACCGGGTTCTTTTACGGGCTCCCACCTCTGGACCGAGGCAACTCGGGCACGAAGTTGGCGAGCCGACGTGCCCAAGAAATGCTGTAGATGAAGTGTAGAAAGCTTTGTCTTTTAGGGTTTGAAGTTGCCTTAGGATGGAGGGATGAACTATGGAGATGAGATAGAATGAATTTTCAAGAAGGAACCTCTTTTCTTTAGCAACCATAATGAACTCAAATCTCCCTCACCAAAAAATGAATCTCTCCCCACTCTCCCAATATGTGGCCGGCCCCCTTAGGAAAAAGAAGAGGAGTGAGTGGAAAAATGGCATCTCCAAAATGTGTGATAAAGAGGAGAAAAATAGTCACAACAACATCAACCTCACACCCTTTCCAAACCCATCACCATAAATGCAATGGAAAAGATGTAAAAAGAATCTCATGATGCTAGAACCATCATGATGCCTCAATTTACAAATAACCCCCTCCATATTACTAATTTGCACACTTGCAAATTAGCCCCTCCAACAGAAAAATCCGGCCAGGAAGGAACAAAGGAAAACTGGCCGAAACGGAATACAAACTGGCAACTTCAAAAAATCGATCCCGTAATAAATTACAGGAAAACCCCGCGACTGTATATAATTACCCGCATTTGTATTCTCACTGAATACAAATGCAATGAGACAAAATCTACACTGTACAATACTAGGATCCGGCTTAAACCAAAGCCCGCTAGTATTATCCGTCCGATCATGATCCGTGCAATACCGCACGTATATGATCGAACCCTGCCATATCTCCATATGGCCTCTACAGCGTTTCGCCCGAAACTTAAGAAAACGGTCTGTGGGGGACTCTAAAGACTCGTCAACACCTTGGTTGTGGATTTAACCACTAGCACGTCAGAGGTATTAGCCATACGTAATGGGCTACCAGGTATTGACCAAAAGGAACGTCGATGAGCGAACTCATCCTGACACCCTACTGAGCCTGTCAGTGACAATATCCGTACAGTCCGGTCCGTTCGTCTATGAGCATCGCATGGCGGGCCTAGGGGGTTGGTAAAAGTCAGACCCCCAAAAGCGGTACAAGTCATGTCAGAGTATAGCCCAGAACACCCTGAGATACTACTGCAATACCTACCAGTAAATCTCCTGCCTTGGCCAAGGACTTCGTGTAATGGCTCTCCTGGACACAGCGCGACCTCACCCCCAATACCGGGAGAGACGAACACCTGCAGATCCGCTCACCGCCTCCATGTGGCTCGGGATTGTACCCAACTAAAACCTGTTTGCACAACTCCTTTGAGCGTGGTAGGATAGTAATCAAAGTACAGTGGGAACTCACACGAGACAAATGACGATCTCAGGTCGATGAACTAAGCTGTACACATGTCACCAGGGAACTGCTATCTGACGTCAGGTATAAGACCAACTAGCAGGTTCCCGGCAAGTCTTGTCCGGTGTACTCATAACCCAATAAGCACCTGTATACATCTTATTTGAACCAACTGACACCAGTGGCTTGTGAGACCGGCCACCGCCCCTCATCGGGGTCTCGACTGTATACACTAGTCTACTATGGAGTATCGATGCCCTGTCTCGAAACTCCCACGACTAGGGACCTTTTAAGGATGTGCTTATAGACCCCAGCTCCCACGTATATGATCGCCCTCATACTGCTGGCAGTCAAGCAAGAATCCTAAGGGCTCTATCAACGTGCAATAGTGACCTGTAAGGTCACTTAAAGTAGTACACGACGATAAAGATAAACCAGATAGCATACTATCATCTTGAGTCAGACTGTCCTACCGGTATAGGTCCTCCCTCAATCATTGCAATCACGTGCCTGTGATCCAATAATTGACTCTGATGGCACTATCTCCAACAATCTCCCACTTGCACTCAAGTCTAATTATTGCGATGTCGCATACTCACATCCCGTGTGATACCGAACACCCAACTCCTCTACTAGTCAGTCTCACAAAGCTCGTTAGAGAAACTATTGCGTTCGAGGAATAGCCTCAGTGAGTGGATCCGCTGTGATGTTTCTTTCTATGTCTCTCTTTATCTCAAGTTCGCGGAGAAACCCATCTCCCAAAATGAGCAATACCTGTTTTAGAATATGTCTGGATATCTGACCGGACCTAGCTTATAAATGAACTCCAAATCCAAACTTCTTAGACTGTATTGTCAACTAAACTTAATCAGTATCCCGCGCCATGCCTCCTTCAGTATCCACCTAGACCACCTGTCCAAAATACTGCCCCTCGTCAGAGGGAAAACTATAATTCTGACAGCCACTCTGTCATCCAGGTCACCTTGGAAGCCTGGAATGATAACTGTCTCCCGAAGGAAGTTGCCGTTATTATTTCCTTAGAACATTCACTTATGTTCTAAAACTACTTCTGAATGTTTCTCCAGGATTGGATCAATATCAACTTATTACATCTCGTGCAAAAACAACATCTGGTGTGGTACTTGACATCTCATGATTGACTCAATTGCCTAAGCAAGTGATCTGCCAATCATGCACTTCCCTCTCCCCTTTAGTCTGTAAGACTCCTTTAGAGAGGGTGACTCCATCACCTGCAGGTACACTACCGTGCCAGGAGTCGTCCATTCTAAATACTTTTAGAATGCTGTCTAAGTACTATGATTGGGAAACTACCCAAATCTAGATCTAAAACCAAAGATCTAGTAACCAGAATGTCTGATATTAATATCCATATCCTATGTGGAGAAACCACTGTGTGACAACCAAAGTATAACCGATCGTAGTATAGGAACATCACTTCCTACTCTGTGTATGTCATCCAAATACCAGGACATCACACCCTACTACCTTCTTAACAGATCCATCCCCTATTCTGATGAAGTCGAACCTATGACTGTCACATCAAAAATAGATGATCTATCTCCACTATATCTACTTTAGTCCATAAATAGACATAAGCTACTTGTCCACTATGCTTCCGCTGCTCCCACTGACTACGACAACCCTCTGGCAGAGTCATATACACGTGCACTTCTAAAGCTAGTTTAGAACGACGCTATACTCATCCTCCTGCCGGGTCTCACAGTCTGGAAAAATAGCAATGGCAAGTCTGGGTAAACAAGAACCTCCCTGCCACCGTCCTTGAGGCTACCGGAGTACCTCTCGGGTGCCTGAGGTTACCCACCTTATCTGCGGAGTGGCCAATGGAATGTCAATCCAGATTGAATCTTTAGGTTCTTATCAAATTTTCAGTAATCGTTTGTGGTTCTGGAATCACTTCCAGTTCTACCATACTCCCACTACTGTTTTCTGAAAAAATCCATTTTTATTAAAATTGTGGCGAGTCAAGAACAATATCACTATTGATCTTCCAGATGGTAGAAAATCAACCCTCGTCATATCCTGGGTCAACCCATAAATAGCCATTACAGAAACGTGCCTTGAGTTATCCAGAGTCTGGTTTTAAGCATATGCCGGACAACTCCCCATACCTTAACATCGTTAAGATATGAACTGTTCTATATCCAATATAGAAACAGAGGCACTGATTTAATTGAACCAGATTCAAATCATGCAGCTGCCTCCAGTGCATGTCAACTAAATGGAAGGAGGCCGATCAGCGTTACTCAACTTAGGAATGCTTCCAATTATGAGTAACCTGAAAGAGAAGCAAGTTCTCTTAAACATTACTATCAACTGAATACCATTCACAAGTATCTACATCTTCGATCATCTTGAAGAATCCCGATACTTGTAATACCTGGTTCTCTACTTTATTCATATACCTATAACTTCTCAAAACTTGGACCCTGTGTTTCTACGAAACACTTGTCTAAAAACTAGAGAAGTCATAAGTAAACCGAATATAGGACGAGGACCAACCCCTCTGTCCTAATGGACTCTGGACAATATACAATACTCTGTATAAGTCCTCGGAGTCTAATAACTCATTCTCTGTGTGTCGTAGGTTGAAAACTGTACTTATGGTTAAGAAGAATTACACCGCTGTTTTAATGCTCCTTACCTAACCATCCACTGATATAGGTCAATATCATCGACATAATTTCAAAAAGGTATATCTCACTCTATAAAAATAGACGTATAGATATATCAATTTGAAATTAGTGCATAACAGCGGATATTCAAAACCAAATATTTGCTGTCCGGCAAACAGCCCAGGCGATTTCCTCAAATATCACCAATTACAACGAATCCCAATATAATGAGGATGATCACCCAATTCCCAATAACTTACTCCCACTCATCATCTGTAAAACCATACAGATGTGAGAATCATATCTGGTAAATACATACCCTGGAGCAAGATCTGATTGGGAAATCAGTTTTCTTTTAACAGTATACAGCGAAACTGAAACATGTAAATGTTTCGAAGGGGTATCCAGGTATTCCTAGTAATGCCTCTTCCATTATCAAATTCACAACTGTAACCGTATAATTCTTTGCCATCTCTCCAAATCCTTTTATATGCCTTTAGTCATCACCTTCTGCACACCCCTTTAGGCCAAATGGTTTTCTTCCTTCCCTACCGTTCAGCACCAGCCTATGGTTTGGAAGAAGACTATCCAATAAGCATAATGTGTGTACTGTCCTAATCCTATGAGCACTCGCAATGAGAGAAGGTGAAGATAAAGGACAACCGAATAAACCTTATTCCTATTTCTCCTGAACCAGAATCCATCCCCGAACTGGAACAAGTTCCTTCGAGTTCGTATATAACCATACGATGGAGTATCCAAATAAACTGTGGATCTTCGTAGTGATACGGAGTGTTCTGGAGAAATACAAAGGTGAAGTGGGAGTGGTAATGAAATACTTGGTTTGGTCGTGAATAGCAGTCGCAGTTTACTTTGCCCTCTTACTAATCCCTTTATTTGTCTTAACTTAATACCTTCTGTACACCATCGTTATGCTAATTGGTTTTCTTCATTCCCCACCGTTCGGCACCAGCCTAAGGTTTGGAAGAAGACTATCCAATTTGCGTAATAGGTGTACTATCTCCTAATCCAAGGAGCACTCGCAACCTGAGAGAAGGTAAAAGGAAAAGACAACTGAATAGTCTTATTCATTTTCTCCAGAACCGGAAACCATTCTCGAATAAATTCCTTCGAGTTCGTATATAACCATACGATGATTTTATCCAATGGAAGTGGACGTTCGTAGTAATACGGGGTGTCCTTTAGAAAAGGGTAAAAGTAGGAGTGGTAATAAGGTATGCAACTTTGACAATCCAAAAGTCAGTGTTTTAAGAAGGTTCGGTTAATCTTGGTCACTGAGTCATAGTCAAAGGTCGGGTCATGGTCGCTGCCAAAGAGAGAGAGAGAAAAGAAACACTCAGCGTGCACTCTAACCTAGATCAGAATGGTTATCAATTTATCTAATCTGGAAACCTCCCACTGTAACGTCAAATTCTTCTCCAAACCTGAAAGAAGAATTAGTCGGGATCACCCGAGGAGTAAACCAACTCATCAGTGGGAATCGGGATCCAACTATCATCGCATGTTAACGCGACGGAATCCGCTCACGTTATCACACTCCAGAAGGTATGCGCATATCTGGCAAGTTTCTTTAGAAACTCTCGATGTGATTTTTACCCCATGCTCTTATGACCTTGACTTTGGCCAACAAATCATAAGTCACATGTCAAGTTCTACCCGTCATTCTCCAGTTTAATTTGAACCCACCCGTACCTACCCTTGACTTTGGCCAACAAGGCAGTACGACTGTCCCAAACCAACGCATCTATCTATGCTGCATATGAATACCCAATAGCTACCAATCACTGTGCCTTGACTTTGGCCAACAAACACAGCTTGAATACTATTGACTATCCATATGAAACGACGGAGGGCTATGAATGGTTTTTGGCGAAAAACCTTTAACGTAATGAACTTGATATCGTTGAAGGAACCAGATAGCTTTTATAAAAATATAGTGGCGAAAACCTTTGCTAAAGAGGTCACTCCCGGTGAAGGGATCTTGGCTCTTTCCCCGTAGAATGAGGTGCTGTTAGTTATATGTATGCCCTAGAGGCCATTACTGTACATGAGATGTATATTGTAGTGGATGCTGGGACATATATAGGTAGGACTTTCTTGCTCGACATGATAGTACGCTATCTGGTTGCTCTTTATCTTAACATGTATACTTTCTGTCTCTCTGATTACATGTTGATAAAGCCCTTAGGATGTGTACTCGACTTCCAAGATTGTGATGAAGATCATACTAGTGGGGCCTGGGTAGTCAATGAGTACATCCTTCATTGTTCCTAGTCGTAGGAATATCGAGACGGGGCATCGATATTCCAGAGTAGACTAGCGTATATCTTCTCGACCCATGTGATGGGCGATGGATGATCCCATATCCATTGGTGTTTGTCATCAGAGATGGTATGCGGGTGCTCAGTGGAGACTGGGTACACTGAACGGACTCGCCGAGAACTCCCAGATGGTATTATACCTCACGTCAGATGGCAGTTCTCTGGTGACACTGGTACAGCTTAGTCTGTTGACCCGAGATCGTCATAGAGTCTTGTGTGTCTCCCACTGTGCTTTGATTTCCACCCTACCACGGCTCTACTGAGTCGTGCAAACAGGTGGTTTTTGGGTACAGTCCCGATTCACATGGAGGCAATGAGCGATAGGAGGGGATTCGTCTCTCCCGGTATTGGGGGTGGATGTTGCGCTATGCTCGACTGGCCATAACAGGAAATCCCTGGCCAGGGTTGCAGTGATATACTGGTAAGAGTTATCAGTAGTTTCACGAATGTTATGGACCTTATGTCGGCATGACTTATCATGCTACTGGGGTCTGACGTTTACCACCCCTAGGCGAGATATGCGGCATATCAGACGAACAGACCGGACTATACGGTAAGTGTTACTGGTTGGATTCACAGGAGTGTGAGCGGGCTTGCTCGTCGATCTTCTGATCGCTCAATACCCGGGTGGCCTTTACGTTTAGCAGACCGCTTGCGGCTTGTGGGTGCTTGATATGATCATCACCTGCTGCCGGCGTATTGACGAGTCTTTAGAGTCCTACACAGAGGTTTCCTGGCTCAAGCGAAACGAAATAGGAGCGCATATGAGATATGTGCGGGACCGAGAATAATGCGTGTATGTGATACCGTATTTCATTCTCGCGATGAATGTTTCGATTGGTTGTATGCGATATAACCTAGTTATCGAATCGAATATTGATTCGATAAATCGATACATTGAATACTAGTCGGTTATGTGCGACATGACCGGATCATTGAATCAAGTGTTGATTTAATGATTTAATGTATAATTATATATTTGATATATTACTTTGCATTAACTAGTATTGGTTCATTTTAAAAGGATTTTCTCACTTGATGTGCACATTGTATATGTGATATATTTTTGTGTACACTTGATTGTTTCATGTTTGATGATACATGTTAACTTGTGCATGTGTAAAGACTAAACCATGGTTATATGAATGGTTAGGGTTTTGTTTACTTGTTCATTTATTTATATTGATTATTTATTTTGGAAAAGAAAAGGTAAATAGTGGCTTTCTTTGGTTCTTTCATGAAGCTTCATGAAGAGTTGAAAAGGTTGACCATTTTGTTTTCTTCTCTTAACCTAACCATTCACCTAACCCTAGTTTGCTCTCTACACTTGACTATGGTTAGGATATGATAAGTATTCATATTGTTTTTCTTTTTAAAAGATAATACTTATCATAATCTATCTTCTTCTTCTACTTCATCTTCAAGAAAAAGCTTGCCACCATTAATGGCATCTTGAGGAAAAGAGTGAGAAATCTAATTCTAAAGTGAACCCACCTCCTATTTCTTCATCCTCTACATCTTGCCAAGCAGTATAGGGTGTTTTCTTCACAAGTTTCATGACTTGGTGAAGTGGGAGCTTGATCTTGTGATGCCTCGATGTAGATCATCTTCGGCATCGAAGTCGACGACCTAGCCCGCCCATTTCTCCGATGAAGCCGATGCTAGAGTCATGGATTCGATTTGGACAGCAGAGGGACGTCATCACGGATCCTAGGAGGTGGAGGACTGGATCTACATAGGTTGTAGCTTCTTTCCTTTAAGTTAAAGTTGTTTACTTGCATCACATCGTCTATATATCTAGTTAACGATCCGTATTAGGGTTTCTCGGCACTTGTAAAATATTAATTGGCCATGTTTGATCACTTGTGAGACTTCATTAGTGTGCCTAGGAACCCTACAGGTGCAGGATATTCCAACTGAATACCATGATGTAAAGCAAAAGTAAACGACTATAGTGAAGTTATTGCCCTGACGCAAACTTCTGTCTAAGGGGTCACTCCCGGTGAAGGGATCTTGGCCCTTGCCTCGTCGACTGAGGTGCTGGATATTCCAACTGAATACCACTATGCAAAGCAAAAGGCAATCAGCTATAGTGAAGTTATTGCCCTGACGCAAACTTCTGTCCAAGGGGTCACTCCCGGTGAAGGGATCTCGGCCCTTGCCTCGTCGACTGAGGTACAGGATATTCCAACGGAATACCACTGTGCAAAACAAAAGAGAACGTCCTTGCAATAACAGCTTTTTGAAAAATGTTCCAACAACATCAGAATAGGTTTGTTTGGCTTGGATTGATCCGAATCAACCAGTCCCATCAATTGATCACACCAATAAAGAACGAAAATAATGATGTACGTATATGCCATCCGCATTCGCCACTGGGTCCCGTCATCACCCGTTAGGTTACTTAACTAACAACAGAGTGGGGACTGGACTAGCGCGGGTGCAAAACATATACAACATCTACTAGTATATAAATCAATATATAATATTTGCTCAAGGCGTGATAAAATGCAACATCACATAAATGTAATAAGCATCATAGAACAATACAGATATCTGGGATCCCCGGGTTTCATAGAGCCACTACTGAAACCCGACGTTCCCCTGGTCGTGTGGATAACCTGTGCAATGAAATCCTAGACCCCTACGGGCGCGGCAAGTTACCCGCCAAAACCTGAAGCGAGGCAGCCCCCTTCAGCAACGTGAATGGACCACCCAGCACTTCACGGAATCCGGTAACTTGGGCACCCCTCCTTGGGTCAGCTTGTACCCCCTACGAGTGCGGCGAATAGCCCGCCAATTCTAGAGTGAGGCCCCCTCCGTCTCAAAGCCATGAGATGCGGGCTCGTTGCCCTCTAGAACCCGGCTATCCGTGCACCCCACCTTGGGATAATCCTAGTACAGAAAGTAAAATATACAATGGGTACATCGACCTCAGCCCAGTCATGCCCCAAAAGAATAATATACAAACAGGCAGTGACGGCAGTCCATATGTCGGACGCTCGCCCCGCAATATCAAATGTACATATATAACCAAACTGTACTACCATTGCATCTAGGCTATCCACCACGACAAATCCACAACATCACAGCACAACACAGAACATCAACGTGAATGTCACGTTCGCAAATCCATCTAAAAGAGCTATAGCAGTTAGACTGGATTTACCGATCGAGTGACATTCACGTTCGCAGATATAATGTAAATACTGTGAACTAACATGTTTAAAATTTTCAATCGACTAAATTTTCCGAAGTGGGCCCCAAGCACAACTGTAGCACTCAAAAACATCTGGGCCCAAAAAGAATATACCAGAAACCCTGTTTCCATGTCAGAGAGCCACTGTGAAAATTTGATGCAGTGAAGCCAAAATTCGGCGGCGGATCAGCGGCCAAAACGTGGTTTTGGCCGCTAATCCGCCGCGCTACAGTAACTTCAGCCTACCAAATTTTCACAGAATGCATAAGACACCCTGCACGTATTTTTACAATAGACCAAATAATTTTTAGAGCGCTGTAAAAATTCGACAGAAACATGACAAGGAAACGCGGTTTTTGGAAAATCCGTTCGATCGAACTTGTAAACACGTTAGAGCAAGCTATACTAAGTTTATGGCGTGGCTCTGATACCAGTGTAAGTGCACGGCAGCGCCCCGGCCGTCAATCCGACGCCGGAATGCGGAAACGAAACTTTTACGAAAACATGTAAACCGGCACTACCGCGCACTATAAACCCGGATAGGGCCATTAACCTAACGCTAGCAAACAAGAGAATGGGTAGAATGCTATACCGAGCGATCCGTGTCCATCGGTTTTTGGCCTCCACTCTGATCACCTCGCGGAATCTCCGGTCTTCAGCTCCTCGTCGGAATGGGCACCACATCGCCGGGTTCTTTTACTGGCTCCCACCTCTGGACAGAGGCAACTCGGGCACGAAGTTGGCGAGCCGACGTGCCCAAGAAATGATGTAGATGAAGTGTAGAAAGCTTTGTCTCTTGGGGTTTGAAGTTGCCTTAGGATGGAGGGATGAACTATGGAGATGAGATAGAATGAATTTTCAAGAAGGAACCTCTTTTCTTTTGCAACCATAATGAACTCAAATCTCCCTCACCAAAAAATGAATCTCTCCCCACTCTCCCAATATGTGGCCGTCCCCCTTAGGAAAAAGAAGAGGAGTGAGTGGAAAAATGGCATCTCCAAAATGTGTGATAAAGAGGAGAAAAATAGTCACAACAACATCAACCTCACACCCTTTCCAAACCCATCACCATAAATGCAAAGGAAAAGATGTAAAAAGAATCTCATGATGCTAGAACCATCATGATGCCTCCATTTACAAATAACCCCCTCCATATTACTAATTTGCACACTTGCAAATTAGCCCCTCCAACAGAAAAATCCGGCCAGGAAGGAACAAAGGAAAACTGGCCGAAACGGAATACAAACTGGCAACTTCAAAAAACTGATCCCGTAATAAATTACAGGAAAACCCCGCGACTGTATATACATACCCGCATTTGTATTCCCACTGAATACAAATGCAATGAGACAAAATCTACACTGTACAATACTAGGATACGGCTTAAACCAAAGCCCGCTAGTATTATCCGTCCGATCATGATCCGTGCAATACCGCACGTATATGATCGAACCCTGCCATATCTCCATACAGCCACTACAGAGTTTCGCCCGAAACTTGAGAAAACGGTCTGTAGGGGACTCTAAAGACTCGTCAACACCTTGGTTGTGGATTTAACCACTAGCACGTCAGAGGTATTAGCCATACGTAACGGGCTATCAGGTATTGACCAAAAGGAACGTCGATGAGCGAACTCATCCTGACACCCTACTGAGCCTGTCAGTGACAATATCCGTACAGTCCGGTCCGTTCGTCTATAAGCATCGCATGGCGGGCCTAGGGGGTTGGTAAAAGTCAGACCCCCAAAAGAGGTACAAGTCGTATCGGAGTATAGCCCAGAACACCCTGAGATACTACTGGAATACCTACCAGTAAATCTCCTGCCTTGGCCAAGGACTTCGTGTAATGGCTCTCCTAGACACAGCGCGACCTCACTCCCAATACTGGGAGAGACGAACCCCTGCAGATCCACTCATTGCCTCCATGTGGCTCGGGACTGTACCCAACTAAAACCTGTTAGCACAACTCCTTTGAGGGTGGTAGGGTAGTAATCAAAGTACAGTGGGAACTCACACGAGACAAATGACGATCTCAGGTCGATGAACTAACCTGTACACATGTCACCAGGGAACTGCTATCTGACGTCAGGTATAAGACCAACTACCAGGTTCCCGGCAAGTCCTGTCCGGTGTACTCATAACCCAATGAGCACCTGTATACATCTCTGGTGAACCAACTGACACCAGTGGCTTGTGAGACCGGCCACCGCCCCTCGTCGGGGTCTCGACTGTATACACTAGTCTACTCTGGAGTATCGATGCCCTGTCTCGAAACTCCCACGACTAGGGACCTTTTAAGGATGTGCTTATAGACCCAGCTCCCATGTATATGATCGCCATCATACTGCTGGCAGTAAAACAAGAATCCTAGGGGCTCTATCAACGTGCAATAGTGACCTGTAAGGTCACCTAAAGCAGTACACGATGATAAAGATAAACCAGATAGCATACTATCATCTTGAGTAAGACTGTCCTACCGGTATAAGTCCTCCCTCAATCATTGCAATCACGTGCCTGTGATCCAATAATTGACTCTGAGGGCACTATCTCCAACAGGTATAATACCAACTAGCATGTTCCCGGCGAGTCCGTCCAGTGTACTCGTAACCCAATGAGCATTTGTATACTATTTTAAGTGAACAACTGACACCAATAGCATGTGAGACCGGCCACCATCCCTCGTCAGGGTCCGGATAAGTATACACTAGTCTACACTGGAGTATCGATGCCCAGTCTCGATACTCCCACGACTAGGGACATTTAAGGATGTGCTTATAGACCCCCAGCTCTCACGTATATGATCGCCATCATAATGCCGGTAATCAAGCAAGAATCCTATGGGCTCTATCAACATGTACATGATGATAAAGACAAACCAGATAGCATACTATCATCTCGAGTAAGACTGTTCTACCGGTATAGGTCCTCGCTCAATCATCATAATCACCTGCCTACGACTATGATAATTGCCTTGAGGGCACTATAGACAACAATCTCCTACTTGCACTTAAGGCCAATTATTGCGATGTCGCATACTCACAGCCCGTGTGATACCGAACACCTAACTTCTCTACTAATCAGTCTCACAAAGCCTGTTTGAGAAACTAATGTGTTCGAGAAATAGCCTCAGTGAGTGGATCCGCTCTAATATTTCTTTCTATATCTCTCTATATCTCAACTTCGCGGAGAAAGCTATCTCCCGAAATGAGCGATACCTGTCTTGGAATTTGTCTGGATATCTGATGGGACCGAGTTCACAAATGAACTCCAAATCCAACAAATTTCTTAGACTGTATCGTCAACTGAATTTAATCAGTATCCTGCGTCATGCCTCCCTCAGTATCCTCTTGGACCACTTGTCCAAACAACTGCCCATGGTCAAGAGGGAAAACTATAACTCTGACAGTCACTCTATCATCTAGGTCACCTTAGAAGCCTGGAACGATAACCGTCTCCCGAAGGAGGCTGCCGTTATCAAATCCCTAGAACATCCACTTATGTTTATAAATTGCTTCCGAACATTTCTCCAGGATTGGATTAATATATTAACTTATTGCATCTAGTGCAAAGGCAACATCTGGTGTGGTACTTGACATCTTATGATTGACTCAATTGTCTAAGCAAGTGATATGCCAAACATGCACATCCCTATCCACTTTAGTCTGAAAGACACCTTTGGAGAGGGTGACTCCATCACCTGCAGGTACACTACCATGCCAGGTGTCGTCCATTCCAAAACACTTTAGAATAGTGTCAAGTACCCAAATTGGAACACTTCCCAAATCTAGATCTAGTAACCAGAAAATCTGATATTTTATCCATGTCCTGTATGGAGAAACAACTGTGTGACAACCACAGTATAACCGATTGTAGTATAGGAATACCATTTCCTATAAAGTGCATGTCATCCCAAATACCAAGACATCACACTCTACTACTTTCTTACCATATCCATCTCCTATTCTGATGAAGTCAAAGCCCATGACTTTCATATCAAATATAGATGATCTATTTCCGCTATACCTGCTTTAGCCTAAGAATAGACATAAGCTACTTGCCCTCTATGCTTCCGTTGCTCCCACTGACTACAACAACCCTCTGGCTGAGTCATATACACGTACACTTCCAAAGATAGTTTAGAACGACGCTATACTCATCCTCCTGCCGGGACTTATAGTCTAGAATAGCAGCAATAGTAAGTCTGGGTAAATAAGAACCTTCCTGTCACCGTCTCTGAGAAGACCGAAGTACCTCTCGGGTGCCTGAGATTACCCACCAAATCTGCGGAGTGGCTAATGGAATGTCAATCCTGATTGAATCTTTAGGTCCTATTAAATTTTCAGTAATCGTCTATGGTTCTGGAATCACTTCCAGTTCTACCATACTCCCAGTACTGTTTTCTGAAAAAATCCATTTTACTAAAACCGTGGCGAGTCAAGAACAATATCACTATTGATCTTCCAGATGGTAGAAAGTTAACCCTCGTCATAGCCTGGGTTAACCCACAAACTGCCATTACTGCAACATGCCTTGAGTTATCCAGAGTCTAGTTTTAAGCATCAGCCGGATAACTCCTTATACCTTAACATCGTTAAGATATAAATTGATTCTATATATATCTAATATAGAAACAAAAAGCACTAATTTAATTGGAACCAGATTCAAAATTATGCAGCTGTCTCCAGTGCATATCAACTAAATGGAATGAGGCCAATCAACATTACTCAACTAGGAGTGCATCCATATATGAGTAACCCGAAAGAGAAGCAAGTTCTCAAAAACAATATTATCAACGGAATACCAAACACAAGTATGTTCATCTTCGACTACTTCGAAGAATCCTGATACTTCTAACAAATGGTTCTCTACTTTATTCTTATATCTATAACTTTTCAATATCTGGATCATGCATTTCAACGAAAAACTTGTCCAGAACTAGAGAAGTGACAAGTAAACAGAATATAGTATGAGTACCAACCCCTTTGTCCTAATGGACACTGGACAACATACAATACTTCATATAAGTCCACTGAGTTGAATAACTCAAACCCTGTACGTCGTAGGTTGAAAACTGTACTGTGGTTATGAAGAATTACACAGCTGTTGAATGCTCTTTACCTGACCATCAACTCATATAGGTAAATGTCATCGACATAATTTCAAAAATTTATATCTCGCTTTATAAAATAAACAAACAGATATATCAGTTTGAAATTGGTGCATAACAACGGATATTCAAAACCAAATATTTGCCGTCCGGCAAAAACCCAGGCGATTTCCTCAAATATCACCAATTAGAACGAATCCCGATATAATGAGGATGATAACCTAATTCCCAATAACTTACTCTCACTCATCATCTGTAAAACCATATGGATATGAGAATCAAACCTGGTAAATACATACCCTGGAGCAAGGGCCTAATTGGGAAATCGGTTTTCAATTAACAATGCAAAGTGAAACTGAAACATGAAAGTGTTTCGTAGGGGTATCCGGATATTCTTAGTAATGCCTCTTCCATTATCAGATTCATGACTGTAACCATATATTTCCTTGCCATCTCTCCAAATCCCTTTATTTGTCTTTACTCATTACCTTTTGTACACCACACTTAGGCTAAATGGTTTTATTCCATCCCTACCGTTCGGCACCAGCCTATGGTTTGGAAGAAGACTATCCAATAAGCGTAATAGGTGTACTTTCCTAATCCTAGGAGTACTCGCAACCTGAGAGAAGGTAAAGATAAAAGGCAACTGAATAAACCTTATTCTTATTTCTCCTGAACCAGAATCCATCATCGAACTGGAACAAGTTCATTCGAGTTCGTATATAACCATATGATGGATTTATCCAATGGAAGTGAATGTTCGTAGTGATACGGGGTGTTCTGGAGAAATACAAAGGTGAAGTAGGAGTGGCGATGAAATATGTGGTTCGGTCGTGAATGTTAGCTATATGTATGCCCTAGAGGCCATTACTGTACATACGATGTATATTGTAGTGGATGCTTAGACATATATAGGGAGGACTTTCTTGCTCGACAAGATAGTATGCTATCTGGTTGCCCTTTATCTTAACATGTACTTTGATTGTCTCTATGTTACATGTTGATAAAGCCCTTAGGATGAGTACTTGACTACCAGGACTATGATGCAGATCATACTAGCGGGGACAGTGTAGTCGCTAAGTACATCCTTCAAATGTTCCTAATCATGGGAGTACCGAGACAAGGCATCGATACTCCAGAGTAGACTAGCGTATGCGCTTCTTGACCCATATGATGGGCGATGGATGATCCCATATCCATTGGTGTTTGACATCAGAGAAGGTATACGGGTGCTCCGTGAAGACTGGGTACACTGGACGGACTCGCCGAGAACTCCCAGATGGTATTATACCTCACGTCAGATGGCAGTTCTCTGGTGACACTGGTACAGGTTAGTCTGTAGACCCGAGATCATCATAGAGTCTTGTGTGATTCCCACTGTGCTTTGATTTCCATCATACCACGTTCAAGAGGGCGTGCAAAACGGTGGCTTTTGGGTACAATCCCGAATCACATGGAGGCAATGAGCGCTAGGAGGGGTTTTGACTCTCCCGGTATAGGGAGTTGATGTTGCGCTGTGTTCGATTGGCTATAACTGGAAATCCCTAGCCAGGGTTGCTGAGAGACAACCTGCCAGCGTAGTAGTCGAGTCTGTGTTCGATCGGCCTTCTTATCGACATCTACCTAGGGACCGTTACGTACAGCTAGTGCCGCTTGCAGTCTGTGGTTAAACCCACTGCCAGCGTAGTAGTCGAGTCTTTAGAGCCCCACACAGAGAGTTTCCCTGCTTCGGGCGAAACGATATAGAGGTCATATGGTTTTACGACAGGGTTCGGACACGCCCGTGCATTTATGCACATACGATGTTCGGACAGTTTTTACCAGTAGGCTTTGGTTTAAGCCAGATTCTAGTATCGGATTATTGGATTTATACAATCTAAAGTATTTCCGTGTTTTCACGGATAGGAGGGGCGTTCTCGTAAATTGTCGAGAAGCTTCTAGAAGGATGATGACTTGGAGGTTAAGGTGGCATTTGCATTTATTGGATTAATGAGTCATGGTGTGATTCATCCATGCAGTTAATGATGCATTAATGATTTAAATGACTCATGAGATGAATCACTATGTGAGTTAATGAAGCATGAAGATATTTTTTATTTGTTATTTATTTAATAAATATGTAATGCTTCATATATATCACAATGATATCATTATTCCAAAAGGATTCTCATTCTCACCTTCTCTCTCCTCAAGCTCTCTCTCTCTCTTTCTCTTCAAACCCTAACCCTAACCTCTCATGTGTTGAGGTCAAGGGTTAGAAAGACTTATTAATCCCAAATCCTACTCTATATTCCCTAGGTTGCTTTGATTATCACTTTGAGTAACGTAGTTACCTCAAGTTAGAGGTCAAGCTTGGAGTAGTAGCTCTCGGGTGGATATTCAATTACAAAGAGGAGGCCGACGAGGAGGTGATCAAAGAGAACAAGAAGGACTTGGTTCATTAGGTATAATCTTCTTTCATAGTAGCTAATGACTTCTATGGTTTTGTTAGTTAAGGTTTGACAAAGATCCGTAAGTTAGTCGATGTTTCTTATAAACAAAAATGATTGTTTTACCTATTCCTCCTCCCCGCAATACGTGGGGTGTTTAACGTCGACTTACATTATCAGTAGTTTCTCGAACTGTTATAGACCTCATATCGATACGACTTATCAAGCTACTGGGGTCTGATGTTTACCACCCCTAGGAGAGATATGCGACATATCAGACGAAGAGACCGGACTGTACGGAAGTGTTATTGGTTGGATTCACAGGAGAATGTACAGGCTTGCTTGTTGATCTTCTGATTGCTTAATACCTGGGTGGCTGTTACGTTTAGCTGACCGCTTGCAGCTTGTGGGTGTTTGATATGATCATCACCTACTGCCGGCGTATTAACGATTCTTTAGAGTCCTACACAGAGGTTTCCTGGCTCAGGCAAAACGGAGTAGGAGCACATATGTGATATGTACGGGACCGAGAATAATACGTGTATGTGATATCGTATTAGATTCTCGCGATAAGTGATATCGGCCGGGTATATGTGATATAGCCGGGTCATCGGATCAAGTGTTGATTCGATGAACTGATACAGATTATATTAGTCGGTTATTTGTGAAATAACCAGATTATCGGATCAAGTATTGATTCGATAATTTAATGTATAATTATATATTTGATATATTATATTACATTAACTAATATAAGCTCACTTAAAGATTCTTTTTCTCACTTGGATAATACATTAATATATATGTGATATATGTTAATTGTAATATTTTATTTTGTTACAAAATATATTATATATGTGATATATAATATTGTAACAAGTTAAGGTTACAAATGCAACATGTTTTGTGGAGTTTAAACATGGATAGGGTTTGGATTAGGGTTAAGCTTGGATGAAGCTTTCATGAAGCTTCATGAAGCTTTGACTTTGACCATTGATATTTTGTGTTGATATTTATTAACCCAACCCAATCCCTTAACCCTAGTTTGCTCTCTACAAGGGTTAAGACTTCATGATTGACCCATGGTTGATTTGTAACAATAACAATAATTCATTATTCATCACAAATAGATTTCTTCTTCTTCTTCCTCTTGAAAAGCTTTCTAGCTTTTGGGTTTGCAATGATTTTGAGTGAGATAAAGAAAACAAAAGAGAGCTAAATTCCTATTTCATCATCCTCATCTATTCTAGCCACTTAGATTAGGGTGTTTGCTTTTCTAATACTTAATTAGTGAAGCAAGAGCTTGGGTTTGAGATTTTTCAAGGTAGATCATCTTAGTAGTTGAAGATTGGAAGCAAGTTTGCATCTTTCTCTTCATGGAGCCTCTCTAGAGTCCGGGTACATGATGATCGCGGCGAAGGGACCTCAACATGGAGCTTATGAAGTGAAGGAACAGACTACAAAGGTTGTAATCCCAAACTCTTAGATGTTAAAGTGTTTAACATGCTTGTTTCCTTAATTCTCTAGTACAGATCTTGGTTAGGGTTACATAGCACCTCAAATTTTTATAAAATGGCATGTGTGATGCCTTGCTAAACCTTGTTGTCGTGCTATACAACCCTACAGTGGTATCAAAGCCAAGCTAGAGCTTTAGGCGTTGTCTAGACGAAGTTAAAAGTCCGATCGAACCCCGAAACATCGTTTTTGACCCCCTCTCTGGAAATTTTCTAAAAAGTTGGTTTTTCCGTATTAAAAATACTCAGAAAATTAAGATGGGAATTCTAAGGATTACTGTGAAATACGAACTCCTAATTCCCTCATGTCGCCGCGGAACCGCGGAAATACCATGCTTTGTGCGGCGGTTCCGCGGCCGTACTTGGGTATTAGGGATAGATGTTTCTATGTAATATCCGTAGGTATTACTACATGCTTCTAGGAATTTTTAATTCTACTCAAGTGTTGAGATTTCTGGGATATATTGGGAACTCATTGATTCGATCGGAAAGTTTAACTTCGTTTAAGTTTTTCCGGGTAATTTAGAACGTGTTAAAATGTTCGAACGGATATCAATAACTCACTTTTTCCCCTGCCGGAAAATTCCCAAGTGTTGGATTTTTCCATAATTAAAGAACATTCACAGTCGTGGAAGTAACGCGGTGGACCCTCCAGAAGAACTAAAACCTTAACTCGGTTATGTGACCGGCTGAACCGCCTCTAAACCTTAGAGTTTGTGGCAGTACGGCGTTGCTACATGTGAGGCGTTGGTTTGACCCTTCTATGGCTGGACCATTGGTACTGTGGCATGTGATGGATGCTTTTAAACTAATTTCACGTGTTGAGAGCTATTTGGGAAATCTTAGGTGTCTGTTTATTCGATTAGAAAGTTTAACATTGTCTATTTATCTGGAATGTGATACAGTATTTGGAATCCATAAGTAGTTATGAAATAACTAGATTGAATGTTATAAATCTAGCAGTTTTTAGTCTCATTTGATCGGTTGACACGGGATTTTGATGTGATCAAAAGTCTGTCGCAATCACGTAGCGTACGCGGATACTCGCCGAGTAAACTTAATAAATAGCCACGCCCCATAACCCTGACCAAGTGACTGTAGGAGAACCCCGTCGCCAAAAGCATCTGTTCGGGTGCTCGCGGCAGCGGTGTTCCGCCTTAGTGCACTTCGTCGACAGCATCGGGGGTGCGGCCGTCTACTAAAGTTTCCGACGAGCATTCGATCAGGATGTCGGGAATCTTGTTGAATTGTCCGACTTGATATTGAAAAGAGTTTTCGATATTGAGACTAAAATGCGGGGTTTATAATCATTAGGCATGCGATGTCTAAGGAATTCATTTGGTTAGGCATGAGATGTCTAAGGTGGTTGCGGATTCCAACTGTTGTAGTTTTACACTTTCTTTTCTGCAACCGTAAGGGTAATATGTGGTGTATCGCCGGTTTCATTTCTATACATCAACGACAATTGGGATACGCATATTTACTTACGTTGATGACATGTGATATTATGTGTTGTTGTGATATGTTATATTGGATCGTCGCGTTTTGAATAGCCGGGGGTTTTATGTGAGATGAGAGTTTTTCTTTTTCATTCATGTAAAATTCATTGTATGTAGTATTCATTTATTGGGGCACTTCCGGGTTGAGGATGATGTCACCATTGTATATTATTTACTTTTCCGCATTAGGATAGACCCGAGGAGGGGAGCACAAGTAACCGGGTTCTAGGGTCCAGTAGGAGGCCATCTCGAGGAGTCAAGACCGGGTCTCTTAACCCTAGAATTGGCAGTGTTGTTTGTCGCTCTCGTAGGGGTCTAGGGGTGTGGGATTGGCTATTCATCGCGATGGGGGAATCCGTGTTTTATACTGGCTTGAAATAAAACAGGGAAATCCCAGTATATCCAATATTTAATATGTGTTCTTCTACTGCAATGTTCTGTGATGAGATCATATTACTGCCTGAGACGAATGTTTATATTATATATATAAGATATATATTGTATATTGTTGATTTCGTTTCAAATGTGATGCTTGTGAAGCATAATAAATGGGACTTCATTAATGAGATTAATGAAAATAAAAGAAACCTAAAGATGTTGTAGAAACTGTAGGGTTCCTAGGCACTCATACAAGGGTCTATAAGGCATCTACCATGCCCGATTTAAAATTTAGACGTGCCGAACAACCCAAAGCTAGGATCTTTGCTAGATAATTAAGGTTACACATGCAAGTAAACATCTTTACAACTAAGAGTGGGGGATTACAACCTTTGTAGTCCGCTCCTTCGCTTCATAAGCTCCGGGTAAAAGTCCCTTCGCCGCGATCCACGATCTCTCAGACTCAAGAGAGGCTCCACAACCCGAACGATCTATGCTTGCTTATAGTCTTCTTTTTCTCCGATGATCTACCTCGAAGTTTCTTTAACTCAAGCTCTCACTCTCTAATGAGGTGAAAACCCTAATTTAATTGGCTAGATTAGATGAGGATGATGATGTAGGATTTATGCACTCTTTTATTATCAAATTCTCACACTAAATCATCACATCAAGAAAACCTAGAAAGCTTTCTCAAAGCTCAAGAAAGAAGAAGAAGGAAATTCCTTTTGTGATGAATAATGAAAATCAAGTGATAATTACAAATGCAACCATAGTTGATAATGAGTAGGCTAACCCATGTAGAGACTTAACCTAGGGTGAAGGGTTTAGGTTGGGTTAACAATGACTCCACAAAAATACAAAGAGAAAAGATAAAGTCAAAGCTTCATGAAGCTTCATGAAAAAGCTAACCCTAATCCAAACCCTAACTAGGTTAAACTCAACTAATCATGTTGCATTAGTAATCATAACATGTTACAATATTATTTATCATATATATAATATATTTTTGTAACAAAAGAAAATAATACAATTAACATATATCGCATATATATCAATGCATTACCCGGTGAGAAAATGAATCAATAAAGTGAGCCAATATTAGATAATGTAATGCAATATATCATATATATAATTATACATTAAATTATCGAATCAACACTTGATCCGACAATCCGGCTATATCGAATATAACCGACTAATATATCATGTACCGATTCATCGAATCAACACTTGATCCGATGACCCGGCTCATATCAAAATATCGCGAGAATATAATATGGTATCCCATATCGTATTATCCTCGGTCCTGCACATATCACATACGTGCTCCTATTCCATTTTGCCTGAGTCAAGAAACCTCTGTGTAGGACTCTAAAGAATCGTCAATACGCCGGTAGCAGGTGATGATCATTTCAAACACCCACAAACTGCAAGCGGTCAGCTAAACGTAACAGCCACCCAGGTATTGAGCGATCATAAGATCAACAAGCAAGCATGTACATTCTCCTATGAATCCAATCAGTAACACTCCCGTACTGTCCGGTCTCTTCATCTGATATGTCGCATATCTAGTCTAGGGGTGGTATACGTCAAACCCCAGTAACCGATAAGTCGTGTCAATGTGAGGCTCATAACAGGTCGAAAAACTACCGGTAACACTTACCAGTAAATCTCTATATCAGCCCTGGCCAGGGACTTCCAGTTATAGCCAATCGAACACAGCACAACATCAACTCCCTATACCGGGAGAGACGAATCCCCTCCTATCGCGCATTGCCTCCATGTGATTCGGGACTGTACCTAAAAGCCACCATTTTGCACTCCCTCTTGGACGTGGTAAGATGGAAATTAAAGCACAGTGGGAATCACACAAGACTCTATGACAATCTCGGGTCTAGAGAGTACCCTGTACCAGTGTCACCGGAGAACTGCCATCTGACGTGAGGTATAATACCATCTCGGAGTTCTCGGCGAGTCCATCCAGTGTACCCAGTCTCCACTGAGCACCCGTACACCATCCTTGATGTCAAACACCGATGGATATGGGATCATCCATCGCCCATCATATGGGTCAAGATGCGTATACGCTCGTCTACTCTGGTGTGTCGATGCCCTGTCTCGATACACCCTCGACTAGGAACAGTTATAGGATGTACTCATCGACTACTCTGGCCCTACTAGTATGATCTCATCATAGTCCCAATAGTCGAGTACATATCCTAAGGGCTTTATCAACATGTGAGAGTAAGACAGTAAACTAATACAAGTCAACATGTTAAGATAAAGTGAAACCAAATAGCATACTATTATGATGAGCAAGAAAGTCCTCTCTATATATATCCAAGCATCCATTATAATATACATCATATGTACAACAATGGCCTCTAGGGCATATACATAACTAACAATCTCCCACTTGCACTAAGGCCAGCTGTTGTAATATCTCATACCTAGCATCCCAAATAATCTCTCAAACTGTATCTGGGGAATGGCCTTCGTGAGTGGATCCGCAGTGTTGTCCTTCGTATCTACTCTCCTTACCTCGATCTCCCGGCGATCAACTATCTCCCTGATTAGGTGATACCGCCTCAGAATATGTCTGGACTTCTGATGGGACCTGGGTTCCTTGGCCAAAGCCACAGCTCCATTGTTATCGCAATACAGAGGTATTGGATGCTCAATGGATGGAACCACACCAAGTTCATTAATGAACTTCTTTATCCAGACGGCCTCTTTGGCAGCATCGTTGGCAGCGATGTATTCAGCCTCCATCGTCGAGTCTGCAACAGTATCCTGTTTGGAACTCTTCCAACATACCGCCCCTCTATTGAGGGTAAAGACAAATCCCGAGTGCGACTTAGAGTCGTCCTTATCACTTTGGAAGCTCGAATCGGTAAAGGACTCCACCTGGAGTTCTCCGTTACCATACACCAAGAACATCTCCTTAGTCCTTCGTAAGTACTTGAGAATGTTATTCACATCTATCCAGTGACTCTCTCCAGGATCTGCTTGATACCGACTCACTACACTTAGTGAGTATGCTACATCGGGTCTGGTACATAGCATCGCATACATGATAGAGCCTACTGCCGAAGCATGGGGTATCCCTTGCATGTGAGCTCTCTCCAAATCAGTCTTGGGAGACATCTCTTTGGAGAGAGTGAGTCCAGAGATCGTGGGTTGGTTCCCACGCTTGGATTCTTCCATACTAAATCTTTTTAGTATGGTGTCAATGTACCTGGATTAGGACAATCCCAGTATCCGTTTAGATCTATCTCTATAGATCATGATTCCCAATATGCAGGAGGCATCACCTAGATCTTTCATTGAGAATATTTGTGATAAGAAGAGCTTGACTGATTGCAGCATAGGAACATCATTTCCTATCAAGAGTATGTCATCGACGTACAATACGAGGAAGACAACTTTACTCTCTGCAACTTTTTTATAGATACAAGGTTCATCTACGTTTTTGATGAAGTCAAACTCTTTGACTACAACATCAAAGCAAATGTTCCAACTCCGCGATGCTTGCTTTAACCCATAAATGGATTTAAGCAGTTTGCACACCTTTCCGCTGCTCCCACTATCTACTAAGCCCTCTGGCTGAGTCATGTACACGCACTCTTCTAAATCACCGTTTAGAAAGGCGGTCTTAACATCCATTTGCCAGATTTCATAGTCATGGTATGCAGCAATGGCAAGCAAGATCCGGATAGACTTAAGCATAGCCACTGGAGAAAAGGTTTCGTCATAATCCACACCTGGTCGTTGACGAAAACCCTTTGCAACACGTTTAGCTTTGAAAGTCTCAACTTTCCATCTACACCAATTTTCTTCTTAAAGATCCACTTGCTCCCAATGGTTTTTACCCCTTCAGGAGCATTTTCCAAAGTCCATACTTTGTTGGTGTACATGGATTCCATCTCAGATCACATTGCATCCAGCCATTTCACAGAGTCACCACTCGTGATGGCCTGCTCGAAACTAGTCAGGTCATCATCTTCCATGATGCAATCCTCGCTTCCACCATCAATGAGAAAACCATAGTATCTCTCAGGTGGATGAGAAACCCTACTAGATCGGCGGATAGGCTGGGGTTCGTCGGGTACTACTGAATCCTCTGGTTCCAATAAATCATCAGTTGTAGTTTGCGGTGCTGGAACCTCTTCCAGCTCTACCTCATCGCCACCAATTTCTTTTGCAAGAAATTCCTTTTCTAAAAAGGTGGCATATTGAACAACAAACACATTTAGTTGTTCACTGTGGTAGAATAGATATCCATACGAATTGCTTGGATATCCAACAAACTTACAAAGAACTGATATCTTGTCCGGATTTTGCTTTTTAACATAGGCCGGACAACTCCATATCTTAACTCTTTTATGGGTCTCTTCCCATTCCATATCTCATATGAAGTGGTAGGCACAGATTTAGTTGGAACTCTATTCAATAGGTATACGGTTGTCTCCAGCGCATACCCCCAGAAGGAAATAGGTAACGCAGCTGTACTCATCATAGATCGCACCATATCTAATAGGGTGCAATTCCTCCGCTCCGATACACCGTTGTGCTGTGGTGTATAAGGAGGAGTAAGCTGAGAGAGAATCCCATTCTCTTTTAGATAATCTAGGAACTCATTGCTTAAGTATTCTCCTCCTCGATCAGATTGAAGGATCTTAATACTTTTGCCCGTTTGGTTCTCTACTTCGTGCTTATATTCTCTGAATTTCTCAAAAGCTTCAGACTTTTGTTTCATCAGGAACACATGTCCGAATCTTGAGAGATCGTCAGTGAATGTAATGAAGTAGGAAGAACCGTTCCTGGCGTGTGTAGACATGGGTCCGCATACATCACTATGTACCAGTCCTAAGAGTTCCGTAACTCTTTCTCCGTGTCCACTAAACGGAGTTTTGGTCATTTTTCCTTTGAGACTTGAATGGCAAGTATCATAAGATGATAATTCGAACGGATTCAAATATCCATCCTTATGTAACTTAACTAGCCGTGTCGTATTGATATGACCAAGTCTACAATGCCACAAGAAGGATTCATTCATTTCAGAACTCTTCCTCTTGTGTGTGTTTTGTATATTAATGAATGTATTTTGATTGAGAATGAATATGCCATTATGTAACGAGCCTGATCCAATCAACTTTTGATCTAGGAAGATGTTCATAACATTATCCTGTACTACAAAATTATATCCTTCTTTACTTAATAAAGAAACTGATATAATGTTGCACATCATGTTCGGTATATAATAGCACTCATTCAGAATCAATGTATTACTACTTGGTAATACAAGGTGATATTCGCTAATTGCTTTGGCTGCAATACTTGCACCATTCCCTACTTGTACAGAATGATCACCTTTTCCCAGTTCTCTACCTTTACGTAGCCCATGTAACAATTTACATATGTGGGATCCCGATCCGGTATCTAATACCCAGGACGTAGGGTGAACTGAGAAACAGTTTTCAATAATTAACACACCCGAAGAAGATGCATCAGCATGCATGTTCTTTGTTTGGGCGGTATAAGAATCCAGATATTCTTCTGTTTCATGTTCAGTCTTATAACTCTTATAAGAAAGAACGGGTCCAATGTTCCCGTGCTCAGTATAATAAGCGGGTTCAGTCAATACATCCATATTATTATCTTGATTATGGCCTGACATGGTCGCTACCTGGAGAGAGAGAGAAGAAAACACTTTAGGGTATGCTCTTGCAAGATTAGATTGGTTATTATCTTATCTAATCAGGATGTCTCCCACTGGTTTTATCAAATCTTCCTTCAAACCCTAAAAGGTAAGATTAGCCGGGATTAATTACACCCTACAATTTCATCAATCTTTCAGCCAGATCAGTGTCGGTACTTAGGGAGGTTCCCCGTGCTTTCGCATGGACCTAATTAAAATAAACCTCGTTTTCCCAGAGGCATGACCCCGTTAACACCTTTCTAGACACCTACTTGATCGGCTAATTATCCTTTGTAAAATTCTCCCAGGAGTAACTCTTACTCGCAGTGGGTATCGGGATCCAACTATCTCATAGGAGGTATGCAATCTCATTGCAAATTTCAATACTTGAAATTCCCGATAATGCTTTTGCCCCTAGCAACTTATGACCTTGGCTAAGGTCAACAAATCATAAGTGCTATCCAAGTTCAACCCGTCATTTCCCAGTTGAATTAAACCTACCCGTACGACCCTTGGCTAAGATCAACAAAGTCGCACGAGTATGGTGTTCGGGCAGGCAGTACTAGTGGGCTTTGGTTTAAGCCGGATCCTAGTATTGCACGGATGGATTTGTTTTGTCTTCTGCGCATCCGCATTCTACGGAATGCGGATGCAGGTGTGTATGCACAGTTTTCCGGAGCGGTGAAGGAGGAGGTGCCTCATTAGGGTTTTGGCAGTTGGTTCGGCCAAAACCGTTATGTGGCAGGCTCATTAGGGTTTTGACAGTTGATTCGGTCAAAACCAGTTTGAGGCGGACTCATTAGGGTTTTGACAGTTCGTTTGGTCAAAACCATTATGAGCCGCGGATATCATTTACTAATCCTTTAGTGATAATTTTATGATGGCTAATTGCATTGACCATTTGACCCCGTTGACCTCTCTTGACTTTGTTGACCGGTTGACCGTGTTGACCATTGACTTTCAAGAGGGATCTACACTCTTCTTTTCATTTTTTTTTCTTTTGGATTATGATAATGGTTATTTCAATGTAGCCATCAAACTTTATCTTGATGGGATTAGTAATGATGTTGTTTTTACATTATTGCAACCCTGGTTACTTTTCTTTGTACAATAATTTCTTTTTCATTCTCTCTCTTGGTTTTCAAGTGAGAAGAAAAGAAATGAACCATGGTTGTTGCTCCTCCTTCTTCTTCCTCCTCTTGATTCATCTTTTGATCTTATGTGTTGAGAGATAAAGATCCCACAAAGACAAAACCATCCATTGATCATTTCTACACAACCTAGGGCTTCTAGATTAGCAATCTCTTTGCCCTAGTTATCTCGGTTCGAGGTGGATCTTGGTGCACATCTCTCGGGTGGATCGTCTTCGACTCAAAGAGGCCGCGGAAGTGACCAAAGTCCGGATCAACCCTCGGAGCAAGCAAGGAGAAGAACAACAAGAAGAGAAGGAGTTCAAGTTGAGTGACCAAAGTCCGGATCAACCCTTGGAGCAAGCAAGGAGAAGAACAAGAAGAAGAGAAGGATTTCAAGTTGAGGTATAACCCCTAACCGAGTAGATAAATCTCTAGTTAGGATGCTAGTGTATTGTTTAGCAAAGATCCGGCTTTTACGGTCCATGTTGCCAAGTTTAGAAAAAAATTTGTTTTACCGTTTCCGCAACCCCGAAAGTACCGGGAGAGGTAACGTGGACCTAACAGTGGTATCAGAGCCTAACTAAACACACCCTACCATGTTAGCAAAGTATTAAGAATATCGACCGGACAAAAACCCGCAAAATTACCCCGGAAAATTCAGTTTCTGCCGAATTTTAGAACTGTTCCAAAATTAAAAATTTATATACTAAAAATCGGCTCAGGCTTTTATTTGAAAACTGGAAAAATTTCATCCCCCAACTCATCCAAAGCGCCGCGTTTCCGCGGCACCCTTGGCTCTGTTGGGGAATCTTTTTCTTGCAGTTTTCATATTTGGGTATTTTGGGATTTTTGGGATATGACTTTTCTGCCCAGATTTTCCCGAAAGCAAAATTAGTTTTTGGGGCTTAAAAATCCGTATTTTTGGTCGATGTTCTGTAGACTTTGGCTAAAGGTTATATATGTAATGTTATATGTGTATTGAACGTCTACTAATCGCTATACGTCGATTAGTGGGGGTTATACATATCTGTGATCTGTGTTGTTGATGGTTTGTGTATATGAACTCGTTGGATTGTCGCGGATGAATAGCCGGGATGGATGTGAGATGAGAGTTTCTTTTTCTTTCATTCATGTAATAAATTTGTAAATTGATGTAATATTATTTGTATGGCCGCACAACCGGGTCGGGGTTGTAGCCGTCATTGTATAATTCTTTTTACTGTTTTTGCTCCTAGGATAGACCCATGGAGGGGGTGCACAAACTACCGGGTATCTCGAAGTGCCGAGTGGCCTACTCACGGCGTTGAGGGAGGTTGCTTCGCTTCGGGTACTTGGCGGGTAGTTTGCCGCACCCGTAGGGGTCTTGGGTGGGGTTTTGGCTATTCATCGCGACCGTGTAATCCTCTTTTCGTTGCAGGCTCGAACGAATCGCGGGTTCCTAGTATATCCAAAGTGTTCATCTGTGATCTGGATTGGCTATCATTGCTATATTGTTATATATAATAACTATTTAGGCGTTGCTTATGTTTTACAGCCGCGCTAGCCCAGCCCCCGCTCTGTCGTTAGTTAAGTAACCTAATGGGTGATGACGGGGCCCCATGGCGAATGCGAATGGCATAAGCGTACGTCATATTTTGGTTGTTTTCTGCAATGGTAGGATTTAAATGATGGGACACATTAAAAGAACTAATGCAAGAAAATAAACCTAAAAGACGTTGTTGGAACAAGTTTTTCAAAAAGCTGTTATTGCAAGGACGTTCGATTTTTGTTTTGCATCGAGGTATTCGGTTATGAATGCCCAGCACCTCAGTCGACGAGGCAAGGGCCGAGATCCCTTCATCGGGAGTGACCCCTTGGACAAAAGTTTGCGTCAGGGTGATAACTTCACTATAGTCGATTATTCTTGCTTTGCATCGAGGTATTCAGTTTGGAATATCCTGCACCTCATTCGACGAGGAAAGAGCCGAGATCCCTTCACAGGGAGTGACCTCTTTAGCAAAAGTTTTCGCCACTATATTTTCAAAAAGATTACCATGTTCCTTCAACTACATCAAGTTCATTACGTTAACGGGTTTTTCGCCAAAAACCCTGCCGTAGCCCTCCGTCGTTTCAGATAATTAATACTTAGTATTCGTGCTGCGTTTGTTGATTATTCGTCAAGACACAGTGAACGGTAGCTGAGTAATAATTCTCTGTTGCACTGATAGATGCGATTGGTTAGGACGGTCGCATGATTTTGTTGATTATTCGTCAAGGATCATGCGGGCGGGTCTAATGCAATCCTGGATAACGACGGGTTGAACTTGACTAGGACCTTTTGATTTGTTGATTATTCGTCAAGGTCACTTGGGTCCTAGGGGCAAAAACCACATCGGGAGTTTCAAAAGTACTGAAACTTGCAGATTTAGCATACCTTCTGGAGTGTGGTGACTAGAGTGGATTCCATCTAGGTTATCACACAATGACAGTTGGATCTCGATCCCACTGATGAGTTGGATTACTCTCGGGAGATTATTTCACTTAACGATCAATGCTATAAACCTAGTAGGTGTCTAGAAAGGTGTTAGCGGGGCTACGCCCCCAGGGAAAAGAGGTTCTTGAATTAAGGAACTTCGCGAAAGCGTTGGAAAACCTCCCTCGAAGTACCGACACTAGCCTGGCTGAAAGGTTAAGCAAGTATTGTGACGTGAATTAAATCCTGACTAGTTCTTCTTTTAAAAGGGTTTTAAGAAGAATTTGAGGAAACAGTGGGAGACATCCTGGTTAGATAAACTAATAAACCAATCTAATCTTGCAAGAGCATACGCTAAGTGTTTCTTTTCTCTCTCTCCAGGCAGCAACCTTTTCACGCCCTAATCAAGATAATAAAATGTATCGCTTGACCGATCCGAATTCTTATTCGGGACTGGGGAATGTTGGTTCAGCTCTAACTTGTGACAACAGTCATGAGTATGAGAATAGGAAAGGGGATTGTATGGATTTCCAGGATACCCAGTTGAAGAAGAAGCATGGTTTTGCATCTACTTCAGGTGTTCTTGTAATTGAGAACTGTTTTACGGTCAGCCCTACCTCCTGGGTACTTGATACCGGATCAGGATCTCATATCTGTAATTTATTGCAGGGACTGAGAAAAAGTAGGAAAGTTGCACCGGGTGATATGTCGCTCAGAGTAGCGAACGGAGCACAAGTTAATGCGGCAGCCGTCGGTGAATATCACCTAGTATTGCCAAATGGCAAGACTATGATTTTGAACGATTGCTACTATGTACCCTCCATGGTTTGCAACATCATATCAGTTTCTTTACTCGATAAAGATGGATATAACTTTGTTCTTGACAAGAATATCATGAACATTTACCTTCATAAGGTACTGGTTGCAAAGGGTACACTGTGTAATGGTATCTACGTTCTAAATCAGAATACAGTTCTCAATATACAAAACACACGCAAGAGGAAGAATTCAGATACGAATGAATCCTACTTGTGGCATTGTAGACTTGGTCATATCGGAGAGAAAAGACTGAGTAAGTTGCATAAAGATGGACTCTTGAATGCGTTCGAGTTTTCATCTTATGAAACTTGTCAGTCCTGTCTCAAAGGGAAGATGACCAAATCTCCGTTCACCGGACATGGAGAAAGAGCAGCAGAGCTCTTGGGACTCATACACAGTGATGTATGCGGTCCGATGTCTACACATGCAAGGGGTAGGTTCTCCTACTTCATCACATTCACTGACGGTCTCTCTAGGTTCGGATATGTGTATCTGATGAAACACAAATTTGAAGCTTTTGAGAAATTCAAGGAATTCAGAAAGGAAGTAGAGAACCAGATTGGCAAAAGTATTAAGATCCTCCGGTCTGATAGAGGAGGGGAGTACTTAAGCACGGAATTCCTAGATTACTTAAAAGAGAATGGTATTCTCTCTCAGCTTACTCCTCCTTATACACCACAGCACAACGGTGTTTCGGAGCGGAGGAATCGTACCCTACTGGATATGGTTCGCTCCATGATGAGTAGTGCTGAGTTACCTCTTTCATTTTGGGGACATGCGCTTCAGACAGTGGCATACCTTTTGAATCAAGTTCCGTCCAAATCTGTGCCTAAAACACCATATGAAATATGGAGCAGTAAGAAATCATGTCTTAAGTTTATTAAGATATGGGGTTGTCCGGCCTATGTGAAAACACAGAAACCGGACAAGCTAGAGGCACGGTCAGTTCTGTGTAAATTTGTGGGATATCCTAAAGACTCACTAGGATATCTGTTCTACCACACTGAGGAACAGAAGGTGTTTGTATCTCGCCACGCTACCTTTTTAGAAAGGGAGTTTCTTGCAAAAGAAACTAGTGGGAGTTCGGTAGAACTGGAAGAAATTCAGCGACCACAAAATGTAACTGAAAATTTGGAGGAACCGCTAGATTCAATAACCCCAAACGAACCTCAGCCACTCCGCAGATCTGGTAGGATTTCTCATCCGCCCGAGAGATACTACGGTTTTCTCATTGACGGGGATCGAGAGGATTGCATCTTGGAAGAAAATGACCCTACCAGTTTCAGGCAGGCCATTATCAGTAGGGACTCTGATAAGTGGCAGGAAGCAATGCAATCCGAAATGGAGTCCATGTACGCCAATAAAGTGTGGACCTTGGATATAGCTCCACCTGGGGTAAAACCCGTTGGATGCAAATGGATCTACAAAAGGAAACTTGGTGTAGATGGGCAGGTGGAAACCTATAAAGCTAGACTCGTTGCAAAAGGTTTTCGTCAAAGACCTGGTTTGGACTATGATGAAACCTTTTCTCCGGTGGCTATGCTCAAATCCATTCGGATCCTACTTGCCATTGCTGCCTTCCATGACTATGAAATCTGGCAGATGGATGTTAAAACGGCTTTCCTAAACGGTTGTTTGGAAGAGTGTGTTTACATGGATCAACCAGAAGGTTTCGTAGACAGTGGGAGCAGCGGAAAGGTGTGCAAGTTGCTTAAATCCATTTATGGATTAAAGCAGGCATCGCGGAGCTGGAACATCTGTTTTGATGAGGTAATCAAGGAATTTGACTTCATCAAGAACGAAGATGAACCCTGTGTCTATAAGAAGATTGTAGGACGAACTGTCATAGTTTAGGGTCGGGCCATGGTCGCTGCCAGAGAGAGAGAGAGAAAAGAAATACTCTGCGTACACTCTAACCTAGATCAGAATGGTTATCACTTTATCTAATCAGGATGTCTCCCACTGTAATCTCAAATTCTCCTCCAAACCAGAAAGAAGAATTAGTCGGGATCACCCGAGGAGTAAACCAACTCATCAGTGGGAATCGGGATCCAACTATCATCGCATGATAACGTGATGGAATCCACTCACGTTATCACACTCCAGAATGTATGCGCATGACTGGCAAGTTTTAGTTTCTTTAGAAACTCCCGATGTGATTTTTACCCCATGCTCTTATGACCTTGACTAAGGCCAACAAATCATAAGTCACATGTCAAGTTCTACCCGTTATTGTCCAGGTTAATTTGAACCCACCCGTACAAGCCCTTGACTAAGGCCAACAAGGCTGTACGACTGTCCTAAACCAACGCATCTATCTATGCAACAGAAAAGTAAAAAATAGCTACCATACGCTATGCCTGGACTAAGGCAAACAAACATAGCATGAATACTAAGTGCTGCCCGTCTGAAATGACGGAGGACTACGACTGGTTTTTGACGAAAAACCTTTAACGTAATGAACTTGATATCATTGAAGGAACCTGATAGCTTTTTACAAAAATATAGTGGCGAAAACCTTTGCTAAAGAGGTCACTCCCGGTGAAGGGATCTCGGCTCTTTCCCCGTAAAATGAGGTGCAGGATATTCCAACTGAATACCGCGATGCAAAGCAAAACGTAAACGACTATAGTGAAGTTATAATCCTGACGCAAACTTCTGCCCAAGGGGTCACTCTCGATGAAGGGATCTCGGCCCTTGCCTCGTCGAATGAGGTGCTGGATATTCATAACCGAATACCACTGCGCAAAAAAATAGAAAACGTCCTTGTAATAACAGCTTTTTGAAAAAATTTCCAACAACATCCAAAAGGTTTGTTTTTCTTTGCATTGATCAGAATCAACGCAGTTCCATCAATTAATCACACCAGAAAAGAACGAAAATAAAATGTACGTATGTGACATCCGCATTCGCCACTGGGTCCCGTCATCACCCGTTAGGTTACTTAACTAACGACAGAGCGGGGACTGGACTAGCGCGGGTGTAAAACATATACAACATCTACTAGTGTGTGTGTGTGTATATATATATATATATATATATATATATATATATATATCAATATACAGTAATCGCTCCAGGCGTGATAAATGCAACATTACAGAAAAGTAATAAGCATCACAGAACAATACAGATAATCTGGGAGCCCCGGGTTTCACAGAGCCGCAACTGAAACCCGACGTTCCCCTGGTCGTGTGGATAGCCTGTGCAATGAAAACCTAGACCCCTACGAGTGCGGCAAGTTACCCGCCAAAACCTGAAGCGAGGCAGCCCCCTACAGCAAAGTGAATGGACCACCCAGCACTTCATGGAATCCGGTAACTTGGGCACTCCATCTTGGGTCAACCTGTACCCCCTACGAGTGCGGCGAATAGTCTGCCAATTCTAGAGTGAGGCCCCCTCCGTCTCAAAGCCATGAGATGCATACCCGTTGCCCTCCCGAACCCAGCTATCCGTGCACTCCGTCGCGGGGTAATCCTAGTACAGAAAAGAAAATATGTACAACGGGTACATCGACCTCAACCCGGTCATGCCTCCAAAGAATAATATACAAATGGGCAGCGACGGCAATCCACGTGTCAGACGCTCTCCCCGCGATATCAAATATACAAATATATCCAAACTGCACTACCATTGCACGCAAGCTATCCACTACGAAAAATACACAACATCACAGCACAAAACAGAACATCAACATGAATGTCATGTTCACAAACCCATCTAAAAGAACTATAGCAATTAGACGAGTTATACCGCTCGAATGGCATTCACGGTCGCAGATATAATGTAAGCATTATGAGATAACATATTTAAAATCTCGATCGACAAAACTTCCCGAAGTGGGCCCCAAGAACAAATCCAGTACTCAAACAAAATCTGGGCCCAAACAAAATATTCCAGAAACCACAATTCCACATTAAAGACACCCAGAAGAAATATGGTGCACTGTTGCCACAAATCGGCTGCGGAACCGCGGCCAACACATGGTTTGTGCGGCGGTTCCGCGGCAGTCTTGTGGGTTCAGTCGACCAACTTTCTTCAGTAGTCTTAAAAAAGCATGCACGATTTTCTGACATACCCAAAATAAATTTTAGACCTGTTTAAAAATTTGGTAGAAACTTGAAATGCAGAAATGCGGTTTTGGAAATTTCGTTCGATCGATATTTCAAACATGTTAGAATAAGCTAGTAAGTGTTAATGGCGTGGCTCTGATACCATGTAAGTCTATGGTAGCGTCCTGGCCGTCAATCCGAGGCTAAACACAGAACAAAAACTTTTATAAACCGGTGCTAACGCAAACTGTCACCCGGATTGTGCCATTAACACTAAACTAGCAAACTGTAAAAGATGTTAGAATGGCTATACCGATCGATCCGTGTCCTTCGGTCTTTAGCCACCATCCATAGCTTGTTGCGGCATCTCCGATCTCGCTCAATCTACGATCTCCTCGTCGAGTTAGCACCACATCAAGGAATCTTTATACGGGCTCCCGCTTCAAACCGAAGCAACTCGGACATGAAGTTTGCTAGCCGACATGTCCAAGATTAAAGTAAAGAGAGTGTAGAATATTTTGTCTCAAGACACCCAAGCATTTGGATGGAGGTAAATGAAGTTGCCAAGTGATGTGTTGAAGTGAGCATAGGATTTTGAGCTTGGAAGAAAAAACAAGATGAGCTCACACTCAAAATGCTCGGCCAAAATAATGCTCTCCCAAAAATCAAGAATGCTCTCTGTGAATTTCTAATATGAAGTGAGATGGTGGGATTAATTAAATTAACCAAGAAGAATCCCCAGCCACTTAAAATCTTAGAAGCCACCTAACAAAACAATATGCAATTAAAGCACAAGCCACCTCACTCAAAAACCCATGTTGCCTATTCAATGCTCACAAGTGAGTCACCAAAAGACCCATTCCCATCTAGAAGCCCACAGAATGCCAAATGAAAATTGTTCCCCTCCGAATGACACGGCGGAGACGCGGTAAACGTCTTGCCTGAAATTAGGGGTAGATGCTATTTGGTTTTATCCGTCAACCTCTCCGAAGATGCCAAGTTGATTTATGGCACCGTGTATCGGAGGTTTGGACGGATGCGGACGACGTAGCAGACTTCGTCAGATTCCCCCTCGCTTGAGGGGTTTTTGATTGTGGGGACGCTCTTCCCTGCAGGCGCAATCCCTGCAGTTAATTATGCTACTGCATCGTGGTAACCACTTTCTCCTTCTCCAGATATTCACTTCGTGTCGTGTGTGTTTGTTTTGTTTGTGGTTGCCCGTGGATTGTATACGGAGACTAAATGATGTCGTCGCCCGTAGGACGTGGATTAGTCCAAATCCGTGTTTACTTAGATTTGGGTTTGGTGTTTTAGTTTAAGGATACGTTAGCCATATTGAGGCTAAGATCAACTTAAACTTTTGTTAAAGATACGTTAGCCTAATCTCCAGACTAAGATCAACTTAACGGGATCGTTTGGATCCGACAAGAGAGCAATTGGCTCTATTGTTTAGTTTAATGACGTTGCGGTCGATTCCCAGTTTAGGGACATGGTGGTCCATATTCCAGTTTAGGGATGTAGGGGTCCATCTCCAGTTTAGGGACATGGTGGTCCATCATTCCTATTTGGGGATGAATATTAGTTTAAGGATGTTTCGGTCCACCACTCCCATTTCGGGACGAATATTAGTTTAAGGACGTTTTGGTCCACGAGTTTAGGGACCCCGCAGTCCGTATCGATGTGTGGTTGTCGGGACCCGTCACCTCTCTGACGTCGTTGAAGGATTACAACGATAGGTGTCAGAGGATTTCGGAGATGTACCCTTGAAACGGATGTAAATTGATTTAGGAGAGCAGTCTTGCTCATTCAATTTAATTTGAGGACTTACGGCCATGATTGGGCTAAGTCCAGTTGAGGATATGTTGTGGTTGTTGGGACCCGTCACCTCTCTGACGTCGTTGAAGGATTACAACGATAGGAGTCAAAGGAGTTCAGAGATGTACCCTTGAACCAGATGTAAATTGATTTAAGAGAGTAGCCGTGCTCAGTCAATTAAATTTGAGGACTTACGGCCATGATTGGGCTAAGTCCAATTGAAAAATGTTCAACGTTTTTATTTATCTTTGGTCTATTAGGCCTGTGCTAGGGCTTTGCCCCTTTTTAATAATGCACTGCATTTTATTCTGGCCTGCTAGGCCTTTTTGATTTGGGCTCTGTCCCTTTATAAATGATGCAGCGCATCTGTTTTGGTCTGACAGACCTTTGTTTGGGGTCTGCCCTTTTTTTTAAAATAATGCATGGCATTTTATTAGGCCTGTTAGGCCTTTTTAATTGGGCTCGGCCCTTCTTTTCAATAATGAAGTGCATTAATTGTCTGACAGTGGTCATGTGGCCTGTCAGGCGCTTTGCGCTAATTAATGAGCGCAAGCGCATGTGGAGGTGACACGTGTCACGCTCTGGTGAGCGCAAGCGCAGTTAGCACAGTGCACTGCGCTGCTGACACGTGGCGCGCTCTGGTGGGTTGCACCAATTTCAGAGAGCAATGCTATATTTTAAAAGCGCATAGCGCAAGTTGTTCTGGAGCTGACACGTGGCGCTCTCTAGTGGCTTGCGCCAACCCAAGAGCGCAACAGTGCAGATTTTCAAGTGCAAGGCACTGTTTCAACTTGATCCAATTTTGGATTCAAGAAAAGAATCTTTAAGATTCCAGAACCAGTGGTTCATAAAAAAGTGCAAGGCACTGTTATTATTTAGTTTTTGTTGAAGATCATTGATCTTGTTCTTAGATCAATGATCTATTCAGAAGAAGTTCTTCTTGAATAAAGGTTTTTACCTTTTTTGTTCTTGAGTTCTTCTCACAATCCTTCGAAGTTCTCTCTGTGAAGTTCTTGATGTTCTCAATGTTGATCCTTTTTGAATTGGGGTTTAGGGGTCTTTATATAGTGCCCATAAATTTCTTAAGTTTGTTAAAAAGATCATTCTCTGAGTGATTTAGGGAATGTTCCCCACCGTTGGATCTTTGATCCAAGGGCTTCTGTTTAACAGAAGACGATCTTCTTGTTTTAACAAGAACAGAAGGATCTTACTAGAATTTTAATTCTGTTTGGCGCAAACGCCCTAGCGCTTGACACGTGTCATGCAGCGCAGAGCGCAGCGCACCTGCGCAAGCGCAACTGCGCTGCCACGTGTCGTAGAGCGCAGCGCACCTGCGCTAGTGCAACTACGCTGACACGTGTCGCGCAGCGCAGTGCTTGCGCAACTGAAGCGTTGCTTCCTTTAATTTTGTTTTAAATAGAGCCTTGCTCTGATTGGGCGCGCTGTCTCGGGCGCTGCGCTCTCTGCGCTGGCGTGCCTGATTTTGACACGTGGCGTCCTACGCGCAGCGCAGAAGATCTGAAGCGTTGCTTCAATTTTTGAATTTCAAACAGAGCTTTGCTCTGATTGGGGGAAATAAATGCCCCCCCACCGTTGCGCTCACGTGGCGCGCACGTGAGTGCAGCGGTGGCAAGATCTTGGCCGTTGGATCAACGGGTGAGTTGAAGGAGCGCAGCCGCCTATAAATAGGACCCTTGGTCCTTAGTAAATGTTTTACCATTTTCAAGAATCTTGATTTTCAGAGCCTTTCTCTTGCTTAAGAATTTTAGAGCCTTGCTCTCGTTTCTTTCCAAGAACTCCAGAGTTCAAAACCTAGAATCATTTTAGGTAAATTTAAATTAAATTTAATTTAATTTAATTAACAGAGCCTTGCTCTTATAGATCTTTGATCTAAAGAAAAACCCCTTTGGGGTTTCACCAACAGAGCCTTGCTCTCAAGAGTTCATAGATCTACAGAGATCTTGTCTCATGGGTTTTAACCCATGAACAGAGCTTTGCTCATGGATCAAATGTAGATCTTTTTGATCTAAAAATGAAGAACTCCTAAGAGTTTTCATGGATCTCTAAAATCCCCAAAAAAAATTTAATCTTTAGGAGTTAAAGAAAAAATTTCTTTCAATAAATTTTCTCATCATTTTCACAGAGCTAGGCTCTTTTAAGGAATTTTATTCCCTTGAGACCGGAGTTTGACAAGTGTCACTCTGTGACAGAGCTTTGCTCTGAAAGAGGAGATTTTCTCCTTATCTCTCGGGATTTTATTAATGAGAATATTCTCTTGGGGATTAATTGACAGTCTCATCCAATGATGGGGTTGTCCTATTAACTGATGCACTATTGTCCAGATTTTGTGGGTCCCCATTTGGTCCCCTACCCACTGCATTGCAGTGTGGTGTAAATTTTTAAAATGCCAAGCGTTGGAATTACAACACTGACGGCTAATTTTTGTCCCTCCACAGGAAACATGCCTGCTGACCTATCATTCCCGTTCGTTTGCTCGGAGGGAGGTTTTTCCCAGGCACCAGTGGACCGAGAAGTGCTCACCATCATCAAGGATCATGACCCTGAGCATAAGAACCTTCACTTGTGGGGTAGGTGGTATAACGATATCATCCAGGGTCGCCAAAGCTTCGGTTTTGCTACGCCGTCCAAGCCAATATTTTCGATCCCCTATGCAGATGAACCCCCTGTGAAGTATGCCGTGGAGGTCAAAAATTGGAATTTGGATGACCTCCTCTAGCCTGCAATTGGGGCTATTCCCGTGCAGCCACCGCCGGCAATAGATATTTTGGGGAGGCGAATCTGTCAGGGTGAAGCACGCCCTTGGGGACAGGCCTATAACATTGGATTGATCCCGCGACCGACCGCCGGATATTTACAGTGGGCCCGGTATATTTTATCAGCGAAAAGGACTCATCTGATGAAGATCGGTTTGTATTCGGCCATCTACGTCTCGCTCTTTTAGTATACCTCTCCTCCAACGTGGTGGGTTAAGGCTTTTATCGAACAATGGAATATTCCTACCCACACCTTCCTGATGACGGACAGGGAAGTCTCTATCTCCTTTGAGGAATTTGCTGAAATCTCGGGTTTGCCGATGAGGGGGGAGCATTACGAGGAGCTGCTTCCTCCTGATGAATACGTCTTTGCTACCAAGCCGCTGGTGCTTGATCTGACGTCGGAGAACGCTATTCAGCACTAGTTTCCGGGGGCTTGGTGAAGGTGTTGGAGATCTATGAAGGGCTCTATCTGGAATCGGGCGTCCGGGGAGTCAGTTTCGCAAATTTTATCGCCCGCTTTATTCGACCAGAGTTTCTATCGGAGCGGAGCGAGAAGTTCGCCCAGCTTGATGACCCTTTTGGCTTCGGCTTAGACCGTCGACCTACATCGGAGGATGATCACAAGGAATTTTATCTCCCTAGCGCCGCCGTCATACCCTTGTCAGAAATCGCCGTCCCGGGCATGGATGAGGAGTCCTTTTTTGTAGGGTTCCTGGGGTCGTGGGTGTGGAGCTTTGCGCTCCCCACGCACCCGCGCCACATGCGGCCATCTGTTTTCTATCCAGCGCATCGGATGGTGGCTGGTCTACAGTTAACAGTAGGAATCGCCGGGATGGCTCACCTGTATAATGGACTCAGCATAGCGGCGGACGCTAATGAGCCTGGGGTGCAGCCTGCTAACTTCCCGATGCACTACTTCACCTCTTGGATGGAAATGCATATGCACGGGGTGTTCGGCGCCCATAAGATCCCTCCGTTTTTTGAGAAGTGCAGACTCCCAAGAAACATGCGGTTGGTCGGCGCTTCAATCGTGGTTGCACCTCCGCGGGAGGCTAGGGGGCTGCTCCTTCGTCCACACCTGGTTGGAGCGAAGGTTTCTTTTTTGGATAAAGTCATAACCAAAGGCTCAGAGACCACCAAGTCGGTAGTGCCGCTGCGCGATGATTTTAAGGACGGGGCCTCCATATTGAAAGCTCGGGAGATCCTCCATCTCTACTCTATTCGGCCGGGCTACCTGGTGTTTAGGCAGAATGAGACGGCACTCTTCATGAGGTATAACCCTTACCGGTTCGCTCAGCAATCGAGCTATCACCAGGGGATCCCGATGGAAGCTTTCTTGGAAAAGCCCGTGGCCAGCCGAGAGGGGATAAGGAATGCAATACACCATTTCATGCGGCTTAACACGGGTTCTTATTTCTTCATCAGCGAGCCGAGCTGCGTCCCCAAGGTGCTCAACGCGTACGTGGCTTGGTACGCGCATGCAATGGGTCCAGTTATCCTTATGGAGAAGCGCATGCTGGTTGACCGCAAGGGTGCGCCTCCCGGCGGCGATCGCAAAGCTCTTCTGAAGCCAAGGACCCCGGTCATTCCTCCGCTGAAAGATGCCGGAACCGCGCCACCGCGCGTGTTGAGCCTTCCTCGCGGACTGCCGCTCCATGGTACTACGGATGCACCACCATCGCCCCGTGCTCCAGTGGAGACGGTAGATGTGGTTTCGCCGGAGTCCGGCCTGGGCGCGGATATCGGGACCCGCCGCCCTAAGGTGCCTGCAAAGCGCAAGTCGATCTCGGGTGCACCTAGGGCTGGTGGGCAGAAGAGGAAGAAGAAGTTGCTCCTCTCTATCGATGCGATCCTCGTTTTAGAGCCTCAGGCCCCTCTTACCGAAGGTATAAGTGAGTATAGATGCAATAAAGGCTTCTCGGTAGACCCCGCAGACACTGACCTGGCGGCTGCCATTGCGGCTTCTGCGCGATCAGCGAGGCTCGAAGTGTGGCTGGATAAACTCGCTCAAGCAGGTAATCATTAGCTGTACTTTTCGTCATTTTATAGCATTTTTATTATTATCTTCGACTAATTCTTTCCCCCTTTTTAACAGGTGTCACTACCGAAGAAGCCGTCGCTGCCTCTTTGAAAACCTTCCAGGAGGAGGAAGAGAAGCGTGCTTTAATGGGCATCGGTACGTCTCGCCTTATTATGTTTTTTTATCCACTTTTCTGATGGTCAACCTAACCGTCATCCTTTTCTTCTTTGCAGGGGCTGCGCCAGCTGATGCGGGGACTCTCTCCGGGCCCGCTACTGAAGTCCCAGTCTCCTCGGGGTTGCCGCGAGAACCTCAACTCGACAAGTCGACGAGGGATGCCTTGAAGGATTTGGAGGCATCCCTGTTCACAGACGAGGACGTCTCAATGAAGGAGGCTTTGAAGAGGTCTGTCTCAACAGCTCAGGAGGAGAGAAAGCGGCTAAGGCGCGAGGCGAAGGCACGCAGGGCTGCTTTGGCAGTGGGAGCTGGCCCAAGCACCATCCCTCATGCTGATACCCCCTCAGAAGAGCCCCCCGTCGCCTTGTCCACAGCTCACAGACAGGTGGCACGTGCATCTCGCGGGGAAAATGATAAGTCTACCTCAGGTAATGTATCTTTCAAGATTTGTTTGTAAGAATTGTAAACTTTTCAGTTCTTATATATCTTGTCCTGCAGGGCCAATTCCAACCGAAGGGGAGGCGGAGACCGTCGAACCTAAGGGAACAGAGGAAGAGGCACCGGCCGAACCCGAGTTGACGGTGGGCAACATCGCCGGGGTTGCTGAGCCTGATTGGGGGCTGAGGGAGCTGCACCAGAGAAGGTCGTTGATGCCGAGCCTGAGGTGGCGGCAAATGAGACGACCTCTATAACTGAGCCTGGGGCAGCAGCGGACGAGACAATAGCGACCGCCGAGCCCGAGGGAGTAGCGGGTGAGACGGGCATGATTCCTGAGGACGAGCCGGCCGCTCTTTCTCAAGAGTCTGGCAATGCTCCGATCATTGCTCTCCCCACTTACGATCCTCCGCCGTCTCCTGGCCTCGCGAGCACGACGACGGCCCTCACAGAGTCTGGTGATGAGGCCATGGGAGGTGGACTCGTATCAATGGAGTAGGGAGACGCCTCCGTTTCGGCTGGCGGCTCATCGGGTAAATTTCGAGTTATTGTCCCCCCCTTTTTTTTATATCTTGCGATCCTTTCTGACAAGTTTATCTTTGTTTTTAACGCAGGTGCGGCCAGTGCCGATGCTCCATTGCTCGAGGGAGCGCCGTCAACTACTGCCTTGGCGGTGGTCACCTCTCAGCCTTCCCTTGTACCATCAAAGATGTTGGAAGGTATGGATCTGCAAACCATTAGTTTTATCTTTCAGCCGCATAATTTATGTACTAATGTCGTACTATTGTGTCTTTTCAGGAGTGCTTTTTGATCATCTTTATCAGGTGTTGCACCCACACTTCTCCTTCCCATCTGAATTCGCTTCTTCCTCCAGTGGCGCTAGTGAGTATAGTTTCCAACTGATGTCTTTCCTTCTTTAGTGATGGAATTATTTCTAACTTTCCCTTGTCCTGATTGCAGTGCTACAAATCGAAGGAAGGGATGAGAGATCGGTCGCGCCACCGGCCCTTCCGGCCTTGCCACCCGCTGCAGCTGGTATAGTAAACTATCTTGTCAATGACCCGCCCTTTTTTTGTATTTCTTGAACTGTCATCTAATCGTATTTTGTTTTTTCAGCTGTCATTCCGATCCTGGCGCCCTTTGAGTCTCACGTTATAATGCCGTCAGGCCCCCTTCCTGAGACGTCCGTCTTCAAAGGGTGCTGTAATGAGCTTAGGCATGCTGAGCGGATACGTCGAGGAGCTTGACGCAGACGCTCTCCCATCTGCTGCGAATTTCACTGCGGAGGTTAACCCGATGTTGGCGGCGCTTGTGACTTTTCATGACGGAGGCGTCGTCGAGCTTTGGGTCAATCACTGTAGGGAAATCGAGGTCCGCCTGCATCAGTCGGAGTTTATGCGCCCTGCTCTTGAAACCTTAGCCGTAAGCAATCAAAGAGCAGCATAGATCGAGCAAAGCGCTTCTTACTTCCGTCACCTGGAACAAGAAGTGGCTTTAAGGCTGAGGGAATGCCAAGAGACCTCAAACGAGACGGCTCGTCTGCGCGCTGAGGTTGAGGCGAACGCTTCCCAGGTGAAGGCTATCTTCGAGGGCCTTCTGGAGCATATCTCTAATGGGCTAAACTTGAAGCGGAAGCTTGATGCTGCCGAGCGTGATGCCCAAGGCCACGAAGCAGCTCAGCAGGCCGTTGGGGAGCAGCTTGCATCCTTCTTGCAGCAGCGGGCTCAAGTGGAAGCGGAACTGGCGGTAACGGCCGACCAGGAAAAGGCGTGGAAGGAAGTGCGTGAGCAGCTGATAGGGCTATTTAAGATGCTTCCTTCCCAGTAGTTGCCCTTGTATCAATACACTTGTAAAAATTTTCTTTTTCGAATAAGATGTATCCATTCTTTATTCTTTTGTACGATTCATCTTGTAAATGATTGAATTAATAAATAAAGATACACATTTTTTCTTTGCAATGTCTTGTATGCTCTTTTGCTTTCTCCCTTCTCTTATTATCAGCATGCTGTCTTGATAAACATGGTTGACAGATAATAGAGTAAGCATCTTAGTTTTTCCAAGAGATAGCGATGGCTTAGGCCGCAGGTTCAGATCTTCCGCCTAAGATTTTTCAACTCTATGAGCCGTGAGGGTCTCATGGAGACTTTTCTCCCTACGAATCGAGAGGATCTCGTAGGTGGATTTTCTCCTTAGGAATTGTGAGGATTCCTAAGTGTGTTTTCTCTTATAAGTCGTAAGGATCCTATAAGAGAATTTTCCTTCTTACGAGTCGAGAGGACCCATAAGCGGTTGTTTCCCTCCTTGTCGAGATTCGACTTTGGAGAGTGAGACCCGTGAATAGTATGCAAGAGACCGTTTTAGACCGACTTGCAGGGTCCCAGTGCTCAGGAAACAAGTTCTTTAATCCCTGCTGCCTAAGGCTTTATCTTGCAAGTTGAGACGAATCGGGAAGTTCTCGCGGAGACACTAGTTTCACTGCGGGCCGACGCGAATCAGGAGGCTCTCATCAAGGACGCTAGTTTCCCTGAGTTGAGGAGTTTGCCAAGGACACTGGTTTCCCTGGGGTTGAAACGAGTCGAGGTGTTTCTGCAAAGACGCTAGTTTCTCTGCGGGTCGACGCGAATCGAGGGTTCTCGTCAAGGACACTGGTTTCCCTGAGTCGAAGTATTTTGCCAAGGACGCTAGTTTCCTCGAAGTTGAAACGAATCGGAGTATTCCTGCAAAGACGCTAGTTTCTCTGTGGGCTGACGCGAATCAGGAGGCTTTCATCAAGGACGCTAGTTTCCCTGAATTGAGGTATTTTCCAGGGACACTGGTTTCCCTGGTGTTGAAACGAATCGATGTATTCCTGCAAAGACGCTAGTTTCTCTGCGGGTTGACGCGAATCAGGATGTTCTCGTCAAGAACACTGGTTTTCCTGAGTTGAAGGATTTTGCCGAAGACACTGGTTTCTTCGGGGTTGAAACGAATCGAAGTATTCCTGCAAAGACGCTAGTTTATCTGCGGGCCGACGCGAATCAGGAAGCTCTCATCAAGGATGCTAGTTTCCCTGAATTGAGGTATTTGCCAAGGACACTGGTTTCCCTGGGGTTGAAACGAATCGATGTATTCCTGCAAAGACGCTAGTTTCTCTGCGGGTCGACGCGAATCAGGATGTTCTCGTCAAGGACACTGGTTTCCCTGAGTTGAAGGATTTTGCCGAAGACACTGGTTTCTTCGGGGTTGAAACGAATCGGAGTATTCCTGCAAAGACGCTAGTTTCTCTGCGGGCCGACGCGAATCAGGAGGCTCTCATCAAGGACGCTAGTTTCCCTGAATTGAGGTATTTGCCAGGGACACGGGTTTCCCTGGGGTTGAAATGAATCGATGTATTCCTGCAAAGACGCTAGTTTCTCTGCGGGTCGACGCGAATCAGGATGTTCTCGTCAAGGACACTGGTTTCCCTGAGTTGAAGGATTTTGCCGAAGACACTGGTTTCTTCGGGGTTGAAACGAATCGGAGTATTCCTGCAAAGACGCTAGTTTCTCTGCGGGCCGACGTGAATCAGGAGGCTCTCATCAAGGACGCTAGTTTCCCTGAATTGATGTATTTTCCAGGGACACTGGTTTCTCTGGGGTTGAAACGAATCGATGTATTCCTGCAAAGACGCTAGTTTCTCTGCGGGTCGACACGAATCAGGATGTTCTCGTCAAAGACACTGATTTCCCTGAGTCGAAGGATTTGCGGTGGTCTTTCAGGTTTTATGTAAGTTACCGTCAAAACCGTGAAGCTAGGAATTTGATCTTCACTTCGTTTGCTGGCACTGCGTCTGTTGTATCAAGACGAATGTCGCGGTTGTCTCTAGGCTGTTGGTGAACCGTCGAGATTTGGCTTTGCTTTCTGGCGGAGCCTGTTGGGAAGGTATGGTTCCGTCTTTGTTTGTGCCCTTGGATTGTATACAGGGATCGATGTTATCTCACCTGTAGGGCAAAAGTTTCATCTTTTTTTTTATATTATTGCTTTATTTCCGCGATGCTCTATCATTTCAACTTTTATATCGTGAAGGTCGCGATTGCCCAATCATTTCGGCTATTTCCCACGGTGCCCAATTATTTCGGCTATTTATTTTATTTTTACTCGCTGCTTTTTATTGCGAGTTGCCCAATCATTTCGGCTGTTTTATATGCATACGTTTTTACTTGCTGCTTTTTATTGCAAGTTGCCCAATCATTTCGGCTGTTTTATATGCATGCGCGGCTTGCTGGCTTTTCGCCGTAAGCCTGGAATTAGACACCGGTTTCGGCATCAGCACTGCTACAACTGGGATATTGCCATGAGCGAATCATCATTTGCCTCTGTCGATGTCGAACAAAGGTGGCTTGGCGAACAGGGTTAAGGTCCTGTCGACTAAGGTTTTTGACTTCATGAGCCGTAAGGGTCTCACAAAGGTATTTCTCCCTACAAGTCGTGAGGATCTCGTAGGTGTATTTTCTCCTTAGGAATCATGAGGATTCCTAAGTGTATGTTCCTCTGTAAGTCGTAAGGATCCTACAAGAGGGTTTTTCCTTGTAAGTCGAGAGGACTTATAAGGGTTGTTCATCATGCATACATATCCCCAGTCATGGATGGGACTTGGTTAAGGAAATGTTTATTCGCGCCCGTGGATTGCATACAAGGGTCAGTATTGAACCACTTGTAGGGAAAAATCTAAGGTTGTGGAGGTTGCTTAAGCACAGGTTTAGGTCTCTGTAACTTAAGACTTTCAAATCTTATGAGCCGTGAGGGTCCCATAAGAGAGTTCTCCTTACGAGTCGTGAGGAACTCTCAAGTGTATTTTCTCCTTAGGAATCGTGGGGATCCCTAAGTGTGTTGCTCCCTTGTGAGTCGTAAGGATCTCACGCGGGTGGTTTCTCCTTACAAGGTCGAGAGGACCCTGTAAGCGTCCTTTAACGAGGTTGCGCCCTTTCGGGTTTTCACAAACACTCGCCGGTAGTCCTGCTGTTTTTACTTACGGAGCCCTTTCGGGTTTTCATCCGTGCCCATTTTGCTTATGGACATACCGTTTTTTTATTCTTTTTATTCTCTTTTTTTTTACGAGGTCGCGCCCTTTCGGGTTTTCACGAACACTCGCCGGTAGCCCTGTTGTTTTTACTCACGGAGCCCTTTCGGGTTTTCATCCGTGCCCATTTTGCTTATGGACATACCGTTTATTATATTTATTTTTTTATTTATATTTTTTTTATATATATTTTTTTATTCATCCCGTCAGCCTAAGGATGCTGCGGTAGTAGTTTAAAGACGTTTCGGCCCTTCGTTAGTTTAAGGACGTTTCGGTCCGTCATTAGTTTAAGGACGTTTCAGTCCGCCATTAGTTTAAGGACCGTTCCCCTCCGAACGGCGGCCAAGACGACATCTTGCCTGAAATTCGGGGCAGATGCTAATGGGTGCTATCCGTCCACCTCTCCGAAGATGCCAAGTTGATTTATGGCACCGTGCATCGGAGGTTTAAACGGATGTGGCCGATGTAGTAGACTTCGTCAGATTCCCCCTCGTTTGAGGGGTTTTTGATTGTGCGGACGCTCTTCCCGGCAGGCGCAAGCCCCTGCAGTTAATTACGCTACCGCATCGCGGCAACAACTTTCTCCTTCTCCGGATGATCACTTCGCGTCGTGGGTGTTTGTTTTGTGTTTGGTAGCCTGTGGATTGTATACGAAGAATGAGTTATATCGTCGCCCGTAGGGCGTGGACTAGTCTAAATCTGTATTATCTTAGATTTGGGTTTGGGGGGTTGTGTTTAAGGATACGTTAGCCTCGTTTGAGACGAAGATCGACTTAAATGGTGGTTAAGGATACATTAGTCTAGTTTTAGACTAAGATCAACTTAACGGGATCGTTTAGATCCGATAAGAGAGCGATCAGAGGAGCTCTGTTGTTTAGTTTAGTGACATTGCGGTCAATAGGTAGTTTAAGGACATTGCGGTCCAATGTTAGTTTTATGACTTTGCGGTCAAGGTTAAGGACGTCGTAGTCCGTGGATTTAAGGACTCCACAGTCCGGTGTTAGTTTTAAGACATCACGGTCAAGGTTAAGGACGTCATAGTCCGCTGTTAGTTTTAAGACATTCCGGTCAAGGTTAAGGACGTCGTAGTCCGTGGATTTAAGGACTCCATAGTCCGATGTTAGTTTTAAGACATTTCGGTCAAGGTTAAGGACGTCGTAGTCCATGAGTTTAAGGACCCCACAGTCCGTATCAATGTGTGTGGTTATCGGGACCCGCCACCTCTTTGAAGACGTTGAGGAATTACAATGCCGAATATCAAAGGAGTGAAGAGATGTACCCTTAAACCGCGGTAGATTAAGTGATCTGTAGTCCAATTTGGAAACTAGGATCAATTATCATATTATAAGCCCATCGGCCCAATTAAGTTTGAATTGAGGACTTATGGCCATCCTGGGCTAAGTCCAATTATGTTTGGGATATTAGCCCTCTGTTGATTCATTGAAGGAGAGGCTTTGCCTCTGGAAACTTTAGCCAATTAGGCTAAAACTAGTGTTAAACACTAGAGACCAACAGTGTTGAACACTGAGAATAGGATTGACAAGTTAGTGTTAAACACTAAAAGATAATCAGTTTTGAACACTGGGAAAAGAGTTTTCAGATTAGTGTTAAACACTAAGCAAATCATTGTTAAACACTGCAAATAGAGTTTTCCAAATTAGTGTTAAACACTAAGGAGAATCAGTGTTAAACACTGGATACAGAGTTTCAATTTAGTGTTAAACACCAAGGCAAGAGGGGTCATGTGGTAACACTTGAGGGCGCCCTGCTTCCCTTTATTTTATTCGGTCAAAAGTCTTGAACACTTTTAAAGTATCACGTGCCGGCACGTGATGAGAATTTTGGTGCTTGTCTGTTAAAGCTTCAGCCAAGGGGTCACGTTGTAGCACGTGATAGCGCCCCGTTTCCCTTTATTTTGTTCTACAGATATGTGTTTAACACTTTTAATTCTGAAAGCCATCACGTGTAGGCACGTGATGGGGGCTTGCGCTTTGATCCGTTAGAATGTTCAGTAGGGGTCACATGTCGACACGTGAGGGCACCCTAAAGCTCTTTTCTGTTTCTTTTTCTTTTGTGTGCTGTAGAGGTCACGTGAAGCACATGAGGCATTGCCTCAAAGTTCCCTTGTAGGAGTCACGTGGTAACACGTGAGGTGCCTACTTCAGAGCTTTATTTGGCGGGTCTCTGTATGCGTTAAAGTTATGTTCATAGGGTTAAACCCTAAACTTCTGAAGAATTATATTCTTGATGGGGTTAAACCCTAGTTTCTTTTCTTAAAGGAATTAAATTCCTGTGAGTTTGAGAAAATTATGTTCTCAGTTAGGGTTAAACCCTAGTTTTGTTCATTTTGAAGGAATTAAATTCCTATAACATAGGGTTAAACCCTAACTTTATCTCAAAGAAATTGAATTCCTATCATTTGTTGAGAATTAAATTCTCTAAACTCAGTTCCTCCTCTGTGTTTTATATCTGCATGGCAGGATCTCGACCCAATGAGAATTAAATTCTCAATTCATGGGGAGATGTGCACTTTGCACATCCTCAACCAGAGGAAGAACTAAGTTCTCTTCTTTTATATAAGAGTTAAACACTTTTGAGAATTAAATTCTCTTTTGAAGCCTTTCTTTTCTTACCTAGGGATTTTCTTTTGCAGAGAATCAAATTCTTCCTTCTGAATTTTCAATATTCCAAAGCACTATCTCTCTCTCTGTATATGTCTCAAAGTTTTTTCTCTTCTTTTTTCTCTTTTTTCTTTAACTCTCTCCTTTGGCTCCTATTTATACGAGAAGGAAGAGGATCAATTAGTTTTAGTGAATCTTTCATTGAATACATCGGGCACGTAAATCCTCATATATCGGGCATCCGTCTGTCCGGGTCAGCCCACTCTCTCATATATCGGGCATCCGTCAGTCCGGGTCAGCCCACTCTCTCATACATCCGGCATCCGACGGTCCGGGTCAGCCCACTCTCTCATACATCGGGCATTCGACGGTCCGGGTCAGCCCACTCTCTCATAAATCGGGCATCCGACGGTCCGGGTCAGCCCACTCTCTCATACATCGGGCATCCGTCAGTCCGGGTCAGCCCACTCTCTCATACATCGGGCCCCACCATGTACCCTCATACGGCACCACTCCTCGTATGGAGTATAAAATCAGGACCGATAAATCTCATGGTGGCAGTGCAAATATCATATCAAGGGAAACCGGGTTTTTCAAATAAGTACATACCTTCCTTTGAAATTATCCACGGTTCCCAAATCCAGAAATATCATGAAAACGAATATCTCGATGCGTATAATCAGAAAGCATGTTGTATGTGACATATAAAAGAAGTGCAAGTATAACGGTATATCATGGAGCATGGAATAATAGTATGTACATACAAGGGTCATATCCTGATGCAATAATACTACTGTGTAGTGACATGGCAATTACCGATGAAGATGTTTGTGAGCCGGCAAGTAAGTGTACGTGGTACATACGCATCATCGGTAATAGTGCTGGTGTCCTAGCAGCATGATGGTAATATATCAATAAACACAAGCAATGCAATGCAAATAGCATGAATATGCGGAATCAAATAATCAACGCAACAGTGAAGAATCTACCTCAATAAATATATCATGCAGCCTTGACATTTGAAACAAGACGAATCGGGTTTTTAATAAATAAGGGCCACGGTGTTTTAAGAAAAGATGCTTCGTTTGAAAATACCCGTAGAATCCTTTTTGCCTATCTTTAAAATATCCCCGATTAGTTTGTTTTGCAATAGGTATGACTCGGGTCTAGTCCAATGTCTACTAAGCCAAGTCCATCAGGAGGGGTATGGAAACCACCTAAATCTGAGTCGATATATATATAAATATAATAGTCAGTAATCCCGCCTCAATAGTACCACAAACGATATAACATCCTCGAGTCATGAGCGCGGATCTATCATCAATTTAGGCTCGTACGGTAAATCGTCGTACGGCGTCCCAATAGCTGGGTACAGGTCAATATCACATTCATCTCATCACATATCAGGTATCACTACCATCATATCACATAATCTAGGGTACAGATCTAAGTCTAGTACAATCGATACCATCTATATAGTGTTAGTTATATGTATGCCCTAGAGGCCATTACTGTACATTGGATGTATATTGTAGTGGATGCTGGGACATATATAGGTAGGACTTTCTTGCTCAACATGCTGGTTGCTCTTTATCTTAACATGTATACTTTCTGTCTCTCTGATTACATGTTGATAAAGCCCTTAGGATGTGTACTCGACTTCCAGGACTATGATGCAGATCATACTAGTGGGGTCTGGGTAGTCAATGAGTACATCCTTCAATGTTCCTAGTCGTGGGAATATCGAGACGGGGCATCGATATTCCAGAGTAGACTAGCATATATCTTCTCGACCCATGTGATGGGCGATGGATGATCCCATATCCATTGGTGTTTGACATCGGAGATGGTATGCGGGTGCTCAGTGGAGACTGGGTACATTGAACGGACTCGCCGAGAACTCCCAGATGGTATAATACCTCACGTCAGATGGCAGTTCTCTGGTGACACTGGTGCATCTTAGTCTGTAGACCCGAGATCGTCATAGAGTCTTGTGTGTCTCCCACTGTCCTTTGATTTCCACCCTACCACGGCTCTACTGAGTCGTGCAAACAGGTGGTTTTTGGGTACAGTCCCGATTCACATGGAGGCAATGAGCGATAGGAGGGGATTCGTCTCTCCCGGTATTGGGGGTTGATGTTGCGCTATGCTCGACTGGCCATAACAGGAAATCCCTGTCCAGGGTTGCAGTGATATACTGGTAAGAGTTATCAGTAGTTTCACGATAGTTATGGACCTCACGTCGGCATGACTTATCAAGCTATTGGGGTCTGACGTTTACCACCCCTAGGCGAGATATGCGACATATCAGACGAACAGACCGGACTGTACGGTAAGTGTTACTGATTGGATTCACAGGAGTGTGAGCGGGCTTGCTCGTCGATCTTCTGATCGCTCAATACCCGGGTGGCCGTTACGTTTAGCAGACCGCTTGCGGCTTGTGGGTGCTTGATATGATCATCATCTGCTGCCGGCGTATTGACGAGTCTTTAGAGTCCTACACAGAGGTTTCCTGGCTCAAGCTTAACGAAATAGGAGCGCATATGAGATATGTGCGGGACCGAGAATAATGCGTGTATGTGATACCGTATTCTATTCTCGCGATGAATGTATCGAATGGTTATATGCGATATAACCTAGTTATCGAATCGAGGATTGATTCGATAAGTCGATACATTGGATACTAGTCGGTTATATGCGACATGACCGGATCATTGAATCAAGTGTTGATTTAATGATTTAATATATAATTATATATTTGATATATTACTTTGCATTAACTAGTATTGGTTCACTTTAAATGGATTTTCTCACTTGATGTACACAAGTTGAATATGTGATATCCTTTTGTGCACAAGATTGTATCATGTTTGATGATACATGCTAACTTGGTTAAGTGTATGATTAAACCATGGTTATATAATGGTTAGGGTTTTGATTTTATTAACTATTTATTTATTTATTCTTCATTTGGAATGAAAATGAAATGGTGGCTTGCTCTGTCTTTTCTTTGAAACTTCATGAAGGTTTGAAAGCTTGACCATTTTGTTTCTTTCCTTTAACCCTAACCATTCAACTAACCCTAGTTCATTCTCTACACTTAACCAAGGTTGGATTATGATAAGAATGAGTTGGATTTTCCTTTTTAAAAAAAGAATCCTTTTTATACTTATCATATTCTTTCTTCTTCTTCTTCATCTTCAACAAGAAGAAAACCTTGCCTTCATCAATGGCAACTTGAGCAAATGAGTGAGAAATCCAATTCTAAAGTGAACCCACCTCCTATTTCTTCATCCTCTACCTCTTGCCAAGTAGTATAGGATGTTTTCTTCACAAGTTTCATGGCTTGGTGAAGTTGGAGCTTGATCTTGTGTTGCCTCGACGTAGATCATCTTCGGCATCGAAGCCGACGACCTAGCCCGCCCATTTCTCCGATGAAGCCGATGCTAGAGTCCGGGATTCGATTTGGACAGCGGAGGGACGTCATCACGGAGCCTAGGAGGTGGAGGACCGGATCTACAAAGGTTGTAGCCTCTTTCCTTTTAAGTTAAAGTTGTTTACTTGCATCGCATCACCTATACATCTAGTTAACGATCTGTATTAGGGTTTCTCGGCACTTGTAAAATTTTAATTGGCCATGTTTAATCACTTGTGAGACTTCATTAGTGTGCCTAGGAACCCTACACATAGGTATGAATGCGGGGTAACACACATGCCCAAAAGCCCGCTAAACCATCATGTCGTATCTCAAATACGAACTCTGTCATATCGCCGAATCTCACGGCCTCAATCAAATCACATCGACTCATCTCAATCCCACGTATTATACTCAAATCCCGTATATGAACACATAGTCCCATACCCATGTGTAGATATACGCACCTCCAAATGCGCACAGATAAAAGAAAGAATGTATGCAAGTATATGTGTACGTGTATGTGTGGGTGCAACCACTACTCTAGGGTTTCGCACTATACTAAACCAATACATCCTTATCATCCATAATCCATTATTACCATCAATAACTTAAATAACACATAATAAATATACGTGTGTATACGTATTCGTATACATCACCACGGACTGCGGGGGTGCTATACGCCATCCACCCGACTTCCCCCCGTAGATATAAATCTACTCACCTTGCGTCTTTATCGGTCGACATCACCGCGCTTTTGCTTGTCGTCCCGAAGTATTCATGGGGTACATACACATTAACGTATCGCAAATGCGTATCAAAACCAATTCAAAACTAAAACGGCATACGAAACCCCAAAACGATACGCTATGTTCTATAGGTTAGAACCTATGGACAACGCCTTCCAAAACCATCAACAACCCTCGATATCGTCGTATGAACGCCAAGTAGTCGAGGTAAAACACCATACCCAAATTCAGAATTATAACTATGGAATACGGAAACACGAATCCAAAACAGCAACTAAGGAAATAGGCTCCAGATTTCACCCTAGGTCAAATTAGACAAATCTATACATGCCAGGGGCCTAATCTACACATGTAGGAGCTGCAGAACCAAAACGACCTAATTTGGTGCAGGTCTGGCCGTAATTTACGGCCAGAGGGAATTAATTTGCGGCCGGGAAAGGGAATTAGGGGCTAGGGTCTTGTGTGGTGGTTCTAGGGTGCCTGCACATCTCACTGTCCAATCAATTTTATTTTCAGGTGTCTCGGGTGAAAGCAGATTCAATAAAACCCTCATAGAATCACAGTTTTTCCCCGACATCGTCTCATAAATCCGTATTCTGTGTTCTAGTTTCTAGTTTGATCCAAAATAACATCACACCAGGGGTTCTAAAGTCACCACAATCCTCAATTTCATCTTTAATTTCAGATCTCACCTAAACCCTAACTTGAATTTCCCAAAGTTCCTCAAAACACACAATATCGACAAGAAACTAGTATGGATGCATAAGAAATCGAAATACTATACTAATGGTGCAGAATTTACCTCCTTTGGCAACTCAAGAATTTTCTTGAGTTGCTCAAAGTCCTCAAAATCATCTCTTTCTTGGTCCATAGCATTCTCCATGAGCTTGTGCACACTTTTTGTGAAATGGGTCTTGGGTTTTGAGTGGATTTTCAAGGAGTTTGAGAGGGTTGAAAAGGAGGAGGGGACTAGGGCAGCAGCATCAGCAGCAAGGAGATGGTGGGGAGAGGAAAATGTGATGAATATTGAAGGGGAAAAAGGCTAAGTCAAAGAAATCCTCACCTACTCCTCCCTCTCACCATACCTAATTTTTATATCCTTTTCCTTTTTTTTTCAATTTTCTTCTCACAACAATAGTAACCCAAAGAACCATGGTAGAAAAATGTAACACAAGTGTAGAAAAAGATATGTGCATGTTTTGCACAAAAATGCCAAAAATCCGATTAGCGATTTTTAATCGCGATTAGTGCTAAACTAGCATATAACTAATCATAAAAACTTTAAAATGGCATAATTCCATAAAATACCCTATTTTAGAATTTTCCATAATTTTTCCCTATTTATTTGTATTTAATTATACCGGAATATTAAAATATTCATTAAAATAATATTAAATTATAAACTTCCCAAAAATAATATTTTATTATTTTGAAACGTTACACACCATTTTGCACATTCTCATGAACGTGGTAAGGTGGAAATCAAAGCACAGTGGGAATCACACAAGGCTCTATGATGATCTCGGGTGTACAGACTAACCTGTACCAGTGTCACCAGAGAACTGCTATCTAACGATAGGTATAATACCATCCAGGAGTTCTCGGCGAGTACGTTCAGTGTACCCCGTCTCCACTGAGCACCGGTATACCATCTTTGATGTCAAACACCAATGGATGTGCGATCATCCATCGCTCATCATATGGGTCAAGATGCGAATACGCTAGTCTACTCTGGAGTATCGATGCCCTGTCTCGATACACCCTCGACAAGGAAAAATTATAGGATGTACTCGTGGACTACCCTGGCCCCACTAGTATGATCTGCATCATAGTTCTAGTAGTCAAGTACATATCCTAAGGGCTTTATCAACATGTGAGAGCAAGACAGTAAACCAATACAAGTCAGCATGTTTAGACAAAGTAAAACCAGATAGCATACTATCATATCGAGCAAGAAAGTCATCTCTATATATATCCAAGCATCCACTATAATATACATCATATGTACAACAATGGCTTCTAGGAAATATATATAACTAACAATCTCCCACTTGCACTAAGGCCAGCTATTGTAGTATCCCATACCCAACATCCCGAAGAGTCTCTCAAATTGTATTTGAGGTATGGCCTTCGTGAGTGGATCCACATTGTTGTCCTTCGTGTCAACTCTCCCGACCTCGATCTCTTAGTGATCAACTATCTCCCGGATCAGGTGATACCGCCTCAGAATATGCCTGGATCTCTGATGGGACCTGGGTTCCTTGGCCAAACCCACAGCTCCATTGTTATCACAATACAAAGGTATTGGATACTCAATGGACGGAACCACACCAAGTTCAGTTATGAACTTCTTCATCCAGATAGCCTCTTTGGCAGTATCGTTGGCAACGATGTATTCAGCCTCCATCGTCGAGTCTGCCACGGTTTCCTGTTTGGAACTCTTCCAACAAACTGCCCCTCCATTGAGGGTGAAAACAAATCCTGAGTGCGACTTAAAGTCGTCCTTATCACTTTGGAAGCTCAAATCGGTAAAGGACTCCACCTGGAGTTCTCCATTACAATACACCAAGAACATTTCTTTAGTCCTTCTTGAGTACTTTAGAATGTTCTTTACAGCTGTCCAGTGACTCTCTCCTGGATCTGCTTGATACCTACTCACTACATTTAGTGAGTATGCTACATTGGGTCTGGTACATAGTATCGCATACATGATAGAGCCTACCGCCGAAGCATAGGGTATCCCTTGCATGCGAGCTCTCTCCAAATCTGTCTTAGGAGACATCTCTTTGGAGAGAGTGAGTCCAGAGATCGTGGGTAGATCCCACGCTTGGATTCTTCCATACTAAACCTCTTTAGTATGGTGTCAATATACCTTGATTGGGACAATCCCAGTATACTTTTAGGTCTATCTCTATAGATCTTAATCCCCAAACTGCAGGAGGCATCACCTAGATCATTCATTGAGAATCTATGTGATAAGAAGAGCTTGACCGAGTGCAGCATAGGAACATCATTTCCTATCAAGAGTATGTCATCCACGTACAATACGAGGAAGACAACCTTACTCTCTGCAACCTTTTTGTATATACAAGGTTCATCTACGTTCTTAATGAAGTCAAACTCTTTGACTACAACATCAAAATAGATGTTCAAACTCTGCGATGCATGCTTTAACCCGTAGATGGATTTAAGCAGCTTGCACACCTTTCCGCTGCTCCCACTGTCTACGAAACCCTCTGGCTGAGTCATGTACACGCACTCCTTTAAATCACCATTTAGAAAGGCGGTCTTAACATCCATTTGCCAGATTTCGTAGTCATGGTATGCAGCAATGGCAAGTAAGATCGGGATGGACTTAAGCATAGCCGCTGGAGAAAAGGTTTCGTCATAATCCACACCTGGTCGTTGACGAAAACCATTTGCAACAATTCTAGCTTTGAAAGTCTCAACTTTTCCATCTACACCAAGTTTCTTCTTAAAGATCCATTTGCTCTCAATGGGTTTTACCCCTTCAGGAGCAATTTCCAAAGTCCATACTTTGTTGGTGTATATGGATTCCATCTCAGATCGCATTGCATCCAGCCATTTCACAGAGTCACCACTCGTGATGGCCTGCTCGAAGCTAGTCGGGTCATCATCTTCCATGATGCAATCCTTGCTCCCACCATCGATGAGAAAACCGTAGTATCTCTCAGGTGGATGAGGAACCTTACTAGATCGACGGAGCGGCTGAGGTTCGTTAGGAACTGCTGAATCCTCTGATTCCACCAAATCTTCTGTTGCATTTTGTGTAGCTGGAACTTCTTCTAGTTCTACCACATTGCCATTAATTTCTTTCATAAGAAAACCCTTTTCTAAAAAGGTGGCATGTCGAGAAACAAATACCTTTTGTTCCTCGGAGTGGTAGAAGATATACCATCGCGAATGTTTGGGATATCCAATAAATTTGCACAGAACCGACCTTGCCTCGAGCTTGTCCGGATTTTGTGTTTTCACATACGCCGGACAACCCCATATCTGAATAAAATTAAGACAAGGCCTTTTCCCATTCCATATCTCATATGGAGTGGTAGGCACTGATTTGGTGGGAACTCTATTCAATAGATATGCTGCTATTTCAAGCGCATAACCCTAAAAGAAAATAGGAAACTCAGCGGTGCTCATCATATAGCGCACCATATCTAATAGGGTGCGATTCCTCCGTTCCGATACACCATTGTGTTATGGTGTATACGGAGGAGTAAGCTGAGAGAGAATCTCATTCTCTTTTAGATAGTCCAGGAACTCATTGCTCAAGTATTCTCCTCCTCGATCAGATCGAAGGATCTTAATACTTTTACCCGTTTGGTTCTCGACTTCGTTCTTATATTCTTTGAATTTCTCAAAAGCTTCAGACTGGTGTTTCAACAGGAACACATGTCCGTATCTTGAGAGATCGTCAGTGAATGTAATGAAGTACGAGGAACCATTCATGGCATGTGTAGACATGGGACCACATACATCACTATGTATCAGTCCCAAGAGTTCCGTAACTCTTTCTCCGTGTCCACTAAACGGAGTTTTGGTCATCTTTCCTTTGAGACGTGACTGGCAAGTGTCATAGGATGATAATTCGAATGGATTCAAATATCAATCCCTATGTAACTAAGCTAGTCGTGTAGCATTGATATGGCCTAGTCTACAATGCCACAAGAAGGATTCGTTCATTTCTGAACTTTTCTTCTTGTGTGTGTTTTGTACATTAAGGACTGTAGTTTGATTCAGAACGTATATGCCATTATTTAACGAGCTCGATCCAATCAACTTTTGATTCAGGAAGATGTTCATAACATTATCCTGTACTACAAAATTATATCCCTCTTTACTTAATAAAGAAACTGATATAAGATTGCATATCAGGGTCGGAATGTAATAGCATTCGTTTAGAATCAATGTGTTACCATTTGATAACACAAGGTGATATTCTCCAACTGTTTTGGCTGCAACATTTGCACCATTCTCTACTCTTATGGAATGATCACCCTCTTCCAGTTCTCTACCTTTCCATAGCCCATGTAACTTATTATATTTATGGGATCCCGATCCGGTATCTAATACTCAGGACGTAGAGTGAACTGAGAAACAGTTCTTGATAACAAACACACCCAAAGAAGATGTATCAGTATGCTTGTTCTTCATTTTGGCGGCTTGGGAATCCAGATATTCCCCTATTTTCTGTTCAGTCTTATAACAATTATAAGAAAGAACGGAACCAACGTTCCCCTGCTCAGTATAATAAGCGGGTTCGGTCAATACATCCATATTATTATCTTGATTAAGGCCTGACATGGTCGCTACCTGCAGTGAGAGAGAAGAAAACACTTTAGCGTACGCTCTTGCAAGATTAGATTGGTTTTTATCTAATCAGGATGGCTCTCACTGCTTTTATAAAATCTTCCTTAAAACCCTAAAAGGTAAGACTAGCCGGGATTAATTACACCTTACAAATTCGCCAATCTTTCAGCCAGGTCAGTGTTGGTACTTTGAGGGAGGTTCCACGTGCTTTCGCACGGACCTAATTAAAATAAACCTCATTTTCCCAGAGGCATAACCGCGTTACCAATTTTCTAGACACCTACTTGATCAGCTAATTGTCATGTATAAAACTCTCTCAGGAGTAACTCTTACTCGCAGTGGGTATCAGGATCCAACTATCTCATAGAAGGTATGCAATCTCATTGCAAATTTCAACACTTGAAATTCCCGATAATACTTTTACCCCTAGCGTCCTATGACCTTGACGGAGGCTAAACTACCCATAGGGCGCTAGTCAAGTTCAACCCGTTCATTTCTTGATTGAATTAGACCCACCCGCACGACCCTTGACGGAGGCCAAACTACGCCGTATGAATACCCTAAACCAATCGCATCTCATGCTACAGATAAGTACTAATCAGCTACCATACACTACGCCTTGACGGAGGCCAAACTACCGTAGCACGAATACTAAATAATACTTATCTGAAATGACGGAGGGCTACGATAGGTTTTTCAGAAAACCTTTCGCGTAATGAACTTGATATCATTGTAGAAACAAGTGATTTTGAAAAGGAGTGTTTTTGAGGCTTTTGCCAGTTTTGCTAAAGAGGTCACTCCCGGTGAAGGGATCTCGGCTCTTTCCTTATCAAATAAGGTACAGGATATTTCTCAAATACCGTTATGCAAAGCAAGAACTATAAAAGCAATCAAAAACGAAATCGAGTGAGTTGTAGCGTCTGCTAGTATCGCTAAAGAGGTCACTCCCGGTGAAGGGTTCTCAGCTCTTTTCTTATTGAATAAGGTGCTGGATATTCAACAAGGAATACCGTTATGCAAAGCAAAACTAGAGCTATCCTTTTTATAAATTTGATTCTACAATATCTTTTGTTAGTGTATATGCCTTAGAGGCCATTACTGTATCATACTAGTTTGTATATTACTTGATGGAAGCTTGGGATATTCACAGTTGTATATACAATCTTGCTCGAAATGGTAGTATGCTACTTGGTTTTTCTCTGCTTTTATATGTACATGTGTTTCTTTTAGCATATTGCTGATATACATATTAGTAGAGCCCTTAGGATATTTGCTTGATTACCAGCGCTGTGATGGCGCTCACACTCGTGGGAGCTGGGTGATCTATAAGCACATCCTTATACAGGTCCCTAGTCGTTGGACTATCGAGACAGGGCATCGATACTCCGGAGTAGACTAGCGTATGCGCTTCTCATCCCAGTATGGGAGACGGTCTGTCCCACAGCCGTCAGTACGCCGTACTTGAGATAGTATGTGGGTGCTCGTTGGGTTACGAGTACACTGGACAGGAATCGTCGGGAACTGTTGGTTGGTATTATACCTATCGTCAATTATCAGTTCCCAGGTGACATGAGTACAGCTTAGTCCGCTGACTTGACACTGTCACTTCTTCTCGAGTGTGTTCCCACTGCACTTTGATTACTACCCTACCACGGCTCAAAGGAGTCGTGCAAACAGGTAGTTTTTGGGTGCAGTCCCGAAGCACTTGGAGGCAGTGACGGTTAGACAGGATTCGTCTCTCCCGGTATTGGGGGTTGACATCGCGCTGTGTCCAGGAGAGCCATTACACGAGTAGTCCCTAGCCAGGGCAAGCGAGATATACTGGTAGGTTTCCAGTGTTATCTCAGGGTGTTCTGGGCTTCACTCCGACACAACTTGTACCGCTATTAGGGGACTGACGTTCATCGCCCCCCTAGGCCCGCCATGCGATGTATCAGACGAACAGACCGGACTGTACGGAGATTGTCACATACAGGCTCAGAAGGAGTTCAGATAGGGTTCACCTCGTCAGTCTTCTTATCGACATCTACCTGGGGACCGTTACGTACAGCTAGTGCCGCTTGCGGTCTGTGGTTAAACCCACTGCCAGCGTAGTGTCGAGTCTTTAGAGTCCCACACAGAGAGCTATTCGCCTTTAGGAAAAATGAGTAGAGGTCGCATGGTTTTGCGACAGGGTTCGTTCACATCCGCGCACTTGTGCACGTTTGCTGTCCGGACAGCTTATACTAGCGGGCTTTGGTTTAAGCCGGATCCTAGTGTATGATTTGGGATTGGTTTTTCTCGTTGTATTCGTGTTCCTCGGATCACGAATGCGGGTGCGTATGCACAGTTGCTTGAGACAGAGGGAGAGGACTTTGATTAGGGTTAATGACTATTGTCATTTTATTAACCCTAATGCTTATGTGTGTATTATGGTTAATTGATATTAGTTTTATAATTGTGCATGGTTATGGTTGTTGACCATTTGACCTCCTTGACTTGTTGACCTTGGTTGACACTTTGACCATCATCATTTCATTTGGAAGTTGCTTTTTGATCCTTGCAATTTGCATTAAAAATGAAATGATAATGGTCATGTCTTGATTAAGCCATGACAATTATCTCACTAATTTTCTAATTACAATAATTCACATATATGAGAGAATGCTTCATATTATTCTCTCATTCTATTTTTCACATTCTCTCTCTTGTTCTTCCTCTCCCTCAAGCTCTCCCCTCTCATGTGTTGAGAAACACTTGAGCTTGAGAAAAACCCTCTCTTGATAATCTCCACTCTCATCTAGGGTTCAAGGATTAGCACTTCTTGCACCCTAGTTACTTCTAGCTTGGAGTTGAAGCCAAAGGTTGAGGCTTTCGGGTGGATCTTTCTTCGGCGTGAGAAGACGACTAAGGTGACCTCCTTCCACCACTCCAAGGAGCAAGGAGAGAAGGACATAGAGCCCAAGGTATAACCTTTCTAGCACTTAGCTAGTTTCTAGTTAGCTTTAGCTTGTTTTTGTTTAGCAAAGATCCTTCAAAGTGTAGTCCATGTTGCCTAAGCTCATAAAAATTCGATTTTTATTCCGTTTTCCGCCTCCCCGCAAGCACCGGGGTGGGCAACGTGGACTTACAGTGGTATCAGAGACTAACTAAACATAAACTAGCTAGGTAGTAAAGTGTATCGAAGTTCGAATCGGAAAAATCGAAAAACCGAGTTTTCAAAACCCTAAGTTTCTGTTAAAATTTTTTCTGGTCAAAAAAAAATAATTTATACTCCAAAAATCATCTCAGGGTTTTGTGAAAAAAGCTACCAAAAACGATCCAGTAACTCGACCAAAGAGCCGCGGTTCCGCGGCAATAGCAAACTATTGCCGCGCAACCGCCGCCGTCTTGGCTCTTCACTGGGTCGAGTTTGGTGCAGTGTATTTCTGGCTTGGTTTTAGGATTTTTAAGATGGTTTATATGTTCCCAGGTTTTCCAGAATAGAAATTTGATTTTGGGGGCCTATAAATCCGTATTTTTTTTCCGAACTTCAATACACTTTGACTAAAAGATTATATCTGTGATGTTTATATGTATTGAACGTCAGCTAATCGCTATATGTCGATTAGTCGGGGTTATACATATCTGTGATCTGTGATTGATGCTGATATGTGTATATGAATGGGTTGGATTGTCGCGGGTGAATAGCCGGGGTGTATGTGAGATGAGTGTTGCTTTTTCTTTCATTCATTGTAATATGTAAATTGATGTAATATTATTATTTGTTTGGCCGCACAACCGGGTCGGGGTTGTAGCCGTCATTGTATAATTCTTTTTACTGTTTTTGCTCCTAGGATAGACCCATGGAGGGGGTGCACAAACTACCGGGTATCTCGAAGTGCCGAGTGTCCTACTCACGGTGTTGAGGGAGGTTGCTTCACTTCGGGTACTTGGCGGGTAGTTTGCCGCACCCGTAGGGGTCTTGGGTGGGGTATTGGCTATTCACCGCGACCGTGTAATCCGCTTTTCGTTGCAGGCTCGAACGGATTGCGGATTCCTAGTATATCCAATGTATTCATCTGTGATCTGTAATGTCTATCATTGCTATATATTTATATATGATAACTATTTAGGCGTTGCTTATGTTTTACAGCCGCGCTAGCCCAGCCCCCGCTCTGTCGTTAGTTAAGTAACCTAACGGGTGATGACGGGGCCCCGTGGCGAATGCGAATGGCATAAGCGTACGTCATATTTTGGTTGTTTTCTGCAATGGTAGGATTAAATGATGGGACGCATTAAAAGAACTAATGCAAGAAAATAAACCAAGTAAAAGTCGATTGGAACACTTTGAAAACCACTCGATTCTTTTCAAAACTAAACTTTTAAACGTGGAGCTTGAACCAGTCCTTTTAAAAGCTATCTCGTTCCATCGATTATATCAAGTTCACTACGTTCACGGTTTCGCTATATCAAGTTCACTACGTTCACGGTTTCGCCAAAACCATCCGTAGCCCTTCATCATTTCAGTTAAATATTCGGTAGTATTCAAGCTATGTATTTTGACCTCACGCCAAGGCATAGTGATTGGTAGCTACCGGATATTTATCTGTTGCATAGATAGAATGCGTTGGTTTGAGACAGTCGTACTGCCATTTTGGCCTACGTCAAGGGTAGGTACGGGTGGGTTCAAATTAACCGGGATAATGATGGGAAGAACTTGACATGTGACTTATGACATTTTGACCTCACGCCAAGGTAATAAGAGCATGGGGCAAAAAATCCACATCGGGAGTTTCATAAGTACTGAAACTTGCTAGCGCTGCATACCATTTGGAGTGTGATAATTCTGGTAGGATTCCTTCGGTTTTATCACGCGATGATATTTGGATCCCGATCCTACTGTGAGTATATGCTACTCCTCGGGAAAACTCTCACTTAACGATCAATGCTATAAACCTAGTAGGTGTCTAGAAAGGTGTTAGCGGGGCTACGCCCACAGGGAAAAGAGGTTACTTAATTAAGGAACTTCGCGAAAGCGTTGGAAAACCTCCCTCGAAGTACCGACACTGGCCTGGCTGAACGGTTAAGCAAGTATTGTACGGTGAGAGTGATCCTGACTAATCCTTTCTTTACGGTTTGAGAAGGGATTCGAGAGATAGTGGGAGCCATCCAGTTTAGACAAACTAAAAACCACACTAAACTTGCAAGAGCATCATGCTAAAGTGTTTCTTTTCTCTCTCCTAATTGCAGCGACCATTCCACATGACCGAACTTAAGTTATTACTAGATAAAAACATATTGACAGGGCCAAACTACAAAGATTGGCTCAGGAATGTCAAGATGGCAATCACTTACGACAAGTTGGGGTATGTCCTTACCACCAAAGCTCCCCCTGTCCCAGGTCCCACCTCCAGCGTCGCGGATAAGGAAATCCGTAAGACATGGGAGATAGATTGCGCGAAGGCCAAATGCCTCGTACTAGCCTCGATAGACAACGAACATCAGAGGAGGCACGAGAATATGGACCTAGAGTCCATATTTCTCCATACAAAAGAACTGTATGGAGAGCAGTCTCGTATCGCAAGATACGAAGTGTCGAAGAAGTTGTTTTCGGCAAGGTTGGCCGTCGGATCATCGGTAGCGGAACACGTGCTTAAGATGATTGGCTACATTGAGGAGCTCGCGGACCTTGGGACCACGTTGGAGAATGAACTCTATACTGTTTTAATTCTCCAGTCCCTTCCTTCCACTTACGCCCAGTTTATTCTTAACTTCAACATGCAAGGAAAGGAGGTTGAACTTTCCGAACTTCTGAACATGTTGAGGAGTGCTGAGGGCACCCTATAGAAAGGTTGGGAGACATCCACTTTGTTTGTAGGAGGATCTTCCTCTTCTAGATCCAGGGCGAAAGCCAAGGGTAAGAAGAAGAAAGCCCCCGCCAAACCAAGAGGTGGTGTCAGTAAAGTGGATACGAAGGGAAAAGGAAAAGCAACAAAGATAGCGGGAAAGCTGGTGGGGAAGGAAGAATGCTTCTATTGTCACAAAAGTGGTCACTGGAAACAGGACTGCAAGGCTTGGAAAGCCAGAACACAGGATTTGAAGCGAGTTGCTGTTAGGTCCACGTTACCTCTCCCGGTACTTTCGGGGTTGCGGAAACGGTAAAACAAAAAATTTTCTAAACTTGGCAACATGGACCGTAAAAGCCGGATCTTTGCTAAACAATACACTAGCATCCTAACTAGAGATTTATCTTCTCGGTTAGGGGTTATACCTCAACTTGAAATCCTTCTCTTCTTCTTGTTCTTCTCCTTGCTTGCTCCAAGGGTTGATCCGGACTTTGGTCACTCAACTTGAACTCCTTCTCTTCTTGTTGTTCTTCTCCTTCCTTGCTCCGAGGGTTGATCCGGACTTTGGTCACCTCCGCGGCCTCCTTGAATCGAAGACGATCCACCCGAGAGATGTGCACCAAGCTCCACCTCGAGCCGAGATAACTAGGGCAAAGAGATTGCTAATCTAGAAGCCCTAGGTTGTGTAGAAATGATCAATGGATGGTTTTGTCTTTGTGGGATCTTTATCTCTCAACACATGAGATCAAAAGATGAATCAAGAGGAGGAAGAAGAAGGAGGAGCAACAACCATGGTTCATTTCTTTTCTTCTCACTTAAAAAACCAAGAGAGAGAATGAGAAAGAAATTATGATACAAAGAAAAGTAACCATGGTTGCAATAATGTAATAACAACATCATTACTAATCCCATCAAGATAAAGTTTGATGGCTACATTGAAATGACCATTATCATAATCCAAAAGAAAAAGAAAATGAAAAGAAGAGTGTAGATCCCTCTTGAAAGTCAATGGTCAACACGGTCAACAAAGTCAAGAGAGGTCAACGGGGTCAAATGGTCAATGCAATTAGCCATCATAAAATTATCACTAAAAGGATTAGTAAATGATATCCGTGGCTCATAATGGTTTTGACCAAACGAACTGTCAAAACCCTAATGAGTCCGCCTCAAACTGGTTTTGACCGAATCAACTGTCAAAACCCTAATGAGCCTGCCACATAACGGTTTTGGCCGAACCAACTGCCAAACCCCTAATGAGGCACCTCCTCCTTCACCGCTCCGGAAAACTGTGCATACACACCTGCATCCGCATTCCGTAGAATGCGGATGCGCAGAAGACAAAACAAATCCATCCGTGCAATACTAGGATCCGACTTAAACCAAAGCCCACTAGTACTGCCTGCCCGAACACCATACGCACACAAGTGTACGTAAGTGATCGTAGCCCTGCCGTAAAACCATACGGCTTCTACACGTTTCTCTCAGTGCAGGGAAACTCTCTGTGTGGGACTCTAAAGACTCGACACTACGCTGGCAGTGGGTTTAACCACTGACCGCAAGCGGCACTAGCTGTACATAACGGTCCCCAGGTAGATGTCGATAAGAAGGCCGATGAGGTAAACCCATCCGAACTCCTACTGAGCCTGTATGTGACAATCTCCGTACAGTCCGGTCTGTTCGTCTGATACATCGCATGGCGGGCCTAGGGGGGCGGTAAACGTCAGTCCCCTAATAGCGATACAAGTCGTGTCGGAGTGAAGCCCAATACACCCTGAGATAACACTGGAAACCTACCAGTATATCTCGCTTGCCCTGGCCAGGGACTACTCGTGTAATGGCTCTCCTAGACACAGCGCGATGTCAACCCCCAATACCGGGAGAGACGAATCCTGTCTAACCGTCACTGCCTCCAAGTGCTTCGGGACTGCTCCCAACTACTACCTGTTTGCACGACTCAGTAGAGCCGTGGTAAGGTAGTAATCAAAGAACAGTGGGAGTCAAGTCAGCGGACTAAGCTGTACTCATGTCACCTGGGAACTGATAACTGACGATAGGTATAATACCAACCATCAGTTCCCGACGAGTCCTGTCCAGTGTACTCGTAACCTAACGAGCACCCGCATACTATCTCAAGTACGACATACTGACGGCTGTGGGACAGACCGTCTCCCGTGCTGGGATGAGAAGCGCATACGCTAGTCTACTCCGAAGTATCGATGCCCTATCTCGATACTCCCACGACTAGGGACGTGTATAAGGATGTGCTTGTAGATTACCCAGCCCCCACGAGTGTGATCGCCATCACAACGCCGGTAATCAAGCAAAGATCTTAAAGGCTCTACTAATGCGTATAGGTGATATAATAAATAAACACACATGTACACATTAAAGCAGAGACAAACCAAGTAGCATACTACTATATTGAGCAAGATTGTCTGTACAACTGTGAATATCCCAAGCTTCCATCAAGTAATATACATACTAGTATGATACAGTAATGGCCTCTAGGGCATATACACTAACAATCTCCCACTTGCACTAAGGCCATGTACTGGCGTATCGAAGACCTATCATCTCGATCAGCCGCTCGAACTGAGTCTGGGGTAAGGCCTTCGTGAATGGGTCCGCTGTGTTGTCCTTTGTGTCCACTCTCCGCACCTCGATCTCCTGGCGATCAATAATCTCCCTGATCAGGTGATACCGCCTTAAGATGTGCCTGGATTTCTGATGGGACCTTGGTTCCTTCGCTAAAGCTATAGCCCCATTGTTATCGCAATACAAAGGTATTGGGTCAACAATGGACGGAACCACCTGAAGTTCACTAATGAACTTCTTTATCCAGACTACCTCTTTTGCGGCATCGCTTGCAGCAATGTATTCAGCCTCCATCGTGGAGTCTGCGACGGTATCCTGCTTGGAACTCCTCCAACATACCACCCCTCCGTTGAGGATAAACACAAAACCCGAGACGGACTTGCTGTCATCTTTGTTACTCTGGAAGCTTGAATCGGTAAAGGACTCGACCCTGAGGTCTCCATTACCGTAAACCAGGAACATCTCCTTAGTCCTTCTCAGGTACTTAAGAATGTTCTTCACTGCTGTCCAGTGGTCCTCCCCTGGGTCTGACTGATACCGGCTTACCGCGCTCAGCGCGTAAGCTACATCTGGTCTTGTACATAGCATCGCATACATTATAGATCCTACCGCCGAAGCGTAGGGTATAGTGCTCATGCGAACCCTCTCCTCGTCAGTCTTATGAGACATCTTCTTGGAGAGGGTAATTTCGTGCAATGCGGGTATGTTACCGCGCTTGGAATCCTCCATACTAAATCTCTTTAGTACGGTCTCTATGTACCTGGACTGCGAAAGTCCCAGTAGTCTCTTGGATCTATCTCTATAGATCTTGATCCCCAGAATGTACGAGGCATCACCCAGGTCCTTCATGGAGAACCTTCGTGACAAAAATAGCTTGACTGATTGTAGCATAGGAATATCATTTACTATCAAAAGAATGTCGTCCACGTACAAGACTAGGAATACGACAGTTCGTCCTACAATCTTCTTATAGACACAGGGTTCATCTTCGTTCTTGATGAAGTCAAATTCCTTGATTACCTCATCAAAACAGATGTTCCAGCTCCGCGATGCCTGCTTTAATCCATAAATGGATTTAAGCAACTTGCACACCTTTCCGCTGCTCCCACTGTCTACGAAACCTTCTTGTTGATCCATGTAAACGCACTCTTCCAAACAACCGTTTAGGAAAGCCGTTTTAACATCCATCTGCCAGATTTCATAGTCATGGAAGGCAGCAATGGCAAGTAGGATCCGAATGGATTTGAGCATAGCCACCGAAGAAAAAGTTTCATCATAGTCCAAACCAGGTCTTTGACGAAAACCTTTTGCATTGAGTCTAGCTTTATAGGTTTCCACCTGCCCATCTACACCAAGTTTCCTTTTGTAGATCCATTTGCATCCAACGGGTTTTACCCCAGGTGGAGCAATATCCAAGGTCCACACTTTATTGGCGTACATGGACTCCATTTCGGATTGCATTGCTTCCTGCCACTTATCAGAGTCCCTACTGATAATGGCCTGCCTGAAACTGGTAGGGTCATCTTCTTCCAAGATGCAATCCTCTCGATCCCCGTCAATGAGAAAACCGTAGTATCTCTCGGGCGGATGAGAAATCCTACCAGATCTGCGGAGTGGCTGAGGTTCGTTTGGGGTTATTGAATCTAGCGGTTCCTCCAAATTTTCAGTTACATTTTGTGGTCGCTGAATTTCTTCCAGTTCTACCGAACTACCACTAGTTTCTTTTGCAAGAAACTCCCTTTCTAAAAAGGTAGCGTGGCGAGATACAAACACCTTCTGTTCCTCAGTGTGGTAGAACAGATATCCTAGTGAGTCTTTAGGATATCCCACAAATTTACACAGAACTGACCGTGCCTCTAGCTTGTCCGGTTTCTGTGTTTTCACATAGGCCGGACAACCCCATATCTTAATAAACTTAAGACATGGTTTCTTACTGCTCCATATTTCATACGGAGTTTTAGGCACAGATTTAGACGGAACTTGATTCAAAAGGTATGCCGCTGTCTGAATCGCATGTCCCCAAAATGAAAGAGGTAACTCAGCACAACTCATCATGGAGCGTACCATATCCAGTAGGGTACGATTCCTCCGCTCCGAAACACCGTTGTGCTGTGGTGTATAAGGAGGAGTAAGCTGAGAGAGAATACCATTCTCTTTTAAGTAATCTAGGAATTCCGTGCTTAAGTACTCCCCTCCTCTATCAGACCGGAGGATCTTAATACTTTTGCCAATCTGGTTCTCTACTACCTTTCTGAATTCCTTGAATTTCTCAAAAGCTTCAGATTTGTGTTTCATCAGATACACATATCCGAACCTAGAGAGATCGTCAGTGAATGTGATGAAGTAGGAGAACCCACCCCTTGCATGTGTAGACATCGGACCGCATACATCACTGTGTATGAGTCCCAAGAGCTCTGCTGCTCTTTCTCCATGTCCGGTGAACGGAGATTTGGTCATCTTCCCTTTGAGACAGGACTGACAAGTTTCATAAGATGAAAACTCGAACGCATTCAAGAGTCCATCTTTATGCAACTTACTCAGTCTTTTCTCTCCGATATGACCAAGTCTACAATGCCACAAGTAGGATTCATTCGTATCTGAATTCTTCCTCTTGCGTGTGTTTTGTATATTGAGAACTGTATTCTGATTTAGAACGTAGATACCATTACACAGTGTACCCTCTGCAACCAGTACCTTATGAAGGTAAATGTTCATGATATTCTTGTCAAGAACAAAGTTATATCCATCTTTATCGAGTAAAGAAACTGATATGATGTTGCAAACCATGGAGGGTACATAGTAGCAATCGTTCAAAATCATAGTCTTGGCATTTGGCAATACTAGGTGATATTCACCGACGGCTGCCGCATTAACTTGTGCTCCGTTCGCTACTCTGAGCGACATATCACCCGGTGCAACTTTCCTACTTTTTCTCAGTCCCTGCAATAAATTACAGATATGAGATCCTGATCCGGTATCAAGTACCCAGGAGGTAGGGCTGACCGTAAAACAGTTCTCAATTACAAAAACACCTGAAGTAGATGCAAAACCATGCTTCTTCTTCAACTGGGTATCCTGGAAATCCATACAATCCCCTTTCCCATTCTCATACTCATGACTGTTGTCATAAGTTAGAGCTGAACCAACTTTCCCCAGTCCCGAATAAGAATTCGGATCGGTCAAGCGATACATTTTATTATCTTGATTAGGGCGTGAAAAGGTTGCTGCCTGGAGAGAGAGAGATGAAACACTCAGCGTATGCTCTTGCAAGATTAGATTGGTTTATTAGTTTATCTAACCAGGATGTCTCCCACTGTTTCCTCAAATTCTTCTTAAAACCCTTTTAAAAGAAGAACTAGTCAGGATTTAATTCACGTCAGGATTTAATTCACGTCACAATACTGGCTCTCCTAGACACAGCGCGATGTCAACCCCCAATACCGGGAGAGACGAATCCTGTCTAACCGTCACTGCCTCCAAGTGCTTCGGGACTGCTCCCAACTACTACCTGTTTGCACGACTCAGTAGAGCCGTGGTAAGGTAGTAATCAAAGAACAGTGGGAGTCAAGTCAGCGGACTAAGCTGTACTCATGTCACCTGGGAACTGATAACTGACGATAGGTATAATACCAACCATCAGTTCCCGACGAGTCCTGTCCAGTGTACTCGTAACCTAACGGGCACCCGCATACTATCTCAAGTACGACATACTGACGGCTGTGGGACAGACCGTCTCCCGTGCTGGGATGAGAAGCGCATACGCTAGTCTACTCCGGAGTATCGATGCCCTATCTCGATACTCCCACGACTAGGGACGTGTATAAGGATGTGATTGTAGATTACCCAGCCCCCACGAGTGTGATCGCCATCACAACGCCGGTAATCAAGCAAAGATCCTAAGGGCTCTACTAATGCGTATAGGTGATATAATAAATAAACACACATGTACACATTAAAGCAGAGACAAACCAAGTAGCATACTACTATATTGAGCAAGATTGTCTGTACAACTGTGAATATCCCAAGCTTCCATCAAGTAATATACATACTAGTATGATACAGTAATGGCCTCTAGGGCATATATACTAACAGTTGCAGCTTTAGCTTCAGGTGTGTATGTTATTGAAAACTGTCTATCAATAAACTCTACTTCCTGGGTATTGGATACCGGATCAGGATCTCATATCGTAATTCTTTGCAGGCGTTGAGAAAGCGTAGAGTTTTGAAGGCAGGTGACATGACCCTCAGAGTTGCAAACGGTGCTAGCATGGATGCTGAGGCCGTGGGGGACTATCATCTGGGATTGTCGGATGGACATTTTTTGGTTTTGCGTAGTTGTTATTATGTACCAAATGCAACCTGTAATATCATTTCTGTATCTTTATTATCTAAAGAAGGTTATGAATTTGCATTTGTAAGTAATGTAGTGAACATTCACCTTAATCAAGCTTTGATTGGGTCAGGTACATTGAACAACGGTATATACGTGTTAAACCAACCACAGATTTTCAATGTCCAGAATACACACAAAAGAAAGTCTCCAGAAATCAATAAAACTTTCTTATGGCGTTGTAGACTGGGTCACATCAATGAGAGAAGGTTGACTAAGTTACATGCAGAAGGATATTTGGATCCGTTCGAATATCAATCGTATGCAACTTGTCAATCCTGTCTCAAAGGAAAGATGACAAAGACTCCGTTCACTGGATACGGAGTAAGAGCGAGCGAGCTCTTGGGACTCGTACACAGCGACGTGTGCGGTCCAATGTCTACACATGCGCGAAGCGGTTATTCTTACTTCATTACTTTTACGGATGATTTCTCAAGGTTCGGACATGTCTTCTTAATGAAGCATAAATCCGAAGCTTTTGAAAAGTTCCAGGAATATAAGAATGAAGTAGAAAAACAAACAGGCAAAAGTATCAAGACACTAAGATCTGATCGAGGTGGTGAATACTTGAGTGCCGAGTTCCTGGGTTACTTAAAAGAGAATGGAATTCTCTCTCAGCTTACTCCTCCATACACTCCGCAACATAACGGTGTATCGGAGAGACGGAACCGAACCCTATTGGATATGGTACGGTCCATGATGAGTAACGCTGAGTTGCCGCGATCGTTCTGGGGATATGCGCTAGAATCAGCTGCATACCTTTTGAACCGAGTTCCCACTAAGACTGTGCCTACCACACCATATGAGTTATGGAGTGGGAAGAAACCCTATCTTCAATACCTGAAGATTTGGGGATGTCCAGCTTATGTCAAAAAGCAGCATATGGACAAGCTCAAGGCACGCTCAGTACTGTGCAAGTTTGTGGGATACCCAAAGAACTCCAGGGGGTATCTTTTCTATTACGCAGAGGAACAAAAATTCCTTGTTTCTCGTAATGCCCATTTTCTGGAACATCAGTTCATAGAAAAAGAATTAAGTGGGAGCGCAATAGACCTGGAAGAAATTCCAGAACCACGAGCTATTACTGAAAGCTTAGTAGAACCAGAGGGTTCGAAAGATCAGGACATTCCCACGCCACTCCGCAGAAGTAGTAGGCAGTCTCATCCGCCCGAGAGATACTACGGTTTTCTCATTGACGGGGATAGAAAGGATTGCATCATAGATTGTGATGAGCCTACTAGCTTCCAGCAAGCCATTCAGAGCGTCGACTCGGTAAAATGGCTGGACGTAATGCGGACCGAAATGGAGTCCATGTACACCAACAAAGTATGGACGTTGGACATTGCTCCAGATGGGGTAAAACCCATAGGATGCAAGTGGATCTTCAAAAGGAAGATTGGTGTAGATGAACAGGTTGAGACCTATAAAGCTAGACTGGTTGCAAAGGGTTTTCGTCAGCGACCTGGCTTGGACTACGACGAAACTTTTTCTCCAGTAGCTATGCTGAAATCCATTCGGATCCTTCTTGCCATTGCTGCGTTCCACGATTATGAGATTTGGCTGATGGACGTAAAGACAGCTTTTCTAAATGGACATTTAGAGGAGTGTGTCTATATGGATCAGCCAGAGGGTTTCATTCAGAGTGGGAGCAGCGGAAAGGTGTGTAAGTTGCTTAAGTCCATTTATGGACTAAAGAAGGAATCGCGGAGTTGGAACATCTGTTTTGATAAGACGGTCAAGGAATTTGGCTTTATCAAAAATCCAGATGAACCATGCATCTATTGTAGATTTGTAGCGAGAACTGTAGTATTCCTCGTTTTATACGTGGATGACATTCTCTTAATAGGAAATGACATTCCTATGCTACAATCTGTCAAGGGGTTCTTGTCACACAGGTTCTCCATGAAAGACCTGGGTGATGCCTCATACATTCTGGGTATCCGGATCTATCGTGACAGATCCAAGAGGATATTAGGACTTTCGCAGTCCAGGTACATCGACGCCATACTAAAGAGATTCAGTATGGAAGATTCCAAGCGCGGTAATCTACCGGCTTGTCACGGGATCACCCTCTCCAAAGAGATGTCTCCAAAGACTGATTTGGAGAGGGATCGCATGTCTATTATACCCTACGCTTCTGCGGTAGGCTCTATAATGTATGCGATGTTGTGTACCAGACCGGATGTGGCTTATGCACTGAGTGTGGTAAGCAGGTATCAGTCAAACCCTGGGGAGAAACATTGGATAGCAGTAAAGAACATTCTCAAGTACCTGAGAAGGACTAAGGAGATGTTCTTGGTGTATGGCGGAAAAGACCTCCAGATTGAGGCCTTTGCTGACTCCAGCTTCCAGAGTGACAAGGATGATTCCAAGTCCATGTCGGGTTTTTTCTTCACCCTCAATGGAAGGGCGGTGTGTTGGAAGAGCTCCAAACAGGAAACCGTTGCTGACTCGACTATGGAAGCGGAATACATCGCTGCATCTGATGCCGCAAAAGAAGCTGTCTGGATGAGGAAGTTCTTGAGAGAACTTCAGGTGGTTCCGTCCATTGCTGACCCAATACCTCTGTATTGCGACAACAACGGGGCTATAGCTTTAGCGAAGGAACCCAGGTCCCATCAGAAATCCAGACACATCTTGAGGCGGTATCACCTGATCAGGGAGATCGTAGATCGCCAGGAGATTGAGGTTCGGAGGGTTGCTTCAGAAGATAGCACAGCAGATCCACTCACCAAGGCCTTGCCCCAGACTCAGTTCGAGCGGCTGATCGAGAAGATAGGTATTCGATACGCCAGTACATGGCCTTAGTGCAAGTGGGAGATTATTAGTGTATATGCCCTAGAGGCCATTACTGTATCATACTAGTTTGTATATTACTTGATGGAAGCTTGGGATATTCACAGTTGTATATGCAATCTTGCTCGAAATGGTAGTATGCTACTTGGTTTGTCTCTTCTTTAATATGTGCATGTGTTTCTTTTAGCATATTGCTGATATACATATTAGTAGAGCCCTTAGGATCTTTGCTTGATTACCAGCGTTGTGATGGTGCTCACACTCGTGGGAGCTGGGTGATCTATAAGCACATCCTTATACAGGTCCCTAGTCGTTGGACTATCGAGACAGGGTATCGATACTCCGGAGTAGACTACCGTATGCGCTTCTCATCCCAGTGTGGGAGACGGTCTGTCCCACAGCCATCAGTACGTCGTACTTGAGATAGTATGCGGGTGCTCGTTGGGTTACGAGTACACCGGACAGGACTCGTCGGGAACTGTTGGTTGGTATTATACCTATCGTCAGTTATCAGTTCCCAGGTGACATGAGTACAGCTTAGTCCGCTGACTTGACACTGTCACTTCGCCTCGAGTGTGTTCCCACTGCACTTTGATTACTACCCTACCACGGCTCAAAGGAGTCGTGCAAACAGGTAGTTTTTAGGTGCAGTCCCGAAGCACTTGGAGGCAGTGACGGTTAGACAGGATTCGTCTCTCCCGGTATAGGGGGTTGACATCGCGCTGTGTCCAGGAGAGCCATTACACGAGTAGTCCCTGGCCAGGGCAAGCGAGATATACTGGTAGATTTCCAGTGTTATCTCAGGGTGTTCTGGGCTTCACTCCGACACGACTTGTACCGCTATTAGAGAACTGACGTTCACCGCCCCCCTAGGCTCACCATGCAATGTATCAGACGAACAGACCGGACTGTACGGAGATTGTCACATACAGGCTCGGTAGGAGTTCAGATGGAGTTCACCTCGTCAGTCTTCTTATCGACATCTACCTGGGGACCGTTACGTACAGCTAGTGCCGCTTGCGGTCTGTGGTTAAACCCACTGCCAGCGTAGTGTCGAGTCTTTAGAGTCCCACACAGAGAGTTATTCGCCTTTAGGCAAAATGAGTAGAGGTCGCATGGTTTTGCGACAGGGTTCGTTCATATCCGCGCACTTGTGCACGTTTGCTGTCCGGACAGCTTATACTAGCGGGCTTTGGTTTAACCCGGATCCTAGTGTATGATTTGGGATTGGTTTTTCTCGATGTATTCGTGTTCCTCGGATCATGAATGCGGGTGCGTATGCACAGTTGCTTGAGACAGAGGGAGAAGACTTTGATTAGGGTTAATGACTATTGTCATTTTATTAACCCTAATGCTTATGTGTGTATTATGGTTAATTGATATTAGTTTTATAATTATGCATGGTTATGGTTGTTGACCATTTGACCTCCTTGACTTGTTGACCTTGGTTGACACTTTGACCATCATCATTTCATTTGGAAGATGCTTTTTGATCCTTGCAATTTGCATTAAAAATGAAATGATAATGGTCATGTCTTGATTAAGCCATGACAATTATCTCACTAATTTTCTAATTACAATAATTCACATATATGAGAGAATGCTTCATATTATTCTCTCATTCTATTTTTCACATTCTCTCTCTTGTTCTTCCTCTCCCTCAAGCTCTCCCCTCTCATGTGTTGAGAAACACTTGAGCTTGAGAAAAACCCTCTCTTGATAATCTCTACTCTCATCTAGGGTTCAAGGATTAGCACTTCTTGCACCCTAGTTACTTCTAGCTTGGAGTTGAAGCCAAAGGTTGAGGCTTTCGGGTGGATCTTTCTTCGGCGTGAGAAGACGACTAAGGTGACCTCCTTCCACCACTCCAAGGAGCAAGGAGAGAAGGACATAGAGCCCAAGGTATAACCTTTCTAGCACTTAGCTAGTTTCTAGTTAGCTTTAGCTTGTTTTTGTTTAGCAAAGATCCTTCATAGTGTAGTCCATGTTGCCTAAGCTCATAAAAATTCGATTTTTATTCCGTTTTCCGCCTCCCCGCAAGCACCGGGGTGGGCAACGTGGACTTACATCTTTTAGGTTTCTTTTTCTTTCATTAATCTCATTAATGAATTCCCATCATTTATTCTTCCTAAGCATCACAGATGAAACGAAAATACAATGTACGCTTATGCCATCCGCATTCGCCACCGTGTCCCGTTATGCACCGTTAGGTTACTTAACTAACGGCATACCAGGACGGGACTAGCACGTGTGCAAAACATAAGCAACGTTTATTATATATCATATATCAAATAATAAAGTATTCGTCTCACGCATATAAAATGACCACATCACAGTATATCGGCAGTAGAAGATAACATGTGAAATATTGGATATACTAGGAGGTCCGTGTTTTATTGTGAGCCTGTATAAAACACGGATTCCACGGTCGCGATGAATAGCCAAACCCACATCCCTAGACCCCTACGAGAGCAGCAAACAACCCTCCCAATTCTAGAGTTAAGAGACCTAGTCTCGACTCCTCGAGATGGCCTCCCAATGGACCCTAGAACCCGGTTACTTGTGCTCCCCACCTTGGGTCTATCCTAATGCGGAAAAGTAAATAATATACAATAGTGACATCATCCTCAACCCGGAAGTGCCCCAATAAAAGAATATTACATACAATGAATTTTACATGAATGAAAATAAAAAAAACCCATCTCACATAAAACCCTGGCTATTCAAAACACGACGATCCAATATTACATATCACGGCAACACATAACATCATATGTCATCAACGTAAGTAAATATGCGTATCCCAATTGTCGTTGATATATAGCAACGAAACCGGCAATACACCACATATTACACTTACGATCACAGAAAAGAAAGTGAAAAACTACAACATTTGGAATCCACAATCACCTTAGACATCATAAACCCAAAATATCACATATTACAGATTTCATGTAGGGTTGTATAGTACGACAACAAGGTTTAGCAAGGCATCACACATGCCATTTTATAAAAATTTGGGGTGCTATGAAACCCTAACCAAGATCTTAACTAGAGACTTAGGGTTAACAAAGCAAGTAAACAACTTTACTTCTAAGAGTTTGGGATTACAACCTTTGTAGTTCGTTCCTTCGCTTCATAAGCTCCATGTAGAGGTCCCTTCGCTGCGATCATCAAGTACCCGGACTCTTGAGAGGCTCCATGAAGAGAAAGATGCAAGCTTGCTTCCAATCTTCAACAACTAAGATGATCTACCTTGAAGAATCTCAAACCCAAGCTCTTGCTTCACTAATCAAGTATTAGCAAAACAAACACTCTAATCTAAGTGGCTAGAATAGATGAGGATGATGAAGTAGGAATTTTGCTCTCTTTTGTTTTCAATTTCTCACTTATAAACTGTTAGTTATATGTATGCCCTAGAGGCCATTACTGTACATACGATGTATATTGTAGTGGATGCTAGGACATATATAGGGAGGACTTTCTTGCTCGACATGATAGTATGCTATCTGGTTGTACATTATCTTAACAAGTACTCTGATTGTCCCTATGTTACATGTTGATAAAGCCCTTAGGATATGTACTCGACTACTGGGACTATGATGTGATCATACTAGTGGGGCCACGGTAGTCGACGAGTACATCCTATAACTGTTCCTAGTCGAGGGTCTATCGAGACAGGGCATCGATACACCAGAGTAGACTAGCGTATACGCATCTTGACCCATATGATGGGCGATGGATGATCCTATATCCATCGGTGTTTGACATCAAGGATGGTGTACGGGTGCTCAGTGGAGACTGGGTACACTGGACGGACTCGCCGAGAACTCCCAGATGGTATTATACCTCACGTCAGATGGCAGTTCTCCGGTGACACTGGTACAGAGTAGTCTGTTGACCCGAGATCGTCATAGAGTCTTGTGTGATTCCCACTGTGCTTTGATTTCCATCATACCACGTCCAAGAGGGCATGCAAAAAGGTGGCTTTTGGGTACAGTCCCGAATCACATGGAGGCAATGAGCGATAGGAGGGATTCGTCTCTCCCGGTATAGGGAGTTGATGTTGTGCTGTGTTCGATTGGCTATAACCGGAAATCCCTGGCCAGGGTTGCTGAGATTTACTGGTAAGTGTTATCAATAGTTTCTCGAACTGTTATAGACTTTAAATCGACACGACTTATCGAGCTACTGGGGTCTGACGTTTACCACCCCTAGGCGAGATATGCGACATATCAGACGACGAGACCGGACTGTACGGGAGTGTTACTGATTGGGTTCACAGGAGAATGTACAGGCTTGCTTGTTGATCTTCTGAGCGCTCAATACGTGGGTAGCTGTTACGTTTAGCTGACCGCTTGCAGCTTGTGAGTGATTGATATGATCATCACCTACTGCCGGCGTATTGGCGATTCTTTAGAGTCCTACACAGAGGTTTCTTGACTCAGGCAAAACGGAGTAGGAGCACATATGTGATATGTGCGGGATCGAGGATAATGCGGTATATGATACCGTATTGGATTCTTGCGATATGAGATATCGGCCGGGTATATGTGATATAGCCGGGTCATCGTATTAGTCGGTTATTTATGAAATAGCCGGATTATCGGATCAAGTGTTGATTCGATAATTTAATGTATAATAATATATATGATATATTAAATTACATTAACTAATATTAGCTCACTAAAAGATTCTTTTTCTTACTCGGGTAATACATTGATATATATGCGATATATGTTAATTGTATTATTTTATTTGGTTACAATAAATATTATATATGTGATATATAATATTGTAACATGATATGATAACTAATGCAACATGTTTAGTAGAGATTAAACAAGATTAGGGTTTGATTTGGGTTAATGCTTTCTAGATGATTCTAGAAGGTTTAGTTTTGTTTTGTGAAAGATATTTTGTTATGACTCATTCCTTGACCTAACCCAAACCCTAGCCCTAGTTAAGTCTCTACAATGGTTTAGTCAACCATGGTTGCATTATTCATCATTATCTCCTTTGATTTATTCATCACAAAAGGATTCTAATTGATTCATTTATCTTCTTCTTTCTTTCATGAAAAAGCTTACTAGCTTTTTCCAAGTGATGAATGAGTGTGAGAAAAAGATAATAAAAGAGAGCAATAATCCTACTTCATCATCCTCATCTATCCTTGCCATTTAGATGAGAGTGTTCACTTCATATTATGAGTGTTACCTTGTGTTAACGAAACTTCAAGGTAGATCATCTTTGTATCGAAGATCGGAAGCAAGACTGCATCTTTCTCTTCGTGGAGCCTCTCGAGAGTCCGGAACACGATGATCGCAGCGAAGGGACCTCAACACGGAGCTTAAGAAGTGAAGGACCGGATCTACAAAGGTTGTAATCTCTCTCACTTAGTGTTAAAGTGTTTAACATGCTTGTTTTCTCCTAATCTCTAGTTTAAAGATCCGGCTTTGGGTTGTTCGGCACGGCTAAATTTTAAATCGGGCATGGTTGATACCTCGTAGAACCTTGTGAGGGTGTCTAGCAACCCTACAGTGGTATCAGAGCCAAGCTAGAGCTTTAGGCGAAGTCTGGACGAAATTTAAAGTCCGATCGAACCCGGAAACCCCGACACGAACCCTTCTCTGGATATTTTTCAAAAATGTGTTTTTTTATGAATTAAAAATGCTCAGAAAAACAAGAAGGAAAAACTAAGAATTATTGTGAAGTACGGTCCACTAAGTCGCTCACATGACCGCGGAACCGCGGCCAACCCAAGGGTTTGGAGGCGGTTCCACGGCCAAAATTTGGACTTAGTCCCTAATATTTCATATATTTATTCTTAGGTCCTTTCTTGTCATTTTTTTCTGGGATTTTTTTAATTCCACTCAAGTGTTGAATTTTATAGGGTTGTATTGGGGGCTCGTTGATTCGATCAGATAATTTAACTTTGTTTAGTTTTGTCCGGGTAATTTTTAGAACGTGTTAAAAAGTTCGAACGGATATCAATAACTCACTTTTACCCCTGTCGGAAAATTTTCAAAAGTTGATTTTTTTCTCGAGTTTGAAACTTTCGTAAAGTCATGCAAGTAACGCGGTGGACCCTCTAGAAGACAACAAACCTTAACTCGATTATGTGACCGTCTTGAACTGCCGGCGTGCCACATGTGAGGCGTTGGCTTGACCCTTCTACGGCTGGACCATTGGTACTATGGCATGTGATGGATGTTTTTAAACTGATTTCAAGTGTTGAGATATATTGGGTAAATCTTGGGTGTTTGATTATTCGATCGGAAAGTTTAACATTGTCTATTTATCTGGAATGTGATACAATATTTGGAATCCACAGGTAGTTATGAGAAAACTAATTTGAATATTATAAACATAGCAGTTTAGTCTCAGATGATCGGTTGCCACGGGATTTTGATGCGATCAAAAGTTCGTCGCAATCACGTAGCGTACGCGGATACTCGCCGAGTAAACTTAATAGACAGCTACACCCCATAGCCCCGACCAAGTGACTGTAGGAGAACCCCGTCACCAAAAGCATCCGTTCGGATGCTCGCGGCAGCGGTGTTCCGCCTTAGTGCACTTCGTCGACGGCATCGGGGGTGCGGCCGTCTACTAAAGTTTGCGACGGGCATTCGATCAGGATGTCGAGAATCTTGTTGAATTGCCCGACTTGATATTGAAAAGTGTTTTCGATAAAGAGACTAAAATGCGGGGTTTATAATTGTTAGGCATGCGATGTCGAAGGAATTCATTTGGTTAGGCATGCGATGTCTAAAGAGGTTGCGGATTCCAGCTGTTGTAGTTTTACACTTTCTTTTCTGTGACCGTAAGCATAGTATGTGGTGTATCGCCAGCTTCGTTGCTATACATCAACGACAATCGGGATACGCATACTTGCTTACGTTGATGATATGAGATATTATATGTTGCTGTGATATGTTATATTGGATCGTCGCGTTCTGAATAGCCGGGGGTTTTATGTGAGATAAGAGTTTTTCTTTTTCATTCATGTAAAATTCATTTGTATGTAATATTCTTTTATTGGGGCACTTCCGGGCTGAGGATGATGTCACCATTGTATATTATTTACTTTTCCGCATTAGGTAGACCCAAGGCGGGGAGCATAAGTAACCGGGTTCTAGGGTCCAGTGGGAGACCATCTCGAAGAGTCGAGACCGGGTCTCCTAACCCTAGAATTGGCAGTGTTACTTGCCGTTCTCGTAGGGGTCTAGGGATGTACGTTTGGCTATTCATCGCGACCGTGGAATCCGTGTTTTATACAGGCTCGTATTGAAAACACGGACATCCTAGTATATCCAATATTTCATATATGTTCTTCTGCGGCAATGTTCTATAATGAGATCATATTACTGCCTGAGACGAATGTTTATATTATATATATGAGATATATGTTATATTGCAGATTTCGTTTCAAATGTGATGCTTGTGAAGCATAATAAAAATGGGACTTCATTAAGGAGATTAATGAAACTAAAAGAAACCTAAGATATTGTAGAAACTTGTTTAAAAACTGGTAGCTCTAGTTCTTGCTTTGCATAGCGGTGTTCCTTATAGAACATCCAGCACCTTATTCGATAAGGAAAGAGCTGAAATCCCTTCACCGGGAGTGAACTCTTTAGCGAAACTAGCAGATGCTACAAACTCGGTTTGTCTTTTGATTGCTTCTATAGTTCTTGCTTTGCATAGCGGTATATATGATATACCATGCACCTTATTCGATGAGGAAAGGGCCGACGATCCCTTCACCGGGAGTGACCCCTTTAGCAAAACTAGAAAAGCCTCAAAAACACTCCATTTAAAATCACTCGTTTCTACAACGATATAAAGTTCATTGTGCAAAAGGTTTTCTTAAAAACCTGTTGTAGCCCTCCGTCATTTCAGATAAGTAGTATTTAGTATTCGTGCTGCGTTTGTTGACTCAGTCAAGGCGTAGTGTGCGGTAGCTGATTAGTGCTTATCTGCAAAGCATATGGTGCGATTGGATTAGGGTAGTCGTGCGGCCTTATTGACTCAGTCAAGGGTCGTGCGGGTGGGTTTAATTCAATCGGGAAATGACGGGTTGAACTTTACTTGCGGTCTATGGTTTGTTGACTCAGTCAAGGTCATAGATCGCTTGGGGTAAAATATTATTGGGGATTTCAAGTGTTGAAATTTGCAATGAGATTGCATACCTTCTATGAGATGGTTTGATCCCGATACCCGCTGCGAGTAAGAGTTACTCCTGGGTATTATTGGGGATTTCAAGTGTTGAAATTTGCAATGAGATTGCATACCTTCTATGAGATGGTTTGATCCCGATACCCGCTGCGAGTAAGAGTTACTCCTGGGAGAGCTATACACATTACAATTAGCCGATCAAGTAAGTGTCTAGAAAGGTGTTAACGGGGTTACGCCCCTGGGAAAACGAGGTTTATTTTAATTAGGTTCGTGCGAAAGCACGAGGGACCTCCCTCAAAGTACCGACACAGGCCTGGCGGAAAGATTAGCGAACTTGTAGCGTGTAATTAATCCCGGCAAGTCTTTCCTTTTAGGGTTTGAAGGAAGATTTGATTAAAACAGAGGGAGACATCCTGATTAGATATATTAGATAACCAATCTAATCTTGCAAGAGCATACGCTGAGTGTTTTTTCTCTCTCTCTCCAGATAGCGACCATATCACGCCTTAATCAAGATAATAATACGGATATATTGACCGAACCCGCTTGTTATACTGAGTTGGGGAACGTTGGTCCCGATCCAACTTATAATTGTTATAAGACAGAGCAGGAAATTGGGGATTACCAAAATTCCCGTGCCGCCCAAACGAAGAGAGTGCATGTTGATGCATTATCTTCGGGTATGTTCATTACAGAGAACTGTTTCTCAGTATCTTTTACGTCCTGGGTATGAGATACCGGATCAGGATCCCGCATATGTAATCTGTTACATAGGCTACAGAAAGGTAGAGAACTGAGAACGGGTGATAAGTTTCATAAGACAGAAAATGGTGCAAGTGTTGCAGCCAAGTCTGTTGGTCACTATCACCCTGTATTAACAGAATACATTGATTCTGAATGAATGTTATTAGATACCGAACCTGATGTACAACTGTTAGTTATATATATGCCCTAGAGGCCATTACTGTACATTGGATGTATATTGTAGTGGATGCTGGGACATATATAGGGAGGACTTTCTTGCTCAACATGATAGTATGCTATCTGGTTACTCTTTACCTTAACGTGTACACTGATTGTCTCTCTGTTACATGTTGGTAAAGCCCTTAGGATGTGTACTTGACTACCTGGACTATGATGTGGATCATACTAGTGGGGACATGGTAGTCCATAAGTACATCCTTCAAAGTCCCTAGTCATGGGTGTATCGAGATGGGGCATCGATATACCAGAGTAGACTAGCGTATACCTTCTCGACCCATACAGATGGGCGATGGATGATCCCATATCCATTGGTGTTTGACATCGGAGATGATGTACGGGTGCTCAGTAGAGACTGGGTACACTGGACGGACTCACCTAGAACTCCCAGATGGTATTATACCTCACGTCAGATGGCAGTTCTCTGGTGACACTGGTACAGAGTAGTCTGTTGACCCGAGATCGTCATAGAGTCTTGTGTGGTTCCCACTGTGCTTTGATTTCCATCTTACCACGTCCAAGAGGGCGTGCAAAACGGTGATTTTTGGGTACAGTTCCGAGTCACATGGAGGCAATGAGCGATAGGAGGGGATTCGTCTCTCCCGGTATAGGGGGTTGATGTTGCGCTGTGTTCGATTGGCTATAACAGGAAATCCCTGGCCAGGGTTGCTGAGATTTACTGGTAAGTGTTACCAGTAGTTTCTCGAATTGTTATAGACCTCATATCGACACGACTTATCGAGCTATTGGGGTCTGACGTTTACCACCCCTAGGCAAGATATGCGACAGATCAGACGATCAGACCGGACTGTACGGTAGTGTTACTGGTTGGATTCACTGGAGTGTGAGTGGGCTTGCTCGTCGATCTTCAGATCGCTCAATACCCGGGTGGCCGTTATGTTTAGCAGACCGCTTGCGGCTTGTGGATGTTTGATATGATCATCATCCGCTGCCGGCGTATTGACGAGTTTTTAGAGTCCTACACAGAGGTTTCCTGGCTCAAGCGAAACGAAATAGGAGCGCATATGAGATATGTGCGGGACCGAGAATAATACCAGTATGTGATACTGTATTCGATTCTCGCGATGTGACATTGATCGGTTATATGCGATGTAGCCGAGTTATCGGATCAAGTGTTGATTCGATAAGTTGTTACTGATGATACCAGTCGGTTATGTGCGACATGACCGGATCATTGAATCAAGTGTTGATTTAATGATTTAATGCATAATTATATATTTGATATATTACTTTGCATTAACTAGTATTGATTTACTTTAAATGGATTTTCTCGCTCGGATGTGCGCATTGCATATGCGATATGATTTTGTGCACTTGTTTGTATCATATTTGATGATGCATGCAAATTAGGGTTTGTGTAAAGAATTGAACCTTGGTTAAAGAAATGGTTAGGGTTTTTATTTGATTATTCATTTATTCATTTGTTTTTATTTTTGGAAAATAAATTGCATAAAATAGAATGGTGGCTTCTTTTGTTTTCTTTCATGAAGCTTCATGAACTTTTGACTTAGTCATCATTTTGTCTCATGCTTAACCCTAACCAATTCTATTAACTCAAGTTAATTCTCTACACATAACCATGGTGAGAATTATGATAAGAATGGATTTTTATTTATTCTTTAATTCTTATCATAATACTTATCATCTTCTTCTTGCTCTTCTTCTTCTTCATGATGAAGCTTGTCTTCATCAATGGCATATTGAGCATATAAGTGAGAAATCCAAAACTAAAGTCTACCCACTTCCTATTTCTTCATCCTCTACCTCTTGCCAAGTAGTAGAGAGTGTTTCCTTCACAAGTTTTCATGGCAATGTGAAGGTGGAGCTCGATCTAGTGATGCTTCGACGTAGATCATCTTCGGCACGTCGTCGACGACCTAGCCCGTCAAATCTCTGATGAAGCCGACGCTAGAGCCCGGATTTGATTTAGACAGCGGAGAAGACTTCATTGCGGAGCCGTGGAGGTGGAGCACCGGATCTATAAAGGTTGTATTTCCGATATCCCTTTAGTTAAGTTGTTAACTATATTGTGTTTCGCCTAAACATCTAGTCTAAGATCCGTAGTCGGGTCTCTCGGCACCTATAATTTTTGAAATTGGCATGATCGATGCCTTGTGAGACCTCATTAGGGTGCCTAGGAACCCTACAACAACATCATATCAGTCTCTTTATTAGTAAAGAAAGGATATAATTTTGTATTGTTGGATAATGTTTTGAACATTTCCTATATCAAGAGTTGATCGGTTCAGGCATGTTATCTAAAAGTATTGACGTTCTAAATCAAACTACAGTTCTTAGTATACAGAACACACACGAGAGGAAGAGTTCAGAAATGAACGAATCCTTCTTGAGGCATTGTAGATTAGGTCATCTCAATGCGACCCGACTAGCTAAGTTACATTTAGATGCATATTTAAATCTGTTTGTATTTACATCTTGTGAAACTTGCCGGTCATGTCACAAAGATAAGATGACCATAGCTCTGTTTATTGGAAACAGAAAAAGAGTTAGTGCACTCTTGGGATTGATACATGCTGATGTATGAAAGTCTCTTGTCTACACATGCCAAGACCGGTTCTTTGTACTTTATTACATTCTCTGATGATCTCTCAAGATTCAGACATATGTTCCTATTGAAACACAAGTCCGAACCTTTTGAGATATTCACAGAATGTAAGTTAGAAGCAGAGAACCAAAATACGGGTATAAGTATTATGTCCTTTGATGAGATCAAGGAGGAGAATACTTGAGCACGGAATTCCTGGACTATTCTAAAGGAGAATGAGATTCTCTCTCAGCATTACTCCTCCGTATACACCACAGCACGTCGGTGTATCGGGACGGAGCAATAGCACCCTATGTGATATGGTGTGCTCTATGATGAGTACTACTGAGTTTCCTATTTCCTTTTGGGAGTTATGCACTTGAGAAGCTGCATACCTATTGAATAGGGTTCAAATCAAATCAGTTGCCTACAACTTCATATATGATATGGAATGGGAAGAGCCCATATCTTAAGTATGTTAAGATTTGTGGTTGTCCGGCCTATGTCTGAAAAGCAAAATCTGGACAAGCTCGAGGTAAAGTCAGTTCTGTGGAACTTTGTTGGATATCCCAAGCATTCGCAAGAGAATATCTTCTACCAAACAAAGAACAAAAGATGTTTTGTTTCTCAGCATGCCACCTTTGTGAAAGGGAATTTCTTGTGAAGAAATTAGTGGTCATGAGGTTGAACTAGAAGGAGTTCCAGCTATACAAACTACAGCAGATGATTTGGTAGAACCGAAAGATTCAATAGTAACCAACGAACCTCAGCCTCTCCGCCGATCTAGTAGGGTTCCTCACCCACCTGAGAGATACTTTAGTTTCTCTACTACAGTGGGAGCGAGGATTGCATCATGAGATGATGACCCAACTAGTTTCGAGCTGGCCATCAGGAGTGGGACTCTGTAAGAATGACTAGATGCTTAGTGATCTGAGATGGAATCCTTATACACCAACAAAGTATGGACTTTGGTTGCTTTATCTGAAGGGTTAAATCCCCATCAGGAGTAAGTATATCTTGAGAAGATTACTTGGTGTACATGAAAAAGTTGAGACTTTCAAAGCTATGCTTAAGTCCATCCAGATCCTACTTTCCACGGCTACATACCATGACTACGATATCTGGTGGTTGGGTGTCACGACTGCTTTTCTAAATGATGTTTTAGAAGATAGCGTCTATAAGTACACAGCCAGAGGGCTTCATAGACAGTGGGAGCAGCGGAAACGTGTGCAAGATGTTTTATGTGATAAAGCAGGCATCGCGGAGTTGGAACGTCTGTTTTGATGTAGTAGTCAAAGAGTTTGACTTCATCAAAATGGTAGATGAACCTTGTATATACAAAAAGGTAGTAGAGAGTATGGTGGTGATCCTCGTAGAGTACGTAGATGACATACTCTTAATAGGGAAGGAGTTTCTTATGCTACGCTCGGTCAATCTCCGCTTATCACAAGGATTCTCCATATAGGATCAAAGTGATACCTCCTAAATCCTGGGTTTTGGATCTATGAGATAGATCTGATTGGATGTTAGGATTCTCACTAGTAGTATTGGGATGGTATCAATCGATCCTGGGGAGAATCACTGGAAAGGTTCCAGGGTGATAAGGATGACTGAATGTCAGTCGCAAGCATTGTCTTTACCCTCAGTGGAGGGACGGTATGTTGGAAGAGTTCCAAGCTAGATACCGTGACTTACTAGACGATTAAAGGCAAGATACATCATTACCAAGGATGCTACCAAAGAGGCAGTCTAGATATATATAGGTTCATGAGATGAACTTCGTTCCTACCATTGTGTGACAATGGAGTTGTGGCTTATGCCATGGAACCCGCGTCCCATTAGAAATCCAAATATAGTTCTTAGGCAGTATCACCTGATCATGGAGATGGTTGATCTCCAGGGAGATCGAGGTTAGGAGAGTAGACATAGAGGACAACAGCGCGGATCCACTCACAAAGGCCTTTTTCCCAGTAGAGACTTTTATGGGATGGTTGAGTATGAGATACTTCAACCGCAGCTAATTGTTGGGTATGTGATACCACAACAGATGGCCCTAGTGCAAGTGGGAGATTGTTAGTTATATGTATGCCGTAGAGCCCATTACTGTACATACGATGTATATTGTAGTGGATGCTAGGACATTTATAGGGAGGACTTTCTTGCTCGACATGATAGTATGCTATCCGGTTGTACTTTATCTTAACATGTACTCTGATTGTCTCTATGTTACATGTTGATAAAGCTCTTAGGATATGTACTTGACTACTGGGACTATGATGATATCATACTAGTGGGGCAACGGTAGTCGACGAGTACATCCTATAACTGTTCCTAGTCGAGGGTCTATCGAGACAGGGCATCGATACACCAGAGTAGACTAGCGTATACGCATCTTGACCCATATGATGGGAGATGGATGATCCCATATCCATCGGTGTTTGACATCAAGGATGGTGTACGGGTGCTCAGTGGAGACTGGGTACACTGGACGGACTCACCGAGAACTCCCAGATGGTATTATACCTCACGTCAGATGGCAGTTCTCCGGTGACACTAGTACAGAGTAGTCTATTGACCCGAGATCGTCATAGAGTCTTGTGTGATTCCCACTGTGCTTTGATTTCCATCATACCACGTCCAAGAGGGCGTGGAAAAAGGTGGCTTTTGGGTACAGTCCCGAATCACATGGAGGCAATGAGCGATAGGAGGGGATTCGTCTCTCCCGGTATAGGGAGTTGATGTTGTGCTGTGTTCGATTGGATATAACCGGAAATCCCTGGCCAGGGTTGCTGAGATTTACTAGTAAGTGTTATCAGTAGTTTCTCGAACTGTTATAGACCTTAAATCGACACGACTTATCGAGCTACTGGGGTCTGACGTTTACCACCCATAGGCGAGATATGCGACATATCAGACGACGAGACCGGACTGTACGGGAGTGTTACTGATTGGGTTCACAGGAGAATTACAGGGTTGCTTGTTGATCTTCTGAGCGCTCAATACCTGGGTAGCTGTTACGTTTAGCTGACCGCTTGCAGCTTGTGGGTGATTGATATGATTATCACCTACTGCTGGCGTATTGACGATTCTTTAGAGTCCTACACAGAGGTTTCTTGACTCAGGCAAAACGGAGTAGGAGCACATATGTGATATGTGCAGGACCGAGGATAATGCGGTATATGATACCGTATTGGATTCTCGCGATATAAGATATCGGCCGGGTATATGTGATATAGCCGGGTCATCGTATTAGTCGGTTATTTGTGAAATAGCCGGATTATCGAATCAAGTGTTGATTCGATAATTTAATGTATAATAATATATATGATATATTAAATTACATTAATTAATATTAGCTCACTAAAAGATTCTTTTTCTCACTCGGGTAATACATTGATATATATGCGATATATGTTAATTGTATTATTTTATTTGGTTACAATAAATATTATATATGTGATATATAATATTGTAACATGATATGATAACTAATGCAACATGTTTAGTAGAGATTAAACAAGATTAGGGTTTGATTTGGGTTAATGCTTTCTAAATGATTCTAGAAGGTTTAGTTTTGTTTTGTGAAAGATATTTTGTTATGACTTATTCCTTGACCTAACCCTAGTTAAGTCTCTACAATGGTTTAGTCAACCATGGTTGCATTATTCATCATTATCTCCTTTGCTTTATTCATCACAAAAGGATTCTAATTGATTCATTCATCTTCTTCCTTCTTCTTTCTTTCATGAAAAAGCTTACTAGCTTTTTCCAAGTGATGAATGAGTGTGAGAAAAAGATAATAAAAGAGAGCAATAATCCTACTTCATCATCCTCATCTATCCTTGCCATTTAGATGAGGGTGTTCACTTCATATTATGAGTGTTACCTTGTGTTAACGAAACATAAAGGTAGATCATCTTTGTATCGAAGATCGGAAGCAAGACTGCATCTTTCTTTTCGTGGAGCCTCTCGAGAGTCCAAAACATGATGATCGCAGCGAAGGGACCTCAACACGGAGCTTAAGAAGTGAAGGACCGGATCTACAAAGGTTGTAATCCCTCTCACTTAGTGTTAAAGTGTTTAACATGCTTGTTTTCGCCTAATCTCTAGTTTAAAGATCCGGCTTTGGGTTGTTCGGCACGGCTAAATTTTAAATCGGGCATGGTTGATGCCTCGTAGAACCTTGTGAGCGTGCCTAGCAACCCTACATAAACATCACAAAAGAAAAAGCTAGTGAAGGTTTTCTTCACGAAGAAAGAAGATGAAGATGAAGCAAAACCTTTTGTGATGAATAATGAAATCATTGTGGTGGTTACAAATCAACCATGGGTTAAGAATGAAGGCTTAACCCTTGTAGAGAATAAACTAGGGTAAAGGGTTTGGGTTGGGTTAAGAAATATCTACACAAAATATCAAAGGTCAAAGTCAAAACTTCAAGAAGCTTCATCCATGCTTAACCCTAATCCAAACCCTGACCATGTTTAAACTCCACAAAACATGTTGCATTTGTAACCCTAACTTGTTACAATATTATATATCACATATATAATATATTTTTGTAACAAAAGAAAATAATACAATTAACATATATCACATATACATCAATGTATTATCCCGTGAGAAAATGAATCAATAAAACGAGCTTATATTGGTTAATGTAATGTAATATATCTCATATATAATATTCATTACATTATCGAATCAACACTTGATCCGATAACCCGGCTATAATACATATAACCGACTAATATAACATGTACCTTTTCATCGAATCAACACTTGATCCGATGACCCGGCTATATCACATATACCCGGCCGATATCTCATATCGCGAGAATAGAATACAGTATCACATACTCGTATTATTCTCTATCCCGCACATATCACATATTGTAACGTTTTAGAAATCGTTTTGTGTTTGTTTCTGTTTTTGGGTGAAATTCGTCGGCATTTTCAGTTTTATACCGATTGTGATCAAACGGCCATATCGACTTGCCAGCACCTAGTTTTGATAAAATAAAGCTAGTGCGCAAACTTTGGGAGTATATGGGACGTTTTGGTCCAATTTGAATGTTTCCCAATTTTAATGTTATTTTAGTCCGGTTTGCACATTTTTGGGAAATCTTCTCTTTGCGACTTTTCTTTAAATTTTCTTTTGTTTAACTAAACCACATAGCATATAAAATGAATGTGTGGACTAGGATTAAAGGATAAAGAAAAGAAAAGAAAAGAATAGAAGAAAAGGTGCATGAATGTGATTTTTGTGTGTGAATGCAATTAATAGCATTAAGTGTAGGAAATTGCTTGGAAATTCCCCTCTCTCTCTCCTCCCTCTCTCTTGGCCGAGCCCTATCCCTCTCTCTTCTGCACTAAGCCATTTCTTCTCTCTTTTCTTCACAAATCATTCACAACTTCTTCATCTCTCATCTAAAGTTCACAAAAAAAAATCCCTTTTTCTTCAAGTTTTCTCATTTGCTTGATTTGGAGTGCTCTAATCTTGGATCCTTGTGTTCTTTCAGTTAGGTAATGATCCTTATCTCTTCTTTAGTTAGTTTTTGTGCTTTGTTGTTTGATAGTTTCAGTTTAGAATGTTTAAGTTAGGGTTTGTGTGATATATCATATTTTTTGTATCGGTTTGTGACTTCTAGGACCTGCTGTGACCCGGGTAGTTTACTGAAAAACTAAACAATGTTGTAGTGAAGTACTAGGGAACCTGGAGCATCACCTGAGAGATGACACCCAGGCCACCGGCCAGGGCCGGCGACGGCAAAGGGGAGGTCCGGCGACGCCGGCTATGGTGAGGAGTTAGGGTTTGGGTTTTTTGTCTGTAGGTGTCTGCTATGGTTTGGGTTCTGTTGGTATTGTTTGTTTGTTTAGTTTTCACAGTAGGAAAAATCTGGGATCAATTGGGTAGTTCCTAGTGTTTTGTGTCCGCGCGATACGTGATACGACACGGGTCGTGCAGTTTTCGTGGTTTTGCTCTTAAGTTGTTTTCGTCGTGTCGCTACTCTCGTTAGCCACGATACGAACACTTAAAAGGTGGTTGTGTGTTGTTGTGTCGGTTAGGTGTAGCTTGTTCGTGTTTTAGAGTTATTATTAATATTTATACTTGCTTGTTGTTTATATGTTGCAGGTTCGCAGACGGGGACTACGGACACTGCCACAGGGGGTAGACTTCATCTAGCTTGGAGTGTGGGTGAGTAGATTTAACATCTACAGGGGAATCGCCCGTATGCGTTATGCGTCTGGGCTAGAAATATTTACATTGTCGCATATTCTATGTCATGTTTAGAATTGCGCATTTACCTTACTGTTAGTGATAGTTGTGCTTGGACTAGTATCCTTAGGACACTGCACTATTATTGACGGCTCAGATTGCGAGAGCACTGATTGTATGCCACACACACCGTCAATAGTTGCCATGTCATACACAACCTATATTTAGAAATGATATTGTCTGGTTAGGGACATTGTGACCTTGATACATATTTTTATAGTTTATAACTTAGACTTTGATATGCTAGTTCCTGTTTACCTATAGGGTTTTATACCATTAGTGTTAGGTACATACACACCTAAGGACATAGCTACAGGTGTACTTGCATTTCATACTTTACTTATACCTGATAGGTATATCACATCATCATGTAGGTAGATACCTATATTTCTGCTATACCATTCATGTGTTCATTTATATCTGGTGAATGTTATGCTTTTCCTTTATACGCTTTCATTACAGTTTTTATGTTGTGTATACTTTATTCATCGATTATCGCATTGTTATATGGATTTTTCATGATGTTTTTTGGATTTGGGGACCGTGGTAGTTCATAAAATTATGCATACATTGAAAAACCCGGTTTCCTTGATATGATATTATAGCATCCACCATGAGATTTATCGGTGCAGATATATATACCCTACGCGAGGAAAGGAGGGATCCTTGTACGGGTACATGGTGGGGCCCGGAGGTACCCCGGGGCAAGAATCTCAGTGAGGAGATGAGTTAGTGGGGGAACCATACTTTCTGGTGACAGGACCAATGACTCAGCGGATATCGAGTGGATACCGACGGGAGTCATGTGCGTATGGATACGTCGAGAGGCGAGGGTCAGAGCTAGGCACTCGAGCTCTCGGGATAGCGTATGATACGTACTTATCAGGGGGCCAGTCATGGAGACAGCACCTGATGGATCAGTATTTCTGTGTCGATGCTTGACACATTGGTTTCATGATATTTCTAATTACTCATTTGTATATATAACAGGGGATTGAGCCGCTGTTATATATACCCTTACACCAATATTAGTGGAATGGGACGCTAATATATGTGTATTGCCCTCATCATATTATTTATGTCATTATATTTAGGATGTTAGAACTGTGCTGGAGATTTGATTTAGGATATAAGAGATTCATTGGGATTGGATAATGATATTGTACATACGAGATATGTGAGATCCACTTGCTGTTGTACATTTGATATATGTGAGATATACCTGATATTGTACATACGAGATATGTGAGATCCACTTACTATTGTACATTTGATATATGTGAGATATACCTCATATTGTACATACGAGATATGTGAGATCCACTTGCTGTTGTACATTTGATATATGTGAGATATACCTGATATTGTACATACTAGATATGTGAGATCCACTTGGTGTTGTACATTTGATATATGTGAGATATACCTGATATTGTACATACTAGATATGTGAGATCCACTTGCTGTTGTACATTTGATATATGTGAGATATACCTGATATTGTACATACGAGATATGTGAGATCTACTTGATGTTGTTGTAACACCTTAGGATAAGGGTTAGTGAATAATTATAATTAAATAATGATTTTTAATAAAAAGTTTACCAAATTGTGTTTTAAATATTTTTCCTAATTTAATAAATATTTTTCCAAAATTTTCCTAGGCTTGCACACACATGTGCATGTAAACTAGGGTTTTTAAATCAAGTAAATACAATAATTATTAACCATGGTGGGTTAATCTTTTGGATTAAGCCTTTTGGATTCTTAAATGGGGTTTAAGTTAATTAGTCAAGAGGTTACTTTAATTTGAATGTTGGTTTAAGTGTTGACTTGTGAGAGGGAGAGAGAGAGAGGGCATCATGGCTTAGCCCATGCTTGCCATTAATGAAGAGAGAGAGTGAGGGGTTGACCCTTGAGTGTAGGTTGTTTTCTCTCATTTCTTGTTTTCTCTCCAACACTCACAAACACACACACACACTTACCTCATCCCAGCACCAGCAGCAGAAGCAAGCAACTGAAGAAAAATCCCAGCAGCAGCAGCAGCAGCAAACACAGCACCAGCAGCAATTCCTGAAGCAAGAGGCAGCATCAGCAGCAGTGAGCTGCAGCAGCCCTATCACCCAGTGCAGCCCCTTCCCTCCACTTCTCCACCTTCCTATAGCTTCCTAGGGTTAAGTATGAGGTATATTTCCTAACTTAGTCCCTAGTTAGCTTGGTTAGTTTAGATTTGCATCGGTTAAAGGATTTTTGTGTGTTTTAGTGCGATAAGGGGTGTTTATTGTGAACTTTGTACTAATGAGGTGTAGATTAGTTCCAGTAGGATGATTGAGGTTTGTTGTGACCATGTAAACCTAGTCCAACCCCTACTACACTAAAATACCACCAGATTTCATATTTGATGCAAATGTCGTATTTGGACAAAATGTGAGTTTTCTGGAACTGCTATTGACTCGGTGAGTGCAGAATGATTTTGGGAATACTGTAGTATGGTGGAGAGGAGCTGATACCATAGGTGAAACCCGACCCCCTAACTCCCCATTCCGGCCGCCAAAAACGCCATTCTGGCCGCAAATTGCGGCCAGACAGGAGGTGTTTTGGTGTTTTTTAGGTTCTGTAGGTGTGTTTTTTTGTGTATGGCCCTTTGATATATATATTTCTGTAAGATCAATTCTGTAGGAAAATCTGGGACCAAATACCTATGTTGCCGTTTTCTAAACCTTCGCGACACGCGCGATACGTGAGTAGGTTTGGGTTTCTGCGTATCGCGGCGCGTCGGGGTAGTTTCGTGGCGCGTGATTACACGTTTTAGCGTATCGCGCACACGCGCGATTGGTTTGCGACACGGGTTTCTTGTTGGATTATAATGTCGCGTTTTGTGACTTAAGCTTATGTGTGATATGTATATGTGATTCTAGGTTCACAGGCCAGTGAGACGGACGCCGCAAAGAAGGGCAAGCAAGTGGTTGGATACACCTGGCGCGAGACACGGTGAGTAGATTTCACATCTACGGGGATATCGCCCGCATGGCGTTATGCGTCAGGGCTGATAGGACTTATTTACTATATGTTGCATGCATCCCTTAGACTGTCATCGCATATTGCATTCTCTGTTGTGTTGATATATATATTGCTTAGAACTGATAGAACACCGCACTATTACTAACGGTTTATGTTGCACGGGCACTATTTACATGCTACACACACACCGTTAGTAATTGTCATGCCACACTCACTATAGAGCTGCCACGATTATATTGCTATAGTTCGTCTCATATGTGATTTGATATGACCTTCATGTATATTGGAAGCCGCATGATATCTTTTAAAACCGGAAATGAAACTACTTTAAAAAGCGGTTTCCCCTTATACCCATACCATGGATTGATGTATATTGTACCTCGCATTGGATTTTACTATTGGTATTGGATTTTCATGTGATTTCTGTTTTGAGGACCGTGGAATTATTTAAGGAAAGTTATGCTATTTTGAAAACCCGGTACCTCGTGATATGATATTTTGGTGTGTCCACCACGCATTTTCTCGGTGCTGAGACGTGTGCTTGAAACCCGATTCGAGGAGTGGATGTTCCGTTTGCGGGTTCGTGGTGGGCCCGGTATGGTTCCCCTCAGCGAGATGATCGATGGGATTTGCCGATTGAGCCTGGAGGCGGGCGAGTACCTACCGGTGATTGGTTGGACCTGGCAGTTGTCCGAAGGATACTGACCAGAGTCGAGTGATGGATGCGGGATGATCCGTGCTGCCGGGGCCGAGGGCCGATACCGCAGACAGACCCCGTGGGGCCGGTCCGGATTGATGGCGCCCGATATTCGAGGATTTACGTGTCGATGCTGGATACGAGTATTTTATGATGTTTTGGGTGCCGATGTTGGGCACTCGTGATTCCTCCGAGATATACAGGATTTGAGGGCCGATGGGTGTGCCGGCGCCTGAGTATATGTGGGATTTGGGTGCAGTTTGAGGCACCGATCTTGTTTTCCATGTTGACATAGTCCATGTAGATATTATTTATCCCATACTCAGTATTGATTACTATACATCTCATCCTGTGGCATTTACCTGTTAGAGTACATGCATTACTATTGTATCCACTGTTGACATGCATTGGTATCATCTGCTGGCATTAGTAGAGCCACGCTATATGTGCATGCTTGCGATCACCTTTATATGTTATCTCTATTCACGAGTTGGCAACTCACCCCCGTTGTGCCACAGTGTTTGCAGGTTGCCCTTGGGAGTAGTCACGGCTGGCTGTTATCGCATCTTTTGGCACAGATACCCTTTTGAGCAGAGATAGTCTTTTGCTGATAGGTGGGTTTTGTACGGTATCTGTTATCTTTCAGTTGTATATTGATGTGTCTAGTACTCTCCATCTACCATCTGTATTGACTTAGAGACAGTTGTGAGGACGATATGTATGATTTTATATTCTGGTGTCGAGCTCGCATGTGAGCCGACGTTACTTTACTTTTGCAGTCTTGGCTTTTATGATATTGTCCTTGCTTTACTGTGTATTCTTCGCTACGGCGTCGTATATCTCATTGTGATGCTTCATTCAGTTTACTTGTTATTTCTGCTACACCTTGCTTTTACCCGACTTTTCGGGGCTAATGTTTAAAAAAAAAAAAGGGAAATGTTACCAAAATTATAAAACTCATAACTTTTGAACTTAAAAAGGGTTTCTACTAAATAAATGGAAGTTTTTCGGACATGTATGATTGTTTTTACAAAATGTTTTAAAATCACTCTATATTTATTGGTTTTGATTTCTGGGTTCGGCTTACTTAGCCGCGTTACGCCTGTAGACGTTGCGTGGTTAAGTGCCGGTCACGAGTCGAATTCTCGAGTCGTGACAAAGTTGGTATCAGAGCGTAGGTTTTACCTTCGGAGTGTAGGATGACCCTAGTATGATGGAGTAGGTAGCTGCAGCAGGGTAGCGTAGCGTGCGTATGTTCCGCGGCATACTCACGACACGGTACTCCGCTTACGCGACCTTAGGACTTGTTGATTTGATTCCTCCTTATATTCTTGTGATTCGATTTCCGTGTTCTTATCGAATCCAAATTTTCTTTCAGCCATTATGCCGCCTAAGACTACGAGGGCACAGAGAGCGGCCGCGAGAGCCGAGATTCGTGTTGACTCGTCCGAGACGAGGACTGATCCGGGCAGTACGCCGGTTGTACCCGAGCAGGCTGTTCCTGCCGTGACAGAGCAGATCGCCTCGTTAGGGGCTGGTATGCAGGAGATGCGCCAGATGATAGGATCGCTAGTTGAGACGCTTCGAGCGCAGCGACCAGAGGTAGCTCCACCAGTTCCAGAGACCGCGATGGTGCCTACCGCACAGCCAGTTGCCCCTGCAGCCACGGAGGTGATTACAGTATCGCTATCAGAGTTCATGAGGCTGAAGCCTCCAGTTTTCACAGGCACCGATACAGCCGAGGAGCCACAGTCTTTCATCGACAGGATGGCCAGGATATGCCGTTCCCTCAGATGTGCAGATGCGAGATGGGTTGAGTTCGCGAGCTTTCGCCTGGAAGGTCTTGCGCAGAAATGGTGTGATTCAGTGGAGAAGGGCAGAGCAGCAGGTCTTCCTCCTATGACCTGGACGGAGTTCGTGACCATATTTCTAGCCCGTTTCCTTCCCCGGAGTGTTAGAGATGCCCGAGCACGCAGGTTTGAGTCCTTGCGCCAGACGCCAGGGATGACAGTGGCGGAGTATGACGTACTGTTTATAGAGCTAGCAGTCTACGCCCCCCATTTAGTGGCCACCGAGGAGTTGCGAGTCCGGAGATTTGTTCGAGGCTTGCTTTCACCAGTGTTCCTCGCGATCAGCGCGCAGCACTACGAGACCTATGCAGCAGCTGTAGACGCAGCCCTAGTGGTCGAGGAGCACCTTGTTGAGACTTCGGCACTTCCAGAGCCGAAGAGAGTTCGTACCAGTATTTCCGCACGGAGGCAGTCATTCAGACGCCGCGACAGGTATCGTTCCGGTACGAGGGGTAGCAGAGATTCGGGACGGGGTCGGATGTTTAGTTCGTATCCCCAGGACGGTCAGCAGTCGCCGCGGGGTTGCTACAGATGTGGCAGCCTACTTCACCTCGTTCGAGATTGTCCAGAGACTCACCGGAGGGAGGCGGCAGCACCGCATGTTACCTTACCACCTTCACCACCCCAGAGGGCGTTGCCCGTTGCGCCTACCGTTGCTCCGCGCCAGACTTATGCTCAGAGAGGTCGTGGGCGTGGAGGAGTTGCTCAAAGAGGACGTGATGACCGAGGCAGAGGTCAGTCAGTTACAGGTGGTGGACAGGCGAGGGTCTTTGATTTGACACATCAGGACGCACAGGCGTCCAATGCAGTGGTTTCAGGTATCCTCCCTGTATGTTCAGTTGATGCACATGTATTGTTCGATCCCGGATCCACACACTCGTACGTATCCACACACTTCGTGCCGAGTTTGGGTAGAGAGTCCGGCTTACTTGATCAGCCGCTTGTGGTGACTACTCCTGTGGGAGAGTCGTTTGTTGCTAGGCACGTATTCCGATCCTGTATCGTCTGTATTGGCGAGAGAGAGTTGCCTGTCGACTTGATCCTTCTGGAGATGTTGGACTTCGACGTTCTTTTGGGCATGGATTGGTTAGCCACGTGCTATGCTTCTGTGGACTGCCGCGAGAAGACAGTTAGATTCTGTTTCCACGGTGAGTCGATTTTTGTTGTGTTGGGGGACCGTGGTGCCGCCCCTCACAGTGTGATTTCTTCTTTTCGCGCTGGACAGCTTTTGAGGAAGGGATGTCAGGGATTTCTCGCTTATGTTCGCGATGCTCGCGCTACAGAGGTTCCATTGGATCAAGTTCCGGTTGTTAGCGAGTTTCCTGATGTGTTCCCTGACGAGCTTCCTGGGTTGCCGCCCGAGCGCGACATTTCTTTCTGTATTGATTTGGTCCCTGGTTCGGGGCCTATTTCTATACCGCCCTATCGGATGGCCCCGGCAGAACTTCGAGAGCTGAAGGGTCAGTTACAGGATTTGCTGGACAAGGGACTTATTCGACCCAGTGTTTCTCCTTGGGGTGCTCCAGTCCTGTTCATCAAGAAGAAGGATGGCAGTTTGCGTCTTTGTATCGACTACCGCCAGCTGAACAGGGTGACAGTGCGGAACAGGTATCCTTTGCCACGTATCGACGATTTGTTCGACCAGCTTCAGGGGGCAGGGTACTTTTCGAGGATCGATTTGCGATCGGGCTATCATCAGTTGCGGGTTCGACAGGAGGGCATTCCCCGGACAGCTTTCCGTACGCGCTACGGCCATTACGAGTTTTTGGTGATGTCGTTCGGACTCACCAATGCGCCAGCAGCCTTCATGGACTTGATGAACCGCATTTTCCGGCCTTACTTGGATCTGTTCATTATAGTCTTCATTGACGATATCTTGGTGTATTCCCGGAGTAGTGAGGAGCACGAGCAGCACCTGCGGGTTACATTGCAGACATTGAGGGAGCACCAGCTTTATGCGAAATTCTCCAAGTGTGCTTTTTGGCTGGACAATGTAGATTTCTTGGGGCACGTAATTTCACGAGACGGTATATGTGTAGACCCGAGGAAGATCGAGGCCGTTCAGCGTTGGCCCAGGCCTACATCGGTGACGGAGATTCGCAGCTTTTTGGGATTGGCCGGTTACTACAGGCGTTTTGTGCAGGACTTCTCCCGTATTGCTACACCGTTGACCGGGTTGACCCGGAAGGGAGTTCCTTTCGTTTGGACAGAGGAGTGCGAGCACAGCTTTCAGCAGTTACGGACACGGCTGACGACGGCACCGGTGTTATCTTTACCTTCCGGACCGGGCGGATTTGTGGTCTTTTGTGATGCTTCTCGAGTGGGATTGGGATGCGTTCTAATGCAGCATGATAGAGTGATCGCGTATGCCTTGCGACAATTGAAGAAGCACGAGCAGAACTACCCCACTCATGATTTGGAAATGGCAGCAGTGGTCTTCGCACTTAAGATCTGGCGACATTACCTGTACGGCGAGTCGTGCCAGATATTTACGGATCACAAGAGTCTGAAATACATATTCCAGCAGCGGGACCTGAACCTTCGACAGCGTCGATGGATGGAGTTAGTGAAGGATTACGACTGCGAGATCTTATATCACCCGGGCAAGGCAAATGTGGTGGCGGATGCTTTGAGCAGGAGGTCCGGGAGTAGTTTATCTTGTTTGAGCGCAGTACAGGAGCAGTCATCCGCAGATTGGCAGATATTATGCGACAGTCGAGTACAGTTCGAGTTCACGCCGATTGGAGGACAGATAGCGCATGTCCGTGCACGCCCACAGTTGATTGATCGTATACGTGATGCACAGCTCAGTGATGACCAATGTTCAGAGATCATGGCACAGATGGGACAGGATCGATTTTCCGAGTTCGTGATCGATGATCAGGGGATACTACGGTTTGGAGTCAGACTGTGCGTACCTGATGCTGAGGGACTGAGGCGTGAGATTCTTGAGGAGGCACATCGATCGGTGTATAGCGTTCATCCCGGTTCCACCAAGATGTATCATGATATGAGAGATGTTTACTGGTGGGACGGAATGAAGAGGGACATTGCAGATTTTGTATCGAGATGCCTGACTTGTCAGCAAGTCAAGGCTGAGCACCAGAGGCCCGCGGGAGAGCTACAGCCGTTACCCATTCCGGAGTGGAAATGGGAACAGATTTCGATGGATTTCGTGGTGGGTCTACCCAGGACTAGTCGGGGGTATGACTCTATCTGGGTGATCGTGGATCGTTTGACGAAAGCGGCTCACTTCCTACCGGTGAAGACGACTTTCGGATTTACTCAGTATGCCCAGATCTACATTGATGAGATAGTGCGACTACACGGAGTCCCGACGTGCATTGTGTCCGACAGAGGCACCCAGTTTACCAGTAGACTATGGCAGAGGCTTCAGGAGGCTTTGGGCACTCGCTTGAGTTTTAGCACGGCATTTCATCCGCAGACCGACGGACAGTCAGAGCGGACCATCCAGACTCTCGAGGACATGCTCAGAGCTTGTGTATTAGATTTCGGAGGTAGCTGGGATCATCATTTGCCCTTAGTAGAGTTCTCCTACAATAACAGCTACTAGGAGACTATTCAGATGGCACCGTTTGAGGCTCTTTATGGGAGGAGATGTAGGTCGCCTACTTGTAGGACAGAGCTCAGTGAGAGCAGTATCTTAGGACCACAGATCGTTGAGGAGACGACCGCGAAGATCCAGTTGATTCGCGATAGGATGAGAGCAGCGCAGAGTAGGCAGAGGGCTTATGCAGACCGTCGACGACGCAGACTTGAGTTTTCTGTTGGTGATCATGTTTTCTTGAGGGTCTCCCCAATGAAAGGTGTGATGAGGTTTGGGAAGAAGGGGAAGCTCAGTCCCAGGTATGTGGACCCCTTCGAGATCCTCGAGCGTGTCGGTGCAGTAGCTTACCGGTTAGCCCTTCCGCCCAGCTTTCCAGACGTGCACCCCGTATTCCATGTTTCGATGCTCCGCAGATATCTACATGATCCTTCGCACGCGATTCAGCATCCGACGATCCAGCTTGAGCATGACCTTTCCTATGCAGAGCACCCGGTGATGATCTTGGATCGACAAGTGAAGAAACTGAGATCGAAAGACATTCCATCAGTTAAAGTACTTTGGCGTGGTCAGAACCGTGAAGAGGTCACTTGGGAGACCGAAAGCGAAATGATGAAGACGTATCCCCATCTTTTTGAAGGTAACCTTAGTTAGATTTTTGAAATTCGGGGACGAATTTCTTTAAGGGGGAGAGATTGTAACACCTTAGGATAAGGGTTAGTGAATAATTATAATTAAATAATGATTTTTAATAAAAAGTTTACCAAATTGTGTTTTAAATATTTTTCCTAATTTAATAAATATTTTTCCAAAATTTTCCTAGGCTTGCACACATATGTGCATGTAAACTAGGGTTTTTAAATCAAGTAAATACAATAATTATTAACCATGGTGGGTTAATCTTTTGGATTAAGCCTTTTGGATTCTTAAATGGGGTTTAAGTTAATTAGTCAAGAGGTTACTTTAATTTGAATGTTGGTTTAAGTGTTGACTTGTGAGAAGGAGAGAGAGAGAGGGCATCATGGCTTAGCCCATGCTTGCCATTAATGAAGAGAGAGAGTGAGGGGTTGACCCTTGAGTGTAAGTTGTTTTCTCTCATTTCTTGTTTTCTCTCCAACACTCACAAACACACACACACACTTACCTCATCCCAGCACCAGCAGCAGAAGCAAGCAACTGAAGAAAAATCCCAGCAGCAGCAGCAGCAGCAAACGCAGCACCAGCAGCAATTCCTGAAGCAAGAGGCAGCATCAGCAGCAGTGAGCTGCAGCAGCCCTATCACCCAGTGCAGCCCCTTCCCTCCACTTCTCCACCTTCCTCCAGCTTCCTAGGGTTAAGTATGAGGTATATTTCCTAACTTAGTCCCTAGTTAGCTTGGTTAGTTTAGATTTGCATCGGTTAAAGGATTTTTGTGTGTTTTAGTGCGATAAGGGGTGTTTAGTGTGAACTTTGTACTAATGAGGTGTAGATTAGTTCCAGTAGGATGATTGAGGTTTGTTGTGACCATGTAAACCTAGTCCAACCCCTACTACACTAAAATACCACCAGATTTCATATTTGATGCAAATGTCGTATTTGGACAAAATGTGAGTTTTCTGGAACTGCTATTGACTCGATGAGTGCAGAATGATTTTGGGAATACTGTAGCATGGTGGAGAGGAGCTGATACCATAGGTGAAACCCGACCCCCTAACTCCCCATTCCGGCCGCCAAAAACGCCATTCTGGCCGCAAATTGCGGCCAGACAGGAGGTGTTTTGGTGTTTTTTGGGTTCTGTAGGTGTGTTTTTGTGTGTATGGCCCTTTGATATATATATTTTTGTAAGATCAATTCTGTAGGAAAATCTGGGACCAAATATCTATATTGCCGTTTTCTAAACCTTCGCGACACGCGCGATACGTGAGTAGGTTTGGGTTTCTGCGTATCGCGGCGCGTCGGGGTAGTTTCGTGGCGCGTGATTACACGTTTTAGCGTATCGCACACACGTGCGATTGGTTTGCGACACGGGTTTCTTGTTGGATTATAATGTCGCGTTTTGTGACTTAAGCTTATGTGTGATATGTATATGTGATTCTAGGTTCACAGGCCAGTGAGACGGACGCCGCAAAGAAGGGCAAGCAAGTGGTTGGATACACTTAGCGCGAGACACGGTGAGTAGATTTCACATCTACGGGGATATCGCCCGCATGGCGTTATGCGTCAGGGCTGATAGGACTTATTTACTATATGTTGCATGCATCCCTTAGACTGTCATCGCATATTGCATTCTCTGTTGTGTTGATATATATATTGCTTAGAACTGATAGAACACCGCACTATTACTAACGGTTTATGTTGCACTGGCACTATTTACATGCTACACACACACCGTTAGTAATTGCCATGCCACACTCACTATAGAGCCGCCACGATTATATTGCTATAGTTCGTCTCATATGTGATTTGATATGACCTTCATGTATATTGGAAGCCGCATGACATCTTTTAAAACCGGAAATGAAACTGCTTTAAAAAGCGGTTTCCCCTTATACCCATACCATGGATTGATGTATATTGTACCTCGCATTGGATTTTACTATTGGTATTGGATTTTCATGTGATTTCTGTTTTGAGGACCGTGGAATTATTTAAGGAAAGATATGCTATTTTGAAAACCCGGTACCTCGTGATATGATATTTTGGTGTGTCCACCACGCGTTTTCTCGGTGCTGAGACGTGTGCTTGAAACCCGATTCGAGGAGTGGATGTTCCGTTTGCGGGTTCGTGGTGGGCCCGGTATGGTTCCCCTCGGCGAGATGATCGATGGGATTTGCCGATTGAGCCTGGAGGCGGGCGAGTACCTACCGGTGATTGGTTGGACCTGGCAGTTGTCCGGAGGATACTGACCAGAGGAGTGATGGATGCGGGATGATCCGTGCTGCCGGGGCCGAGGGCCGATACCGCAGACAGACCCCGTGGGGCCGGTCCAGATTGACGGCGCCCGATATTCGAGGATTTACGTGTCGATGCTGGACACGAGTATTTTATGATGTTTTGGGTGCCGATGTTGGGCACTCGTGATTCCTCCGAGATATACAGGATTTGAGGGCCGATGGGTGTGTCGGCGCCTGAGTATATGTGGGATTTGGGTGCAGTTTGAGGCACCGATCTTGTTTTCCATGTTGACATAGTCCATGTAGATATTATTTATCCCATACTCAGTATTGATTACTATACATCTCATCCTGTGGCATTTACCTGTTAGAGTACATGCATTACTATTGTATCCACTGTTGACATGCATTTGTATCATCTGCTGGCATTAGTAGAGCCACGCTATATGTGCATGCTTGCGATCACCTTTATATGTTATCTCTATTCACGAGTTGGCAACTCACCCCCGTTGTGCCACAGTGTTTGCAGGTTGCCCTTGGGAGTAGTCACGGCTGGCTGTTATCGCATCTTTTGGCACAGATACCCCTTTTTAGCAGAGATAGTCTTTTGCTGATAGGTGGGTTTTGTACGGTATCTGTTATCTTTCAGTTGTATATTGATGTGTCTAGTACTCTCCATCTACCATCTGTATTGACTTAGAGACAGTTGTGAGGACGATATGTATGATTTTATATTCTGGTGTCGAGCTCGCATGTGAGCCGACGTTACTTTACTTTTGCAGTCTTGGCTTTTATGATATTGTCCTTGCTTTACTGTGTATTCTTCGCTACGGCGTCGTATATCTCATTGTGATGCTTCATTCAGTTTACTTGTTATTTCTGCTACACCTTGCTTTTACCCGACTTTTCGGGGCTAATGTTTAAAAAAAAAAAAGGGAAATGTTACCAAAATTATAAAACTCATAACTTTTGAACTTAAAAAGGGTTTCTACTAAATAAATGGAAGTTTTTCGGACATGTATGATTGTTTTTACAAAATGTTTTAAAATCACTCTATATTTATTGGTTTTGATTTCTGGGTTCGGCTTACTTAGCCGCGTTACGCCTGTAGACGTTGCGTGGTTAAGTGCCGGTCACGAGTCGAATTCTCGGGTCGTGACAGTTGTAAATTTGATATATGTGAGATATACCTGATATTGTACATACTAGATATGTGAGATCTACTTGATGTTGTACATTCGATTTATATGCGAGATATACTTGGTATTGTGCAGTTGAGGAGATGTGACACTTAGATGATATGAGAGCCAATTAGGAGGCTGATTTGAGGAATTTGGATTTGATTTGTCTTGCTGGATTGTGATCCTACCACGATGTCAGGATTCCATAGAAATGACATATTTCACTCCATACCTCACCTTTATATACTTGTGCACTGTTCCATGTTTTAGGAGTACCTGTGAGTGTACCTTCATGAGTGTTGCACATTTACTTTCTCATATCCCCAGTGCATGATTATTGCATACTGTTGTCATATCATTATTGCTTTATATATTGGTGGTACTTGTTAGTGTACTTTCCATTATTTCGTACTCATATGACCTGTTATTACTGCAATTGTCATATCTTAGATTCATGCTGTACGTACATTCATGCTATTACCTGCATATGTTATTTACTATTCACGAGTTGGCAACTCACCCCCGTTGTGCCACAGGTATTGCAGGTGTTTCCCCAAAGTAGTCGAGGCAAGCTATTCACTTATCTATCATCTTTTGGCTGCGGATACCACTTCGCCTGTTAGTGCGCAGTTTTGCCCAGGTGGGTTTTGTGGTTATCTGAGGTTGTGTTGTATATTCGTTGTATCTTGTACTCTCCATCTACTACCAGTTTGTTGTGACTTAGAGACTTGGTGAGGACGATTTTGTATATATATTGTGGATTTGTGCATTTTATACAGTTTCCTTTCTTTGTCTCTTATTTCTCGCTACGGCGTCGTATATCTGTTGTGGTGTTGTTTTCCACCGTTGGGCGTGGATTTTGCTCCCGTTTTGGGATGCTTTACTTTATATTTATGTTGTACCCTTTTTGGGGGCTTGTTTTACAAAGGGGGTGCTGCCAAAATTTTAAACAAAAAGTGGACTCTTTTAAAGAATTTGGGTTGTGATTTCAAATGTTTCAAAAACTTTTATTATCTTTTCCGTATTTTTATGGTTTAGATTTCTGGGTTTTGGCTTTCTTTTACTGCGTTACGTCTGGAGGCGTTGCGTAGTATTAGGGCCGTCACGTGCCAATTTCGGGTCGTGACAAAGTTGGTATCAGAGCGTGGTTTTACCTTTCGGAGTGTAGGATGACCTTGGTATGATGGAGTAGGTAACCTAAGCGGAGTAACGTAGTGTGTGTATGTCTGCATCATACTCACGATGCAGTATTTCGCCTAAAGTGCCTAAGTACAAATTGCTTGAAATTCCTTCCTTGATGATTCATATCCTTGTGATTCGATTTCCTTGTTCTTATCGAATCCTATCTCTATTTTTAGCCTTGCCGCCGATGACTATGGGGACTCAGAGTGATGCAGCGAGGGCCGAGGTCAGAGTTAGCTCGGGTGAGACGAGCACTGACCAGGATGGCACTCTTGTTGCACAGGTGCAGACGGATCAGCCTTCGACAGATCAGCTCGCTAGGCTTGTGGCAGAGATGCAGGACTTGCGCCAGGCGATGAGATCATTGGTTGATGCCATTCGAGCGCAGCGACAGAAGGTTGTCACCCCTGTTACTCAGTTGTTCCTTGGGATCAGCATGCAGCAGTCTGTCACCTACGTAGCACCAGTGGATGTAGCCCCAGACGACGAGACCCGTATTCCAGAGACTTTGCGAGTTCCAGTACAGTGGAGGACCCGTACAGGTGTGCCAGTCCAGGGATAGAGGCCCAGTCGTCGTGATAGATTTCGTGACCATCGCGGGAGTAGCAGAGGCTTGAGGCGAGGACAGTCATCTAGCTCTTATCCCCAGGATGGTCAGCAGTTTTCTTCCGGATGCTATCGATGTGGGAGCCCTCACCACTTCATGAGGGGTTGTTCCTTAGCGCCGCGTCAGAGTCGTGTTCTAAGAGGTCGTGGGCGTGGAAGGTTCACTCAGAGGAGTCAGTCTGGTAGAGGAAGAGTTTTGGCAGTTCCAGGTAGAAGGCAGACACGAGAGTTTGTTTCTACTCATCCGGACGCACGGGCGTCCAGTGCAGATTTGTCAGGTATCCTTGTTCTTGTTCTTTTGATGTACTGTTGGTTTTCGCACTTTGTGCCGTGGTTGGGACGAGGATCGTGTTAGATAGATCAGCCGTTTTGTTGTGTTAATTTCTGTCAGCCATTCTTTTGTTGCGCGACACGTATTTCAGTCGTATGCCAATCGGTGAGGAGATTTTGCCGTCATTGGATCCTTCTAGAGATGCTGGGTTTGACGTTCTCCTGGGCATGGATTGGTTAGCTACGTGTTAGGCGTCTGTGGACTACCGTGTGGAAACAGTCAGGAATTGTTTTTCCGGTGAGTCAGTTCTTGTTGTGCAGGTGGATAGTTGTGCCGCCTCTCACAGCTTGAATTCAGCCTTTTTCGCTAGTCAGCTTTGGAGGAGATGTCGTGGATTCTTGGCGTTCATTCGTGATACCGAAGCCACATTGGGATTGTTGGACCGGGTACTTATCGTGCGAGAGTTTTCCGACGATATTCCAGAGAAGCTAGCGAAATTCAGGGAGCTTAAGGATCAGCTGCAGAGTTGTTTGTTGGGTGGTTTGTGTGTCCGAGTGTTTCGCTTTTAGGAGCTCCTATTTCGGTTCGTCAAGGAGAAAGACGACAGATTGCGGTTGTGGATTGAGAGATCGTCAATTGAACCGGCTTGCGGTGCGGTTAGGTATCTTTTACCTCGCTTTGACGATTTCTTCGATCAGCTCCAGAGTGCGAGACTTGTTCTAAGTTTGTTTGGGATCAGGTCATCATTGTTGCAGGTTCGGAGTGATGGCATTCCGAATTTTTCTTTTGTGCGTGCTACAGGAAGTTTGTGTTTTGGTGGTGTCGTTGGACTCGCCAATGCCCTAGCAGCATTTGTAGTTATGATGCACCAGATTTCTTTAGGCCGTTCCTCGACCAGTTGCTGTTGTGTTTTGACGACATTCTGGTCTATACTTTGTGTCTTGAGGAATAGGAGCAGCACTTGAGGATTTGTTTTGCAGACATTGGTAGAGCCCAGCTGTTTGCTAGATTCTTGGAGTGTTCCTTCAGGCTTGTTTGTGTTGACTCCTAGGTCTTGTAGTTACGGGAGACGGTTTCGTATGGTTCCGAGGGAGATCGTGGCCGTACAGCTTTGGCCCAGACTTGTGTGCAGGACGGAAGTCCGCTGATTTTGGGCTTAGCAGGTTTATACCGTCGTTTCGTGCAGGATTACAAGCGTATTGCTGCACCGTTGACTGGACAGACCTGAAAGGAGGTTCTTTTCTTTGAACTGAAGCATGTGTACGGAGTTTTCGGCAGTTGGAGATTCGGTTAGCAACTGCATCAGTTCTTTGCTTTTAGTTCGGGCGACTTTGTGATTTAACTGTAATGTTTCACGAGAGTGGCTCGATTGTGTGTGGTTGTGACACTGCCCGCCGACGCTCGTTCGTTAGAGATACTTGAGTATACTCGGCTGGGTAATGATTCGGAGTCTTTGATTGTGACTAGGTTGTGCTAAGTTAGGAATGCGTTTGTGTACCTGATGTTATCGGGTAGAGACGTGAAATCCTAGAGCAAGCACATCAGTCAACTCTCTATGTTCATTCAGGTTCCGCCAACATTGACGTGACTGGTGAGATAGTTACTGGTGGACAGGAATGTAAAGAGAAATTTCAGGTTTCGTTTCAAGGTGTTTGTCTTGTTGTGTGTTTGTGTTAAATTGTTGTTTGCGGCAGTTGGGATCGTCACTCGCCATTGTTAGGATACTTCTTGATAGCTGTTATCAGGAGACATTCTAATTGGCAACCTTTAGGTTTAGTCAGGTAGTGTCGATCACCAGTCTGTTTTCTGACTCTGCGTAGTAGGATTTTTGGACCTCAGCTAGTCTAGAGACTTCGGAGATGATCCAGTTGGTTCAGGTCAGGATGAGAGTAGCCCAGTGCAGACAGAGGTCTTATGCCGACCATGTTGGTCGCAGACTCGAGTTTGCAGTGGGAGATCATGTATTCCTACGGACTTTCCGATGAATGACATGTTGAGTTTTGGGAAGCTTACCCAGAATCTTAGGTCCTTTTGAGATCCTTTATGCGAGTTAGTTTTCGTTGCCTTTAATTTGGCACTTCCGCCCAGATTATCGATTATTCACCACGTTTTCATTGTGTTGATTTTTGCAATTACCTTCATGACTTTCTCACATGATTTAGCACAAACCATTAGTTTGGACTCGATCTTTTCGTTCACCAGGAGCCATGTGTGTTAGTGGCTCGGCAGGTGGAGAAACTTCGGTCAAGGGTCTTGCCATCTGTGTAGAGTTTTCTTGAACGTAGCCGTATAGTGAGGTGATCACTTGGGAAGCTGTGAGCGAGATTTGGGAGTTTTGTACTCTTCTCTTTGAAGGTATGCTTGGTGAAAATTTTAAATTCGGGGATGAATTTTTTATAAGGTGGGGAGATTGTAACGTTTTAGAAATCGTTTTGTGTTTGTTTCTGTTTTTGGGTGAAATTCGTCGGTATTTTCAGTTTTATACCGATTGTGATCAAACGGCCATATCGACTTGCCAGCACCTAGTTTTGATAAAATAAAGTTAGTGCGCAAACTTTGGGAGTATATGGGACGTTTTGGTCCAATTTGAATTTTTCCCAATTTTAATGTTATTTTAGTCCGGTTTGCACATTTTTGGGAAATCTTCTCTTTGCGACTTTCTTTAAATTTTCTTTTGTTGAACTAAACAACATAGCATATAAAATGAATGTGTGGACTAGGATTAAAGGATAAAGAAAAGAAAAGAAAAGAATAGAAGAAAAGGTACATGAATGTGATTTTTGTGTGTGAATGCAATTAATAGCATTAAGTGTAGGAAATTTCTTGGAAATTCCCCTCTCTCTCTCCTCCCTCTCTCTTGGCCGAGCCCTATCCCTCTCTCTTCTGCACTTAGCCATTTCTTCTCTCTTTTCTTCACAAATCATTCACAACTTCTTCATCTCTCATCCAAAGTTCACAAAAAAAAATCCCTTTTTCTTCAAGTTTTCTCATTTGCTTGATTTGGAGTGCTCTAATCTTGGATCCTTGTGTTCTTTCAGTTAGGTAATGATCCTTATCTCTTCTTTAGTTAGTTTTTGTGCTTTGTTGTTTGATAGTTTCAGTTTAGAATGTTTAAGTTAGGGTTTGTGTGATATATCGTATTTTTTGTATCGGTTTGTGACTTCTCGGACCTGCTGTGACCCGGGTAGTTTACTGAAAAACTAAACAATGTTGTAGTGAAGTACTAGGGAACCTGGAGCATCACCTGAGAGACGACACCCAGGCCACCGGCCAGGGCCGGCGAAGGCAAAGGGGAGGTCCGGCGACGCCGGCTATGGTGAGGAGTTAGGGTTTGGGTTTTTTGTCTGTAGGTGTCTGCTATGGTTTGGGTTCTGTTGGTATTGTTTGTTTGTTTAGTTTTCACAGTAGGAAAAATCTGGGATCAATTGGGTAGTTTCTAGTGTTTTGTGTCCGCGCGATACGTGATACGACACGGGTCGTGCAGTTTTCATGGTTTTGCTCTTAAGTTGTTTTCGTCGAGTCGCTACTCTCGTTAGCCACGATACGAACACTTAAAAGGTGGTTGTGTGTTGTTGTGTCGGTTAGGTGTAGCTTGTTCGTGTTTTAGAGTTATTATTAATATTTATACTTGCTTGTTGTTTATATGTTGCAGGTTCGCAGACGGGGACTATGGACACTGCCACAGGGGGATACAGGGGTTAGACTTCATCTAGCTTAGAGTGTGGGTGAGTAGATTTAACATCTACAGGGGAATCGCCCGTATGGCGTTATGCGTCTGGGCTAGAAATATTTACATTGTCGCGTATTCTATGTCATGTTTAGAATTGCGCATTTACCTTACTGTTAGTGATAGTTGTGCTTGGACTAGTATCCTTAGGACACTACACTATTATTGACGGCTCAGATTGCGAGAGCACTGATTGTATGCCACACACACCGTCAATAGTTGCCATGTCATACACAACCTATATTTAGAAATGATATTGTCTGGTTAGGGACATTGTGACCTTGATACATATTTTTATAGTTTATAACTTAGACTTTGATATGCTAGTTCCTGTTTACCTATAGGGTTTTGTACCATTAGTGTTAGGTACATACACACCTAAGGACATAGCTACAGGTGTACTTGCATTTCATACTTTACTTATACCTGATAGGTATATCACATCATCATGTAGGTAGATACCTATATTTCTGCTATACCATTCATGTGTTCATTTATATCTGGTGAATGCTATGCTTTTCCTTTATACGCTTTCATTACAGTTTTTATGTTGCGTATACTTTATTCATCGATTATCGCATTGTTATATGGATTTTTCATGATGTTTTCTGGATTTGGGAACCGTGGTAGTTCATAAAATTATGCATACATTGAAAAACCCGGTTTCCTTGATATGATATTATAGCATCCACCATGAGATTTATCGGTGCTGATATATATACCCTACGCGAGGAAAGGAGGGATCCGTTACGGGTACATGGTGGGGCCCGGAGGGACCTTGGGGCAAGAATCTCAGTGAGGAGATTAGTTAGTGGGGGAACCATACTTTCCGGTGACAGGACCAATGACTCAGCGGATATCGAGTGGATACCGACGGGAGTCATGTGCGTATGGATACGTCGAGAGGCGAGGGTCAGAGCTAGGCACTCGAGCTCTCGGGATAGCGTATGATACGTACTTATCAGGGGGCCAGTCATGGAGACAGCACCTGATGGATCAGTATTTCTATGTCGATGCTTGACACATTGGTTTCATGATATTTCTAATTACTCATTTGTATATATAACAGGGGATTGAGCCGCTGTTATATATACCCTTACACCAATATTAGTGGAATGGGACGCTAATATATGTGTATTGCCCTCATCATATTATTTATGTCATTATATTTAGGATGTTAGAACTGTGCTGGAGATTTGATTTAGGATATAAGAGATTCATTGGGATTGGATAATGATATTGTACATACGAGATATGTGAGATCCACTTGCTGTTGTACATTTGATATATGTGAGATATACCTGATATTGTACATACGAGATATGTGAGATCCACTTGTTGTTGTACATTTGATATATGTGAGATATACCTGATATTGTACATACGAGATATGTGAGATCCACTTGCTGTTGTACATTTGATATATGTGAGATATACCTGATATTGTACATACGAGATATGTGAGATCCACTTGCTGTTGTACATTTGATATATGTGAGATATACCTGATATTGTACATACTAGATATGTGAGATCCACTTGCTGTTGTACATTTGATATATGTGAGATATACCTGATATTGTACATACGAGATATGTGAGATCTACTTGATGTTGTACATTTGATATATGTGAGATATACCTGATATTGTACATACTAGATATGTGAGATCCACTTGCTGTTGTACATTTGATATATGTGAAATATACCTGATATTGTACATACGAGATATGTGAGATCTACTTGATGTTGTACATTTGATATATGTGAGATATACATGATATTGTACATACTAGATATGTGAGATCTACTTGATGTTGTACATTCGATTTATATGCGAGATATACTTGGTATTGTGCAGTTGAAGAGATGTGTAGATGATATGAGAGCCAATTTGGGGGCTGATTTGAGGAATTTGGATTTGATTTGTCTTGCTGGATTGTGATCCTACCACGATGTCAGGATTCCGTGGAAATGACATATTTCACTCCATACCTCACCTTTATATACTTGTGCACTGTTCCATGTTTTAGGAGTACCTGTGAGTGTACCTTCATGAGTGTTGCACATTCACTTTCTCATATCCCCAGTGCATGATTATTGCATACTGTTGTCATATCATTATTGCTTTATATATTGGTGGTACTTGTTAGTGTACTTTCCATTATTCCGTACTCATATGACCTGTTATTACTGCAATTGTCATATCTTAGATTCATGCTGTACGTACATTCTTGCGATTACCTGCATATGTTATTTACTATTCATGAGTTGGCAACTCACCCCCGTTGTGCCACAGGTATTGCAGGTGTTTCCCCAAAGTAGTCGAGGTAAGCTATTCACTTATCTATCATCTTTTGGCTGCGGATACCACTTCGCCTGTTAGTGCGCAGTTTTGCCCAGGTGGGTTTTGTGGTTATCTGAGGTTGTGTTGTATATTCGTTGTATCTTGTACTCTCCATCTACTACCAGTTTGTTGTGACTTAGAGTCTTGGTGAGGACGATTTTGTATATATATTGTGGATTTGTGCATTTTATACAGTTTCCTTTCTTTGTCTTTTATTTCTCGCTACGGCGTCGTATATCTGTTGTGGTGTTGTTTTCCGCCGTTGGGCGTGGATTTTGCTCCCGTTTTGGGATGCTTTACTTTATATTTATGTTGTACCCTTTTTGGGGGCTTGTTTTACAAAGGGGGTGCTGCCAAAATTTTATAGAAAAAGTGGACTCTTTTAAAGAATTTGGGTTGTGATTTCAATTGTTTCAAAAACTTTTATTATCTTTTCCGTATTTTTATGGTTTAGATTTCTGGGTTTTGGCTTTCTTTTACTGCGTTACGTCTGGAGGCGTTGCGTAGTATTAGGGCCGTCACGTGGCAATTTCGGGTCGTGACACATATGTGCTCCTACTCCGTTTTGCCTGAGCCAGGAAACCTCTGTGTAGGACTCTAAAGAATCGTCAATACGCCGGCAGTAGATGATGATCATATCAAACACCCACAAGCTGCAAGCAGTCAGCTAAACGTAACAGCCACCCAGGTATTCAGCAATCAGAAGATCAACAAGCAAGCATATACATTCTCCTGCGAATCCAATAAGTAACACTCCCGTACAGTCCGGTCTTTTCGTCTGATATGTCGCATATCTCTCCTAGGGGTGTTAAACGTCAGACCCCAGTAGCTTGATATGTTGTGTCGATATGAAGTTTATAACAGTTCGAGAAACTGCTGATAACACTTACCAGTAAATCTCAGCAACTCAGGCCAGGGATTTCCAGTTATAGCCAATCGAACACAGCGCAACATCAACTCCCTATATCGGGAGAGACGAAACCCCTCCTATCGCTCATTGCCTCCATGTGATTCGGGACTGTACCCAAAAGCCACCGTTTTGCACGCCCTCTTGGACGTGGTATGATGGAAATCAAAGCACAGTGGGAATCACACAAGACTCTATGACGATCTCGGGTCTACAGACTAACCTGTACCAGTGTCACAAGAGAACGGCCATCTGACGTGAGGTATAATACCATCTGGGAGTTCTCGGCGAGTCTATCCAGTGTACCCAGTCTCCACTGATGTCACGACCCGAAAGTACGGAACGTGACCGGCACTTAGATTACGAAGCGTCTAGAGGCGCCACGTAACCTAAGTAAGCCGAAGCCCAGAAATCTAAACCATAAAAGAAGAAGAAGAAGAAAAAGAAAACAAGTTTAAAAGCATCAGCAAATTTTCTCAAAAATTTCGGCAGAGTCTCCTCTATAAAAACTGGCCCCCAAACGGGTACAACAAGTATAATATACATAAACAATAAAAAGCATCCCCAAACGGGAGCTAGCATCAACGCCAACAGGCGGAAACAACCACAACAAGCATAATAATATACAACGCCAAAGGGCGAGGCTCAAAACTCAAAGAAAACAAAACCACCAAATCAGAATAATACATGCGCGACTCTAAGGTCAAATTAAAAGAATGGTCCAATAAACTTATCAAGTAATACAAGTATGGTTGATGGAGCTTGCTAGATACAAATGAAAGAATAAAAGTACAATGGTGGTTCGGATACAAGTGAACCAACCTACCGTGCAAATCACCCTGAAAGAATAGATGTGCCAGCAAGCTGCCAGGGAAACCTGTATATCGAACCTGTAATAAAATTTGGCACACCGGGGGTGAGTTGCCAACTCGTGAGTAGAAGACATCTACGAAAAGAAATCGAATGCACGACGCTATCCTAGGTCATAATAATACTAATATACTACTAGTCATCAAGTAAGACAGGATAATAAGCTACGTGTAAATGCAAATACTCCGTGCTCGTGTCAGTGCCTCATATAGTACTATGTCATATGAATGAGTATGCATGCACCATGAATGTAAAATGACCAATCCTGAAATCTAGGTATATCTGTATAGGAATTCTTTAACTTTTATCATAGTAAAATGTGTAGAGAAATCTGAAATATCAACAATGAAATCCATGGAAATCCGTGTCAAGCATCGACACAAAGCATGTAAATCTCAAGTCTCAATATCTCGGGCTCCGTCAGTCCGGATCGGCCCATATCATCAAATCTCACGACAACAGTCGGTATCCTCCGGATATCCGCCGCGCCAGACATCACCGGTAGGTAGCCTTCCCCTGCCAGGCTCATCGTCTACAACTCGATCTTCTTGCCCCGGGGTACCATACCAGGACCACCATGTACCCGAGACGGTTCATCCACTCCTCGAATCGGGTCTCGAAATCCAACAGAAAACATGAAATCTCATGGTGGACGACACATACATCACGAGAAAACCGCATCTTATATTTTAAAAAGAGAGGAGGAGAGAGAGAGGTTTTTTTATATTCTTGCGGTTTTCCCCAAAATCCAGAAATCTCATAGAAATCCAAATCTCAAAATCATGAGTAAGTAAATGATAAGTGTCAGCATATGCCCATAATACTGCATGATAACATGAAAACATGAATGCATGAATGTCTAAGTAATAATTATCATGTCTATACTAACATCAGAGAGTAATCACAATATTATATCGGTCAAGTTGTTAACTGATTCTATCAATAAAAGATAATATGATCTAAAGTGTACGTGACATAGCAATTACCGATGATGATGTGTGTGAGCCGGCATATGAGTGTGCGTGGAATATGTGCATCATCGGTAATGGTGCTGGTGTCCTAACAGGTAAGGTTTATACTGATTATAGCAACATATGTATGAACATGCAACATTATGATTACAGTGAAAAAGTAAAGACGGATGTGTGTTATCCACTCATTTGATATACAATTATCACTACCACTATATGACTCGAAACTAACCTAGTGTCCATTTAACCTCCTAAGGAACTAAAGCTACGAAACTAGTCATTAAGAAACAAGAGTCTACCTAGGTCTGAATCAATATCTCTAATAGTCGGCGATCCAGCCTCAATAGCATCACGTACGTAGTACGGCTTCCTCGAATCAAGAGTGCGGATCAATTATCATATCTATGCCTCGTACGGTAAAATCCATCGTACGACATCCCAATATCGGGGTACGGGTCAAGTATCTCGTAGGTGTCTCATCATTAGTATAATGTCATCCTCAGGAATATCATGTCTTATGTATCATTTTGTGATTAAGTCATACGGATATCATATCGTCCTCAAGTCACACCTCTATAGTATTGACATCAGGTCGCACCTATATGATGTCGTAATCAAGTCATGCATATCCCATATCGTGATCAATCACAAGTTACAGTCTGGGTACTATTTTAGAGTCCCATGTACCTCAATATTATCACCACCCATTATAATTTAAGTATACATGTTCATTATCTCATTCTCTAATGATCCGCTAATACTTAAAACGACTGTATAGCCAAGAATCACGGCATCAAGCCCAGTAACACCGTTTCATCATACCTCGGATATCGTATCACATCAATGTATCCCATATACGTGTTGTATATATATATATACCTATACCTCGTCCTATATATATATATATATACACATGCACGTATACACCATGTTGAGTTTCAGTGTGTGCGTGTGTGCGTTTCTACCTGAAACCTACGAACCTCTTCCAAGGTGTTCATCCTCTGATATGGTATTCCTAAATCAGTCTAGTCCAGCCTAGGGTCATTACTCGGGTCCTACGCATTAAGAATCTAGGGTCACATCTGGTTTCCTAATGTCAATAAGTACATTTCCTATTCTACGTTGCGGGGGTGCTAAACGCCATCCACCCGACTTCCCCACGTAGATATACATCTACTCACCTGGTCCATGTCTGCCGAAGACGGTGTCGCCATCCTCCTCTTCATCGCCCGCAGTCCACGTGAGGGGTACCTAAACGCAAACATATAAATAGCATCGTAAACTGAATCACATACAAAAGTCAAAACGACGCAATGAACCGGCATAGGTTAAAACCTATGTCCCGTCCACGCAAAAGAACCAAATATCGCTCGATATCGGCGTACAAACTCCGATGGATCAAGATAAACATCAACAAATAACTCTTAGTTTTAAAACACATTACTTATATTATAAAACATGATTAAATCCATCGAAACCCTAAAATCCATCAAATCGTCCGATTTCGTAAAACCCGAAAATGCCAATTTACCGTTTTTCTTCAAAACTTGAGATTTAAATGAATCCAATGGTCATAAAACTCATTAAATAGCATAACTAGACTATACAATCCATTACTATATTTTCATTACACAAATTTGTATTAATTTGAAATTTCTAGTTTGCAACATTTAACAATTTTCAACATTTTTCAACCAAAATACCACAATTCCACCACAAAACATCATTTTGCATGAATTAATGTCTTAAACTACAATTCATGATGATAATGATATAATGAAACCATAATTATATTTTAAATCCCTTTTATTTAGAATTTTCCAAAATCTAGTTTACAAAATAATAGCATTTTATTACCATTTTCCAATTATCAAAGGAACTAGTGATCAAACTAAGTTTTCCATTCCAATAACAAGTTAATATCCTCACTAAAACCACAATCTAGTGATAAAAACCTCAATTAGAATTTTATATCTCCAATAATTATGTTTTATAAAAAACCTAGTTAGCAAAAATACTTAATTTAAACAATTTGAATGAACAAATTTCGATATATCAACCATGCATGATTTTTCCCATTTCTAAAAATGATAGACTAGTTATAATAACCCTACTTAATTAATAAAAACCACAACTTTAATTTACAAACCCTAACTTGAATTTTATAAATTGACAACAGAATTAATTTATTAAATCTAAACATGCTTAAATGAAACATCTAATAAAATAAATCAAAAGGATAAGATTTATACCTTCAAACAAGAAATCCAAACATGAAAATAAGCCTCCAAAATGCATGCTTTCCATCTCCAAAATCCATGTAATGAAGAGCAAAGAATAGAGGGTATGAATTTATTAGGATTTTGTGGATTTTTATTTGGATTTTAAATGAATTTTTGATGGATTTTGCAACAAAAATCAAGTGGAGAAATGGGGGGGCTGAAATGATGAGGAGGCCGGCCATGTTTAGGAGGAGAGGGAGAGAAAGAAATGAGTGAAGAATCATGAAGAATGTTCCCCCAAAATATCACCCTTTAATGTCTTTTCAACACTTTAATTAATTTCTTTCATTTCTTTTCTAAACAACTCAAGAAAAATCTAGAAACAAGGTCAAAATTTGCAACTAAATTTTTCATGATAAACACTAAATTCTAATATGCAATGGTTCATTTTTACAAATTAAAACCATTTAAATTTGTAATTTACACTAATTTAGTGTAAAAATAAAGCTTATGTTAATATTTAAAATAATTAATTTAGGAAAAATATTTAATTAAACTAAAAATTTATAAGTGGCTAAATAAACACCATTTACTAGTAATTACATAATTAAAATAGGTATTTTTGAAATTATAATTAAAAACAATCACGGTTAGGTTTTACGAAAAATACATTTTACTTCGCCGAAAATCATAAAATTCACTTAAACAATTTTATTCATTTAATTATTTATTTAATTATTTTTAAAACGTTACAATCTTCCCCCCTTTAAGAAATTCGGTCCCCGAATTTAAATTAAAACTCCCCTTCCAAATACTAAAACACTTAGCAAACACTCAAATCGTCGGGGCTCCGAAATCATCAATACATAATAAAAATCAACTCCGTCAAGCATAGCGCAATCATCGGAGTTATGGCGAGAATAAAATATCAAAACCCAATATGAAAACCAACATAATATACATCAATCTACAACTTATATATATAGTGTGCATCACAGTAAACCGTCCAAATATCTGAATAAAGAAATATGCAAAAAACCCTTTTGAAAATCACCTATCACGGCATAAGTAGCGGACGTTTGTTTAAAAAAAATATCTATATATATATATATATATATATATATATATCCTTTATTTAACATACACGTCCCGCCTGGTTACTAAATCAAATAATAATGATTATGAAAACATACTGCTCAAACTAAAATCAATCCTAATCACATCATAAAAATATCATGTGCGTCCGGTGCGCACTGAAATCGAAACCAAATACAGATACCACGAATACACACAAAAACAAAACTAAGTGCAACAGGTGTGCACCAAAAACATCTGTCGAGTGCAACGGGCGTGCACGACTCATTATCAGGTGCATCTAATCTGCACAAAACCCCGATTTAGTGCATCTGGTGTGCACAAAATCGTATTAAGTGCGCCAAGTGTACGCAAGAATCTTAATCAGGTGCACATGGTGCACGAAAACATACATCGAATATCAAAATCGAAATCACAGTACAAAAATGCATAAAAACTAGGTCGAAGCATATGTCAGAATCATGTGTAACTCATATGCACGAAATCCAATCAAAAATCTCAAAATATATAAAACCAAATCAAGTGTACTGGGTGTGTACTAAACAACATCAATACAACTGATATATGAAACACAAATAGAATGAAATGAAGGTACACACATGAAATACCAACCGTAGAACAAAGTCCTCAATATACCAAAATCCAATCAACGAAAATATGAAATTCAAATCACTAAATCACAATCGTAAACACTATCGTCAATGTGCGCCTCTTTCCTCTGATGTCGATTGCTTCGAACTCGTCTCTTCGTGGCTGTGCTGACTGTGCTACCCACGGCAATACTCATATCTAGAATCTCCCACGTAGTCGATCCCTTCACCAGATATCCGGCCTACATTAAGCCTTCCGATCGATCCATCAAAATCCCATAATTCCCCGAGAGCTCAACACTCAAGTACAGCTTAAAAATATCCGGTACATACCCCAGCATCGATGATCCAGCCGTAGAAGGGCAAACCCAAGCCTCACTAATGACACCGCGGAACTGCCGTAAACCCTAAGGTTCAAGGGCGTTCTCGTGGTCATTATGTCGAGTTAGGGTTTCATTCTTCTAGAGGGTCCATCGAAATACCTGCATGTTCTTCCGAATACTTTAAACTTGGGAAAATGGTTTTCTCATAATCGTTCGAACCCTTTAACTTCACCCGGACGGCATGTGAATACCCTTCGTCCGCACGCTTAACAAAGCTTCAATCCTCAAGAATAACCAATACTCTAATGGTTATCGCATTCGAGCCTCAGCTCCCTCTGCCAGTGCGCCCGGTGGTAATAGAAACCACCCTCTGACATCGACGAAGATAGATCAATGGAACGAATGAAATACGGTGCAAACAAATGTACATCCTAAGGCTCCTTAAGCAGAGTAGCGTATCGTAAGTATGCCGCGGACAATACCCACGGTACGTTACTCTACCTAAATCGCCTACTCCATCAACCAAGGGTCACCTAGACTTATACAAGGTTAAACCTAGCGCTCTGATACTAACTTTGTCACGACCCGAAAGTACGAAACGTGACCGGCACTTAGATTATGAAGCTTCTAGAGGCGCCACGTAACCTAAGTAAGCCGAAGCCCAGAAATCTAAACCATAAAAGAAGAAGAAGAAGAAAAAGAAAACAAGTTTAAAAGCATCAGCAAATTTTCTCAAAAATTTCGGCAGAGTCTCCTCTATAAAAACTGGCCCCTAAACGGGTACAACAAGTATAATATACATAAACAATAAAAAGCATCCCCAAACGGGAGCTAGCATCAACGCCAACAGGCAGAAACAACCACAACAAGCATAATAATATACAACGCCAAAGGGCGAGGCTCAAAACTCAAAGAAAACAAAACCACCAAATCAGAATAATACATGCGCGACTCTAAGGTCAAATTAAAAGAATGGTCCAATAAACTTATCAAGTAATACAAGTATGGTTGATGGAGCTTGCTAGATACAAATGAAAGAATAAAAGTACAATGGTGGTTCGGATACAAGTGAACCAACCTACCGTGCAAATCACCGTGAAAGAATAGATGTGCCAGCAAGCTGCCAGGGAAACCTGTATATCGAACCTGTAATAAAATTTGGCACAACGGGGGTGAGTTGCCAACTCGTGAGTAGAAGACATCTACGAAAAGAAATCGAATGCACGACGCTATCCTAGGTCATAATAATACTAATATACTACTAGTCATCAAGTAAGACAGGATAATAAGCTACGTGTAAATGCAAATACTCCGTGCTCGTGTCAGTGCCTCATATAGTACTATGTCATATGAATGAGTATGCATGCACCATGAATGTAAAATGACCAATCCTGAAATCTAGGTATATCTGTATAGGAATTCTTTAACTTTTATCATAGTAAAATGTGTAGAGAAATCTGAAATATCAACAATGAAATCCATGGAAATCCGTGTCAAGCATCGACACAAAGCATGTAAATCTCAAGTCTTAATATCTCGGGCTCCGTCAGTCCGGATCGGCCCATATCATCAAATCTCACGACAACGATCGGTATCCTCCGGATATCCGCCGCGCCAGACATCACCGGTAGGTAGCCTTCCCCTGCCAGGCTCATCGTCTACAACTCGATCTTCTTGCCCCGGGGTACCATACCAGGCCCACCATGTACCCGAGACGGTTCATCCACTCCTCGAATCGGGTCTCGAAATCCAACAGAAAACATGAAATCTCATGGTGGACGACACATACATCACGAGAAAACCGCATCTTATATTTTAAAAAGAGAGGAGGAGAGAGAGAGGTTTTTATATATTCTTGCGGTTTTCCCCAAAATCCAGAAATCTCATAGAAATCCAAATCTCAAAATCATGAGTAAGTAAATGATAAGTGTCGGCATATGCCCATAATACTGCATGATAACATGAAAACATAAATGCATGAATATCTAAGTAATAATTATCATGTCTATACTAACATCAGAGAGTAATCACAATATTATATCGGTCAAGTTGTTAACTGATTCTATCAATAAAAGATAATATGATCTAAAGTATACGTGACATAGCAATTACCGATGATGATGTGTGTGAGCCGGCATATGAGTGTGCGTGGAATATGCGCATCATCGGTAATGGTGCTGGTGTCCAAACAGGTAAGGTTTATACTGATTATAGCAACATATGTATGAACATGCAACATTATGATTACAGTGATAAAGTAAAGACGGATGTGTGTTATCCACTCATTTGATATACAATTATCACTACCACTATATGACTCGAAACTAACCTAGTGTCCATTTAACCTCCTAAGGAACTAAAGCTAAGAAACTAGTCATTAAGAAACAAGAGTCTACCTAGGTCTGAATCAATATCTCTAATAGTCGGCGATCCAGCCTCAATAGCATCACGTACGTAGTACGGCTTCCTCGAATCAAGAGTGCGGATCAATCATCATATCTATGCCTCGTACGGTAAAATCCATCGTACGGCATCCCAATATCGGGGTACGGGTCAAGTATCTCGTAGGTGTCTCATCATTAGTATAATGTCATCCTCAGAAATATCATGTCTTATGTATCATATTGTGATTAAGTCATACGGATATCATATCGTCCTCAAGTCACACCTCTATAGTATCGACATCAGGTCGCACCTATATAATGTCGTAATCAAGTCATACATATCCCATATCGTGATCAATCACAAGTTACAGTTTGGGTACTATTTTAGAGTCCCATGTACCTCAATATTATCACCACCCATTATAATTTAAGTATACATGTTCATTATCTCATTCTCTAATGATCCGCTAATACTTAAAACGACTGTATAGCCAAGAATCACGGCATCAAGCCCAGTTACACCGTTTCATCATACCTCGGATATCGTATCACATCAATGTATCCCATATACGTGTTGTATATATATATATATACCTATACCTCGTCCTATATATATATATACACATGCACGTATACACCATGTCGAGTTTCAGTGTGTGCGTGTGTGTGTTTCTACCTGAAACCTACGAACCTCTTCCAAGGTGTTCATCCTCTGATATGGTATTCCTAAATCAGTCTAGTCCAGCCTAGGGTCATTACTCGGGTCCTACGCATTAAGAATCTAGGGTCACATCTGGTTTCCTAATGTCAATAAGTACATTTCCTATTCTACGTTGCGGGGGTGCTAAACGCCATCCACCCGACTTCCCCCCGTAGATATACATCTACTCACCTGGTCCATGTCTGCCGAAAACGGTGTCGCCATCCTCCTCTTCATCGCCCGCAGTCCACGTGATGGGTACCTAAACGCAAACATATAAATAGCATCGTAAACTGAATCACATACAAAAGTCAAAACGACGCAATGAATCGGCATAGGTTAAAACCTATGTCCCGTCCACGCAAAAGAACCAAATATCGCTCGATATCGGCGTACAAACTCCGATGGATCAAGATAAACATCAACAAATAACTCTTAGTTTTAAAACACATTACTTATATTATAAAACATGATTAAATCCATCGAAACCCCAAAATCCATCAAATCGTCCGATTTCGTAAAACCCGAAAATGCCAATTTACCGTTTTTCTTCAAAACTTGAGATTTAAATGAAACCAATGGTCATAAAACTCATTAAATAGAATAACTAGACTATAAAATCCATTACTATATTTTTATTACACAAATTTGTATTAATTTGAAATTTCTAGTTTGCAACATTTAACAATTTTCAACATTTTTCAACCAAAATACCACAATTCCACCACAAAACATCATTTTGCATGAATTAATGTCTTAAACTGCAATTCATGATGATAATGATATAATGAAACCATAATTATATTTTAAATCCCTTTTATTTAGAATTTTCCAAAATCTAGTTTACAAAATAATAGCATTTTATTACCATTTTCCAATTATCAAAGGAACTAGTGATCAAACTAAGTTTTCCATTCCAATAACAAGTTAATATCCTCACTAAAACCACAATCTAGTGATAACAACCTCAATTAGAATTTTATATCACCAATAATTATGTTTTATAAAAAACCTAGTTAGCAAAAATACTTAATTTAAACAATTTGAATGAACAAATTTCGATATATCAACCATGCATGATTTTTCCCATTTCTAAAAATGTTAGACTAGTTATAATAACCCTACTTAATTAATAAAAACCACAACTTTAATTTACAAACCCTAACTTGAATTTTATAAATTGACAATAGAATTAATTTATTAAATCTAAACATGCTTAAATGAAACATCTAATAAAATAAATCAAAAGGATAAGATTTATAGCTTCAAACAAGAAATCCAAACATGAAAATAAGCCTCCAAAATGCATGCTTTCCATCTCCAAAATCCATGTAATGAAGAGCAAAGAATAGAGGGTATGAATTTATTAGGATTTTGTGGATTTTTATTTCGATTTTAAATGAATTTTTGATGGATTTTGCAACAAAAATCAAGTGGAGAAATGGGGGGGCTGAAATGATGAGGAGGCCGACCATGTTTAGGAGGAGAGGGAGAGAAAGAAATGAGTGAAGAATCATGAAGAATGTTCCCCCAAAATATCACCCTTTAATGTCTTTTCAACACTTTAATTAATTTCTTTCATTTCTTTTCTAAACAACTCAAGAAAAATCTAGAAACAAGGTCAAAATTTGCAACTAAATTTTGCATGATAAACACTAAATTCTAATATGCAATGGTTCATTTTTACAAATTAAAACCATTTAAATTTGTAATTTACACTAATTTAGTGTAAAAATAAAGCTTATGTTAATATTTAAAATAATTAATTTAGGAAAAATATTTAATTAAACTAAAAATTTATAAGTGGCTAAATAAACACCATTTACTAGTAATTACATAATTAAAATAGGTATTTTTGAAATTATAATTAAAAACAATCACGGTTAGGTTTTACGAAAAATACATTTTACTTTGCCGAAAATCACAAAATTCACTTAAACAATTTTATTCATTTAATTATTTATTTAATTATTTTTAAAATGTTACAACTGAGCACCCGTATACCTTCTCTGTTGTCAAACACCAAAGGATATGGGATCATCCATCGCCCATCATATGGGTCAAGAAGCACATGAGCTAGTCTACTCTGGAGTATCGATGCCCTATCTTGGTACTCCCACGACTAGGAACATTTGAAGGATGTACTTAGCGACTACACTATCCCCACTAGTATGATCTGCATCATAGTTATAGTAGTCAAGTACTCATCCTAAGGGCTTTATCAACATGTAACATAGAGATAATCAGAGCACATGTTAAGATAAAGGGCAACCAGATAGCATATTATCATGGCGAGCAAGAAAGTCCTCCCTATATATGTCCAAGCATCCATTACAATATACATCGTATGTACAGTAATGGCCTCTAGGGCATACATATAACTAATAATCTCCCACTTGCACTAGGTGTAGGGTTCCTAGGCACACTAATGAGGTCTCACAAGGCATCAACCATGCCAATTTCAAAAATTTCCGGTGCCGAGAAACCCTAATGCTAGATCGTTAACTAGAGATTAAGCGAAACATGCAACTAGTAAACAACTTTACTAAGAAGTGAACGGAAATACAACTTTTGTAGATACGGTCCTCCACCTCCATAGCTCCATGATGAAGTCCCCTCGCTGCGATCATCGGATCCCGAGCTCTAGCGTCGGCTTCATCGGAGAAATGGGTGGGCTAGGTCGTCGACTTCGATGCCGAGATGATCTACGTCGAGGCAACACAAGATCAAGCTCCAACTTCACCAAGCCATGAAACTTGTGAAGAAAACACCCTATACTACTTGGCAAGTGGTAGAGGATGAAGAAATAGGAAGTGGGTTCACTTTAGAATTGGATTTCTCACTCTTTTTCTCAAGTCACCATTGAAGCTTGTAAGGTTTCTTCTTCTTGAAGAAGAAGAAGAAGAAGAAGAAGAAAAAGAATATGATAAGAATTATTAGAAAATAGAAAATAAGTGATTCATATCATATTAGCAACCATGGTTAAGTGTAGAGAATAAACTAGGGTTTAGCTAAATGGTTAGGGTTAAGGAATAAAACAAAATGGTCAAAACTTTTTCAAAGCTTCATGAAGCTTCAACAAAATCCAAACAAAGCCACCATTTTATTTCAAGCCAAAAATGAAAAGATAAATAAATGAATAAATAAATAATTCAAATGAAACCCTAACCATTTACTAAACATGGTTTAAACTAAACATACACCCAAGTTTGCATGTATCATCAAACATGATACAAACTAGTGCACAAAACTATATCATATATACAATGTGCACATCAAGTGAGAAAATCCATCTTAAGTGAACAAATACTAGTTAATGTAAAGTAATATATCAAATATATAATTATACATTAAATCATTAAATCAACACTTGATTTAACGATCCGGTCATATCGCATATAACCGACTAATATCAAGTGTATCAATGTATCGAATCAACACTTGATTCGGTAACCCGGCTATATCACATATAACCAACCAATAATAAAATTCGCGAGAATAGAATACAGTATCACATACTGGTATAATTCTCGGTCCCGCACATATCTCATATGCGCTCCTATTTCGTTTCGCTTGAGCCAGGAAACCTTTGTGTAGGACTCTAAAGACTCGTCAATACGCCGGCAGCAGGTGATGATCATATCAAACACCCACAAGACGCAAGGGGTCTGCTAAACGTAACGGTCACCCGGGTATTGAGCGATCAGAAGATCGACGAGAAAGCCCGCTCACACTCCTGTGAATCCAACCAGTAACACTTACCGTACAGTCCGGTCTGATCGTCTGATATGTCGCATATCTCGCCTAGGGGTGGTAAACGCCAGACCCCAGTAGCTCGATAAGTCATGTCGATATGAGGTCTATAACAGTTCGAGAAACTACTGGTAACACTTACCAGTAAATCTCAGCAACCCTGGCCAGGGATTTCCGGTTATAGCCAATCAAACACAACGCAACATCAACTCCCTATACCGGGAGAGACGAATCCCCTCCTATCGCTCATTGCCTCCATGTGATTCGGGACTGTACCCAAAAGCCACCGTTTTGCATGCCCTCTTGGACGTGGTAAGGTGGAAATCAAAGCACAGTGGGAATCACACAAGACTCTATGACAATCTCGGGTCTACAGACTAACCTGTACCAGTGTCACCAGAGAACTGCCATCTGACGTAAGGTATAATACCATCTGGGAGTTCTCGGCGAGTCCGTCCAGTGTACCCAGTCTCCACTGAGCACCCGTATATCATCTCTGATGTCAAACACCAATGGATATGGGATCATCCATCGCCCATCTGTATGGGTCGAGAAGGTATACGCTAGTCTACTCTGGTATATCGATGCCCCGTCTCGATACACCCACGACTAGGGACCTTGAAGGATGTACTTATGGACTACCATGTCCCCACTAGTATGATCCGCATCATAGTCCAGGTAGTCAAGTACACATCCTAAGGGCTTTACTAACATGTAACAGAGAGATAATCAGTATACACATTAAGGTAAAGTGCAACCAGATAGCATACTATCATGTCGAGCAAGAAAGTCCTCCCTATATATGTCCAAGCATCCACTACAATATACATCCTATGTATAGTAATGGCCTCCAGGGCATACATATAACTAACAATCTCCCACTTGCACTAGGGCTATCTGTAGCAGTAGTTGTAGTATCTCATACTCAACCATCCCATAAAAGTCTCTCTCTGGGAATAGGCCTTCGTGAGTGGATCCGCCGTGTTATCCTTTGAGTCTGCTCTCCTAACCTTGATCACCCTGGAGATCAACTATCTCCATGATCAGGTGATACTGCCTCAGAATATGTCTGGATCACTGACGGGACGGGTGTTCCATGGCATAAGCCACAACTCCATTGTCACACAATGGGAGGAACGAAATTCATCTCATGAACTAATATGCATCCAGACTGCCACTTTGGTAGCTTCTTAAGTAGCGATGTATCCAGCCTTTATCGTCTAGTATGCCACGGTATCTAGCTTGGAACTCTTCCAACATACCGTCCCTTTACTGAGGGTAAAGTCAATGCCTGTGACTGACATTCAGTCGTCTTTATCACCCTGGAACCCTTCCAGTGATTCTCCCCAGGATCGATTGATACCATCTCACTACAACCAGTGAGTATCTTAACATCCAATTAGATCTATCTCATAGATCCAAAACCCAGGATTTAGGAGGTATCACTTTGATCCTATATGGAGAATCATTGTGATAAGCGGAGATTGACCGAGCGTAGCATATGAAAATCCTTCCTTATCAAGAGTATGTCATCCACGTACTCTACGAGGATCACCACCATACTCCCTACTACCTTTTTGTATATACAAAGTTCATCTACCATTTTGATGAAGTCAAACTCTTTGACTAAGACATCAAAACAAACGTTCCAATTCCGCGATGCCTGCTTTATCAGATAAAACATCTTGCGCACGTTTCCGCTGCTCCCACTGTCTACGAAGCCCTCTGGCTGTGTTCTTATAGACGCATTCTTCTAAAACATCATTTAGAAAAGCAGTCATGGCACCCAACCGCCAGATATCGTAGTCATGGTATGTAGCCATGGCAAGTAGGATCTGGATGGACTTAAGCATAGCCACTGGAAAAATGTTTCATCATTATCCACGCCTGGTTGATGACGAAAAACCTTTAACAAGTCTAGCTTTGAAAGTCTTAACTTTTCCATCTACACCAAGTAATCTTCTCAAGATATACTTGCTCCTGATGGGGATTTAACCCTTCAGATAAAGCAACCAAAGTCCATACTTTGTTGGTGTATAAGGATTCCATCTCAGATCGATAAACATCCAGCCATTCTTACAGAGTCTCACTCCTGATGGCCAACTCGAAACTAGTTGGGTCATCGTCTCATGATGCAATCCTCGCTCCCACTGTCATAGAGAAACCAAAGTAACTCTCAGGTGGGTGAGGAACCCTACTAGATCGGCGGAGAGGCTGAGGTTCGTTGGTTACTATTGAATCCTTCGGTTCTACCAAATCATCAGCTGCAGTTTGTATAGCTGGAACATTTCCAGTTCTACATAACAGATCTTGCCTCGAGCTTGTCCGGATTTTGCTTTTAGACATAGGCCGGACAACCCCAAATCTTAACTAACTTAAGATATGGGCTCTTCCCTTTCCATATCACATATGAAGCGGTAGGCAACTGATTTGATTGGAACCCTATTCAATAGGTATGCAACTTCTCAAGTGCATAACACCCAATAGGAAAAAGATAACTCAGTAGTACTCATCATAGAGCACACCATATCAAATAGGGTGTGATTGCTTCGCCCGATACAACATTGTGCTGTGGTGTATTCGGAGGAGTAATGCTGAGAGAGAATCTCATTCTCCTTTAGAATAGTCCAGGAATTCCATGCACAAGTATTCTCCTCCCTGATATCATCATAGGACATAATACTTATACCCGTATTTTGGGTCTCTACTTCTAATTTATATTCTGTGAATATCTCAAAAGGTTCGGACTTGTGTTTCAACAGGAACATACGTCTAAATCTTGAGAGATTATCAGAGAATGTAATGAAGTAAAAAGGAACCGGTCTTGGCATGTGTAGACTGGAGACTTTCATACATCAGCATGTAACAATCCCAAGAGTTCACTAACCCTTTCTTTGTTTCCAATAAACAGAGCTACGGTCATCTAATCTTTGGGACATGACTGACAAGTTTCAAAGATGTAAATTCAAACTGATTTAAATATACATCTAAATGTAACTTCAGCCAGTCGGGTCGCATTGATATGACCTAGTCTACAATACCTCAAGAAGGATTCGTTCAAATGTGAACTCTTCCACTTGTGTGTGTTCCGTATACTAAGAACTGTAGTTTGATTTAGAACATCAATGCTTTTAGATAACGTGTATGAACCGATCAACTTTTGATATAGGAAATGTTCAAAACATTATCTAACAATACAAAATTTTATCATTTCTTTACTAATAAAGAGACTGATATGATTTTGTATATCAGGTTCGGTATCTAATAACATTCGTTCAGAATCAATGTATTGGTAATACAGGGTGACAGTGACCAACAGACTTGGCTGCAACACTTGCCCCATTTTCTGCCTCATGAAACTTATCACCCGTTCCCAGTTCTCTACCTATCTGTAGCCCTATGTAACAGATTACATATCTGGGATCCTGATCCGGTATCAAATACCCAGGACGCAGAGTATACTGAGAAACAGTTCTTTGTAATGAACGCACCTGAAGAAGATGCATCATATGCACTTTCTTCGTTTGGGCGGCATAGGAATTCTGGCATTCCCCAATTTCCTGCTCTGTCTTATAACAATTATAAGTTGGAGTGGGACCAACGTTCCCCAGCTCAGTATAACAAGCGGGTTCGGTCAATATTCCGTATTATTATCTTGATTAAGGCGTGATATGGTCGCTACCTGGAGAGAGAGAGAAGAAAACACTCAGCGTATGCTCTTGCAAGATCAGATTGGTTATTATTTTATCTAATCAGGATGGCTCCCACTGTTTTTATCAAATCTTCCTTCAAACCCTAAAAGGAAAGACTAGCCGGGATTAATCACACACTACAAGTTCGCCAATCTTTCAGCCAGGCCAGTGTCGGTACTTTGAGGGAGGTTCCTCGTGCTTTCGCACGGACCTAATTACAGTAAACCTCGTTTTCCCAGAGGCGTAACCCCGTTAACACCTTTCTAGACACCTACTAGATCGGCTAATTGTAATGTGTAAAACACTCCCAAGAGTAACTCTTACTCGCAGCGGGTATCGGGATCCAACTATCATATAGAAGGTATGCAATCTCATTGCAAATTTCAACACTTGAAATTCCCGATAATATTTTGCCCCTAGCGTCCTATGACCTTGACGGAGGCCAAACAACCCATAGTCCGCTAGTCAAGGTCAACCCGTCATTTCCTGATTGAATTAAACCCACCCGCACGACCCTTGACGGAGGCCAAACAACGCCGTACGAATACCCTAATCCAATCGCATCATATGCTAGCAGATAAGCACTAGTTAGCTACCGTACACTACGCCTTGACGGAGGCCAAACTACCGTATCACGAATACTAACTAGTACTTATCTGAAATGACGGAGGGCTACGACAGGTTTTTCTTAAAACCTAATGCGTAATGAACTTGATATCGTTGTAGAATCAAATGATTTTAAAATGGAGTGTTTTTTAGGCTTTTCTAGTTTTGCTAAAGGGGTTACTCCCGGTGAAGGGATCGTCGGCCGTTTCCTCGTCGAATGAGGTTCGGGATATATCATATATATCACTGTACAAAGCAGAAACTATAGAAGCAATCAAAAGACAAACCGAGTGTGTAGCATCTGCCAGTTATTGCTAAAGGGGTCACTCCCGGTGAAGGGATCTCGGCCCTTTCCTCATCGAATAAGGTGCAGGATGTTCTAAAAGGAACACCGCGATTCAAAGCAAGAACTGTAGCTACCTGTTTTATTTTTATTTTGAAATTCGATTCCACAACATCTTAGGTTTCTTCTCTTTCATTAATCACATTAATGAAGTCCCATCATTTAAGTCACCCAAATATCACAGATAAATACGACGTACACTTATGCCATCCGCATTCGCCTCGATGTCCCCTCATGCACCGTTAGGTTAGGTAACTAACGGCAGAGCGGGGCAGGGCTAGCGCAGGTGTAAAACATAAGTAACGTCTATATAATATATCATATATACTATATACTGTATCTATCACAGAACATCACATGATCATATCACAGATATCGCAGCAGAAAATATCATATGAAATATTGGATATACTAGGACGTCCGTGTTTTCAATACGAGCCAGTATAAAACACGGATTCCACGGTCGCGATGAATAGCCAAACCCACACCCCTAGACCCCTACGAGAGCGGCAAGCAACCCTACCAATTCTAGGGTTAGGAGACCCGGACTCGACTCCTCGAGATGGTCTCCCACTGGACCCTAGAACCCGGTTACTTGTGCCCTCCTCCTTGGGTCTATCCTAGTGCGGAAAAGTAAATAATATACAAAAGGTGACATCTTCCGCAACCTGGAAGTGCCCCAATAAAAGAATATTACATACAAGTTTTTACATGAATGAAAATGAAAAACACTCATCTCACATAAAAAAAAACCGGCTATTCAAACACGACGATCCAATATAACATATCCAGCAACACATAATATCACATGTCATCAACGTAAGTAAACATGCGTATCCCAATTGTCGTTGACATATAGCAACGAAACCGGCGATATCACATATTACACTTACGGTCACAGAAAAGAAAGTGTAAAACTACAATAGTCGGAATCCGCAACCTCCTTAGACATCGCATTCCTAATCAAATGAATTCCTTAGACATCACATGCCTAAAAATTATAAACTCTGCATCTTAGTCTCAAAATCGAAAACACTTTTCAATGCCAAGTCGGGCAATTCAACAAGATTCCCGACATCCTGATCGAATGCTCGTCGCAAACTTCAGTAGGCGGCCGCACCCCCGATACCGTCGACGAAGTGCACTAAGGCGGAACACCGCTGCCGCGAGCACCCGAACGGATGCTTTCGGCGACGGGGTTCTCCTACAGTCACTTGGTCGGGGCTATGAGGCGTGGCTATCTATTAAGTTTTCCGGTGAGTATCCGCGTACGCTATGAGATTGCAACGGACTTTTGATCGCATCAAAATTCCGTGGCAACCGATCAAGTGAGACTAAAGTGCTATGTTTATAATATTCATTTAGTTATCTCATAACTACTTGTGAATTCCAATTATTGTATCACATTCCAGATAAATAGAAAATGTTAAACTTTCCGATCGAACAGTCAAACACCCAAGTTTTCCCGAAATAGCTCAACACAAGAAATAGGTTTAAAAACATCCAGTTCATGCCTCAGTACCAACGGTCCAGCCGTAGAAGGGTCAAGCCAACGCCTCACATGTGGCACGCCGTACTGCCCCAAACCCAAAAATTCAAAGGGCAGTTCAAGACGGTCACATAATCGAGTTAAGGTTTGGTGTTTTCTAGAGGGTCCATCGCGTTACTTGCACTACTTAGAACGTCTTTAAACCACGGAAAGATCCAACACTTGGAAATTTCCCGACAGGGGAAAAAGTGGGTATTTATATCTGTTCGAACTTTTTTTTTTAACATATTCTAAAATTACCCGGAAAAACACGTAGACAAAGTTTGAAATTTCCAATCGAATCATCGAAGCTCCAAAACACCCCAGAAAACTCAACCCTTGAGTGCAAATTAAAATTTCCCAGAAAACTCAGCACCTGAAGAAACAAATTACTGTGCAAAAATTGAAATCTGATCTCATAATTTGGCCGCGGAACCGCCGCAGAAGCCAGGCTTCTGCCGCGGTTCCGCCGCGCTTTTGGCACATCTTTTGGTCGTTTTTGCACCGTAATTCTTATAACTCCCTGCTGAATTTTTTAAGAATTTTTAATCTGGAAAAAACCCAGTTTAGAAAAAATGTCCAGAGAGGGGTCATGGATTGGCGTTTCGGGTTCGATCGGGTTTCTAACTCCGTCTACATATCGCCTAAGGCTCTAGCTAGGCTCTGATACCACTGTAGGGTTCTTAGGCACACTAATGAAGTCTAACAAGGCATCAACCATGCCAATTTCAAAAATTTCCGGTGCCGAGAAACCCTAATGCTAGATCGTTAACTAGAGATTAGGCGAAACATGCAACTAGTAAACAACTTTACTAAGAAGTGAACGGAAATACAACCTTTGTAGATCCGGTCCTCCACCTCCATAGCTCCGTGATGAAGTCCCCTCACTGCGATCATTGGATCCCGGGCTCTAGCATCGGCTTCATCGGAGAAATGGGCGGGCTAGGTCGTCGACTTCGATGCCGAAGATGATCTACGTCGAGGCAACACAAGATCAAGCTCCGACTTCACCAAGCCATGAAACTTGTGAAGAAAACACCCTATACTACTTGGCAAGTGGTAGAGGATGAAGAAATAGGAAGTGGGTTCACTTTAGAATTGGATTTCTCACTCTTTTTCTCCAGTCACCACTGAAGCTTGTAAGGTTTCTTCTTCTTGAAGAAGAAGAAGAAGAAAAAGAATATGATAAGAATTATTAGAAAATAGAAAATAAGTGATTCATATCATATTAGCAACCATGGTTAAGTGTAGAGAATAAGCTAGGGTTTAGCTAAATGGTTAGGGTTAAGGAATAAAACAAAATGGTCAAAGCTTTTTCAAAGCTTCATGAAGCTTCAACAAAATCCAAACAAAGCCACCATTTTATTTCAAGACAAAAATGAAAAGATAAATAAATGAATAAATAAATAATTCAAATGAAACTCTAACCATTTACTAAACATGGTTTAAACTAAACATACACCCAAGTTTGCATGTATCATCAAACATGATACAAACTAGTGCACAAAACTATATCATATATACAATGTGCACATCAAGTGAGAAAATCCATCTTAAGTGAACAAATACTAGTTAATGTAAAGTAATATATCAAATATATAATTATACATTAAATCATTAAATCAACACTTGATTTAACGATCCGGTCATATCGCATATAACCGACTAATATCAAGTGTATCAATGTATCGAATCAACACTTGATTCGGTAACCCGGCTATATCACATATAACCGACCAATGATACAAATCGCGAGAATAGAATACAGTATCACATACTGTTATAATTCTCGGTCCCGCACATATCTCATATGCGCTCCTATTTCGTTTCGCTTGAGCCAGGAAACCTCTGTGTAGGACTCTAAAGACTCGTCAATACGCCGGCAGCAGGTGATGATCATATCAAACACCCACAAGCCGCAAGCGGTCTGCTAAACGTAACGGCCACCCGGGTATTGAACGATCAGAAGATCGACGAGCAAGCCCGCTTACACTCCTGTGAATCCAACCAGTAACACTTACCGTACAGTCCGGTCTGATCGTCTGATATGTTGCATATCTCGCCTAGGGGTGGTAAACGTCAGACCCCAGTAGCTCGATAAGTCGTGTCGATATGAGGTCTATAACAGTTCGAGAAGCTACTGGTAACACTTACCAGTAAATCTCAGCAACCCTGGCCAGTGATTTCCGGTTATAACCAATCGAACACAGCGCAACATCAACTCCCTATACTGGGAGAGACGAATCCCCTCCTATCGCTCATTGCCTCCATGTGATTTGGGACTGTACCCAAAAGCCACCGTTTTGCACGCCCTCTTGGACGTGGTAAGGTGGAAATCAAAGCACAGTGGGAATCACACAAGACTCTATGACGATCTCGGGTCTATAGACTAACCTGTACCAGTGTCACCAGAGAACTGCCATCTGACGTAAGGTATAATACCATCTGGGAGTTCTCGGCGAGTCCGTCCAGTGTACCCAGTCTCCACTGAGCACCCGTATATCATCTCTGATGTCAAACACCAATGGATATGGGATCATCCATCGCCCATCTGTATGGGTCGAGAAGGTATACGCTAGTCTACTCTGGTATATCGATGCCCCATCTCGATACACCCACGACTAGGGACCTTGAAGGATGTACTTATGGACTACCATATCCCCACTAGTATGATCCGCATCATAGTCCAGGTAGTCATGTACACATCCTAAGGGCTTTACCAACATGTAACAGAGACAATCAGTATACACGTTAAGGTAAAGTGCAACCAGATAGCATACTATCATGTCGAGCAAGAAAGTCCTCCCTATATATGTCCAAGTATCCACTACAATATACATCCTATGTATAGTAATGGCCTCTAGGGCATACATATAACTAACACTAGGGCCATCTGTCGTAGTATCTCATACCCAACAATAAGCTGTGGTTGAAGTATCTCATACTCAACCATCCCATAAAAGTCTCTACTGGGAAATAGGCCTATGTGAGTGGATCCGCGCTGTTGTCCTCTGAGTCTACTCTCCTAACCTCGATCTCCCTGGAGATCAACCATCTCCATGATCAGGTGATACTGCCTAAGAATATGTCTGGATCACAGATGGGACGGGGGTTCCTAGGCCTAAGCCACAACTCCATTGTCACACAATGGTAGGAACGAAATTCATCTCATGAACTCATATATATCCAGACTGCCTCTTTGGTAGCATCCTTGGTAACAATGTATCTTGCCTTTAATCGTCTAGTAAGTCACGGTATCTAGCTTAGAACTCTTCCAACATACCGTCCCTCCACTGAGGGTAAAGGCAATGCCTGCGACTGACATTCAGTCGTCCTTATCACCCTGGAACCTTCCCAGTGATTCTCCCCAGGATCGATTGATACCATCTCACTACAACTAGTGAGAATCCTAACATCCAATTAGATCTATCTCATAGATCCATAACCCAGGATTTAGGAGGTATCACCTTGATCCTATATGGAGAATCTTTGTGATAAGAGGAGATTGACCGAGCGTAGCATAGGAAACTCCTTCCCTATCAAGAGTATGTCATCCACGTACTATACGAGGATCACCACCATACTCCCTACTACCTTTTTGTATATACTTGGTTCATCTACCATTTTGATGAAGTCAAACTCTTTGACTACTACATCAAAACAGACGTTCCAACTCCGCGATGCCTGATTTATCACATAAAACATCTTGCACACATTTCCGCTGCTCCCACTGTCTACGAAGCCCTCTGGCTGTGTACTTATAGACGCTCTCTTCTAAATCATCATTTTAGGAAAGAAGTCATGACACCCAACCGCCTCGTAGTTATGGTATGTAGCAGTGGCAAGTAGGATCTGGATGGACTTAAGCATAGCTTTGAAAGTCTCAACTTTTCCATGTACACCAAGTAATCTTCTCAAGATATACTTGCTCCTGATGGGGATTTAACCCTTCAGATAAAGCAACCAAAGTTCATACTTTGTTGGTGTATAAGGATTCCATCTCAGATCGCTAAGCATCCAGCCATTCTGACAGAGTCCCCACTCCTGATGGACTGCTCGAAACAAGTTGGGTCATCATCTCACGATGCAATCTTCGCTCCCACTGTTATAGAGAAAACCGAAGTATATCTCAGGTGGATGAGGAACCCTACCAGATCGGCGGAGAGGCTGAGGTTCGTTGGAAACTATTGAATCCTCTGGTTCTACCAAATCATCAGCTGCAGTTTGTATAGCTGGAACTCCTTCCAGTTCTACCTCATGACCACTAATTTCTTCACAAGAAATTCCTTTTTTCTCAAAAAGGTGGCATACCGAGTAATAAAACATTTTTGTTCCTCGGTTCGGTAGAAGTTATTCCCTTGCGAATGCTTGGTATATCCTACAAACTTCAACAGAACTGACCTTGCCTCGAGCTTGTCCGGATCATTCCTTTAGACATAGGCTGGACAACCCCAAATCTTAACATCCTTAAGAGATGGGCTCTTCCCATACCATATCACATATGGAGTGGTAGGCACTTGATTTGATTGGAACCCTATTCAATAGGTATGCAGCTTCACAAGTGCATAACACCCAAAAGGAAATAGGCAACTCAATAGTACTCATCATAGAGCACACCATATCACATAGGGTGCGATTGCTCCGCTCCAATACACCGACTTGCTGTGGTGTATACGGAGGAATAATGCTGAGAGAGAATCTCATTCTCCTTTAGAATAGTCCAGGAATTTCATGCTCAAGTATTCTCCTCCTTGATCTCATCAAAGGAAATAATACTTATACCCGTTTTTGGTTCTCTACTTCTAACTTATATTCTGTGAATATATCAAAAGCTTCGGACTTGTGTTTCAACAGGAACATATGTCTGAATCTTGAGAGATCATCAGTGAATGTAATGAAGTACAAAGAACCGGTCCTGGCATATGTAGACAGGGGACTTTCATACATCAGCATGTATCAATCCCAAGAGTTCAGTAACTCTTTCTCTGTTTCAAATAAACAGAGCTATGGTCATCTTATCTTTGTGACATGACCGGCAAGTTTCACAAGATGTAAATTCAAACTGATTTAAATAAGTATCTTTATGTAACTTTAGCTAGTCGGGTTGCATCGATATGACCTAGTCTACAATGCCTCAAGAAGGATTCATTCATTTCTGAACTCTTCCCCTTATGTGTGTTCTGTACATTAAGAACTGTGGTTTGATTTAGAACGTCTATGCTTTTAGATAACGTGCCTGAACCGATCAACTCTTGATATAGGGAATGTTCAAAATATTATCCAACAATACAAAATTATATCCTTCTTTACTAATAAAGAGACTGATATGATGTTGTATATCAGGTTCGGTATCTAATAACATTCGTTCAGAATCAATGTATTCTGGTAATACAGGGTGATAACTGCTAACAGACTTGGCTGCAACACTTGCAACATTTCCAACTCTTGAAACTTATCACCCATTCTCAGTTCTCTACCTATCTGTAGCCCATGTAACAAATTACATTTACGAAATCCTGATCCGGTATCTCATACCCAGGACGTAAAGGATACTGAGAAACAGTTCTAGGTAATGAACCCACCCGAAGAAGATGCATCAGCATGTACTATCTTCGTTTGGGCGGTACGAGAATTCTGGTAATCCCCTATTTCCTGCTCTGTCTTATAACAATTATAAGTTGGAGCGGGACCAACATTCCCCAGCTCAGTATAATAAGCGGGTTCAGTCAATATATCCGTATTATTATCTTGATTAAGGCATGACATGGTCGCTACCTGGAGAGAGAGAGAGAGAGAAGAAAACACTCAGCGTATGCTCTTGCAAGATTAGATTGGTTATTAATATATCTAATCAGGACGTCTCCCACTGTTTTACTCAAATCTTCCTTCAAAACCTAAAAGGTAAGACTAGCCGGGATTAATTATACTCTACAAGTTCGCCAATCTTTCAGCCAGTCCAGTGCCGGTACTTTGAGGAAAGTTCCCCGTGCTTTCGCACAGACCTAATTAAAATAAACCTTGTTTTCCCAGAGGCATAACCCCATTGACACCTTTCTAGACACCTACTTGATCGGCTAATTGTAATGTGTAAAACTCTCCCAGGAGTAACTCTTACTCGCAGTGGATATCAGGATCCAACTATCTCATAGAAGGTATGCAATCTCGTTGCAAATTTCAACACTTGAAATTCCCGATAATATTTTGCCCCGAGCGATCTATGACCTGTAGGGTTCCTAGGCACACTAATGAAGTCTCACAAGTGATCAAACATGCCCAATTCAAATTTTTCATGTGCCTACAAACCCTAATACGGATCGTTAACTAGATAATGAGGCGATGCAAGAACTTGTTAACAACTTAACTGCTAAGTGATAGGAAATACAACCTTTGTAGATTCGGTCCTCCACCTCTATAGCTCCGTGATGAAGTCCCCTCGCTGCGATCATCGGATCCCGGGCTCAAGCGTCGGCTTCATCGGAGAAATAGGCGAGCTAGGTCATCGACTTCGATGCCAAAGATGATCTATGTCGAGGCAACACAAGATCAAGCTCCAACTTCACCAAGCCATGAAACTTGTGAAGAAAACACGCTATACTACTTGGCAAGTGGTAGAGGATGAAGAAATAGGAAGTGGGTTCACTTTAGAATTGGATTTCTCACTCTTTTTCTCAAGTTGCCATTGATAGAGGCAAGGTTTCTTCTTTGTTGAAGAAGAAGAAGAAGAAAGAATATGATAAGTCTTATTCCAAAATAGAAAATAAAAATGAATACTTACCATATAGCAACCATGGTTAAGTGTAGAGACTAAACTAAGGTTAGGTTGAATGGTTAGGGTTAAGTAAACAAACAAAATGGTCAAGCTTTCAACACTTCATGAAGCTTCATGAAAGAAACAAAATAAGCCACCATTCTATTTATCTTTTTACCCAAAAATGAATAGATAAATAAATAAGAAAGTAAATAAACAAAACCCTAACCATTCATATAACCATGGTTTAATCATACACACAAACTTTCATGTATCATCAAACATGATACAATCAAGTGCACAAAAAATAGATCACATATACAATGTGCACATCAAGTGAGAAAATCCTTTTAAAGTGAACAAATACTAGTTAATGCACAGTAATATATCAAATATATATTTATGCATTAAATCATTAAGTCAATACTTGATTTAATGCTCCGGTCATATCGCATATGACCGACTAATATTCAATGTATCGGCTTATCGAATCAATCCTTGATTCGATAACTGGGTTATATCGCATACAACTAATCGATACATTCATTGCGAGAATAGAATACGGTATCACATACACGCATTATTCTCGGTCCCGCACATATCTCATATGCGCTCCTATTTCGTTTCGCTTGAGCCAGGAAACCTCTGTGTAGGACTCTAAAAACTCGTCAATACGCCGGCAGCAGGTGATGATCATATCAAATACCCACAAGCCGCAAGTGGTCTGCTAAACGTAATGGCCACCCGGGTATTGAGCGATCAGAAGATCGACGAGCAAGCCCGCTCACACTCCTGTGAATCCAACCAGTAACACTTACCGTAAAGTCCGGTATGTTCGTCTGATATGTCGCATATCTCGCCTAGGAGTGGTAAACGTCAGACCCCAATAGCTCGATAAGTCATGCCGACGTGAGGTCCATAACATTCGTGAAACTACTGATAACTCTTACCAGTATATCAATGCAACCCTGGCCAGGGATTTCCTGTTATGGCCAGTCGAGCATAGCGCAACATCAACCCCCAATACCGGGAGAGACGAATCCCCTCCTATCGCTCATTGCCTCCATGTTAATCGGGACTGTACCCAAAAACCACCTGTTTGCACGACTCGGTAGAGCTGTGGTAGGGTGGAAATCAAAGCACAGTGGGACACACACAAGACTCTTTGACGATCTCTGGTCAACAGATTAAGCTGTACCAGTATCACCAGAGAACTGCCATCTGACATGAGGTATAATACCATCTGGGAGTTCTCGGTGAGTCTGTTCAGTGTACCCAGTCTCCACTGAGCACCCGCATACCATCTCCGATGTCAAACACCAATGGATATGGGATCATCCATCGCCCATCACATGGGTCGAGAAGATATACGCTAGTCTACTCTGGAGTATCGATTCCCCGTCTCGATATTCCCACGACTAGGAACAATGAAGGATGTACTCATCAACTACCCAGGCCGCACTAGTATGATCTGCATCATAGTCCTGGAAGTCGAGTACACATCCTAAGGGCTTTATCAACATGTAATCAGAGAGACAGAAAGTATACATGTTAAGATAAAGAGCAACCAGATAGCGTACTATCATGTCGAGCAAGAAAGTCCTACCTATATATGTCCCAACATCCACTACAATATACATCCAATGTACAGTAATGGCCTCTAGGGCATACATATAACTAACAATCTCCCACTTGCACTTGGGCCATCTGTAGCAGTAGTTGTAGTATCTAATACTCAACCATCTGATTGAGTGATTTAGCGTGCTTGCGCTTTCTAAAAGATAGATCAAAAATATTTGTAACCGCAATCACGAACGGCGTCGCTTGGTAGCTAGCCGGTGAGTACGGGTCGGTCCACAGGGATTTTGTGAATTTCCTAGTCGCGATAACGAGTTAATTCCGATTGTGGTCGGATTGATTATTAAATCTAAAAACTAAATTAATCTATATCTAAATCTTGCTAGGGTTAGGTCTAGGTTAAATTTGGAAAGTCAATAAATCTCACCGCTTTCTATGCCCATATGAAGATCTAATTAGGTGTTATGGTAATTATTAATAAAAGGGATTAGAACCATTTGGAAAGATGTTTCTTCCTCTAGGTTCTTGTCCTTCCTTTAGAAATCCTTACCCTAACCTCCATGGAAAATCATCACAACCGGGCCTTTATACTACGGTATCACCGCTACCTCGATGGATAGGGTGCCGTAGGGAGCGGTATGTGCATGTATGCATAGAGTCCTATGAAAATATATGACGGGCAAGAAAGGGAATGAGAGATCTTCGTCTCTCAAACCTTCCCTAGATCTAACCCTAACAAGCGAGGAGACTACTCACTCATTAGGGAATTTAAAAACATTTATCTAGGGCAGAGAATGAAAATTACCTAGGGCAAGAATTGAAATCTAAACTAAGGCGATTAAATAAATCTACTTACTTTACAGATGGCTCTCTCCAAACATTTATACAGGGTTGTCAGATCTGAATAGATGATATGAAAAGAGGCATCGATACTCTCCAAAAGAATTCTAAATTTTATTCATAAAAAGAGGCATAGGGAGGCATAAGAAATTACAATGAGTAGAGTTCCTATTTATAGATAATAGGAAACCCTAGGTTACAATTGATTTGCATGTCTACATTTACCAAAATATCCTTAGGAAGACCTAGTCAAAGTAGACTTCAAGCTTTGGTAAAATTTTATGTCTCTGTCTCTTTAAAGAAAGTATTGGGCCTTGGATCTTTGGGCTTCCTTATTATTTGGTTCTTTATTAATATAGCTTCTATGTTTCTTCCAGATCTCCAGTGAATAATTGCGGTGGACTTGTAACCGTTCGCTTTGTAATCTTGGACCTTGCATTGCCTTGTACTTTGTGAATTTTATCTTTGATGTAGGCTTGATCAAGAGTCTTCTATTTGTTGGTCAAAGTCCATTTTTTCATCGTCTTTACATCGTTTTCACTGTTTTAGATCCAAGAACCTGTAACCTGTAATATGTAGCATACATTCATCAAAAGCACCTGTTTATTTATAAAACGAATAAGAATGGGGAATATAAAATGCAATATTATGGTGTGAACAAATACCCCCAAACTTATCTTTTGCTCGTCCTCGAGCAAACTTATTTTTATTCTCTACAAAAAACTAACCACACTTTCGCAGGGAAACGCGATTGCACTAAGCACGTGCAACAAGCCGTTAAACCTCTAGGTGTCCCTAGTAGGAGGAGTGTTGTCTCCTGAGAGTTTTCAACGGATACTACCCACAAAATCCTATCAATTTGGCCCATTAATTGAGGGTTTTCAGCGGATACTACCCACAACATATGTCGTTGTAGTATAGTGGTGAGTATTCCCGCCTGTCACGCTGGTGACCCGGGTTCGATCCCCGGCAACGGCGCCATTTGATTTGATTGATTTAACGTGCTCGCGCTTTCTAAAAGATAGATCAAAAATATATGTTAACCGCAATCAAGAACGGCGTCGCTTTGCAGCTAGCCGGTGAGTACGGGTCGGTCCATAGGGATGTTGTGAATTTCCTAGTCGTGCTAACGAGTTAATTCCGAAGGGTGTTCGAATTAATTATTAAATCAAAAAACCTAAATTATCTATACTAAAATTATCTAGATCTAAATCTTGCTAGCGTTAGGTTTAGGAATGGTTTGGAAATGTAAATAAATCTCAACGCTTTCTATATCCAAATTAGGATCTAAGAGGAGTTATGGTAATTATCAATAAAGGGGATTAGATCCATTCGGGAAGGTGTTCCTTCCTCTAGGTTCTTGTCCTTCCTTTATCAATCCTTACCCTAACCTCCATGTAAAACATCACAACCGGGCCTTTATACTACGGTATCACCGCTACCTCGAGGGATAGGGTGCCGTAGGGAGCGGTATGTGCATGTATGCATGGAGTCCTATAGATTCTATGTGATGGGTAAGAAAGGGATGAGAGATCTCATCTCTCAAAAGCCTTTCTCAAAGCTAACATCTAAGGCAAGGAATTAAAATCTAAATTAGAACAATTAAATAAAACTACTTACAGATGTATCCCTCCAATCATCCATGCAGGGTTGTCAGATCTGAATTTCTGAATGGAAAAGAAACACCGATGCTCTCCAAAAGATTTCTAAATTTTATTCATAAAGGGAGGCATAAAGAAATTACAAGCTTTAGAGTTCTATTTATTGGAAATAGAAACCCTACGTTACATTTTGATCCGCATGTCTACAATTACAAAAATAGCCCTAGGTCAACTAGTCAAAGCCACAAATGAATTTTGGTAAAATAAAATCTTCCTTTTGTCTTCTTAAAAAGGAAGTATTGGGCCTTTCCTTTGTGGGCTCTTCTGTCTTTGGGCTTCCTGGGCTACTTAATTCTTTAATTCTTTCTTTAAAATAGCTTCTGTTCTCTTTCAGATTTTCCAGTGAATAATTGTGGTGGACTTTTAACCGTGGCTTCGAAATCTTGGACCTTGCATTGCCTTGTACTTTATGAATTTTATCTTTGATGTAGGCTTGATCAAGAGTCTTCTGTTTGTTTGTCAAAAGTCCCTTTTTGTATCATCTTTTGTCTTTTTCACTGTTTTCGCTCCAAGAACTTGTAACCTGTAATATGTAGCAGACATGCATCAAAAGCACTTGTTTATTTATAAAACGAATAAGAATGGGGAATATAAAATGCAATATTATAATATGAACAAATACCCCCAAACTTATCTTTTGCTCGTCCTCGAGCAAACTTATTTTTATTCACTAAAATCCTAACCGCACTTTCGCAGGGAAACGCGATTGCACTGAGCACGTGCAACAAGCCGTTAAACCTCTAGGTGTCCCTAGTAGGAGGAGTGTTGTCTCCTGAGGGTTTTCAGCGGATTACACCCACAAAATCCTATCAACTCGGCCCATTGACTTTTGTTCTCCAATTAAGTTTTCCAACAAGGAATTCTATTATCTTATACTTGTAAATTATCCACCCACATTCTTCACACTTCCTCATTATTTAACTTAAGATTATATATGTTCTATAGACTTACTTAGCTTTCGGCATATCTTAAGTTTTCCTTCTAGAGTTCCATCTTCACTTAGGAATTTCTATCAACCCTTATTAAAGATACAAGTTCTATTCTTCACTCCTTTCTCTTATCTAAATCCCAATCACATACCCCTACGTGTGTGTATAAATCACCCCTACACTTGGAAATTCAAATCAAGCAATCATACCCTTGTCCGTTGTCCAAAGTACTAATTAGTTGGTGAATTTAATTGAATTTTGCTCACACATCCTTCATGCGACCGTTAATACTTCTTGAGGTACCAACAACCGATTACAAGATGTGTTTGCACATTAAAGCGTAATTCCTAGTCTTGCAACACCCAAGGCTTTAGCAGTGACTCCCAAACCAGTTGGTCTAAGGCACTAGGTGATGAAGCACCCTCGCTAAATATTTTTCTATTTTTTACAGCCTTAAGTAATCACAAAAACCAGTGTCCATTTTTTTCTTTATTCACTTTTTTTTCTTTTATTTTCATTGTACTAAGGACTTTAGACAAGAGCATTTCAAGGTCTCTTCTACTATTCCAAGTTTCAAGGTGCGTGATTGTGCAAATTGTAGGGTATACATTTTCAGAATCTAGACTTAAGCTAGGAACTATTTTTCAAACTTTTACTCTAATAAGAACATCAATACTCTTCCCTTGTTTCGACTTAGCCCAAGAAGTGAACCCAAAATTTGCCTATTTCTAAATAAACTACAAAGGCATATACTTTCTACCGTTAAACTTTAAGGACGGTTATCTTTATGGTTTTTAATTCACTAAGTCTAAGATCTAGTTGTTCCTAGCCAGTTAACCTATTTGTCAAACACAAGTCAATTAGCCAAAATTGAATACATTAATTTTTATAATTTTTGAAATTTTTCAAATTTTTATGGGTTTTCAAATAAGTATGCAAATGCAAAAAAATATGTACAAATGAATGCGAAGGAAGAAGACGTACCGAGCATACCCCCCAAACTTGAACTTGACAGTGTCCTCACTGTCATACTAAACCAAGAGGGTCAAAATGTCGGCACTCCCCTGTTTATTTATTTACAGTTTTTTTTATTTAATGTTTTGAATTATTTATTTTTTTATTTAGAAAAAGAAAACAAAAATATATGTACATATATACAAAGGTCCCCCCAAACTTAAGCTTGGCCTTACACAAGCCAAAGGTTAGCACCTAAAACGAATAAGAATGGGGAATATAAAATGCAATATTATGGTGTGAACAAATACCCCCAAACTTATCTTTTGCTCGTCCTCGAGCAAACTTATTTTTATTCTCTATAAAAAACTAACCGCACTTTCGCAGGGAAACGCGATTGCACTGAGCACGTGCAACAAGCCGTTAAACCTCTAGGTGTCCCTAGTAGGAGGAGTGTTGTCTCCTGAGGGTTTTCAGCGGATACTACCCACAAAATCCTATCAATTTGGCCCATTAATTGAGGGTTTTCAGCGGATACTACCCACAACATATGTCGTTGTAGTATAGTGGTGAGTATTCCCGCCTGTCACGCGGGTGACCCGGGTTCGATCCCCGGCAACGGCGCCATTTGATTTGATTGATTTAGCGTGCTCGCGCTTTCTAAAAGATAGATAAAAAATATATGTTAACCGCAATCAAGAACGGCGTCGCTTTGCAGCTAGCCGGTGCGTACGGGTCGGTCCACAGGGATGTTGTGAATTTCCTAGTCGCGCTAACGAGTTAATTCCGAAGGGTGTTCGGATTAATTATTAAATCAAAAAACCTAAATTATCTATACTAAAATTATCTAGATCTAAATCTTGCTAGCGTTAGGTTTAGGAATGGTTTGGAAATGTAAATAAATCTCAACGCTTTCTATACCCAAATTAGGATCTAAGAGGAGTTATGGTAATTATCAATAAAGGGGATTAGATCCATTCGGGAAGGTGTTCCTTTCTCTAGGTTCTTGTCCTTCCTTTATCAATCCTTACCCTAACCTCCATGTGAAACATCACAACCGGGCCTTTATACTACGGTATCACCGCTACCTCGAGGGATAGGGTGCCGTAGGGAGCGGTATGTGCATGTATGCATGGAGTCCTATAGATTCTATGTGATGGGTAAGAAAGGGATGAGAGATCTCATCTCTCAAAAGCCTTTCTCAAAGCTAACATCTAAGGCAAGGAATTAAAATCTAAACTAGAACAATTAAATAAAACTACTTACAGATGTATCCCTCCAATCATCCATGCAGGGTTGTCAGATCTGAATTTCTGAATGAAAAAGAAACACCGATGCTCTCCAAAAGATTTCTAAATTTTATTCATAAAGGGAGGCATAAAGAAATTACAAGCTTTTGAGTTCTATTTATAGGAAATAGAAACCCTACGTTACATTTTGATCCGCATGTCTACAATTACAAAAATAGCCCTAGGTCAACTAGTCAAAGCCACAAATGAATTTTGGTAAAATAAAATCTTCCTTTTGTCTTCTTAAAAAGGAAGTATTGGGCCTTTCCTTTGTGGGCTCTTCTGTCTTTGGGCTTCCTGGGCTACTTAATTCTTTAATTCTTTCTTTAAAATAGCTTCTGTTCTCTTTCAGATTTTCCAGTGAATAATTGTGGTGGACTTTTAACCGTGGCTTCGAAATCTTGGACCTTGCATTGCCTTGTACTTTGTGAATTTTATCTTTGATGTAGGCTTGATCAAGAGTCTTCTGTTTGTTTGTCAAAAGTCCCTTTTTGTATCATCTTTTGTCTTTTTCACTGTTTTCGCTCCAAGAACCTGTAACCTGTAATATGTAGCAGACATGCATCAAAAGCACCTGTTTATTTATAAAACGAATAAGAATGGGGAATATAAAATGCAATATTATGATATGAACACCATCCCCTAAAAGTCTCTCTTTGGAAAAAGGCCTTCGTGAGTGGATCCGCCGTGTTGTCCTCTGAGTCTACTCTCCCAACCTCGATCACCCTGGAGATCAACTATCTCCATGATCAGGTGATGCTGCCTCAGAATATGTCTGGGTCACTGATGGGACCAGGGTTCCTGGGCCAAAGCCACACTTCCATTGTCACACAATGGTGGGAACCTAGTTCATCTTATGAACCACTATACACCTAAACTGCCTCTTTGGTAGTATCTTTAATAGCGATGTTACCAGCCCTTATCGTCTAGTTTGCCACGGTATCTAGCTTGGAACTCTTCCAACATACCGTCCCTCCACTGAGGGTAAAGACAATGCTTGTGACTGACATTCAGCCATCCTTATCACCCTGGAACCTTTCCAGTGATTCTCCCCAGGATCGATTGATACTATCTTACTATAGCTAGTGAGAATCCTAACATCCATTTGGATTTAGGAGGTATCACTTTGATCCTATTGGAGAATCCATGTGATAAGAGGAGATCGACCGATCGTAGTATAGGAAACTCTTTTCCTATCAAGAGTATGTTGTCTACGTACAATACGATGATGACCACCTTACTCTCTACTACCTTTTTGCACATACAAGGTTCATCTACCATTTTGATGAAGTCAAACACTTCGACTACCACATCAAAACAGACGTTCCAACTCCGCGATACCTGCTTTATTCTGTAAAGCAACTTGCACACGTTTCCGCTGCTCCCACTGTTTACGAAGCCCTCTGGCTGTGTTCTTATAGACGTTCTCTTCTAAATCAGTATTTAGAAAAGTAGTCACGGCACCCAACCACCAGATATCGTAGTCATGGTGTGTAGCAGTGGCAAGTAGGATCTGGATGGACTTAAGCATAGGCACTGGAAAAGGTTTCATCATTATCCACGCCTGGTCGATGACGAAAAACTTTAACAAGTCTAGCTTTGAAAGTCTCAACTTTTCCATCTACACCAAGTAATCTTCTCAAGATATACTTGCTCCTAATGGGGATTTAACCCTTCAGATATAGCAGCTAAAGTCCATACTTTGCTGGTGTACATGGATTCCATCTCAGATCGCTAAGCATCCAGCCATTCTTACAGAGTCCCTACTCTTGATGACCTGTTCGAATCTAGTTGGGTCATCATCTCATGATGCATTCCTCGCTCCTACTGTCATCGAGAAACCAAAGTATCTCTCAGGTAGGTGAGGAACCTTACTAGATCGGCGGAGAGGCTTGAGGTTCGTTGGGGACTATAGAATCCTTTGGTCCAGTCAAATCAGCTGCAGTTTTGTATAGCTGGAACCTTTCCAGTTCTACAAAACTGACCTTGCCTCGATTTTGTCCGGATTTTGCTTTTGACATAGGCCGGACAATCCCAAATCTTAACTTACTTAAGAGATAGGCTCTTCCCATACCATATCTCATATGGAGTGGTAGGCACTGATTTGATTCGAACCCAATTCAATAGATATGCAGCTTCTCAAGTGCACAACCCCAAAAGGAAATAGGTAACTCAGTAATACTCATCATAGAGCACACCATATCTAATATTGTGCGATTGCTCCGCCCCGATACACCGTTGTGCTCTGGTGCATTCAGAGGAGTAATACTGAGAGAGAATCTCATTTTCTTTTAGAATAGTCCAGGAATGCCATGCACAAGTATTCTCCTCCCTGATCTTATCATAGGACATAATACTTATACCCGGTTATTGGTTCTCTACTTCTAACTTATATTCTGTGAATACCTCAAAAGCTTCGGACTTATGTTTCAACAGGAACATATGACTGAATCTTGAGAGATTATCAGAGAATATAATGAAGTATAAAGAACCAGTCCTGGCATGTGAAGACAGGAGACTTTACATACATCATCATGTATCGGTCCCAAGAGTTCATTAACTCTTTCTCTGTTTCCAATAAACAGGGCTAAGGTCATCTAATCTTTGTGACATGACTGGCAAGTTTCACAAGATGTAAATTTAAACTGATTTAAATATGCATCTAAAATGTAATTTCAGCCAGTCGGGTCGCATTGATGTGACCTAGTCTACAATGGCTCAAGAAGGATCTGTTCATTTCTGAACTCTTCCTCTAGTGTGTGTTCTGTATACTAAGAACTGTAGTTTGATTTAGAACGTCAATGCTTTTAGATAACGTGCCTGAACCGATCAACTTTTGATATAGAAAATGTTCAAAACATTATCCATCAATACAAAATTTTGTCATTTCTTTACTTGTAAAGAGACTAATATGATTTTGTATATCAGGTTCGGTATCTAATAGCATTTGTTCAGAATCAATGTATTGGTAATACAGGGTGACAGTGACCAACAGACTTGGCTGCAACACTTGCCCCATTTTCTGTCTCATGAAACTTATCACCCGTTCTCAGTTTTTCTACCTTTTTGTAGCCCTATGTAACAGATTACATATCTGGGATCCTGATCCGGTATCAGATACCCAGGATGCAGAGGATACTGAGAAACAGTTCTTTATAATGAACACACCCGAAGGAGATGCATCTCATGCACTTTCTTCATTTGGGCGTCATGGGAATCCTGGTATTCCCCTATTTCCTGCTCTGTCTTATAACAATTATAAGTTGGAGCGGGACCAACGTTCCCCAGCTCAGTATAACAAGCGGGTTCGGTCAATGCATCCATATTATTATCTTGATTAAGGCGTGATATGGTCGCTACCTGGAGAGAGAGAGAAGAAAACACTCTGCGTGCGCTCTTGCAAGATTAGATTGGTTATTTATTTTATCTAATCAGGATGGCTCCCACTGTTTTTATCAAATCTTCCTTCAAACCATAAAAGGAAAGACTAGCCGGGATTAATTGCACTCTACAAGTTCGCCAATCTTTCAGTGTAGCATTTCAAAAAGATAAAATATTAATTTTGGGAATTTTTATTATTTAATATTATTTTATTGAATATTTTAATATTTTGGAATTATTAAATACAAATAAATGGGGAAAAATTATGGAAAATTATGGAAAATTATAAAATAGGGTAAATTAGAGAATTATACCATTTCTAAGTTTAATTGATTAGTTATATGCTAATTTAGTGCTAATCGCGATAAAAAATCGCTAATCGGTTTTTTTTAGCATTTTTGTGCGAAACATGCACATATCATTCTTTTTCACACTTGTGTTACATTTTTATTGCCATGAGTTGTTTTGGGGTTACTATTTATGTGAGAAAGGAATTTTGAGGAAAGAAAAGAAAAGGAAAAGTAATGGAAAAGGGTTTTATATTAAAGAATGAGGTTGGTGAGAAAGAGAGGTATGGGCACCATTGACTAGAGACTTAGCCATTTTTCTTCCCTTCCTTTCCCTCCCTTTTCTCATCTCTCCTGCTGCTGCTCCTCCCTCACTTCCCTCCCTCTTCAACTCCTCAAATCACCATGAAAACAAACTCAAAACCCTACCCCCATTTCACTAAAAAGATGCACAAGCTCAAGACCTACATGATGGACCAAGAAAGCATGGATTTTGGCCACTAGGGGCAACTCAAGAAAATTCTTGAGTTGCCAAATGAGGTATTTTTCTGAACCATTAGCTTATTTATAGCATTTCCTTTACCCTATGTTAAGATTGAATCGATATCGGGTAATTTTGTGAACATGGGAAAAACCAAGTTAGGGTTTGGGGGAATTTTGTGTTGTACTGTGAAATTGAGCTCAGTAGAGGTTTTATAAACACCTTAGTGCTGGAATGGAGACCCTAACCCGAAGCTTTAACCCAGAATACGGATTTTAGAAACCGATATCGGGGAATTTGTGAAATCTGTGAAGGTTGTATCGAATCTGCTATCACCCGAGATATCCTAAATTAAAATTGATTGGACAGTGACATGTGCAGGCACCTAGGAAGCTACCACCAGAACCCTAGCCCCTACTTCCACTTCCAGGCCGCAAATTCCTCCATTCTGGCCGCAAATTGCGGCCAGACCATGATGGAATTGGCTCGTTTTGGTTTTGGTGTTCCCTTATCTGTACATTAGGCCCCTGGTATACATAGAATTGTCTAATTGGACCTAGGGTGAAATCTGGAACATATTTCCTAAGTTGATGTTTTGGATTCGTGTTTCCGTATTCCGTATTTTTAAGTCTGAATTTGTGTCTTGTGTTTTGCCTCGACTATTTGGCGTTTATACGACGATATAGAGGATTTATTGATGGTTTTGAAGGCGTGCCATAGGTTCTAACCTATAGGCCTCTTATCGTATCGTTTTGGGTTTCGTGTGCCGTTTTAGCTTTGATTTGGTTTTAATGCGCATATACGACACTTTGATGTGTAGGTACTCCATGAAGACTACGGGACGACAGGCAAACGCATGGTGACATCGAAAGGTGAAGACACAAGGTGAGTAGATTATATCTACTGGGGGAAGTCGGGTGGATGGCGTATAGCACCCCCGCAGTCCGTAGTTGTTATATTATATATGATAGTTAGGTGTATTATGGATAGTGTAGGGTTAGAAGTGACTAGTGTAGTTCATAGTCGCGAACCCTAGAATAGAATTACACCTACACGCACACCCTTGCATATTACCTATACCTACACGGTGTTAATGATGATATTGGATGACTTTGGAGATGAGTCGATGATATTGGGCTTTGTGCCGCGAGATCGGTGATGTGATATGATTCGTATTTGGGATATGACATGTGATTCTTGCGGGCTTGGGATGTGTGTTTACCCCCGCATTCATACTTTGTAGATGGTATCAGTTGTACTAGACTTAGATCTGTACCCCAGATTTTGTGATATGATGTTAGTGATACCTGAGACGTGATGAGATAGTGTGATGTTGACCCGTACCCAGCTATTGGGATGCCGTACGACGATTTATCGTACGAGCCTATATTGATGATAGATCCGCGCTTATGACTTGAGGATGTTATATGATATACTATATCGTTCACGATCACCGACTATTATATCTATATATCGACTCAGATTTAGGCGGTTTCCATACCCCTCCTGATTGACCTGATACTTAGATCTGTAGTTTACATAGTAGATTCTTCACGGTGGTGTTGATTATTTGATTTCCGCATATTCATGCTATTCACATTGCTTCGCATATGTTTATTGCTATATTATTATCATGCTGTTAGGACACCAGCACCATTATCGATGATGCGTATGTTCCACGTACACTATTTGCCGGCTCACACACTTCATCATCGATAATTGCCATGCCACTACACTGTAATACTGTTGCATGACTTATGATATGCTTTTCTTTCTTACATGTCGCATACATCATGTTTTGATTATACGCATTGAGATATGTTGTTTCCATGATATTTCTGGATTTGGGAACCGTGGGTATTTCAAAAGAGAATATATAATTGTGTTAAAAACCCGGTTACCCTTGATATGATATTTCAGTGCGTCCACCATGTGTTTTCTCAGTGCTGAGAGCGACATGTGAAACCCGATTTGAGGAGGCGGATGAGGCCGATTGCGGGTACATGGTGGACCCGGTATGGTACCCCGGGGCGAGAACGGTTTCGCTGTGTAGTAGACGGTGAGCCTGACAGAGGGACTACTACCTACCGGTGATTGTATTTGAGCTCGGCGGATATCTGGAGGATACCGACCGGAGTTGAGAGATGGATATGGGCTGACCCATACTGCCGGGGCCGAGGACCGATACCGCAGACGGAGCCCTATATGGATGAGGATTTGGGCTGACCCATACTGCCGGGGGCCGAGGGCCGATACCGCAGACGGAGCCCCATATGGACGAGGATTTACGTGTCGATGCTAGGCACGGGTTTCATGATGTTTTTCCATGATTTTGTTTATATCCTCATATCGTATACATGATGCTTATTGTCATTGGGTGACGGGTGGACGGAGTCCACGTATATACAGACATGGATCATATACAGACTGGATTTACGTTGATCATACTTCATTTGTATATATAACAGGGTATGAGGGCGCTTTTATATATATCCTTACACCAATATTAGTGGTATGGGACGCTAATATATGTGTATTGATATCCTTGATACTTCATCATATTTACTTCATGCAGACATACCTTATACTGATGACATGTTATTACCTGAGTACTTGGCACTACATGCCTGTTTAGATGTTGCTTTGCCACCTTATCATGTATCAGGCTTCTCTTTGAGGTTTATTACTGATTGTCGACCTAGGTTTATGTCTTGCATTCGGTTTCTGCTTGTAGATATTTTCTATTCACGAGTTGGCAACTCACCCCCGTTGTGCCACAGTTCTTGCAGGTTTTGCCGTACAGGTTTCATTGCGGCATTTCTGGCACATTGCTTCCTTGCGGGTGAATTGCATTTAGTAGGTGGTTTCTTTTGCATCAAGAACCACCATTGTACTTATATTATTCATTGTATATAGAATTTCCATCAACCAAATTTGTATATTGTTTCAGACTCAGACTTTAGTGATGTATTATTTGGCCTTAGAGTCGCGCTTAGTAGTATTGCGGTTTTCATGCTTACTGTGTTTCTTTTGGATTTGATCCTCGCCTTTCGGCGTTGTATATTATATTGCATGTGTGGTTGTGACCGTCAATTGACGAAGAGCTAGCTCCCGCTTGGGGATGCCTTTTATCATTGTATATATGTTGTGCTTGTTGTACCCCGTTCGGGGCCAGTATTTACAAAAGAAACTCTGCCGAAATTTTTAGAAAAGACTTTACCTTTTAAAAATGCACATTCGGCTTAGTTATTTAAAAACCTTGACTTCAAACATGTTTTCCTTCACTTCTTTAAAAACCAGTTTTCTTTACTTACTCTTAAAATGGTTTTAGATTTCTGGGCTTTTGGCTTACTTGGATCAGATGGGGTCCTATAGACTTCATATGGTTCAAGGGCCAGTCACGTGCTCTTTCGGGTCGTGACAAAGTTGGTATCAAAGCGCTAGGTTGACCTTGGTTCGAGTCTAAGTTTGACTATGTGGAGCCTAGGGCGTTTATATATATATACGGAACTTAGGCTTGACCTTACGGAACTTAGACTTAGTCGAGGGGGTATTAGACCCGAACTTTCGTCGTGTAGGATGACCCTTGGTTGATGGAATAGGTGACTAAAGTAGAGTGACGTACCGTTGGTATGTTCCGCGGCATACTTACGACACGCCACTCCGCTTAAGGAACCTTAGGATGTACATATTTTCGAGATCAGTGATTCTCTTTATATCCTTGATTATACATCCGTTTGAGATCCCCGATTCTATTAGTTTCATGATCATACCTCCATTGATGCTGTTCCTTCCTATGATCATGTATCCACTCTGGATCTGTTGTTCTCTTTCTTGCCATTGATCTGCTCTCTTCGATACTCGATTGAGGTTCCTGTCGCCATGTTTCAGCGCAGTTTGGGCTGCTGCTAGGGTTACGGTCAGGGCGATCTCGTCTGGTACGAGGGCCGACCCTTGTGTTTTCTGGTGACATGGGAACGTCTCAAGTTAGTATTGGTGATTGTGACCTCTAGTAGAGGAGAGTGCTTGGTTTTGCACCGGATGATCGGGCCATTGTTAGAGCTGCCAGTTGAGAGAGGACTGTTGATGTACAGCATACCTCAGAGATTATGATGTCGCCTACCGTGCAGACAGATGGACCAGCTGTTGCTGAGATTGACAGGATGTCGCTTCCGGAGCTTACGAGCTGAGATTGCCGGAGCTTCCAGACGGATATGAGACAGATGATAGCTAGTCTACCCGATTTGAGAGACGAAGGTGATTCGTCCGATTTATGCACCGGAGCTGGCCCAGTTGAGTTGAAGATTTCCAGTGTGGAGAGTCTTACTCAGATCTAAAGCAGACCGATTTAGATATGACCGCCAATGTGTCGCCTTTCCTGGAGGATTGAGGCGCTGTTCGGCGTACAGGCGAATGAGCCAGTTGTTGCTGCAATTGACGAGATATCGCCCAGATGGTTGGAGCTACTGCAGCATGAGCATATACTTAGAAAGATAATAGCGGTTGCTAGTCACCTGAGGAGGAATGACTAGGACATGTGGTTCGTTCGTTTACCGATGCGAGGTCATCAGATGGATTGTTTCCAGCTAGAGACGACTTCACGCAGGTTCGTTGAGAGTCGATAGAGACGATCGAGTTTCAGGAGCCCATAATCCAAGTTTAATGTATACGGAAAGACATGCAGGTGATCCTATGGACCCTCTAGAAGAATGAAACCCTAACTCGACTTAATGACCGTGTGAAAGCATTTGAACCTTAGGGTTTGCGGCAGTTCCGCGGCGCCATTAGTGAGGCTTGGGTTTGCCCTTCTACGGCTGGACCACCGACGCTGTGGCATGTACTCGATACTATTAAACTGTACTCAAGATGTTGATCTCTTGGGGGATTATAAGGTTCTGACGAGTCGATCGAATGTTTCGACATCATTCGAATATCATGTGATGGGATGCATTGCTTGGGAGACTCCAGATACGAGTATAGCCATTGGAGCATAGTCCATGCAGCCACGATGAGACGAGTCCGAATCAGTCGACATTGAAGCAGAGTGAAGAAAAGAGTTCGCAAGAGATTTCGACGAGATGATGTCCCACTCCGCTGACATCAGATATGTGATACGCACCCAGAAGCGTTGTATATGGATATATCTTCCAGAAAGAAGCGCGATAAGTATGCAGCCGTTCCGGAATAAGAATTTGCTTCAGCGATGGATGATGACTTCCGGGCAATCCGACAGGAAAGAGATTGAGAGAGAAACCTCGAAAGGACCTTTATGGAAAACGATACGAGAAGACCTAGACCCAGGGGTGGTCATATTGCGCACACCCAGCAGGCCAGAGTTCGGCATTGTCGACGAGGTTCGGATAAAGGAACTTACCAGATGCGTTGCGAATTGATCAAGGACGGACGAGTGCTGAGTATTCCTCCGATGATTGGGACGTGTTCCCGAGGACCTGTTCGGCCTGACATCTTCTACAGAATGATGAAGCTACAGAGTACGCGATTTCGAGTCCGTGTGAGAGACTTCAGATTGACCGTGGCCGAGAACAGTGCAGTGCGTAGATATGCATGGCGTGACGTCATAGTGGACGACGATAGAAACAGGTGGAACCAGAGGTTCGGGCGAGACGCTGACGAGCTGTCATTACTTCCCGTCGAGACTAGAGACCTGATATGCTTACAGAGACGTTGGGATGCGACCAATTTCCGAGAAAATTTTGTGCTGGGGACACAGATGTCTATCGAGTGAGAAGAGATTATGCAAGAGAGCCAGCCTCTGTACAGATCGGCATAGGCATGATTGGAAGAGACCCTGAGCAGGATTCCTTCCAGGATATTGCTGCAATGATTTTTGCACCCAGGATCAGATGTGTGACGTGCATTCAGAGAGCCAGAGGCCGACGCCAGTGATATGCTGCCTTACGAGTGGTCGTGAGGATTGACCGAGAGGTGACCAGAGAAGTGCCAGAACGGAATCGTTCCCGTTAGCACACCTGACAGGGCCGATGAGCCGATTGACTGCGAGATAGGTAATCCGCAAAGAAGATAAGGACCCAGAGTCAGAGGACGCCAGACCGTGAGCAAGAGGCAAGTAGATATCATGCGCTTCTAGCAGTGGATGCACCGACTCGTTCTCGACCTTGAAGGAGGAACTACCGACGACGGTATTTATGATTTGTGATTCGATTATCACGTATCCGTCATTTTGGATTTCGGTAATCTTGGCGTTCTGTTTGCATGATTTAGTTTTGATGACTGAGTTTCATGATATTTGTTTCATGCACCCACTGGATATTTATATTTTGCGCATAGTTATTACATTCGAGGTATTGATTGTGATTTCACGCCTATCTTATAAAGTGATTCGATTTACGCTTCCAGCATAGTTTTTATGCACCTTTAGTGTTTTGATATACGATTTTGGTGCACGCCAGATGCACTAAATCGGGATTCTTCGTGCATGTCACATGCACCTGATTTTTTTTACTGTCAGGCACACACGTTGTCTACGACAGGTGTTTCGTGCACACCAGTTGCACCTAGATGTTGATTTGTACACCTGTTTGACACATATATGGATTTTGACTCCTTGCGCAACAGACGCACAGGATATTCTTATATATGCATTTTGGGGATTGATTTCTAGTATAGCAGTACATTTTTATGATATTCTCTATGTATTGATGTTTTCGGAGCCCCGACAAATTGGATTATTACTGAAATTGTTTTAGTATTGGGGGTTTAAATTTAAATTCGGGGACCGAATTTCTTTAAGGGGGGTAGATTGTAATATTTCAAAAAGATAAAATATTAATTTTAGGAATTTTTATAATTTAATATTATTTTATTGAATATTTTAATATTTTGGAATTATTAAATACAAATAAATGGGGAAAAATTATGGAAAATTCTAAAATAGGGTAAATTAGAGAATTATACCATTTCTAAGTTTAATTGATTAGTTATATGCTAATTTAGTGCTAATCGCGATAAAAAATCGCTAATCGGTTTTTTTTAGCATTTTTGTGCGAAACATGCACATATCATTCTTTTTCACACTTGTGTTACATTTTTATTGCCATGAGTTGTTTTGGGGTTACTATTTATGTGAGAAAGGAATTTTGAGGAAAGAAAAGAAAAGGAAAAGAAATAGAAAAGGGTTTTATATTAAAGAATGAGGTTGGTGAGAAAGAGATGTATGGGCACCATTGACTAGAGACTTAGCCATTTTTCTTCCTTTCATTTCCCTCCCTCTTCTCCTCTCTCCTGCTGCTGCTCCTCCCTCACTTCCCTCCCTCTTCAACTCCTCAAATCACCATGAAAACAAACTCAAAACCCTACCCCCATTTCACTAAAAAGATGCACAAGCTCAAGACCTACATGATGGACCAAGAAAGCATGGATTTTGGCCACTAGGGGCAACTCAAGAAAATTCTTGAGTTGCCAAATGAGGTATTTTTCTGAACCATTAGCTTATTTATAGCATTTCCTTTACCCTATGTTAAGATTGAATCGATATCGGGTAATTTTGTGAACATGGGAAAAACCAAGTTAGGGTTTGGGGGAATTTTGTGTTGTACTGTGAAATTGAGCTCAGTAGAGGTTTTATAAACACCCTAGTGCGGGAATGGAGACCCTAACCCGAAGCTTTAACCCAGAATACGGATTTTAGAAACCGATATCGGGGAATTTGTGAAATCTGTGAAGGTTGTATCGAATCTGCTATCACCCGAGATATCCTAAATTAAAATTGATTGGACAGTGACATGTGCAGGCACCCAGGAAGCTACCTCCAGAACCCTAACCCCTACTTCCACTTCCAGGCCGCAAATTCCTCCATTCTGGCCGCAAATTTCGGCCAGACCATGATGGAATTGGCTCGTTTTGGTTTTGGTGTTCCCTTATCTGTACATTAGGCCCCTGGTATACATAGAATTGTCTAATTGGACCTAGGGTGAAATCTGAAACATATTTCCTAAGTTGCTGTTTTGGATTCGTATTTCCGTATTCCGTATTTTTAAGTCTGAATTTGTGTCTTGTGTTTTGCCTCGACTATTTGGCGTTTATACGACGATATAGAGGATTTATTGATGGTTTTGAAGGCGTGCCATAGGTTCTAACCTATAGGCCTCTTATCGTATCGTTTTGGGTTTCGTGTGCCGTTTTAGCTTTGATTTGGTTTTAATGCGCATATACGACACTTTGATGTGTAGGTACTCCATGAAGACTACGGGACGACAGGCAAACGCGTGGTGACATCGAAAGGTGAAGACGCAAGGTGAGTAGATTATATCTACTGGGGGAAGTCGGGTGGATGGCGTATAGCACCCCCACAGTCCGTAGTTGTTATATTATATATGATAGTTAGGTGTATTATGGATAGTGTAGGGTTAGAAGTGACTAGTGTAGTTCATAGTCGCGAACCCTAGAATAGAATTACACCTATATGCACACCCTTGCATATTGCCTATACCTACACGGTGTTAATGATGATATTGGATGACTTTGGAGATGAGTCGATGATATTGGGCTTTGTGCCGCGAGATCGGTGATGTGATATGATTCGTATTTGGGATACGACATGTGATTCTTGCGGGCTTGGGATGTGTGTTTACCCCCGCATTCATACTTTGTAGATGGTATCAGTTGTACTAGACTTAGATCTGTACCCCGGATTGTGTGATATGATATTAGTGATACCTGAGACGTGATGAGATAGTGTGATGTTGACCCGTACACAGCTATTGGGATGCCGTACGACGATTTACCGTATGAGCCTATATTGATGATAGATCCGCGCTCATGACTTGAGGATGTTATATGATATACTATATCGTTCACGATATTATTGAGGCGGGATCACCGACTATTATATCTATATATCGACTCAGACTTAGGTGGTTTCCATACCCCTCCTGATTGACCTGATACTTAGATCTGTAGTTTACATAGTAGATTCTTCACGGTGGTGTTGATTATTTGATTTCCGCATATTCATGCTATTCACATTGCTTTGCATATGTTTATTGCTATATTATTATCATGCTGTTAGGACACCAGCACCATTATCGATGATGCGTATGTTCCACATACACTATTTGCCGGCTCACGCACTTCATCATCGATAATTGCCATGCCACTACACTGTACTACTGTTGCATGATTTATGATATGCTTATCTTTCTTACATGTCGCATACATCATGTTTTGATTATACGCATTGAGATATGTTGTTTCCATGATATTTCTGGATTTGGGAACCGTGGGTATTTCAAAAGAGAATATATAATTGTGTTAAAAACCCGGTTACCCTTGATATGATATTTCAGTGCGTCCACCATGTGTTTTCTCGGTGCTGAGAGCGACATGTGAAACCCGATTCGAGGAGGCGGATGAGGCCGATTGCGGGTACATGGTGGACCCGGTATGGTACCCCGGGGCGAGAACGGTTTCGCTGTGTAGTAGACGGTGAGCCTGGCAGAGGGACTACTACCTACCGGTGATTGTATTTGAGCTCGGCGGATATTTGGAGGATACCGACCGGAGTTGAGAGATGGATATGGGCTGACCCGTACTGCCGGGGCCGAGGACCGATACCGCAGACGGAGCCCCATATGGATGAGGATTTGGGCTGACCCGTACTGCCGGGGGCCGAGGGCCGATACCGCAGACGGAGCCCTATATGGACGAGGATTTACGTGTCGATGCTAGGCACGGGTTTCATGTTGTTTTTCCATGATTTTGTTTATATCCTCATATCGCATACATGATGCTTATTGTCATTGGGTGACGGGTGGACGGGTTCCACGTATATACAGACATGGATCATATACAGACTGGATTTACGTTGAGCATACTTCATTTGTATATATAACAGGGTATGAGGGCGCTTTTATATATATCCTTACACCAATATTAGTGGTATGGGACGCTAATATATGTGTATTGATATCCTTGATACTTCATCATATTTACTTCATGCAGACATACCTTATACTGATGACATGTTATTACCTGAGTACTTGGCACTACATGCATGTTTAGATGTTGCTTTGCCACCTTATCATGTATCAGGCTTCTCTTTGAGGTTTATTACTGATTGTCGACCTAGGTTTATGTCTTGCATTCGGTTTCTGCTTGTAGATATTTTCTATCCACGAGTTGGCAACTCACCCCCGTTGTGCCACAGTTCTTGCAGGTTTTGCCGTACAGGTTTCATTGCGGCATTTCTGGCACATTGCTTCCTTGCCGGTGAATTGCATTTGGTAGGTGGTTTCTTTTGCATCAAGAACCACCATTGTACTTATATTATTCATTGTATCTAGAATTTCCATCAACCAAATTTGTATATTGTTTCAGACTCAGACTTTAGTGATGTATTATTTGGCCTTAGAGTCGCGCTTAGTAGTATTGCGGTTTTCATGCTTACTGTGTTTCTTTTGGATTTGATCCTCGCCTTTCGGCGTTGTATATTATATTGCATGTGTGGTTGTGACCGTCAATTGACGAAGAGCTAGCTCCCGCTTGGGGATGCCTTTTATCATTGTATATATGTTGTGCTTGTTGTACCCCGTTCGGGGCCAGTATTTACAAAAGAAACTCTGCCAAAATTTTTAGAAAAGACTTTACCTTTTAAAAATGCACATTCGGCTTAGTTATTTAAAAACCTTGACTTCAAACATGTTTTCCTTCACTTCTTTAAAAACCAGTTTTCTTTACTTACTCTTAAAATGGTTTTAGATTTCTGGGCTTTTGGCTTACTTGGATCAGATGGGGTCCTATAAACTTCATATGGTTCAAGGGCCAGTCACGTGCTCTTTCGGGTCGTGACATTCAGCCAGGCCCGTGTCGGTACTTTGAGGGAGGTTCCGCGTGCTTTCGCACGGACCTAATTACAGTAAACCTCGTTTTCCCAGAGGCGTAACCCCGTTGACATCTTTCTAGACACCTACTTGATCGGCTAATTGTAAAGTGCAAAACTCTCCCAGGAGTAACAATTACTCGCAGTGGGTATCGGGATCCAACTATCACATAGAAGGTATGCAATCTCATTGCAAGTTTCAACACTTGAAACTCCCGATAAAGGTTTTTACCCCTAGCACCTATGACCTTAACTATGGTCAACAAATCATAAGTACTAGTCAAGTTCCACTCGTCATTTCGTGATTAATTAGACCCACCCACATGACCCTTAACTAAGGTCAACAAAGTCACGCGACTGTCCTAACTAATCGCATCATATGCGGTGTAGGAAGACATCACTTAGCTACCGTACACTGTGCCTTGACTATGGTCAACAAACACAGCACGAATACTAAGTACTCTACTTCCTAAAATGACGGAGGGTTGGGAGTGGTTTTTTATGAAAACCTTTGACGCTTTGAACTTGATCTCGTTGCGGAATCAAATGGTTTTTAAATGGAATGTTTTTGAGGCTTTTCTAGTTTTGCTAAAGGGGTCACTCCCGGTGAAGGGATCGTTGGCCCTTTCCTTGTCGAATGAGGTGCGGGATATATCATATATATCACTGTGCAAAGCAGAAACTATAGAAGCGATCAAAAGACAAACTGAGGGTTGTAGCATCTGCCAGTTATTGCTAAAGGAGTCACTCCCGGTGAAGGGATCTCGGTCCTTTCCTCATCGAATAAGGTGCAGGATGTTCTACAATGAACACCGCGATGCAAAGAAAGAACTGTAGCTAACTGTTTTATTTTGAAATTCAATTCCATAATATCAATTAGGTTTATTTTCTTTCATTAATCTCATTAATGAATATCCCATCATTTAAGTCCACCTAAACATCACAGATAAATATAACGTACGCTTATGCCATCCGCATTCGCCTCGATGTCCCGTCTGCACCGTTAGGTTAGGTAACTAACGCCAGAGTGAGGCAGGGCTAGCGCGGGTGTAATACATAAGCAACGTCTATATAATATATCATATATACTATATATAACATCTATCTGAACATATCACATGATCACATCACAGATAACGCAGCAGAAAGTATCATATGAAATATTGGATATACTAGGACGTCCGTGTTTTCAATACGAGCCAGTATAAAACACGGATTCCACGGTCGTGATGAATAGCCAATCCCACACCTCTAGACCCCTACGAGAGCGGCAAGCAACCCTACCAATTCTAGGGTTAGGAGACCCGGACTCGACTCCTCGAGATGGTCTCCCACTGGACCCCAGAACCCGGTTACTTGTGCTACCCTCCTTGGGTCTATCCTAATGCGGAAAAGTAAATAATATACAAATGGTGACATCATCCGCAACCTGGAAGTGCCCCAATAAAAGAATATTACATACAAGTTTTTACATGAATGAAAATGAAAAACACGCATCTCACATAAAAAAAACCCCGGCTATTCGAACACGACGATCCAATATAACATATCCAGCAACACATAACATCACATGTCATCAACGTAAGTAAATATGCGCATCCCAATTGTCGTTGACATATAGCAACGAAACCGGCGATATCACATATTACACTTACGGTCACAGAAAAGAAAGTGTAAAACTACAACAGTTGGAATCCGCAACCTCTTTAGACATCGCATGCCTAATCAAATGAAATACTCAGACATCACATGCCTAACAATTATAAACCCCGCATTTTAGTCTCATTATCGAAAACTCTTTTCAATATCGAGTCGGGCAATTCAACAAGATTCCCGACATTTTGATCGAATGCTCGTCGCAAACTTTAGTAGGCGGCCGTACACCCGACTCCGTCGACGAAGTGCACCAAGGCGGAACACCGCTACCTCGAGCACCCAAACGGATGCTTTCGACGACGGCGTTCTCCTATAGTCACTTGGTCGGGGCTATGGGGTGAGGCTGTCTATTAAGTTTACCCGGCGAGTATCCGCGTACGCTACGTGATTGCGACGGACTTTTGATCACATCAAAATTCCGTGACAACCGATCAAATGAGACTAAACTGCTATGTTTATAATATTCAATCAGTTATCTCATAATAACTTGTGAATTCCAATTATTGTATCACATTCCGGATAAATAGAAAATGTTAAACTTTCCGATCGAACAATCGAACACCCAAGTTTTCCCGATACAGCTCAACACATGAAATAAGTTTAAAAACATTCACTTCGTGCCTCAGTACCAACGGTCCAGCCGTAGAAGGGTCAAGCCAACGCCTCACATGTGGCACGTCGTACTGCCCTAAATCCTAGGGTTCAAAGGGCAGTTCAAGACGGTCACATAATCGAGTTAAGGTTTGTTGTCCTCTAGAGGGACCATCGCGTTACTTGCACTACTTGGAACGTCATTAAACTATGTAAAAATCCAACAATTGGAAATTTCCTGGCAGGGGAAAAAGTGGGTATTTATATCCGGTCGAACTTTTTAACATATTCTAAAATTACCCGGAAAAACACACAGACAAAATTAGACAATCCGATCGAAACACTGAGTCTCCAATACAACTCAGAAAACTCAACTCTTGAGTTCAGATTAAAAATTCCCTGGAAAACCACCACTGCAAAATAGGAATTACTGTGCAAAATTCAATGCAAGAGGAGACTAAAAGGCCGCGGAACCGCCGCATTAGCCATGCTAATGCCGCGGTTCCGCCGCGCTTTGATGGACTTAGGAGTACGGACTTCTCAGTAATTCTTATAATCTCCTGCTGGTTTTTCAGCATATTTTTCATTCTCAAAAATCCCCGATTTCAAAAAATGTACAGAGAGCATTCTTGAGTTAGGGTTTCGGTTCGATCGGACTTCTAACTCCGTCTACGCATCGCCTAAGGCTCTAGCTAGGCTCTGATACCACTGTAGGATTCCTAGGCACACTAATGAAGTCTCACAAGTGATCAAACATGCCCAATTCAAATTTTTCATGTGCCTACAAACCCTAATACGGATCGTTAACTAGATAATGAGGCGATGCAAGAACTAGTTAACAACTTAACTGCTAAGTGATAGGAAATACAACCTTTGTAGATCCGGTCCTCCACCTCTATAGCTCCATGATGAATTCCCCTCGCTGCGATCATCGGATCCCGGGCTCAAGCGTCGGCTTCATCGGAGAAATGGGCGAGCTAGGTCATCGACTACGATGCCGAAGATGATCTACGTCGAGGCAACACAAGATCAAGCTCCAACTTCACCAAGCCATGAAACTTGTGAAGAAAACACCTTATACTACTTGGCAAGTGGTAGAGGATGAAGAAATAGGAAGTGGGTTTACTTTAGAATTGGATTTCTCACTCTTTTTCTCAAGTTGCCATTGATGGAGGCAAGGTTTCTTCTTTGTTGAAGAAGAAGAAGAAGAAGAAAGAATATGATAAGTCTTATTCCAAAATAGAAAATAAAAATGAATACTTATCATATAGCAACCATGGTTAAGTGTAGAGACTAAACTAGGGTTAGGTTGAATGGTTAGGGTTAAGTAAACAAACAAAATGGTCAAGCTTTCAACACTTCATGAAGCTTCATGAAAGAAACAAAATAAGCCACCATTCTATTTATCTTTTAACCCAAAAATGAATATATAAATAAATAAGAAAGTAAATAAACAAAACCCTAACCATTCATATAACTATGGTTTAATCATACACACAAACTTTCATGTATCATCAAACATGATACAATCAAGTGCACAAAAAATATATCACATATACAATGTGCACATCAAGTGAGAAAATCCTTTTAAAGTGAACAAATACTAGTTAATGCACAGTAATATATCAAATATATAATTATGCATTAAATCATTAAGTCAATACTTGATTTAATGCTCCGGTCATATCGCATGTACAGTAATGGCCTCTAGTGTTAGTGTATATGCCCTAGAGGCCATTACTGTATCATACTAGTTTGTATATTACTTGATGGAAGCTAGGGATATTCACAGTTGTATAGACAATCTTGCTCAAAATGGTAGTATGCTACTTGGTTTGTTTCTACTTCAATATGTGCATGTGTTTATTTTAGCATATCGCTTATACATATTAGTAGAGCCCTTAGGATCTTTGCTTGATTTCCAGCGTTGTGATGGCAGTCACACTCGTAGGGGCTGGGTAATCTATAAGAACATCCTTATACAGGTCCCTAGTTATAGGACTATCGAGACAGGGCATCGATACTCCGGAGTAGACTAGCGTATACGTTTCTCATCCCAGCAGGGGAGATGGTCTGTCCCACAGCCATCAGTACGTCGTACTGGAGATAGTATGCGGGTGCTCGTTAGGTTACGAGTACACTGGACAGGACTGTAAGTCTACGGTAGAGCCCCGGCTGTCAAACTGACGCCAAATGCGGAACAAAAACTTTTTATAACTGGCGCTATCGTATACTAAAACCCGGATCTGCCATTAACGCTAAACTAACAATCTACAAAGAGGGAAGAAAGGTTATACCGAACGATCCGAGTCCTTCGTTCTTTAACCATCATCCCACGCTCCGTTGCGGCTGCTCCGATCTCGTCGATCTCCGATCTCCTCGTCCAGGTGGCACCACGTCATCGGATCTTTAAACGGGCTCGCGCCTCTGACTCGATGCAACTCGGTCGTCAAGTTTGCTAAAAGAGACGACCAAGATTGATATAGAGAATGAGTGGAATACTTTGTCTCGCTTCGTCTAAAGCCATGGACGAACGGTTAATGAAGTTGCCGTGGGAATCGGGTGATGGAATGAAATTAGCTGTGAAATTCCATACACCGAAAACTATCATCTTTTTTCCAAATGAATCATCAAGTGAGAGTGTGAGAGAGAGTGAGGGGAAGGGCCGGCCATATAAGAGGAGGGGGTGATGGTAGGAGCAAGTGGTGACCATAAAAAGCTTCTCACAAAAATATCAAGAGAAAATATCTTAAGCTTTACAAAAATGCATTAATGAAAATGGTGACACATAATAACACCTCACCACTTATTTAATGCAAACCATGAATCACTAACTTAGTCACCTTCCAATAAGCTTCCTCTCATCATCTAGAAACTTCTAGAACTATGACTCACCCAAGAAAAGATAAATCCGTATTTAACCAAATGTTAAATACGGCTGATAGAAAACTGGAAACTGGCAACTTCCAAAAGTGATCCCGAAACGAATTTCAGGATAACCCCGTAACTGTATAAATATACCCGCATTTATATTACGACCGAATACAAATGCAACTGAGACAAAGATATTATATCTACTCTATATAATACATGGATCCGGCTTAAACCAAAGCCCACCAGTATTATCTGCCCGAAAAATAACACGTGCGTAAACGCACGTGCATTTTCCGAACCCTGCCATAAAACCATACGGCCTCTACAACGTTTCGCCCGAACTTGGGAAACTGTCTGTGGGGAACTCTAATGACTCGTCAGTGCCCTGGCAGTGGGTTTAACCACAAACCGTCAGCGGCACTAGCTATGCGTAACGGCTGCCCATGGACTGACCTCAAGGGAGGCTGATGAGCGAACTCATCCAGAAATCCTACTGAGCCTAGCAGTGACAATGTATATACAGTCCGGTCCGTTAGTCTATGAGTATCGCATATCCGGCCTAGGGGGCTAGTAACGTCAGACCCCCAATAGCTGTATAAGTCGTGTCGGAGACAAGCCCTGAACACCCTGAGATACTACTGGAGTACCTACCAGTAAATCTCACCTGCCTTGGCCAAGGACTTGGTGTGATGGCTTTCCTAGACACAGCGCGACCTCCACCCCCAATACCGGGAGAGATGAATCCCCTGCCGATCCGCTCACGTGCCTCCATGTGGCTCGGGACTGTACCCAAAAACTACCTGTTTGCACGACTCCTTTGAGCCGTGGTAGGGTAGAAATCAAAGCACAGTGGGAACTCACACGAGACAAATGACGACCTCAGGTCGATGAACTAACCTGTACACATGTCACCAGGGAACTGCTATCTGACGATATGTATAATACCAACTAGCAGATTCCCGGCGAGTCCTGTCCGGTGTACTCATAACCCAATGAGCACCTGTATACATCTTAGGTGATCCAACTGACACCAGTGGCTTGTGAGACCGGCCATCGCCCCTCGTCGAGGTCTCGACTGTATACACTAGTCTACTCCGGAGTATCGATGCCCTGTCTCGAAACTCCCACGACTAGGGACCACTATTAAGGATAAGCTTATAGACCACCCAACTCTCACTTATATGATTGCCCTCATACTGTTGGTAGTCAAGCAAGACCTAAGGGCTCTATCAAAGTGTAATCGTGATCAGTCACCTGAACTTATACACGACTGATAAAGGCAAACCAGATAGCATACTATCATCTCGAGTAAGACCGTCCTACCGGTATAGGTCATCCGCAATCATTGCAATCACGTACCTGCGATCCAATAATTGACTTTGAGGGCACTATATCCAACAATCTCCCACTTTCACTTAAGGCTAATTATTGCGATGTTGCGTACTCACAGCCCGTGTGAAACCAACACCCAACTCCTCTACTAATCAGTTTCACAAAGCTCGTTTGTAAAACTATTGTGTTCGAGAAATAGCCTCAGTGAGTGGATCCGCCAGGATGTTTCTTTCTATGTCTCTCTTAATCTCAAGTTCGCGGAGAAAACCATCTCCCGAATTGAGTAATACCTGTCTTAGAATATGTCTGGATATCTGATGGGACCTTAGTTCATAAATGAACTCCAAATCCAAACTTCTTAGACTGTATCGAAAACTAAACCTAATCAGTATCCGGCACCATACCTCCCACAGTATCCTCTTGGACCACCTGTCCAAAAAACTGTCCCTCTTCATCAGAGGGAAAACTATAACTCTGACAATCACTCTGTCATCCATGTCACCTTTGAAGCCTGGAATGATAACCGCCTCCCGAGGGAGGCTGCCGTCATCAAATCCGTAGAACATCCACTTATGTTCTAAAACTGCTTCCTTATGTTTTTCCAGGATTGGATTAATACAAACTTATTGCATCTAGTGCAAAACAACATTTGGTGTGGTACTTGACATCTCATGATTGACTCAATAGCCTAAGCAAGTGATCTGCCAATCATGCACATCCCTCTCCCCTTTAGTCTGTAAGACACCTTTAGAGAGGGTGACTCCATCACCTGCAGGTACACCACCATGCCGGGAGTCATCTATTCTAAAAACCATTAGAATACTGTCAAGGTACCCACATTGGGAAACTACCCAAATCCAGATCTAAAACCATAGATCTAGAAACCAGAATGTAAATATTATATCCATATCCTGTCTGGAGAAACAACTGTGTGACGACCAAAGTACAACCGATCGTAGTATAGAAATTTTACTTCCTACTCTGTGTATGTCATCCTAATACCAGGACATCACACCCTACTACCTTCTTAACAGATCCATCCCCTATTCTGATGAAGTCAAACCCATGACTGTCACATCAAAATTAGATGATCAATCTCCGCTATAACTGCTCAAGTCTATAAATAGACATAAGCTACTTGCCCACTAAGCTTCTGCTGCTCCCACTGACCACAACAACCCTCCTACCGGGTCTCATAGCCTGGAACAACAGTAGTGTCATGTCTGGGTAGATAAGAACCTCCCTGTCACCGTCCTTGAGGCTACAGAAGTACCTCTCGGGTGTCTGAGGTTACCCACCAAATCTGCGGAGTGGCTAATGGAATGTCAAACCTGATTGAATCTTTAGGTCCTATTAAATTTTCCGTAATCGTTTGCGGTTCTGGAATCACTTCCAGTTCTACCATACTCCCACTACTGTTTTCTGAAAAAATCCATTTTACTAAAACTGTGGCGAGTCAAGAACAATATCACTATTGATCTTCCAGATGGTAGAAAGTCAACCCTCGTCATAACCTGGGCCAACCCACAAACAGCCATTACAGAAACGTGCCCTGAGTTATCCTGAGTCTGGTTTTAAGCATAAGCCGGACAACTCCCCATACCTTAACATCGTTAAGATACGAACCATTCTATATCCAATATAGAAACTTTGGCACTTATTTAATTGGAACCAGATTCTAATCATGCAGCTGTCTCCAGTGCAAATCAACTTTAATGGAGAGAGGCTAATCAGCATTACTCAACTTAGGAATCCATCCAATTATGAGCAACCTGAAAGAGAAACAAGTTTCTCAAAACTTTTACTATCATCTGAATACCAATCACAAGTATCTACATCTTCGAAATCTTTGAAGAATCCCGATACTTGCGACATCTGGTTCTCTACTTTATTCTTATACCCACAACTTCTCAAAACTTAGACCTTGTATTTCTACGAAACACCTGTCTAAATACTAGAGAAGTCATAAGTAAACAGAACAAAGTACGAGGACCTACCCCTTTTTCCTGATGGACACTGGACAACATAAAATACTCTGTATAAGTCCGTTGAGTTGAATAACTCAAAACCTGTGCGTCGTAGGTTGAAAATTGTACCCTGGCGATTTCCTCAAATATCACCAATTATAACGAATTCCGATATAATGAGGATGATCACCTAATTCCCAATAACTTCCTCCCACTCATCATCTGTAAAATCATACAGATATGAGAATGAAACCTGGTGAATACACACCCTGGAGTAAGTATCTAATCGGGAAAACAGTTTTCCATTAACAATGCACTGAAACATGAAAATGTTTCATAGGGGTATCCTGGTATTCATAGTAATGCCTCTTCCATAATCCAATTCATGACTTTAACCGTATATTTCTTTGCCATCTCTCCAAATCCCTTTATTTGTCTTTAGTCGTTACCTTCTGTACACCATTGTTAGGCTAAATGGTTTTCTTCCTTCCCTACCGTTCGGCACCAGCCTATGGTTTGGAAGAAGACTATCCAGTAAGCATAATAGGTTGTCACGACCCGAAAGAGCACGTGACTGGCCCTTGAACCATATGAAGCCTATAGGACTCCATCTGATCCAAGTAAGCCAAAAGCCCAGAAATCTAAAACCATTTTGAAGAATAAGTAAGAAAATTGGTTTAAAGAAGTGAAGAAATACAGGTTTGAAATCAAGGTTTTTAAATAACTAAGCCGAATGTGCATTTGAAAACAGTACAGTCTTTTCTAAAAATTTCGGCAGAGTTTCTCTTGTAAAACTGGCCCCGAATAGGGTACAACATGAATAACAATATATAAAATGATAAAGGCATCCCCAAGCGGGAGCTAGCTCTTCGTCAATCGACGGTCACAACCACACAATGATATGATAATATACAACGCCAAGTGGCGAGGATCAAATCCAAAAGAAAGCTCAAAAGCAACAAGGAAATCCGCAATACAACTAAGCGCGACTCTAAGTTCGAATAATACAACACTGTCACTAAGTCTGAAAGAATATACAAGTTTTGGTTGATGGACCATTTCTAGATACAATGAAATAAAATGAATACAATGGTGATTCTTGATGCGAAAGAATCCACCTACCGAAAGCAAATCACCCGCAAGAAGAAAGTGTGCCAGAAATGCCGCAATAGAACCTGTACGGCAGAACCTGCAAGAACTGTGGCACAACGGGGGTGAGTTGCCAACTTGTGAATAGAAACATCTACAAGTATAAACCGAATGCAAGACATAAACCTAAGTCAACGATCAGTAATATAATCCACAAGAGTACATCTGAGTGTGATAAGGTGGCAAGGTAACATCTAATCATGTATGTAGTGCCAGGTACTCAGGTAATAACATGTCATCAGTGTAAGATATGTCTGCATGAAGTAAATATGGTGAAATATCAATGATATCAATACACATATATTAGCGTCCCATACCACTAATATTGGTGTAAGGGTATATATAACAGCGCCCTCATACCCTGTTATATATACAAATGAAGTATGATAAGTGTAAATCCAGTCTGTATATGAACCATGTCTGTAAATATGTGGAACCCGTCCACCTGTCACCCACTGACAGCAAGCATCATGTATGCAATGTGAGGATATAACCAAAATCATGGAAAACTCATCATGAAACCCGTGCCAAGCATCGACACGTAAATCATCATCCGTATGGGGCTCCGTCTGCGGTATCGGCCCTCGGCCCCCGGCAGTACGCCCATCTCTCGGCTCCAGGCGGTATCCCCCGGATATCCGCCGAGCTCAAATACAATCACCGGTAGGTACTCGCCCGCCTCCAGGCTCAATCGGCATAACCCATCGATCATCTCGTCGAGGGGAACCATACCGGGCCCACCACGAACCCGCAATCGGATCATCACTCCACGAGTCGGGTTTCAATCACACGTCTCAGCACCGAGAAAACGCGTGGTGGACGCACCAAATATCATATCACGAGGTACCGGGTTTTTCATAAAGAGCATCTTTTATTAAATAATCCCACGGTCCTCAAAATCACAAATCACATGAAAATCCACATCAATAAGTAAATCCAATGCAATGTGCTATACAATCAATCCATGATGTATGCGACAAGTAAAGAGAGGTAATCATATCGGAAATCATGTAACATGGAATATCTTGCAGTCCTCAATCTCAATCAAGTATGAATCATCTATGTTTGTGTACAGGTACATGTGTACAATATGCCAAGCAGTAATCATATCATGAATGCAACAGTACTACAGTGTAGTGGCATAGCAATTATCGATGATGAAGTGTGTGAGCCGGCAAATAGTGTACGTGAAACATACGCATCATCGATAATGGTGCTGGTGTCCTAACAGCATGATAATAACATAATAATGAACATATGCCAGCAATGCGAATAGCAGGAAAATGCAGATATCTAGTAGTCAACACCACAGTGAAGTATCTACTATGCAAACTACATCTAAGTATCCGGTCAATCAGGAGGGGTAGGTGTGGAAACCACCTACATCTGAGTCAATGTATATATATAGATATGTAGTCGGTGATCCCGCCTCAATGTCATATCGTAAGATATCCTCGAGTTATGAGTGCGGATCTATCATCAATATCGGCTCGTACGGTAAATCATCATACGGCATCCCCAAAAGCTGGGTACAGGTCAATAGCTCACTATCTCGTCACATGACAGGTATCAGTATCATCAGATCATATAGTCTGGGGGTACTACTCTATGTCTAGTACAAAACGATACCATCAAAGAAGTATGCATGCGGGGGTAAACACATATCCCAAGCCCGCAAGAACACAAGTCATATCCCACATATCATCAATCACCGTGCAAGTACAAGTGATAAGCAAGGGTGTGTGTATAGGTGTAATTCTATCCTAGGGTTCGCGACTATGACTACACTACTCACTGCTAACCCTAACTATCCATAATACACCTAATATCACAACAACTACATAATAATCTATCTACGGACTGCGGGGGTGCTATACGCCATCCACCCGACTTCCCCCTGTAGATATAATCTACTCACCTGTAACCCGTGTGTCAGTGTCGATGTCTCCGTCATCTTCCGCATCATCTCGGATCGTCGCGGTGTACCTACACAAATCACACGTATCGCATCGCATCAAAACCAAATCAACACTTGAAACGACACACTAAATCCAATACGATACGATAAGGGGGCCTATAGGTGAGAACCTATGGCACGCCTTCAAAACCATCAATAAATCCTCTATATCGTCGTATAAACGACAAATAGTCGAGGCAAACCACATTACACCATTTCAGAATCAAAAATACGGAATACGGAAATACGAATCCAAAACAACAACTTAGGATATATGTCCCAGATTCCACCCTAGAAAGAATCTGTCAAAACTAGAAGTACCCAGGGCCAAGAATTGAGGAAATGGGGGCATGCACGAAAAACGAGGAATTTCCTCACTGGTCTGGCCGCAATTTGCGGCCAGAATGGAGGTTTTGGCGGCCTCAAGGTGGAGTGGGGAGTTAGGGTTTTGGGGTTAGCTTCCTGGGTTCCTGCACATGTTACTGTCCACTCAATTTTATTTTAGGATACCTCATATGATAGCAGATTCCAATTAACCTTCACAGATTACACAATTTCCCCGATATCGGTTTCTAAAATCCGTATTCTGGTTCTAGCTTCATGTTTTGGGTTCCAATTCATACACTAAGGTGTTGGTAAAACCCTAACTGAGCTTAATTTCCCAATACAACATAAGTTCCCTCAAACCCTAACTAGATTATCACCAAGTCCATAATATCACACAATATCGATTAAATCCTAACATGGGTTTATAGAAAATGCTACAATTTAGCTAAGGGTCCAGAAATTACCTCACTTGGCAACTCAAGAATTTTCTTGAGTTGCCCCTAGTGGTCAAAATCCACGCTTCTTTAGCTCCATGTGTAGATCTAGGGATTTTGCACAATTTTAATGAAGTGAGTGTGAGGTTTTGGGGTGTTTTTAGAGATGATATGAGTAGTTGAAGAGGGGGAGAATGGGGCTAGGGCAGCAGCAGCACAAGGAGGAAGAGTGAAAGAAATGAGAGGGAGAGAAAATGGTTAAGGGTTCAAGTCAAAGGTCCACCTCTCTCTCACCTACCCTCATCATTACACTTTCTTTTCTTTTCCCCTTTTCTTTTTAAACCATAAACCTTCTCACAAGAATAGTGACCCCAAAAGAAATCCATGGCTAGAAAAATGCACAAGTGTAGAAAAAGTGATATGTGCAAGTTTTGCACAAAATTGCCAAAAAACCCGATTAGCGATTTTAATCGCGATTAGCATTATATTAGTGTCAAACTAATCACAAAAACTTAAAAATGTCATAATTTACTAGTTTACCCTATTTTAGAATTTTCCATAATTTTCCATAATTTTTCTAACATTTTTCCTATTTATTTGCATTTAATATTAAAATAATCAATAAAATAATATTAAATTATAAAAATTCCCAAAATTAATATTTTATATTTTTGAAAATGTTACAATCTACCCCCCTTAAAGAAATTCGGTCCCCGAATTTAAATTTAAACCCCCAATACTAAAAACAATTTCAGTAATAATCCATTTGTCGGGGCTCCGAAAATATCAACACATAAAACATCATAGCGCAATGCATGCACATGAAAAATGAGTAGATAACTCAAAAGCAAAACTCCGTCAAGCATCTCGCAATCATCGGAGTCGAGGTAAAAACACAATGTCAAATCCAATACAAAACCGATATGATATGGATCAATACTACACATGTAGACATCTAATTCATACATGTAAGTAGCTGACGCAAAAGCATGCAAAAGTAAATCCAGGTACCGTCCACTGACCAGTCCTGCTCGGCATGAAAGCAAAATCCAACATCATAAAAGGTACTGCTCCAAAAGGAATAAATCCCAAAAATGCACATAACACAATCCTGTGCGTCTGGTGCGCACGGAAATCAAAAATCCATAAATGTGTCAAACAGGTATACAAAACAACATCTAGGTGCAACGGGTGTGCACGAAACATCTGTCGTAGGCAATGTGTGTGCCTGACAGAAAAAATCAGGTGCATGTGACATGCACGAAGAATCCCGATTTAGTGCATCTGGCGTGCACCAAAATCGTATATCAAAACACTAAGGGTGCATGAAAACCACGCTGGAAGTGCAAATCAAATCACTGCATACTGTAGGCATGAAATCTCAATCAATATCTCAAATGTAATAACTCTGCGTAAAATATATAAATATCCAGTAGGTGCGTGAAACCAAAATCACGAATCTCAGTCATCAAAACTAAATCATGCAAACAGAACGCCCAAAATACCGAAATCCAAAATGACGGACACGTGATAATCGAATCACAAAATCACAAATCATAAATACCGTCTTCGGTAGTCCCTCCTTCAAGGTCGAGAAGGGGTCGGTGCAATCCACTGCTAGCAGCGCAGGATATCTACCTGCCTCTTGCTCACGATCTGGCGTTCTCTGACTCTCTGGGTCCTTATCTTCTCTGTGGATTTCCAATCTCACAGTCAATCGGCTCATCGGCCCTGTTAGATGTGCTAACGGGGACGATTCCGTTCTGGCACTTCTCTGGTCACCTCTCGATCAAACCTCACGACTACTCGTAAGGCAGCATATCACTGGCGTCGACCTCTGGCTCTCTGAATGCACGTCACACATCTGATCCTGGGTGCAAACATCGTTGCAGCAATGTCCTGGAAGGAATCCTGCTCAAGGTCTCTTCCGATCATGCCTATGCCGATCTGTACGGAGGCTGGCTCTCCTGCACAACCTCTTCTCGCTCAAGAGACACCTGTGTCCTCAGCACAATATTCCCTCAGAAACTGGTCACATCCCAACGTCTCTGTAAGCATGTCAGGTCTCTAGTCTTGACGGAAAGCAATGACAGCTCGTCAGTGTCTCACACGAACCTTTTGTTCCAACTGTCTCTATCGTTGCCCACTATGACGTCACGCCAAGCTACTATGCACTGCACTGTCCTCGGCCACGGCCAATCTGAAGTCTCTCACACAGACTCGAAATCGCGTACTCTGTAGCTTCATCATTCTGTAGCAGATGTCAGGACGAACTGGTCCTTGGGAACACGTCCCAACCATCGGAGGAATACTCATCACTCGTCCGTCCTTGATCAATTCACAACGCCTCTGGATAAGTTCCTTTATCCGACTTGGTCAACTACTTCGTTGACAATGCCGAACTCTGGCCTGCTGGGTGTGCGCAAAACGACTACTCCTGGTTCAGGTCTTCTCGTATCGTACTCCAGAAAAGTCCTGTCGAGGTTCCTTTCTCAAATCTCATTCCTGCCGAAATGCCCGGAAGTCGTCATCCAATGCTGAAGCTAAAGCTCATTCCGGAACGGCTGCATACTTATCACGCTTCTTTCTGGAAGATATATCCATACCACGCCTCGGGGTGCATATCACATCTCTGATGTCAGCGGAGTGGGACGTCATCTCGTCAAAATCTCGTACGAACTCCTTTCTTCACTCTGCGTCAATGTCGACTGATTCGGACTCGTCTCATCATGGCTACACGAACTGCGCTCCGACGGCTACGCTCGCATCTGGAGTCTCCCAAGCAGTGTCCCATCACGATATCCGAAAGATGTCGAACCATCCGATCGACTCATCAGATCCTCATAATCCCCCAAGAGCTCACATCTCGGGTACAGTTTAATAGTATCGAGTACATGCCACAGCGTCGGTGGTCCAGCCGTAGAAGGGCAAACCCAAGCCTCACTAATGGCGCCGCGGAACCACCGTAAACCCTAAGGTTCAAAGGCTGTCACACTGTCATTAAGTCGAGTTAGGGTTTCATTCTTCTAGAGGGTCTATAGAATCACCTGCATGTCTTTCCGTATACTTTAAACTTGGAAAATAGGCTCCTGACATTCGATCGTCTCTATCGACTCTCCACGAACCTGCGTGAAGTCGTCTCTAGCTGGAAACAATCCACCTGATGACCTCGCATCGGGGTAAGCGAATTCACCATACGTCCTAGTCATCCATCCTCGGTGACTAGCAACTCGCCATCATCTCTCTAAGAACATGCTCATGCTGCAGTAGCTCCAATCATCTGGGCGATATCTCATCATTTGCAGCAGCAACTGGCTTATATGCCTGTACACCGAACAACGCCTCAATCCTCCAGGAAAGGCAATGCATAAGCGGTCATCTCTGAATCAGCCTGCTCTAGATCTGAGTAAGACTCTCCACACTGGAAATCTTCAACTCAACTGGGCTAGCTCTGGCGCAAAATCGGACGAATCACCTTCGTCTCTCGAATCGGGTAGACTAGCTATCATCTGTCGCATATCTGCCTGAATGCTCCAGCAATCTCAGCTCGTAAGCTCCGAAAGCAACATCCTGTCAATCTCAGCAACAGCTGGTCCATCTGTCTGCACGGTAGCCGACATCACAATCTTTGAGGTATGCTGTACATCAACAGTCCTCTCTCAACTGGCAGCTCTAACAATGGCCCGATCACCCGGTGCAAGACCAAGCACTCGCCTCCACTAGAGGTCACAATCACCAACACTAACTCGAGACGTTCCCATGTCACCAGAAAACACAAGGGTCGGCTCTCGTACCAAACGAGCTCACACCGGCCGTAACCCTAGCAGCAGCCCCAACTGCGCTCAAACACGGTGACAGGAATCTCAATCGAGTATCAAAGAGAGCACATCAGTGGCAAGAAGGGAAACAACAGATCCAAAGTGGATACATGATCATAGGAAGGAACAGTATCAATGAGGGTATGATCATAGAACTAATAGAATCAGGGATCTCAAATGGATGTATAATCCAGGATATGAAGAAAATCACTGATCTCAAAAATATGAACATCCTAAGGTTCCTTAAGCGGAGTGGCGTGTCGTAAGTATGCCGCGGAACATACCAACGGTACGTCACTCTACTTTAGTCACCTAATCCATCAACCAAGGGTCATCCTAGTACGACGAAAGTTCGGGTCGAATACCCCCTCGACCAAGACTAAGTTCCGTAAGGTCAAGCCTAAGTTCCGTATATAAATAACTCCCTAGGCTCCACATAGTCAAACTTAGACTCGAACCAAGGTCAACCTAGCGCTCTGATACCAACTTTGTCATGACCCGAAAGAGCACGTGACTGGCCCTTGAACCATATGAAGCCTATAGGACTCCATCTGATCCAAGTAAGCCAAAAGCCCAGAAATCTAAAACCATTTTGAAGAATAAGTAAGAAAACTGGTTTAAAGAAGTGAAGAAATACAGGTTTGAAATCAAGGTTTTTAAATAACTAAGCCAAATGTGCATTTGAAAACAGTACAGTCTTTTCTAAAAATTTCGGCAGAGTTTCTCTTGTATAACTGGCCCCGAATGGGGTACAACATGAATAACAATATATAAAATGATAAAGGCATCCCCAAGCGGGAGCTAGCTCTTCGTCAATCGACGGTCACAACCACACAATGATATGATAATATACAACGCCAAGTGGCGAGGATCAAATCCAAAAGAAAGCTCAAAAGCAACAAGGAAATCCGCAATACAACTAAGCGCGACTCTAAGGTCGAATAATACAACACTGTCTCTAAGTCTGAAAGAATATACAAGTTTTGGTTGATGGACCATTTCTAGATACAATGAAATAAAATGAATACAATGGTGATTCTTGATGCGAAAGAATCCACCTACCGAAAGCAAATCACCCGCAAGAAGAAAGTGTGCCAGAAATGCCGCAATAGAACCTGTACGGCAGAACCTGCAAGAACTGTGGCACAACGGGGGTGAGTTGCCAACTCGTGAATAGAAACATCTACAAGTATAAACCGAATGCAAGATATAAACCTAAGTCAACGATCAGTAATATAATCCACAAGAGTACATCTGAGTGTGATAAGGTGGCAAGGTAACATCTAATCATGTATGTAGAGCCAGGTACTCAGGTAATAACATGTCATCAGTGTAAGATATGTCTGCATGAAGTAAATATGGTGAAATATCAATGATATCAATACACATATATTAGCGTCCCATACCACTAATATTGGTGTAAGGGTATATATAACAGCGCCCTCATACCCTGTTATATATACAAATGAAGTATGATAAGTGTAAATCCAGTCTGTATATGAACCATGTCTGTAAATATGTGGAACCCGTCCACCTGTCACCCACTGACAGCAAGCATCATGTATGCAATGTGAGGACATAACCAAAATCATGGAAAACTCATCATGAAACCCGTGCCAAGCATCGACACGTAAATCCTCATCCGTATGGGGCTCCGTCTGCGGTATCGGCCTTCGGCCCCCGGCAGTACGCCCATCTCTCGGCTCCAGGCGGTATCCCCCGGATATCCGCCGAGCTCAAATACAATCACCGGTAGGTACTCGCCCGCCTCCAGGCTCAATCGGCATAACCCATCGATCATCTCGCCGAGGGGAACCATACCGGGCCCACCATGAACCCGCAATCGGATCATCACTCCACGAGTCGGGTTTCAATCACACGTCTCAGCACCGAGAAAACGCGTGGTGGACGCACCAAATATCATATCACGAGGTACCGGGTTTTTCATAAAGAGCATCTTTTATTAAATAATCCCACGGTCCTCAAAATCAGAAATCACATGAAAATCCACATCAATAAGTAAATCCAATGCAATGTGCTATACAATCAATCCATGATGTATGCGACAAGTAAAGAGAGGTAATCATATCGGAAATCATGTAACATGGAATATCTTGCAGTCCTCAATCTCAATCAAGTATGAATCATCTATGTTTGTGTACAGGTACATGTGTACAATATGCCAAGCAGTAATCATATCATGAATGCAACAGTACTACAGTGTAGTGGCATAGCAATTATCGATGATGAAGTGTGTGAGCCGGCAAATAGTGTACGTGAAACATACGCATCATCGATAATGGTGCTGGTGTCCTAACAGCATGATAATAACATAATAATGAACATATGCCAGCAATGCGAATAGCAGGAAAATGCAGATATCTAGTAGTCAACACCACAGTGAAGTATCTACTATGCAAACTACATCTAAGTATCCGGTCAATCAGGAAGGGTAGGTGTGGAAACCACCTACATCTGAGTCAATGTATATATATAGATATGTAGTCGGTGATCCCGCCTCAATGTCATATCGTAAGATATCCTCGAGTTATGAGTGCGGATCTATCATCAATATCGGCTCGTACGGTAAATCATCATACGGCATCCCCAAAAGCTGGGTACAGGTCAATATCTCACTATCTCGTCACATGACAGGTATCAGTATCATCAGATCATATAGTCTGGGGGTACTACTCTATGTCTAGTACAAAACGATACCATCAAAGAAGTATGCATGCGGGGGTAAACACATATCCCAAGCCCGCAAGAACACAAGTCATATCCCACATATGAATCGTATCAAATCACCGATCCCAGGGCACCAAGCCCATATCATCGACTCATCTCCAAAGTCATATCCCACATATCATCAATCACCGTGCAAGTACAAGTGATAAGCAAGGGTGTGTGTATAGGTGTAATTCTATCCTAGGGTTCGCGACTATGACTACACTACTCACTGCTAACCCTAACTATCCATAATACACCTAATATCACAACAACTACATAATAATCTATCTACGGACTGCGGGGGTTCTATACGCCATCCACCCGACTTCCCCCTGTAGATATAATCTACTCACCTGTAACCCGTGTGTCGGTGTCGATGTCTCCGTCATCTTCCGCATCATCTCGGATCGTCGCGGTGTACCTACACAAATCACACGTATCGCATCGCATCAAAACCAAATCAACACTTGAAACGACACACTAAATCCAATACGATACGATAAGGGGGCCTATAGGTGAGAACCTATGGCACGCCTTCAAAACCATCAATAAATCCTCTATATCGTCGTATAAACGACAAATAGTCGAGGCAAAACACATTACACCATTTCAGAATCAAAAATACGGAATACGGAAATACGAATCCAAAACAACAACTTAGGATATATGTCCCAGATTCCACCCTAGAAAGAATCTGTCAAAACTAGAAGTACCCAGGGCCAAGAATTGAGGAAATGGGGGCATGCACGAAAAACGAGGAATTTCCTCACTGGTCTGGCCGCAATTTGCGGCCAGAATGGAGGTTTTGGCGGCCTCAAGGTGGAGTGGGGAGTTAGGGTTTTGGGGTTAGCTTCCTGGGTTCCTGCACATGTTACTGTCCACTCAATTTTATTTTAGGATACCTCATATGATAGCAGATTCCAATTAACCTTCACAGATTACACAATTTCCCCGATATCGGTTTCTAAAATCCGTATTCTGGTTCTAGCTTCAGGTTTTGGGTTCCAATTCATACACTAAGGTGTTGGTAAAACCCTAACTGAGCTTAATTTCCCAATACAACATAAGTTCCCTCAAACCCTAACTAGATTTTCACCAAGTCCATAATATCACACAATATCGATTAAATCCTAACATGGGTTTATAGGAAATGCTACAATTTAGCTAAGGGTCCAGAAATTACCTCACTTGGCAACTCAAGAATTTTCTTGAGTTGCCCCTAGTGGTCAAAATCCACGCTTCTTTAGCTCCATGTGTAGATCTAGGGATTTTGCACAATTTTAATGAAGTGAGTGTGAGGTTTTGGGGTGTTTTTAGAGATGATATGAGTAGTTGAAGAGGGGGAGAATGGGGCTAGGGCAGCAGCAGCACAAGGTTGAAGAGGGGGAGAAATGAGAGGGAGAGAAAATGGTTAAGGGTTCAAGTCAAAGGTCCACCTCTCTCTCACCTACCCTCATCATTACACTTTCTTTTCTTTTCCCCTTTTCTTTTTAAACCATAAACCTTCTCACAAGAATAGTGACCCCAAAAGAAATCCATGGCTAGAAAAATGCACAAGTGTAGAAAAAGTGATATGTGCAAGTTTTGCACAAAATTGCCAAAAAACCCGATTAGCGATTTTAATCGCGATTAGCACTATATTAGTGTCAAACTAATCACAAAAACTTAAAAATGTCATAATTCACTAGTTTACCCTATTTTAGAATTTTCCATAATTTTTCATAATTTTTCTAACATTTTTCCTATTTATTTGCATTTAATATTAAAATAATCAATAAAATAATATTAAATTATAAAAATTCCCAAAATTAATATTTTATATTTTTGAAAATGTTACATAGGCGTACCCTCCTAAACCAAGGAGTACTCGTAACTGAGAGAAGGTGATGATAAAAGACAACTGAATAATACCTTATTCTTTTAAAGGTGAAATAGGAGTGGCGATGAAGTACGCGGTTTGGTCGTGAATGATAACAGTCGCAACTTACTTTGCCCTCTTTTTAATCCCTTTATTTTGTCTTTACATATTACCTTCTGTACACCCTACTTAGGCTAATTGGTTTTCTTCATTCCCTACCTTTCGGCACCTGCCTATGGTTTGGAATAAGACTATCCAATAAGCGTAATAGGTGTACTCTCCTAAACCAAGGAGCCCTCGCAACCTGAGAGAAGGTGATAATAAAATACAACTGAATAAACTAATTCTTTTTCTCCTGAACCTTGATCCATCCTCGAAGAAGTCCCTTCGAGTTCGTATATAACCATACGATGGATCTATCCAATGGAAGTGGATGTCCGTAGTAATACGGGTGTTCTGAGAAATGCAAAGGGTAGAAGAACGAGTGTCATTGACTTATGCAACTCAGACAATCCAAAAGCCAGTATTTTAAGAAGGTTCGGTCAACTTGGTCCCTGAGTCATAGTCTAGGGTCGATCAAAGGTCGCTGCTAAAGAAAGAGAGAAAAGAAACACTCTGCGTGCACTCTAACCTAGATCAGAATAGTTATCACTTTATCTAATCCGAAAACTTCCCACTGTACTGTGATGGAATCCACTCGCGTTATCACACTCCAGAAGATATGCGCATTCCTGGCAAGTTTCAGTTTCTTTAGAAACTCCCGATATGATTTTTACCCCATGTTCTTATGACCTTGACGAAAGCCAACAAATCATAAGTCACATGTCAAGTTCTGCCCATCATTATCTTGTTAATTCGAACACACCCGTACATACCCTTGACGAAAGCCAACAAGGTAATACGACTGTCCCAAACCAACTCATCTATCTATGCAACAAATGAATACCCCAGCAACTACCAAACACTATGCCTTGACGAAAGCCAACAAACATAGCTTGAATATTACTGACCATCCATAAGAAATGACGGAGGGCTACGGCTAGTTTTTGGCGAAAAACCTTTAACGTAATGAACTTGATCTCATTGAAGGAACCTGATAGCTTTTTATAAATATAGTGGCGAAAACCTTTGCTAAAGAGGTCACTCCCGGTGAAGGGATCTCGGCTCTTTCCTCGTGGAATGAGGTGCAGGATATTCTACTGAATACCGCGATGCAAAGCAACAGGTAATCGACTATAGTGAAGTTATTACCCTGACGCAAACTTCTGCCCAAGGGGTCAATCCCGGTGAAGGGATATCGGCCCTTGCCCCGTCGAATGAGGTGCAGGATATTCCAACCGAATACCACTATGCATAACAAAAGGAAACATCATGGAAATAACACTTTTTAAATTGTTCCAACAACATCCAAACAGGTTTGTTTTACTTTGCATTGATCAGAATCAACGCAGTCCCATCAAATAATCACACCAGAAAAGAACGAAAATAAAATGTACGTATATGCCATCCGCATTCGTCACTGGGTCCCGTCATCACCCGTTAGGTTACTTAACTAACGACAGAGCGGGGAATGGACTAGCGCGGATGTAAAACATATACAACATCTAATAGTATATAAACCAATATACAATAATCGCTCCAGGCGTGATAATATGCAACATTACAGAAAAGTAATAAGCATCACAGAACAATACAGATAATCTGGGATCCCCGAGTTTCACAGAGCCGCTGCTGAAACCCGACGTTCCCCTGTCGTGTGGATAGCCTGTGCAATGAAACCTAGACCCCTACGGGTGCGGCAAGTTACCCGCCAAAACCTGAAGCGAGGCAGCCCCCTACAGCAAAGTGAATGGACCACCCAGCACTTCACGGAATCCGGTAAACTTGGGCACCCCTCCTTGGTGTTAGTTATATGTATGCCCTAGAGGCCATTACTGTACATTGGATGTATATTGTAGTGGATGCTGGGACAAATATAGGTAGGACTTTTTTGCTCGACATGATAGTACGCTATCTGGTTGCTCTTTATCTTAACATGTATACTTTCTGTCTCTCTGATTACATGTCGATAAAGCCCTTAGGATGTGTACTCGACTTCCAGGACTATGATGAAGATCATACTAGTGGGGCCTTGGTAGTCAATGAGTACATCCTTCATTGTTCCTAGTCGTGGGAATATCGAGACGGGACATCGATATTCCAGAGTAGACTAGCGTATATCTTCTCGACCCATGTGATGGGCGATGGATGATCCCATATCCATTGGTGTTTGACATCGGAGATGGTATGCGGGTGCTCAGTGGAGACTGGGTACACTGAACGAACTCGCCGAGAACTCCCAGATGGTATTATACCTCACGTCAGATGGCAGTTCTCTGGTGACACTGGTACAGCTTAGTCTGTTGACCCGAGATCGTCATAGAGTCTTGTGTGTCTCCCACTGTGCTTTGATTTCCACCCTACCACGGCTCTACTGAGTTGTGCAAACAGGTGGTTTTTGGGTACAGTCCCGATTCACATGGAGGCAATGAGCGATAGGAGGGGATTCGTCTCTCCCGGTATTGGGGGTTGATGTTGCGCTATGCTCGACTGGCCATAACAGGAAATACCTAGCCAGGGTTGCTGTGATATACTGGTAAGAGTTATCAGTAGTTTCACGAATGTTATGGACCTTACGTCGGCATGACTTATCGAGCTACTGGGGTCTGACGTTTACCACCCCTAGGCGAGATATGCGACATATCAGACGAACAGACCGGACTATACGGTAAGTGTTACTGGTTGGATTCACAGGAGTGTGAGCGGGCTTGCTCGTCGATCTTCTGATCGCTCAATACCCGGGTGGCCGTTACGTTTAGCAGACCGCTTGCGGCTTGTGGATGTTTGATATGATCATCATCTGCTCCCGGCGTATTGACGAGTCTTTAGAGTCCTACACAGAGGTTTCCTGGCTCAAGCGAAACGAAATAGGAGCGCATATGAGATATGTGCGGGACCGAGAATAATGCGTGTATGTGATACCGTATTCTATTCTCGCGATGAATGTATCGATTGGTTGTATGCGATATTACCTAGTTATCGAATCGATGATTGATTCGATAAGTCGATACATTGGATACTAGTCGGTTATATGCGACATGACCGGATCATTGAATCAAGAGTTGATTTAATGATTTAATGTATAATTATATATTTGATATATTACTTTGCATTAACTAGTATTGGTTCACATTAAATGGATTTTCTCACTTCAAGTGCACATTGTATATGTGATATATTTTTTGTGCACTTGTTTGTATCATGTTTGATGATACATGCTCATTTGGGTTTGTGTAAAGACTTAAACCATGATTAGTGAATGGTTAGGGTTTCATTTCATTTAATTCTTTATCTATTTTTTTTTAGTTAAATGAGAAAAGAAAAGATAAATGGTTGCTTTCATACTAGAAGGTTCTTGTTGCTTCATGCATTTTTTGACCAAAGTAACCATTTTGTCTTCTTCTTGATAACCCTAACCATTCATCTAACCTTAGTTAAATCTCTACACTAAACCATGGTTGAATATATGATAAGTATCATATTGTTTTCTTTTTAAAAATAATACTTATCGTATCATCTTCTTCTTCTTCTTCAAGAAGAAAAACCTTGCCACCATCAATGGCAACTTGAGAATAAGAGTGAGAAATCCAAATCCAAAGTATACCCACCTCCTATTTCTTCATCCTCTACCTCTTGCCAAGTAGTATAGGGTGTTTTCTTCATAAGTTTCATGACTTGGTGAAGTGAGAGCTTGATCTTGCGATGCCTCGACGTAGATCATCTTCGGCATCGAAGCCGACGACCAAGTCCGCCCTTTTCTCCAATGAAGCCGATGCTAGAGTCATGGATTCAATTTGGACAGCGGAGTGACGTCATCACGGAGCCTAGGAGGTGGAGGACCGGATCTACAAAAGTTGTAGCCCCTTTCCTTTAGATATATTTCCGTTTACTTGCTTGCATCGCCTTGTTTTCTAGTTAACGATCCGTATTAGGGTTTGTAGGCATAAGGAAATTTTAGAATTGAGCATGTTTGATCACTTGTGAGACTTCATTAGTGTACCTAGGAACCCTACAGTGGTATCAGAGCCTAGCTAGAGCCTTAAGCGATGCACAGACGGAGTTAGAAGTCCGATCGAACCGAAACCCAAACCCAAAATTGCTCTCTGTACTTTTTTCAAAAACTGGGTTTTTTCCATATTAAAAATATGCAGAAAAATCAGCAGGTGATTGTAAGAGTTACTGTGAAATTCGATAGCCTAATGCCATAAAAGCGCGGCGGAACCGCGGCATTAGCATGCCTAATGCGGCGGTTCCGCGGCTATATAGTGTCCTCTGTTGTTCAATTTTGCACAGTAATTCCTATTTTGCAGTGTTGGTTTTCCTGGGAATTTTTAATCTGAACTCAAGAGTTGAGTTTTCTGGGTTGTATTAGGAGTTCGTAGATTCGATCGGATTATCTAATTTTGCCTATGTGTTTTCCGGATAATTTTTGAATATGTTAAAAAGTTCGACCGGATATAAATACCCGTTTTTTCCCCTGCCGGGAAATTTCCAATTGTTGGACTTTTCCGTAGTTTAATGACGTTCTAAGTAGTGCAAGTAATGCGATGGTCCCTCTAGAAGACAACAAACCTTAACTCGATTATGTGACCGTCTTGAACTGCCCTTTGAACCTTAGGGTTTGGGGCAGTACGGCGTGCCACATGTGAGGCGTTGGCTTGACCCTTCTACGGCTGGACCGTTGGTACTGAGGCACGAACTGAATGTTGTTAGACTTATTTCATATGCTGGACTGTATCGGGAAAACTTGGGTGTTCGATTGTTCGATCGGAAAGTTTAACATTTTCTATTTATCTGGAATGTGATACAATAATTGGAATTCACAACTAGTTATGAGATAACTAATATGAATGTTATAAACACAGCAGTTTAGTCTCACTTGATCGGTTGACACGGAATTTTGATGTGATCAAAAGTCCGTCGCGATCACGTAGCGTACGCGGATACTCGCCGGGTAAACTTAATAGACAGCCTCACCCCATAGCCCCGACCAAGTGACTGTAGGAGAACCCCGTCGCCGAAAGCATCCGTTCGGGTGCTCGCGGCAGCGGTGTTCCGTCTTGGTGCACTTCGTCGACGGCGTCGGAGGTGCAGCCGCCTACTAAAGTTTGCGACGAGCATTCGATCAGAATGTCGGGAATCCTGTTGAATTGCCCGACATGATATTGAAAAGTGTTTTCGATAATGAGACTAAAATGCGGGGTTTATAATTGTTAGGCATACGATGTCTAAGGAATTCATTTGATTAGGCATGCGATGTCTGAAGAGTTTGCGGATTCCAACTGTTGTAGTTTTACACTTTCTTTTCTGCGACCGTAAGTGTAATATGTGATATCGCCGGTTTCGTTGCTATATGTCAACGACAATTGGGATGCGCATATTTACTTACGTTGATGACATGTGATGTTATGTGTTGCTGGATATGTTATATTGGATCGTCGGGTTTGAATAGCCGGGGGTTTTTATGTGAGATGAGTGCTTTCCATTTTCATTCATGTAAAAACTTGTATGTAATATTCTTTTATTGGGGCACTTCCAGGTTGCGGATGTTGTCACCATTTGTATATTATTTACTTTTCCGCATTAGGATAGATCCAAGGAGGGGAGCACAAGTAACCGGGTTCTGGGGTCGAGTGGGAGACCATCTCGAGAAGTCGAGTTCGGGTCTCTTAACCCTAGAATTGGTAGGGTTGCTTGCCGCTCGTAGGGGTCTAGGGGTGTGGGATCGGCTATTCATCACGACCGTGGAATCTGTGTTTTATACTGGCTCGTATTGAAAACACGGACGTCCTAGTATATCCAATATTTCATATGATTCTTCTGCTGCGTTATCTGTGATGTGATCATGTGATTTGTTCAGATAGATAGTATATAGTATATATGACATATTATATAGACGTTGCTTATGTTTTGCACCCGCGCTAGCCCTGCCCCGCTCTGCCGTTAGTTACCTAACCTAACGGTGTAGACGGGACATCGAGGCGAATGCGGATGGCATAAGCGTACGTTATATTTATCTGTGATGATTAGGTGGACTTAAATGATGGGATATTCATTAATGAGATTAATGAAAGAAAATAAACCTAAAAGATGTTGTGGAATCGAATTTCAAAAATAAAAACAGGTAGCTACAGTTCTTGCTTTGCATCGCGGTGTTCCTTGTAGAACATCCTGCACCTTATTCGATAAGGAAAGGACCGAGATCCCTTCACCGGGGGTGACTCCTTTAGCAATAACTGGCAGATGCTACAACAATCGGTTTGTGTTTTGATTGCTTCTATAGTTTTTGCTTTGCACAGTGATATATATGATATATCCCGCACCTCATTCGACGAGGAAAGGGCCGACGATCCCTTCACCGGGAGTGACCCCTTTAGCAAAACTAGAAAAGCCTCAAAAACATTCCATTTAAAAACTATTTGATTCCGCAACGAGATCAAGTTCAAAGCGTTAAAGGTTTTTCATAAAAACCATTCGCAACCCTCCGTCATTTTAGGAAGTAGAGTACTTAGTATTCGTGCTGTGTTTGTTGACTTTAGTTAAGGCACAGTGTACGGTAGCTAAGTGATGTCTTCCTACACCGCATATGATGCGATTAGTTAGGACAGTCGCGTGACTTTGTTGACCTTAGTTAAGGGTCATGTGGGTGGGTCTAATTAATCATGAAATGACGGGTAGAACTTGACTAGTACTTATGATTTGTTGACCATAGTTAAGGTCATAGGTGCTAGGGGTAAAAACCACTATCGGGAGTTTCAAGTGTTGAAATTTGCAATGAGATTGCATACCTTCTATACGATAGTTGGATCCCGATACCCACTGCGAGTAATTGTTACTCCTGGGAGAGTTTTGCACTTTGCAATTAGCCGATCAAGTAGGTGTCTAGAAAGGTGTCAACGGGGTTACGCCTCTGGGAAAATGAGGTTTACTGTAATTAGGTCCGTGCGAAAGCACGGGGAACCTCCCTCAAAGTACCGACACTGGCCTGGATGAAAGATTGGCGAACTTGTAGAGTGTAATTAATCCCGGCTAGTCTTTCCTTTTAAGGTTTGAAGGAAGATTTGATAAAAACAGTGGGAGCCATCCTGATTAGATAAAATTTATAACCAATCTAATCTTACAAGAGCGCACGCAGAGTGTTTTCTTCTCTCTCTCTCCAGGTAGCGACCATATCACGCCTTAATCAAGATAATAATATGGATGAATTGACCGAACCCGCTTGTTATACTGAGCTGGGGAACGTTGGTCCCGCTCCAACTTATAATTGTTATAAGACAGAGCAGGAAATAGAGGAATACCAGAATTCCTATGCCGCCCAAACGAAGAACGTGCATATGATGCATCTCCTTCGGGTGTGTTCATTACAAAGAACTGTTTCTCAGTATCCTCTGCATCCTGGGTATTTGATACCGGATCAGGATCCCAGATATGTAATCTGTTACATAGGGCTACAAAAAGGTAGAAAACTGAGAACGGGTGATAAGTTTCATGAGACAGAAAACGGGGCAAGTGTTGCAGCCAAGTGTGTTGGTCACTGTCACCCTGTATTACCTATACATTGATTCTGAATAAATGCTATTAGATACCGAACCTGATATACAAAATCATATCAACCTCTTTATTTATTAAAGAAATGATAAAATTTTGTATTGATGGATAATGTTTTGAACATTTCCTATATCAAAAGTTGATCGGTTCAAGCACGTTATCTAAAAGCATTGATGTTCTAAATCAAACTACAGTTCCTAGTATACAGAACACACACAAGAGGAAGAGTTCAGAAATGAACGAATCCTTCTTGAGGCATTGTAGACTAGGTCATATCAATGCGACCCGACTGGCTGAAGTTACATTTTAGATGCATATTTAAATCAGTTTGAATTTACATCTTGTGAAACTTGCCAGTCATGTCACAAAGATTAGATGACCATAGCCCTGTTTATTAGAAACAGAGAAAGAGTTAATGAACTCTTGGGATGATACATGTTGATGTATGTAGGTCCCCTGTCTACACATGCCAAGACCGGTTCTTTGTACTTCATTACATTCTCTGATAATCTCTCAAGATTCAGACATATGTTCCTGTTGAAACACAAGTCCGAAACTCTTGAGATATTCACAGAATATGATTTAGAAGTAGAGAACCAATACGGGTATAAGTATTATGTCCTTTGATGAGATCAAGGAGGAGAATACTTGAGCATGGAATTCCTGGACTATTCTAAAGGAGAATGAGATTCTCTCTCAGAATTACTCCTCCGTATACACCATAGCACGATGGTATATCGGGGCGGAGCAGATACACTCTATTTGATATGGTGTGCTCTATGATGAGTACTACTGAGTTCCCTTTTTCCTTTTGGGAGTTATGCGCTTGAGAAGCTGCATACCTATTGAATTAGGTTCGAATCAAGTCAGTGCCTACCACTCCATATGAGATATGGTATGGGAAGAGCCTATCTCTTAAATAAGTTTAGATTTAGGAATGTCCGGCCTATGTCTAAAGCAAAATCCGAACAAGATCGAGGCAGGATCAGTTCTGTAGAACTGGAAAGGTTCCAGCTATACAAAACTGCAGTTGATGATTTGACAGAACCAAAGGATTCTATAGTTCCCGACGAACCTCAGCCTTTCCGCCGATCTAGTAGGGTTCCTCATCCGCCTGAGAGATACCTCGGTTTCTCGATGACAGTGGGAGCGAGGAATGCATCATGAGATGATGACCCATCTAGTATCGAGCAGGCCATCGAGAGTAGAGACTCTGTAAGAATGGCTGGATGCTTAGCGATCTGAGATGGAATCCATATGCACCAACAAAGTATAGACTTTGGTTGCGATATCTGAAGGGTTAAATCCCCATCAGGAGCAAGTATATCTTGAGAAGATTACTTGGTGTAGATGGAAAAGTTAAGACTTTCAAAGCTAGACTTGTTAAAAGGTTTTCGTCATCGACCAAGAGTGGAAAATGATGAAACTTTTTCCAGGGACTATGCTTAAGTCCATCCAGATTCTACTTACCAATGCTACATACCATGACTGCGATATCTGGTGGTTGGGTGTCATGACTGATTTTCTAAATAGTGATTTAGAATAGAAAGTCTATAAGTACACAGCCAGAGGGCTTCGTAAACAGTGGGAGCGGCGGAAACATGTGCAAGTTGCTTTACAGGATAAAGCAGGCATCGCGGAGCTAGAACATCTGTTTTGATGTGGTAGTCAAAGAGTTTGACTTCATCAAAATGGTAGATGAACCTTGTATGTACAAAAGGGTAGTATGGAGTATGGTAATGATCCTCGTAGAGTACGTAGATGACATGCTCTTGATAGGAAATGAGTTTCCTATGCTACGATCGGTCGATCTCCTCTTATCACATAGATTCTCCATATAGGATCAAAGCGATACCTCCTAAATCCTGAGATTTGGGTCTATGAGATGGATCTAAATGGATGTTAGGATTCTCACTAGCTATAGTGAGATGGTATCAGTTGATCCTAGGGAGAATCACTGGAAAGGTTCCAGGGTGATAAGGACGACTGAATGTCAGTCGCGGGCATTGTCTTTACCCTTAGTAGAGGGACGGTATGTTGGAAGAGTTCCAAGCTAGATACCGTGGCAAACTAGACGATAAAGGCTGGTAACATCGCTATTATAGATACTACCAAAGAGGCAGTTTGGGTGTATATTGGTTCATAAGATGAACTAGGTTCCTACCATTGTAAAACAATGGAAGTGAGGCTTTGGCCCAGGAACCCTAATCCCATCAGTGACCCAGACATATTCTGAGGAAGCATCACCTGATCAAGGAGATAATTGATCTCCGGGGTGATCGAGGTTAGGAGAGTAGACTCAAAGAACAACACGGTGGATCCACTCACGAAGGCCTTTTCCCATAGAGAGACTTATGTGGGATGGTTGAGTATGTGATACTGCAACCACTGCTACAGATGGCCCTAGTGCAAGTGGGAATTGTTAGTAATATGTATGCCCTAGAGGCCATTACTGTACATTGGATGTATATTGTAGTGGATGCTGGGACATATATAGGTAGGACTTTCTTGCTCGACATGATAGTACGCTATCTGGTTGCTCTTTATCTTAACAAGTATACTTTCTGTCTCTCTGATTACATGTTGCTAAAGCCCTTAGGATGTGTACTCGACTTCCAAGACTATGATGTAGATCATACTAGTGGGGCCTGGGTAGTCAATGAGTACATCCTTCATTGTTCCTAGTCGTGGGAATATCGAGACGGGGCATCGATATTCCAGAGTAGACTAGCGTATATCTTCTCGACCCATGTGATGGGCGATGGATGATCCCATATCCATTGGTGTTTGACATCGGAGATGGTATGCGGGTGCTCAGTGGAGACTGGGTACACTGAACGGACTCGCCGACAACTCCCAGATGGTATTATACCTCACGTCAGATGGCAGTTCTCTGGTGACACTGGTACAGCTTAGTCTGTTGACCCGAGATCGTCATAGAGTCTTGTGTGTCTCCTACTGTGCTTTGATTTCCACCCTACCACGGCTCTACTGGGTTGTGCAAACAGGTGGTTTTTGGGTACAGTCCCGATTCACATGGAGGCAATGAGCGATAGGAGGGGATTTGTCTCTCCCGGTATTGGGGGTTGATGTTGCGCTATGCTCGACTGGCCATAACAGGAAATCCCTGGCCAGGGTTGGTGTGATATACTGGTAAGAGTTATCAGTAGTTTCACGAATGTTATGGACCTAACATCGGCATGACTTATCGAGCTACTGGGGTCTGACGTTTACCACCCCTAGGGGAGATATGCGACATATCAGACGAACAGACCGGACTATACGGTAAGTGTTACTGGTTGGATTCACAGGAGTGTGAGCGGGCTTGCTCGTCGATCTTCTGATCGCTCAATACCCGGGTGGCCGTTACGTTTAGCAGACCGCTTGCGGCTTATGGATGTTTGATATGATCATCATCTGCTACCGGCGTATTGACGAGTCTTTAGAGTCCTACACAGAGGTTTCCTGGCTCAAGCGAAACGAAATAGGAGCGCATATGAGATATGTGCGGGACCGAGAATAATGCGTGTATGTGATACCGTATTCTATTCTCGCGATGAATGTATCGATTGGTTGTATGCGATATAACCTAGTTATCGAATCGATGATTGATTCGATAAGTCGATACATTGGATACTAGTCGGTTATATGCGACATGACCGGATCATTGAATCAAGAGTTGATTTAATGATTTAATGTATAATTATATTTTTGATATATTACTTTGCATTAACTAGTATTGGTTCACTTTAAATGGATTTTCTCACTTCAAGTGCACATTGTATATGTGATATATTTTTTGTGCACTTGTTTGTATCATGTTTGATGATACATGCTCATTTGGGTTTGTGTAAAGACTTAAACCATGATTAGTGAATGGTTAGGGTTTCATTTCATTTAATTCTTTATCTATTTGTTTATAGTTAAATGAGAAAAGAAAAGATAAATGGTTGCTTTCATACTAGAAGGTTCTTGTTGCTTCATGCATTTTTTGACCAAAGTAACCATTTTGTCTTCTTCTTGATAACCCTAACCATTCATCTAACCTTAGTTAAATCTCTACACTAAACCATGGTTGAATATATGATAAGTATCATATTGTTTTCTTTTTAAAAATAATACTTATCATATCATCTTCTTCTTCTTCAAGAAGAAAAACCTTGCCACCATCAATGGCAACTTGAGAATAAGAGTGAGAAATCCAAATCCAAAGTGTACCCACCTCCTATTTCTTCATCCTCTACCTCTTGCCAAGTAGTATAGGGTGTTTTCTTCACAAGTTTCATGACTTGGTGAAGTGAGAGCTTGATCTTGCGATGCCTCGACGTAGATCATCTTCGGCATCGAAGCCGACGACCAAGTCCGCCCTTTTCTCCAATGAAGCCGATGCTAGAGTCATGGATTCAATTTGGACAGCGGAGTGACGTCATCACGGAGCCTAGGAGGTGGAGGACCGGATCTACAAAGGTTGTAGCCCCTTTCCTTTAGATATATTTCCGTTTACTTGCTTGCATCGCCTTGTTTTCTAGTTAACGATCCGTATTAGGGTTTGTAGGCACAAGGAAATTTTAGAATTGAGCATATTTGATCACTTGTGAGACTTCATTAGTGTGCCTAGGAACCCTACACTTGGGTCAACCTGTACCCCCTACGAGTGCGGCGAATAGTCTACCAATTCTAGAGTGAGGCCCCTCTGCCTCTCAAAGCCATGAGATGTGGACCCGTTGCCCTCCCGAACCCGGCTATCCGTGCACTCCGTCGCGGGGCAGAACCTAGTACAGAAATGAAAAATAGTACAACAGGTACATCGACCGCAACCTGGTCGTGCCCCAAAAGAATATTATACAACAGGCAGTGATGGCAGTCCACAAGTTGGACGCTCGCCCCGCAATATCAAATGTACAAATAAACTCAAACTGCACTACCATTGCACACTGCTATCCACCACGACAAATCCGCAACATCACAGCACAACACAGAACATCAACGCGAATGTCACGTTCGCAAACCTGTCTAAAAGAACTTATAGCAATCAGACGCGGTTTACCGATCAAATGACATTCACGGTCGGAGATATAATGTAAGTACTGTAAACTGACACGTTTAAATGTCGATCGACTAATTTTCCCGAAGTGGGCCCCACGCAAATCTGCTGTACAGTAAAAAACACTGGGCCCAAATAAACTGTTCCAGAAACCACAATTTCCAACATAGAATCCACTGTAGAAAATTGAGTGAGTGATCTCACTTTCCTGAGGCGGATCCGCGGCCAAACCCTAGCTTGGGCCGAGGATCCGCGGCGGAACAGTGGAATCACTTGCTCGAATTTCTACAGTATTCTTCAAAAACCCTGCTTGATTTTCTGGTATGGTCACAATGACATTTGGACCAGTTTGAAAATTAACAGAAACTTTAATACTAGAAATTGCGATTTTTGAAAAATCCGTTCGATCGATCTTTTAAACGTGTTAGCACAAGTTAGTAAAGCTTAATGGCGTGGCTCTGATACCATGTAAGTCTACGGTAGCACCCCGGCCGTCAAACTGACGCCAAATGCGGAACAAAAACATTTTATAACTGGCGCTATCGTATACTAAAACCCGGATCTGCCATTAACGCTAAACTAACAATCTACAAAGAGGGAAGAAAGGTTATACCGAACGATCCGAGTCCTTCGTTCTTTAACCATCATCCCACGCTCCGTTGCGGCTGCTCCGATCTCGTCGATCTCCGATCTCCTCGTCCAGGTGGCACCACGTCATCGGATCTTTAAACGGGCTCCCGCCTCTGACTCGAGGCAACTCGGTCGTCAAGTTTGCTAAAAGAGACGACCAAGATTGATGTATAGAATGAGTGGAATACTTTATCTCGCTTCGTCCAAAGCCATGGACGAACGGTTAATGAAGTTGCCGTGGGAATCGGGTGATGGAATGAAATGAGCTGTGAAATTCCATACACCGAAAACTATCATCTTTTTTCTAAATGAATCATCAAGTGAGAGTGTGAGAGAGAGTGAGGGGAGGGGCCGGCCATATAAGAGGAGGGGGTGATGGAAGGAGCAAGTGGTGACCATAAAAAGCTTCTCACAAAAATATCAAGAGAAAATATCTTAAGCTTTACAAAAATGCATTAATGAAAATGGTGACACATAATAACACCTCACCACTTATTTAATGCAAACCATGAATCACTAACTTAGTCACCTTCCAAGAAGCTTCCTCTCATCATCTAGAAACTTCTAGAACTATGACTCACCCAAGAAAAGATAAATCCGTATTTAACCAAATGTTAAATACGGCTGATAGAAAACTGGAAACTGGCAACTTCCAAAAGTGATCCCGAAACGAATTTCAGGATAACCCCGTAACTGTATAAATATACCCGCATTTGTATTACGACCGAATACAAATGCAACTGAGACAAAGATATTATATCTACTCTATATAATACATGGATCCGGCTTAAACCAAAGCCCACCAGTATTAACTGCCCGAAAAATAACACATGCGTAAACGCACGTGCATTTTCCGAACCCTGCCATAAAACCATACGGCCTCTACAACGTTTCGCCCGAACTTGGGAAATTGTCTGTGGGGAACTCTAATGACTTGTCAGTACCCTGGCAGTGGGTTTAACCACAAACCGTCAGCGGCACTAGCTATGCGTAACGGCTGCCCATGGACTGACCTCAAGGGAGGCTGATGAGCGAACTCATCCAGAAACCCTACTGAGCATAACAGTGACAATATATATACAGTCCGGTCCGTTCGTCTATGAGTATCGCATATCCGGCCTAGGGGGCTAGTAACGTCAGACCCCCAATAGCTGTATAAGTCGTGTCGGAGACAAGCCCTGAACACCCTGAGATACTACTGGAGTACCTACCAGTAAATCTCACCTGCCTTGGCCAAGGACTTGGTGTGATGGCTTTCCTAGACACAGCGCGACCTCCACCCCCAATACCGGGAGAGACGAATCCCTTGCCGATCCGCTCACGTGCCTCCATGTGGCTCGGGACTGTACCTAAAAACTACCTGTTTGCACGACTCTTTTGAGCCATGGTAGGGTAGAAATCAAAGCACAGTGGGAACTCACACGAGACAAATGACGACCTCAGGTCGATGAACTAACCTGTACACATGTCACCAGGGAACTGCTATCTGACGATATGTATAATACCAACTAGCAGATTCCCGGCGAGTCCTGTCTGGTGTACTCATAACCCAATAAGCACCTGTATACATCTTAGGTGATCCAACTGACACCAGTGGCTTGTGAGACCGGCCACCGCCCCTCGTCGGGGTCTCGACTGTATACACTAGTCTACTCCGGAGTATCGATGCCCTGTCTCGAAACTCCCACGACTAAGGACCACTATTAAGGATAAGCTTATAGACCACCCAACTCTCACTTATATGATCGCCCTCATACTGTTGGTAGTCAAGCAAGATCCTAAGGTCTCTATCAAAGTGTAATCGTGATCAGTCACCTGAACCTATACACGACTGATAAAGGCAAACCAGATAGCATACTATCATCTCGAGTAAGACTGTCCTACCGGTATAGGTCCTCCGCAATCATTGCAATCACGTACCTGCGATCCAATAATTGACTTTGAGGGCACTATATCCAACAAGGACTCGTCGGGAACTGATGTTTGGTATTATACCTATCGTCGGTTATCAGTTCCCAGGTGACATGAGTGTAGCGTAGTCCGCTGACTTGACACTGTCACTTCGCCTCGAGTGTGTTCCCACTGTACATAGATTACTACCCTACCACGGCTCAAAGGAGTCGTGCAAATAGGTAGCAGTTGGGTGCTGTCCCGAAGCACTTGGAGGCAGTGACGGTTAGACATGATTCGTCTCTCCCGGTATTGGGGGTTGACATCGCGCTGTGTCTAGGAGAGCCATTACACGAGTAGTCCCTGGCCAGGGCAAGCGAGATATACTGGTAAGTTTCCAGTGTTATCTCAGGGTGTTCTGGGCTACACTCCGACATGACTTGTACCGCTATTATGGGACTGACGTTCACCATCCCCCTAGGCCCGCCATGCGATGTATTAGACGAACAGACCGGACTGTACGGAGATTGTCACATACGGGCTCAGTAGGAGTTCGGATGGGTTAACCTCATCGGCCTTCTTATCGACATCTACCTGGGGACCGTTACGTATAGCTAGTGCCGCTTGCGGTATGTGGTTAAACCCACTGCCAGCTTAGTGTCAAGTCTTTAGAGTCCCACACAGAGAGTTTCCCTACACTGAGCGAAACGTGTAGAGGCCGTATGGTTTTACGGCAGGGCTGCGATCACTTACGTGCACTTGTATGCGTATGCTGTTCGGGCAGGCAATACTAGTGGGCTTTGGTTTAAGCCGGATCCTAGTATTGCACGGATGGATTTGTTTTGTCTTCTGTGCATTCGCATTCTTCGGAATGCGGATGCGAGTGTGTATGCACAGTTTTGCGGAGCGAAGAAGGAGGAGTGCCTCATTAGGGTTTTGGCAGTTGGTTTGGCCAAAACCGTTATGTGGCAGGCTCATTAGGGTTTTGGCAATTCGTTCAATCAAAACCATTATGAGCCGGAGACATTGTTTACTAATCCTTTTAGTGATAATTTTATGATGGCTAATTGCTTTGACCATTTGACCACCTTGACCACTCTTGACTTTTTTGACCCGTTGACCAAAGTTGACCATTGACCTTCATGAGAGGTCTACACTCTTCTTTGGATTTTCTTTTTCTTTTATGGATTATGAAAATGGTCAATTCAATTAGTAGCCATCAACTTTATCATGAAAGGATTGGTAATGATGATAGTTTTGCATTATTGCAACCATGGTTCATTTCTTTAGCTCACAATTCATTTCTCATTCTCTCTCTTGTTCTTGTGAGAATAAAAGAAAAGCTCTCATGGTTGCTAGCTCCTCCTTCTTCCTCCTCTTGATTTCTTCTTTTGATCTCATGTGTTGAGAGAAAAAGATCCCACAAAGACAAACACTTCCATATATCTCTACTACACAACCTAGGGCATCTAGACTAGCGATCTCGTTGCCCTAGTTGCCTCGGCTCGAGGTGGAGTTCGGTGTACATCTCTCGGGTGGATCGTCTTCGATTCAAGAAGGCCGCGGAGGTAACCAAGGTCCGGATCGACCCTCGGAGCGTGGACGGATGAGTAGGACAGCGGAATGATGACCCGAAGGACCGGTGTCATGAGGTATAATTTCTACGGCATAGTAGTTAACGCCTCTAGTAGTTTGCTAGTTTCTAGTTTAGCAAAGATCCAGCTTTTAGTCCATGTTGCCTTTGCGCTAAATAATTTTTTTTCGCCGTTTCCGCCTCCCCGTAAGAACCGGGGTGAGCAACGTGAACTTACAGTGGTATCAGAGCCTGGCTAAACATAAACTAGTAAGCTAGCAAAGTATTAAGAATATCGATCGGAAAAAAGTCGCAAAACACGCCCGGAAAAAACCATGTTTCTGTCGATTTTTTATACTGCTCAAAAAGTGATTTAACATATATGAAAAATCGTCTCAGGGTTTTGTAAAAAAACAGCAGAAAAACGATCCAGTGACTCGGTCAAAGCGCCGCGGATCCGCGGCAAGAACATGCTTCCTGCCGCGGATCCGCGGCCGAGTTGACTCGGCCGTGGACCGGGTTTTGTGCAGTGTTTTAGTTTGGCTGTTTTAGGATTTTTATTATATGTTTTTTCTACCCAGATTTTCCAGAGAGCAAATTGACTTTTGGGGTGGTTACAAATCCATATTTTGATCGATATTCTGTAGACTTTGGCTAATGGATATTATCTGTGATATGATATATTTATTGAACGTCTACTAATCGCTATAGGTCGATTAGTGGGGGTTATACATATCTGTGATCTGTAATGTTGATGGTTTGTGTATATGAACTCGGTGGATTGTCGCGGATGAATAACCGGGGTGGATGTGAGATGAGAGTTTCTTTTTCTTTCATTCATTGTAAAATTTATAAATTGATGTAATATTATTTGTTTGGCCGCACATCCGGGTTGAGGCTGTAGCCGCCATTGTATAATTTCTTTTTACTGTTTTTGCTCCTAGGATAGACCCAAGGTGGGGTGCACAAACTACCGGGTATCTCGAAGTGCCGAGTGGCCTACTCACTGGTTGAGGGAGGTTGCTTCGCTTCGGGTACTTGGCGGGTAGTTTGCCGCACCCATAGGGGTCTAGGGTGGGGTTTGGCTATTCATCGCGACCGTGTAATCCGCTTTTCGTTGCAGGCTCGAACGAATCGCGGGTTCCTAGTATATCCAAAGTGTTCATCTATGATCTGGATTGGCTATCATTGCTATATATCTATATATGATATCTATTTAGGTGTTGCTTATGTTTTGCATCCGCGCTAGTCCAGCCCCCGCTCTGTCGTTAGTTAAGTAACCTAACGGGTGATGACGGGACCCCGTGGCGAATGCGGATGGCATAAGCGTACGCCATATTTTGGTTGTTTTCTGCAATGGTAGGATTAAATGATGGGACGCATTAAAATTAATGCAAGAAAATAAACCAAGTAAAAGTCGTTGGAACACTTTCAAAACCACTCGGTTCTTTTCAAAAACCAGCTTTTTAAACGCGGAGCTTGAACCACTCCTTTTAAAAGCTATCTCGTTCCATCGATTATATCAAGTTCACTACGTTCACGGTTTCGCCAAAACCATTCGTAGCCCTCAGTCATTTCGTATAAATATTCAATAGTATTCAAGCTATGTTTGTTGACCTTCGTCAAGGCATAGTGATTGGTAGCTGTTGGGTGTTCATATGTAGCATAGATAGATGCATTGGTTTGGGACAGTCGTATTACCTTGTTGACCTTCGTCAATGGTATGTACGGGTGGGTTCAAATTAACCTGGACAATGACGGGTAGAATTTGACATGTGACTTATGATTTGTTGACCTCCGTCAAGGTCATAAGAGCATGGGGCAAAAATCCACATCGGGAGTTTCAAAAGAACTGAAACTTGCTAGCGCTGCATACCATTTGGAGTGTGATAATTCTGGTAGGATTCCTTCATTTTTGTCACGCGATGATATTTGGATCCCGATCCTACTGTGGGTATATGCTACTCCTCGGGAACTTTCTCACTTAACGATCAATGCTATAAACCAAGTAGGTGTCTAGAAAGGTGTTAGCAGGGCTACGCCCACAGGGAAAAGAGGTTACTTAATTAAGGAACTTCGCGAAAGCGTTGGAAAACCTTCCTCGAAGTACCGACACTGGCCTGGCTGAACGGTTAAGCAAGTATTGTACGGTGAGATCGATCCCGACTAATTCTTCCTTTATGGTTTGAGGAGGGATTCGAGAGACAGTGGGAGCCATCCTGTTTAGATAAACTAAAAACCAATCTAAACTTGCAAGAGCATCATGCTAAGTGTTTTCTTCTCTCTCTCTTAATTGCAGCGACCCAGTGACACACCTAGGTTACATCTAGATAATAAAATGACTCAATATGACTGTTGTGACTGGCAAAGGTCTATCCAAATGTCCATTGCCCATGACAAGCTGGGACACCTCTTAACTAATCCAACCCCTGTCGTCTCAGGTCCAGTTTCCCCTGTCACGGATATTAATATCCGTAGGACATCGGAAGAAGACTGTGCGAAAGCCAAGTGCCTCGTGTTAGCCTCAGTTGATGGTGCAAACCAGAGGCAGCACGAGAAGATGGACTTAGTTTCTATCTTCCTCCATAACAAAGATTTATATGGAGAGCAATCTCGTATCGCAAGATATGAGACCTCGAACGAATTGCTTCCAGCGAGGTTAGCTATCGGGTCATCTGTAGGGGGCAACGTCCTTACAGAGACCAGCTCTTTTGAGCTCACGGACCTGAAGACCACGTTGAAGAACGGGTCAGATGCTGACTTAGTTCAACAGTCTCTACCTACTACCCTGAAGGAAACCAGGGAAGTAGAAAGAAAGGGAAGGGCAGAAGTTTCGGGACTGGATGTAGTAAAAGAGGGATGTTCCTATTGTTACAGGAATGAACATTGGCAGAAGGATTGCAGGGATAGTATAGCCAGTAGCCAGAATTCGAAGCATGTTGTGGCTTCGGCTTCGGGTGTGTTTGTAATAGAGAACTGTATGTCAGTTAACCCTACTTCCTGGGTATTGGATACCGGATTAGGATCTCATATCTGTAATTTGTTACAGGCTCTGAGAAACCGTAGGGTTATCAAGAAAGGTGATATGACTCTCAGAGTTGCTAACGGAATGAGCATGTATGCTGAATCCATAGGGGAATATTATCTAGGACTGACAACTGGGCAGATATTGATTCTGCGTAACTGTTTTTATGTATCAGGTGCGACTTGCAATATTATATCTGTATCCTTACTTTCTAAGGAAGGATATGATTTTACTTTTGTAAGCGATGTAGTTAACATCCACCTAAATCAAGTTCTGATTGGGTCAAGTACATTACAAAATAGGATATACGTATTGAATCAAGCTCAGATCTTCAGTGTCCAGAACACACTTAAAAGAAAGTCTCCGGAAACAAATCAGGCTTTCTTATGGCATTGTAGACTGGGTCACATTAATGAGACACGGTTGACAAAGTTACATAAAGAGGGATACTTGAATCCGTTCGAGTATTAATCTTATGCCACTTGTGAATCTTGTCTCATGGGAAAGATGACACAGACTCCGTTCACTGGACACGGAGAAAGAGCAAGCGAGCTCTTGGGACTCATACACAGTGATGTGTGTGGTCCAATGTCTACACATGCGCGAAGTGGTTATTCATACTTCATTACTTTCAAAGATGATTTCTCTAGGTATGGGCATGTCTTCTTGATGAAGCACAAATCCGAGGCCTTTGAGAAATTTCAGGAATACAAGAATGAAGTTGAAAAAAAATAGGCAAAAGTATCAAGACACTGAGATCTGATCGAGGTGGTGAATACTTGAGTGCCGAGTTTCTGGGCTACTTAAAAGAGAATGGAATTCTTTCTCAGCTTACTCCTCCATACACACCACAACACAACGGTGTATCGGAAAGGAGGAATCGAACCCTATTGGATATGGTTCGTTCCATGATGAGTAAGGCTGAGTTGCCGCGATCTTTCTGGGGTTATGCACTAGAAACAGCTGCATATCTCTTAAACAAGGCTCCAACCAAGACTGTGTCTACCACCCTATATCAGATGTGGAGTGGGAAGAAACCCTGTCTTAAGTATCTTAAGACATGGGGGTGTCCAGCTTTTGTAAAAAAGCAGCATGCGGACAAGCTCGAGGCACGCTCAGTACTGTGTAAGTTTGTGGGATACCCAAAGAACTCCAGGGGGTATCTTTTCTATTCCGCAAAGGAACAAAAGGTTTTTGTTTCTCAGCATGCCCACTTCTTGGAGACTGAATTTTTGGAAAATCAGATAAGTGGGAGTGCAATAGAACTGGAAGAAATTCCAGAACAACAAGCTATTGCTGAAAGTTTGAAGGAACCAGAAGTTTCAAGAGAACCGGACATCCCAGCGCCACTCAGCAGGAGTAGTAGGCAGTCTCATCCGCCCGAGAGATACTACGGTTTTCTCATAGATGGGGATAGAGAGGATTGCACTATGGATTATGGTGAGCCTACTAGCTTCCAGCAAGCCATTCAGAGCGGTGACTCGGTAAAATGGCTGGATGCAATACGGACCGAGATGGAGTCCATGTACACCAACAAAGTTTGGACTTTGGACTTTGCTCCAGAAGGTGTAAAACCCGTAGGCTGCAAATGAATCTTCAGAAAGAAGATTGGTGTAGATGGGCAGGTTGAGACCTATAAAGCTAAACTTGTTGCAAAGGGTTTTCGTCAAAGACCTGGTTTGGACTATGACGAGACCTTTTCTCCAGTGGCTATGCTGAAATCCATTCGGATCCTTCTTGCCATTGCTGCCTTCCACGATTATGAAATCTGGCAGATGGACGTAAAGACGGCTTTTCTAAATGGAAATTTAGAAGAGTGCGTCTATATGGATCAGCCAGAGGGATTCATTCAGAGTGGGAGCAGCGGTAAAGTGTGCAATTTGCTCAAGTCCATCTATGGACTTAAGCAGGCATCGCGGAGTTGGAACATCTGCTTTGATGATACTGTCAAAGAATTCGACTTTATCAAAAACCCAGATGAACCATGCATTTACAGTAAGATTGTAGGGAGAACTGTGGTATTTCTCGTCTTGTGCGAGGATGACATTCTCCTAATAGGAAATGATATTCCTATGCTACAGTCAGTCAAAGGATTCTTGTCGCAGAGGTTCTCCATGAAGGACCTGGGCGATGCCAACTACATTCTGGGGATCCAGATCTATCGTGATAGATCTAAGAGGATGTTGGGACTTTCACAGTCAAGGTACATCGACACCATACTGAAAAGATTCAGTATGGAAGATTCCAAGCGCGGTAATTTACCGGCTTGTCACGGGATCACCCTCTCCAAAGAGATGTCTCCCAAGCCTGATTTGGAAAGGGGTCGCATGTCTATTATACCCTACGCTTCTGCGGTAGGCTCTATAATGTATGCGATGTTATGTACCAGACCAGATGTAGCATACGCATTGAGCGTTGTAAGACGGTATCAGTCGAACCCAGGGGAGAAACACTGGATAGCGGTAAAGAACATTCTCAAGTACCTGAGAAGGACTAAGGAGATGTTCTTGGTGTATGGCGGAAAAGACCTCCAGATCGAGGCCTTTGCTGACTCCAGCTTCCAGAGTGACAAGGATGACTCCAAGTCCATTTCGGGTTATGTCTTTACCCTCAATGGAGGGGCGGTTTGCTGGAAGAGTTCCAAGCAGGAGACCATTGCTGACTCAACTATGGAAGCGGAGTACATAGCTGCTTGCGATGCCGCAAAGGAAGCTGTATGGATGAAGAAGTTCCTCACGGAGCTTCAGGTGGTTCCTACCATTGTTGATCCAATACCGCTGTATTGCGACTGTTAGTTATATGTATGCCCTAGAGGCCATTACTTTACATACGATGTATATTGTAATGGATGCATGGACATATATAGGGAGGACTTTCTTGCTCGACATGATACTATGCTATCTGGTTGTACTTTATCTTAACATGTACTCTGATTGTCTCTATGTTACATGTTGATAAAGCCCTTAGGATACGTACTCGACTACTGAGACTATGATGAGATCATACTAGTGGGGCCACGGTAGTCGACGAGTACATCCTTCAAGGTCCCTAGTCGTGGGTGTATCGAGACGGGGCATCGATATACCAGAGTAGACTAGCGTATACCTTCTCGACCCATACAGATGGGCGATGGATGATCCCATATCCATCGGTGTTTGACATCAAGGATGGTGTACGGGTGCTCAGTAGAGACTGGGTACACTGGACGGACTCGCCGAGAACTCTCAGATAGTATTATACATCACGTCAGATGGCACTTCTCCGGTGACACTGGTACAGAGTAGTCTGTTGACCCGAGATCATCATAGAATCTTGTGTGATTCCCACTGTGCTTTGATTTCCATCATACCACGTCCAAGAGGGCGTGCAAAAAGGAGGCTTTTGGGTACAGTCCCGAATCACATGGAGGCAATGAGCGATAGGAGGGGATTCGTCTCTCCCAGTATAGGGAGTTGATGTTGTGCTGTGTTCGATTGGCTACAACCGGAAATCCCTGGCCAGGGTTGCTGAGATTTACTGGTAAGTGTTATCAGTAGTTTCTCGAACAGTTATAAACCACATATCGACACGACTTATCGAGCTACTGGGGTCTGACGTATACTACCCTAGGCGAGATATGCGACATATCAGACGACGAGACCGGACTGCACGGGAGTGTTACTGATTGGATTCACAGGAGAATGTACAGGCTTGCTTGTTGATCTTCTGAGCACTCAATACCTGGGTGGCTGTTACGTTTAGCTGACCGCTTGCAGCTTGTGGGTGTTTGATATGATCATCACCTACTACCGGCGTATTGACGATTCTTTAGAGTCCTACACAGAGATTTCTTGACTCAGGAAAAACGGAATAGGAGCACATATGTGATATGTGTGGGGCCGAGGATAATGAAGTATGTGATACCGTATTGGATTCTCGCGATATGAGATATCGGCCGGGTATATGTGATATAGCCGGGTCATCGTATTAGTCGGTTATTTGTGAAATAGCCGGATTATCGGATCAAGTGTTGATTCGATAATTTAATGTATAATAATATATATGATATATTAAATTACATTAACTAATATTAGCTCACTAAAAGATTCATTTTCTCACGGGATAATACATTGATATATATGCGATATATGTTAATTGTATTATTTTCTATTGTTACAAAATATATTGTATATGTGATATATAATATTTTAACATGTTAGGGTTACAAATTTAACAATGGTTTAGGGTTTAAACTTAGTTAGGGTTTGGATTAGGGTTAGCTTTTGCATGAAGCTTCCATGAAGCTTCATGAAGCTTTGACTTTGTGGTTGCTTGATATTTTTGTGAGATATTATGTTAACCCAATCCAAACCATTAACTCTAGTTAACTCTCTACAAGGGTTAACTCTTTCATGCTTAACCCTTGGTTAGATTTGTAACCACAACAATAATTCATTGTTCATCACAAAAGGATTAAGTTATCATCTTCATTCATCTTCTTCTTCCTTGAGTTCCTTCATGAAAAAGCTTTCTTTTGTGATGAAAGTGAGTGAGAAAAAGATTATAATTGAGAGCAAAAATCCTACTTCATCATCCCCATCTATCCTTGCCATTTAGATGAGGGTGTTCACTTCATATCATGAGTGATAGCTTGTGTTAACGAAACTTCAAGGTAGATCATCTATGTTATCGAAGATCGGAAGCAAGGTTGCATCACTCTCTTCGTGAAGCCTCTCGAGAGTCCAGAACACGATGATCGCAGCGAAGGTACCTCAACACGGAGCTTAAGAAGTGAAGGACCGGATCTACAAAGGTTGTAATCCCTCTCACTTAGTGTTAAAGTGTTTAACATGCTAGTTATCGCCTAAACCCTAGTTTAAAGATCCGGCTTCGGGTTGTTCGGCACGGCTAAAATTTTAATCGGGCATGGTTGATGCCTCGTAGACCCTTGTGCGCGTGCCTAGCAACCCTACAGTGGTATCAGAGCCAAGCTAGAGCTTTAGGCGAAGTCTAGACGAAGTTTAAAGTCCGATCGAACCCGAAAACCCCGATGTAAACCCTTCTCTGTACATTTTTCAAAACTGTGGTTTTTTATGAATTAAAACTGCTCAGAAAAACAAGCAGGAAAAACTAAGAATTACTGTGAAGTACGGTCCACTAAGTCGCTCACGTGACCGCGGAACCGCCGCCAAAACAAGAGTTTGGCGGCGGTTCCGCGGCCAAAATTTGGACTTAGTCCCTGGAATTTCATATATTTATTCTTAGGTCCTTTCTTGGCAATTTTTTCTGGGAATTTTTTAATTCCACTCAAGTGTTGAGTTTTCTAGGGTTGTATTGGGGACTCGTTGATTCGATCAGATAATTTAACATTGTTTAGTTTGTTCCAGATATTTTTAGAAACTGTTAAAAAGTTCGAACGGATATCAATAACTCACTTTTTCCCCTGTCGGAAAATTTTTCAAAAGTTGGATTTTTTCTCGAGTTTAAGAACGTTCTAAGTCATGCAAGTAACGCGGTGGACCCTCTAGAAGACAACAAACCTTAACTCGATTATGTGACCGTCGAGAACTGCCTTTTGAACCTTTGGGTTTGGGGCAGTACGGCGTGCCACATGTGAGACGTTGGCTTGACCGTTCTACGGCTGGACCATTGGTATTGTGGCATGTGATGGATGTTTTTAAACTGATTTCAAGTGTTGAGATATATTGGGGAAATCTTGGGTGTTTGATTATTCGATCGGAAAGTTTAACATTATCTATTTATCTGGAATGTGATACAATATTTGGAATCCACAAGTAGTTATGAGATAACTAATTTGAATGTTATAAACATAGCAGTTTAGTCTTAATTGATCGGTTGCCACGGGATTTTGATGTGATCAAAAGTCCGTCGCAATCACGTAGCGTACACGGATACTCGCCGGGTAAACTTAATAGACAGCCATGCCCCATAGCCCCGACCAAGTGACTGTAGGAGAACCCCGTCGCCAAAAGCATCCGTTCGGGTGCTCGCGACAGCGGTGTTTCGCCTTAGTGCACTTCGTCGACGGCATCCGGGGGTGCGGCCGTCTACTAAAGTTTGCGACGAGCATTCGATCAGGATGTCGGGAATCTTGTTGAATTGCCCGACCTGATATTGAAAAGAGTTTTCAATAATGAGACTAAAATGCGGGGTTTATAATTGTTAGGCATGCGATGTCTAAGGAATTCATTTGGTTAGGCATGCGATGTCTAAAGAGGTTGCGGATTCCAACTGTTGTAGTTTTACACTTTCTTTTCTGTGACCGTAAGCGTAGTATGTGGTGTATCGCCGGCTTCGTTGCTATACATCAACGACAATCGGGATACGCATACTTTCTTAAATTGATGATATGAGATATTATGTGTTGCTGTGATATGTTGTATTGGATCGTCGCGTTTTGAATAGCCGGGGGTTTTATGTGAGATGAGAGTTTTTCTTTTTCATTCATGTAAAATTCATTTGTATGTAATATTCTTTTATTGGGGCACTTCCGGGCTGAGGATGATGTCACCATTGTATATTATTTACTTTTCCGCATTAGGTAGACCCAAGGCGGAGAGCACAAGTAACCGGGTTCTAGGGTCCAGTGGGAGACCATCTTGAGGAGTCGATACCGGGTCTCCTAACCCTAGAATTGGCAGTGTTGCTTGCCGCTCTCGTAGGGGTCTAGGGATGTGGGTTTGGCTATTCATCACGACCGTGGAATCCGTGTTTTATACAGGCTCGTATTGAAAACACGGATGATCAGTCGAAAATATTGCATATTTTAACCGGCAATTTCCTTATCATCTGCATACATATAGAAGTGTACGGTATTCATAATTCACATATTAGCTAATCGGTCGCAAAATATCAAATTACATGTATTCGACCTTAAAACCGGAAATTCTAGGGGAATTAACTGCATTGCATTACATAGCATATTTTCTATATCTTGCAACCCCTATTTTGAAGTCTATGCAGGAAAAGAGATGCTTGCTCGATCATTACATCGCTCGACCATTACAATTGCTCGTAAATTCACTGAACTCAAATCTGGTACCAACACTGAAGGGAAATTGAAATTCTAAACATCAGAGAAAAGCCTAAACAGTAGTACCAAGCCACAGCAGAAAGTCCAAGGTCCAACCTCACCAATTCGCGGCGGAAGGGCGGCCAATGCCCACCTCACGCGGCGGTTGCGCGGCGGATCCAGGGAGTAAGCTCCTCGAGTTTCACCAAAACTCCTGATTCAGTTCCCACTACTCAAAAATGCACACAAAAGTCCAGAAGAGTCCAGACACTTCCACCAGATCATCAAGCTCCTAAACTAGCCTAAAACTTCTAGAACTTTCCTAAACCCTTGCTTAAACCCTAAGCTAAACCCCAACAAACTTGGCCAACAAACTTTGGGAGGGAAAGTCCAATTCAAACCTAAACCTAGTTCTATAAATAAGACCCTAGGCTCTCTCATTTATCATCTTGGAAAAATCTTGATTCAATCTTGGAGATAGATAGATTCAACCCATTTTTAGTTTAGCCATTCTTTTTCTCCATCTTCTTCTTCCTCAAGATTAGTGAGAAATCTTGTAGGAAACCCTAACCCTAGATCCAACCACACTTCAAGATCTTGAGTGCAAGCCAAGCAAGACTCCTTCAACCCTTTTATGAGCCGAGCCGATCTTCCATCGGGCAAGAGATCAAAGTAGATCCACGATTCACGGAGACGAGCGAAGCCGAGTCAACGATCGATTTTCTTTCTTCTTGTAGATCTTGAAAGAATGTATTGAAATTGTTGATGAAATAAAAGGTGATATTTTCTTCTATCTTGTTTTCTTTAAATTCCGCATCATGTTATCTTTACTATTCTTGAATATTGTCTATGTGGTGATGTGTGAATAAAACTCCGCTCGTTAAGGAGTCGAAACGATCTTTAGTATGATGATGTAGCAAATTTATAATCAATTCTTGAATCCCACGAGTGTGTAAACCCTAGCAAGTTCAAGAATCGACAACCCAATTTGATGCGATGCTTTCTTGATCAACATCGCTCGAGATTGGGGTGATCCGATCGCTTCTTGAAATTGCTAGAGGCTAGAATATAAATGGTATCCTCGAAAGAGCAAGGGTTAAGAGATGAAACCCTAATTTCATCAAGAAAACCCTAACTCGCGTCGATAACCATTGATCTAGTATCAATTCTTCGAAGGACAAGAATACGAAATATTGTAGACTACAACACATCTAAAGATCCTATCGATTCCTACGAGCCTCTCTATTATTCTTGATTGTTGTTTGGAAAATACCATTGAAACCCCGATTCTTGATTGTTTATAATTTCGTGATTCTTTAATAAAGAATTGTGACACACAAATACAAATCAACTCCTGAATCTTGTTTTCTTGTTGCTTAACATTTCATTTCGAACAAAGTAAAATACAAACGAATCTCGAGATCCCTGTGGACGATCCGCACTCATTCATTAACTACAACCGACACCGTAGTTGATTGCGGTCAAATATTTTTGGTTGTGACTTCTTTACAATTTCATACTACACAACGAGAATTCTTTTCAATCAAAATGGCGCCGTTGCCGGGGATCGCGCGCTAATTCGTTTACATTTTATAGTTTGAAGTGAAAGAATTATTACGTTTCATTTCTTGAATTCAAAATTCGTACAAACTCTTATACGTGTGTGGTGATTTGATTGCAAGGTGATCTGGAGCATCCTGAGCTATGGAAAAATTATTTGGGATATACCAGAGTGCTGGAGATAGCAACAGTAAGCAGCTGAAGAAAATTGGTACAGTGAACCCATTAACAAGCCGCGGAAGGGCGGCATATGCATGGTAATTGCGGCGGAACAGCCGCAGTGTAGGGGTTTCTCTGGAAAATTTTCCAGCAGGTATTTTCTTGCTCTCTCCCCTCGCCCTTTTTAGCTCCAACTAATCCTTTCTGCAGGATTCTTTGCAAACAATAGCTGCGCCGCAAAAGCAAATTAAAATTGTGCGTGATTTTGCTTTTCTTGGTTGTTTTGCATATTAAATACGGAATTTAAGGGGCACGGCCAAATCCAAATTAGGTGGGGATTTCATTACCCTTCCTAGGCCCCGAAAACCACCAAACTTGCATCCACATTTACCCCCATTAACTAAAAGAAATCTAGAGATGACTCTAAGGACTGTCGCGCTCATTTAGGACAAGAGAGGGCCGTGGGTAATTCATTGCTTATCCGCATTTTCTTGTGGTGCCTAAGGCGAGTGTGTCTAAGGCTAGTGGTTATTAATTAGGGCCACTGTAGTGGTGGTTCCTTCCCACTTACCTGGCACTTATCCGGCCACAGGGGGACAAAGAGGCAGTGGAGGATTGATCCTGCGACTTGTCTTTTGGCAGTTAGGAGCGGTCTAGAGCCGGACCTAGGTGACCATTAGATTCTAGGGTTTGTGTGCTGCATTTGGTTGTCGCATCATTTTTTTTAAAATCCGTCCCTTTTCAAAAGCAAACACCGCATTCATTTTACCCCTAATTATAAGCCAACGCTGCCACTTGTACTAACCCTTTTTAGTACAAGATAGGCTGGACACGGGATTCTAGTGCCCGTTTAGTCCGCGTACCTTTTATCGACTCCGAAGTCGATAATTCTCCATTTACCTTTTCTTTACCTACTACCACACCCACACCGATGGATCCGAATCCATCTAACTTCTTTAACCCTAATCTGCCACCGTCCGTTGGTGCGCAGAATCCTCCACACATTTCTCTCCAGGAAAGATGCTATCCACTTAGAGGTCCTCTTTCGACCTGCTTATCCACACCACCAGCCAACGGGGATAACTTTGAAATAAAGCCCCAGTATATCAACCTTTTACCTAAATACCACGGACTTGAGACCGAGGACGCTTACGTTTTCATTACCAAATTTGAAAACGTATGTGCTATGATGGGTACGTCTCAACTTTCTGTGGATGCGATGCGTCTACGACTTCTTCCTTTTACCTTGTGCGATATAGCCGAGAAGTGGCTATATAACACCACCGCACACTCCATCACGAATTGGGAAGAATTCGTCGCTGCATTCCTAAAGAAATTTTACCCAGTCCAAAGAACGGCTCGAATTCGTAGCGAATTGAACCAATTTGCCCAGCTCCCTACCGAACCATTTTCAAAGTACTTTGAACGTTTCAAGGATCTAATGGTTCAATGTCCTCATCACGGCATCCCGAGATGGGAGCTTTGCCGAATCATCTATGAGGGCAGTAACCCTAGCACGAAACAGAGCCTTGAAAATATGTGTCAGGGTACATTTATGACTAAAGACGATGGGGAAGCCTGGCGATACTTAGAAGAGTTCGCTGAAAAATCACTAATTTGGGAGAGTGGAACCCAACCATTGAATAGGGGTGGCATACACCAAGTAGATGTGTCCATAGGTGTTCGAGCAGAAATGGCAGCAATGCAAAAGAAGCTCGACGCTATGGAACACAAATTTGCAGCAGCCTCCTTAAACCCGGTATCACTCCCCAAAACTATTTGTGGGTGTTGTTCTGATCCGTCACACTTAACGGAAGAATGTCCTTTAAACTCGGCGTTTCAAGGTCACGAGCATTCTAATGCCGCATTTCAACGACCTCGAAACGATCCATATTCTTCCACGTACAATCAGGGTTGGAGGAACCACCCGAATTTTGTTTGGAACCAAAATCAATCTCAAAACACGGTTCCAAACACAAATAACTTTCAAAGGGCTCTTCCTCCACCACAACAGCAACCCCTTCAACTCACTCAGCACCCCTACCAGTCACAAAATTTCCAAAACCAGGGCAACACTCCTGCACAGTCTAATCCTATGCAGCCCTGTTCTGACGATTTCTCTCAATTTACTCAAACCATGAAATCACTTTTATCCAATTTCATGGAGGTTTCGACTGAGGTTAGATCTTCCGTCAATGAAATAAAGAAAAACTCAGCATCACAAGCTGAGAGTATTAGAACGATGGAAGCTGAAATCGCACGCCTCAAAGCTGAAATGAGTGCGAGAGAAAAAGGGAAACTTTCCTCTCAACCCCTGCAGAATCCTGGGCATTACAATGTAAATGCCATTACCACGTTGAGATCGGGAAGAGTGCTGAATAATAATGTCGGGGAAGATATTGATAATACTGAAAATCATGTCAAAACCCCGGCTGAGACCTTTCCACATACACACACTTCTCCTTCTGATCCTTCTTCTTCTACCAAACCACCTTCGCACGAGCCTATTCTCCAGTTCCCTTTAGGCTCAACACCTTCACCCAACCCTTATAGTTCTCCACAGACGGTCCCCACACCTCTTTTGGGATCTCGTCTACCCCCCTTTCCTTCTCCTATGATGGACCCCACGCTTATTGCGAAAGCACCTTACCCGAACCGGTTAAGGGCTAACAGAACGAGTCCTCATATGGAGAAAATTTTAGAAATGTTCAAACAGGTTAACATCAATATCCCTCTCCTAAATGCAATTCAACAAGTCCCCGCTTATGCAAAGATTCTAAAGGACTTGTGCACTAGGAAGAGGAAGACTCAGGTGCCGAAGAAGGTCTTTATGGCTAATAATATCAGCACTGCTTTTATTCCCCAGCTGCCAAAGAAACGAAAGGACCCAGGATGTCCTACAATATCGATTTCGATTGGGGGTAAAAACATAAATCGTGCTCTTTTAGACCTTGGCGCGAGTGTTAACCTGTTACCTTATTCTGTCTATGAGCAACTAGGAATTGGAGAGCTGAAACCTGCTCATTGCACTCTCCAGATGGCGGACCGATCTATCACCAAACCAAGGGGTGAATTAGAGGATGTGTTAATAAAGGTCGGGGAATTTGTTTTCCCTGTAGACTTCATTGTGCTTGACACACATCCTGTAGCAAACCCCCGGGGCCAAATTCCGGTGATTTTAGGTCGTCCTTTCCTTGCCACTTCCAACGCTGTTATAAACTGTAGAAATGGTTCAATGAATTTATCATTTAGAAATATGACCATTGAACTAAATATCTACAGAGTTGGAAGTCAGCCATCAGAACCTAGTGCTCATATTTTAGATGTGTGTTCTGTCCATGAGATCGCTCCCGATAGTTGTGGAGCCGAGGAACTTTGCTTTACTGATCTTGATGACATTAGCACATCTCTGCTTGATCTTACACTTAGTGAGGACACTACACTTACACTTGAGTCCTGCACTTCTGACTTTTCTCCACCCGAGTCTGTATCTTTCACAGGCTCTGAGCTTCTTTGTAAATCCAAAAATCATTCTATGATCCTTCCTTCTATCATTTCTCTGCCTGAATTAGATCTCAAGGTCTTACCTTCTCACCTTAAATATGCATATCTTGGTGAGAACGAGACTTTGCCGGTTATAATTTCCACTTCTCTTGCATTAGAGCAAGAGAATGCACTTTTATCGGTATTAAGATCTAATAAAGAGGCGTTTGGTTGGAGTATGGCGGACATCAAAAGGATCAGTCCCTTGATAGTTGAACATCATATACATGTGATGGATGATGCCAGACCGACCCGAGAACCACAGAGACGGTTAAATCCCGTCATGAAGGAAGCTGTCATGAAAGAGATCGTCAAATGCTTAGATAGTGGTATTATATACCCGATCTCCGATAGCCAGTGGGTAAGTCCTATACATGTTGTTCCTAAGAAATCCGGCATCACAGTTATCACAAATGAAGCGAATGAGTTGATTCAGACACGCATCCAAACTGGGTGGCGTGTATGCATCGATTATAGAAAACTCAACGCTGCTACGAGGAAAGATCATTTTCCTCTACCATTTATTGATCAAATGCTGGAACGCTTAGCGGAACGACAATACTATTGTTTCATGGACGGTTACTCAGGCTACAATCAGGTCCCCATCGCCAAAAAGGATCAAGATAAAACCACTTTTACTTGTCCTTTTGGTACCTTTGCTTACAGTCGCATGCCCTTCGGGCTATGCAATGCTCCCGCTACTTTTCAACGGTGTATGATGGGGATATTCTCTGATATGGTAGAGAATTTTCTGGAGATCTTTATGGACGACTTTTCGATTTTTGGAGACTCTTTTTCTGAATGCCTAGCGAATCTGGACGCTGTTCTTACTCGATGCAAAGAGAAGAACTTGACTTTGAACTGGGAAAAATGCCACTTTATGGTCCAAGAAGGAATAGTCCTTGGACATGTCATTTCACAGAAGGGCATTGAGGTTGACAGAGCTAAAGTAGATGCCATTCAAAACCTCCCTCATCCCAAAAGCGTCAAAGATATTCGCTCTTTCCTTGGCCACGCAGGCTTTTATAGGAGATTCATAAAGGACTTTAGCAAAATTGCTAGACCTTTAACACTACTCCTGGCCAAGGATACAACCTTCCACTTTGACTCGGATTACGAGACAGCTTTCGACTCACTTAAACACTCACTCACTTCAGCCCCCGTTTTATCATCACCAAACTGGGACTACCCCTTTGAGCTGATGTGTGACGCATCTGATTTTGCAGTAGGTGCTGTCCTAGGACAGCACATCGAAAAGATGCCACACGTGATTTACTATGCTAGTAAGACCCTGAATGATGCGCAAATCAATTATACAACCACAGAGAAAGAACTATTAGCGGTTGTATTCGCATTAGAAAAATTCAGGCCTTACTTAATCGGCTCACCTATTGTTGTATATACTGACCATTCCGCTTTGAAACATTTGTTGGCAAAGAAAGATGCCAAAGGTCGACTAATACGTTGGATCCTTCTTTTACAAGAATTTGATCTTGTTATCAAAGATAAGAAAGGATGTGAAAACGTAGTAGCTGACCACCTTTCACGCATCGTTTCTTCCCCTGTGACCCTGCCGATCGATGACTCGTTCCCTGATGAACAACTCTTGAGCGTATCCTCTGAACCATGGTTCAGGGATATTGTGAACTTTCATGCCACGGGACTTATACCGAGCGATTGGTCAAAACAGGACAAATACCGCTTTCTTTCCCAAGTAAAACACTATTACTGGGACGAGCCTTATTTGTTTAAATATTGTCCTGATTAGATCATTCGCCGGTGCGTCCCGAATGAAGAGTTCAAGAGTATTCTTTCATTTTGTCATGATCAGGCCTGTGGGGGTCACTTTGGTCCAAGAAAAACAGCGGAAAAGGTTTTGCAATGTGGATTTTATTGGCCGACCTTATTCAAGGACGCATTTGAACATTGCAAAACCTGCACACAATGTCAGTATACGGGTAGAATATCCCAAAGGAATGAAATGCCTCAGCAACCCATTCTGGTTGTTGAAATGTTTGATGTTTGGGGCATAGATTTTATGGGTCCTTTTCCCAACTCCTTTGGGAATCTGTACATATTGCTGGCGGTTGATTATGTCTCCAAGTGGGTAGAAGCCATTCCAAGTCGCACTAATGACAGGAAAGTTGTCATTAAGTTCTTCAAAGAGAATATCTTCTCGCGATTTGGACACCCACGCGCTATTATTAGCGATAATGGGACACACTTCTGCAACAGATCTTTCAAGACTCTGATGCGGAAATATTCAATCAACCACCGTCTTTCTACACCTTATCACCCCCAAACAAGCGGGCAGGCTGAGATCTCAAACAGACAAATCAAACTTATCCTGGAGAAAACTGTTGCCAAAAATAGAAAAGACTGGTCGACCAAATTGACGGATGCTCTTTGGGCATTCAGGACTGCATATAAGACCGACCTAGGAATGTCTCCATATAGGATAGTGTTTGGAAAAGCATGTCATCTACCTGTTGAGATAGAACATAAAGCATTGTGGGCTATAAAGGAAATTAATTTTGATCTAAACCTTGCTTGCAACTTTCGGAAGCTGCAACTAAACGAGCTAAGCGAACTCCGCGATGAAGCTTATGATAATGCTGTAATCACAAAGAATAGGACTAAGGTTTTTCACGATAAAAACATTGTAAGGAAAACATTTTTACCTGGTCAACAAGTCCTTCTTTATGATTCACGATTACACCTTCATGCGGGTAAGCTCCGATCTCGTTGGAAGGGACCTTTTGTTGTGCGGTCTGTATACCCGCACGGGGCAGTAGATATTGAAAATGTTAAAAACGGCACTGTTTTCAAAATAAATGGACATAGATTAAAGCCGTATTTTTCCACTGACCCCACGGAGGAGCTCTTGTTCTTACAAGAGCCAGTTTATTTTGATTAAAATTCCTCCGTCTCACTTTCATGTCCAGTATATCATTGTATCATATTTTGAATGAAGGTGAGTAAATAAAACAAGTTTGGGGGAAGTTCTTCACTTATATAATTGCCCCCACTAATAATTCCTCCCAGATTTACAGATTTTTGTAGGTATAACTGTCGGCAACAGTGAGGACACTGTTGAAAACAAGTTTGGGGGAGGTTTGTGCTTATTTTCGCATCATTTGCATATCATCTGCATAAGCACAAAACATTTCTTTTAAAAATCTATAAAAATTTAAAAAATTTCAAATATAAAAATAATTTTAATATTTACACTTTTTTGTATATAAATAAGATAATGAAAGTTTAGACAGTGAACAATTACATCCATGAGATTGGAAAAATTTTAGAAAACTAAGAAAATTAGAAGTTTTCTTATACGAACTAGTAATAAGTAGTTATGAGCCGTTGTCCCAAGGGTTAGTAAGATGAAGGACGTCACTAATCTGAGGATAAAAATAAGTCTGAAAAATAGTTTCTATTCTGGAAGCCAAACATTTTGAACGTTGCTACCCTGCTATTCGCACTTACACATGTCTTAAAGCCTGGGATAGTAGAGGATACCTTGAAATGCTCTTGTCTTAAAGCCAAAAGTATGAAAAGAAAAATATGTTTTAAAGCGGTGAAAAAAATGGATACTGGTTTTGTTATCACCAAGGGCAAGAAAAATATATAGCAAAAGGGTGCTTCTTCACCTAGTGCCCTAAGGTCAACTGGTCTGGGAGTCACTGCTATGCCTGAGGTGGTGCAAGACTAGGAAAATACACCAAGTTAGCATGCACATTAGTAATCGGTCGGTTAGTACCTCAAGAAGTATTAACGGTCGCATGAAAGTGTGTAAGCAATCTCGTTTGCCAAGAAGTACTGAGGTCGATGGGCAAGAGTATGATAGCTTGAATTGAATTCTCCGGGTGTAGGGATGTCTTTACACACACGCAGGGTGATATGATCGATGTTTGGAATAAATATAGGAATGAAGAATAAGACGATGTTTTATTGAGGGAGGACATGATTTCTAACATCTTTTCATGACCATTAAGATAGGGCTCATGACAACCGAAAAGCTAGCTTAGTTGGAAACCCTAATTTTCAAGGCTTTTCTTTTACAATTCTTGTCATTAAATGTAATATTCATGATCTTACTTTTATTTTTGGATTTTATGGGTGCAATCCGCTGAAAACCCTCAGGAGACAACACTCCTCCTACTAGGGACACCTAGAGGTTTAAAGGCTTGTTGCACGTGCTCAGTGCAATCGTGTTGCCTACGAAAGTGTGCTAGTTAGTTTTTCTCTTTCTTTCTTTTCTCCTTCTCTTTTTAATAAAACATTCGCTCGAGACGATCGAAATTAAGTTTGGGGGTATTTGATCAGTCGAAAATATTGCATATTTTAACCGGCAATTTCCTTATCATCTGCATACATATAGAAGTGTACGGTATTCATAATTCACATATTAGCTAATCAGTCGCAAAATATCAAATTACATGTATTCGACCTTAAAACCGGAAATTCTAGGGGAATTAACTGCATTGCATTACATAGCATATTTTCTATATCTTGCAACCCCTATTTTGAAGTCTATGCAGGAAAAGAGATGCTTGCTCGATCATTACATCGCTCGACCATTACAATTGCTCGTAAATTCACTGAACTCAAATCTGGTACCAACACTGAAGGGAAATTGAAATTCTAAACATCAGAGAAAAGCCTAAACAGCAGTACCAAGCCACAGCAGAAAGTCCAAGGTCCAACCTCACCAATTCGCGGCGGAAGGGCGGCCAATGCCCACCTCACGCGGCGGTTGCGCGGCGGATCCAGGGAGTCAGCTCCTCGAGTTTCACCAAAACTCCTGATTCAGTTCCCACTACTCAAAAATGCACACAAAAGTCCAGAAGAGTCCAGACACTTCCACCAGATCATCAAGCTCCTAAACTAGCCTAAAACTTCTAGAACTTTCCTAAACCCTTGCTTAAACCCTAAGCTAAACCCCAACAAACTTGGCCAACAAACTTTGGGAGGGAAAGTCCAATTCAAACCTAAACCTAGTTCTATAAATAAGACCCTAGGCTCTCTCATTTATCATCTTGGAAAAATCTTGATTCAATCTTGGAGATAGATAGATTCAACCCATTTTTAGTTTAGCCATTCTTTTTCTCCATCTTCTTCTTCCTCAAGATTAGTGAGAAATCTTGTAGGAAACCCTAACCCTAGATCCAACCACACTTCAAGATCTTGAGTGCAAGCCAAGCAAGACTCCTTCAACCCTTTTATGAGCCGAGCCGATCTTCCATCGGGCAAGAGATCAAAGTAGATCCACGATCCACGGAGACGAGCGAAGCCGAGTCAACGATCGATTTTCTTTCTTCTTGTAGATCTTGAAAGAATGAATTGAAATTGTTGATGAAATAAAAGGTGATATTTTCTTCTATCTTGTTTTCTTTAAATTCCGCATCATGTTATCTTTACTATTCTTGAATATTGTCTATGTGGTGATGTGTGAATAAAACTCCGCTCGTTAAGGAGTCGAAACGATCTTTAGTATGATGATGTAACAAATTTATAATCAATTCTTGAATCCCACGAGTGTGTAAACCCTAGCAAGTTCAAGAATCGACAACCCAATTTGATGCGATGCTTTCTTGATCAACATCGCTCGAGATTGGGGTGATCCGATCGCTTCTTGAAATTGCTAGAGGCTAGAATATAAATGGTATCCTCGAAAGAGCAAGGGTTAAGAGATGAAACCCTAATTTCATCAAGAAAACCTTAACTCGCGTCGATAACCATTGATCTAGTATCAATTCTTCGAAGGACAAGAATACGAAATATTGTAGACTACAACACATCTAAAGATCCTATCGATTCCTACGAGCCTCTCTATTATTCTTGATTGTTGTTTGGAAAATACCATTGAAACCCCGATTCTTGATTGTTTATAATTTCGTGATTCTTTAATAAAGAATTGTGACACACAAATACAAATCAACTCCTGAATCTTGTTTTCTTGTTGCTTAACATTTCATTTCGAACAAAGTAAAATACAAACGAATCTCGAGATCCCTGTGGACGATCCGCACTCATTCATTAACTACAACCGACACCGTAGTTGATTGCGGTCAAATATTTTTGGTTGTGACTTCTTTACAATTTCATACTACACAACGAGAATTCTTTTCAATCAACGGACGTCCTAGTATATCCAATATTTCATATATGTTCTTCTGCTGCAATGTTCTGTGATGAGATCATATTACTGCCTGAGACGAATGTTTATATTATATATATGAGATATATGTTATATTGCAAATTTCGTTTCAAATGTGATGCTTGTGAAGCATAATAAAATGGGACTTCATTAATGAGATTAATGAAATAAAAGAAACCTAAAGATGTTGTAGAAACTTGTTTAAAAACCGGTAGCTCTAGTTCTTGCTTTGCATAGCGGTATTCCTTGTAGAACATCCAGCACCTTATTCGATAAGAAAAGAGCCGAGATCCCTTCACTGGGAGTGACCTCTTTAGTGAAACTAGCAGATACAACAAACTCGGTTTGTCTTTTGATTGCTTATATTGTTCTTGCTTTGCACAGTGATATTTGTGAAATATCTTGCACCTTATTCGATGAGGAAAGGGCCGACGATCCCTTCACCGGGAGTGACCCCTTTAGCAAAACTAGAAAAGCCTCAAAAACACTCCATTTAAAAATCACTCGATTCAATGACGATATCAAGTTCATTACGCAAAAGGTTTTCTTAAAAACCTGTTGTAGCCCTCCGTCATTTCAGATAAGTAGTATTTAGTATTCGTGCTGCGTTTGTTGACCTCTGTCAAGGCGTAGTGTGCGGTAGCTGATTAGTGCTTATCTGTATAAACATATGATGTGATTCATTTAGGGTAGTCGTGCGACCTTGTTGACCTCTGTCAAGGGTCATGCGGGTGGGTTAACTTCAATCAGGAAATGACGGGTTGAACTTGACTAGCAGCCTATGGTTTGTTGACCTCTGTCAAGGTCATAGGACGCTAAGAGTAAAATATTATTGGGAATTTCAAGTGTTGAAATTTGCAATGAGATTGCATACCTTCTATGAGATAGTTGGATCCCGATACCCGCTGCGAGTAAGAGTTACTCCTGGGAGAGTTTTACACATTACAATTAGTCGATCAAGTAGGTGTCTAGAAAGGTGTTAACGGGGCTACGCCTCTGGGAAAACGAGGTTTACTTTAATTAGGTTCGTGCGAAAGCACGGAGAACCCCCTCAAAGTACCGACACTGGCCTGGCTGAAAGATTGGCGAACTTGTAGCTTATAATTAATCCCGGCTAGTCTTTCCTTTTAGGGTTTGAAGGAAGATTTGATTAAAACAGTGGGAGACATCCTGATTAGATATATTAGATAACCAATCTAATCTTGCAAGAGCATACGCTGAGTGTTTTCTTCTCTCTCTCCTGGTAGAGACCATGTCACGCCTTAATCAAGATAATAATACGGATATATTGACCGAACCAGCTTGTTATACTGAGCTGGGGAATGTTGGTCCCGCTCCAACTTATAATTGTTATAAGACAGAGCAGGAAATTGGGGAATACCATATTTCCCGTGCCGCCCAAACGAAGAAAGTGCATGTTGATGCATCATCTTCGGGTTTGTTCATTACAGAGAACCGTTTCTCAGTATCCTTTACGTCCTGGGTATGTGATACCGGATTAGGATCCCACATATGTAATCTGTTACATGGGCTACAGATAGGTAGAGAACTGAGAACAGGTGATAAGTTTCATGAGATAGAAACGGTGCAAGTGTTGCAGCCAAGTCTGTTGGTCAGTATCACCCTGTATTACCAGAATACATTGATTCTGAACAAATGTTATTAGATACCGAACCGGATCATATCAGTCTCTTTATTAGTAAAGAAGGATATAATTTTGTATTGTTGGATAATGTTTTGAACATTTCCTATATCAAGAGTTGATCGTTTCAGGCACGTTATCTAAAAGCATTGACGTTCTAAATCAAACTACAGTTCTTAGTATACAGAACACGCACGAGAGGAAGAGTTCAGAAATGAACGAATCCTTCTTGAGGCATTGTAGACTAGGTCATATCAATACGACCCGACTAGCTGAAGTTACATTTAGATGCATATTTAAATGAGTTTAAATTTACATCTTATGAAACTTGCCGGTCATGTCACAAAGATAAGATGACCACAGCTCTGTTTATTGGAAACAGAGAAAGAGTTAGTGAACTCTTGGGATTGATACATGCTGATGTATGAAAGTCCCCTGTCTACACATGCCAAGACAGATTCTTTGTACTTCATTACATTCTCTGATGATCTCTCAAGATTCAGTCATATGTTCCTGTTGAAACACAAGTCCGAAACTTTTAAGATATTCATGGAATATAAGTTAGAAGTAGAGAACCAAAATACGGGTATAATTATTATGTCCTTTGATGAGATCAAGGAGGATAATACTTGAGCACGGAATTCCTGGACTATTCTAAAGGAGAATGAGATTCTCTCTCAGCATTACTCCTCCATATACACCACAGCACGATGGTATATCGGGACGGAGCAATAACACCCTATGTGATATGGTGTGCTCTATGATGAGTACTACTGAGTTTCCTATTTCCTTTTGGGAGTTATGCACTTGAGAAGCTGCAAACCTATTGAATAGGGTTCCAAACCAAATCAGATGCCTACCACTTCATATGTGATATGAAAAGGGAAGAGCCCATATCTTAAGTTTGTTAAGATTTGGGGTTGTCCGGCCTATGTCTAAAAGCAAAATCCGGACAAGCTCGAGGCAAGGTCTGTTATGTAGAACTGGAAAGGTTCCAGCTATACAAACTGCAGCTGATGATTTGGTAGAACCAAAGGATTCAATAGTTTCCAACGAACCACAGCCTCTCCGCCGATCTAGCAGGGTTCCTCACCCACCTGAGAGATACTTCGGTTTCTCTATAATAGTGGGAGCGAGGATTGCATCATGAGATGATGACCCAACTTATTTCGAGCTGACATCAGGAGTGGGACTCTGTAAGAATGGCTGGATGCTTAGTGATCTGAGATGGAATCCTTATACACCAACAAAGTATGGACTTTGGTTGCTTTATCTGAATGGTTAAATCCCCATCAGGAGCAAGTATATCTTGAGAAGATTACTTGGTGTACATGGAAAAGTTGAGACTTTTAAAGCTATGCTTAAGTCCATCCAGATCCTACTTGCCACGGCTACATACCATGACTACGATATCTGGCGGTTGGGTATCATGACTGCTTTTCTAAATGATGTTTTAGAAAAGAGCGTCTATAAGTACACAGCTAGAGGGCTTCGTAGACAGTAGGAGCAGCGGAAACGTGTGCAAGATGTTTTATGTGATAAAACAGGCATCACGGAGTTGGAACATCTGTTTTGATGTGGTAGTCAAAGAGTTTGACTTCATCAAAATTGTAGATGAACCTTGTATATACAAAAAGGTAGTAGGGAGTATGGTGGTGATCCTCATAGAGTACGTGGATGACATACTCTTGATAGGGAAGGAGTTTCCTATGCTACGATCGGTCAATCTCCGCTTATCACAAGGATTCTCCATATAGGATCAAAATGATACCTCCTAAATCCTGGGTTTTGCATCTATGAGATAGATCTAATTGGATGTTAGGATTCTCACTAGATGTAGTAAGATGGTATCAATCGATCCTGGGGAGAATCACTGGAAAGGTTCCAGGGTGGTAAGGACGACTGAATGTCAGTCGCAGGCATTGTCTTTACCCTCAGTGGAGGGACGGTATATTGGAAGAGTTCCAAGCTAGATACCGTGACATACTAGACGATTAAAGGCAAGATACATCGTTACCAAGGATGCTACCAAAGAGGCAGTCTTGATATATATAAGTTCATGAGATGAACTTCGTTCCTACCATTGTGTGACAATGGAGTTGTGGCTTTAGCCAAGGAACCCCCATCCCATCAGAAATCCAGATATAATTCTTAGGCGGTATCACCTGATCATGGAGATGGTTGATCTCCAGGGAGATCGAGGTTAGGAGAGTAGACACAGAGGACAACAGCGCGGATCCACTCACAAAGGCCTTTTTCCCAGTAGAGACTTTTATGGGATGGTTGAGTATGAGATACTTCGACCAAAGCTAATTGTTGGGTATGTGATACCACAACAGATGGCCCTAGTGCAAGTGGGAGATTGTTAGTTATATGTATGCCCTAGAGACCATTACTGTACATACGATGTATATTGTAATGGATGCTTGGACATATATAGGGAGGACTTTCTTGCTCGACATGATAGTATGCTATCTGGTTGTACTTTATCTTAACATGTACTCTGATTATCTCTATGTTACATGTTGATAAAGCCCTTAGGATACGTACTCGACTACTGGGACTATGATGAGATCATACTAGTAGGGCAACGGTAGTCGACGAGTACATCCTATAACTGTTCTTGGTCGAGGGTGTATCGAGACTGGGCATCGATACACCAGAGTAGACTAGCATATACGCATCTTGACCCATATGGTGGGCGATGGATGATCCCATATCCATCGGTGTTTGACATCAAGGATGGTGTACGGGTGCTCAGTGGAGACAGGGTACATGTTCAGTTGATAAAACTGCACATTTGTATTACATTTTTCCTACCATTTTCATATTAAAAAAGGACTTTATTATAATATATTATACATATGAGGGTTTATGTGTAAAAGCACCATTTTCCATGTGTTAATATATTTTAATTAGCATTTGGTAGGAAAATGTATGCAAATAAATTCATTGACCTAATCCTAGTAGAACTAGATCTACTAAATCTTATTTGAGTTGTTGTGCAGAATTTTCCAAGTTGTTATGCAGAATTTATCAAATAAATCAAGTTGTTGAAGAAAACTTGCCAAATTAAGAAGCAAAACTTGGAGACCAAGTCTGGGAGCAACCGAGAGAAGATTTCTGAATTCTAAAGGTGCCTAGGATTGCCACATGTCACAAGATGCAAGCACAAGAAATTTCATCAAGAGATCCCTACCATTAAGCGCGGATCCGCGGCCAAACCCCCCTTGGGCCGCGGATCCGCCGCAAGTTTATGGAGTTAGAGCAAAAGATTTTTTAGGGTTAATCTCTGCTGAAATTTACCAAGTTTTCAACAAGAAGATTCTGGCTTTGCACTATAAAGGGCACCGAGAGCCTCTTGGAAAAGCTATCAAGCCGACGCGATCACGAAGCCCCAGACGCTCACGTATCCAGACCGATCATCAACGGTTCATCTACCTCCTTGGAAGAGATCGAGAAGCAACTAGTTTTGTAATCATTTTCTAAGGAATCAAAGTGTAGATTGTTCAAGTTGATTAATAAAGGTAGTTATTTTATTTAATTCTTTTGCATTTTACATTATGTTTTCCCTCTCTTTCTTTTCATCTTCTTCTCCCAACATGCGCGAGTAATTCTCCGCTTGTTAGGGTTTGTAGGATTAGGGTAGGCTAATGGACGATGAAAATAACTAAACCCTTTTTAAGTCCTATAAAGTTTAGGAACTTTATCAAAAGAATCATTAACATCCTAATCGGGCGCGCTAGCAATTCTTTGCTAGTTCCGACCGCGATTAGAGATTAGATTAATGATTGTTTTGGTAAAGGCTAGATATGAACGGAGTTCCGTGTCGAGATAAGGGTTAAGAGTGGGATTCCTTTTCCCTCCAGAAACCCTAATCTACACGCATCACCGTCGTTCTAGTTCTAAATCTATTAATGGATAAAAAGGGTAACTTTTAATTAATCGTCCATAACTACTAAATCCTAACGAACCCTACAAGCCTTCCTAGATCTATATTTTACAATCTTGTTCAACGTAGATCTAGAAACCATTCTATAAAATTATTTATCCCTCCTTTCTTTCTCAACACATCTAAAGTAAAAGTAAAAAGTTCCACGTTTCCCAGAGGACGACCCGTACTCATCTCGGTCTAGCTATACGCGACACCGTTCTGATTGCGGTTAACTACAAAAACACACTTTCTCGATACAATCAAATGGCGCCGTTGCCGGGGAAACGTGCGTAATTTTTTATTTTTACTATTTGTGTTGAATTCTTAAACGAGTCATATCATTATTAAAACAAAACTGCAAATTGTATATTTAACGATTATTGTGTGAATTTTTGCGAGGAAATATGGAGTCACGGACTTGAGGAAACAAGAGATCTAGGGTTCACACTTCTCTGGTAAGATTCTAACTCCCTTCTCTCTCCTCTAAAATCCAATAAAATCTATTTTCTGCAGGATTCTTTGCAAAATATCGCCGCTCAAAAATCGTTTTGCAAAGTTTTGTTTTTTCGGTTTGTTTTTGCATATTTTAATACGGATCTTTAAGGGGCAAGGACCAAATCAAGATTAGGTGGGGATTTCATCACCCTTCCTAAGCCCCACAAATCACAAACCAAGCATATAGATCAACCCTTCATTAATTTAAAAAATATCTATACCAGACTCTAAGGACTGTCGCGCTCAATAAGGACAGAGGAAGGTCATAGGTAATCTATCGTTTATCCGCATTATTTTTGTAGTGCCTAGGCAAGTGTGTCGAAGGCTAGTGGTTTTTAATTAGGCCCATGACGTGGTTCCTTCCCACTTACCTGGCACTTACCTGGCTACAAGGGTAGTACGGAGGCGGTAGAGGATTTATCCTGCGGCTTGTCCTTTGGAAGTCTAGGAGCGGTCTAGAGACTGGACCTAGGTAACCATAGTTCTAGGGTTGTGCATTTTTTGTGAGTTGTCTAAATCCGTCCTTTTTTTAAAACAAACAAATTACTTTCTCTCCTTTTTACCCCTTCCCCCTTCTTCTCTTCTTATAATGGGTGACCTAAACAGAAGAACACTTGCCGAGCTTTGCTGTCCACAACCAGATATCTCTTGTTTTCGAAATCCCTTCGGTATACCGTCCGGCTCTTCCATGTCCTTAAGAGATCATATAGAACAAGCAGGAAGAAACAGTTGTCCACCTCAGTCTAGGTCTTATCAACCGTATCCTAATCCTACACATGTTTCAGTTCATACCCAGAGTGAGGAAGCCCCTAGACGAATGTCCATTGCTGAGCACATAGCTAGGTCTAGAAGCCAAAGTTTCAACCCGGACCAATATCAACCATCACCACCACTGTCCGGAGAAGAGTTTGATATGCGGTTTGTATACAGCCAACCAACCAACCCATATCAATATTCTTCTTATCATAATATTGATCCTACTCCTACCCAAGTTCAGCAACCATTCTGTTCCTATCAATCCAATCCGACTTTTCCACCTACTCTAGACAGTTCTTCTAATCAGTCATTTGGGAGTTTTAATTATCCACAGGAATTTCAATCTTATACTGAAACCCTTTATCAACCCAAGACTAGTTTGGAGCAGACATTAGAAAAATATATGGAACTGACGAATCAAATTATGAAGGATTTGTGTAGTAAGACAGAACTGTACACCCTTCCTAATCAAACCTCCCCTTTCCAAACTGAAATCCACAACTCCATTTTCATAGATTCATCAAGTACACCAAATAGAATGACTGATAAGTTGTGTGACTTTGTAGTGTTTGATTTACCTAACTGTGAAGGGTCCCTTTCAAGTGAAACCATACCCAACCCTTGTGATCTCTACACCTCCACTCTTGAACCAAAACTGATTGAAAACCATACTTTTGATGAGGAGTTTGAGAATTTTAACCTTCACTTGAATGAGGTCATTGACATTGGGGATATATTGATTGATGAACCCGAAATTTTGGATGATTTTGTCCCACCAATTCATCAAATCCTTTCACTTCCTTGTGGTCATCATCTTGAGCCTTTAATTCTTCCCGAACCCCAAATATGTCTTGAAGTTGATGATAAAGGTATACCCGATGATCAGATCAAAATACAGCCTCCATCTTCCACATCTGGTTCAGCAACACTCGACACACCAATTTGTTTACCCATTTCACCTTCTACTTTCTCCGGTTCTTCTTCTGTTCCTATAGTTTCAGTGAGTTTTGATAAATCACAATCCGTTAATTCAAGTTCAGTAATACCAAAAATTCAACTTGATTTGGATATTTCTGAAAAAGAGGTAGATGAGTTTTTCGAGTCCTCTACCTCAGTGATTTTTTATGAATCAAGTAGAATAAATTCTGGCATAAAACTCTTTGACAGTAAAATGTTCAATCACACCATTGATAAAAATTTTGAAGAACTTTTTGCTGACGAACTTGAATTTTTAAACAATACGGATTTTGTGATTGATCAATCTCCACCTATAGAGGTTGAACCGTCACCATTCCTTCTTCCTAATCATTCGCATTCCTCCTCATTCTTTCTTTTCTCTAAATTCAAACCCTTTCCTGACCACCTCTTATCCCTTCCCCACTTTTTCTTGACTCGATACAACACATTCTTCCACCAACCTATACGATATACTGATAAAATCTTTGAATGGTTGGTGTTGACTTTTGGTCTTTGTAAAGTCTTACTTTGACCAAATGACTCACCCCCTCTTAAAATGCTTCGTATTGTCTAACTCATGTTTGAGGGGGGATATATTTTTGGCTCTTGATCATAACTTTTGTCCTCAAATTTGTGAGCCAAAAATAAGTTTGGGGGAGGATTTTCACTTTCATATATTCTTGCCCCCATTAATAATTTCCTCCCAAGTCTACAGGTTTTTGAGCTTAACAGAAGACATCAGTGAGGACACTGCTGTAAACAGGTTTGGGGGAGGTTTGTACTTATTTACAAATCAATTTGCATCATATTTTGCAGAAGCACAACATTTTCAAAAATTTTAAATAAAAAAAATTCTTTTATAACAAAAGAGTAGAAAGTGAAAAATTACATCCAAAAGATAGGAATAGTTTAAGAAAACCAAGAAAATTAGAAGTTTTCTTAAACGAACTAGTAATAAGTAGTTATGAGCTGTTGTCCCAAGGGTTAGTAAGATGAAGGAAGTCACTAATCTGAGGATAAAAATAAGTCTGAAAAATAGTTTCTATTTTGGAAGCCGAACATTTGAATGTTGATACCCTACTATATGCACTTACACACGTCTTGAAACTCGGGATAGTAGAGGATACCTTGAAATGCTCTTGTCTAAAAGCCAAAGTATGAAGGAAGTGAAAAAAATGAAGAAAATATAAAAATGGTGAAAAGAAAAAAATGAACACTGGTTTTGTATCGCCAAGGCAGCAATAAAAAATATAGCGAGGGTGCCTCTTCACCTAGTGCCCTAAGGCCAACTGGTCTGGGAGTCACTGCTAAGCCTTAGGTGGTGCAAGACGAGGAAAATATTATCACCTAATCAGCAAGCACAGGAGTAATCGGTTGGTTAGTACCTCAAGAAGTATTAACGGTCGCATGAAAATGTGTGAGCGAATCTTAATGTTCATCAAATTAAAAAGTACTAAGGTAGATGGACAAGAGTATGATAGCTTGAATTGAATTCTCCGAGTGAAGGGATGTCCATTTCACACACGTGGGGTTATATGATCAATGTTTGGATGAAAGTGTAAGTGCACGGCGGCGCCCCGGCCGTCAATCCGACGGCCAAATGCGGAAGCGGTGATAAACTTTAATTTTTCTTGAACTGGCAAACCGCCGCACACTAATACCCGGATCGAACCACTAACTAGTCCTAGCTATCTATAAGAAAGGGAAGAGAGATATACCGACAGATCCGAGTCCTCCGGTCTTCTCGTCGTCGTCCCGATCTCTTGCGGAATGTGCCGTCTCCTCCTCGTCGCCGGAAGTGCACCACATCGCCTACTTCTTTTACGGGCTCCCACCTCAATGCCGAGGCAACTCGGGCACGAAACCGGCTACTCGACGTGCCCAAGATTTACTGTAGAATATAATGTAGAGGCTTGTGTCTCATTTTGGGGTTTGTGGAATTGCCTTTTGTGGAGGGATTGAACTTGGAGCATTTGAGATGGAACTTGTGGGATTTTTGCAACATGAAATGAAGCAAAATCCCACCTCAAAATATTTGGATAGCCCCCCCCCCCCCAATTGGAGTGGCCGGCCATCACAAGTGAGGAGAGGGGAGAATGAGATAGATATGATTGAATGAGAGAGGTAACACACTCATGCAAGAGGGAAACCAAAAGCCATCATGACAAAAAGAAACATGTAAAGACCCCCTCCACAATTGCTTATTTGCACAAATGCAAATAAGCCCTCCTCCACCAATCTTCGGCCAATGAACGGAAAAATGGAAATCGGCCGAAACGGAAAGCAAACTGGCAACTCCAAAAAACTGGTCCCGTAATAAATTACAGGAAAACCCCGATACTGTGCATATACACCCGCATCTGTATTTCGACCGAAATACAAATGCAATGAGACAAAGTCTACACTGTACTATACTAGGATCCGGCTTAAACCAAAGCCGGCTAGTAATATCTGTTCGATCCTGATCTGTGCAATACCGCACGTATCTGATCGAACCCTGCCATATAACCATACGGCCTATAGTACAAACTGTCTGATCCTGGTCCGTGCAATACCGCACGTATCTGATCGGACCTTGCCATATCTCCATACGGCCTCTACAACTTTTCGCCCGAAAGCTGAGTAACTGGATGTGGGGGACTCTAAAGACTCGTCAACACCTTGGTTGTGGATTTAACCACTAGCACGTCAGAGGTATAAGCCAATACGTAACGGGCTACCAGGTATTGACTAAAAGGGACGTCTGTGAGCAAACTCAGCCTGACAACCCTACTGAGCCTGTCAGTGACAATATCCGTACAGTCCGGTCCGTTCCTCTATGAGCATCGCATGGCGAGCCTAGGGGGTTGGTAAAAGTCAGACCCCCAAAAGCGGTACAAGTCGTGTCGGAGTGTAGCCCAGAACACCCTGAGATACTACTGGAATACTTACCAGTAAATCTCCTTGCCTCGGCCGAGGGCTTTGTGTAATGGCTCTCCTAGACACAGCACGACCTCACCCCCAATACCGGGAGAGACGAACCCCTGAAGATACGCTCACTGCCTCCATGTGGCTCGGGACTGTACCCAACTAAAACCTGTTTGCACGACTCCTTTGAGCCGTGGTAGGGTAGTAATCAAAGTACAGTGGGAACTCACACAAGACAAATGACGATCCCCAGGTCGATGAACTAACCTGCACACATGTCACTAGGGAACTGCCATCTGACGTCTGGTATATGACCAACTGGCATGTTCCCGGCGAGTCCTGTCCGGTGTACTCATAACCCAATGAGCACCTGTATACATCTTAGGTGATCCAACTGACACCAGTGGCTTGTGAGACCGGCCACCGCCCCTCGTCGGGGTCTCGACTGTATACACTAGTCTACTCTGGAGTATCGATGCCCTATCTCGAAACTCCCACGACTAGGGACCATTTAAGGATGTGCTTATAGACTACCAGCTCCCACGTATATGATCGCCCTCATACTGCTGGTGGTCAAGCAAGAATCCTAGGGGCTCTATCAACGTGTAATAGCGACTTGTCAGGTCACCTAAAGCAGTACACGATGATAAAGGTAAACCAGATAGCATACTATCATCTCGAGTAAGACTGTCCTACTGGGACAGGTCCTCCCTCAATCATTGCAATCACGTGCCTGTGATCCAATAATTGACTCTGAGGGCACTATCTCCAACAATCTCCCACTTGCACTCAAGGCTAATTATTGCGATGTCGCATACTCACAGCCCGTGTGATACCGAACACCCAACTCCTCTACTAGTCAGTCTCACAAAGCTCGTTTGCGAAACTATTGTGTTCGAGGAATAGCCTCAGTGAGTGGATCCGCTTTGTTGTTCCTTTCTATGTCTCTCTAAATCTCAAGTTCGCGGAGAAAGCCATCTCCCGAAAAGAGCAATACCTGTCTTAGAATGTGTCTGGATGTCTGATGGGACATAGCTCATAAATGAACTCCAAATCCAAACTTCTTAGACTATATCGTCAACTGAACTTAATCAGTATCCTGCGCCATGCCTCCCTCAGTATTGCCTTGGATCACCTGTCCAAAATACTGCCCCTCTTCAGAAGGAAAAACAATAACTCTGACAACCTCCTTGTCGTCCAGGTCACCTTGGAAGCCTGGAATGATAACTGTCTCCCGAATAAGGCTGTCGTTATCATATCCTTAGAACATTCACTTATGTTCTAAAACTGCCTCCGACTGTTTCTCCAGGATTGGATCAATATCAACTTATTGCATCTAGTGCAAGAACAACATCTGGTGTGGTACTTGACATCTCATTATTGACTCAATTGCCTAAGCAAGTGATCTGTAACGTGTTGGAAATCGTTATGCGATTTCGTCCGTTTTAGGGTAAGTTTGTCGGTATTTTCCGTTTTTACCCGAATGTGAACAAACGACCATATAGACTTGCCAGCACCTAGATTAGCTAAAATAAAGCTAGTGCGCGAACTTTGGGAGTATATGGGACGTTTTGGTTCAATTTGGTTTTTCCCAATTTTTAATATTATTTTAATGCGGTATTCAAATTTTGGGAAAATTTCCGTTAGCAATCTTTTCTTTAAAACTTTAAGTTAAGCTAATCCTTCTCATTCACCCTATGGATTTATGTGTGGCCTAGGATTTAAGTTAGGAATTAAAAGAAAAAGAAAAGAAAAGAGAAGGGATTAGATGCATGCATGTGTGTGTATGTGTGCAAATGCATTAATGAGGCAATTAATGAAGGAAATTGCTAGGAAAGCATCACAACTCCACCTCCTTCACCCCTTGGCCGAAATTCCCTTATCCCCTACTGCCCTAGATCATTTCCCTTCTCATTTTAATTCATTCTAAACTCACAACTCCTCAAAATTCTGAAACCTTTCACAAAAATACCAAAAGCTTGGGTTTTTCTTGCTCTTGATCACTTGGGATAGGGTAAAGCTTGGAACTTGAGAGCAAAGTTGCTAGGTATAACCCCTCTTCTGTTAATTTGTAGTTTTTGTGTAGTTTTGATCGTTAATTTCTGCGTAGAACGTAGTTTGTATCGTTTGAGGCGATATCAGGTTTTTAGTGACTTTTAGAGATATTAGAATCTGCTATGATCTGGGGATTTTAGTAATTGAGGAAACAACTTTAGAGAGATGTGCAGGTTAACCTGAGACACCACCCAGGAGACGGGGACCACCCCGCCGGTTTGGGCCGGCGAGCCCTAAGGAGAGGGCCGGCGACGCCGGCCGAATAGTTAGGGTTTGGGGTGGGGTTTCTGTGGGTGTTGTCTGATGTTGTTTTGGGTCTTTTGGTACTGTTGATTTTATAAATAGATGCAGTATGCAAAATCTGGGATCGATTACCTATAATCGTGTGTTTTGAGTTCGCGTGATACGTGTTGCGACACGAGTCGTGTGTCGTGCTGCGACGTACTCAGTTTGGGTTTAGGTATCGTTTCGTGTGTTTGCACTAGACGTGTATTCGTGAGTTGGTTTAGTGCGTTGATACGTTTTATATTACGTAGTTATACGTTATTGTGATTGCTTCTGAGATGTTCGCTTTATTTCTTGTGTTTGTGATATTATAGCGTCGCAAGCAGGGACTTCAGACGCTACGAACAAAGGGAAGCAGGTGGTCGGATCTTCATAGCTGGAGACCACAGTGTGAGTAGATTTAACATCTACGGGGAATCGCCCGTATGGCGCTACGCGTCGGGGCTAGACATGATATATATTAGCCGTATGCTTATTTGCTTATATAGAGATATTGCATGATTCACATTGCATATAGTTACTTGTAGTGCATGATATTATATCAGTTGTACACTACACTATTATCGACAGTCCATGTTGCACGAGCACCAATGATATGCTACACACACCCTGTCGGTATTGCCATGACACGCACAATACAAATGCTTATTGTATACCTTGCTAGTAGTTAGCGACATTAAATAGTTATATTTGTGCGATAGTACATGTTACATAGAACATACCTGTATACCTACATGCTCATATGTATACCATGCTATATTACTCGTTCGCACATATACCATGCTATATTACTCTTTCGCACATATACCTTGCTATTGTTATATGATCAGTTTTTATTGCATATATATCAGTGGTATGGGACGCTGTGTATATATGTATTCTGGATTTAGATATTACAGTTATTATAGCATATATATCGGTGGTATGGGACGCCGTATATATATATGTATTTTGGATTTGGATTTACATGATTTGTATTGCATATATATCAGTGGTATGGGACGCTGTATATATATGTATTCTGGATTGGGGTTCTTGGGAACCGCGAGATACATTATATGGACTTATGCATTTGAGATGCGATATGGGAAATTAAGGTGTCGATGTGGGCACTTAATTTCCGAGAGATATATGGGGTTTGACAGACCGATACGTGGAAACGCAAGTATCGAGGTGGGATACTTGGTTTCGAGGAACGTATGGATATCAGAAAGACCGATACGTGAAAACGCAAGTATCGAGGTAGGGTACTTGGTTTTCGAGGAACGTATGGATATCAGTATTTATGTGTCGATGATAGGCACTGGTTTTTATGATGTTTTTGAGTGTCGATGTTTGACACTCGGTTTTCATGAGATGTACAGGATTTGAGGGGCCGATCTGAGGGCCGATCTGAGTATTTTGGGATTTGGGTGTTGTTGAGATGCACCGTGTTTTTCATGCTTATGATATGTGCATGAGATTATTTACTATTCCGCACTCAGTATTCACTTGATATGGATATCATGATAGTTGCATATTCATATTGTCATACTCATGCCATCAGTTCACATGTTATTGATCATTGCTGTTAGTGCATACTTGCGATTACTGTATGATGTTAATTACTATTCACGAGTTGGCAACTCACCCCCGTTGTGCCACGGTTTTTGCAGGACTTACCCTCTGAGTAGTCGCGGCGGGGCAGCTTATCATCATTACTTTTGTGGATACCGCTACCTTTGGCAGTGAGGCCGTTGCATTATAGGTGGGTTTGCGGTTATCCGTTGTATATTGTATATCATTTGTTGGATCTAGTATTCTCCATCTACCCTTGTTGTATATGACTTAGAGACGACTTGTGAGAGATCAGTGTTGTATATTGGTTTTGAGAACCGTGCTCGTAGAAGCAGGTTATTTTGGTGATGTTTATTTCTTTATATAGTCGTTCTCTTGATATTTCTTCGCTTTGGCGTCGTATACTTGTTGTGGTGATTGTCTCCGCCGGTGGGCGTGATTTTTTCTCCCACTTGGGATGTTTTTTATTTTATCTGTGTTGTACCCGTTTTCGGGGCTAGTTTTACAAAGGAGGTGCTGCCGAATTTTTTATGAAAGAAAACTAGAGTTAGAGATTTTAAATGGCGACTCCTAAAACTTTTAAATTATGTTTCTCCGTTGATCCAGTTTTGGGTGGTTTAGATTTCTGGGTTTCGGCTTACTTAAGTTACGTACGCCTGTAGACGTTACGTAGTTTAAGTGCCGGTTACGGGCCGAATTTCGGGTCGTGACAAAGTTGGTATCAGAGCGTTAGGTTTTACCTTTCGGAGTCTAGGATGACCTTGGTATGATGGAGTAGGTAGCTTAAGCAGAGTGACGTAGCGTGTGTATGTTCCGCGGCATACTTACGACACGGTACTCCGCCTAAGTGACCTTAGGACTTGTTGATTGATATTCCTTCCGTGATTGATATACATCTTGTGATTCGATTTCCGTTTCCTTATCGAATATTGTTTCAATTTATAGCCCATATGCCGCCGAAGACTACGTGGGCTCAGAGAGCGGCCGCGAGGGCCGAGGTCAGAGTTGACTCGCCTGAGGCGAGGACTGACCGGGATGGTACGCCTGTTGTACCGGAGTATATTGCTATGATTGGAGCTGGTATGCAGGATCTGCGCCAGATTGTGGGGACTTTGGTAGAGACCATCCGAGCGCAGGGGCAGGCAGTTGTTCCACCCGCTGCGGAGGCTACGATGGTACCTACGGTTCCGATAGTCGCAGTTGCAGCTCCGGGGGTTATTGCTGTGTCGTTGACGGATTTCATGAGGCTGAGACCTCCGGTGTTTACGGGTACAGATGTTACCGAGGATCCGCAGTCGTTTATCGACCGGATGGCCAGGATTTGTCGCTCACTCCGATGTTCCGACGAGAGATGGGTAGAGTTTGCCAGTTTTCGTCTGGAGGGTATGGCCCAGAAGTGGTGTGAGTCGTTGGAGAGGGGCAGAGCCGCTGGTCTTGCTCATATGACCTGGGCTGAGTTTGTGACGTCTTTTCTTGTTCGTTTTCTTCCACCGAGCGTCAGGGATGCGCGAGCGCGCAGATTTGAGTCTTTACGTCAGACGCCGGGGATGACGGTGTCGGATTATGATGTATTGTTTACTGAGCTGTCGATATATGCTCCATACCTGGTGGCGACTGAGGAGATGAGGGTGAAGAGGTTTGTTCGAGGCCTACTTACCCAGATATTCTTAGCCATCAGCGTTCAGCATTGTGACACGTATGCGGCAGCGGTGGATGCAGCTCTTTCGGTAGAGGAGCGTCTAGCTGAGTTATCAGTTGTTCCGGGACCGAAGAGAGTTCGTATAGGTGATTCGGCAGCGAGGCAGGCGTTTAGACGTCGAGACAGTTTTCGTTCTGATAGTGGCGGTTCGGGACGAGGTCGACTTTATGGTTCTTACCCTCAGGATGATCGGCAGTTTACTTCGGGATGTTACCGGTGCGGTAGTTTGGGTCATCGGGTTCGAGATTGTATAGAGCCGCGAGTGAACGAGCCAGCTGTACCGCAGATTACCTTACCACCTTCTCCACCTCAGAGAGCGTTGCCTCTTGTTCCAGTAGTTGCGCCACGTCAGACTCCTGTTCAGCGAGGTCGTGGTCGCGGAGGTTTTGTACCGAGAGGTCGAGGTGGCAGAGGCAGAGGACAGCCAGTAGCCGGTAGAGGTCAGGCTAGGGTTTTTGCCTTGACTCACCAGGACGCTCAGGCGTCCAATGCCGTGGTTTCAGGTACTCTTTCTGTATGTTCTTATGATGCGCATGTTCTTTTTGATCCGGGATCCACGCATTCGTATGTTTCTACGCACTTCGTGCCGAGGTTAGGCCGAGAGTCGTGTTTGCTGGATCAGCCGCTGATCGTGACTACTCCTGTGGGAGAGTCGTTTGTTGCGCGTTATGTGTTTCGATCTTGTGTCGTCCATATTGGTGACAGAGATCTGCCCGTCGACTTGATCCTTCTGGAGATGTTGGACTTCGACGTTTTGTTGGGCATGGATTGGCTAGCTACTTGCTATGCGTCCGTGGACTGCCGCGAGAAGACAGTTAGATTTTGTTTTCCCGGCGAGTCGGTGTTGGTTGTGCAGGGGGACCGTAGTGCCGCCCCTCACAGCTTGATTTCTGTTTTGTGCGCTAGTCGGCTTTTGAGGAGGGGATGTCGGGGATTCTTGGCGTTCATACATGATACTGGAGCCACAGTGGAGTTGTTGGACCAGGTTTCTACCGTGCGAGAGTTTCCCGATGTCTTTCCCGATGAGTTACCTGGGATGCCGCCAGAGCGCGATATTGAGTTTTGCATTGATCTGATTCCTGACACGGAGCCTATTTCTATACCGCCTTATCGGATGGCTCCGGCAGAGCTTAGAGAGCTTAAAGATCAATTGCAAGAGTTGCTTGATTTGGGACTTGTGCGTCCGAGTGTTTCGCCGTGGGGAGCTCCTGTTCTGTTCGTCAGGAAGAAGGATGGCAGTTTGAGGCTATGTGTGGATTATCGTCAGTTGAACCGTGTTACGGTGCGGAACAGGTATCCTTTACCCCGTATTGACGATTTATTCGATCAGCTCCAGGGTGCGAAACATTTTTCGAAGATTGATTTGCGTTCGGGTTATCATCAGTTGCGGGTTCGGAGTGATGACATTCCGAAGACTGCTTTTCGTACACGCTATGGGCATTATGAGTTTTTGGTGATGTCGTTCGGACTCACCAATGCGCCAGCAGCGTTCATGGATCTGATGAACCGGATTTTCAGGCCGTTCCTCGACCAGTTCATTATCGTGTTTATTGATGACATACTGGTTTACTCTAGGAGTCGAGAGGAGCATGAGCAGCACTTGGGGATGACTTTGCAGATATTGAGAGAGCACCAGCTGTATGCTAAATTCTCAAAGTGCGCGTTTTGGCTTGATCGAGTGGACTTCCTGGGTCATGTGGTGACTAATGATGGTATTCTTGTGGACCCGAGGAAGATCGAGGCTGTACAGCTTTGGCCCAGACCTGGATCGGTGACTGAGGTCCGCAGCTTTTTGGGCTTAGCTGGTTATTATCGCCGTTTTGTGCAGGATTTTTCGAGTATCGCTGCACCGCTGACTGGACTGACCCGGAAGGGGGTTCCTTTTCTCTGGACTGATGCGTGCGAGCAGAGTTTTCAGGAGTTGAAGACTCGGTTGACGACAGCACCAGTTCTTTCTTTACCTTCTGGATCGGGAGGCTACGTTGTGTATTGTGATGCTTCTCGAGTGGGGCTCGGCTGTGTTTTGATGCAGCATGATAGGGTGATTGCATATGCTTCTAGACAGTTGAAGAAGCACGAGCAGAATTACCCCACTCACGATCTGGAGATGGCTGCGGTAGTATTTGCATTGAAGATCTGGAGGCACTACTTGTATGGGGAGTCGTGTCAGATCTTCACGGATCACAAGAGTCTGAAGTACATCTTCCAGCAGCGAGATCTGAACCTGAGACAGCGCCGATGGATGGAGCTAGTAAAGGATTATGATTGTGAGATCCTTTATCACCCGGGCAGGGCGAATGTGGTTGCCGATGCTTTGAGTCGTAGGCCCGTGGGTAGCTTGTCCCAGCTGAGCGCCGTTCGGTGTCAGTCTTCTGCAGATTGGCAGCTCTTGTGTGATAGTAGAGTGCAGTTCGAGTTTACCTCCACTGGGGGACAGTTTGCTCATGTCCGCGCCCGTCCACTACTTGTTGATCGTATTCGTGAGGCGCAACCCAGTGATGCTCGTTTGTCTGAGATTCTTGAGCTTGTTCGACGAGGTACAGTTTCGGAGTTCATGATTGATGACCAGGGTGTGCTACGATGCGGGACTCGCTTGTATGTACCGGATGTTGATGGTTTGAGACGCGAGATCCTAGAGCAGGCACATCAGTCGACTTTTAGCGTTCATCCAGGTTCCACCAAGATGTATCGAGACTTGAGAGACTACTATTGGTGGGAAGGGATGAAACGCGATATTTCGGACTTCGTTTCGAGGTGCCTGACTTGTCAGCAAGTCAAGGCTGAGCATCAGAGACCGGCTGGAGAGTTGCAGCCTTTACCCATTCCGGAGTGGAAATGGGAGCAGATTTCCATGGACTTTATTGTGGGTCTACCCAGGACCAGTAGAGGGTATGACTCCATTTGGGTTGTTGTAGACCGGTTGACGAAAGCGGCTCACTTCCTTCCAGTGAAGACCACTTTCGTCTATGCTCAGTACGCTCAGCTTTATATAGATGAGATTGTGCGTTTGCACGGTGTTCCCACATGCATAGTATCCGACAGAGGTACCCAGTTTACTAGCCGTCTATGGAAGAAGCTTCAGGAAGCTTTGGGTACCAGATTGAGTTTTAGCACCGCTTTTCATCCGCAGACAGATGGTCAGACGGAGCGGACTATTCAGACTCTGGAGGATATGCTCCGTGCATGTGTGCTTGATTTTGGGGGCAGTTGGGATCGTCACTTGCCGTTGATTGAGTTCTCCTATAATAACAGCTTTCAGGAGACTATTCAGATGGCACCTTTTGAGGCTTTATATGGTAGGAAGTGTCGATCGCCAGTCTGTTGGACCGAGCTTAGTGAGAGTTTAGTGTTGGGACCCCAGCTTGTTCAGGAGACTACGGAGAAGATCCAGCTGATTCAGGACAGGATGAGAACAGCCCAGTGCAGGCAGAAGTCTTATGCCGACCGTCGTCGTCGCAGACTTGAGTTCGCAGTGGGAGATCATGTATTCCTGAAGATTTCTCCGATGAAGGGCGTTATGCGATTTGGGAAGAGAGGGAAGCTCGGTCCCAGATTTGTAGGTCCTTTCGAGATCCTCGAGCGAGTGGGTTCGGTTGCTTATCGTTTAGCGCTCCCGCCTAGTTTTCCAGATGTTCACCCCGTTTTTCATGTGTCGATGCTTCGTAGATACCTTCATGATCCTTCTCATATGATTCAGCACGAGACCGTTCAGCTTGAGCGTGATCTTTCGTTCACCGAGCAGCCGATAGTTATTCTGGATCGGCAGGTGAAGAAACTTCGGTCTAGGGACTTGCCTTCTGTAAAGGTTCTGTGGCGTAGTCCGACTGGTGAGGAGATCACTTGGGAGATCGAGAGCGAGATGCGGGAGAGATTCCCTTATCTTTTTGAAGGTACGTTTTAGTATGAAATTGTAATTCGGGGACCGAATTTCTATAAGGGGGGAGATTGTAACGTGTTGGAAATCGTTATGCGATTTCGTCCGTTTTAGGGTAAGTTTGTCGGTATTTTCCGTTTTTACCCGAATGTGAACAAACGACCATATAGACTTGCCAGCACCTAGATTAGCTAAAATAAAGCTAGTGCGCGAACTTTGGGAGTATATGGGACGTTTTGGTTCAATTTGGTTTTTCCCAATTTTTAATATTATTTTAATGCGGTATTCAAATTTTGGGAAAATTTCCGTTAGCAATCTTTTCTTTAAAACTTTAAGTTAAGCTAATCCTTCTCATTCACCCTAGGGATTTATGTGTGGCCTAGGATTTAAGTTAGGAATTAAAAGAAAAAGAAAAGAAAAGAGAAGGGATTAGATGCATGCATGTGTGTGTATGTGTGCAAATGCATTAATGAGGCAATTAATGAAGGAAATTGCTAGGAAAGCATCACAACTCCACCTCCTTCACCCCTTGGCCGAAATTCCCTTATCCCCTACTGCCCTAGATCATTTCCCTTCTCATTTTAATTCATTCTAAACTCACAACTCCTCAAAATTCTGAAACCTTTCACAAAAATACCAAAAGCTTGGGTTTTTCTTGCTCTTGATCACTTGGGATAGGGTAAAGCTTGGAACTTGAGAGCAAAGTTGCTAGGTATAACCCCTCTTCTGTTAATTTGTAGTTTTTGTGTAGTTTTGATCGTTAATTTCTGCGTAGAACACAGTTTGTATCGTTTGAGGCGATATCGGGTTTTTAGTGACTTTTAGAGATATTAGAATCTGCTATGATCTGGGGATTTTAGTAATTGAGGAAACAACTTTAGAGAGATGTGCAGGTTAACCTGAGACACCACCCAGGAGACGGGGACCACCCCGCCGGTTTGGGCCGGCAAGCCCTAAGGAGAGGGCCGGCGACGCCGGCCGAATAGTTAGGGTTTGGGGTGGGGTTTCTGTGGGTGTTGTCTGATGTTGTTTTGGGTCTTTTGGTACTGTTGATTTTATAAATAGATGCAGTATGCAAAATCTGGGATCGATTACCTATAATCGTGTGTTTTGAGTTCGCGTGATACGTGTTGCGACACGAGTCGTGTGTCGTGCTGCGACGTACTCAGTTTGGGTTTAGGTATCGTTTCGTGTGTTTGCACTAGACGTGTATTCGTGAGTTGGTTTAGTGCGTTGATACGTTTTATATTACGTAGTTTTACGTTATTGTGATTGCTTCTGAGATGTTCGCTTTATTTCTTGTGTTTGTGATATTATAGCGTCGCAAGCAGGGACTTCAGACGCTACGAACAAAGGGAAGCAGGTGGTCGGATCTTCATAGCTGGAGACCACAGTGTGAGTAGATTTAACATCTACGGGGAATCGCCCGTATGGCGCTACGCGTCGGGGCTAGACATGATATATATTAGCCGTATGCTTATTTGCTTATATAGAGATATTGCATGATTCACATTGCATATAGTTACTTGTAGTGCATGATATTATATCTGTTGTACACTACACTATTATCGACAGTCCATGTTGCACGAGCACCAATGATATGCTACACACACCCTGTCGGTATTGCCATGACACGCACAATACAAATGCTTATTGTATACCTTGCTAGTAGTTAGCGACATTAAATAGTTATATTTGTGCGATAGTACATGTTACATAGAACATACCTGTATACCTACATGCTCATATGTATACCATGCTATATTACTCGTTCGCACATATACCATGCTATATTACTCTTTCGCACATATACCTTGCTATTGTTATATGATCAGTTTTTATTGCATATATATCAGTGGTATGGGACGCTGTGTATATATGTATTCTGGATTTAGATATTACAGTTATTATAGCATATATATCAGTGGTATGGGACGCCGTATATATATGTATTTTGGATTTGGATTTACATGATTTGTATTGCATATATATCAGTGGTATGGGACGCTGTATATATATGTATTCTGGATTGGGGTTCTTGGGAACCGCGAGATACATTATATGGACTTATGCATTTGAGATGCGATATGGGAAATTAAGGTGTCGATGTGGGCACTTAATTTCCGAGAGATATATGGGGTTTGACAGACCGATACGTGGAAACGCAAGTATCGAGGTGGGATACTTGGTTTCGAGGAACGTATGAATATCAGAAAGACCGATACGTGAAAACGCAAGTATCGAGGTAGGGTACTTGGTTTTCGAGGAACGTATGGATATCAGTATTTATGTGTCGATGATAGGCACTGGTTTTTATGATGTTTTTGAGTGTCGATGTTTGACACTCGGTTTTCATGAGATGTACAGGATTTGAGGGGCCGATCTGAGGGCCGATCTGAGTATTTTGGGATTTGGGTGTTGTTGAGATGCACCGTGTTTTTCATGCTTATGATATGTGCATGAGATTATTTACTATTCCGCACTCAGTATTCACTTGATATGGATATCATGATAGTTGCATATTCATATTGTCATACTCATGCCATCAGTTCACATGTTATTGATCATTGCTGTTAGTGCATACTTGCGATTACTGTATGATGTTAATTACTATTCACGAGTTGGCAACTCACCCCCGTTGTGCCACAGTTTTTGCAGGACTTACCCTCTGAGTAGTCGCGGCGGGGCAGCTTATCATCATTACTTTTGTGGATACCGCTACCTTTGGCAGTGAGGCCGTTGCATTATAGGTGGGTTTGCGGTTATCCGTTGTATATTGTATATCATTTGTTGGATCTAGTATTCTCCATCTACCCTTGTTGTATATGACTTAGAGACGACTTGTGAGAGATCAGTGTTGTATATTGGTTTTGAGAACCGTGCTCGTAGAAGCAGGTTATTTTGGTGATGTTTATTTCTTTATATAGTCGTTCTCTTGATATTTCTTCGCTTTGGCGTCGTATACTTGTTGTGGTGATTGTCTCCGCCGGTGGGCGTGATTTTTTCTCCCACTTGGGATGTTTTTTATTTTATCTGTGTTGTACCCGTTTTCGGGGCTAGTTTTACAAAGGAGGTGCTGCCGAATTTTTTATGAAAGAAAACTAGAGTTAGAGATTTTAAATGGCGACTCCTAAAACTTTTAAATTATGTTTCTCCGTTGATCCAGTTTTGGGTAGTTTAGATTTCTGGGTTTCGGCTTACTTAAGTTACGTACGCCTGTAGACGTTACGTAGTTTAAGTGCCGGTTACGGGCCGAATTTCGGGTCGTGACATGATCTGTCAATCATGCACATCCCTCTCCCCTTTAGTCTGTAAGACACCTTTAGAGAGGGTGACTCCATCACCTGTAGGTACACTACCGTGCCAGGAGTGGTCCATTCTAAATACTCTTAGAATGTTGTCTAAGTACCCTGATTGGGAAACCACCCAAATCTAGATCTAAAACTATAGATCTAGTAACCAGTATGTCTGATATAATGTCCAAGTCCCATGTGGAGAAACCACTGTGTGACGACCAAAGTATAACCGATTGTAGTGTAGGAGTTTCTTTTCCTACTCTGTGTATGTCATCCAAATACCAGGATATCACACCCTACTACCTTCTCAACAGATCCATCCCTTATTCTGATGAAGTCAAACCCATGACTGTCACGTCAGAAATAGTTGATCTATCTCCGCTACATCTGCTTTAGTCTATAAATAGACATAAGCTATCTGTCCACCAATGCTTCCGCTGCTCCCACTGACTATGACAACCCTCTGGCAGAGTCATATAGACGTACACTTCTAAAACGAGTTCAGAACGACGCTATACTCATCCTCCTGCCGGGTCTCGTAACCTGGAACAACAGCAATGGCAATTGTGGGTAAACAAGAACTTCCCTGTCACCGTCCTTGAGGCTACAGTAGTACCTCTCGGGTGCCTGAAGTTACCCACCTTATCTGCGGAGTGGCCAATGGAATGTCAATCCAAATTGAATCTTTAGGTTCCTTATCAAATCTTCAGTAATCGTTTGTGGTTCTGGAATCACTTCCAGTTCTACCATACTCCCACTACTGTTTTCTGAAAAAATCCATTTTTAATAAAACTGTGGCGAGTCTAGAACAATATCTCTATTGTTCATCCAGATGGTAGAAACTCAACCCTCGTCATAGCCTGGGTCAACCCACAAACAGCCATTACAGAAACGTGCCTTGAGTTGTCCAGTGTCTGGTTTTAATCATAAGCCGGACAACTCCCCGTACCTTAACAACGTTAAGATATGAACTGTTCTATATCCAATATAGAACCAGAGGCACTAATTTAATTGAACCAGATTCAAATCATGCAGCTATCTCCAGTGCATGTCAACTAAATGGAAGGAGGCCGATCAGCGCTACTCAACTTAGGAATGCTTCCAATTATGAGTAACCTGAAAGAGAAGCAAGATCTCTTGATTATTACTATCAACTGAATACCATACACAAGTATCTACATCTTCTATCACTTTGAAGAATCCCGATACTTGCTACATCTGGTTCTCTACTCTATTCAAATACCTATAACTTCTCAAAATTCGGACCCTGTGTTTCCACGAAACACCTGTCTAAAAACTAGAGAAGTCATAAGTAAACCGAATATAGTACGAGGACCATCCCCTCTGTCCTGATGGACTCTGGACAACATACAATACTCTGTATAAGTCCTTTGAGTCTGATAACTCTTTCACTGTGTGTCGTAGGTTGAAAACTGTTCTTATGGTTAAGAAGAATTACACCGCTGTTTAATGCTCCTTACCTAACCATCCACTGATATAGGTAAATGTCATCGACATAATTTCAAAAAGTATATCTCACTCTATGAAAATAGATGTACAGATATATCGATTTGAAATTGGTGCATAATAACGGATATTCAAAACCAAATATTTGCCGACCGGCAAACAGCCCAGGCGATTTCCTCAAATATCACCGATTCCAACGAATCCCGATATAATGAGGATGATCACCTAATTCCCAACAACTTACTCCCACTCATCATCTGTAAAACTATACAGATGTGAGAATCATACTTGGTAAATACATACCCTGGAGCAAGTGTCTAATCGGGAAATCAGTTTTCCTTTAACAGTACACAGTGAGACTGAAACATTGAAATGTTTCGATGGGGTATCCGGTATTCCTAGTAATGCCTCTTCCAGATTCATGACTGTAACCGTATAGTTCTTTGCCACCTCTCCAAATCCCTTCATATGTCTTTAGTCTTTACCTTCTGTATACCCCTTTAGGCCAAATGGTTTTCTTCCTTCCCTACCGTTCGGCACCAGCCTATGGTTTGGAAGAAGACTATCCAATAAGCATAATGGGTGTACTGTCCCAATCCTAGGAACACTCGCAATGCGAGAGGAGGTGAAGATAAAAGACACCTGAATAAATCTTATTCCTATTTCTCCTGAACCAGAATCCATCCCCGAACTGGAACAAGTTCCTTTCGAGTTCGTATACAACCATACGATGGAGTATCCAATAAACTGTGGATCTTCATAGTGATACGGAGTGTCCTGGAGAAATACAAAGGTGATTTAGGATTGGCGAAGGAATACTTGGTTTGGTCGTGAATAGCAGTCGCAATTTACTTTGCCCTCTTACTAATCCCTTGCTTTGTCTTAACTCAATACCTTCTGTACACCATCGTTAGGCTAATTGGTTTTCTTCATTCCCTACCGGTCGGCACCAGCCTAAGGTTTGGAAGAAGACTATCCAATTTGCGTAATAGGTGTACTACTCCTAAACCAAGGAGTACTCGCAACCTGAGAGAAGGTAAAAGGAAAAGACAACTGAATAGTCCTATCCGTTTTCTCCAGTACCGGAAACCATCCTCGAATAAATTCCTTCGAGTTCGTATCTAACCATACGATGGTTTTGTCCAATGGAAGTGGACGTTCGTAGTAAAACAGGGTGTCCTGGAGAAAAGGGTAAAAGTAGGAGTGGCAATGAGGTTTGCAACTCTGACAATCCAAAAGCCAGTGTTTAAGAAGGTTCGGTCAATCTTGGTCACTGAGTCATAGTCTTAGGGTCGGGTCAATGGTCGCTGCCAAAGAGAGAGAGAAAAGAAACACTCAGCGTGCACTCTAACGTAGATCAGAATGGTTACCAATTTATCTAATCTGGAAACCTCCCACTGTACCTCAAATTCTCCTCCAAACCTGAAAGAAGAATTAGTCGGGGTCACCCGAGGAGTAAACTAACTCATCAGTGGGAACCGGGATCCAACTCTCATCGCATGACAACGTGACGGAATCCGCTCACATGATCACACTCCAGATGGTATGCGCATATCTGGCAAGTTTCAGTTCTTTTGAAACTCCCGATGTGATTTCTGCCCCATGCTCTTATGACCTTGGCGTGAGGTCAAAATATCATAAGTCACATATCAAGTTCTGTCCGTCATTATCCAGGTTAATTTGAATCCACCCGTACATACCCTTGACGTAGGCCAAAATAGTAGTACGACTGTCCCAAACCAACGCATCTATCTATGCAACAGATAAATACCCGGCAGCTACCAATCACTATGCCTTGGCGTGAGGTCAAAATACATAGCTTGAATACTACCGAATATTTAACTGAAATGACGGAGGGCTACGAATGGTTTCTGGCGAAAACCTTTAACGTAAAGTACTTGATATCGTTGAAGGAACGGATAGCTTTTTAAAAATATAGTGACGAAAACCGTTGCTAAAGAGGTCACTCCCGGTGAAGGGATCTCGGCTCTTTCCCCGTAGAATGGGGTGCAGGATATTCCAAATGAATACCGCGATGCAAAAAAAAAGTGATCAGCTATAGTGAAATTAATGCCCTGACGCAAACTTCTGTCCAAGGGGTCACTCCCGGTGAAGGGATCTCGGCCCTTGCCTCGTCGACTGAGGAGCAGGATATTCCAAATGAATACCACGATGCAAAACAAAAGTGAACGTCCTTGCAATAACAGCTTTTGAAAAGTGTTCCAACAACATCAGATTAGGTTTGTTTTTAACTTGCATTGATCCGAATCAACGCAGTCCCATCAATTGATCACACCAAAAAGAACGAAAATATACTGATGTACGTATATGCCATCCGCATTCGCCACTGGGTCCCGTCATTACCCGTTAGGTTAGCTTACTAACGACAGAGCGGGGACTGGACTAGCGCGGATGCAAAACATATACAACATCTACTAATATATATACCAATATATTATATTCTCTCAAGGCGTGAAAGAAATGCAACATCACAGAAAATGTACAGCATCACAGAAACAATACAGATATCTGGGATCCCCGGGTTTCACAGAGCCACTACTGAAACCCGACGTTCCCCTGGTCGTGTGGATAGCCTGTGCAATGAAATCGTAGACCCCTACGGGCGCGGCAAGTCACCCGCCAAAACCTGAAGCGAGGCAGCCCCCTTCAGCACCGTGAATGGACCACCCAGCACTTCACGGAATCCGGCAACTTGGGCACCCCTCCTGGGTCAACCTGTACCCCCTACGAGTGCGGCGAATAGCCCGCCAATCCTAGAGTGAAGCCCCCTCCGTCTCAATGCCATGAGATGCGGGCTTGTTGCCTTCCAGAACCCGGCTATCCGTGCACCCCTCCGCGGGGTAATCCTAGTACAGAAAGTAAAATATACATACACCGGGTACAACGACCGCAACGTGGCCGTGCCCCAAAATAATAATACAAACAGGCAGTGACGGCAGTCCACATGTCGGACGCTCGCCCCGCAATATCAAATGTACATAATACTACCACAACTGTACTAGCATTGCATCCAGGCTATCCCCCACGACCAATCCGCAACATCACAGCAAAAACAGAACATCAACGTGAAAGTCACGTTCGCAAATCCGTCTAACCGGGCTATAGCAGTTAGACCGGATTTATCGATCAAGTGACATTCACGGTCGCAGATATAATGTAAATACTGTGAAATAATGTGTTTAAAATATCCGATCGATCAAACTTTAACAAGTGGGCCCCCAAACAATACTGTAGCACTCACAGAAATTATGGGCCCAAAATTAATATTCCAAAACCCATATTTTAAGCCCACAAAGACACTGTAGAAATTGGGCGCAGAGATCTCAACAGTGCGCGGCGGAAACGCGGCCCAAAGGGGGTTCTGGCCGCGGTTCCGCGCCGGCACTGTCGACTGAACCTGTCGAATTTTAACAGTATCCTTGTAATCTCCAGTACATCAATTTCATACAACCTGAAAAAATTTTCGACACCAAAAATTTCCAACATAAAACTGATGTGATCAAAAATGCGATTTTGGAACTTTTGATCGATCGGAAATGCAAACACATTACACAAAGCTATACTAAGTTAATGGCGAGTCTCTGATACCACTGTAAGTGCACGGCGGCGCCCCGGCCGTCAATCCGACGGCTAAATGCGGAAGCGGTGATAAACTTTAATTTTTCTTGAACTGGCAAACCGCCGCACACTAATACCCGGATCGAACCACTAACTAGTCCTAGCTATCTATAAGAAAGGGAAGAGAGATATACCGACAGATCCGAGTCCTCCGGTCTTCTCGTCGTCGTCCCGATCTCTTGCGGAATGTGCCGTCTCCTCCTCGTCGCCGGAAGTGCACCACATCTCCTACTTCTTTTACGGGCTCCCACCTCAATGCCGAGGCAACTCGGGCATGAAGCCGGCTACTCGATGTGCCCAAGATTTACTGTAGAATATAATGTAGAGGCTTGTGTCTCATTTTGGGGTTTGTGGAATTGCCTTTTGTGGAGGGATTGAACTTGGAGCTTTTGAGATGGAACTTGTAGGATTTTTGCAACATGAAATGAAGCAAAATCCCACCTCAAAATATTTGGACAGCCCTCCCCCCCATTGGAGTGGCCGGCCATCACAAGTGAGGAGAGGGGAGAATGAGATAGATATGATTGAATGAGAGAGGTAACACACTCATGCAAGAGGGAAACCAAAAGCCATCATGACAAAAAGAAACATGTAAAGACCCCCTCCACAATTGCTTATTTGCACAAATGCAAATAAGCCCTCCTCCACCATTGGACTTACAGTGGTATCAGAGACCTCACCATTTTGCTATACTAACTTGTGCTAACGCGTTTAAAACTTCGATCCGACCGAAAATCGAAAAACACAAAAATCCTAGCCGACAGTTTCTGTTGATTTTAAACGGTGTTAAAATTGATTTCTGTATATCTTAAAAATCAGTGCAGGGTTTTCTAAGACATCTGAGAAAAGACGGTCACGTGATCCCACTAAAGCGCCGCGCTTCCGCGGTCAAACCTATGGTTTGACCGCGGAACCGCCGCGCTTCAGAGGGAACAGTGCACCAGTTTTTCTCAGTTGGCTTCATTTGGGATTTTGTGATTTTTGGTATATATCATTTACGCCCAGGTTTTGTTACTGTTCACCAGTAAGCAGTGGGGCCCACTTTTTGATATTTGGTCTTTGGTCGATCGAAATTTAAACACGTTAGTTTACAGTGCTTACATTATATCTCCGACCGGGAATGTCATTTGATCGGTAAACAGCGTCTGATTGCTATAGTTCTTTTAGACGGGTTTGCGAACGTGACATTCGCGTTGATGTTCTGTGTTGTGCTGTGATGTTGCGGATTTGTCGTGGTGGATAGCAGTGTGCAATGGTAGTACAGTTTGAGTTTATTTGTACATTTGATATTGCGGGGCGAGCGTCCAACTTGTGGACTGCCGTCACTGCCTGTTGTATAATATTCTTTTTGGGGCACGACCAGGTTGCGGTCGATGTACCTATTGTACTATTTTTCATTACTGTACTAGGTTTTGCCCCGAGACGGAGTGCACGGATAGCCAGGTTCTGGGGGGCAACGGGTCCGCATCTCATGGCTTTGAGAGGCAGAGGGGTCCCACTTCAGAATTGGCAGACTATTCGCCGCACTCGTAGGGGGTACAGGTTGACCCAAGGAGGGGTGCCCAAGCTTACCGGATTCCGTAGAGTGCTGGGTGGTCCATTCACTATTCTGTAGGGGGCTGCCTCGCTTCAGGTCTTGGCCGGTAACTTGCCGCACCCGTAGGGGTCTAGGTTTCATTTCACAGGCTATCCACACGACAGGGGAACGTCGAGTTTCAGCAGCGGCTCTGTGAAACTCGGGGATCCAGATATCTGTATTGTTCTGTGATGCTTATTACTTTTCTGTAATGTTGCATATTATCACGCCTGGAGCGATTATGTATATTGGTTTATATACTATTAGATGTTGTATATGTTTTACACCCGCGCTAGTCCAGTCCCCGCTCTGTCGTTAGTTAAGTAACCTAACGGGTGATGACGGGACCCAGTAACGAATGCGGATGGCATATACGTACATTTTATTTTCGTTCTTTTCTGGTGTGATTGATTGATGGGACTGCGTTGATTCTGATCAATGCAAAGTAAAACAAACCTGTATACAGTTGTTGGAACAATTTAAAAAGTGTTATTGCAAAGATGTTTCCTTTTGTTATGCATAGCGGTATTCAGTGGAATATCCAGCACCTCATTCGACGAGGCAAGGGCCGATATCTCTTCACCGGGACCGACCCCTTGGACAGAAGTTTGCGTCAGAGTAATAACTTCACTATAGTCGATTACATGTTGCTTTGCATAGCGGTATTCAGTGGAATATCCTGCACCTCATTCCACGAGGAAAGAGCCGAGATCCCTTTACCGGGAGTGACCTCTTTAGCAAAAGGTTTTCGCCACTATATTTTAAAAAGCTATCAGGTTCCTTCAGCGATATCAAGTTCACTACGTTAATGGTTTTTCGCCAAAAACCAGCCGTAGCCCTCCGTCGTTTCTTATGGATGGTCAGTAGTATTCAAGCTATGTTTGTTGGCATACGTCAAGGCATAGTGTTTGGTAGCTGCTGGGTATTCATTTGTTGCATAGATAGATGAGTTGGTTTGGGACAGTCGTATTACCTTGTTGGCATACGTCAAGGGTATGTACGGGTGGGTTCAAATTAACAAGATAATGACGGGCAGAACTTGACATGTGACTTATGATTTGTTGGCATACGTCAAGGTCATAAGAGCATGGGGCAAGAAAATGATATCGGGAGTTTCTAAAGAAACTGAAACTTGCCAAGTATGCGCATACCTTCTGGAGTATGAATAACGTGGATGCATTCCATCACGTTAACATGCGATGAGAGTTGGATCCCGATTCCCACTGATGAGTTGGTTTACTCTTCGGGTGATCCCGATTGATTCTTCTTTAGGTTTGGAGGAGAATTTGACAGGACAGTGGGAGGTTTCCGGATTATATAAAGTGATGACCATTCTGATCTAGGTTAGAGTGCACGCAGAGTGTTTCTTTTCTCTCTCTCTCTTTGGCAGCGACCTTTGACCGACCCTAGACTATGACTCAGTGACCAGGTTGACCGAACCTTCTTAAAATACTGGCTTTTGGATTGTCTGAGTTGCATAAGTCATTGCCACTCCTTCTTCTACCCTTTGAATTTCTCAGAACACCCGTATTACTACGGATATCCACTTCCATTGGATAGATCCATCGTATGGTTATATACGAACTCGAAGGGACTTCTTCAGGGATGGATCCAGGTTCAGGAGAAATAGAATTGGTTTATTCAGTTGTCTTTTATTATCACCTTCTCTCAGGTTGCGAGAGCTCCTTGGTTTAGGAGAGTACACCTATTACGCCTATTGGATAGTCTTATTCCAAACCATAGGCTGGTGCCGAAAGGTAGGGAATGAAGAAAACCAATTAGCCTAAGTAGGGTGTGCAGAAGGAAATATGTAAAGACAAAATAAAGGGATTAGAAAGAGGGCAAAGTAAATTGCGACTGATATCATTCATGACCAAAACCGCGTACTTCATCGCCGCTCCTATTTCACCTTTAAAAAGAATAAGGTATTATTCAGTTGTCTTTTATCGTCACCTTCTCTCGAGATGCGAGTACTCCTTGGTTTAGGAGGGTACACCTATTATGCTTACTGGATAGTCTTCTTCCAAACCATAGGCTGGTGCCGAACGGTAGGGAAGGAAGAAAACCAGTTAGCCTAACGATGGTGTACAGAAGGTAACGACTAAAGACAAATAAAGGGATTTGGAGAGATGGCAATAAAATATACGGTTGAAGTCATGAATTGGATTATGGAAGAGGCATTGCTATGAATACCAGGATACCCCTACGAAACATTTTCATGTTTCAGTGCATTGTTAAATAAAAACTGTTTTCCCGATTAGACACTTACTCCAAGGGTATGTATTTACCAGGTTTCATTCTCATATCTGTATGGTTTTACAGATGATGAGTGGAAGTAAGATATTGGGAATTAGGTGATCATCCTCATTATATCGGAATTCGTTGCAATTGGTGATATTTGAGGAAATCGCCAGTGTACAGTTTTCTACCTACGACGCACAGGTTTTGAGTTGTTTAACTCAGCGGACTTATACAGAGTATTGCATGTTGTCCAAGTGTCCATCAGGACAAAGGGGTAGGTCCTCGTACTATGTTCTGTTTACTTATAACTTCTCTAGTACTTAGACAAGTGTTTCGTAGAAATACAAGGTCTAAGTTTTGAGAAGTTGTGGGTATAAGAATAAAGTAGAGAACCAGGTATCACAAGTATCGGGATTCTTCAAAGAGATCGAAGATGTAGATTCTTGTGATTGGTATTCAGATAATAGTGATGGTTTTGAGAAACGAGTTTTCTCTTTCAGGTTACTCATAATTGGATGGTTTCCTAAGTTGAGTAATGCTGATTAGCCTCTTTCCATTAAGTTGATATGCACTGGAGACAGATGCATGGATTTGAATATGGTTCCAAATTAAATTAGTGCCAAAGTTTCTATATTGGATATAGAATAGTTCATGCCTTAAAAGAAATTAAGGTACGGGGAGTTGTCCAGCTTATGATTAAAACCAGACACTGGATAACTCAGGGCACGTTTCTGTAATGGCTGTTTGTGGGTTGACCCTGGCTATGACGAGGGTTGATATTCTACCATTTAGAAGATCAATAGTGATATTGTTCTTGACTCGCCACAGTTTTAGCAAAAATGGATCTTTTTCAGAAAACAGTAGTGGGAGTATGGTAGAACTGGAAGTGATTCCAGAACCGCGGACGATTACGGAAAAATTTAATAGGACCTATACATTCAATCAAGTTTGACATTCCAATAGCCACTCCGCAGGTATGGTAGGTAACCTCAGACACCCGAGAGGTAATTCGGTAGCCTCAAGGACGGTGACAGGGAGGTTCTTATCTACCCAGACTTGACACTACTGTTGTTCCAGGATATGAGACCCGGTAGGAGGGTTGTCGTAGTCAGTGGGAGCAACGGAAGCATGGTGGGCAAGTAGCTTATGTCTATTTATAGACTTGAGCAGTTATAGCGGAGATAGATCATCTAATTTTGATGTGACAGTCATGGGTTTGACTTCAATCAGAATAGGGGATGGATCAGTTAAGAAGGTAGTAGGGTGTGATGTCATGGTATCTGGATGACATACACAGAGTGGGAAGTAAAATTCCTATACTACGATCGGTTGTACTGTGGTCGTCACACAGTTGTTTCTCCAGACAGGATATGGATATAATATTTGACATTCTGGTCTCTAGATCTATGGTTTTAGATCTGGATTTGGGTAGTTTCCCAATGTGGGTACTTTGACAGATATTCTAATGGTTTTTGGAATAGTTGACTCCTAGCATGGTGGTGTACCTGCAGGTGATGGAGTCACCCTCTCTAAAGGTGTCGTATAGACTAAAGAGGAGAGGGATGTGCATGATTGGCAGATCACTTGCTTAGGCAATTGAGTCAATCATGAGATGTCAAGTACCACACCATATGTTGGTTTTGCACTAGATGCAATAAGTTTGTATTAATCCAATCCTGGAGAAACATAAGGAAGCAGTTTTAGAACATTGGTACATGTTCTGCGGATTTGATAACGGCAGCCTCTTTCGGGAGACGGTTATCATTCCAGGCTTCAAAGGTGACATGGATGACAGAGTGTTTGTCAGAGTTTTAGTTTTCCCTCTGACGAGGGACAGTATTATGGACAGGTGGTTCCAGAGGATACTGTGGGTGGCATGGTGCCGGATACTGATTAGGTTCAGTGATCCATACAGTCTAAGAAGTTTGGATATGGAGTTCATTTATGAACTAAGGTCCCATCAGATATCCAAACATATTCTAAGACAGGTACTACTCAATTCGGGAGATGGCTTTCTCCGCGAACTTGAGATTAAGAGAGATACAGAAAGAAACTTCTAGGCGGATCCACTCACCGAGGCTATTTCTCGAACACAATAGTTTTACAAACGGGCTTTGTGAAACTGATTAGTAGAGGAGTTGGATGTTCGGTTTCACACGGGCTGTGAGTAGTCGACATCGCAATATTAGCCTTGAGTGCAAGTGGGAGATTGTTGGAGATAGTGCCCTCATAGTCAATTATTGGATCGCAGGTAGGTGATTGCAATGATTGCGGAGGACCTATCCCGGTAGGACAGTCTTACTCAAGATGATAGTATGCTATCTGGTTTGCCTTTATCAGTCGTGTACATGTTCAGGTGACTGATTGCATGTTACACTTTGATAGAGCCCTTAGGATCTTGCTTTACTACCAACAGTATGATGGCGATCATATACGTGAGAGTTGGGTAGTTTATATGCATATCCTTAATTGTGGTCCCTAGTCGTGGGAGTTTCGAGACAGGGCATCGATACTCCGGAGTAGACTAGTGTATACAGTCGAGACCCCGACGAGGGGCGGTGGCCGGTCTCACAAGCCACTGGTGTCAGTTGGATCACCTAAGATGTATACAGGTGCTCATTGGGTTATGAGTACACCGGACAGGACTCGCCGGGAATCTGCTAGTTAGTACTATACCTATCGTCAGATAGCAGTTCCCTGGTGACATGTGTACAGGTTAGTTCATCGACCTGAGGTCGTCATTTGTCTCGTGTGAGTTCCCACTGTGCTTTGATTTCTACCCTACCACGGCTCAAAGGAGTCGTGCAAACAGGTAGCTTTTGGGTACAGTCCCGAGCCATATGGAGGCACGTGAGCGGATCGGCAGGAGATTCGTCTCTCCCGGTATTGGGGGCGAGATCGTGCTGTGTCTAGGAGAGCCATTGCGCAAAGCCCTCGGCCGAGGCAGGAGATTTACTGGTAGGTATTCCAGTAGTATCTCAGGGCGTTCTGGGCTACACTCCGACACGACTTATACTGCTAATGGGGGTCTGACGTTACTAGCCCCCTAGGCGGATATGCGATACTCATTGACGAACGGACCGGACTGTATATACATTATCATTGTTAGGCTCAGTAGGGTTTTCGGAGGAGTTCGCTCATCGGTCTCCCTTGAGTTCGCTCCTCGGCCACCCTTGAGGTCAGTCCATGGGCAGCCGTTACGCATAGCTAGTGCCGCTGACGGTTTGTGGTTAAACCCACTGCCAGGGTGCTGACGAGTCATTAGAGTCCCCCACAGACAGTTTCCCAAGTTCGGGCGAAACGTTGTAGAGGCCGTATGGTTTTATGGCAGGGTTCGGAAAATGCACGTGCGTTTACGCACGTGTCGATTTTCGGACAGATGATACTGGTCGGCTTTGGTTTAAGCCGGATCCGAGTATTATATTGAGTAGGTATAATATCTTTGTCTCAGTTGCATTTGTATTCGGTCGTAATACAAATGCGGGTATATTTATACAGTTTCGGGGTTGTCCTGAAATTCGTTTCAGGATCACTTTTGGAAGTTGCCAGTTTCCAGTTTTCTATCAGCCGTCTTTTAACATTCTGTTAAAGACGGATTTATCTTTTCTTCAGATATGATGAGTCATGCTTCTAGAAGCTTCTAAAAGGTTCTAGATGAGGTGACTAGGATTAATTGGTGTTAAGTTTTCATTGGTTGCATTAATGGTGTCATTAATGCAAAGATGACTAGGTTTGTTCTTATTGGTTCTATTTAATGATTCATTCTTTCTTAATGGTTATGATAACTATCAAGGTTTATTGTCACCACTTGAACCCTCCTACACTCACCTCCCTCCTTTGATATATATAGCCTCCTCTCTCTCTCTCATTTACTTACTTGATTTCTAGAGAGAAAAGATTATGATAGGTTTTATCGGTGTATGGAATTTCACAGTCCATTTCATTCCATCACCCGATTCCCTCGGCAACTTCATTAACCGATCGTCCACGGATTTGGACGAAGTGAGACAAAGTCATCTACTCATTCTCTACATCAATCTTGGTCGTCTCTTTTAGCAAACTTGACGATCGAGTTGCCTCGAGTCAGAGGCGGGAGCCCGTTTAAAGAACCGATCATGTGGTGCCACCTCGATAAGGAGATTGGAGATCGACGAGATCGGAGCAGCCGCAACGGAGCGTGGGATGATGGTTAAAGAACGAAGGACTCGGATCGTTCGGTATAACCTTTCTACACTCTTTACAGTTTGTTAGTTTAGCAATAATGGCAGATCCGGGTTAAAGTATACGATAGCGCCAGTTTAAAAGTTTTGTTCCGCATTTGGCGTCTGTAGACGGCCGGGGCGCTAACGTAGACTTACACATCACAGATAGCATAAAAACTGTATAAGAAAAGTCGGCTCACAACGAGCACGACACCAGAACACAAATAAAGTACGACATCATCCTCACACTGTCTCTAAGTCAAATACATACATGGTAGATGGAGAATACTAGATACAACAATGTACATACAGAAAGATAAACAGATACCGCACAAAACCCACCTATCAGCAAAAGAGCTAGTACACCAACTATGGGGGTATCTGTGTCAAAAGATGCAACCGCGGCCTGCCGCGACTACTCCGAAGGGCAACCTGCAAACACTGTGGCACAACGGGGGTGAGTTGCCAACTCGTGAATAGAGATAACATATAAAGGTAATCGCGAGCATGCACGTACTACGCTACTCTATCATATGCCAACAGATGATATCAATATGTGATACGCAGTATATGCAATAATCAGGCAAGTTCTCTATCAGGTACTGTACTACTGGGTGAGGTACAAATGCTCTATCAGGTAATGTAACTACAGGATGAGGTACAAATAATAAATGCTGAGCAGGGGAAATATGGTATCTACACGGAATGTCAACGTGGGATGTAAGTATATCGGTGTCATTAATGCACCCAGATCCCCCAAATAGCTCAGGCGCCGGCACCCCCATCGGCCCTCGAATCCTGTACACCTCTGAGAGTCCCGAGTGCCCAACATCGGCACCCAAATATCATAAATACTCGTGTCCAGCATCGACACGCAAATCCTCATCCATCGGGCCCCGTCAGTCCGGATCACCCACATCCATCTATAGACTCTGATCAGTATACTCCGGATAACTGTCAGGTCCAACCAATCACCGGTAGGTAGTGGTCCCTCTGCCAGGCTCACCGTCTACTGCACAGCGAAACCGTTCTCGCCCCGGGGTACCATACCGGGTCCACCATGTACCCGTAATCGGCCTCAACCGCCTCCTCGATTCGGGTTTCCATATATCACTCTAGCACCGAGAAAACACATGGTGGACGCACCGAAATATCATATCAAGGGAACCGGGTTTTTAAATGATTACATATTTGAAATAGCCACGGTTCCCAAATCCAGAAATCACATATAATCCAAACAAATACAAGTCAATGATCCGATATGATATGTGCGTCAAATGTAAATATCCGGTCAAGTTACATATAGATAAGTTACAAGATAATAATCCGATGTGACATATGCATCAGGTATGAATATCAAATCATGTCACATATAATAAACTAAAATATGATGATCCGATGTGATATGTGTAGCAGGTATGAATATCAATCATGTCATATATAATAAACTACAATATGATGATCCGATGTGATATGTGTAGCAGGTATGAATATCAATCATGTCATATATAATAAACTACAATATGATGATCCGATGTGATATGTGTAGCAGGTATGAATATCAAGTCATGTCATATATAATAAACTACAATATGATGATCCGATGTGATATGTGTAGCAGGTATGAATATATGGTCATGTCACAAATAGATGAACTAGAATGCAATGATCCGATGTGATATGTGTAGCAGGTATGAATATATGGTCATGTCACAAATAGATGAACTAGAATGCAATGATCCGATGTGATATAGGCATCAAGTATGAATATATGGTCATGTCACAAATAGATGAACTAGAATGCAATGATCCGATGTGATATAGGCATCAAGTATGAATATATGGTCATGTCACAAATAGATGAACTAGAATGCAATGATCCGATGTGATATAGGCATCAAGTATGAATATATGGTCATGTCACAAATAGATGAACTAGAATGCAATGATCCGATGTGATATAGGCATCAAGTATGAATATATGGTCATGTCACAAATAGATGAACTAGAATGCAATGATCCGATGTGATATAGGCATCAAGTATGAATATATGGTCATGTCACAAATAGATGAACTAGAATGCAATGATCCGATGTGATATAGGCATCAAGTATGAATATATGGTCATGTCACAAATAGATGAACTAGAATGCAATGATCCGATGTGAGGTGTGTAGAAGGTATGCAATGCACTAGCTAGTAACCATGAACATGCAATATATATATATGGAACACTATGAGGTCCTATCTGCCCTGACGTAGAACGCCATGCGGGCGATATCCCCGTAGATATGAAATCTACTCACCGTAGTCTCTCGCTAGGTGTAGCCAACAACCTGCTTCCCTTTCTTCACTGCGTCCGCCGTACTCGCCTGCGAACCTAGAATTATACAATATATCATATGTAAGCTCGAAATCACACAAACGCGACAATAAAGCCGAACTAATAACTCGTGTCGCAAACCCAGCGCGCGTGTGCGCGATACGCTAAAACGTGTGGTTACGCGTCTGAAATCACTCCGACGCGTCGCGATACGCAAAAACCCAAAACCCACACACACGTAACACGCGTGTCGCGAAAGGTTGAAAATACGGGAAAATAGGTATTCAGCTCCAGATTTTGATACAGGAAAGAAAATGCAAAAATATAAATACCAAAATAACCTACATATAAGCAGAGACCCACACCCCAAACCCCAACCCAAATCTCCCCAGTCTGGCCGCAATTTGCGGCCAGAATGCCATTTTTGGCGGCCAGACTTGGGAATTGGGTCCCCAGGTTTGGTCGGTGCACTCCATACCATACATACATGCTACAGCAATCACTAGTTTTGTTCTGAAAAGTCTCGGATAGCAGCAGATTCCTACAGTGTCTAAAAATCAGTTTAAAACACACATTTTGCACAAAAATGGAACTTTATGGTATTTTGATGAAATCTGAAACAAACCTAGGTCTAATCACTCACCAATAACTTGTTAATAAGCTAATCAAGCCACAACAACATAAGTTTTAACATGATACACTAAACCCCTTCCAAAAGCACTAAAATGGTACAAAAATGTGATATTTCTAAACTAAACATGCAAGTTATGGAAATTGGGTGCTAGGATTAAGATTTTATACCTTTAATTGACCTTAAAACACCAAGGGTTCCAGCTCTTCTCTCAGTTGTGCAGGTTTGCCCAAGAACACCTCAAAAACCTCAAGTTTTCATGGTTTAGTGAAGGAAAAAGCATTGATGGTGTAGGGTTTTTGGTGTAGGGTTCAAGAGGAAATGAAAAGAGGAGAAAAGAGGAAGAAAGAAGTGTGGTTTCTGGTGAATTTCTGCAGGAGGTGCAGAAATGATTGGAAGAGAGAGAGAAGAGAGAAGAAAAGGTCAAGAAAAGTCAAATGTTTCACCTAACACCATGCCCTCTTGTTTTATTTGGATTTGAATTTATTAAAAGGGTTAAGATATGAATAAAATGGTGGGGAAAAGATAATTTGCAACCATCCACACAAGAAAATGGTTAACAAGTCACAAAATGCCTAAGTATGCAAGGTGCACCCTACAAAGGGGAAAATTTTAAATAAAAAAAAACTAACACTACCCATAAGAACTATAATTAGAAGTCTTAAGAACCCATAAATAAATATAACATACCCGACTACTAATTATCACCAAAACCATCAAACGGGAATTCAAAGTGTTACAATCTACCCACCTTAAAGAAATTCGGTCCCCGAATTTAAAAATCTACCCATACGCACCTTCAAAAAGATGGGGATACCTCTTCCTCATCTCGCTCTCGGTCTCCCAAGTGACCTCCTCCCTGCTCTGTCCACGCCAAAGTACCTTGACGGACGGTAACTCTTTCGACCTCAATTTCTTCACTTGTCGATCCAAGATCATCACTGGCTGCTCTGCATAGGAAAGATCGCGCTCAAGCTGGATCGTCGGGTGCTGAATCGCATGCGAAGGATCATGAAGATATCGGCGGAGCATCGAAACGTGAAATACGGGGTGCACGTCTGGAAAACTGGGCGGAAGGGCTAATCGATACGCAACTGCACCAATACGCTCAAGGATCTCGAAGGGGCCTACGTATCTGGGACTAAGCTTCCCCTTCCTCCCAAATCTCATCACGCCCTTCATTGGGGAGACCCTCAAGAAAACATGATCACCAACAGAAAACTCAAGTCTGCGTCGACGACGGTCCGCATAAGATTTCTGCTTACTCTGGGCTGCTCTCATCCTATCGCGAATCAACTGGATCTTCGCTGTCGTCTCCTCAACGATCTGTGGCCCTAAAATACTGCTCTCACTGAGCTCTGTCCAACAAGTAGGCGACCTGCATTTCCTCCCACAAAGAGCCGCAAACGGTGCCATCTGAATGGTCTCCTGGTAGCTGTTGTTGTAGGAGAACTCTACTAAGGGCAAATGATGATCCCAGCTACTTCCGAAGTCTAATACGCATGCTCTGAGCATGTCCTCGAGAGTCTGAATAGTCCGCTCTGACTGTCCGTCGGTCTGCGGATGGAATGCTGTGCTGAAACTCAAGCGAGTGCCCAGAGCCTCCTGAAGCCTCTTCCATAGCCGGCTGGTAAACTGGGTGCCTCTATCGGACACGATGCATGTCGGAACTCCGTGCAGTCGCACAATCTGATCAATGTAGACCTGGGCATACTGAGTAAATCCGAAAGTCGTCTTCACCGGTAGGAAGTGAGCCGCTTTCGTCAAACGATCCACGATCACCCAGATGGAGTCATACCCTCGACTAGTCCTGGGTAGACCCACAATGAAGTCCATAGATATCTGTTCCCATTTCCACTCCGGAATGGGTAATGGCTGTAGCTCTCCCGCGGGCCTCTGGTGATCAGCCTTGACTTGCTGACAAGTCAGGCATCTCGACACAAAATCTGCAATATCCCTCTTCATACCGTCCCACCAGTAAACATCTCTCAGATCGTGGTACATCTTGGTGGAACCGGGATGAACACTATATACCGATCGATGTGCATCCTCAAGAATCTCGCGCCGCAATCCCTCAGTATCCGGTACGCACAGTCTAGCCCCAAATCGTAGTATCCCCTGATCGTCGATCACGAACTCGGAAAATCTGCCCTGTCCCATCTGTGTCCTGATCTCTGAACAGCGGTCATCACTGTGCTGTGCCTCGTATATACGGTCAAGCAACTGCGGGCGTGCACGAACATGCGCCATCTGTCCCCCGCTCGGCGTAAACTCAAACTGTACCCGGCTGTCACATAAGATCTGCCAATCTGCCGATGACTGCCTCTGCACTGCGCTCACACAAGATAGACTACCCCCGGGCCTCCTGCTCAACGCATCTGCCACTACATTCGCCTTGCCCGGATGATCTAAGATCTCACAATCGTAGTCCTTCACTAACTCCATCCATCGGCGCTGTCTAAGGTTCAGGTCTCGCTGCTGAAATATATATTTTAAGCTCTTGTGGTCGGTGAATATCTGGCACGACTCTCCATACAGATAATGTCGCCAGATCTTGAGTGCAAAGACCACCGCAGCCATCTCCAGATCATGAGTTGGGTAATTCTGTTCATGTTTCTTTAATTGCCGTGAAGCATACGCAATCACCCTGTCGTGCTGCATCAAAACGCATCCCAGCCCCACTCGTGAAGCATCGCAGTAGACCGCAAATCCGCCTGATCCTGAAGGCAAAGATAGCACTGGTGTCGTAGTCAGTAGAGCCCGTAACCGCTGGAAACTGTGCTCACACTCCTCTGTCCAATCAAAGTGAACTCCCTTCCGGGTCAACCCGGTCAATGGTGTAGCAATGCGAGAGAAGTCCTGCACAAATCACCTGTAATAACCTGCCAGCCCTAGAAAGCTGCGAACCTCCGTCACTGACGTGGGTCTAGGCCAACTCCGAACTGCCTCTATCTTCCTCGGGTCGACACATATACCATCTCGTGTAATCACGTGCCCCAAGAAGTCTACGCTGTCTAGCCAGAAGGCACACTTGGAGAATTTGGCGAAAAGCTGATGCTCCCTCAAGGTCTGTAGTGAAATCCGCAGGTGCTGCTCGTGCTCCTCTCTACTCCGAGAATACACCAAGATATCGTCGATAAACACTATAATGAACAGGTCAAGATACGGCCGGAAAATACGGTTCAACATGTCCATAAATGTTGCTGGCGCGTTGGTGAGTCCGAACGACATCACCAAAAACTCATAATGGCCGTAACGTGTGCGGAAAGCCGTCCTAGGAATGTCCTCCTGTCGAACCCGCAGCTGATGGTAGCCTGATCGCAAATCGATCCTCGAAAAGTATCCTGCCCCCTGAAGCTGGTCGAACAAATCGTCGATGCGTGGCAAAGGATATCGATTTCGCACTGTCACCTTGTTCAGCTGGCGGTAGTCAATACACAAACGCATGCTGCCGTCCTTCTTCTTGACGAACAAGACTGGAGCACCCCAAGGAGAAACACTGGGTCGAATAAGTCCCTTATCCAGCAAGTCCTGCAACTGACCCTTCAACTCTCTAAGTTCCGCCGGGGCCATCCGATAAGGCGGTACTGAAATAGGCCCCATGCCAGGAACCAAATCAATGCAGAAAGAAATGTCACGCTCGGGCGGTAGCCCAAGAAGCTCGTCAGGGAACACATCAGGGAACTCGCTAACCACCGGAACCTGATCCAGAGGAACCTCTGTAGCTCTAGTATCGCAAACATATGCGAGAAATCCCTGACATCCCTTCCGCAAAAGCTGTCCAGCGCGAACAGAAGAAAACACACAGTGAGGGGTGGCACTACGGTCCCCCAACACAACAACAACCGGTTCGCCGGGAAAACAAAATCGAACTGTCTTCTCGCGGCAGTCAACAGAAGCATAGCACGTGGCTAACCAATCCATGCCCAACAGAACGTCGAAGTCCAACATCTCAAGAAGGATCAAGTCGACCGGCAACTCTCTCTCGCCAATACGGACGGTATAGGATCGGAACACGTGCCTAGCAACAAACGACTCTCCCACAGGAGTAGTCACAACAAGCGGCTGGCCAAGCAAACCGGACTCTCTACCCAAACTCGGCACAAAGTGTGTGGATACGTACGAGTGCGTGGATCCGGGATCAAACAACACGTGTGCATCAACCGAACATACAGAAAGGATACCTGAGACCACCGCATTGGACGCCTGCGCGTCCTGATGCGTCAAAGCAAAAACTCGTGCCTGTCCTCCACCTGCAACTGACTGTTCCCTGCCGGCCGCTGGCTGTCCTCTACCTCGGCCACCTCGTCCTCTATGAACAAATCCTCCACGACCACGACCTCTCCGTGCATGCGTCTGATGCGGAGTAACAGCAGGTACTATCGGCAACGCCGTCTGGGGTGGTGAAGGTGGTAATGTAACATGCGGTGCTGCCGCCACACTCCGGGGTACCTCGGGACAATCTCGCACACGATGATAAGAACTCCCGCAACGGTAACATCCTGATGACGGTCTCTGGCCCTCCTGGGAATAGGAGCTAAACAATCGGCCTCGTCTCGAATCTCTGCCACCTGCAAGGTGCCTGTCACGACGCTGGAATGGCCGTCTCTGCACTGACGTATCTGCACGAACTCTCTTCGGCCCTGGAACTGCCGAAGTCTCAGCAAGGCGCTCCTCTACTAATAATGCCGCATCAACTGCTGCGGAGTAAGTCTCGTAATGCTGCGCGCTGATAGCAAGGAATAATGGTGTGAGCAAACCTCGGACAAATCTCTTAACTCGCAACTCCTCAGTAGCCACTAGGTACGGGGCATAGATAGCTAGCTCTGTGAACAGCACGTCGTACTCTGCCACTGACATCCCTGGTGTCTGGCGCAAGGACTCAAATCTGCGTGCTCGGGCATCCCTAACACTCTGAGGAAGAAAACGGGCAAGGAATAGCGCTACAAACTCGGTCCAGGTCATAGGAGGAAGACCCGCTGCTCTGCCCTTCTCAACTGAATCACACCACTTCTGTGCAAGACCCTCTAGGCGAAAGCTCGCTAACTCGACCCATCTCGCATCCGCGCATCTAAGTGAACGACATATACGGGCCATCTTATCAAGGAAGGACTGGGGGTCCTCGGCTGTGTCGGTGCCTGTGAAAGCCGGAGGTTTTAGCCTCATGAAGTCTGACAGCGATACCGTAATCACCTCTATGGCTGCAGGGGCAACTGGCTGTGTGGTAGGTACCATCGCGGTCGCTGGAACAGGTGGAGCTACCTCTGGTCGCTGTGCTTGAAGCGTCTCAACTAGCGATCCTATCATCTCACGCATCTCCTGCATGCTAGATCCCACCGTCTGGCGCATCTCCTGCACACCAGCCCCTAGCGTGGCGATCTGATCTGTCAAAGGAGGAACAGTCTGCTCAGGTACAACGGGTGCACTGCCCGGATCAGTCCTCGTCTCGGACGAGTCAACTCGAATCTCGGCCCTCGCGGCCGCTCTCTGAGCCCTCGTAGTCTTTGGCGGCATATTGGCTGAAAGGAACAATAGGATTCGATAAGGATACGGAAATCGAATCACGAGAATGTATATACTCAAGAAGGAAATTTATATAAACAAGTCCTAAGGTCGCGTAGGCGGTGTACCATGTCGTGAGTATGTCGCGGAACATACACACGCTAAGCTACCCTGCCGCAGCTACCTACTCCATCATACCAGGGTCATCCTACACTCCGAAAGGTAAAACCTACACTCTGATACCAACTTTGTCACGACCCAAAGTTTGGCCCGTGACCGGCACTTAACCACGTAACGTCTACAGGCGTAACGTGACTAAGGGAACCGGAAACCCAGAAAACAAACCAGTGAAAGTATAGAGTGTGATAAGAATTAAATGAAAAACACCAACTATCATGATAAGAAATCTAAGTATACAATCCCAAGATAACAATATACGACGCCGTAGCGAAGCTCAAGATCCACAAGTGGGAACATCACAGATAGCATAAAAACTGTATAAGAAAAGTCGGCTCACAACGAGCACGACACCAGAACACAAATAAAGTACGACATCGTCCTCACACTGTCTCTAAGTCAAATACATACATGGTAGATGGAGAATACTAGATACAACAATGTACATACAGAAAGATAAACAGATACCACACAAAACCCACCTATCAGCAAAAGAGCTAGTACACCAACTATGGGGGTATCTGTGTCAAAAGATGCAACCGCAGCCTGCCGCGACTACTCCGAAGGGCAACCTGCAAACACTGTGGCACAACGGGGGTGAGTTGCCAACTCATGAATAGAGATAACATATAAAGGTAATCGCGAGCATGCACGTACTACGCTACTCTATCATATGCCAACAGATGATATCAATATGTGATACGCAGTATATGCAATAATCATGCAAGTTCTCTATCAGGTACTGTACTACTGGGTGAGGTACAAATGCTCTATCAGGTAATGTAACTACAGGATGAGGTATAAATAATAAATGCTGAGCAGGGGAAATATGGTATCTACACGGAATGTCAACGTGGGATGTATGTATATCGGTGTCATTAATGCACCCCGATCCCCCAAATAGCTCAGGCGCCGGCACCCCCATCGGCCCTCGAATCCTGTACACCTCTGAGAGTCCCGAGTGCCCAACATCGGCACCCAAATATCATAAATACTCGTGTCCAGCATCGACACGCAAATCCTCATCCATCGGGCCCCGTCAGTCCGGATCACCCACATCCATCTATAGAGTCTGATCAGTATACTCCGGATAACTGTCAGGTCCAACCAATCACCGGTAGGTAGTGGTCCCTCTGCCAGGCTCACCGTCTACTGCACAGCGAAACCGTTCTCGTCCCGGGGTACCATACCGGGTCCACCATGTACCCGTAATCGGCCTCAACCGCCTCCTCGATACGGGTTTCCATATATCACTCTAGCACCGAGAAAACACATGGTGGACGCACCGAAATATCATATCAAGGGAACCGGGTTTTTAAATGATTACATATTTGAAATAGCCACGGTTCCCAAATCCAGAAATCACATATAATCCAAACAAATACAAGTCAATGATCCGATATGATATGTGCGTCAAATGTAAATATCCGGTCAAGTTACATATAGATAAGTTACAAGATAATAATCCGATATGACATATGCATCAGGTATGAATATCAAATCATGTCACATATAATAAACTACAATATGATGATCCGATGTGATATGTGTAGCAGGTATGAATATCAATCATGTCATATATAATAAACTACAATATGATGATCCGATGTGATATGTGTAGCAGGTATGAATATCAATCATGTCATATATAATAAACTACAATATGATGATCCGATGTGATATGTGTAGCAGGTATGAATATCAAGTCATGTCATATATAATAAACTACAATATGATGATCCGATGTGATATGTGTAGCAGGTAAGAATATATGGTCATGTCACAAATAGATGAACTAGAATGCAATGATCCGATGTGATATAGGCATCAAGTATGAATATATGGTCATGTCACAAATAGATGAACTAGAATGCAATGATCCGATGTGATATAGGCATCAAGTATGAATATATGGTCATGTCACAAATAGATGAACTAGAATGCAATGATCCGATGTGATATAGGCATCAAGTATGAATATATGGTCATGTCACAAATAGATGAACTAGAATGCAATGATCCGATGTGATATAGGCATCAAGTATGAATATATGGTCATGTCACAAATAGATGAACTAGAATGCAATGATCCGATGTGATATAGGCATCAAGTATGAATATATGGTCATGTCACAAATAGATGAACTAGAATGCAATGATCCGATGTGATATAGGCATCAAGTATGAATATATGGTCATGTCACAAGTAGATGAACTAGAATGCAAGGATCCGATATGATATAGGCATCAAGTATGAATATATGGTCATGTCACAAATAGATGAACTAGAATGCAATGATCCGATGTGATATAGGCATCAAATATGAATATATGGTCATGTCACAAATAGATGAACTAGAATGCAATGATCCGATGTGATATAGGCATCAAGTATGAATATATGGTTATGTCACAAATAGATGAACTAGAATGCAATGATCCGATATGAGGTGTGTAGAAGGTATGCAATGCACTAGCTAGTAACCATGAACATGCAATATATATATATGGAACACTATGAGGTCCTATCTGCCCTGACGTAGAACGCCATGCGGGCGATATCCCCGTAGATGTGAAATCTACTCACCGTAGTCTCTCGCTAGGTGTAGCCAACAACCTGCTTCCCTTTCTTCACTGCGTCCGCCGTACTCGCCTGCGAACCTAGAATTACACAATATATCATATGTAAGCTCGAAATCACACAAACGCGACAATAAAGCCGAACTAATAACTCGTGTCGCGAACCCAGCGCGCGTGTGCGCGATACGCTAAAACGTGTGGTTACGCGTCTGAAATCACTCCGACGCGTCGCGATACGCAAAAACCCAAAACCCACACACACGTAACACGCGTGTCGCGAAAGGTTGAAAATACGGGAAAATAGGTATTCAGCTCCAGATTTTGATACAGGAAAGAAAATGCAAAAATATAAATACCAAAATAACCTACATATAAGCAGAGACCTACACCCCAAACCCCAACCCAAATCTCCCCAGTCTGGCCGCAATTTGCGGCCAGAATGCCATTTTTGGCGGCCATACTTGGGAATTGGGTCCCCAGGTTTGGTCGGTGCACTCCATACCATACATACATGCTACAGCAATCACTAGTTTTGTTCTGAAAAGTCTCGGATAGCAGCAGATTCCTACAATGTCTAAAAATCAGTTCAAAACACACATTTTGCACAAAAATGGAACTTTATGGTATTTTGATGAAATCTGAAACAAACCTAGGTCTAATCACTCACCAATAACTTGTTAATAAGCTAATCAAGCCACAACAACATAAGTTTTAACATGATACACTAAACCCCCTCCAAAAGCACTAAAATGGTACAAAAATGTGATATTTCTAAACTAAACATGCAAGTTATGGAAATTGGGTGCTAGGATTAAGATTTTATACCTTTAATTGACCTTAAAACACCAAGGGTTCCAGCTCTTCTCTCAGTTGTGCAGGTTTGCCCAAGAACACCTCAAAAACCTCAAGTTTTCATGGTTTAGTGAAGGAAAAAGCATTGATGGTGTAGGGTTTTTGGTGTAGGGTTCAAGAGGATATGAAAAGAGGAGAAAAGAGGAAGAAAGAAGTGTGGTTTCTGGTGAATTTCTGCAGGAGGTGCAGAAATGATTGGAAGAGAGAGAGAAGAGAGAAGAAAAGGTCAAGAAAAGTCAAATGTTTCACCTAACACCATGCCCTCTTGTTTTATTTGGATTTGAATTTATTAAAAGGGTTAAGATATGAATAAAATGGTGGGGAAAAGATAATTTGCAACCATGCACACAAGAAAATGGTTAACAAGTCACAAAATGCCTAAGTATGCAAGGTGCACCCTACAAAGGGGAAAATTTTAAAAAAAAAAAAACTAACACTACCCATAAGAACTATAATTAGAAGTCTTAAGAACCCATAAATAAATATAACATACCCGACTACTAATTATCACCAAAACCATCAAACGGGAATTCAATGTGTTACAACTTGATATAACCGAAGGAACCTGATAGCTTTTAAAAGGAGTGGTTAAAGCTCCGCGTTTAAAAATATCTGTTTTAAAATTAACCGAGTGGTTTCTTTTAAATTGTTCCAACAATTAAAACTTTGGTTTATTTTCTTTGCATTATAGATAATGCGTCCCATCATTAATCTATCATTGCAGAAAACAACGAAAATACAACGTCCTCTTATGCCATCCGCATTCGCCACGGGGTCCCGTCATCACCCGTTAGGTTACTTAACTAACGACAGAGCGGGGGCTGAGCTAGCGCGGGTGTAAAACATAAGTGACGTCTAAATAGCTACAATATATATAGATATTTTACATTCGTCTGACGCAATGATATTCATTCCAGAACACAGATAAACAATATTGGATTTGCAAGCAATCTGTATTTCTTTTGAGCCTGCAAGAAAAGACAGATTACACAGTTGTGATGAATAGCCGTTACCCCACCCTCGACCCCTACGGGTACGGCAAACTACCCGCCCGGCAGTTTGTGTACCCCACCTTGGGTCAGTCCTAGAAGCAAAAACAGTAAAATGAAATAATACAACGGTGGCTACAACCGCAACCTGGATGTGCCCCGCAAAATAATATTACAACAAATTACATTTACAACAAATGAATTAATCAATAACCCATTGCTAAACCCCGGCTAAACACCACAACAGTCCAATACAGTTTATATGCACAAACAGATATAACCATTTCAGAAATGTGCAACCCCCTGCCAACCGACATACTAGCAGTTAGGGGAGGTTTACGAACACATTAAACAATCACAGATATAATCCAATATGCAAATACTGTACAATTTCGATCGATTAAACATCTTTAATATTGCTCCAAAATCTGCTCTGTTAACTTGAAACCTGAGCAAAATTAAAATATTCCAGTAAACCCCAAACACCAGAGAGGACCCACACATGAAAGATGAGTCCATGACTCGGCAACTCGGCCGCGGAAGCGCGGCGGATCGGTGGGATCCGCCGCCCTTCCGCGGCGCTTTAGCCGAGTCATGGGCTCGAATTTCATGGGTGTTCTCCTGAACTCTTTTCTAGCTTTCTGAGCACACCTGAAAAATTTTAGGACTTCATTTTAAGTTCGACAGAAACTGAACAGATTTAGGGTTTTCCGGCTTCGTTTTTCCGTTCGAAATTCGTACAAATTTGCAATCAAGTTATTTATTGTTTAGCGAGGCTCTGATACCACTGTAAGTTGATGTACTTCACCCCAGTACTTGTGGGGAGGCAGAATTTTCAAAAACGATCATGTTTAAAGAACGAACATCGACTAACCGCTTAAATCGAAGCTAAACGATAACTAACCAAACATATAGTTGTTCTAAACTACTATGCTTAGGGATTATACCTATCGAAACTAGTCCTTCGTCTTTACGATCTCCTTGTTCTCCTCGGCCTTCTCTAGGTAGTAGACGATCCACCCGAAAGCAAAACTCCAAGCTTAGCCTCTAAACTTGAGGCAACTAACCTTCTTGGATTGCTAATCAAAGAAGATAGATTGAGATAGAGTGATGGTTATGGATTGTTAAGTCTAACTAATCCTAGATCTCAACACATGAGGGTGAGGATTAGTCTTTTGAAGAGAGAGAGCTTGAGGAGAGAGAATGTGAATAATATTATCATATAAGTTTATGAGTATCATATCATATATGAAGCATTTTCTAATAATAAGAAAAGAATAAAGAGTGATGATAAATCATGCTTCATAAAATATCTAGTGGTGATTCATTAGCATGAGTCATTAAGCAATAAATGTGCATTAATGAAATGAATGAATCACCACCATGACTCATAAACTCATTCAATGAATATGACACATAACCCTCCTTAGTCACCATCTTCTAGAAGCTTCTCGAGCAATTACGAGAACGCCCCTCCGATCCGCAAAAATACGGAAAAACTTTAGACTGTAAAAATCCAATAACCGGATACCAGTAACTGGCTTAAACCAAAGCCGACTGGTAAAAACTGTCCGAAAGACGTACGCGCGTAAACGCACGTATGCGTCCGAACCCTTTGTCGCAAAACCATGCAACCTCTATATCGTTTCGCCTGGAATAGGAAACTCTCTGTGTGGGACTCTAGAGACTCGACTACTACGCTGGCAGTGGGTTTAACCACAGACCGCAAGCGGCACTAGCTGTACGTAACGGTCCCCAGGTAGTTGTCGATAAGAAGGCCGATGAGAAAACCCATCCGAACTCCTACTGAGTCTGATGTGACAATCTCCATACAGTCCGGTCCGTTCGTCCAAGACTATCGCATATCGGGCCTAGGGAGGCGGCAAGCGTCAGTCCCCTAATAGCGGTATAAGTCGTGTCGGAGGGAAGCCCATTACACTCTGAGAAACTACTGGAACCTACCAGCAAATCTCGCTTGCCCTGGCCAGGGACTTTGCGTAATGGCTCTCTGACACAGCACGATATCTACTCCCAATATCGGGAGGGACGAATCCTGTCTAACCGCCACTGCCTCCAAGTGCTCGGGACTGCACCCAACTGCTACCTGTTTGCACGACTCCTTTGAGCCGTGGTAGGGTAGCAATCTAAGAACAGTGGGACACACTCGAGGCGAAGTAGCAGTGTCAAGTCTGCGGACTATGCTGTACTCATGTCACCTGGGAACTGCTCACTGACGACTGGCATCAAACCAATCAACAGTTCCCTGTGAGTCCTGTCCGGTGTACCCGTAACCTAACGAGCACCTGCATACTATCTCTAGTACGACGTACTGACGGCTGTGGGACAGACCATCTCCCCAACTGGGATGAGAAGCGTACACACTAGTCTACTCCGGAGTATCGATGCTCTGTCTCGATAATCCTACGACCAGGGACCTGAATAAGGATGTGCTTGTAGACTACCCAGCCCCCACTAGTGTGACTGCCATCACAACGCTGGTAGACAAGCAAGATCCTAAGAGCTCTATCAATACGTACACTCACATATTAAGATAGAAAAACCAAGTAGCATACTACCATGTTTAGCAAGACTGTTATATACATGTGAATATCCCAAGCTTCCATTAAGTAATATACAAACTAGTATGATACAGTAATGGCCTTCTAGGGCATAAACACTAACAAGAACTAGATCTACTAAATCTTATTTGAGTTGTTGTGCAGAATTTTCCAAGTTGTTATGCAGAATTTATCAAACAAATCAAGTTGTTGAAGAAAACTTGCCAAATTAAGAAGCAAAACTTGGAGACCAAGTCTGGGAGCAACCGAGAGAAGATTTCTGAATTCTAAAGGTGCCTAAGATTGCCACATGTCACAAGATGCAAGCACAAGAAATTTCATCAAGAGATCCCTACCATTAAGCACGGATCCGCGGCCAAACCCCCCCTTGGGCCGCGGATCCGCCGCAAGTTTATGGAGTTAGAGCAAAAGAATTTTTAGGGTTAATCTCTGCTGAAATTTACCAAGTTTTCAACAAGAAGATTCTGGCTTTGCACTATAAAAGGGCACCGAGAGCCTCTTGGAAAAGCTATCAAGCCGACGCGATCACGAAGCCCCAGACGCTCACGTATCCAGACCGATCATCAACGGTTCATCTACCTTCTTGGAAGAGATCGAGAAGCAACTAGTTTTGTAATCATTTTCTAAGGAATCAAAGTGTAGATTGTTCAAGTTGATTAATAAAGGTAGTTATTTTATTTAATTCTTTTGCATTTTACATTATGTTTTCCCTCTCTTTCTTTTCATCTTCTTCTCCCAACATGCGCGAGTAATTCTCCGCTTGTTAGGGTTCGTAGGATTAGGGTAGGCTAATGGACGATGAAAATAACTAAACCCTTTTTAAGTCCTATAAAGTTTAGGAACTTTATCAAAAGAATCATTAACATCCTAATCGGGCGCGCTAGCAATTCTTTGCTAGTTCCGACCGCGATTAGAGATTAGATTAATGATTGTTTTGGTAAAGGCTAGATATGAACGGAGTTCCGTGTCGAGATAAGGGTTAAGAGTGGGATTCCTTTTCCCTCCAGAAACCCTAATCTACACGCATCACCGTCGTTCTAGTTCTAAATCTATTAATGGATAAAAAGGGTAACTTTTAATTAATCGTCCATAACTACTAAATCCTAACGAACCCTACAAGCCTTCCTAGATCTATATTTTACAATCTTGTTCAACGTAGATCTAGAAACCATTCTATAAAATTCCTTATCCCTCCTTTCTTTCTCAACACATCTAAAGTAAAAGTAAAAAGTTCCACGTTTCCCAGAGGACGACCCGTACTCATCTCGGTCTAGCTATACGCGACACCGTTCTGATTGCGGTTAACTACAAAAACACACTTTCTCGATACAATCAGTACACTAGACAGACTCGCCGAGAACTCCCAGATGGTATTATACATCACGTCAGATGGCAGTTCTCCGGTGACACTAGTACAGAGTAGTCTGTTGACCCGAGATCATCATAGAATCTTGTGTGATTCCCACTGTGCTTTGATTTCCATCATACCATGTCCAAGAGGGCGTGCAAAAAGGTGGCTTTTGGGTACAGTCCCGAATCACATGGAGGCAATGAGCGATAGGAGGGGATTCGTCTCTCCCGGTATATGGAGTTGATGTTGTGCTGTGTTCGATTGGCTATAACCGGAAATCCCTGTCCAGGGTTGCTGAGATTTACTGGTAAGTGTTATCAGTAGTTTCTCGAACTGTTATAGACCTCATATTGACACGACTTATCGAGCTACTAGGGTCTGACGTATACCACCCCTAGGCGAGATATGCGACATATCAGACGACGAGACCGGACTGTACGGGAGTGTTACGGATTGGATTCACAGGAGAATGTGCAGGCTTGCTTGTTGATCTTCTGAGCGCTCAATACCTGGGTGGCTGTTGCGTTTAGCTGACCGCTTGCAGCTTGTGGGTGTTTGATATGATCATCACCTACTACCGGCGTATTGACGATTCTTTAGAGTCCTACACAGAGGTTTCTTGACTCAGGCAAAACGGAATAGGAGCACATATGTGATATGTGCGGGACTGAGGATAATGCGGTATGTGATACCGTATTGGATTCTCGCGATATGAGATATCGGCCGGGTATATGTGATATAGCCGGGTCATCGTATTAGTCGGTTATTTGTGAAATAGCCGGATTATCGGATCAAGTGTTGATTCGATAATTTAATGTATAATAATATATATGATATATTAAATTACATTAACTAATATTAGCTCACTAAAAGATTCGTTTTCTCACGGGATAATACATTGATATATATGCGATATATGTTAATTGTATTATTTTCTATTGTTACAAAATATATTGTATATGTGATATATAATATTGTAACATGTTAGGGTTACAAATTTAACAATGGTTTAGGGTTTAAACTTGGTTAGGGTTTGGATTAGGGTTAGCTTTTGCATGAAGCTTCCATGAAGCTTCATGAAGCTTTGACTTTGTGGTTGCTTGATATTTTTGTGAGATATTATGTTAACCCAATCCAAACCATTAACTCTAGTTAACTCTCTACAAGGGTTAACTCTTTCATACTTAACCCTTGGTTAGATTTGTAACCACAACAATAATTCATTGTTCATCACAAAAGGATTAAGTTATCATCTTCATTCATCTTCTTCTTCCTTCAGTTCCTTCATGAAAAAGCTTTCTTTTGTGATGAAAGTGAGTGAGAAAAAGATTATAATTGAGAGCAAAAATCCTACTTCATCATCCTCATCTATCTTTGCCATTTAGATGAGGGTGTTCACTTCATATCATGAGTGATAGCTTGTGTTAACGAAACTTCAAGGTAGATCATCTATGTTATCGAAGATCGGAAGCAAGGTTACATCACTCTCTTCGTGAACCCTCTCGAGAGTCCAGAACACGATGATCGCAGCGAAGGGACCTCAACACGGAGCTTAAGAAGTGAAGGACCGGATCTACAAAGGTTGTAATCCCTCTCATTTAGTGTTTAAGTGTTTAACATGCTAGTTATCGCCTAAACCCTAGTTTAAAGATCCGGCTTCGGGTTGTTCGGCACGGCTAAAATTTTAATCGGGCATGGTTGATGCCTCGTAGACCCTTGTGCGCGTACCTAGCAACCCTACAGTGACAACAACGGCGCTATAGCTTTAGCGAAGGAACCCAGGTCCCATCAGAAGTCCAGGCACATTTTGAGGCGGTACCATCTGATCAGGGAGATCGTAGATCGCCGGGAAATCGAGGTGAAGAGAGTAGATTCGGAGAATAGCACTGCAGATCCACTCACGAAGGCCCTACCCCAAACTTAGTTCGAGCGGCTGATCAAGATGATAGGTCTTCGATACGCCAGTACATGGCCTTAGTGCAAGTGGGAGATTGTTAGTGTATTTGCCCTAGAGGCCATTACTGTATCATACTAGTTTGTATATTACTTGATAGAAGCTTGGGATATTCACAGTTGTATAGACAATCTTGCTCAAAATGGTAGTATGCTACTTGGTTTGTTTCTATTTCAATATGTGCATGTGTTTCTTTTAGCATATCGCTTGTACATATTAGTAGAGCCCTTAGGATCTTTGCTTGATTACCAGCGTTGTGATTACAGTCACACTCATGGGGGCTGGGTAATCTATAAGCACATTCTTATACAGGTCCCTAGTCGTAGCACTATCGAGACAGGGCATCGATACTCCGGAGTAGACTAGCGTATGCGCTTCTCATCCCAGCAGGGGAGATAGTCTGTCCCACAGCCATCAGTACGTCGTACTGGAGATAGTATGCGGGTGCTCGTTAGGTTACGAGTACACTGGACAGGACTCGTCGGGAACTGATGGTTGGTATTATACCTATCGTCGGTTATCAGTTCCCAGGTGACATGAGTACAGCTTAGTCCGCTGACTTGACACTGTCACTTCGCCTCGAGTGTGTTCCCACTGTACTTAGATTACTACCCTACCACGGCTCAAAGGAGTCGTGCAAACAGGTAGCAGTTGGGTGCAGTCCCGAAGCACTTGGAGGCAGTGACGATTAGACAGGATTCGTCTCTCTCGGTATTGGGGGTTGACATCGCGCTGTGTCTAGGAGAGCCATTACACGAGTAGTCCCTGGCCAGGGCAAACGAGATATACTGGTAGGTTTCCAGTGTTATCTCAGGGTGTTCTGGGCTACACTCCGACATGACTTGTACCGCTATTATGGGACAGACGTTCACCACCCCCCTAGGCCCGCCATGCGATGTATCAGACGAACAGACCGGACTGTACGGAGATTGTCACATACAGGCTCAGTAGGAGTTCGGATGGGTTTACCTCATCGGCCTTCTTATCAACATCTACCTGGGGACCGTTACATACAGCTAGTGCCGCTTGCGGTATGTAGTTAAACCCACTGCCAGCATAGTGTCGAGTCTTTAGAGTCCCACACAGAGAGTTTCCCTGCACTGAGCGAAACGTGTAGAGGCCGTATGGTTTTACGGCAGGGCTGCGATCACTTACGTGCACTTGTGTGCGTATGCTGTTCGGGCAGGCAATACTAGTGGGCTTTGGTTTAAGCCGGATCCTAGTATTGCACGGATGGATTTGTTTTGTCTTCTGTGCATTCGCATTCTACGGAATGCGGATGCGGGTGTGTATGCACAGTTTTGCGGAGCGAAGAAGGAGGAGGTGCCTCATTAGGGTTTTGGCAGTTGGTTCGGCCAAAACCGTTATGTGGCAGGCTCATTAGGGTTTTGGTAATTCGTTCAGTCAAAACCATTATGAGCCGGAGACATTGTTTACTAATCATTTTAGTGATAATTTTATGATGGCTAATTGCTTTGACCATTTGACCACCTTGACCACTCTTGACTTTTTTGACCCGTTGACCAAAGTTGACCATTGACCTTCATGAGAGGTCTACACTCTTCTTTGGTTTTTCTTTTTCTTTTATGGATTATGAAAATGGTCAATTCAATTAGTAGCCATCAACTTTATCATGAAAGGATTGGTAATGATGATAGTTTTGCATTATTGCAACCATGGTTCATTTCTTTAGCTCACAATTCATTTCTCATTCTCTCTCTTGTTCTTGTGAGAAGAAAAGAAAAGCTCTCATGGTTTCTAGCTCCTCCTTCTTCCTCCTCTTGATTTCTTCTTTTGATCTCATGTGTTGAGAGAAAAAGATCCCACAAAGACAAACACTTCCATATATCTCTACTACACAACCTAAGGCATCTAGACTAGCGATCTCGTTGCCCTAGTTGCCTCGGCTCGAGGTGGAGTTCGGTGTACATCTCTCGGGTGGATCGTCTTCGACTCAAGAAGGCCACGGAGGTAACCAAGGTCCGGATCGACCCTCGGAGCGTGGACGGAAGAGTAGGACAGCGGAATGAAGACCCGAAGGACCGGTGTCGTGAGGTATAATTTCTACGGCATAGTAGTTAACGCCTCTAGTAGTTTGCTAGTTTCTAGTTTAGCAAAGATCCGGCTATTAGTCCATGTTGCCTTTGCGCTAAATAATTGTTTTTCGCCGTTTCCGCCTCCCCGTAAGAACCGGGGTGAGCAACGTGGACTTACATCTAGGGCATACATATAACTAACATTTCATACTTAACTATATGAATTTCACATATTGTAGCACATTTCAGAAAAAGCTAGATGGCGTTAAACATTCCGATCGAATCAACAAACACCCAAAATTTCCCAAAAGCTCAACACTTGAGCGTAGTTCAAAAAGTCTCAGAACATGCCACAGCTCCTATGAACCAGCCGTAGAAGGGTCAACCAATGCCTCACATATGGCACCGCTAAACTACCACAATCCCTAGAGTTTGTGGCGGTTTTGACGATTACATAATCGAGTTAAGGTTTCGTTCTTTTAGAGGGTTCACAGAATCACTTGCATGATTTTCTGAAAGTTTTAAACTAAGGAAAAATCCAACACTTGGAAAATTTCCCAGCAAGGGAAAAAGTGAGTTATTGATATCCGTTCGAACTTTTTAACACCGTCTAAATAACCCAAAAACAAACTAGAAATACGAATACGAAACACTCCGAATTGCCTCTGTAAAAAGATAACATCATATGCAAATTTAGCAAAAACAAACAACACCTGAATTACCAAACCCCAGGGACTGGAACACCACCCAAAACCCACACCTAAAAGCCTCTAGATAGCCGAGCAGGCCGGAAAAATGGTGAAAGTGACCGGCCAAAATCCGGCGAGGTGGGGTGAGTTTTGTACAGTGTTCATTATGTATCTCATACATCATTCTGCAACTGTTTTAAAAAAAAATTGACAACTGAAAAATTTTGATAGAAACTAGGGTTCGTATTCGGGTGTTTCGGAGTTGTTTCGGTTTCGTAATCCTACACTTATCCGTTTAATTCTCTAGCTAGCCTCTGATACCACTGTAGGGTTATTTATCACGACAGCAAGGTTTCGGGTGGCATCATCCATGCCAATTTAAAATTTTGTCATGTTTAAACAACCCTAATCCTAGATCTTTAACTAGAGAATCAAACTAAAATATCAAGTAAACATCTTTACTACTAAGTGATAGGGATTACAACATTTTTAGTCCGTTCCTTCGCTTCATAAGCTCCGAGTTGAGGTCCCTTTGTTGCGATCATCAAGATCTTGGACTCTAGAGAGGCTCCATGAGGTGAATGAGACATCCTTACTTGAAGACTTCACAATCCAAGATGATCTACCTTGAGGAAACACAAACCCAAGTTATCACTTCACTAATGAGGTATTAGTGAAGCAAACACACTAATCTAAGTGGCTAGAATAGATGAGGATGATGAAGTAGGAATTTTGCTCTCTTTATATTTCTTTTTCTCTCTTTATTTCATCACATAGAAAAATCAAGCAAGCTCCCATTTTGGAGGAGGAAGAAGAAGATGAGCAAGTGATGAAAAATGAATTATTGTTAAGGTTAGAAAAACAACCATGGGTTAAGCATGACATGCTTAACCCTTGTAGAGAATAGACCACAGGCTAGGGTTAAAAGGTTAGGTAAACAAATATCTAGTAAATATCTAAAGAGTGGACTAAGTCAAGGCAAAAAAATATCTCAACATTAATCCATAATTTAGAATTAACTAAAAATAAAATGTTAACCCTAATCTAAACCCTAGCATGGTTTAATCTCATAAACCTTGGTTGCATTTGTAACCTAGCATGTTACAATTATACATATCTCATATATACAATATTGTAACAAAAGAAAATAATACAATTAACATATAATACATATATATCAATGTATCACCAAGTGAGAAAAAGAATCATTTAAGTGAGCTTATATTAGTTAATATAATATAATATATCACATATATAATTATACATTAAATTATTAAATCAACACTTGATTTAATAATCCGGCTATATTATATATAACCGAATAATATAATATGTATCATTTTATCGAATCAATACTTGATCCGATAACCCGGCTATATCACATATACCCGGCCGATATCATATATCGTGAGAATAGAATACGGCATCATATACACGTCTTATTCTCGGTCCTGCACATATCACATATGTGCTCCTACTCCGTTTCGCCTGAGCCAGGAAACCTCTGTGTAGGACTCTAAAGACTCGTCAATACGCCGGCAGTAGGTGATGATCATATCAAACACCCACAAGCTGCAAGCGGTTAGCTAAACGTAACAGCCACCCGGGTATTGAGCGATCAGAAGATCAACAAGCAAGCCTGCACACACTCCTGTGAATCCAATCAGTAACACTACCGTACAGTCCGGTCTCTTCGTCTAATATGTCGCATATCCAGTCTAGGGGTGGTAAACGTCAGACCCCAGTAACCGATAAGTCGTGTCGATATGAGGCTCATAAAGGGTCAAGAAACTACTGATAACACTTACCAGTAGATCTCCAAATCAGCCCTGGCCAGGGACTTCCAGTTATAGCCAATCGAACACAGCGCAACATCAACCCCCAATATCGGGAGAGACGAAACTCCTCCTATCGCTCATTGCCTCCATGTGATTCGTGATTGTACCCAAAAGCCACCGTTTTGCACGTTCTCATAAATATGGTAAGGTGGAAATCAAAACACAGTGGGAATCACACAAGACTCTGTGACGATCTCGGGTTTACAGACTAACCTGTACCAGTGTCACCAGAGAACTGCTATCTGACGATAGGTATAATACCATCTAGGAGTTCTCGGCGAGTCCGTTCAGTGTACCCAGTCTCCACTGAGCACCCGTATACCATCTTTGATGTCAAACACCAATGGATGTGGGATCATCCATCGCCCATCATATGGGTCAAGATGCGAATACGCTAGTCTACTCTGGAGTATCGATGCCCTGTCTCGATACACCCTCTACTAGGAACAATTATAGGATGTACTCGTGGACTACCCTGGCTCCACTAGTATGATCTGCATCATAGTCCTAGTAGTCAAGTACATATCCTAAGGGCTTTATCAAAATGTGAGAGCAAGACAGTAAACTAATACAAGTCAACATATTTAGACAAAGCAAAACCAGATAGCATACTATCATATCGAGCAAGAAAGTCCTCTCTATATATATCCAAGTATCCACTATAATATACATCATATGTATAACAATGGCCTCTAGGGCATATATATAACTAACACTTCCCACTCCACATCTGATATGGTGTGGTAGGAACAGTCTTGATAGGAACCTTGTTCAAAAGATATGCAGCTGATTCTAGTGCATAACCCCAGAAGGATCGCGGCAACTCAGTGTTATTCATCATGTAACGTACCATATCTAATAGGGTTTTGTTCCGCCTTTCCGATACACCGTTGTGTTGAGGTGTGTATGGAGGGGTAAGCTGAGAGAGAATTCCATTCTCTTTTAAGTAATCCAGGAACTCGGCACTTAAGTATTCACCACCTCAATCAGATCTCAGTGTCTTGATACTTTTTCCTATTTGTTTTTCCACTTCATTGTTATATCTCCGGAATTTCTCAAAGGCCTTCGATTTATGTTTCATCAAGGAGACAAGTCCATACCTAGAGAAATCATCCGTAAAAGTAAAGAAATAGGAATAACCACTTCGTGCATGTGTAGACATTGAACCACATACATCGCTGTGTATGAGTCCTAAGAGCTCGCTCGCTCTTACTCCGTGTTCAGTGAACGGAGTCTTTGTCATCTTTCCTATGAGACAAGATTGACAGGTTGCATAAGACTGATATTTGAACGGATCCAAATATCCCTCTCTATGTAACTTCGTCAACCGTGTTTCATTGATGTGACCCAGTCTATAATGCCATAAGAAAGCCTTATTTAATTCTGGAGACTTTCTTTTAAGTGTGTTCTGGACGTTGAAAACCTGAGCTTGATTTAGCACATATATACCGTCCTCTAGTGTACCTGACCCAATCAAACCACGATTAAGATGGATGTGGACCACATCGCATACAAATGTAAAGTCATATCCTTCTTTAGAAAGTAAATATACAGATTTGATATTACAAGCTAGACTAGGTACACACAAAAAGTTATGTAAAATCAATATCTGCCCACTTGTCAATCCCAGGTGATATTCCCCTACGGATACAGCGTCCATGCTCATTCCATTAGCAACCTGAGAGTCATATCATCTGCCCAGATAACTCTACGGTTTCTCAAAGCCTATAATGAATTACAGATATGAGATCCTGATCTGGTATCTAGTACCCAGGAAGTAGAGTTAATTGACATACAGTTTTCAATCACAAACACACCCGAAGCCGAAGCCACAACATGTTTCGGATCCTGGATTCTGGCTTTCCAAGCCCTGCATTCTTTCTGCCAATGCCCTTTCCCATGACAATAGGAATATCCCTCCTTCCCTACTGTTATCCCCGAAACTTTTGCCCTGCCCTTTCCTTCTACCTTACTGATACCGCCAATCGGCTTTGTGGAGGTCTTCTTCTTCTCACCCTTATCTTTCGTCTTGGATCCAGAAGAGGAAGATTCCCCAATAAGCAAAGCGGGTGTCTCCCTCGTTTCTTTCAGGGTGCCCTCTCCCTAGTTCTCTAGTTCGATTCTTATTTAGTATACTTAAACCTCTAAAATTTTAAAATTGCATATTTGATACTCATAGAAACATAGTAAAGGTGCTAAGATATACTTTTATGGCATCAGAGCCAAGCTAGGGGCTTAAGAATGCATTAGGAGAAGTTAAAGTGTTCGATCGAAGTTTTAAACATGGATTTGGGTAGTTTCCGTCCAATTTTTAAAACTTCATGTTTTTCGCAATTAAAAATTCTCAGAAAATCATGCAGGTAATTATAGGAAGGCTCAAGAAAAACGAGCAAGTAATTCCAAAACTTGGTCGCGGAACCGCCGCCCATACCATGTATTGGCCACGGTTCCGCCGCCAAAGTATGGAATTAGGAGCTCATTTTTCTTGGCTTCATTTTGAGATTCTGGGTTCTCTGGAAATTTTTAATGAGACTCAAGTGGTTGAGGTCTCTGTAAAATGTTGTTGTTTGAAATATCGATCGAAATGTTTAACATCGTCTATATTGCTATGGTTATGTTATACAATTTTTGGAATGCACATTAATTAGTTTTGTGAAAACTAGTTATTGATTTGTAAATCTTGCATTTTAGTCTCAAATGATGGATTACCACAGAGTTTGGATTTGGATCGAAACTCCATCATAATCTCGTATCGTATGCGAATACTCACCGGGAGACACTAGTAGACAGCCACGCCCCATTGCCCCGACCAGGTGACTATAGGAGAACTCTATGGCCAAAAGCATCCACTCGGGTGCTCGTGGCCACAGTGTTCCGCCCAAGTGCACTTCGTTGATGGCCCCGGGGGTACAGCCATCTACTAAAGTTTCCAACAAGCCTTCGACTCATTAATCAGGAATCTTTTCTGAATTTCCCGACTTAATTTTTGAATATTGTTTTCAATTCGAGACTAAAATGAAAGGTTTATAGGGTTAGGCATGAAATTCGAAATATGTGATAATCCGGGTTTATGATGTCTAATGATGATGCAGATTCTAATTATTGTAGTTTTCATTTCTTTTCTGCGACCATAAGTGTAATATGTGGCGGTATCCCCGATCTCGTTGCTATACGACAACGATATTAGGGATACGCATATTTACTTACATTGATGACATGTGATGTTGTTGTGTTGCTATCGACATGTTATATTGGATCGTTGTGATTGTATAGTCGGGAGTTTTATGTGAGATGAGAGTTTTTTAATTTTCATTCATGTAAATATTTGTATGTAATATTCTTTTATTAGGACATTTCCGGGTCGAGATTGTTGTCTCCATTCGATATATATTATTTACTTTTCCGCATTAAGATAGACCCAAGACGGAGAGCACAAGTAACCGGGTTCTAAAGTCCAGTGGGAGGTCATCTCGAGGAGTCAAGACCGGTCGCCTAACTCTAAAATTGGCAGGATTGCTTGCCTCTCTCATAAGAGTCTAGGGATGTGGGCTTGGCTATTCATCACGACCGTAGAATCCGTGTTTTTCGTTACTGGATTAATCTAAAACACGAACCTCCTAAAATATCCTATATTTCATATATCTGCTTTTGCTGTTTCTGTGAAGTGATGTGATCATATAACTGAGTGAGATGAATGCTACTTATATATATGATATATTAGGAGACACTATATATGTTTTGCATCCGCGTTAGTCCTGACCCCGTCCTGCCGTAAGTTAAGAAACTTTAAGGTGAAGACCCGGGTCCTTATGGCGAATGCGGATGGCATATATGTGTGTTTTATTTTCGTTTCTATTATGATGTTTAGGAAATATAATTGATAGGACGTCATTGATAAGATTAATGAAAAGAAAAGAAACCTATAAGATGTTGTAGAATCAAATTTTTCAAAAAGGTAGCTCTAGTTCTTACTTTGCATAGCGGTATTCCATTATGAACATCTAGCACCTCATTCGATGAGGAAAAAGCCTAAATCCCTTCACCGGGAATGTCCTCTTTAGCAAACATTAGCATATGCTACAACCCACTCGGTTTGTTTTGAAAACTACTCAATTTTTAAAGCGAACCATAAACCACTCCTTTTTCAAATCACTAGATTCTACAACGATACCAAGTTCATTACATTAAAGGTTTTCTTCAAAGCCAGTCATAACCCTCCGTCATTTCAGATAGGTACTATTTAATATCCGTGCAGCGTTTGTCGGCCTTATCGAGGCGTAGTGTTCGGTAGCAGATTATTGCTTTTCTGCCGCATGTTGATGCGATTGGTTAGGGTAGTCGTATGGCCTTATTGACCTTGTCAAGGGTCGTGTGGGTGGGTTTAATTCAATCATGAAATGATGGGTTGAACTTGAATTGCGGTTTATGATTTTTTGACCTTGTCAAGGTCATAAGAACGTATGAGGTAAAAACAGATATTGGGAATTTCAAGTGTTGAAATTTGCAATGAGATTGCATACCTTCTATGTGATAATTGGATAATGATACCCCCTTCGAGTAAGTGTTACTCCTGGGAGAGTTTTCCACTTTACAATTATCTAATCCAGTAGGTGTCTAAGAAAGGTGTTAACGGGGTTATGCTTCTACGGAAACGAGATTATTTAATTATGTCACGACCCAAAAGTGGCACGTGACCGGCACTTAAATTACATGACATCTAAAAACGTTGACGCGGTCCAAGTAAGCCGAAACCCGGAATCTAAACCCATTTTGAAAATATTGGAGGTGGGGTTTAACATAGTTATCAGATGAGATCAGTTAAAATAAACATTTAAATCTAACTAAGTATGTTTGAAAAACATCTCTGACGTTTTAAAATTCGATAGCACCTCCTTTGTAAATTTTGCATAAAACCCTATACAACATAACAATATGAAAAAGGCGACTCCAAGAGTGCGACAACCACAACACACAAACTCTAAGTCTCGCTTCTAAGTCCACAATATATCATTTTTAAGTTGATGGAGTTTTACTAGATACAAGAATATATAGATAAACGAGTGTGAGTACGATAGAACAGTAACCCACTTACCAAAGCAATCACCGAAAGGAATGTGTGCCCAAGCCGTTAATAATCCAAGCGGTAAAATCTGCAAGAAACTGTTGCACAACGGGGTGAGTTGCTAACTCAGTGAATAAAAGTACATCACAAGGTAGAAATTGAAATGCACAACGTTACCTAGGTCGTAAATGTAATACTCTTATATCCTATTCTTGTGTAATATATGATATGCATGTATCATAAATGCAACTCTATTTATCACATGAACCCAGAATAGATTATATCAATGCAACTGACCTGTATCTAGGTATAAGCCCATAAGTAGCCGAAAATATATATGTACAAGCTCTTCTTTAAAATAGCCACGGAATACATATGTCACGGTATAAAAGAAAACGTGGTAGTATAAAATATAATAGGTATCTTATTTAAGATATACGTCCTGCTGTTTTGGTGATGAATGTTAAGAGGTTTACAATTTAAAGATCCCGGTGTCATATCAGACATGTCCAAAATAATGAGGCTATAGCTCGTTTTTGAATTCTATTTTATATGCAAATACTCGTAAAAAGATATGCAAGTACTGTCCCCCGGATCAGTCCTGGTCGGCTACAATAACTCATAACCTATCCGCATACCTCATATGATAGAAACATATCAACATCTGGATGTCCAGCATCGACACCCGAAATCAGAAATCTCTCGTGTCCATCACCGACACGCAAATCCTCAAATCTCTCATGTCCATTACCGACACGCAAATGCAGATATTGTCGACGCCATCTCAATAGATGATCACCACCCGATATCCCTGGCCCCGGTCGGTATCCCCTGGATATCCGCCGTACCCAAACGAACCCCGGTCAGTATCCCCTGAATATCTGTCGTGCTCATCTCTATCTCCGGTATCGAGTATCCTCACTAGGCTCCCCGCATCTAATGCGGCTATCTTGCCCCTCGGTCTCGACCAGGTCCACTATGTATCTGTCTGTATACTCCCCCACTCTGTCACGACCCGAAAGAGCACGTGACTGGCCCTCGAACCATATGAAATCTATAGGACTCCATCTGATCCAAGTAAGCCAAAGCCCAGAAATCTAAAACCATTTTAAGAGTAAGTGAAGAAAACTGGTTTAAAGAAGTGAAGGAAAATATGTTTGAAGTCGAGGTTTTTAAATAACTAAGCCGAAGGTGCATTTTTAAAAGGTAAAGTCTTTTCTAAAAATTTCGGCAGAGTTTCTTTTGTAAATACTGGCCCCGAACGGGATACAACAAGCATAACATATATACAATGATAAAAGGCATCCCCAAGCGGGAGCTAGCTCTTCGTCAATTGACGGTCACAACCACACATGCAATATAATATACAACGCCGAAAGGCGAGGATCGATCCAAAAGGAACACAGTAAGCATGAAAACCGCAATACTACTAAGCGCGACTCTAAGGCCAAATAAAACATCACTAAAGTCTGAGTCTGAAACAATAAACAAATTTGGTTGATGGAAATTCTAGATACAAAGAATAATATAAGTACAATGGTGGTTTTGATGCAAAAGGAACCACCTACCAAATGCAATTCACCCGCAAGGAAGCAATGTGCCAGAAATGCCGCAAAGGAACCTGTACGGCAAAACCTGCAAGAACTGTGGCACAACGGGGGTGAGTTGCCAACTCGTGAATAGAGAATAACTACAAGCAGAAACCGAACGCAAGACATAATCCTAGGTCAAAACGATCAGTACAAAATCCTCAATATAAAACATGCAGCCTATAACAAGGCTAGGGTAAATATCTAACCCGAGTGTAATCTCCTGTGCCTGTGTCAGTGCCTCAGGTAGCAATATAACATAAGAATGAGGTATGAATGCATGAGAACATAATACATGTAAATGAAGAAACTGTTTTCATACTTTAGTGAGATTTCTTTTGTATTTTTAAAATGAGGTATCATAATGAAATCAGCATAAAACAGTGCCTAACATCGGCACAAAACGTAATCCAAATATCCCGATATCTCTGTATCCCAATCACAAAATCTAGGGCGCCGTCAGTCCAGACCGGCCCCTACCATCAATCTCAAGACCACGACGGTATCCTCCGGATATCCGACGCGTTAGGTAAATTCACCGGTCGGTAGTGCTCCCCTGCCAGGCTCAACGTCATCACCACATTCATCTTGCCCCGGGGTACCGCACCGGGTCCACCATGTACCCGAAACGGTTCATCCGTCTCCTCGAATCGGGTTTCCAAATCCATCAGCAAACTCATGGTGGACGACTCATACATCATGGGAAAACCGCACTTTTTATTTTAAAAGAGAGAAAATGTTTATCTGTGTTTTTGCGGTTTTCCTCCAAATCCAGAAAATCTCACGGAAATCCAAATCCAAAACCTCAGTAACACGTAAAATAGTGAATATATGCATGAGAATCCATGAATGCGGCATAACAATGAATATCAGTATGCATGAAGTAGCAGGTAATAACTACAATGTCTAAACTATTAGCTAATAGGTTATGTCAAGCAATAGTATTTTCTAAGGTGTACGTGACATGGCAATTACCGATGAAGATGTGTGTGAGCCGGCAGGTAAGTGTACGTGGTACATACGCAACATCGGTAATGGTGCTGGTGTCCTAACAGCATGATATCAATAATGGAGTATGAAACATAATATAAGAATGCGATGCAAAGCGAACCATAAAAAAAGTGGGAGCTGAATCTAGACGCAACTATAACTAATCTGCATTAATCTAATATAAGTCCTACAAATGGTGCCTTTTGAAATATCACGAATCATGGGGTTTTGAAAATAGGGGCTACGGTGTTTTTATGAAAAGATACGCCTTTTGAAATGTCCGTAGATCCTTTGACCTGTCTTTTAAAATACCCACGACCCGCTAGTTTTGAAATAGGTAGGAGTCTAATCTAATCTAACAACTACACTAAACTATACAGCTGAACTAACAAGCTGAGCTACAGGTAAGGAAACCGCCTAACATCTGAGTCGATATATATATAGATATAATAGTCGGTGATTCCGCCTCAATAGTATCGCGTACGATACAGTATATCATATGACATCCTCAAGTCATGAGTGCGGATCTATCATCAATGTAAAGCTCATACGGTAAATCATTGTACGGCATCCCAATAGCTGGGTACGGGTCAATATCACACTATCTCATCACACTTCGGGTATCACTATCAACATATCATATAGTCTGGGGTACTTTTCTATGTCTAGTATAAATCGATACCATCAATAAAGTATGCATGCGGGGGTAAACACACATCCCAAGCCCGCAAGAATCACATTTCGTATCCCAAATACGAATCATATCACATCACCGATCTCGCGGCACAAAGCCCAATATCATTGACTCATCTCCAAAGTCATCCAATATCATCAACACAGTGCCAGTATAAGTAATATGCAAGGGTGTGCGTGTAGGTGTAATTCTATTCTAGGGTTCGCGACTATGAACTACACTAGTCACTTCTAACCCTACACTATCCATAATACACCTAACTATCATATATAATAACAACTACGGACTGCGGGGGTGCTATACGCCATCCACCCGACTTCCCCCAGTAGATATAATCTACTCAACTAGCGTCTTCATTTGTAGACGTCGCCACGTGCTTGCTTGTCGTCCCGAAGTCTTCATGGGGTATCTACACATCAAAATATCGTATATGTGCATTAAAACCAAATCAAAGCTAAAACGGCACATGAAATCCAAAATGATACGATAAGAGGCCTATAGGTTAAAACCCATGGCACGCCTTCAAAACCATCAACACATCCTCTATATCGTCGTATAAACGCCAAATAGTCGAGGCAAAACACAATCCACAATTGCAGAATTAAAAATACGGAATACGGAAACATGAATCTAAAACAGCAACTTAGGAAATATGTCCCAGATTTTACCCTAGGTCACTTTATACAAATCTATATATACCAGGGGTCTAACATGAACATGTAGGAGCTACAGAACCAATACGAGCCAAAATGGTGGGACCCAGGCCGCAATTTGCGGCCAATAGGGATAAATTGGCGGTCGGGAAGAAGAAGTGGGAGCTGGGGTCTTGGGGTTAGCTTCCTGGGTGCCTGCACGTGTCACTGTCCAATCAATTTTAATTTAGGGTGTCTCGGGTGATAGCAGATTCAATATACCCTTCACAGATTTCATAAATTCCCCGATATCGGTTTCTAAAATCCGTATTATGGTTTAAGCTTCAGGTTTTGGATTTCCAATTCATACACTAGGGTGATGGTATAACCTCTACTGACCTCAATTCCATATTACAACCCATAAATCATCACAACCCTAACTAGGTTATCCACAAGTCCACAATATCACACAATATCGATTCGATCTTAATATGAGGGTAAAGGAAATGCATAAACTAAGTTTAAGGTCCAGAAAATACCTCATTTGGCAACTCAAGAATTTTCTTGAGTTGCCCCTAGTGGCCAAAATCCTTGCTTCTTTAGCACCAAGTGTAGATCTAGGGATTGTGCACACATTTAATGAAATGGAGATTGGGTTTTGGGGTTGTTTTAGAGGTGTTTTGGAGCTTGAAGAGGGGAGGGAAAGGAGGTGCAGGAGCAGCAGCAGGAGAAGGGAGAAGAGGGAGGGAAATGAGGGGAGAAATGGTTAAGTCCTTAGTCAATGAAGCCCATACCTCTCTCTCTCTCACCAACTACCCATTTCTTTATTCTTTTCCTTTTCTTTTTCCTTTTAAAACCCTTCTCACTCAAATAGTAAACCCAAATGAAAAGCATGGCAAGAAAATGCACAAGTGTGAAAAAGTGATATGTGCATGTGTTGCACAAAAAGCTAAAAACCGATTAGCGATTTTTAATCGCGATTAGCACTAAATTAGTGTCAAATTAATCACAAAAACTTTAAAATGTCATAATTCTCTAATTTACCCTATTTTAGAATTTTCCAAAATTTTCCAAAATTTTTCCCCATTTATTTGTATTTAATAATTCCAAAATATTAAAATATTCAATAAAATAATATTAAATTATAAAAATTCCCAAAATTAACATTTTATCTTTTTTTAAATGTTACAATCTACCCCCCCTAAAGAAATTCGGTCCCCGAATTTAAATTTAAACCCCCAATACTAAAACAATTTTTGTAATACTCCAATTTGTCGGTGCTCCGAAGACATCAATACATAGAGAATATCCTATGCGTCTGGTGCGCAAGGAATCAAAATCCATATATGTGTCATACAGGTGTACAAAACAATATCTAGGTGCAACGGGTGTGCACGAAACATCTGTCATAGGCAACGTGTGTGCCTGACAGCAACCAAATCAGGTGCATGTAACATGCACGAAGAATCCCGATTTAGTGCATCTGGCGTGCACCAAAATCGTATATCAAAACACTAAAGGTGCATGAAAACTCTGCTGGAAGTGTAAATCAAATCACTGTATAAGGTGGGCGTGAATTCACAATCAAAACCTCGAATGTAATAACTATGCGCAAAATATAAATATCCAGTGGGTGCATGAAACAAATATCATGAAACTCAGTCATCAAAACTAAATCATGCAAACAGAACGCCCAAAATACCGAAATCCAAAATGACGGATACGTGATAATCGAATCACAAAATCACAAATCATAGTACCGTCGTCGGTAGTTCCTCCTTCGAGGTCGAGAAGGAGTCGGTGCATCCACTGCTAGCAGCGCAAGATATCTACTTGCCTCTTGCTCACGGTCTGGCACCCTCTGACTCTGGGTCCTTATCTTCTCTGAGGATTACCTATCTCGCAGTCAATCGGCTCATCGGCCCTGTCAGGTGTGCTAACGGGGACGATTCCGTTCTGGCACTTCTCTGGTCACCTATCGGTCAATCCTCACGACCACTCGTGAGGCAGCCCATCACTGGCGTCGGCCTCTGGCTCTCTGAATGCACGTCACATATCTGATCCTGGGTGCAAACATCATTGCAGCAATGTCCTGGAAGGAATCCTGCTCAAGGTCTCTTCCGATCTTGCCTATGCCGAACTGTACAGAGGCTGGCTCTCCTGCATAATCTCTTCTCACTCGATAGACATCTGTGTCCTCAGCACAATATTTCTCGGAATCTGGTTGCATCCCAATGCCTCTGTAAGCATATCTGACCTCTGGTCTCGACGGGAAGCAATGACAGCTCGTCAGCGTCTCGCCCGAACCTCTGGTTCCACCTGTCTCTATCGTCGTCCACTATGACGTCACGCCATGCATATCTACGCACTGCACTGTTCTCGGCCACGGTCAATCTGAAGTCTCTCACACGGACTCGAAATCGCGTACTCTGTAGCTTCATCATTCTGTAGAAGATGTCAGGCCGAACAGGTCCTCGGGAACACGTCCCAACCATCGGAGGAATACTCAATACTCGTCCGTCCTTGATCGATTCGCAACGCATCTGGGTAAGTTCCTTTATCCGAATCTGGTCAACTACCTCGTCGACAATGCTAACTCTGGCCTGCTGGTTGTGCGCAATATGACCACTCCTGGGTCAGGTCTTCTCGTATAGTATTCCAGAAAGGTCATGTCGAAGTCTCTCTCAAATCTCATCCCTGCCGAATTGCCCAGAAGTCATCATCCCTTGCTGAAGCAAATTCTTGTTCCGGAACAGCTGCATACTTATCGCGCTTCTTTCTGGAAGATATATCCATATACAACGCCTCTGGGTGCGTATCACATCTCTAATGTCAGCGGAGTGGGACGTCATCTCGTCGAAATCTCTTGCGAACTCTTTTCTTCACCCTGCTTCAATGTCGACTGATTCGGACTCGTCTCATCGTGGCTGCATGGACTATGCTCCAACGGCTATACTCGTATCTGGAGTCTCCCAAGAAATGCATCCCATCACATGATATCCGAATGATGTCGAAACATTCGATCGAATCATCAAAACCTTATAATCCCCCAAGAGATCAACATCTTGAGTACAGTTTAATAGTATCGAGTACATGCCTCAGCGTCGGTGGTCCAGCCATAGAAGGGCAAACCCAAGCCTCACTAATGGCGCCGCGGAACTGCCGTAAACCCTAAGGTTCAAAGGCTTTCACACGGTCATTAAGTCGAGTTAGGGTTTCATTCTTCTAGAGGGTCCATAGAATCACCTGCATGTCTTTCCGTATACTTTAAACTTGGAAAATAGGCTCCTGACATTCGATCGTCTCAATCGACTCTCAACGAATCTGCGTGAAGTCGTCTCTAGCTAGAATCAATCTATCTGATGACCTCGTATCGGTAAACAGACGAACCAAATGTCCTAGTCATTCATCCTCAGGTGACTGGCGACTCGCTATCATCTCTCTAAGTATATGCTCACGCTGCAGCAGCTCCAACCATCTGGGCGATATCTCGTCATTTGCAGCAGCAACTGGCTCATTCACCTGCACGCCGAACAGCGCCTCAATCCTCCAGGAAAGACGACACATTGGCGGTCATCTCTGAATCGGTCTGCTCTAGATCTGAGTAAGACTCTCCACACTGGAAATCTTCAACTCAACTGGGCCCGCTCCGGTGCATAAATCGGACGAATCACCTTCGTCTCTCAAATCGAGTAGACTAGCTATAAACTGTCTCATATCTGTCTGGAAGCTCCGACAATCTAAGCTCGTAAGCTCCGAAAGCGACATCCCGTCAATCTCAGCAACAGCTGATCCCTCTGTCTGCACGGTAGGCGACATCATAATCTCTGAGGTATGATGTACATCAACAGTCCTCTCTCAACTGGCAGCTCTAACAATGGCCCGATCATGCGGTGCAAAACCAAGCACTCGCCTCCACTTGAGGTCACAGTCATCAATACTAACTCGAGACGTTCCCATGTCACCAGAAAACACAATGGTCAGCCCTCGTACCAGACGAGCTCGCACTGACCGTAACCCTAGCAGCAGCCCAAACTGCGCTCAAACATGGCGACAGGAACCTCAATCGAGTATCGAAGAGAGCAGATCAATGGCAAGAAAGGAAACAACAGATCCAGAGTGGATACACGATCATAAGAAGGAACAGCATCAATGAAGGTATGATCATGGACTAATAGAATCAGGGATCTCAAATGGATGTATAATCATGGATATAAAGAGAATCACTGATCTCGAAAATATGTACATCCTAAGCTTCCTTAAGCGGAGTGGCGTGTCGTAAGTATGCCGCGGAACATACCAACGGTACGTCACTCTATTTTAGTCACCTATTCCATCAACCAAGGGTTATCCTATACGACGAAAGTTCGGGTCTAATACCCCCTCGACTAAGTCTAAATTCCGTAAGGTCAAGCCTAAGTTCCGTATATATATAAACGCCCTAGGCTACACATAGTCAAACTTAGACTCGAACCAAGGTCAACCTAGCGCTCTGATACCAACTTTGTCACGACCCGAAAGAGTACGTGACTGGCCCTCGAACCATATGAAATCTATAGGACTCCATCTGATCCAAGTAAGCCAAAGCCCAGAAATCTAAAACCATTTTAAGAGTAAGTGAAGAAAACTGGTTTAAAGAAGTGAAGGAAAATATGTTTGAAGTCGAGGTTTTTAAATAACTAAGCCGAAGGTGCATTTTTAAAAGGTAAAGTCTTTTCTAAAAATTTCGGCAGAGTTTCTTTTGTAAATACTGGCCCCGAACGGGATACAACAAGCATAACATATATACAATGATAAAAGGCATCCCCAAGCGGGAGCTAGCTCTTCGTCAATTGACGGTCACAACCACACATGCAATATAATATACAACGCCGAAAGGCGAGGATCGATCCAAAAGGAACACAGTAAGCATGAAAACCGCAATACTACTAAGCGCGACTCTAAGGCCAAATAAAACATCACTAAAGTCTGAGTCTGAAACAATAAAAAAATTTGGTTGATGGAAATTCTAGATACAAAGAATAATATAAGTACAATGGTGGTTTTGATGCAAAAGGAACCACCTACCAAATGCAATTCACCCGCAAGGAAGCAATGTGCCAGAAATGCCGCAAAGGAACCTGTACGGCAAAACCTGCAAGAACTGTGGCACAACGGGGGTGAGTTGCCAACTCGTGAATAGAGAATAACTACAAGCAGAAACCGAACGCAAGACATAATCCTAGGTCAAAACGATCAGTACAAAATCCTCAATATAAAACATGCAGCCTATAACAAGGCTAGGGTAAATATCTAACCCGAGTGTAATCTCCTGTGCCTGTGTCAGTGCCTCAGGTAGCAATATAACATAAGAATGAGGTATGAATGCATGAGAACATAATACATGTAAATGAAGAAACTGTTTTCATACTTTAGTGAGATTTCCTTTGTATTTTTAAAATGAGGTATCATAATGAAATCAGCATAAAACAGTGCCTAACATCGGCACAAAACGTAATCCAAATATCCCGATATCTCTGTATCCCAATCACAAAATCTAGGGCGCCGTCAGTCCAGACCGGCCCCTACCATCAATCTCAAGACCACGACGGTATCCTCCGGATATCCGACGCGTCAGGTAAATTCACCGGTCGGTAGTGCTCCCCTGCCAGGCTCAACGTCATCACCACATTCATCTTGCCCCGGGGTACCGCACCGGGTCCACCATGTACCCGAAACGGTTCATCCGTCTCCTCGAATCGGGTTTCCAAATCCATCAGCAAACTCATGGTGGACGACTCATACATCATGGGAAAACCGCACTTTTTATTTTAAAAGAGAGAAAATGTTTATCTGTGTTTTTGCGGTTTTCCTCCAAATCCAGAAAATCTCACGGAAATCCAAATCCAAAACCTCAGTAACACGTAAAATAGTGAATATATGCATGAGAATCCATGAATGCGGCATAACAATGAATATCAGTATGCATGAAGTAGCAGGTAATAACTACAATGTCTAAACTATTAGCTAATAGGTTATGTCAAGCAATAGTATTTTCTAAGGTGTACGTGACATGGCAATTACCGATGAAGATGTGTGTGAGCCGGCAGGTAAGTGTACGTGGTATATACGCAACATCGGTAATGGTGCTGGTGTCCTAACAGCATGATATCAATAATGGAGTATGAAACATAATATAAGAATGCGATGCAAAGCGAACCATAAAAAAAGTGGGAGCTGAATCTAGACGCAACTATAACTAATCTGCATTAATCTAATATAAGTCCTACAAATGGTGCCTTTTGAAATATCACGAATCATGGGGTTTTGAAAATAGGGGCTACGGTGTTTTTATGAAAAGATACGCCTTTTGAAATGTCCGTAGATCCCTTGACCTGTCTTTTAAAATACCCACGACCCGCTAGTTTTGAAATAGGTAGGAGTCTAATCTAATCTAACAACTACACTAAACTATACAGCTGAACTAACAAGCTGAGCTACAGGTAAGGAAACCGCCTAACATCTGAGTCGATATATATATAGATATAATAGTCGGTGATTCTGCCTCAATAGTAACGCGTACGATACAGTATATCATATGACATCCTCAAGTCATGAGTGCGGATCTATCATCAATGTAAAGCTCATACGGTAAATCGTCGTACGGCATCCCAATAGTTGGGTACGGGTCAATATCACACTATCTCATCACACTTCGGGTATCACTATCAACATATCATATAGTCTGGGGTACTATTCTATGTCTAGTATAAATCGATACCATCAATAAAGTATGCATGCGGGGGTAAACACACATCCCAAGCCCGCAAGAATCATATTTCGTATCCCAAATACGAATCATATCACATCACCGATCTCGCGGCACAAAGCCCAATATCATTAACTCATCTCCAAAGTCATCCAATATCATCAACACAGCGCCAGTATAAGTAATATGCAAGGGTGTGCGTGTAGGTGTAATTCTATTCTAGGGTTCGCGACTATGAACTACACTAGTCACTTCTAACCCTACACTATCCATAATACACCTAACTATCATATATAATAACAACTACGGACTGCGGGGGTGCTATACGCCATCCACCCGACTTCCCCCAGTAGATATAATCTACTCACCTAGCGTCTTCATTTGTGGACGTCGACACGCGCTTGCTTGTCGTCCCGAAGTCTTCATGGGGTACCTACACATCAAAATATCGTATATGCGCATTAAAACCAAATCAAAGCTAAAACGGCACATGAAATCCAAAATGATACGATAAGAGGCCTATAGGTTAAAACCCATGGCACGCCTTCAAAACCATCAACACATCCTCTATATCGTCGTATAAACGCCAAATAGTCGAGGCAAAACACAATCCACAATTGCAGAATTAAAAATACGGAACACGGAAACATGAATCTAAAACAGCAACTTAGGAAATATGTCCCAGATTTTACCCTAGGTCACTTTATACAAATCTATATATACCAGGGGTCTAACATGAACATGTAGTAGCTACAGAACCAATACGAGCCAAAATGGTGGGACCCAGGCCGCAATTTGCGGCCAATGGGGATAAATTGGCGGCCGGGAAGAAGAAGTGGGAGCTGGGGTCTTGGGGTTAGCTTCCTGGGTGCCTGCACGTGTCACTGTCCAATCAATTTTAATTTAGGGTGTCTCGGGTGATAGCAGATTCAATATACCCTTCACAGATTTCATAAATTCCCCGATATCGGTTTCTAAAATCCGTATTATGGTTTAAGCTTCAGGTTTTGGATTTCCAATTCATACACTATGGTGATGGTATAACCTCTACTGACCTCAATTCCATATTACAAACCATAAATCATCACAACCCTAACTAGGTTATCCACAAGTCCACAATATCACACAATATCGATTCGATCTTAATATGAGGGTAAAGGAAATGCATAAACTAAGTTTAAGGTCCAGAAAATACCTCATTTGGCAACTCAAGAATTTTCTTGAGTTGCCCCTAGTGGCCAAAATCCTTTGCTTCTTTAGCACCAAGTGTAGATCTAGGGATTGTGCACACATTTAATGAAATGGAGATTGGATTTTGGGGTTGTTTTAGAGGTGTTTTGGAGCTTGAAGAGGGGAGGGAAAGGAGGTGCAGGAGCAGCAGCAGGAGAAGGGAGAAGAAGGAGGGAAATGAGGGGAGAAATGGTTAAGTCCTTAGTCAATGAAGCCCATACCTCTCTCTCTCTCTCACCAACTACCCATTTCTTTATTCTTTTCCTTTTCTTTTTCCTTTTAAAACCCTTCTCACTCAAATAGTAAACCCAAATGAAAAGCATGGCAAGAAAATTTACAAGTGTGAAAAAGTGATATGTGCATGTGTTGCACAAAAAACTAAAAACCGATTAGCGATTTTTAATCGCGATTAGCACTAAATTAGTGTCAAATTAATCACAAAAACTTTAAAATGTCATAATTCTCTAATTTACCCTATTTCAAAATTTTCCAAAATTTTTCCCCATTTATTTGTATTTAATAATTCCAAAATATTAAAATATTCAATAAAATAATATTAAATTATAAAAATTCCCAAAATTAACATTTTATCTTTTTTTAAATGTTACGCACTCAGACCGGATAATTAGCAAGTCTGTAACCGTATATCTCCCCCACTCGATTCGGAATAAAGACAATCAGAAAATATCAAGCTCATGGTGGACGTCAACTTATCATATCCAAGGATAACAAGTAAAGAAAAGAATACTTGCATAAATCATTCTGATGGAATATTATATATATATATATAACAGCGTCCCATACCACTGATATATATCATCAAAAGTAAAACATCCAGAAAACTTATAAGAATCAAATATGAATACCCATAGTACTGGTATTCGCAATGTTTAACATGTAATACAGATAAAGCACGTAAATAAAATCATAAAAGTAATAAATGTAGCAATCCTACTGTGTCATGGCAATACTAATGATGTGTATTGTAGCATACGCGTCTATGCTCGTGCAGCATGGCAATCATTAGTATTTGTGCAAGTGTTCTATAAGTGTACATACCATACTCGTTTCGATATCTACATACGCATCACGTAGCATAACAGTCCTACAGTGACATGGCAGTACTAATGAGGTGTAGTGTAACATATGCGTACGTGCTTGTGTAATATAGTACTCATTGATAGTTGTGCGGTGTTCTATCAGAGTGTTCGTATTACGGAAACGTATAACATCGATAAATATATCGCGAACATGTAAAGTAAATCTAAACGTAGCTATTAAATGTAACTACTTGCTATGAGCTATTCCATTATCTTTGAAAATGGAACGAAACGACGATTTTGAAATAAGGCAGCTAGCTGCCTTAGGTTAAAAATAGATATTCGTTTTGGAAATTGGCATCACATCCTCGTCTTTTATCATTAAAACGGGAAACGAATCGTTAGTTTTTAAAAGAGTATAGCTCACTCAAGTATTACGTTCTAAAACGAAATAAAACGTGACTCTACGAGTCTTAAAGGAACTTGGCCGTTATTCGGCATGCTAATCTTGTCATCATAAGTACGGTATAATTCCTCATACGATACCCATATTAACACAATCTCCAATCATCTCAAGTATGGTATGATCCCTCAAACAACTACACCAAACCATGAATAACACTATAAACACATGAATACTATACTAGATGCAACTTATATTAATGCCAATAACTTGAATTAATCACTAAGAACTAACTAAATATCATAACTATCTTAGCTATAAGGTTGCTGGGGTGCTATACGCCATCCACCCGACTTCCCTCGCAGAGGTAAATCTACTCACCAATTTGTCGAGCTCGTCGAATCCACAATTGCTATGTCCGTCAACTCCGTCTCGAAAACCTTCGCGATCGTACCAATAATCGTAGTTATGAAATATCGGCGTAAATATCATATCAAAATCAAAACAACGAGCTAAGCATCCATAGGTTAGAACCTACAGCTCACTTACCCTAAAAACAAACAAACGCCCCTGAAATTAACGTACGAACGTCAATATTTCAGTCGCGGTACAGAAATACGAAAATCCATATCGAAATATAGGAAATTTTAATAAAACCCAAACTAAACATTCCAAGATTTCTCTCTATGAATATTGAAACAAATCAAACAATACTATAGATCATAAAATACCCAAACAAAGCTACAGAAGAAAAACCAACACCAAATGGCCTAAGGGACCCGGCGGCGCCGGAAAAATGAGGAATGTCGCCGATCGAAACTTGGAGATGGGGTCTCGGGTTTTAAGTGAAGTCTCCTAGTGGTCTCAGCATACTACTATCTTATTAGTTTTTCTATTGGTATAACCTAATAGCTCCAGATTCAATTTTAATAGGTTAAATATCACTAAACTAACAATTTTCCTATACTGCATATAAAAACAGATATCAAACAGAATTTAATTTTGAAAGGAAAGTGAGATATACCTATTAGGATGATGTACAAAGGAACTTCAGCTTAAGAAGTGTTTGTGGAAGCATCAAAGGTTTGTAGAGGCTCTAGGTTGATGGTGTGAACAAAATTGATGAAGGGATTAAGGATTTTCTTCATTAAAATTGATAAACACTTAGAATATTTTTGTTGGAGTTGGAGAACTAATTGTGTTCAGTTTGAGGAAGCCAAATAAATTCATATGTGTTGTGTTGTGTAGAGAGAGCATGAGGTGGAGGGTTGTATGGTGGAGGTGGAGAGAGTTGAGCATGGTGAGGATGTGTTGAGGGTGAGGGTTTAAACTAACTAACATATACCAACCATGATTTAAAAGAATGCAATAATTAAAGAAAACTCTTTTTCCCTTAATTAAACCCTTCATGTCACAAAATCTAAATCCATGTTTTTAAAAGAAACACGATACTTTTTATAACACTTAAATACCATTATCTTATAATAACATCTCATGTCATGTTTAGATCAATCAAAATATCATTTTTATGATATCACACATTTTCTTCATATTTACCAATATAATTCCATTATTACGGATATAATTCTAATACCAAAAGTTGTATATGATATCAGTTTTATAAACTCAGTAAATTCATTATTTTTATATTTAAAATTATAAATAAATATTTATAATTTTCCAAAATGTTACAATCTCTCCCCCTTAAAGAAATTCGGTCCCCGAATTTAAATTTAACCCCCATCATAAAACATTTTTCTCAATAATTCAACTCATTTCAAAACATTTTTTCAGGGTCCAAAATTTTAAATACATCGTCCGCTCGATATAATGGAACTCCAAAGTCCCACACGAGTTAAAACACAACATAACGTAACAGTGTGCGTGAAAACTCAAAAATATATAAATTCACATAATGTTACTCTAGCGGTTGCTATGAAAATTACTCCAGTGATGATGCAGAATACCAAATACAAAAACCGTTGTGTATACCAAGTATACAACCAATGCCATAGTCGTAGCGCAATATCGGTAGCACACGACCAAGCAAAAATATATAAATCAAATCTATAAGATATTCTCTCAAGTGCAAATCATGGAAACAAAATCAACCCTAACGGGTTTGCATGCAAATCTCAAACCACACGTCACAGTGTGCATGAAAACAAAAACAGCGTCAAGTGCAATAAGTGTGCACAAAACCAATATCCACTGCATCAACTGTGCAAGGGGCAAATATCAGGTGCATCTAAAGTGCACAAAATCAATCTCAAGTGCATCGGGGTGCACAAATCAATCTCAAGTGGATCGGAGTGCGTGAATAAATCTCAAGTGCATCGGAGTGCACAAATAAATCAAAACATGCAACTGGTGTGCACCGAATCATACCGAGTTTACCTAGAGTATATATATATATAATCTCTTAATCATGTGCAACTGATGTGCATGGAAAATATCAGTCTAGTGCATGTGGTGTACACGGCACTCCAATCGAGTGCAGTCACCTCGCACTGACATCTCAACAAGTGCACCTGGCGTGCACAAAACAGCAATCAAAGTGCAATCAACATGCACGAAAATCTCGACACACTTGGTGTGCACAAAACATTTGTGTGGCTCTCATGTTCTCAAAATACATAAATCAAAATAGCGGACATTGAGTTGTCCCCTTTTCAACGTTTGAAAACGAAATCTTCAGTTCATAAAAACGTAAATCGAAAACAAAAGATATCGAAGTATATCTTCTTCAATGTCGAAAGGTGTCTATACACCCGGAACTGGCATAGCAAGGATTTCCACTTGCCTTCTGCCACGGTCTAACGTTCCCTGTATCTGAATTCTGGTTCTTTTTACGGATCTCTAACGTCATGGCTTCTATATACAATCGTTCGGTGAGGAGCAACGACACAATCAGTTCTACTGCTGATACCTCTCACCGCATCTCCTTGGCCAGTAGTCTAGTCTCTCGCAATGTAACATGTTGATGACAGCGATCTCAAATCTCTGTGTGTGTGACAACAATTGATCCTGGGCCCAATCTTACTTATTATTAATTTCTAGAAAGAACCCCTTCAAGTCTTCTACTGATCTCAGCTATCCATCCTGCCCGGAACTAGCACTCATTACTGAATCCACTTTCTCTTTCGTAACAACTGTCATTTCGTTATAATTTTTCCTCTGAAAGTGTAGTTGTACGCGCCTCTGTATATGCATCAAATCTTCAATATCGACGGTGAAGAACAACCGTCTACTGAACTTCGCACCAATCTCTTATTCCATTACTCTCCAATATCAATCAATTAAGGAGCGTATCACGATAACCATGCAAATTGCAAGTCATACTCGGTTATGACCAAGCTCAGAGTCTTACAAAGCTCAAAAAAAACACGAATCCTGCATCTCTGATACTCTGTAAAATAATCTGGCTAAGCTCACCTTCGAAAACTCGTCCTAATTTGTCGGAGGAAAACTTACTACACGATCTCTTTCTCGAGCGACTTGCATCAGGTTTGAGCAAGACCCATCGGAAGAAGCTAATCAACTTCACCGACCTCGCACGGAGCGCTACAACGGATTAAATGTCCTAGCCATCCCACATCTGAACGGCTGCGAATCCTTCTGATCCATCTATACTTGTAAACATCGTCAACTTTTAACTTCTTGAACTCTAGAAGCAACACCTCGATAACCTCAGCAAGGATTGGTACCGCTGTCTGAACAGTACACAACACCACGATCTTCAGAGAGAGGAAAGCATCACGCCTCAAGTACGGCTGGTCTCCAGCAATGACTTGACCATCTGGTGTGGATCCCAAAGAAACTCGCTTCAACATTAGAACCCGATCGAATATGAACGAACGGCATGTTTATATATCACCGAAACGTCACCCTTATCAGTCTTCGTCCCAGACAAGTCTGTCATGACCGTATCTCTAATCGCAACCCTCTCAGCTCCCATCAACATTGCGACGAGGATAGATCAATGGAACGAATAGAAGGAAGATCTCAAAATATAAATGCTAAGGTAACTTAGGCGGAATATCATATCGAAAATATACCGCGGAACTTATGTACGGTATATCACTCTACTTATTACCTACTCCATCAACCAAGGCATCCTATATAACGAAAGTTCGGGTATAAGACCCCCCAAAGTCAAGTCTAAGTCCTATAAGGTAAAGTCTAGGTAACAAAAGTGCATGCCTAGACTCCATATAGTCAAACGTAGACTCGAACAAAGGTTAAACCAAACGCTCTGATACCAACTTTGTCACGACCCGAAATTGGTACGTGACCGGCACTTAAATCACGTGACATCTAAAGACGTCAACGCGGTCCAAGTAAGCCAAAACCCGGAATCTAAACCCTTTTTGAAAATATTGGAGGTGGGGTTTAACATAGTCATCAGATGATATCAGTTTAAATAAACATTTAAATCTAACTAAGTATGTTTGAAAAGCATCTCTGACGTTTTAAAATTCAAAAGCACCTCCTTTGTAAATTTTGCATAAAACCCTATACAACATAACAATATGAAAAGCCGACTCCAAGAGTGCGACAACCACAACACACAAACTCTTAATCTCGCTTCTAAGTCTACAATATACCATTTCTAAGTTGATAGAGTTTTACTAGATACAATAATATATAGATAAACGAGTGTGAGTACAATACAACAGTAACCCACTTACCAAAGCAATCACCGAAAGGAATGTGTGCCCAAGCTGCTAATAATCCAAGCAGTAAAACCTGCAAGAAACTGTTGCACAACGGGGGTGAGTTGCCAACTCAGTGAATAAAAGTACATCACAAGGTAGAAATCGAAATGCACAACGTTACCTAGGTCGTAAATGTAATACTCTTATATCCTATACTGGTGTAATATATGATATGCATGTATCATAAATGCAACTCTATTTATCACATGAACCCAGAATAGATTATATTAATGCAACTGACCTGTATCTAGGTATAAGCCCATAAGTAGCCGAAAATATATATGTACAAGCTCTTCTTTAAAATAGCCACGGAATACATATGTCACGGTATAAAAGAAAACGTGGTAGTATAAAATATAATAGGTATCTTATTTAAGATATACGTCCTGCTGTTTTGGTGATGAATGTTTAGAGGTTTACAATTTAAGGATCCCGGTGTCATATCAGACATGTCCTAAATAATGAGGCTATAGCTCGTTTTTGAATTCCATTTTATATGCAAATACTCATAAAACGATATGCAGGTACTGTCCCCTGGATCAGTCCTGGTAGGCTACAATAACTCATAACCTATTCGCATACCTCATATGATAGCAACATATCAATATCTTGATGTCCAGCATCGACACCCGAAATCAGAAATCTCTCGTGTCCATACCGAAACGCAAATCCTCAAATCTCCCGTGTCCATCACCGACACGCAAATGCAGATATCGTCGACACCATCTCAACAGATGATCGCCACCCGATATCCCTGGCCCCGGTCGGTATCCCTTGGATATCCGCCGTGCCCAAATGAACCTCGGTCAGTATCCCCTGGATATCTGTCGTGCTCATCTCTATCTCCGATATCGAGTATTTGTTAGTTATATGTATGCCCTAGAGGCCATTACTATACATAGGATGTATATTGTAGTGGATGCTTGGACATATATAGGGAGGACTTTCTTGCTCGACATGATAGTATGCTATCTGGTTACTCTTTACCTTAACGTGTATACCGATTGTCTCTCTGTTACATGTTGGTAAAGCCCTTAGGATGTGTACTTGACTACCTGGACTATGATACGGATCATACTAGTGGGGACACGGTAGTCCATAAGTACATCCTTCAAGGTCCCTAGTCGTGGGTGTATCGAGACGGGGCATCGATATACCAGAGTAGACTAGCGTATACCTTCTCGACCCATACAGATGGGCGATGGATGATCCCATATCCATTGGTGTTTGACATCAGAGATGATATACGGGTGCTCAGTGGAGACTGGGTACACTGGACGGACTCGCCGAGAACTCCCAGATGGTATTATACCTTACGTCAGATAGCAGTTCTCTGGTGACACTGGTACAGGTTAGTCTGTAGACCCGAGATCGCCATAGAGTCTTGTGTGAATCCCACTGTGCTTTGATTTCCACCTTACCACGTCTAAGAGGGCGTGCAAAACGGTGGTTTTTGGGTACAGTCCCGAATCACATGGAGGCAATGAGCGATAGGAGGGGATTCGTCTCTCCTGGTATAGGGAGTTGATGTTGCGCTGTGTTCGATTGGCTATAACCGGAAATCCCTGGCCAGGGTTGCTGAGATTTGCTGGTAAGTGTTACCAGTAGTTTCTCGAACTGTTATAGACCTCATATCGACACGACTTATCGAGCTACTGGGGTCTGACGTTTACCACCCCTAGGCGAGATATGCGACATATCAGACGAACAGACCGGACTGTACGGTAAGTGTTACTGGTTGGATTCACAGGAGTGTGAGCGAGCTTGCTCGTTGATCTTCTGATCGCTCAATACCCGGGTGGCCGTTACGTTTAGCAGACCGCTTGCGGCTTGTGGGTGTTTGATATGATCATCACCTGCTGCCGGCGTATTGACGAGTCTTTAGAGTCCTACACAGAGGTTTCCTGGCTCAAGCGAAATGAAATAGGAGCGCATATGAGATATGTGCGGGACCGAGAATAATGCGTGTATATGATACCGTATTCTATTCTCGCGATGAATGTATCGAATGGTTGTATGCGATATAACCTAGTTATCGAATCAAGGATTGATTCGATAAGTCGATACATTGGATATTAGTCGGTTATATGTGATATGACCGGATCGTTAAATCAAGTGTTGATTTAATGATTTAATGCATAATTATATATTTGATATATTACTTTGCATTAACTAGTATTGGTTCACTTAAGATATTTTTCTCACTTGTTTGTGCACATTGTATATGTGATATATTTTTGCGCACAAGATTGTATCATGTTTGATGATACATGCAAACTAGGGTGTATGTTTGATTTAAACCTTGGTTAAGTAAATGGTTAGGGTTTTTATTTATTTATTCATTTATTTATTTATTTCTTTGGCATGAAATAAAATGGTGGCTTTCTTTGGATTTACTTGAAACTTCATGAAGCTTCGACCATTTTGTTTCTTTCCTAAACCTAACCATTCACCTAACCCTAGTTTATTCTCTACACTTAACCATGGTTGCTAATATGATAAGAATCACATTATTTTCTATTATTATTATTCTTATCATATTATCATCTTCTTCTTCTTTTTCTTCAAGAAGAAAGCTTGCTACCATTAATGGCAACATGAGAAAAAGAGTGAGAAATCCAATTCTAAAGTGAACCCACTTCCTATTTCTTCATCCTCTACCACTTGCCAAGTAGTATAGGGTGTTTTCTTCACAAGTTTCATGATTTGGTGAAGTTGGAGCTTGATCTTGAGTTGCCTCGACGTAGATCATCTTCGGCATCGAAGTCGACGACCTAGCCCGATCATTTCTCCGATGGAATCAACACTAGAGTCCGGGATCCGATGATCGCAGCGGAGGGATGTCAACGCGGAGTTATGGAGGTGGAGGACCGGATCTACAAAGGTTGTATTTTCGTTCACTTTAGAGTAAAGTTGTTTGCTCGCATTTGTTATCGCCTAATCTCTAGTTAACGATCTAGTTAGGGTTTCTCGGCACCGGAAATTTTTGAAATTGGCATGGTTGATGCCTTGTGAGACCTCCTTAGAGTGCCTAGGAACCCTACAGTGGTATCAGAGCCTAGCTAGAGCCTTAGGCGATGGGTAGACGAAGTTAGAAGTCCGTTCGAACCCGAAACCCTAATACACTAGCCTTCTCTATACATTTTTCCAAAACTGGGAATTTTCCATATTAAAAATAAGCAGGGTTTTTTATGAATTACTGTGCAAAACGGGGTCCTAACTCCGTCAAACTGCCGCGGAACCGCGGCCGTACCCCACGTAGCGCGGCGGTTCCACGGCCATATTGTTGATTCTTTGACCCCACTTTGCACAGTAATGTTTATAATTGACTCCTGTGTTTTCTGGGTAATTTTAATGTATACTCAACAGTTGAGTTTTCTGGGTTGTATTGGGGACTCCGTGTTTCGATCGGGAAGTTTAACTTCGTCTGTGTTTTTCCGGATAATTTTAGAATATGTTAAAAAGTTCGACCGGATAAAAATACCCAATTTTTCCCCTGTCGGAAAATTTCCAAGTGTTGGATCTTTCCGTGGTTTAATGACGTTCTAAGTAGTGCAAGTAACGCGATGGACCCTCTAGAAGACAACAAACCTTAACTCGATTATGTGACCGTCTTGAACTGCCCTTTGAACCTTAGGGTTTGGGGCAGTACGGCGTGCCACATGTGAGGCATTGGCTTGACCCTTCTACGGCTGGACCGTTGGTACTGAGGCATGAAATGGATGTCTTTGAACTTATTTCATGTGTTGAGCTGTTTCGGGAAAACTTGGGTGTTTGATTGTTCGATCGGAAAGTTTAACATTTTCTATTTATCTGGAATGTGATACAATAATTGGAATCCACAAGTAGTTATGAGATAACTGAATGAATGTTATAAACATAGCAGTTTAGTCTCACTTGATCGGTTGCCACGGAATTTTGATGTGATCAAAAGTCCGTCGCAATCACGTAGCGTACGCGGATACTCACCGGATAAACTTAATAGACAGCTACACCCCTTAGCCCCGACCAAGTGACTGTAGGAGAACCCCGTCGCCGAAAGCATCCGTTCGGGTGCTCGCGGCAGCGATGTTCTGCCTTGGTGCACTTCGTCGACGGCATCGGGGGTGCGGCCGTCTATTGAAGTTTGCGATGAGCATTCGATCAGTTTTTCGGGAATCTTGTTGAATTGCCCGACTTGATATTGAAAAGTGTTTTCGATAACGAGACTAAAATGCGGGGTTTATAATTGTTAGGCATGTGATGTCTAAGGAATTCATTAGTTTAGGCATGCGATGTCTAAGGTGGTTGCGGATTCCAACTGTTGTAGTTTTACACTTTCTTTTCTGTGACCGTAACTGTAATATGTGATATCGCCGGTTTCGTTGCTATATGTCAACGACAATTGGGATGCGCATATTTACTTACGTTGATGACATGTGATGTTATGTGTTGCTGGATATGTTATATTGGATCGTCGTGTTTGAATAGTCGGGGGGTTTTTATGTGAGATGAGTGTTTTTCATTTTCATTCATGTAAAAACTTGTATGTAATATTCTTTTATTGGGGTACTTCCAGGTTGCGGATGATGTCACCATTTGTATATTATTTACTTTTCCGCATTAGGATAGACCCAAGGAGGGGAGCACAAGTAACCGGGTTCTAGGGTCCAGTGGGAGACCATCTCGAGGAGTCGAGTCCGGGTCTCCTAACCCTAGAATTGGTAGGGTTGCTTGCCGCTCTCGTAGGGGTCTAGGGGTGTGGGATTGGCTATTCATCACGACCGTGGAATCCGTGTTTTATACTGGCTCGTATTGAAAACACGGACGTCCTAGTATATCCAATATTTCATATGATTCTTCTGCTGCGATATCTGTGATGTGATCATTTGATGTTCTGTGATGGATACTGTATATAGTATATATGATATATTATATAGATATTACTTATGTTTTACACCCGCGCTGGCCCTGCCCCGCTCTGCCGTTAGTTACCTAACCTAACGGTGCACGAGGGGACATCGAGGCGAATGCGGATGGCATAAGTGTGTAAGTGCACGGCGGCGCCCCGGCCGTCAATCCGACGGCCAAATGCGGAAGCGGTGATAAACTTTAATTTTTACTGAACTGGCAAACCGCCGCGCACTAATACCCGGATCGAACCATTAATTAGTCCTAGCTAACTACAAGATGGGAAGAGAGATATACCGACTGATCCGAGTCCTCCGGTCTTCTCGTCGTCGTCCCGATCTCCTGCGGAAGCTCCGGTCTCCACCTCGTCGCCGGAAGTGCACCACATCGCCTACTTCTTTTACGGGCTCCCACCTCAATGCTGAGGCAACTCGGGCACGAAGCTGGCTAGTCGACGTGCCCAAGATTTGCTGTAGAATGTAGTGTACAAGTCTCATTTTGGGGTTGTAGGAATTGCCTTTTGGTGGAGGGATGAACTATGGAGTTTGGAGATGGAACTTGTGGGAATTTTGCAAAGCTAGAAGAACATAATTCCCCTCTCAATAAAATGGGACAGCCCCCTTAGGCTTTGCCCGGCCATGCATGTAGGAAAGAATGAGAGAGTTGAGAGTGTATCAAAAATGGGAGCCATTCTCATATCATGCAAGAGAGAGAGGAATCAAATGTGATCATGAAAGAACATGATTACCAAGAAACACCAACACTCAACCACCAAATCATCTCCCATCATCAAACACAAAGTCAAGGTATGGTCCACCCATCATGAACCATCATGAAGTCAAAAGGTCAAAGAAGGTTGTCAGGATAAAACAATATGCAAAGACCCCTTCCACAAATGCCTATTTGCAACAATGCAAATAAGCCCTCCTCCACCAATCTTCGGCCAATGAACGATACAAAGGAAATTGGCCGAAACGGAAAGCAAACTGGCAACTCCAGAAAACTGGTCCCGTAATAAATTACAGGAAAACCCCGATACTGTGCATACACACCCGCATTTGTATTCCGACCGAAATACAAATGCAATGAGACAAAATCTACACTGTACTATACTAGGATCTGGCTTAAACCAAAGCCGGCTAGTAATATCTGTCCGATCCTGATCCGTGCAATACCGCACGTATCTGATCGAACCCTGCCATATATCCATACGGCCTATAGTACAAACTGTCTGACAGCCCCCTTAGGCTTTGCCCGGCCATGCATGTAGGAAAGAATGAGAGAGTTGAGAGTGTATCAAAAATGGGAGCCATTCTCATATCATGCAAGAGAGAGAGGAATCAAATGTGATCATGAAAGAACATGATTACCAAGAAACACCAACACTCAACCACCAAATCATCTCCCATCATCAAACACAAAGTCAAGGTATGGTCCACCCATCATGAACCATCATGAAGTCAAAAGGTCAAAGAAGGTTGTCAGGATAAAACAATATGCAAAGACCCCTTCCACAAATGCCTATTTGCAACAATGCAAATAAGCCCTCCTCCACCAATCTTCGGCCAATGAACGATACAAAGGAAATTGGCCGAAACGGAAAGCAAACTGGCAACTCCAGAAAACTGGTCCCGTAATAAATTACAGGAAAACCCCGATACTGTGCATACACACCCGCATTTGTATTCCGACCGAAATACAAATGCAATGAGACAAAATCTACACTGTACTATACTAGGATCCGGCTTAAACCAAAGCCGGCTAGTAATATCTGTCCGATCCTGATCCGTGCAATACCGCACGTATCTGATCGAACCCTGCCATATATCCATACGGCCTATAGTACAAACTGTCTGATCCTGATCCGTGCAATACCGCACGTATCTGATCGGACCTTGCCATATCTCCATACGGCCTCTACAACTTTTCGCCCGAAAGCTGAGTAACTGAATGTGGGGGACTCTAAAGACTCGTCGACACCTTGGTTGTGGATTTAACCACTAGCACGTCAGAGGTATAAGCCAATACGTAACGGGCCACCAGGTACTGACTAAAAGGGACGTCTGTGAGCGAACTCAGCCCGACAACCCTACTGAGCCTGTCAGTGACAATATCCGTACAGTCCGGTCCGTTCGTTTATGAGTATCGCATGGCGGGCCTAGGGGGTTGGTAAAAGTCAGACCCCCAAAAATGGTACAAGTCGTGTCGGAGTGTAGCCCAGAACACCCTGAGATACTACTGGAATACCTACCAGTAAATCTCCTTGCCTCGGCCGAGAGCTTCGTGTAATGGCTCTCCTAGACACAGCACGACCTCACCCCCAATACCGGGAGAGACGAACCCCTGAAGATACGCTCACTGCCTCCATGTGGCTCGGGACTGTACCCAACTAAAACCTGTTTGCACGACTCCTTTGAGCCGTGGTAGGGTAGTAATCAAAGTACAGTGGGAACTCACACGAGACAAATGACGATCCCCAGGTCGATGAACTAACCTGTACACGTGTCACCAGGGAACTGCCATCTGACGTCTGGTATATGACCAACTAGCATGTTCCCGGCGAGTCCCGTCCGGTGTACTCATAACCCAATGAGCACCTGTATACATCTTAGGTGAACGAACTGACACCAGTGGCTTGTGAGACCGGCCACCGCCCCTCGTCGGGGTCTCGAATGTACACACTAGTTTACTCTGGAGTATTGATGCCCTGTCTCGAAACTCACACGACTAGGGACCATTTAAGGATATGCTTATAGACCCCAGCTCCCACTTATATGATCCCCCTCATACTGCTGGTGGTCAAGCAAGAATCCTAGGGGCTCTATCAACGTGTAATAGCGACTTGTCAGGTCACCTAAAGCAGTACACGATGATAAAGGTAAACCAGATAGCATACTATCATCTCGAGTAAGACTGTCCTACCGGGATATGTCCTCCATCAATCATTGCAATCACGTACCTGTGACCTAATAATTGACTCTGAGGGCACTATCTCCAACAATCTCCCACTTGCACTCAAGGCTAATTATTGCGATGTCGCATACTCACAGCCCGTGTGATACCGAACACCCAACTCCTCTACTAGTCAGTCTCACAAAGCTCGTTTGCGAAACTATTGCGTTCGAGGAATAGCCTTAGTGAGTGGATCCGCTTTGTTGTCTCTTTCTATGTCTCTCTATATCTCAAGTTCGCGGAGAAAGCCATCTCCCGAAATGAGCAATACCTGTCTTAGAATGTGTCTCGATGTCTGATGGGACCTAGCTCATAAATGAACTCCAAATCCAAACTTCTTAGACTGTATCGTCAACTGAATTTAATCAGTATCCTGCGCCAGGCCTCCCTCAGTATTGCCTTGGACCACCTGTCCAAAATACTGCCCCTCGTCAGAAGGAAAAACTATAGCTCTGACAACCAACTTGTCGTCCATGTCACCTTGGAAGCCTGGAATGATAACTGTCTCCTTAATGAGACTGTCGTTATCATTTCCCTAGAACATCTACTTATGTTTTAAAGTTGCTCCCGACTGTTTCTCCAGGATTGGATCAATATCAACTTATTGCATCTAGTGCAAGAACAACATCTGGTGTGGTACTTGATATCTCATGATTGACTCAATTGCCTGAGCAAGTGATCTGCCAATCATGCACATCCCTCTCCCTTTTAGTCTGTAAGACACCTTTAGAGAGGGTGACTCCATCTTCTGCAGGTACACTACCGTGCATGGAGTCGTCCATTCCAAATACCCTTAGAATGCTGTCTAAGTACCCAGATTGGGAAACCACCCAAATCTAGATCTAAAACCATAGATCTAGTAACCAGTATGTCTGATATAATGTCCAAATCCCATATGGAGAAAACACTGTGTGACGACCAAAGTATAACCGACCGTAGTATAGGAATTTCCTTTCCTACTCTGTGTATGTCATCCAAATACTAGGATATCACACCCTACTACCTTCTCAACAGATCCATCCCCTATTCTGATGAAGTCAAACCCATGACTGTCACGTCAGAAATAGATGATCTATCTCCGCTACGTCTGCTTTAGTCTATAAATAGACATAAGCTACCTGTCCACCAATGCTTCCGCTGCTCCCACTGACTACGACAACCCTCTGGCAGAGTCATATAGACGTACACTTCTAAAACTAGTTTAGAACGACGCTATACTCATCCTCCCGCGGGTCTCGCAGCCTGGAACAACAGCAATGGTAATTGTGGGTAAACAAGAACTTCCCTGTCACCGTCCTTGAGGCTACCGTAGTACCTCTCGGGTGCCTGAAGTTACCCACCTTATCTACGGAGTGGCCAATGGAATGTCAATCCGGATTGAATCTTTAGGTTTCTTATCAAATCTTCAGTAATCGTTTGTGGTTCTGGAATCACTTCCAGTTCTACCATACTCCCACTACTGTTTTTCTGAAAAAATCCATTTTTAATAAAACTGTGGCGAGTCTAGAACAATATTGCTATTGTTCATCCAGATGGTAGAAAGTCAACCCTCGTCATAGCCTGGGTCAACCCACAAACAGCCATTACAGAAACGTGCCTTGAGTTATCCAGAGTCTGGTTTTAATCATAAGCTGGACAACTCCCCGTACCTTAACAACGTTAAGATACGAACTGTTCTATATCCCATATAGGACCAGAGGCACTGATTTAACTGAACCAGATCCAAATCATGCAACTGTCTCCAGTGCATGTCAACTAAATGGAAGGAGGCCGATCAGCGTTACTCAACTTAGGAGCACTTCCAATTATGAGTAACCTAAAATAGAAGCAAGATCTCTTTGTCATTACTATCAACTGAATACCATACGCAAGTATCTACATCTTCGATCTCTTTGAAGAATCCCGATACTTGCGATACCTGGTTCTCTACTCTATTCAAATACCTATAACTTCTCAAAATTCAGACCCTGTGTTTCCGCGAAACACTTGTCTAAAAACTAGAGAAGTCATAAGTAAACCGAATATAGTACGAGGACCAACCCCTCTGTCCTAATGGACCCTGGACAACATACAATACTCTGTACAAGTCCCTTGAGTCTGATAACTCATTCACTGTGTGTCGTAGGTTGAAAACTGTACTTATGGTTAAGAAGAATTACACCGCTGTTTAATGCTCCTTACCTAACCATCCACTGATATAGGTAAATGTCATAGATATAATTTCATAAAGGTATATCTCACTCTATGAAAATAGACGTACAGATATATCAATTTGAAATTGGTGCATAAAAGCGGATATTCAAAACCAAATATTTGCCGATCGGCAAACAGCCCAGGTGATTTCCTCAAATATCACCGATTGCAACGAATCCCGATACAATGAGGATGATCACCCAATTCCCAATAACTTACTCCCACTCATCATCAGTAAAACCATACAGATGTGAGAATCGTACCTGGTAACTACATACCCTGGAGTAAGTATCTTATCGGGAAATCAGTTTTCTTTTAACATTACACAGTGAAACTGAAACATTGAAATGTTTCGATGGGGTATCCTGGTATTCCTAGTAATGCCTCTTCCAGATTCACGACTGTAACCGTATAGTTATTTGCCACCTCTCCAAATCCCTTCATATGTCTTTAGTCTTTACCTTCTGCACACCCCTTTAGGCCAAATGGTTTTCTTCTTTCCCTACCGTTCGGCACCAGCCTATGGTTTGGAAGAAGACTATCCAATAAGCATAATGGGTGTACTGTCCCAATCCTAGGAACACCCGCAATGAGAGAAGGTGAAGATAAAATACAACCGAATAAACCTTATTCCTATTTCTCCTGAACCAAAATCCATCCCCGAACTGGAACAAGTTCCTTTCGAGTTCGTATATAACCATACGATGGAGTATCCAATAAACTGTGGATCTTCGTAGTGACACGGAGTGTCCTGGAGAAATGCAAAGGTGATTTTAGGATTAGCGAAGGAATACTTGGTTTGGTCATGAATATCTGTTGCAATTTACTTTGCCCTCTTACTAATCCCTTGCTTTGTCTTAACTTAATACCTTCTGCACACCATCGTTATGCTAATTGGTTTTCTTCATTCCCTACCGGTCGGCACCAGCCTAAGGTTTGGAAGAAGTCTATCCAATTTGCGTAATAGGTGTACTATCTCCTAAACCAAGGAGTACTCACATCTTGAGAGAAGGTAAAAGGAAAAGACAACTGAATAATCCTATCTGTTTTCTTCAGAACCGGAAACCATCCTCGAATAAATTCCTTCGAGTTCTTATCTAACCATACGATGGTTTTGTCCAATGGAAGTGGACGTTCGTAGTAATACGGGGTGTTTTGGAGAAAAGGGTAAAAGTAGGAGTGGCAATGAGGTTTGCAACTCTGACAATCCAAAAGCCAGTGTTAAGAAGGTTCGGTCAACTTGGTCACTGAATCATAGTCTTAGAGTCGGGTCAATGGTCGCTGCCAAAGAGAGAGAGAAAAGAAACACTCAGCGTGCACTCTAACCTAGATCAGAATGGTTACCAATTTATCTAATCTGGAAACCTCCCACTGTACCGTCAAATTCTCCTCCAAACCTGAAAGAAGAATTAGTCGGGATCACCCAAGGAGTATACCAACTCATCAGTGGGAATCGGGATCCAACTATCATCGCATGATAACGTGACGGAATCCGCTCACATCATCACACTCCAGAAGGTATGCGCATATCTGGCAAGTTTCAGTTCTTTTGAAACTCCTGATGTGATTTCTGCCCCATGCTCTTATGACCTTGACTTTGGCCAACATATCATAAGTCACATGTCAAGTTCTACCCGTCATTCTCCAGGTTAATTTGAATCCACCCGTACCTACCCTTGACTTTGGCCAAAATGGCAGTACGACTGTCCGAAACCAACGCATCTATCTATGCTGCATATGAATACCCCAATAGCTACCAATCATTGTGCCTTGACTTTGGCCAACATACACAGCTTGAATACTATTAACCATCCATATGAAACGACGGACGGCTACGAATGGTTTCTGGCGAAAACCTTTAACGTAAAGAACTTGATATCGTCGAAGGAACGGATAGCTTTTTAAAAATATAGTGACGAAAACCTTCGCTAAAGAGGTCACTCCCGGTGAAGGGATCTCGGCTCTTTCCCCGTAGAATGAGGTGCAGGATATTCCAACTGAATACCACGATGCAAAGCAAAAATAATCGGCTATAGTGAAGTTAATGCCCTGACGCAAACTTCTGTCCAAGGGGTCACTCCCGGTGAAGGGATCTCGGCCCTTGCCTCGTCGACTGAGGAGCAGGATATTCCAACTGAATACCACGATGCAAAACAAAAGAGAACGTCCTTGCAATAACAGCTTTTTGAAAAGTGTTCCAACAACATCAGATTAGGTTTGTTTTTAAACTTGCATTGATCCGAATCAATGCAGTCCCATCAATTGATCACACCAAAAAGAACGAAAATATACTGATGTACGTATATGCCATCCGCATTCGCCACTGGGTCCCGTCATTACCCGTTAGGTTAGCTAACTAACGACAGAGCGGGGACTGGACTAGCGCGGATGCAAAACATATACAACATCTACTAATATATATAGCAATATATTATATTCGCTCAAGGCGTGATAAAATGCAACATCACAGAGAATGAACTGCATCACAGAAACAATACAGATATCTGGGATCCTCGGGTTTCACAGAGCCACTACTGAAACCCGACGTTCCCCTGGTCGTGTGGATAGCCTGCGCAATGAAATCCTAGACCCCTACGGGTGTGGCAAGTTACCCGCCAAAACCTGAAGCGAGGCAGCCCCCTTCAGCACCGTGAATGGACCACCCAGCACTTCACGGAATCCGGTAACTTGGGCACCCTTCCTGGGTCAACCTGTACCCCCTACGAGTGCGGCGAATAGCCCGCCAATTCTAGAGTGAAGCCCCCTCCGTCTCAATGCCATGAGATGCGGGCTTGTTGCCCTCCAGAACCCGGCTATCCGTGCACCCCTCCGCGGGGTAATCCTAGTACAGAAAGTAAAATATACATACAACGGGTACATCGACCGCAACCAGGTCGTGCCCCAAAATAATAATACAATCAGGCAGTGACGGCAGTCCACATGTCGGACGCTCGCTCCGCAATATCAAATGTACATAATACAACCACAACTGTACTAGCATTGCATCCAGGCTATCCCCCACGACCGATCCGCAACATCACAGCAAATACATAGAACATCAACGTGAAAGTCACGTTCGCAAATCCGTCTAACCGGGCTATAGCAGTTAGAATGGATTTACCGATCGAGTGACATTCACGGTCGCAGATATAATGTAAATACTGTGAAATAATGTGTTTAAAATATCCGATCAATCAAATTTTAACAAGTAGGCCCCAAGCACTACTGTAGCACATCAAGAAATTCTGGGCCCAATATTAATATTCCAAAACCCCAATTTTAACCCCAGAAAGACACTGTAGAAATTTGGTGCAGGGATCCCCACAGTGTGCGGCGGAACCGCGGCCTAAAGGGGGTTTTGGCCGCGGTTCCGCGCCTCCACTGTGGATTCACCCTGTCGAATTTCTACAGTAGCCTAGTAGTCTCCAGTACATTAATTTTATACAACCTGAAAAATTTTTGGAGACCAAAAAATTTCAACAGAAAACTGTCGTGAAGGAAATACGGGTTTTGGAACATTTGATCGATCGGAACTGAAAAACACATTAAGGCAAGCTAGACTAAGTTAATGGCGAGGCTCTGATACCACTGTAAGTGCACGGCGGCGCCCCGGCCGTCAATCCGACGGCCAAATGCGGAAGCGGTGATAAACTTTAATTTTTACTGAACTGGCAAACCGCCGCGCACTAATACCCGGATCGAACCATTAATTAGTCCTAGCTAACTACAAGATGGGAAGAGAGATATACCGACTGATCCGAGTCCTCCGGTCTTCTCGTCGTCGTCCCGATCTCCTGCGGAAGCTCCGGTCTCCACCTCGTCGCCGGAAGTGCACCACATCGCCTACTTCTTTTACGGGCTCCCACCTCAATGCCGAGGCAACTCGGGCACGAAGCTGGCTAGTCGACGTGCCCAAGATTTGCTGTAGAATGTAGTGTACAAGTCTCATTTTGGGGTTGTAGGAATTGCCTTTTGGTGGAGGGATGAACTATGGAGTTTGGAGATGGAACTTGTGGGAATTTTGCAAAGCTAGAAGAACAAAATTCCCCTCTCAATAAAATGGGACAGCCCCCTTAGGCTTTGGCCGGCCATGCATGTAGGAAAGAATGAGAGAGTTGAGAGTGTATCAAAAATGGGAGCCATTCTCATATCATGCAAGAGAGAGAGGAATCAAATGTGATCATGAAAGAACATGATTACCAAGAAACACCAACACTCAACCACCAAATCATCTCCCATCATCAAACACAAAGTCAAGGTATGGTCCACCCATCATGAACCATCATGAAGTCAAAAGTTCAAAGAAGGTTGTCATGATAAAATAATATGCAAAGACCCCTTCCACAAATGCCTATTTGCAACAATGCAAATAAGCCCTCCTCCACCAATCTTCGGCCAATGAACGATACAAAGGAAATTGGCCGAAACGGAAAGCAAACTGGCAACTCCAGAAAACTGGTCCCGTAATAAATTACAGGAAAACCCCGATACTGTGCATACACACCCGCATTTGTATTCCGACCGAAATACAAATGCAATGAGACAAAATCTACACTGTACTATACTAGGATCTGGCTTAAACCAAAGCCGGCTAGTAATATCTGTCCGATCCTGATCCGTGCAATACCGCACGTATCTGATCAAACCCTGCCATATATCCATACGGCCTATAGTACAAACTGTCTGATCCTGATCCGTGCAATACCGCACGTATCTGATCGGACCTTGCCATATCTCCAGACGGCCTCTACAACTTTTCGCCCGAAAGCTGAGTAACTGAATGTGGGGGACTCTAAAGACTCGTCGACACCTTGGTTGTGGATTTAACCACTAGCACGTCAGAGGTATAAGCCAATACGTAACGGGCCACAAGGTACTGACTAAAAGGGGACGTCTGTGAGCGAACTCAGCCCGACAACCCTACTGAGCCTGTCAGTGACAATATCCGTACAGTCCGGTCCGTTCGTCTATTAGTATCGCATGGCGGGCCTAGGGGGTTGGTAAAAGTCAGACCCCCAAAAACGGTACAAGTCGTGTCGGAGTGTAGCCCAGAACACCCTGAGATACTACTGGAATACCTACCAGTAAATCTCCTTGCCTCGGCCGAGGGCTTCGTGTAATGGCTCTCCTAGACACAGCACGACCTCACCCCCAATACCGGGAGAGACGAACCCCTGAAGATACGCTCACTGCCTCCATGTGGCTCGGGACTGTACCCAACTAAAACCTGTTTGCACGACTCCTTTGAGCCGTGGTAGGGTAGTAATCAAAGTACAGTGGGAACTCACACGAGACAAATGACGATCCCCAGGTCGATGAACTAACCTGTACACATGTCACCAGGGAACTGCCATCTTACGTCTGGTATATGACCAACTAGCATGTTCCCGGCGAGTCCCGTCCGGTGTACTCATAACCCAATGAGCACCTGTATACATCTTAGGTGAACGAACTGACACCAGTGGCTTATGAGACCGGCCACCGCCCCTCGTCGGGGTCTCGAATGTACACACTAGTTTACTCTGGAGTATTGATGCCCTGTCTCGAAACTCACACGACTAGGGACCATTTAAGGATATGCTTATAGACCCCAGCTCCCACTTATATGATCGCCCTCATACTGCTGGTGGTCAAGCAAGAATCCTAGGGGCTCTATCAACGTGTAATAGCGACTTGTCAGGTCACCTAAAGCAGTACACGATGATAAAGGTAAACCAGATAGCATACTATCATCTCGAGTAAGACTGTCCTACCAGGATATGTCCTCCATCAATCATTGCAATCACGTACCTGTGACCTAATAATTGACTCTGAGGGCACTATCTCCAACAAAGTGTACGTCGCATTTATTTGTGATGTTTAGGTAACTTAAATGATGGGACTTCATTAATGTGATTAATGAAAGAAAAGAAACCTAAGATGTTGTGGAATCGAATTTTCAAAAACAGGTAGCTACAGTTCTTGCTTTGCATCACGGTGTTCCTTGTAGAACATCCTGCACCTTATTCGATAAGGAAAGGACCGAGATCCCTTCACCGGGAGTGACTCCTTTAGCAATAACTGGCAGATGCTACAACCCTCGGTTTGTCTTTTGATTACTTCTATAGTTTCTGCTTTGCACAGTGATATATATGATATATCCCGCACCTCACTCGACGAGGAAAGGGCCGACGATCCCTTCACCGGGAGTGACCCCTTTAGCAAAACTAGAAAAGCCTCAAAAACACTCCATTTCTAAATTCATTCGATCCTACAACGATATCAAGTTCATTACGCAATAGGTTTTCAGAAAAACCTGTCGTAGCCCTCCGTCATTTCAGATAAGTCCTACTTAGTATTCGTGCTACGTTTGTTGACCTCCGTCAAGGCGTAGTGTGCGGTAGCTAACTAGTATTTATCTGCCTATGCATATGATGCAGATTGGATTAGGGTAGTCGTGTGACCTTGTTGACCTCCGTCAAGGGTCGTGCGGGTGGGTTTAATTAATCAAGAAATGACGGTTTGAACTTGACTAGTACCCTATGGTTTGTTGACCTCCGTCAAGGTCATAGGGTGCTAGGGGCAAAATTATCGGGAATTTCAAGTGTTGAAATTTGTAATGAGATTGCATACCTTCTATGAGATAGTTGGATCCTGATACCCACTGCGAGTAATTGTTACTCCTGGGAGAGTTTTACACATTACAATTAGCCGATCAAGTAGGTGTCTAGAAAGGTGTCAACGGGGTTACGCCTCTGGGAAAACGGGGTTTACTGTAATTAGGTCCGTGCGAAAGCACGGGGAACCTCCCTCCAAGTACCGACACTGGCCTGGCTGAAAGATTGGCGAACTTGTAGTGTGTAATTAATCCCGGCTAGTCTTTCCTTTTAGGGTTTGAAGGAAGATTTGATAAAAACAGAGGGAGCCATCCTGATTAGATAAAATAATAACCAATCTGATCTTGCAAGAGCGCACGCAGAGTGTTTTCTTCTCTCTCTCTCCAGGTAGCGACCATGTCACGCCTTAATCAAGATAATAAAACGGATAAATTGACCGAACCCGCTTGTTATACTGAGCTGGGGAACGTTGGTCCCGCTCCAACTTATAAATGTTATAAGACAGAGCAGGAAATTGGGGATTACCAGAATTCCCGTGCCGCCCAAACAAAGAAAGTGCATAGTGATGCATCATCTTCGGGTGTGTTCATTACAGAGAACTGTTTCTCAGTATCCTTTACGTCCTGGGTATGTGATACCGGATCAGGATCCCGCATATGTAATTTGTTATATGGGCTACAGATAGGTAAAGAGCTGAGAACGGGTGATAAGTTTCATGAGACAGAAAACGGGGCAAGTGTTGCAGCCAAGTCTGTTGGTCACTGTCACCCTGTATTACCAATACATTGATTCTGAACAAATGCTATTAGATACCGAACCTGATATACAAAATCATATCAGCCTCTTTATTTATTAAAGAAGGATATAATTTTGTATTGTTGGATAATGTTTTGAACATTTCCTATATCAAAAGTTGATCGGTTCAGGCACGTTATCTAAAAGCATTGACGTTCTAAATCAAACTACAGTTCTTAGTATACGGAACACACACAAGAGGAATAGTTCAGAAATGAACGGATCCTTCTTGAGGTATTGTAGACTAGGTCATATCAATGCGACCCGACTAGCTAAGTTGCACATAGATGCATATTTAAATCAGTTTGAATTTACATCTTGTGAAAACTTGCTGGTCATGTCACAAAGATACGATGACCATAGCTCTGTTTATTGGAAACGGAGAAAGAGTTAGTGAACTCTTGGGATTGTTACATGCTGATGTATGAAAGTCTCCAGTCTACACATGCCAAGACCGGTTCCTTTTTACTTCATTACATTCTCTGATAATCTCTCAAGATTTAGACATATGTTCCTGTTGAAACACGAGTCCGAACCTTTTTGAGATATTCACAGAATATAAGTTAGAAGTAGAGAACCAAATTGCGGGTATAAGTATTATGTCCTTGATGTGATCGAGGAGGAGAATACTTGAGCACGGAAATCCTGGACTATTCTAAAGAAGAATGAGACTCTCTCTCAGTATTATTCCTCCGTATACACCACAGAACGTCGGTGTATCGGGACGGAGCAATCACACCCTATATGATAAGGTGTGCTCTATGATGAGTACTACTGAGTCACCTATTTCCTTTTTGGGAGTTATGCGCTTGAGAAGCTGCATACCTATTGAATAGGGTTCGAATCAAATCTGTGCCTACCACTCCATATAAGATATGGTATGGGAAGAGCCCATATCTTAAGTTTGTTAAGATTTGGGGTTGTCCGGCCTATGTCTAAAAAGCAAAATCCGGACAAGCTCGAGGCAAGGTCTGTTATGTAGAACTGGAAAGGTTCCTGCTATACAAACTGCAGCTGCTAATTTGGTAGAACTAAAGGATTCGATAGTAACCAACGAACCTCATCCTCTCCGCCGATCTAGCAGGGTTCCTCACCCACCTGAGAGATACTTCGGTTTCTCTATGACAGTGGGAGCGAGGAATGCATCATGAGATGATGACCCAACTAGTTTCGAGCTGGCCATCAAGAGTGGGACTCTGTAAGAATGGCTGGATGCTTAGCGATCTGAGATGGAATCCTTATACACCAACAAAGTATGGACTTTAGTTACTATATCTGAAGGGTTAAATCCCCATCATGAGCAAGTATATCTTGAGAAGATTACTTGGTGCACATTGAAAAGTTGAGACTTTCAAAGCTAGACTTGTTAAAGGTTTGCATCATTAACCAGGTATGGATTATGTTGAAACCTTTTCTAAGTAGCTATGCTTAAGTCCATCCAGATCCTACTTGCCATGGCTACATACCATAACTACGATATCTGGCGGTTGGGTGTCATGACCGCTTTTCTAAATGATGTTTTAGAAGAGAGAGTCTGTAAGTACACAGTCAGAGGGCTTCGTAGACAGTGGGAGCAACGGAAACGTGTGTAAGATGTTTTATATGATAAAGCAGGTATCGCGGAGTTGGAACATCTGTTTTGATGAGTTAGTCAAACAGTTTGATATCATCAAAATGGTAGATGAACCTTGTATATACAAAAAGGTAGTAGGGAGTATGGTGGTGATCCTCGTAGAGTACGTGGATGACATACTCTTGATAAGGAAGGAGTTTCCTATGCTACGCTCGGTCAATCTCCGCTTATCACAATGATTCTCCATATAAGATCAAAGTGATACCTACTAAATCCTGGATTTTAGACCTATGAGATAGATCTAATTGGATGTTAGGATACTCACTAGTCGTAGTGAGATGGTATCAATTGATCCTGGGGAGAATCACTGGAAAGGTTCCAGGGTGATAAGGACAACTAAATGTCAGTCACAGGCATTGTCTTTACCCCCAGTAAAGGGACGGTATGTTGGAAGAGTTCCAAGCTAGATACCGTGGCATACTAGACGATAAAGGCTGGATACATCGCTACTTAAGATGCTACCAAAGAGGCTGTCTGGGTGTATATTAGTTCATGAGATGAACTTAGTTCCTCCCATTGTGTGACAATGGAGTTGTGGCTTATGCCAAGGAACGTCCGTCTCATCAGTGATCCAGACGTATTCTAAGGCAGTATCACCTGATCATGGAGATAGTTAATCTCCAGGGTGATCGAGGTTAGGAGAGTAGACTCAGAGGACAACACGGCGGATCCACTCACAAAGGCTTTTTCCCAGAGAGAGACTACTAAGGGATGGTTGAGTATGAGATACTACAACCACTGGTACAGATGGCCCTAGTGCAAGTGGGAGATTGTTAGTTATATGTATGCCCTAGAGGCCATTACTATACATAGGATGTATATTGTAGTGGATGCTTGGACATATATAGGGAGGACTTTCTTGCTCGACATGATAGTATGCTATCTGGTTACTCTTTACCTTAACGTATATACTGATTGTTTCTCTGTTACATGTTGGTAAAGCCCTTAGGATGTGTACTTGACTACCTGGACTATGATGCGGATCATACTAGTGGAACACGATAGTCCATAAGTACATCCTTCAAGGTCCCTAGTCGTAGGTGTATCGAGACGGGGCATCGATATACCAGAGTAGACTAGCGTATACCTTCTCGACCCATACAGATGGGCGATGGATGATCCCATATCCATTGGTGTTTGACATCAGAGATGATATACGGGTGCTCAGTGGAGACTGGGTACACTGGACGGCCTCGCCGAGAACTCCCAGATGGTATTATACCTTACGTCAGATGGCAGTTCTCTGGTGACACTGGTACAGGTTAGTCTGTAGACCCGAGATCGTCATAGAGTCTTGTGTGATTCCCACTGTGCTTTGATTTCCACCTTACCACGTCCAAGAGGGCGTGCAAAATGGTGGTTTTTGGGTACAGTCCCGAATCATATGGAGGCAATGAGCGATAGGAGGGGATTCGTCTCTCCCGGTATAGGGAATTGATGTTGCGCTGTGTTCGATTGGCTATAACCGGAAATCCCTGGTCAGGGTTGCTGAGATTTGCTGGTAAGTGTTACCAGTAGTTTCTCGAACTGTTATAGACCTCATATCGACACGACTTATCGAGCTACTGGGGTCTGACGTTTACCACCCCTAGGCGAGATATGCGACATATCAGACGAACAGACCGGACTGTACGGTAAGTGTTACTGGTTGGATTCACAGGAGTGTGAGCGGGCTTGCTCGTTGATCTTCTGATCGCTCAATACCCGGGTGGCCGTTACGTTTAGCAGACCGCTTGCGGCTTGTGGGTGTTTGATATGATCATCACCTGCTGCCGGCGTATTGACGAGTCTTTAGAGTCCTACACAGAGGTTTCCTGGCTCAAGCGAAATGAAATAGGAGCGCATATGAGATATGTGCGGGACCGAGAATAATGCGTGTATGTGATACTGTATTCTATTCTCGCGATGAATGTATCGAATGGTTGTATGCGATATAACCTAGTTATCGAATCAAGGATTGATTCCATTAGTCGATACATTGGATATTAGTCGGTTATATGTGATATGACCGAATCGTTAAATCAAGTGTTGATTTAATGATTTAATGCATAATTATATATTTGATATATTACTTTGCATTAACTAGTATTGGTTCACTTAAGATGTTTTTCTCACTTGTTTGTGCACATTGTATATGTGATATATTTTTGTGCACAAGATTGTATCATGTTTGATGATACATGCAAACTAGGGTGTATGTTTGATTTAAACCTTGGTTAAGTAAATGGTTAGGGTTTTTATTTATTTATTCATTTATTTATTTATTTCTTTGGCATGAAATAAAATGGTGGCTTTCTTTGGATTTACTTGAAACTTCATGAAGCTTTGACCATTTTGTTTCTTTCCTAAACCTAACCATTCACCTAACCCTAGTTTATTCTCTACACTTAACCATGGTTGCTAATATGATAAGAATCACATTATTTTCTATTATTATTATTCTTATCATATTATCATCTTCTTCTTCTTCTTCTTCTTCAAGAAGAAAGCTTGCTACCATTAATAGCAACATGAGAAAAAGAGTGAGAAATCCAATTCTAAATTGAACCCACTTCCTATTTTTTCATCATCTACTACTTGCCAAGTAGTATAGGGTGTTTTCTTCACAAGTTTCATGACTTGGTGAAGTTGGAGCTTGATCTTGAGTTGCCTCGACGTAGATCATCTTCGGCATCGAAGTCGACGACCTAGCCCGATCATTTCTCCGATGGAATCAACACTAGAGTCCGGGATCCGATGATCGCAGCGGAGGGACGTCAACGCGGAGCTATGGAGGTGGAGGACCGGATCTACAATGGTTGTATTTTCGTTCACTTTAGAGTAAAGTTGTTTGCTCGCATTTGTTATCGCCTAATCTCTAGTCAACGATCTAGTTAGGGTTTCTCAGCACCGGAAATTTTTGAAATTGGCATGGTTGATGCCTTGTGAGACCTCCTTAGAGTGCCTAGGAACCCTACAGTATTCTCTCTAGGCTCTCCGCCTCTAATGCGGCTATCTTACCCCTCGGTCTCGACCGGGTCCACCATGTATCCGTCTGTATACTCTCCCACTTAGACCGGATAAGTAGCAAGTCTGTAACCGTATATCTCCCCCACTCGATTCGGAATAAAGACAATCAGAAAACATTAAGCTTATGGTGGACGTCAACTCATCATATCCAAGGATAACAAGTAAAGAAAAGAATACTTGCATAAATCATTCTGATGGTATATTATATATATATATATATATATATATATATATAACAGTGTCCCATACCACTGATATATATCATCAAAAGTAAAACATCCAGAATACTTATAAGAATCAAATATGAATACCCATAGTACTGGTATTCGCAATGATTAACATGTAATACAGGTAAAGCACGTAAATAAAATCATACAAGTAATAAACATAACAATGCTACTGTTGTTAGTGTATATGCCCTAGAGGCCATTACTGTATCATACTAGTTTGTATATTACTTGATGGAAGCTTGGGATATTCACAGTTGTATATACAATCTTGCTCGAAATGGTAGTATGCTACTTGGTTTGTCTCTACTTTAATATGTGCATGTGTTTCTTTTAGCATATTGCTGATATACATATTAGTAGAGCCCTTAGGATCTTTGCTTGATTACCAGCGTTGTGATGGCGCTCACACTCGTGGGAGCTGGGTGATCTATAAGCACATCCTTATACAGGTCCCTAGTCGTTGGACTATCGAGACAGGGCATCGATACTCCGGAGTAAACTAGCGTATGCGCTTCTCATCCCAGTGTGGGAGACGGTCTGTCCCACAGCCGTCAGTACGTCGTACTTGAGATAGTATACGGGAGCTCGTTAGGTTACGAGTACACTGGACAGGACTCGTCGGGAACTGTTGGTTGGTATTATACCTATCGTCAGTTATCAGTTCCCAGGTGACATGAGTACAGCTTAGTCCGCTGACTTGACACTGTCACTTCGCCTCGAGTGTGTTCCCACTGCACTTTGATTACTACCCTACCACGGCTCAAAGGAGTCGTGCAAACAGGTAGTTTTTGGGTGCAGTCCCAAAGCACTTGGAGGCAGTGACGGTTAGACAGGATTCGTTTCTCCCGGTATTGGGGGTTGACATCGCGCTGTGTCCAGGAGAGCCATTACACGAGTAGTCCCTGGCCAGGGCAAGCGAGATATACTGGTAGGTTTCCAGTGTTGTCTCAGGGTGTTCTGGGCTTCACTCCGACACGACTTGTACCGCTATTAGGGGACTGACGTTCACCGCCCCCCTAGGCCCGCCATGCGATGTATCGGACGAACAGACCGGACTGTACGGAGATTGTCACATACAGGCTCAGTAGGATTTCAGATGGGGTTCACCTCGTCAGTCTTCTTATCGATATCTACCTGGGGACCGTTACGTACAGCTAGTGCCGCTTGCGGTCTGTGGTTAAACCCACTGCCAGCGTAGTGTCGAGTCTTTAGAGTCCCACGCAGAGAGCTATTCGCCTTTAGGCAAAATGAATAGAGGTCGCATGGTTTTGCGACAGGGTTCGGTCACATCCGCGCACTTGTGCACTTTTGTTGTCCGGACAGTTTATACTAGCGGGCTTTGGTTTAAGCCGGATCCTAGTATATGATTTGGGATTGGTTTTTCTCATTGTATTCGTGTTCCTCGGATCACGAATGCGGGTGCGTATGCACAGTTGCTTGAGACAGAGGGAGAGGACCTTGATTAGGGTTAATGGCTATTGTCATTTTATTAACCCTAATGTTTATGTGTGTATTATTGTTAATTGGTATTAGTTTAATAATTGAGCATGGTTATGATTGTTGACCATTTGACCTTATTGACTTGTTGACCTTGGTTGACACTTTGACCATCATCATTTCATTTGGAAGATGCTCTTTGATCCTTGCAATTTGCATTTAAAATGAAATGATAATGGTCATGTCTTGATTAAGCCATGACAATTATCTTACTAATTATCTAATTAAATTAATACAAATATATTAGTGAGAATGGTTTATTCTATATTCATTCTATCATTTCATTTCTCTCTCTTGTTCTTCCTCTCCCTCAAGCTCTCCCCTCTCATGTGTTGAGAAACACTTGAGCTTGAGAAAAACTCTCTCTTGATCATCTCTACTCTCATCTAGGGTTCAAGTATTAGCACTTCTTGCACCCTAGTTACTTCTAGCTTGGAGTTGAAGCCAAAGGTTGAGGCTTTCGGGTGGATCTTTCTTCGGCGTGAGAAGACGACCAAGGTGAGCTCTTTCCACCACTCCAAGGAGCAAGGAGAGAAGGACTTAAAGCCCAAGGTATAACCTTTCTAGCCCTTAGCTAGTTTCTAGTTAGCTTTAGCAAGTTTTTGTTTAGCAAAGATCCTTTCTAGTCTAGTCCATGTTGCCTAAGCTCATAAAAATCCGATTTTTATTCCGTTTTCCGCCTCCCCGCAAGCACCGGGGTGGGCAACGTGGACTTACAGTGGTATCAGAGCCTAACTAAACATAAACTAGCTAGGTAGTGAAGTGTGTCGAAGTTCGAAAAGGAAAAATCGAAAAACCAAAATTTCAAAACCCTAGTTTTCTGTTAAAATTTTTTCTGGTCAAAACAAAATTTGTTATACTCCAAAAATCGTCTCAGGGTTTTGTGTAGAAAACCACCAAACCCGGTCCAGTGAGTCGTCTAAACCGCCGCGGTTCAGCGGCAATAGCAAGCTATTGCCGCGGAACCGCCGCCGTTTTGACTCTTCACTGAGTCGAGTTTGGTGCAGTGTATCTCTGGCTTGGTTTTAGGATTTTTAAGATGGTTTATATGTTCCCAGGTTTTCCAGAATAGAAATTCGTTTTTGGGGGCCTATAAATCCGTATTTTTTTCGAACTTCAACACACTTTGACTATAAAGGTTATATCTGTGATGTTTGCATGTATTGAACGTCGGCTAATCGCTATATGTCGATTAGTCGGGGTTATACATATCTGTGATCTGTGATTGATACTGGTTTGTGTATATGAATGGGTTGGATTGTCGCGGGTGAATAGCCGGGGTGGATGTGAGATGAGTGTTGTTTCTCTTTCATTCATTTGTAATATGTAAATTGATGTAATATTATTATTTGTATGGCCGCGCAACCGGGTCAGGGTTGTAGCCGTCATTGTATAATTCTTTTTACTGTTTTTGCTCCTAGGATAGACCCATGGAGGGGTGCACAAACTACCGAGTATCTCGAAGTGCCGAGTGGCCTACTCACGGCGTTGAGGGAGGTTGCTTCGCGTCGGGTACTTGGCGGGTAGTTTGCCGTACCCGTAGGGGTCTTGGGTGGGGTATTGGCTATTCACCGCGACCGTGTAATCCGCTTTTCGTTGCAGGCTCGAACGGATTGCGGATTCCTAGTATATCCAATGTATTCATCTGTGATCTGTAATGTCTATCATTGCTATATATTTATATATGATAACTATTTAGGCGTTGCTTATGTTTTACAGCCGCGCTAGCCCAGCCCCCGCTCTGTCGTTAGTTAAGTAACCTAACGGGTGATGACGGGGCCCCGTGGCGAATGTGAATGGCATAAGCGTACGTCATATTTTGGTTGTTTTCTGCAATGGTAGGATTAAATGATGGGACGCATTAAAAGAACTAATGCAAGAAAATAAACCAAGTAAAAGTCGATTGGAACACTTTGAAAACCACTCGGTTCTTTTCAAAACTAAACTTTTAAACGCGGAGCTTGAACCACTCCTTTTAAAAGCTATCTCGTTCCATCGATTAGATCAAGTTCACTACGTTCACGGTTTCGCCAAAACCATTCGTAGCCCTCCGTCATTCCACATGAATGGTCAAAAAGTATTCAAGCTATGTATTTTGGCCAAAGTCAAGGCATAGTGATTGGTAGCTATTGGGTATTCATGTGCTGCATAGATAGATGCGTTGGTTTGGGACAGTCGTGCTGCCATTTTGGCCAAAGTCAAGGGTAGGTACGGGTGGGTCCAAATTAACCAGGAGAATGACGGGTAGAACTTGACATGTGACTTATGATATTTTGGCCAAAGTCAAGGTCATAAGAGCATGGGGCAAAAATCCACATCGGGAGTTTCATAAGTACTGAAACTTGCTAGCGCTGCATACCATTTAGAGTGTGATAATTCTGGTAGGATTCCTTCGGTTTTATCACGCGATGATATTTGGATCCCGATCCTACTGTGAGTATATGCTACTCCTCGGGAAAACTCCCACTTAACGATCAATGTTATAAACCTAGTAGGTGTCTAAAAAGGTGTTAGCGGGGCTACGCCCACAGGGAAAAGAGGTTACTTAATTAAGGAACTTCGCGAAAGCGTTGGAAAACCTCCCTCGAAGTACCGACACTGGCCTGGCTGAACGGTTAAGCAAGTATTGTACGGTGGGATTGATCCTGACTAGTCCTTTCTTTACGGTTTGAGAAGGGATTCGAGAGACAGTGGGAGCCATCCAGTTTAGACAAACTAAAAACCACTCTAAACTTGCAAGAGCATCATGCTAAAGTGTTTTTTTTCTCTCTCCTAATTGCAGCGACCATTCAACATGACCGGACTTAAGTTATTACTAGATAAAAACATATTGACATGGCCAAACTACAAAGATTGGCTCACGAATGTCAAGATGGCAATCACTTACGACAAGTTGGGGTATGTCCTTACCACCAAAGCTCCCCCTGTCCCAGGTCCCACCTCCAGCGTCGCGGATAAGGAAATCCGTAAGACATGGGAGTTAGATTGCGCGAATGCCAAATGCCTCGTATTAGCCTCGATGGACAACGAACATCAGAGGAGGCACGAGAATATGGACCTAGAGTCCATATTTCTCCATACAAAAGAACTGTATGGAGAGCAGTCTCGTATCGCAAGATACGAAGTGTCGAAGAAGCTATTTTCGGCAAGGTTGGCCGTCGGATCATCGGTAGCGGAACACGTGCTTAAGATGATTGGCTACATTGAGGAGCTCGCGGACCTTGGGACCACGTTGGAGAATGAACTCTATACTGATTTGATTCTCCAGTCCCTTCCTTCCACTTACGCCCAGTTTATTCTTAACTTCAACATGCAAGGAAAGGAGGTAGAACACAGAAAAGTAGGGAGACATCCACTTTGTTTGTAGGAGGATCTTCCTTTTCTAGATCCAGGGCGAAAGCCAAGGGTAAGAAGAAGAAAGCCCCCGCCAAACCAAGAGGCGGTGTCGGTAAAGTGGATATGAAGGGAAAAGGAAAAGCAACAAAGATAGCGGGAAAGCTGGTGGGGAAGGAAGAATGCTTCTATTGTCACAAAAGTGGTCACTGGAAACAGGATTGCAAGGCTTGGAAAGCCAGAACACAGGATTTGAAGCGAGTTGCAGCTTCAGCTTCAGGTGTGTATGTTATTGAAAACTGTCTATCAATAAACTCTACTTCCTGGGTATTGGATACCGGATCAGGATCTCATATCTGTAATTCTTTGCAGGCGTTGAGAAAACGTAGAGTTTTGAAGGCAGGTGACATGACCCTCAGAGTTGCAAACGGTGCTAGCATGGATGCTGAGGCCGTGGGGGACTATCACTTGGGATTGTCAGATGGACAATTTTTGGTTTTACGTAGTTGTTATTATGTACCAAATGCAACTTGTAATATCATTTCTGTATCTTTATTATCTAAAGAAGGTTATGAATTTGCATTTGTAAGTAATGTAGTGAACATTCACCATAATCAAGCTTTGATTGGGTCAGGTACATTGAACAACGGTATATACGTATTAAACCACCCACAGATTTTCAATGTCCAGAATACACACAAAAGAAAGTCTCCAGAAATCAATAAAACTTTCTTATGGCATTGTAGACTGGGTCACATCAATGAGAGAAGGTTGACTAAGTTACATTCAGAAGGATATTTGGATCCGTTCAAATATCAATCATATGCAACTTGTCAATCCTGTCTCAAAGGAAAGATGACAAAGACTCCGTTTACTGGACACGGAGAAAGAGCGAGCGAGCTCTTGGGACTCGTACACAGCGACGTGTGCGGTCCAATGTCTACACATGCGCGAAGCGGTTATTCTTACTTCATTACGTTTACGGATGACTTTTCAAGGTACGGTTATGTCTTCTTAATGAAACATAAATCCGAGGCTTTTGAAAAATTCCAGGAATATAAGAATGAAGTAGAAAAACAAACAGGCAAAAGTATAAAGACACTGAGATCTGATCGAGGTGGTGAATACTTGAGTGCCGAGTTCCTGGGTTACTTAAAAGAGAATGGAATTCTCTCTCAGCTTACTCCTCCATACACTCCGCAACATAATGGTGTATCGGAGAGACGGAACCGAACCCTATTGGATATGGTACGGTCCATGATGAGTAATGCTGAGTTGCCGCGATCGTTCTGGGGATATGCGCTAGAATCAGCAGCATACATTTTGAACCGAGTTCCAACTAAGACTGTGCCTACTACACCATATCAGATGTGGTGTGGGAAGAGACCCTATCTTAATCACATTAAGACATGGGGATGTCCAGCTTTTGTAAAAAAGCAGCATGCGGACAAGCTCGAGGCACGCTCAGTACAGTGCAAGTTTGTGGGATATCCGAAGAGCTCCAAGGGATATTACTTCTATTGCGAAGAGGAACAAAAAGTCCTTGTTTCTCGCCATGCCCACTTTCTAGAACACCAGTTCATAGAAAAAGAATTAAGTGGGAGCACAATAGAACTGGAAGAAATTCCAGAACCACGAGCTATTACTGAAAGCTTGGTTGAACCAGAGGGTTCGAAAGATCAGGACATTCCCACGCCACTCCGCAGGAGTAGTAGGCAGTCTCATCCGCCCGAGAGATACTACGGTTTTCTCATTGACGGGGATAGAGAGGATTGCATCATAGACTGTGATGAGCCTACTAGCTTCCAGCAAGCCATTCAGAGCGTCGACTCGGTAAAATGGCTGGATGCAATGCGGACCGAGATGGAGTCCATGTACACCAACAAAGTATGGACGTTGGACATTGCTCCAGATGGGGTAAAACCCGTAGGATGCAAGTGGATCTTCAAAAGGAAGATTGGTGTAGATGGACAGGTTGAGACCTATAAAGCTAGACTGGTAGCAAAAGGTTTTCGTCAGCGACCTGGTTTGGACTACGACGAAACCTTTTCTCCAGTAGCTATGCTGAAATCCATTCGGATCCTTCTTGCCATTGCTGCCTTCCACGATTATGAAATTTGGAAGATGGACGTAAAGACAGCTTTTCTAAATGGTCATTTAGAGGAGTGTGTCTATATGGATCAGCCAGAAGGTTTCATTCAGAGTGGGAGCAGCGGAAAGGTGTGCAAGTTGCTTAAGTCCATTTATGGACTAAAGCAGGAATCGCGGAGTTGGAACATCTGTTTTGATGAGACGGTCAAGGAATTTGGCTTTATCAAAAATCCAGATGAACCATGCATCTATTGTAGATTTGTAGCGAGAACTGTAGTATTCCTCGTTTTATACATGGATGACATTCTCTTAATAGGAAATGACATTCCTATGCTACAATCTGTCAAGGGGTTCTTGTCACACAGGTTCTCAATGAAAGACCTGGGTGATGCCTCATACATTCTGGGTATCCGGATCTACCGTGACAGATCCAAGAGGATATTAGGACTTTCACAGTCCAGGTACATCGACACCATACTGAAGAGATTCAGTATGGAAGATTCCAAGCGCGGTAATCTACCGGCTTGTCACGGGATCACCCTCTCCAAAGAGATGTCTCCCAAGACTGATTTGGAGAGGGATCGCATGTCTATTATACCCTACGCTTCTGCGGTAGGCTTAATGTATGCGATGTTGTGTACCAGACCGGATGTGGCTTATGCACTGAGTGTGGTAAGCAGGTATCAGTCAAACCCTAGGGAGAAACATTGGATAGCAGTAAAGAACATTCTCAAGTACCTGAGAAGGACTAAGGAGATGTTCTTGGTGTAAGGCGGAAAAGACCTGCAGATTGAGGCCTTTGCTGACTCCAGCTTCCAGAGTGACAAGAATGATTCCAAGTCCATGTCGGGTTTTGTCTTCACCCTCAATGGAGGGGCGGTGTGTTGGAAGAGTTCCAAACAGGAAACCGTTGCGGACTCGACTATGGAAGCGGAATACATCGCTGCATCTGATGCCGCAAAAGAAGCTGTCTGGATGAGGAAGTTCTTGAGAGAACTTCAGGTGGTTCCGTCCATTGTTGACCCAATACCTCTATATTGCGACAACAACGGGGCTATAGCTTTAGCGAAGGAAACCAGGTCCCATCAGAAATCCAGACACATCTTAAGGCGGTATCACCTGATCAGGGAGATCGTAGATCGCCAGGAGATCGAGGTTCGGAGAGTTGCATCAGAAGAGAACACAGCAGATCCATTCACCAAGGCCTTTCCCCAGACTCAGTTCGAGCGGCTGATCGAGATGATAGGTCTTCGATACGCCAGTACATGGCCTTAGTGCAAGTGGGAGATTGTTAGTGTATATGCCCTAGAGGCCATTACTGTATCATACTAGTTTGTATATTACTTGATGGAAGCTTGGGATATTCACAGTTGTATATACAATCTTGCTCGAAATGGTAGTATGCTACTTGGTTTGTCTCTACTTTAATATGTGCATGTGTTTCTTTTAGCATATTGCTGATATACATATTAGTATAGCCCTTAGGATCTTTGCTTGATTACCAGCGTTGTGATGGCGCTCGCACTCGTGGGAGCTGGGTGATCTATAAGCACATCCTTATACAGGTCCCTAGTCGTTGGACTATCGAGACAGGGCATCGATACTCCGGAGTAGACTAGCGTATGCACTTCTCATCCCAGTGTGGGAGACGGTCTGTCCCACAGCCGTCAGTACGTCGTACTTGAGATGGTATACGGGTGCTCGTTAGGTTACGAGTACACTGGACAGGACTCGTCGGGAACTGTTGGTTGGTATTATACCTATCGTCAGTTATCAGTTCCCAGGTGACATGAGTACAGCTTAGTCCGCTGACTTGACACTGTCACTTCGCCTCGAGTGTGTTCCCACTGCACTTTGATTACTACCCTACCACGGCTCAAAGGAGTCGTGCAAACAGGTAGTTTTGGGTGCAGTCCCAAAGCACTTGGAGGCAGTGACGGTTAGACAGGATTCGTCTCTCCCGGTATTGGGGGTTGAGATCGCGCTGTGTCCAGGAGAGCCATTACACGAGTAGTCCCTGGCCAGAGCAAGCGAGATATACTGGTAGGTTTCCAGTGTTGTCTCAGGGTGTTCTGGGCTTCACTCCGACACGACTTGTACCGCTATTAGGGGACTGACGTTCACCGCCCCCTAGGCCCGCCATGCGATGTATCGGACGAACAGACCGGACTGTACGGAGATTGTCACATACAGGCTCAGTAGGAGTTCAGATGGGGTTCACCTCGTCAGTCTTCTTATCGACATCTACCTGGGGACCGTTACGTACAGCTAGTGCCGCTTGCGGTCTGTGGTTAAACCCACTGCCAGCGTAGTGTCGAGTCTTTAGAGTCCCATACAGAGAGCTATTCGCCTTTAGGAAAAATGAGTAGAGGTCGCATGGTTTTGCGACAGGGTTCGGTCACATCCGCGCACTTGTGCACGTTTGCTGTCCGGACAGTTTATACTAGCGGGCTTTGGTTTAAGCCGGATCCTAGTATATGATTTGGGATTGGTTTTTCTCATTGTATTCGTGTTCCTCGGATCACGAATGCGGGTGCGTATGCACAGTTGCTTGAGACAGAGGGAGAGGACCTTGATTAGGGTTAATGGCTATTGTCATTTTATTAACCCTAATGTTTATGTGTGTATTATTGTTAATTGGTATTAGTTTAATAATTGAGCATGGTTATGGTTGTTGACCATTTGACCTTATTGACTTGTTGACCTTGGTTGACACTTTGACCATCATCATTTCATTTGGAAGATGCTCTTTGATCCTTGCAATTTGTATTTAAAATGAAATGATAATGGACATGTCTTGATTAAGCCATGACAATTATCTTACTAATTATCTAATTAAATTAATACACATATATTAGTGAGAATGGTTTATTCTATATTCATTCTATCATTTCATTTCTCTCTCTTGTTCTTCCTCTCCCTCAAGCTCTCCCCTCTCATGTGTTGAGAAACACTTGAGCTTGAGAAAAACTCTCTCTTGATCATCTCTACTCTCATCTAGGGTTCAAGTATTAGCACTTCTTGCACCCTAGTTACTTCTAGCTTGGAGTTGAAGCCAAAGGTTGAGGCTTTCGGGTGGATCTTTCTTCGGCGTGAGAAGACGACCAAGGTGAGCTCCTTCCACCACTCCAAGGAGCAAGGAGAGAAGGACTTAAAGCCCAAGGTATAACCTTTCTAGCACTTAGCTAGTTTCTAGTTAGCTTTAGCAAGTTTTTGTTTAGCAAAGATCCTTTCTAGTCTAGTCCATGTTGCCTAAGCTCATAAAAATCCGATTTTTATTCCGTTTTCCGCCTCCCCGCAAGCATCGGGGTGGGCAACGTGGACTTACAACTGTGTCATGGCAATACTAATGATGTGTAGTGTAGCATAGGCGTCTGTGCTCGTGCAGCATGGCAATCATTAATATTTGTGCAAGTGTTCTATAAGTGTACATACCATACTCGTTTCGATATCTACATACGCATCATGTAGCATAACAGTCTTACAGTGGCATTCTTAGTGTATATGCCCTAGAGGCCATTACTGTATCATACTAGTTTGTATATTACTTAATGGAAGCTTGGGATATTCACTTTGTATAAACAATCTTGCTCAAAATAGTAGTATGCTACTTGGTTTGTTTCTACTTCAATGTGTACATGTGTTTATTTTTGTATATCACCTATACACATTAGTGGAGCCCTTAGGATCTTTGCTTGATTACCAGCGTTGTGATGGCAGTCACACAAGTGGGGGCTGGGTAATCTATAAGCACATCCTTATACAGGTCCCTAGTCGCAGGACTATCGAGACAGGGCATCGATACTCCGGAGTAGACTAGCGTATGCGCTTCTCATCCCAGTGTGGGAGATGGTCTGTCCCACAGCCATCAGTACGTCGTACTGGAGATAGTATACGGGTGCTCGTTAGGTTACGAGTACACTGGACAGGACTCGTCGGGAACTGACCGGTTGGTATTATACCTATCGTCAGTTATCAGTTCCCAGGTGACATGAGTACAGCTTAGTCCGCTGACTTGACACTGTCACTTCTCCTCGAGTGTGTTCCCCCTGTACTTTGATTACTACCCTACCACGGCTCAAAAGAGTCATGCAAACAGGTGGTAGTTAGGTGCAGTCCCGAAGCACTTGGAGGCAGTGACGGTTAGACAGGATTCGTCTCTCCCGGTATTGGGGGTTGACATCGCGCTGTGTCTAGGAGAGCCATTACACGAGTAGTCCCTGGCCAGGGCAATCGAGATATACTGGTAGGCTTCCAGTGTTATCTCAGGGTGTTTTGGGCTTCACTCCGACACGACTTGTACCGCTATTAGGGGACTGACGTTTACCGCCCCCCTAGGTCCGCCATGCGATGTATCAGACGAACAGACCGGACTGTACGGAGATTGTCACATTCAGGCTCAGTAGGAGTTCAGATGGGTTTCACCCCGTCAGTCTTCTTGTCGGCATCTACCTGGGGACCGTTACGCACAGCTAGTGCCGCTTGCGGTCTGTGGTTAAACCCACTGTCAGCGTAGTGTCGAGTCTTTAGAGTCCCACACAGAAAGCAATTCGCCTTTAGGCAAAAGAGTAGAGGTCGCATGGTTTTGCGACAGGTCGCATGGTTTTGCGACAGGGTTCGATCGCATCCGTGCACTTGTGCACGTACAGTGTCCGGACAGTTAACACTAGCGGGCTTTGGTTTAAGCCAGATCCTAGTGTACGTTTTGGGATTGGTTTTATCCAGTATGTATTCGTGTTCCTCGGAACGCGGATGCGGGTGTGTATGCACAGTTGACAGAGAGACAGAGGCAGAGGATTCTCATTAAGGTTGTTGACTGTTGACTGTTGACCATTGACCTTTTTGCTCAACCCTAATGAGAATATGATATATTTATATATAATTAGCAATAATATTAATTAAGTATTATAGTGACATGGTTGTTGAGGGGTTGACTTTGTTGACTTGTTGACTTTGTTGACCGGTTGACTAGGTTGGACTAGTTGACCATCATGATGACAATGGTTGTCATTTTCATGCAAAGACTTTTGCTTGCTTGTTGTGGTTTGCAAAATGAGTGCATGGAAATGATATTGCCTTTGACATGATATGAACCATCACATAATACTTAATTAACATTATGGCTCATGATGCTTTTGGATTATGAGAGGGGGTATGACAAAAGAGAGGCTTATTCTTTCATTATCTTTCTCTCTCTTGTTTTGGAGCTCCCTCTTCCTCTTGCTCTCACCCTCTTCCTATTGCTCTCTCTCTTGTCTATGGTTCACTTGTCTCATGTGTTGAGAACCAAGAACCATAGATGAAAATCCCAACACACTCTTCTCTACTCACTCTAGTTCACAAGGTTTAGCAAACCAAGTGAACTAGTTTCTTCAAAGACCGAAGAAGAAGCCAAAGGTAGAAGCTTTCGAGGTGGATCTATCTTCGGCGCAAGGAGACGACGGAGTGAAGCCGATCCGGACAACCATCAAGAGATGAAGACGAAGGAGCTCAAGAAAGAAAGGTATAACCCCCTAACCGAGTAGTTAACAACTCCTAGTTAGGATGTTAGTTAGAAGTTTAACAAAGATCCGGTTTTGAGTCCATGTTACCACCTCTAGAAAATTGTTTTTCACCAAATTCCGCATGCCCGAAAGTACCGGGAGAGGTAGCATGGACTTACAGGCATAGCAATATCAATGAGGTGTGGTGTAACATATGCGTACGTGCTTGTGCAACATAGTACTCATTGGTAGTTGTGTGGTGTTCTATCAGAGTGTTCGTATTACGGAAACGTATAACATCGATAAATATATCGCGAACATGTAAAGTAAATCTAAACGTAGCTATTAAATGTAACTACTTGTTATGAGCTATACCATTATCTTTGAAAATAGAACGAAACGTCGGTTTTGAAATAAAAAAGCTGCCTTAGGTTAAAAATAGATATTCGTTTTGGAAATTGGCATCGCATCCTCGTCTTTTATCATTAAAAAAGGAAACAAATCGTTAGTTTTTAAAAGAGTATAGCTCACTCAAGTATTACGTTCTAAAACAAAATAAAACGTGACTCTACGAGTCTTAAAGGAACTTGGCCGTTATACTTGTCATCATAAGTACGGTATAATTCCTCGTACGATACCCATATTATCACAATCTCCAATCATCTCAAGTATGGTATGATCCCTCAAACAACTACACCAAACCATGAATAACACTATAGACACATGAATACTATACTAGATGCAACATATATTAATGCCAATAACTTGAATTAATCACTAAGAACTAACTAAATATCATAACTATCTTAGCTATAAGGTTGCGGGGGTACTATACGCCATCCACCCGACTTCCCTCGTAGATGTAAATCTACTCACCAACTTGTCGAGCTCGTCGAATCCACAATTGCTATGTCCGTCAACTCCGTCTCGAAAACCTTCGCGATCGTACCTATAATCGTTGTTATGAAATATCGGCGTAAATATCATATCAAAATCAAAACAACGAGCTAAGCATCCATAGGTTAAAACCTACAGCTCACTTACCCTAAAAACAAACAAACGCCCCTGAAATTAACATACGAACATCAATGTTTCAGTCGCGGTACAGAAATATGAAAAACCATATCGGAATATCGGAAATTTTAATAAAACCCAAACTAAACATTTCCAGATTTCTCTTTATGAATATTGAAACAAATCTAACAATACTATAGATCATAAAATACCCAAACAAAACTACAGAAGAAAAACCAACACCAAATGGCCTAAGGGACCCGGCGGCGCCGGAAAAACAAGGAATGTCGCCGGTCGAAACTTGGAGATGGGGTCTCGGGCTTTAAGTGAAGTCTCCTAGTGGTCTCAGCATACTACTGTCTTATTAGTTTTTCTATTGGTATAACCTAATAGCTCCAGATTCAATTTTAATAAGCTAAATATCACTAAATTAACAATTTTCCTATACTGCATATAAAAACAGATATCAAACAGAATTTAATTTTGAAAGGAAAGTGAGATATACCTATTAGGATGATGGAACATCAGCTCAAGAAGCGTTTGTGGAAGCATCAAAGGTTTATAGAGACTCTAGGTTGATGGTGTGAACAAAATTGATGAAGGGATTAAGGATTTTCTTCATTAAAATTAAGGATTTTCTTCATTAAAATTGATGAACACTTAGAATATTTTTTTTGGAGTTGGAAAACTAGTTGTGTTCAGTTTGAGAAAGCCTAAGAAATTCATATGTGTTGTGTTGTGTAGAGAGAGCATGAGGTGGAGGGTTGTGAGGTGGAGGTGGCATGGTGGAAGGCGGAGGTGTAAAAATGTGAAGGAGGGGGTGGAGAGAGTTGAGCATAGTGAGGATGTGTTGAGGGTGAGGGTTTAAGCTAACTAACATATACCAACCATGATTTAAAAGAATGCAATAATTAAAGAAAACTATTTTCCCCTTAATTAAACCCTTCATGTCATAAAATCTAAATCCATGTTTTTAAAAGAAACACGATACTTTTTATAACACTTAAATACCATTATCTTATAATAACATCTCATGTCATGTTTAGAACAATCAAAATTTCATTTTTATGATATCACACATTTTCTTCATATTTACCAATATAATTGCATTTTTACGAATATAATTCCGATACCAAAAGTTGTATGTGATATCAGTTTTATAAACTCATTAAATTCATTATTTTTATATTTAAAATTATAAATAAATATTTATAATTTTCCAAAATGTTACATTAGAGCCACTGATATACCGCGTCAGGTCAACATAATCCATACTTTCTTACCTACCGGCAGAAGAATAGAGGCCCGAGATTGTGAGCGAATTCAACAACGTTTTTCCTGAGGACACTACAGGTTTGCCAACCGACTGAGCTTTAGAATTCTCAATTGAATTGATGCCTGATGCCTAACCTATATCTAAGACTCCTTACCGTGTGGGCCCTTCGTAATTGGAAAAGCTCAAGAAGCAATTGGACAACCTGTTGCAGAAAGGATGGATTAGACAAGTGCCTCGTCTTGGGGCGATCCGGTTCTTTTAGTTCAGAAAAAGGACGGGACCAAACGGATGTGCGTAGTCTACCCATAATTAAATGCGGTTACTGTCAAAAACAAGTACCCTATGCCCCGCATTGACGGTCTGTTCGATCAGTTGAGTGGGTCTAAGGTTTTTTCGAAGTTGGACCTATGGTCAGATTACCATCTGGTTAAGGTTAAGGAGGCTAACATTCTGAAGACAGCCTTCAGAACTCGATATAGCCATTATGAGTATCTCGTAATACCATTTGGGGTAACTAACGCTCCTACCATCTTTATGAACCTAATGAACAGAATGTTCCATGACTACTTAGACAATTTTTTCATGGTCTTCATAGACGACATCTTGGTATATTCAAAGACCCGAGAGGAGCATGCGGAGCATTTGTGCACCGTATTGAAGATGCTGCATCAGCACCAGCTGTATGCCAAATACAGTAAGTGTAAGTTTTGGTTGGACCGAGTCGCCTTCCGAGGGCATGTCGTGTCCGGCAACGGTGTTTCAGTAGACCCTGCCAAGGTTGCAGCAGTTGAGAAATGGCCAATTCCGAATTTGGTCTACGATATACGGAGTTTCTTGGGTTTAGCCAGATATTAACGTCGCTTTATCGAGGGTTTCACGAAGATTGCTGAACCATTGACCAAGCTTACTCGAAAGGACGCTGATTTCATATGGTTAAAGGCTTGCACTAAAACCTTTATAGAGTTGAAGTCGAGATTGATCTCCACCCCTATTCTTACCATCCCTGATCGCTCGGGATGTTTTGTGATTCATTACGACGTGTCAGGGATCGGGCTTGGTTATGTTTTGCACTAAAACGGCAAGGTTGTTTTGTATGCGTCTAGGCAGTTGAAGACGCACGAGCAAAACTACCCTACGCATGACCTTGAACTAGCTGCTGTGATCTTTGCCTTCAAGATGTAGATGCATTATCTCTTGGGTGAGAGAATTAAAATATTCACCGATCATAAGATCCTGAAATATATCTTCACTCAGAAGGAGTTGAATATGTGACAAAGGAGGCGGCTAGAGCTTATGACAGATTTTGATATCAATCTCCAGTATCATCCCCGGAAGATGAATGTAGTCATTGATGCCTTGAGTGCAGGGATCCCTAAGACGGCAGCGAGGTTTCGGGAGGCATCATCCATGCCAATTTCAAAAATTTGTAGTTCTAGTTAACTCTAACCATAGAATCGTTACTAGAAAATCTGGTGAATAAACATGTAAACTACTTTACATCTAAGTGAATGAGGAATACAACCTTTATAGACCGGTTCTTCACTTCTAATGCTCCGTGTAGTAGTCCCTTCGCTGCAAGTCATGAACACCCGAACTCTAGAAAGGGTTCTCCCGGAGAAATGAACAAGCTTGCTCGAAATCTTCGAGGCCGAAGATGATCTATGTCGAGGAGACTCAAGCTCATTCTACCTCTTCACTAATTGTGAAATTAGTGAAGCAAACACCTATACTAAATGGAAAGTAGTAGAGGATGATGAAGTAGGAAATGGACTCACTTTAGTTTTATTTTTCTCACAATATTTTCTTATCTTTCCAAAAGCTAGAAAGCTTTTTCTCAAGGATGAAGTAGATGAAGAGAAGAGATGAGAATGAACTCATGAGGTGAGAATAACAACCATGGGTGAGTTAGTGTCATACACTAACCAATGTAGAGATTAAACCATGGGTTACAATAATGGTTAGGTTAATAAATATCTACAAGTAAAACAAAACTAGTGGACTAAGTCAAAGATGCTACAAGCTTCTCCAGGCTTCTAAGCATGTGACTAATTACCATTAATTTTGATTAACTTTAAATAAATAAAACCATTCCATTATTATAAGCATGGTGTAAGTCTCATACACCCATGTCACATGTGACATCAAGCATGACACAAAATATGTATATTAATATATATCACATATATACCAAGTGTACACTAGTGAGAAAAAGAATTCTTAAGTGAGCTAATATTAGTTAATGTAATCTAGTATATCAAATATACAATTATACATTAAATTATTAAATCAACATTTAATTTAATAATCCGGCTATATCACATACAACCGACTAATATCAAATGCAATAACTTATCGAATCAACACTTGATCCGATAACCCGGTTATATCATATATAACCGACTGATATCACATATCGTGAGAATAGAATGCGGTATCACATACGCGCATTAATCTCGGTCCCGCACATATCACATATGTGCTCCTATTTCGTTTCGCATGAACCAGAAAACCTCTGTGTAGGACTATAAAGACTCGTCAATACGCCGGCAGTAGGTGATGATCATATCAAACACCCACAAGCCGCAAGCGGTCTGCTAAACGTAACGGCCACCCGGGTATTGAGCGATCAGAAGATCAACAAGCATGCCTGCTCATACTCCTGCGAATCCAATCAGTAACACTACCGTACAGTCCTGTCTCTTTGTCTGATATGTCGCATATCTCGTCTTGGGGTGGTAAACGTCAGACCCCAATAACTCGATAAGTCGTACCGATATGAGGCTCATAACTGGTTGAGAAACTACTGATAACACTTACGAGTAAATCTCATAAACAGCCCTGGCCAGGGACTTCCTATTATAGCCAATCGAGCACAGCGCAACATCAACCCCTCATACCGGGAGAGACGAATCCCCTCCTATCGCTCATTGCCTCCATGTGACTCGGGACTGTACCCAAAAACCATCTTTTTGCACAATCTCTTGACCGTGGTAAGGTGGAAATCAAAGCACAGTGGGAATCATACAAGACTCTATGACGATCTCGGGTCGACAGACTAACCTGTACCAGTGTCACCAGAGAACTGCTATCTGACATGAGGTATAATACTATCTGGGAGTTCACGGCGAGCCTGTCCAGTGTACCCAGTCTCCAATGAGCACCCGTATATCATCTCTGATGTCAAACACCAATGGATATGGGATCATCCATCGCCCATCTGTATGGGTCGAGAAGCTATACGCTAGTCTACTCTGGTATATCGATGCCCCGTCTCGATACACCCATGATAAGGACATTAAAGGATGTACTTACCGACTACCTTTATCCCATTAGTATGATCCGTATCATAATCCAGGTAGTCAAGTACATATCCTAAGGGCTTTACCAACATGTAACAGAGAGAAAATCAGTGTACATGTTAAGATAAAGAGTAACCAGATAGCATACTATCATGTCGAGCAAGAAAGTCCTCCCTATGTATGTCCAAGCATCCACTATAATATACATCACATGTATAATAATGGAATCTAGGGCATACATATAACTAACAATCTCCCCCTTTTCACTAGGGCCATATGTTGTAGTATCCAATACCCAACAATCAGCAGTGGTTGTAGTATCTCATACTCAACCATCCCATAAAAGTCTCTCTTGGGAAAAGGCCTTTTGTGAGTAGATCCGCCGTGTTGTCCTATGAGTCTACTCTCCTAACCTCGATCTCCCTGGAGATCAACCATCTCCATGATCAGGTGATACTGCCTTAGAATATGTTTGGGTCACTGATGGGACGGGGGTTCCTAGGCACAAGCCACAACTCCATTGTCACACAATGGTAGGAACGAAGTTCATCTCATGAACTAATATACACCTAGACTGCCTCTTTGGTAGCATCTTAGGTAGCGATGTATCGAGCCTTTATCGTCTAGTTTGCCACGGTATCTAGCCTGGAACTCTTCCAACATACCGTTCCTCCACAGAGTGTAAAGACAATGCATGTGACTGACATTCAGTCGACCTTACCACCCTGAAAGCTATCTAGTGGTTCTCCCCAGGATCTATTAATACCATCTCACTACACCTAGTGAGAATCCTAACATCCACTTAGATCTATCTCATAGATCCAAAACCCAGGATTTAGGTGGTATCACCTTGATCCTATATGGAGAATCAATGTGATAAGAGGAGATTGACCGAGTGTAGCATAGGAAACTCCTTTCCTATCAAGAGTATGTCATCCACGAACAATACGAGTAAGACCGCCTTACTCTCTACTACCTTTTTGTATATACAAGGTTCATCTACCATTTTGATGAAATAAAATGCTTTGACTACCACATCAAAACAGATGTTCCAACTCCACGATACCAACTTTAACCCGTAAAGCAACTTGCACAAGTTTCCGCTGCTCCAACTGTCTACGACCTCTGGCTGTGTACTTATAGACGCTCTATTCTAAATCACTATTTAGAAAAGCAGTCATGACACCCAACCATCAGATATCGTAGTCATGGTATGTAGCAATGGAAAGTAGGATCCGGATGGACTTAAGTATAGCCGCTGGAGAAAAGGTTTCATCATAATCCACACCTGGTCAATGACGAAAATCTTTTACAACAAATCTAGCTTTGAAAGTCTCAACTTTTCCATCTACACCAAGTAATCTTCTCAAGATATACTTGCACCTGATGGGGGTTTAACCCTTCAGATATAGCAACCAAAGTCCATACTTTGTTGGTGTATATAGATTCCATCTCAGATCGCTTAGCATCCAGCCATTCTTACAGAGTCCACACTTGATCCGATAACCCGGCTATATCACATATAACCGACCGATATCACATATCGCGAGAATAGAATGCGGTTTCACATACGCGCATTAATATCGGTCCCGCACATATCACATATGTGCCCCTACTTCGTTTCGCATGAACCAGGAAACCTCTGTGTAGGACTCTAAAGACTCGTCAATACGCCGGCAGTAGGTGATGATCATATCAAACACCCATAAGCCTCAAGCGGTCTGCTAAACGTAATGGCCACCTGGGTATTGGGCGATCAGAAGATCAACAAGCATGCCTGCTCATACTCCTGCGAATCCAATCAGTAACACTATCGTACAGTCCGGTCTCTTCGTCTGATATGTCGCATATCTCGTCTGGGGGTGGTAAACGTCAGACCCCAATATGAGGCTCATAACGGGTCGAGAAACTACTAATAACACTTACCAGTGAATCTCATAAACAGCCCTGACCAGGGACTTCTTGTTATATCCAATCGAGCACAGCGCAACATCAACCTCCAATACCAGGAGAGACGAATCCCCTCCTATCGCTCATTGCCTCCATGTGACTCAGGACTGTACCCAAAAACCACCTTTTTGCACGATCTCTTGACCGTGGTAAGGTGGAAATCAAATCACAGTGGGAATCACACAATACTCTATGACGATCTCGGGTCGACAGACTAACTTGTACCAGTGTCACCAGAAAAATAACATCTGACGTGAGGTATAATACCATCTGGGAGTACTCGGCGAGTCCGTCCAGTGTACTCAGTCTCCACTGAGCACCCGTATATCATCTCTGATGTCAAACACCAATGGATATGGGATCATCCATCGCCCATCTTTATAGGTCGAGAATCTATACGCTAGTCTACTCTGGTATATCGATGCCCCGTCTCGATACACCCACGACTAGGGACATTAAAGGATGTACTTACCGACTACCTTTGTCCCACTAGTATGATCCGCATCATAATCCAGGTAGTCAAGTACACATTGTTAGTTATATGTATGCCCTAGAGGCCATTACTATACATAGGATGTATATTGTAGTGGATGCTGGGACATATATAGGGAGGACTTTCTTACTCGACATGATAGTATGCTATCTGGTTACTCTTTACCTTAACGTGTACACTGATTGTCTCTCTGTTACATGTTGGTAAAGCCCTTAGGATGTGTACTTGACTACCTGGACTATGATGCGGATCATACTAGTGGGGACATGGTAGTCTATAAGTACATCCTTCAAGGTCCCTAGTCGTGGGTGTATCGAGACGGGCCATCGATATACCAGAGTAGACTAGCGTATACCTTCTCGACCCATACAGATGGGCGATGGATAATCCCATATCCATTGGTGTTTGACATCAGAGATGATATACGGGTGCTCAGTGCAGACTGGGTACACTGGACGGACTCGCCGAGAACTCCCAGATGGTATTATACCTTACGTCAGATGGCAGTTCTCTGGTGACACTGGTACAGAGTAGTCTGTTGACCTGAGATCGTCATAGAGTCTTGTATGATTCCCACTGTGCTTTGATTTCCACCTTACCACGTCCAAGAGGGCGTGCAAAACGGTGGTTTTTGGGTACAGTCCCGAATCACATAGAGGCAATGAGCGATAGGAGGGGATTCGTCTCTCCCGGTATAGGGAGTTGATGTTGCACTGTGTTCGATTGGCTATAACCGGAAATCCCTGGCCAGGGTTGCTGAGATTTACTGGTAAGTGTTACCAGTAGTTTCTCGAACTGTTATAGACCTCATATCGACACGACTTATCGAGCTATTGGGGTCTGACGTTTACCACCCCTAGGCGAGATATGCGACATATCAGACGACGAGACCGGACTGTACGGTAAGTGTTACTGGTTGGATTCACAGGAGTGTGAGCGGGCTTGCTCATCGATCTTCTGATCGTTCAATACCCGGGTGGCCGTTACGTTTAGCAGACTGCTTGCGGCTTGTGGGTGTTTGATATGATCATCACCTGCTGCCGGCGTATTGACGAGTCTTTAGAGTCCTACACAGAAGTTTCCTGGCTCAAGCGAAACGAAATAGGAGCGCATATGAGATATGTGCGGGACCGAGAATAATGCGTGTATGTGATGCCGTATTCTATTCTCGCGATGAATGTATCGATTGGTTGTATGTGATATAACCTAGTTATCGAATCAAGGATTGATTCGATAAGTCGATACATTGGATACTAGTCGATTATATGTGACATGACCGGATCATTGAATCAAGTGTTGATTTAATGATTTAATGCATAATTATATATTTGATATATTACTTTGCATTAACTAGTATTGGTTCACTTTAAAAGGATTTTCTCACTTGATGTGCACATTGTATATGTGATATACTTTTGTGCATTTGATTGTATCATGTTTGATGATACATGCTAGTTTGGGTGTATGTTTGGTTTAAACCATGGTTGGTCAATGGTTAGGGTTACACTTTATTTATTTACTTATTCATTTATTTATTTATTCATTTTAAAAGGAAATAAAATGGTGGCTCATTTTGGATTATCTTTGAAGCTTCATGAAGCTTTGAAATGGTTGACCATTTTGTTTCTTTCCTTAACCCTAAGCATTCACCTAACCATGGTATATTCTCTACACCTAACTATGGTTGATAATATGATAAGTATCATTTTGGTTTTCTATTTTGAAATAATTTATATACTTATCATATTATCATCTTCTTCTTCTTCTTCTTCTTCAAGAAGAAAACCTTGCCACCATCAATTGCAACTTGAGAATAAGAGTGAGAAATCCAATTCTAAAGTGAACCCACCTCCTATTTCTTCATCCTCTACCTCTTGCCAAGTAGTATAGGGTGTTTTCTTCACAAGTTTCATGACTTGGTGAAGTGAGAGCTTGATCTTGTGATGCCTCGACGTAGATCATCTTCGGCATCGTAGTCGATGACCTAGCCCGCCTATTTCTCCGATGAAGCGGACACTAGAGTCTAAGATCCGATTTGTACAGCGAGGAGACTTCATCGCGGAGCCATGGAGGTGGAGAACCGGATCTACAAAGGTTGTATTTCCGTTTACCCTATAGTAAAGTAGTTTACTAGTTCTTGTTTCGCCTAAAATTCTAGTTAACGATCTAGTCTGGGGTTTCTCGGCACCGTAAAATTTGAAATTGGCATGGTTGATGCCTTGTGAGACCTCATTAGTGTGCCTAGGAACCCTACACTGGTATCAGAGCCTAGCTAGAGCCTTAGGCGAAGTGTAGACGACGTTTGAAATCCGAACGAACATCGAAACCCTAACTCAAATTGCTCTCTGGAAATTTTCTGAAAATTTGGATTTTTGTGAATTAAAAATTGCCAGAAAATTCAGCAGGGAATCCTATGAGTTACTGTGAAGCACGTGAGGCTAACTCGACCAAAGAGCCGCGGAACCGCGGCCCTACCCTGGGTTTCGCGGCGGTTCCACGGCCATTTTGGTGAGTTAGACCACGTGGCTTGCACAGTAATTCTTGTCTTGAAGTGCTGAGTCTTCTGGAAATTTTTTATTTTTACTCAACAGTTGAGTTTTTCTGAGGTTGTTTTGGGGATTCGATTATTCGATCGGATTTTCTAATTTTGTCTTTGTGCTTTCCGGATATTTTAGAATATGTTAAAAAGTTCGACCGGATATAAATACCCAATTTTTCCCCTATCGGGAAATTTCCAAGTGTTGGATTTTTCCGTGGTTTAAAGACGTTCTAAGTAGTGCAAGTAATACGATGGTCCCTCTAGAAGACAACAAACCTTAACTCGATTATGTGACCGTCTTGAACTGCCCTTTGAACCTTCGGGTTTGGGGCAGTACGGCGTGCCACATGTGAGGCGTTGGCTTGACCCTTCTACGGCTGGACCATTGGTACTGAGGCACGAAGTGAATGTTTTTAAACTTATTTCATGTGTTGAGCTGTATCGGGAAAACTTGGGTGTTCGAATGTTCGATAGGAAAGTTTAACATTTTCTATTTATCTGGAATGGGATACAATACTTGGAATCCACAAGCAGTTATGCGATAACTGATTTGGATGTTATAAACATTGCACTTTAGTCTCATTTGATCGGTTGCCACGGAATTTTGATGTGATCAAAAGTCCGTCGCAATCACGTAGCGTACGCGGATACTCGCCGGATAAACTTAATAGACAGCTACACCCCATATCCCCGACCAATTGACTGTAGGAGAACCCCGTCGCCGAAAGCATCCGTTCGGGTGCTCGCGGTAGCGGTGTTCCGCCTTGGTGCACTTCGTCGACGGTATCAGGGGTGCGGCCGTCCACTAAAGTTTGCGACGAGCATTCGATCTGGATGCCGGGAATCTTGTTGAATTGCCCGACTTTGTATTGAAGAGTGTTTTCGATTTTGAGACTAAAATGCGGGGTTTATAATTGTTAGGCATGTGATGTCTAAGGAATTCATTTGATTAGGCATGCGATGTCTAAAGAGGTTAAGGATTCCAACTGTTGTAGTTTTACACTTTCTTTTCTGTGACCGTAAGTGTAATATGTGATATCGCCGGTTTCGTTGCTATATGTCAACGACAATTGGGATGCGCATGTTTACTTACGTTGATGACATGTGATATTATGTGTTGCTGGATATGTTATATTGGATCGTCGTGTTTTGAATAGCCGGGGGGGTTTTTATGTGAGATGGGTGTTTTTCATTTTCATTCATGTAAAAACTTGTATGTAATATTCTTTTATTGGGGCACTTCCAGGTTGCGGAAGTTGTCACCGCTGTTGTATATTATTTACTTTTCCGCACTAGGATAGACCCAAGGAGGGGAGCACAAGTAACCGGGTTCTGGAGTCCAGTGGGAGACCAACTCGAGGAGTCGAGTCCGGGTCTCCTAACTCTAGAATTGGTAGGGTTGCTTGCCGCTCTTGTAGGGGTCTAGGGGTGTGGGTTTGGCTATGCATCGCGACCGTGGAATCCGTGTTTTATACTGGCTCGTATTGAAAACACGGACGTCCTAGTATATCCAATATTTCATATGTTTCTTCTGCTGCGATATCTGTGATGTGATCATTTGATGTTCTGTGATAGATACAGTATATAGTATATATGATATATTATATAGATGTTACTTATGTTTTACACCCGCGCTAGCCCTGCCCCGCTCTGCCGTTAGTTACCTAACCTAACGGTGCACGAGGGGACATCGAGGCGAATGCGGATGGCATAAGTGTATGTCGTATTTATCTGTGACGTTTAGGTACTTAAATGATGGAACTTCATTAATGTGATTAATTGTCACGACCCGAGAATTCGACTCGTGACCGGCACTTAACCGCGCAACGTCTACAGGCGCAACGCGGCTAAGTAAGCCGAACCCAGAAATCAAAACCAATAAATATAGAGTGATTTTAAAACATTTTGTAAAACAATCGTTCATGTCCGAAAAACTTGCATTTATTTAGTAGAAAACCTTTTTAAGTTCAAGGGTTATAAGTTTTATAATTTTGGTAACATTTCCCTTTTTAAACCATTAGCCCCGAGAGTCGGGTAAAAAAAAAAAACAAAGTGTAGCAGAGATAACAAGTGACAAAAATGAAGCATCACAGTATGCTATACGACGCCGTAGCGAAGAATACACGGTAAAACAAGGACAATATCATAAAATAGGACTGCATAAAGTAAAGTCGGCTCACATGCGAGCTCGACACCAGAATATAAAATCATACATATCGTCCTCACAACTGTCTCTAAGTCAATACAGAAAAGTAGATGGAGAATACTAGATACATCAATGTACAACAGAAGGATAGCAGATACCGTACAAACCCACCTAAACAGCAAAAGGGCTATCTCAGCTCAAAAGGGGTATCTGTGCCAAAAGGTGCGGTAACAGCCAGCCGTGACTACTCCCCAGGGCAACCTGCAAGCACTGTGGCACAACGGGGGTGAGTTGCCAACTCGTGAATAGAGATAACATGTAAAGGTAATCGCGAGCATGCACGTACTGCGCTACTCTAACAAATGCCAGCAGATGATATCAATGCGAGGTATACAGCATGCATGGTAAAAATGCAAGTCCTCTATCAGGTGATATAACTACAGGATGAGATGTGATAATGAATGCTGAGCATGGGGATATAGTATCTACATGAAGTATCGAGGTGGACTACATAAGTATGTATGCACCACAAATCCTAACATCTCAAACGCCGGTACTCCATCGGCCCTCATATCCTGTATATCCCTGAAAATCCCGAGTGCCCAACATCGGCACCCAAATATCATAAATACTCGTGTCTAGCATCGACACGCAAAACATCCTGTATCGGGCTCCGTCAATCCGGGTCAGCCCTCTCTGAAGTATGTACCGGGAATCCGTCAGTCCGGGTCATCCCTCTCTCAATATATATCGGGCATCCGTCAGTCCGGGTCAGCCCTCAATCAACCCATCGGGCATCCGTCAGTCCGGGTCAGCCCTATATCAACCCATCGGGCATCCGTCAGTCCGGGTCAGCCCTCAATCAATCCATCGGGCATCCGTCAGTCCGGGTGTAACAATTAGGAAAAACATAGAAATAAATAAATTTAATTAAAATAAGAATAAGCTGATAAATCACAAAATGGTTAAAAGCTAATATGTCAATCTTCATAAGATATATGTAATACAAATTAAATTAGAATTTTAGAATGTAATTTTAATAAGTTATAAGGGTTTTTAAGATAATTTTAGCTTCATTTTAATAAAAGATGTGTTTTGTAATAAGTTAATTGTGAAGGGTTAAATTGCAAAGTTAAGTTTTTATGCAAATAAGTTTTTGTCAAGGGTTTAAGTGAATAAATGATAACAATTCAGTTCTGAAATCAATTGCAAATTAAAAGGGAAATTGAAGATAAAGGCTAAACCACCTCATGCTTGCATGAGCACTCTCTCATTTCCACCTCCTCCTTGCATGAATCATGCACACTTCCTCACTTGACACCACCACCTTACCTTATCCTTCCTCCTCTCACCTATATAACTCAATTTCAGATCTGAAACATAAATTAAAACTCAAATGAAATTATAAGAAAAAGGAAAGTAAAAGAGAAAGAGAGAAAAACAAGAGGAAGAAGATGAGAATGGAGATTGTTCTTGGAGAGGGTGCATCTTCAAGCTAAAAGGAGCTTGTAGATCTTGGAGGGTCATTCCTACAGCAAAATAGGAGGGTAATTTTCTTAAACTCAGTAGAGGTTAACTTCTGTAGCTTAATTAGAGTAGGTTTAATCAAGTCACATAATTTCGTATTTTAGCTAAACTTATAGTCTGTTAAAATCTGCTATAATCTGGAACCTAATTAAATAAATTCAACAGTGTAGAAATGATGTAGGTAACAACTAGAACACACCACAAGAGAACGACAAGGGGGCGCCGGTTTTGGGCCGGCGACATAAGGGAATTGGCCGGCGTCGCCGGCCATGGTGAGAGCTTTGGGGATTTTGGTTGTTGGGGTGTCTGCAGTATACAATTTGGGGTAGTTTGGTACTGTTGATTTTAATTAGTTTTACTGTAACTGAAATCCGGAATGATATATCGGAAATGAAATCGTAAAACGTTAAAAACGACACGACGGAACTACGTCGCGTATCAAACTCTGCAACAGTACAGATTTAAGTTAAAATCCAGCTAGAATAAGTGTTAAATAGCTTGATAAGATCAGATAGTATATAAGTTGTGGGGGTTAACGTGTTTTCTATTTCCGTTATGTCGGAAATACAGTTTTGCTTATATACGTTATATTGGTATATTTAGACGCGGATACGAAGAATACGGAAGCCGCGAGGAAAGGGAAAGGATTAGCGATTCCGGAGTAGATCGACTTTCCGGTGAGTAGACTAAACATCTACCGGGGAATTTAGTAGAGATGGCGTGTTTCGCCCATGGTTTTACATTAATACGATATTCATATCATCATGTTAAATAATTAGAATATCATTCATTTCATTACTTATATGTTGCTTAGTTGTTAGAACACTTCACAAGTATCGACGAGTCATGCCACGTGCACATCTTATATGCTACACACACCTCGTCGATATTGCCATGTCACATACACTTAATTATCATACTTATTAACATGGATTATATTGTTTTACAAATGTTAAGTATATTGGTAGAATTCCTTATTTACATTTTGTCGCTTTATGCGTATTTCCATGTTGGATATGAGATAAATACAGAATAGAGGATTTATGATTTTGAGTTTTAAATACTATTACATAAATCCCGTTTTCATGATTGATGTGACATGTCCACCCTGAGTTGATTTCTGTTTTTGGTTTTATTCCGGACCGAGTGGGGGAGATATACGGTCGCGGATTTACGTTATCCATACTGAGTGGGGGAGCTATACAGTTGGATACAGGGTGGACCCGGTCGAGACCGAGGGGCAAGATAGCCGTATTGAGACGGGTGAGCCTAGCGAGGTTACTCGATTCCGGATATTGGTTTTAGAAATATGCGGCGTGCATCTAGAGGATGACGACCGATATTATGGGTATAGGATCATTCGGGGAATGATGCCTATCAGAAATGGAAGTTTTGTGTCGTTGATGGACACCGAGAGATGATTTATATTGAGTTATGATTTCAGAAGTATGATGTGATTTATTGTTGGATTTCACATATACTCATATATCATATTGATTCATGTTCATTATCATGATTACCATATTTACTTTATTCGCCGTTATATGTTAGTTGTATTCACTGAGTTGGCAACTCATCCCCGTTGTGCCACAGTTCCTTGCAGGGATAGAGTGGACGGGTAGTTGCGAGGCAGGATCACTTTTGCGGTTGTTTCCATCTTTTGATCGGTAGGTTACATGTGTAGTAACCTCCTTTTTGGTTTTTGTACTTTTGTATCTAGAAAGACTCCATCAGACTGTATTTTTGACTTAGAAATGAGAGATGGGATATAAATATATGTACAGTTGAGATATGTGGATCAGTTTCATAGTTTCCTTCTATATGAGATTCAGTAATGTTTATTATGTGTGCATTCATCTTAAATTTTGATATTGTTGTTTCCAACTAGGAATACAACCACACTTAATCTTTATTATTGCTTAATGAATAAACTTAATAACTCGAGATTTCTACTTAAAACTAAATTTTTCATAATTAATTCCGAAACAAGGTATTTTGATCTTGGTTTTTGGCTTACTTGGATTGTGCATATCTTCAGATATGATATAATCTGAGTGCCTGTCACATCCAAACTTGGGTCGTGACAAAGTTGGTATCAGAGCTTAGGAGTAACCTTACGGAATTCAGTAAGGGATTTCAATAGGTTGATGTAAGTCTGAGAGTTAGGATGACCTTTGGTTTGATGGAGTAGGTGAGTTAGGACGAATGCAGTACCGTACGTATGTTCCGCGGCATATTTACGTTATCGTATTCAGCCTAACTAACCTTAGGATGTTTATCTTGATCTATTCTTCCGTTGATTCTCCGTTATTGAATTCTTCTGTTCCCACACCTTATCAACTCTCGTTTCTTGTTCCAGTTGCTATGGCTACGCGGGCTAGGCGAGCCGCAGCCAGAAATGCAGCTAGGGCGAGTCCGCCTGTGATGAGGACTGGTACACCGGACGTGCAGGAGGTGCATGAGCATGCTGATCCTCCTCCTCCAGATCGCATGACTAGGATCGAGGAGGGTATGTTGGGATTACAGCGAGTGGTAGGACAGTTAGCTGAGACCACTCGAGCTTTGAGATCAGATCCAGCACCGACCGTAGCAGAGTCCGAGGTACAGCCTACACAGACGGTAGCACCAGTAGATACGAGAGTGATGGAGGTATCACTTGCGGAGTTTATGAGATTGAGACCACCGGTATTCACAGGGACCGATGTGGCGGTAGATCCTCAGTCTTTTCTTGATAGAATGGCGAGGATATGCAGATCATTACGATGTTCTGATGCGAGGTCAGTTGAGCTGACTAGCTTTCGTTTGGAGGGACTTGCACAGGAGTGGTGTGAGTCGATGGAGAGAGGGCGAACTACGAATCTTCCTCCGATGACGTGGATCGAGTTTTCTACAGTCTTTCTTGCCAGATTTCTTCCCGAGAGTGTGAGGGATGCTAGAGCTAGCAGTTTCGAGGCGTTGAAGAAAGCAGCAAGTATGTCAGTAGCCGATTATGACTTACGCTTCACCCAGCTTTCGCGATATGCTCCATACTTAGTACCTACAGAAGAGCTTCGGGTGAAAAGGTTCCTAAGGAGTTTGGATACACAGTTGTATCTGGCGATCGGCTCCCAGCATTTTGATACATATGCACAGGCCTTGGATGCGGCGATACGAGTAGAGGAGCGTTTGAGCCAGTCAGGAGTTGTTCCGGAGCCAAAGAGGAGTAGACCATTCGTGCCGACAAATAGACAGTTTGGCCGAGGTAGAGGGTCCTATCCAGGCAGATATACTCCAGGCCGCAGTGTTGGACGAGATTGGACACAGGGCCAGATGTTCAGTTCTTATCCTGATGATCAGAGATCACCATATACTTGTTATAGATGTGGACTTCCCGGGCACTTTGCGAGAGATTGCAGATCTCAGGGCGGGACCGTTGCTCCACAGGCTGCTTTACCCCTTCCTTCTCCTACACCGATGGCTTTACTTCCTCCCCCAGTTGGCGCTACACGCCAGGCAGTTGCACCACGAGGTCGAGGCTATGCGGGACGTGCTCAGAGAGGTAGAGGAGATAGAGGTAGAGGACGACAGGATGCGGGCAGGGGCCAGGCACGGGTTTTTGCACTGACTCCACAGGATGCCCAGGCATCAAATGCAGTCGTGACGGGTACTCTTACAGTATGCTCATTAGAGGCACATGTCTTATTTGATCCCGGTTCTACACACTCTTTTGTATCTTCACGATTCGCACTTTTATTGGGGAAGGAGTCGTCATTGTTAGAGTTACCTTTGGTAGTGATTACTCCAGTTGGAGATTCCTTTATAGCTCGACACGTATTCAGATCGTGTTCGGTGCGTATTGGTAATAGAGATTCCCTAGTTGATCTGATTCTCTTGGACATGTTGGACTTTGATATACTTCTTGGGATGGATTGGTTAGCCGCTTGTCATGCCTATATAGATTGTAGAGGAAAAGCGGTTAGATTTTGTTTTCCAGGTGAACCGATGTTGATTGTGCAGGGGGATTGCAAGTTAACCCCTGTCAACATGATTTCTGCTTTTTGTGCGGGGCGGCTTTTGAAGAAGGGTTGTCTTGGGTTCTTGGCTTTTATTCAGGACATAGAGGTCGCTGAAGTTCCTTTGGACCAAATCCCAATCATACGAGAATTTCCTGAGGTATTTCCTGCAGAGTTGCCAGGATTACCACCTGATCGAGATATTGAGTTTTGTATCGACTTGATTCCGGGTGCAGGGCCTATTTCTATACCACCCTATCGAATGGCACCGACGGAATTGAAAGAACTCAAAAGCCAGTTGCAAGAGTTGTTAGATCGAGGACTTGTACGTCCGAGTGTTTCACCGTGGGGAGCTCCTGTGTTATTTGTAAAGAAGAAGGACGGTAGTATGAGGATGTGCATCGACTACCGACAGCTGAATCGCGTCACGGTGCGAAACAGGTATCCATTACCGCGAATAGATGATTTGTTCGATCAGTTGCAAGGAGCCGGATTCTTCTCAAAGATTGATTTAAGGTCAGGATATCATCAGTTGAGGGTTCGGAAAGACGATATTCCGAAGACGGTGTTTCGTACGAGATATGGGCATTATGAATTTCTGGTGATGTCGTTCGGACTTACCAATGCTCCAGCAGCTTTTATGGATATGATGAACCGTATCTTTAGACCATTTATCGATCGGTTTATTATAGTATTCATAGATGATATTCTTGTATATTCTCGGAGTCAGACGGAGCACGAGCAGCATTTACGTATCACGTTGCAGACCTTGAAAGAGCATCAGTTGTATGCAAAGTTTTCTAAGTGTGCTTTTTGGCTCGATAGTGTGGATTTCTTGGGTCATATTGTTACGAGAGAAGGTATATGCGTTGACCCAAAGAAGATTGAAGCGGTACAACACTGGCCCAGGCCTATGTCAGTTACAGAGGTTCGGAGTTTCTTAGGTCTGGCAGGTTATTACAGACGCTTCGTGCAGGATTTCTCAAGGATAGCGGCACCTTTGACAGGATTGACTAGGAAGGAAGTTCCTTTTCAGTGGACAGATGCTTGTGAGCAGAGTTTCCAACAGTTGAAGCTGCGTTTAACGACTGCACCTGTATTATCTTTACCTTCCGGGTCAGGGGGTTTCGTCGTATATTGCGATGCTTCTAGAGTGGGCTTAGGCTGTGTGTTGATGCAACACGGCAAGGTTATAGCATATGCTTCCCGACAGTTAAAGAGGCATGAACAAAATTATCCCACTCATGATCTAGAGATGGCTGCTGTAGTTTTCGCATTGAAGATTTGGAGACATTATTTATATGGAGAAACGTGTCAAATCTTCACAGATCATAAAAGTTTAAAGTATATCTTTCAGCAGAAAGATCTGAATCTCAGGCAGCGTAGATGGATGGAATTGGTGAAAGATTATGACTGTGAGATTTTGTACCATCCAGGCAAAGCAAATGTTGTAGCAGATGCCTTGAGTCGGAGGCCTGGAGGTAATTTATCTCATTTGAGCATTTTGCAGAGACAGTCTTCTACCAACTGGCAGATCTTATGTGATAGTCGTATACAGTTTGAGTTCACATCAACAGGAGGTCAGTTAGCACATGTTCTCACCAGACCTCAGCTATTGGATCGTATTCGAGATGCGCAGCCTACCGATACTCGCTTGATGGAGATTATGGATCATGTTAGGCAGGGCAAGGAGACGGAGTTCGTGATTGATGATTATGGAGTGTTACGTTTTAGGACTCGTCTCTGTGTGCCAGATTCTGACGGATTGAGGCGTGAGATTTTGGAGGATGCCCACAGATCAGTATACAGTATTCATCCTGGTTCCACCAAAATGTATCGTGACTTGAAGGATAATTATTGGTGGGAAGGAATGAAGAAGGATGTTACGGATTTTGTTTCACGATGCTTGACTTGTCAGCAAGTCAAAGCAGAACATCAGAGGCCAGCCGGAGAGCTGCAACCCTTACCCATTCCAGAATGGAAATGGGAACAGATCTCCATGGATTTTGTGGTGGGTCTACCCAGGACTAGCAGAGGGTATGATTCCATTTGGGTGATAGTAGACAGGCTGACGAAGGCCGCTCATTTTCTTCCAGTTAAGACGACATATGGATTTGCTCAGTATGCACAGGTTTATATCGATGAGATTGTACGTCTACATGGAGTGCCGACATGCATAGTGTCAGATCGAGGTACCCAGTTTACGAGCAGGCTATGGCAGAAACTTCAGGACGCTCTTGGTACACGACTGAGTTTTAGTACAACTTTCCACCCACAGACAGACGGTCAGTCGGAGCGGACAATTCAGATACTCGAGGATATGCTTCGGGCTTGTAGCCTAGATTTCGGTGGAAGTTGGGATCGTCACCTACCTTTGGTAGAATTTTCTTATAATAACAGTTTTCAAGAGACGGTCCAGATGGCACCCTTTGAAGCCTTGTATGGAAGGAAATGTAGATCACCTGTTTGCTGGACGGAACTTAGTGAGAGTTGTATATTGGGACCGCAGATAGTACAAGAAACTACAGAGAAGATTCACTTGATACGAGATAGAATGAAAGCGGCTCAAAGCAGACAGAAGTCATATGCGGATCGAAGACGACGCAAACTCGAGTTTGATGTGGGAGATCATGTGTTCCTTCGAGTATCTCCAATGAAAGGTGTGATGCGCTTCGGGAAGAAAGGGAAGCTCAGCCCCAGATATGTTGGACCATATGAGATTTTAGAGAGAGTGGGCGCTGTAGCTTATCGGTTAGCACTTCCACCTGGTTTTCCCGACGTACATCCAGTGTTCCACGTATCGATGCTTCGCAGATATCTTCACGATCCATCTCATGCGATCCATCATCAGACTCTACAGCTTGAGCCAGATCTATCCTTCACAGTGCAGCCAGTTGCTATTCTGGACAGGCAAGCAAAGCAACTACGATCAAGGATACTGCCATCTGTAAAGGTTCTCTGGCAAGGAAAGGATCGCGAGGAGATTACTTGGGAGACGGAGGACGCGATGCGAAAGAAATTTCCACATCTTTTCATAGGTATGTATAGTTATTAGTTTAAATTCGGGGACCGAATTTTCTTAAGGGGGGAATATTGTAACAATTAGGAAAAACATAGAAATAAATAAATTTAATTAAAATAAGAATAAGCTGATAAATCACAAAATGGTTAAAAGCTAATATGTCAATCTTCATAAGATATATGTAATACAAATTAAATTAGAATTTTAGAATGTAATTTTAATAAGTTATAAGGGTTTTTAAGATAATTTTAGCTTCATTTTAATAAAAGATGTGTTTTGTAATAAGTTAATTGTGAAGGGTTAAATTGCAAAGTTAAGTTTTTATGCAAATAAGTTTTTGTCAAGGGTTTAAGTGAATAAATGATAACAATTCAGTTCTGAAATCAATTGCAAATTAAAAGGGAAATTGAAGATAAAGGCTAAACCACCTCATGCTTGCATGAGCACTCTCTCATTTCCACCTCCTCCTTGCATGAATCATGCACACTTCCTCACTTGACACCACCACCTTACCTTATCCTTCCTCCTCTCACCTATATAACTCAATTTCAGATCTGAAACATAAATTAAAACTCAAATGAAATTATAAGAAAAAGGAAAGTAAAAGAGAAAGAGAGAAAAACAAGAGGAAGAAGATGAGAATGGAGATTGTTCTTGGAGAGGGTGCATCTTCAAGCTAAAAGGAGCTTGTAGATCTTGGAGGGTCATTCCTACAGCAAAATAGGAGGGTAATTTTCTTAAACTCAGTAGAGGTTAACTTCTGTAGCTTAATTAGAGTAGGTTTAATCAAGTCGCATAATTTCGTATTTTAGCTAAACTTATAGTCTGTTAAAATCTGCTATAATCTGGAACCTAATTAAATAAATTCAACAGTGTAGAAATGATGTAGGTAACAACTAGAACACACCACAAGAGAACGACAAGGGGGCGCCGGTTTTGGGCCGGCGACATAAGGGAATTGGCCGGCGTCGCCGGCCATGGTGAGAGCTTTGGGGATTTTGGTTGTTGGGGTGTCTGCAGTATACAATTTGGGGTAGTTTGGTACTGTTGATTTTAATTAGTTTTACTGTAACTGAAATCTGGAATGATATATCGGAAATGAAATCGTAAAACGTTAAAAACGACACGACGGAACTACGTCGCGTATCAAACTCTGCAACAGTACAGATTTAAGTTAAAATCCAGCTAGAATAAGTGTTAAATAGCTTGATAAGATCAGATAGTATATAAGTTGTGGGGGTTAACGTGTTTTCTATTTCCGTTATGTCGGAAATACAGTTTTGCTTATATACGTTATATTGGTATATTTAGACGCGGATACGAAGAATACGGAAGCCGCGAGGAAAGGGAAAGGATTAGCGATTCCGGAGTAGATCGACTTTCCGGTGAGTAGACTAAACATCTACCGGGGAATTTAGTAGAGATGGCGTGTTTCGCCCATGGTTTTACATTAATACGATATTCATATCATCATGTTAAATAATTAGAATATCATTCATTTCATTACTTATATGTTGCTTAGTTGTTAGAACACTTCACAAGTATCGACGAGTCATGCCACGTGCACATCTTATATGCTACACACACCTCGTCGATATTGCCATGTCACATACACTTAATTATCATACTTATTAACATGGATTATATTGTTTTACAAATGTTAAGTATATTGGTAGAATTCCTTATTTACATTTTGTCGCTTTATGCGTATTTCCATGTTGGATATGAGATAAATACAGAATTGAGGATTTATGATTTTGAGTTTTAAATACTATTACATAAATCCCGTTTTCATGATTGATGTGACATGTCCACCCTGAGTTGATTTCTGTTTTTGGTTTTATTCCGGACCGAGTGGGGGAGATATACGGTCGCGGATTTACGTTATCCATACTAAGTGGGGGAGGTATACAGTTGGATACAGGGTGGACCCGGTCGAGACCGAGGGGCAAGATAGCCGTATTGAGACGGGTGAGCCTAGCAAGGTTACTCGATTCCGGATATTGGTTTTAGAAATATGCGGCGTGCATCTAGAGGATGACGACCGATATTATGGGTATAGGATCATTCGGGGAATGATGCCTATCAGAAATGGAAGTTTTGTGTCGTTGATGGACACCGAGAGATGATTTATATTGAGTTATGATTTCAGAAGTATGATGTGATTTATTGTTGGATTTCACATATACTCATATATCATATTGATTCATGTTCATTATCATGATTACCATATTTACTTTATTCGCCGTTATATGTTAGTTGTATTCACTGAGTTGGCAACTCATCCCCGTTGTGCCACAGTTCCTTGCAGGGATAGAGTGGACGGGTAGTTGCGAGGCAGGATCACTTTTGCGGTTGTTTCCATCTTTTGATCGGTAGGTTACATGTGTAGTAACCTCCTTTTTGGTTTTTGTACTTTTGTATCTAGAAAGACTCCATCAGACTGTATTTTTGACTTAGAAATGAGAGATGGGATATAAATATATGTACAGTTGAGATATGTGGATCAGTTTCATAGTTTCCTTCTATATGAGATTCAGTAATGTTTATTATGTGTGCATTCATCTTAAATTTTGATATTGTTGTTTCCAACTAGGAATACAACCACACTTAATCTTTATTATTGCTTAATGAATAAACTTAATAACTCGAGATTTCTACTTAAAACTAAATTTTTCATAATTAATTCCGAAACAAGGTATTTTGATCTTGGTTTTTGGCTTACTTGGATTGTGCATATCTTCAGATATGATATAATCTGAGTGCCTGTCACATCCAAACTTGGGTCGTGACACCGGGTCAGCCCTCAATCAATCCATCGGGCATCCGTCAGTCCGGGTCAGCCCTCAATCAATCCATCGGGCATCCGTCAGTCCGGGTCAGCCCTCAATCAATCCATCGGGCATCCGTCAGTCCGGGTCAGCCCTCAATCAATCCATCGGGCATCCGTCAGTCCGGGTCAGCCCTCAATCAATCCATCGGGCATCCGTGCCTCAAGCACCGAGAAAACACGGGGCGACGCCCCAAATTATCATATCAAGGGAACCGGGTTTTGAAATGGTTACTTATTTGAAAAGGCCGCGGTTCCCAAATCCATAAATCATATGAAATCCCAACAATAATACAAGTAACTGCGATGTGATAAGTGCATCAATGTGTATATCAAGTCATGTCACATGAGGATGAACTACAATGCAATGATCCACTGTGATATAGGTATCAAGTCTAGATGAGTTACAACAATATACAATAGTATGATCATGGCAGTTCTATCAGTTCTAAGCAATATGTATATGTGTATAGTAAGGAATGCAATATGCAATGATAGTCTATGGGGTGTATGAAATGTATAATAACAAAGTCCTATCAGCCCTGACGCATAACGCCATGCGGGCGATATCCCCGTAGATGTGAAATCTACTCACCGTGTCTCGCGCTAGGTGTATCCAACCACTTGCTTGCCCTTCTTCGCAGCGTCCGTCTCACTGGCCTGCGAACCTAGAATCACATACACATATCACATATAAGCTTAAGTCACAAAACGCGACATTATAAACCAACAAGAAACCTGTGCCGCAACCCAATCGCGCGTGTGCACGATACGCTAAAACGTGTACTCACACGCCACGAAACTACCCCGACGCGCTGCGATACGCAGAACCCAAACCTACTCACGTATCACGCGTGTCGCGAAGGTTTAGAAAAACGGCAAAACAGGTGTTTGGTCCCAGATTTTCCTACAGAATTGATCTTAAAAATATATATATACCAAAATACCCTACACACAAAAATACACATACAGACACCAAAAATTACCAAAACACCCCCTGTCTGGCCGCAATTTGCGGCCAGAATGGTGGTTTTGGCGGCCGGGAAGGGGAGTTAGGGGGTCGGGTTTCATCTAGTGTATCATCTCCATTCCACTAGGCCACAGTCCACTCAATTTCATTTAAATCACCTCGGGTCAATAGCAGATCCAGAAAGCTCAAATTGTGCACAAATACGACATTTGCATCCAATATGAAAACTGGTGGTATTTTAGCGTAATAGGGGTTGGACTAGGTTACAATGGCCTCAACGGACCTCAAGCATCCTACTGAAACCAAATCATATCCCAAATGCTCAAAGTTCCCACTAAACATCCCATATCGCACTAAAACGCACCAATATCCATTAACCGATGCAAATCGACACTAACCAAGCTAGCTAGGGACTAAATTAGGAAATATACCTCATACTTAACCCTAGGAAGCTGCAGGAAGGAGAAGGAGTGAAAGGAAGGGGCTACAGTGGGTGATGGTGCTGCTGCTGCTCACTGCTCTCTCTCTCTGCTGCTGATGCCACAGCCTCTGGCTGCTGCTGCTGCTTCTGGCTTCAGTTTGGGGCTGAATGCTTGCTGCTGTGCTACTGGGGCTCTGCTGAAAGGTAAGTGTGTGTGTGTGAGAGTGTGTGAGAGTTTTGAGAGAAAGCAACAAAGAATGAGAGAGGGAAAATCATCACTCCAAAATGTCAACCCCTCACTCTCTCTCTCTTCATTAATGGCAAGCATGGGCTAAGCCATGATGCCCTCTCTCTCTCTCCTCACAAGTCAACACTAGATCAAAAATTCAAATTAAAGTAATCTTTCAATTTAACTAATTAATTAAACTCATTTAAGAATCCAAAAGAATTAATCCTACAATTAACTCACCATGGTTAATAATTATGGTATTTTCTTCATTTAAAAACCCTAGTTTACATGCACATGTTTGTGCAAGCCTAAGAAAATTTTGGAAAAATGTTTATTAAATTAGGAAAAATATTTAAAGCACAATTTGGTAAACTTTTTATTAAAAATCATTATTTAATTATAATTATTCACTAACCCTTATCCTAAGGTGTTACAATCTCTCCCCCTTAAAGAAATTCGTCCCCGAATTTCAAAAATCTAACTAAGGTTACCTTTAAAAAGATGGGGATACGTCTTCATCATCTCGCTTTCGGTCTCCCAAGTGACCTCCTCACGGTTCTGACCACGCCAAAGTACTTTAACTGATGGAATCTCCTTCGATCTCAATTTCTTCACTTGTCGATCCAAGATCATCACCGGGTGCTCTGCATAGGAAAGATCGCTCTCAAGCTGGATCGCCGGATGCTGAATCGCATGCGAAGGATCATGAAGATATCTGCGGAGCATCGAGACATGGAATACGGGATGCACGTCTGGAAAGCTGGGCGGAAGGGCTAATCGGTAAGCTACTGCACCAACACGCTCGAGGATCTCGAAGGGGCCCACATACCTGGGGCTAAGCTTCCCCTTCTTCCCAAACCTCATCACACCTTTCATTGGGGAGACCCTCAAGAAAACATGATCACCAACAGAAAACTCAAGTCTGCGTCGTCGACGGTCTGCATAAGCCCTCTGCCTACTCTGCGCTGCTCTCATCCTATCGCGAATCAACTGGATCTTCGCGGTCGTCTCCTCAACGATCTGTGGCCCTAAGATACTGCTCTCACTGAGCTCTGTCCAACAAGTAGGTGACCTGCATCTCCTCCCGTAAAGAGCCTCAAACGGTGCCATCTGAATGGTCTCCTGGTAGCTGTTATTGTAGGAAAACTCTACTAAGGGCAAATGATGATCCCAGCTACCTCCAAAATCTAGTACACAAGCTCTGAGCATGTCCTCGAGAGTCTGAATGGTCCGCTCTGACTGTCCGTCGGTCTGCGGATGAAATGCCGTGCTGAAACTCAAGCGAGTGCCCAAAGCCTCCTGAAGCCTCTGCCATAGTCTACTAGTAAACTGGGTGCCTCTGTCGGACACAATGCACGTCGGTACTCCGTGTAGTCGCACTACCTCGTCAATATAGATCTGAGCGTACTGAGTAAATCCGAAAGTCGTCTTCACCGGTAAGAAGTGAGCCGCTTTCGTCAAACGATCCACGATCACCCAGATGGAGTCATACCCCCTACTAGTCCTGGGTAGACCCACCACGAAATCCATCGAAATCTGTTCCCATTTCCACTCCGGGATGGGTAACGGCTGTAGCTCTCCCGCGGGCCTCTGGTGCTCAGCCTTGACTTGCTGACAAGTCAGGCATCTCGATACAAAATCCGCAATGTCCCTCTTCATTCCGTCCCACCAGTAAACACCTCTCATATCATGATACATCTTGGTGGAACCGGGATGGACGCTATACACCGATCGATGTGCCTCTTCAAGAATCTCACGCCTCAGTCCCTCAGCATCAGGTACGCACAGTCTGACTCCAAACCGTAGTATCCCCTGATCATCGATCACGAACTCGGAAAATCTGTCCTGTCCCATCTGTGCCATGATCTCTGAACATCGGTCATCACTGAGCTGTGCCTCACGTATACGATCAATCAACTGTGGGCGTGCACGGACATGCGCTATCTGTCCTCCAATCGGCGTGAACTCGAACTGTACTCGACTGTCGCATAATATCTGCCAATCTGCGGATGACGGCTCCTGCACTGCGCTCAAACATGATAAACTACTTTCGGGCCTCCTGCTCAAAGCATCCGCTACCACATTTGCCTTGCCCGGGTGATATAAGATCTCGCAGTCATAATCTTTCACTAACTCCATCCATCGACGCTGCCGAAGGTTCAGGTCCCGCTGCTGGAATATGTATTTCAGACTCTTGTGATCCGTAAATATCTGGCATGACTCGCCGTACAGGTAATGTCGCCAGATCTTAAGTGCGAAGACCACTGCTGCCATCTCTAAATCATGAGTGGGGTAGTTCTGTTCGTGCTTCTTTAATTGTCGCGAGGCATACGCGATCACCCTATCATGCTGCATCAGAACGCATCCCAATCCCACTCGAGAAGCATCACAAAAGACCACAAATCCGCCCGATCCGGAAGGTAAAGATAACACCGGTGCCGTCGTCAGCTGAGTCCGTAACTGCTGAAAGCTGTGCTCGCACTCCTCCATCCAAACGAAAGGAACTCCCTTCCGGGTCAACCCGGTCAACGGTGTAGCAATATGTGAGAAGTCCTGCACAAAACGCCTGTAGTAACCGGCCAATCCCAAAAAGCTGCGAATCTCCGTCACCGATGTGGGTCTGGGCCAACGCTGAACGGCCTCGATCTTCCTCGGGTCCACACATATACCGTCTCGCGAAATCACGTGACCCAAGAAGTCCACGCTGTCCAGCCAAAAAGCACACTTGGAGAATTTCGCATAAAGCTGGTGCTCCCTCAATGTCTGCAATGTAATCCGCAGGTGCTGCTCGTGTTCATCACTACTCCGGGAATACACCAAGATATCGTCAATGAAGACTATAATGAACAGATCCAAGTAAGGCCGGAAAATACGGTTCATCAAATCCATGAAGGCTGCTGGCGCATTGGTGAGTCCGAACGACATCACCAAAAACTCGTAATGGCCATAGCGCGTACGGAAGGCTGTCCGAGGAATGTCCTCCTGTCGAACCCGCAGCTGATGATAGCCCGATCGTAAATCGATCCTCGAAAAGTACCCTGCCCCCTGAAGCTGGTCGAACAAATCGTCGATACGCGGCAAAGGATACCTATTCCGCACTGTCACCCTGTTCAGCTGGCGGTAGTCGATACAAAGACGTAAGCTGCCGTCCTTCTTCCTGACGAACAGGACTGGAGCACCCCAAGGAGAAACACTGGGTCGAATAAGTCCCTTGTCCAGCAAATCCTGTAACTGACCCTTCAGCTCACGAAGTTCCGCCGGGGCCATCCGATAGGGCGGTATAGAAATAGGCCCCGAACCAGGAACCAAATCAATACAGAAAGAAATGTCTCGCTCGGGCGGCAACCCAGGAAGCTCGTCAGGGAACACATCAGGAAACTCGCTAACAACCGGAACCTGATCCAATGGAACCTCTGTAGCGCGAGCATCGCGAACATAAGCGAGAAATCCCTGACATCCCTTCCTCAAAAGCTGTCCAGCGCGAAAAGAAGAAATCACACTGTGAGGGGCGGCACTACGGTCCCCCAACACAACAAAAACCGACTCGCCGGGGAAACAGAATCTAACTGTCTTCTCGCGGCAGTCCACAGAAGCATAGCACGTGGCTAACCAATCCATGCCCAAAAGAACGTCGAAGTCCAACATCTCCAGAAGGATCAAGTCGACAGGCAACTCTCTCTCACCAATACAGACGATACAGGATCGGAACACGTGCCTAGCAACAAACGACTCTCCCACAGGAGTAGTCACCACAAGCGGCTGATCAAGCAAGCCGGACTCTCTACCCAAACTCGGCACAAAGTGCGTGGATACGTACGAGTGTGTGGATCCGGGGTCGAACAGTACATGTGCGTCAACTGAACATACAGGGAGGATACCTGAAACCACTGCATTGGACGCCTGCGCGTCCTGATGTGTCAAAGCAAAAACCCTCGCCTGTCCACCACCTGCGACTGGCTGCCCTCTGCCTCGGTCACCTCGCCCTCTCTGAGCAACTCCTCCACGCCCACGACCTCGCTGTGTATGAGTCTGGCGCGGAGCAACGGTAGGTACGATAGGCAACGCTCTCTGGGGTGGTGAAAGTGGTAATGTAACATGCGGTGCTGTCGCCTCTGTCCGGGGTAACTCAGGACAATCCCGTACACGGTGGTAAGAACTCCCACATCGAAAACATCCCGACGACGGCCGCTGACCATCCTGGGAATAAGAACTGAATAACCGGCCCCTCCCTGAATCTCTGCTGCCTGCAATACGTCTATCACGGCGCCGAAAAGGCTGTCTCTGTGCTGAAGTATCCGCACGAGCTCTCTTCGGCCCTGGGAGTGCCGAAGTCTCAACAAGGTGCTCCTCGACCACTAGGGCTGCGTCTACCGCTGCTGCGTAGGTCTCGTAGTGCTGCGCGCTGATCGCGAGGAACACTGGTGAAATCAAACCTCGAACAAATCTCCGGACTCGCAACTCCTCGGTGGCCACTAAATGTGGGGCGTAGACTGCTAGCTCTGTAAACAGTACGTCATACTCTGCCACTGTCATCCCTGACGTCTGGCGCAAAGACTCAAACCTGCGTGCTCGGGCATCTCTAACACTCCGGGGAAGGAAACGGGCTAGAAATATAGTCACAAACTCCGTCCAGGTCATAGGAGGAAGACCTGCTGCTCTGCCCTTCTCCACGGAATCGCACCACTTCTGCGCAAGACCTTCCAGGCGAAAGCTCGCGAACTCGACCCATCTCGCATCTGCGCATCTGAGGGAACGGCATATCCTGGCCATCCTGTCGATGAAAGACTGTGGGTCCTCGGCTGTATCGGTGCCTGTGAAAACCGGAGGCTTCAGCCTCATGAACTCTGATAGCGACACAGTAATCACCTCCGTGGCTGCAGGAGCAACTGGCTGTGCGGTAGGTACCATAGCTGTCTCTGGAACTGGTGGAGCTACCTCTGGCCGCTGCGCTCGAAGCGTCTCAACAAGCGATCCTATCATCTGGCGCATCTCCTGCATGCTAGATCCCACCGTCTGGCGCATCTCCTGCATACCAGCCCCTAACGTGGCGATCTGCTCTGTCATGGCAGGAACAGCCTGCTCGGGTACAACGGGTGCACTGCCCGGATCAGTCCTCGTCTCGGACGAGTCAACTCGAATCTCGGCCCTCGCGGCCGCTCTCTGTGCCCTCGTAGTCTTAGGCGGCATATTGGCTGAAAGAAAATTTGGATTCGATAAGAACACGGAAATCGAATCACAAAAATATAAGGAGGAATCAAATCAACGAGCCCTAAGGTCGCGTAAGCGGAGTACCGTGTCGTGAGTATGCCGCGGAACATACGCACGTTACGCTACCCTGCTGCAGCTACCTACTCCATCATACCAGGGTCATCCTACACTCCGAAGGTAAAACCTACGCTTTGATACCAACTTTGTCACGACCCGAGAATTCGACTCGTGACCGGCACTTAAGCGCGCAACGTCTACAGGCGCAACGCGGCTAAGTAAGCCGAACCCAGAAATCAAAACCAATAAATATAGAGTGATTTTAAAACATTTTGTAAAACAATCGTTCATGTCCGAAAAACTTGCATTTATTTAGTAGAAAACCTTTTTAAGTTCAAGGGTTATAAGTTTTATAATTTTGGTAACATTTCCCTTTTTAAACCATTAGCCCCGAGAGTCGGGTAAAAAAAAAAAACAAAGTGTAGCAGAGATAACAAGTGACAAAAATGAAGCATCACAGTATGCTATACGACGCCGTAGCGAAGAATACACGGTAAAACAAGGACAATATCATAAAATAGGACTGCATAAAGTAAAGTCGGCTCACATGCGAGCTCGACACCAGAATATAAAATCATACATATCGTCCTCACAACTGTCTCTAAGTCAATACAGAAAAGTAGATGGAGAATACTAGATACATCAATGTACAACAGAAGGATAGCAGATACCGTACAAACCCACCTAAACAGCAAAAGGGCTATCTCAGCTCAAAAGGGGTATCTGTGCCAAAAGGTGCGGTAACAGCCAGCCGTGACTACTCCCCAGGGCAACCTGCAAGCACTGTGGCACAACGGGGGTGAGTTGCCAACTCGTGAATAGAGATAACATGTAAAGGTAATCGCGAGCATGCACGTACTGCGCTACTCTAACAAATGCCAGCAGATGATATCAATGCGAGGTATACAGCATGCATGGTAAAAATGCAAGTCCTCTATCAGGTGATATAACTACAGGATGAGATGTGATAATGAATGCTGAGCATGGGGATATAGTATCTACATGAAGTATCGAGGTGGACTACATAAGTATGTATGCACCACAAATCCTAACATCTCAAACGCCGGTACTCCATCGGCCCTCATATCCTGTATATCCCTGAAAATCCCGAGTGCCCAACATCGGCACCCAAATATCATAAATACTCGTGTCTAGCATCGACACGCAAAACATCCTGTATCGGGCTCCGTCAATCCGGGTCAGCCCTCTCTGAAGTATGTACCGGGAATCCGTCAGTCCGGGTCATCCCTCTCTCAATATATATCGGGCATCCGTCAGTCCGGGTCAGCCCTCAATCAACCCATCGGGCATCCGTCAGTCCGGGTCAGCCCTATATCAACCCATCGGGCATCCGTCAGTCCGGGTCAGCCCTCAATCAATCCATCGGGCATCCGTCAGTCCGGGTCAGCCCTCAATCAATCCATCGGGCATCCGTCAGTCCGGGTCAGCCCTCAATCAATCCATCGGGCATCCGTCAGTCCGGGTCAGCCCTCAATCAATCCATCGGGCATCCGTCAGTCCGGGTCAGCCCTCAATCAATCCATCGGGCATCCGTCAGTCCGGGTCAGCCCTCAATCAATCCATCGGGCATCCGTCAGTCCGGGTCAGCCCTCAATCAATCCATCGGGCATCCGTGCCTCAAGCACCGAGAAAACACGGGGCGACGCCCCAAATTATCATATCAAGGGAACCGGGTTTTGAAATGGTTACTTATTTGAAAAGGCCGCGGTTCCCAAATCCATAAATCATATGAAATCCCAACAATAATACAAGTAACTGCGATGTGATAAGTGCATCAATGTGTATATCAAGTCATGTCACATGAGGATGAACTACAATGCAATGATCCACTGTGATATAGGTATCAAGTCTAGATGAGTTACAACAATATACAATAGTATGATCATGGCAGTTCTATCAGTTCTAAGCAATATGTATATGTGTATAGTAAGGAATGCAATATGCAATGATAGTCTATGGGGTGTATGAAATGTATAATAACAAAGTCCTATCAGCCCTGACGCATAACGCCATGCGGGCGATATCCCCGTAGATGTGAAATCTACTCACCGTGTCTCGCGCTAGGTGTATCCAACCACTTGCTTGCCCTTCTTCGCAGCGTCCGTCTCACTGGCCTGCGAACCTAGAATCACATACACATATCACATATAAGCTTAAGTCACAAAACGCGACATTATAAACCAACAAGAAACCTGTGCCGCAACCCAATCGCGCGTGTGCGCGATACGCTAAAACGTGTACTCACGCGCCACGAAACTACCCCGACGCGCTGCGATACGCAGAACCCAAACCTACTCACGTATCACGCGTGTCGCGAAGGTTTAGAAAAACGGCAAAACAGGTGTTTGGTCCCAGATTTTCCTACAGAATTGATCTTAAAAATATATATATACCAAAATACCCTACACACAAAAATACACATACAGACACCAAAAATTACCAAAACACCCCCTGTCTGGCCGCAATTTGCGGCCAGAATGGTGGTTTTGGCGGCCGGGAAGGGGAGTTAGGGGGTCGGGTTTCATCTAGTGTATCATCTCCACTCCACTAGGCCACAGTCCACTCAATTTCATTTAAATCACCTCGGGTCAATAGCAGATCCAGAAAGCTCAAATTGTGCACAAATACGACATTTGCATCCAATATGAAAACTGGTGGTATTTTAGCGTAATAGGGGTTGGACTAGGTTACAATGGCCTCAACGGACCTCAAGCATCCTACTGAAACCAAATCATATCCCAAATGCTCAAAGTTCCCACTAAACATCCCATATCGCACTAAAACGCACCAATATCCATTAACCGATGCAAATCGACACTAACCAAGCTAGCTAGGGACTAAATTAGGAAATATACCTCATACTTAACCCTAGGAAGCTGCAGGAAGGAGAAGGAGTGAAAGGAAGGGGCTACAGTGGGTGATGGTGCTGCTGCTGCTCACTGCTCTCTCTCTCTGCTGCTGATGCCACAGCCTCTGGCTGCTGCTGCTGCTTCTGGCTTCAGTTTGGGGCTGAATGCTTGCTGCTGTGCTGCTGGGGCTCTGCTGAAAGGTAAGTGTGTGTGTGTGAGAGTGTGTGAGAGTTTTGAGAGAAAGCAACAAAGAATGAGAGAGGGAAAATCATCACTCCAAAATGTCAACCCCTCACTCTCTCTCTCTTCATTAATGGCAAGCATGGGCTAAGCCATGATGCCCTCTCTCTCTCTCCTCACAAGTCAACACTAGATCAAAAATTCAAATTAAAGTAATCTTTCAATTTAACTAATTAATTAAACTCATTTAAGAATCCAAAAGAATTAATCCTACAATTAACTCACCATGGTTAATAATTATGGTATTTTCTTCATTTAAAAACCCTAGTTTACATGCACATGTTTGTGCAAGCCTAAGAAAATTTTGGAAAAATGTTTATTAAATTAGGAAAAATATTTAAAACACAATTTGGTAAACTTTTTATTAAAAATCATTATTTAATTATAATTATTCACTAACCCTTATCCTAAGGTGTTACATTAATGAAATAAAAGAAACCTAAAGATGTTGTGGAATTGAATTTCAAAATAAAACAGGTAGCTACAGTTCTTGCTTTGCACAGCGGTATATGTGATATATCCTGCACCTTATTCGATGAGGAAAGGACCGAGATCCCTTCACCGGGAGTGACTCCTTTAGCAATAACTGGCAGATGCTACACACTCGGTTTGTTTTTTGATTGCTTCTATAGTTTCTGCTTTGCACAGTGATATATATGATATATCCCGCACCTCAATCGACGAGGAAAGGACCGACGATCCCTTCACCGGGAGTGACTCCTTTAGCAAAACTAGAAAAGCCTCAAAAACACTCCATTTCAAAATTCATTCGATCCTACAACGATATCAAGTTCATTACGCAATAGGTTTTCAGAAAAACCTGTCGTAGCCCTCCGTCATTTCAGATAAGTCAAGTTTAGTATTCGTGCTGCGTTTGTTGACCTTGTCAAGGCGCAGTGTGCGGTAGCTAACCAGTATTTATCTACTTATGCATATGATGCAGATTGGGTTAGGGTAGTCGTACGGCCTTGTTGACCTTGTCAAGGGTCGTGCGGGTGGGTTTGATTCAATCAAGAAATGACGGGTTGAACTTGACTTGCGGTCTATGGTTTGTTGACCTTGTCAAGGTCATAGATCGTTCGGGGCAAAATTATCGGGAATTTCAAGTGTTGAAATTTGCAATGAGATTGCATACCTTCTATGAGATAGTTGGATCCCGATACCCGCTGCGAGTAAGAGTTACTCCTGGGAGAGTTTTACACATTACAATTAGCCGATCAAGTAGGTGTCTAGAAAGGTGTCAACGGGGTTACGCCTCTGGGAAAATGAGGTTTACTGTAATTAGGTTCGTGCGAAAGCACGGGGGACCTCCCTCAAAGTACCGACACTGGCCTGGCTGAAAGATTGGCGAACTTGTAACGTGTAATTAATCCCGGCTAGTCTTTCCTTTTAGGGTTTGAAGGAAAATTTGATAAAAAGCAGTGGGAGCCATCCTGATTAGATAAAATAATAACGAATCTATTCTTGCAAGAGCGCACACTGAGTGTTTTCTTCTCTCTCTCTCCAGGTAGCGACCATATCACGCCTTAATCAAGATAATAAAACGGATATATTGACCGAACCCGCTTGTTATACTGAGCTGGGGAACGTTGGTCCCGCTCCAACTTATAATTGTTATAAGATAGAGCAGGAAATTGGGGAATACCAGATTTCCCGTGCCGCCCAAACGAGGAAAGTGCATATGATGCATCATCTTCGGGGGTGTTCGTTACACAGAACTGTTTCTCAATATCCTTTACGTCCTGGGTATATGATACCGGATCAGGATCCCACATATGTAATATGTTACATAGGGCTACAGAAAGGTAAAGAACTGAGAACGGGTGATAAGTTTCATGAGGCAGAAAACGGGGCAAGAGTTGCAGCCAAGTCTGTCGGTCACTGTCACCCTGTATTACCAATACATTGATTCTGAACGAATGTTATTAGATACCGAACCTGATATACAAAATCATATCAGTCTCTTTATTAGTAAAGAAATGATAAAATTTTGTATTGTTGGATAATGTTTTGAACATTTCCTATATTAAAAGTTGATCGGTTCAGGCACGTTATCTAAAAGCATTGATGTTCTAAATCAAACTACAGTTCTTAGTATAAGGAACACACACAAGAGGAAGAGTTCAGAAATGAACGGATCCTTCTTGAGGTATTGTAGACTAGGTCATATCAATGCGACCCGACTAGCTAAAGTTACATATAGATGCATATTTAAATCAGTTTGAATTTACATCTTATGAAACTTGCCAGTCATGTCACAAGGATAAGATGACCATAGCTCTGTTTAATGGAAACAGAGAAAGAGTTAGTGAACTCTTGGGATGATACATGTTGATGTATAAAGGTCCCCTGTCTACACATGCCAAGACCGGTTCTTTGTACTTCATTACATTCTCTGATGATCTCTTTAGATTCAGACATATGTTCATGTTGAAACACAAGTCGAACCTTTTGAGATATTCACAGAATATGATTTAGAAGTAGAGAACCAAAAACCGGGTATAAGTATTATGTCCTTCGATGTGATCGAGGAGGAGAATACTTGAGCACGAAAATCCTGGACTATTCTAAAGGAGAATGAGATTCTCTCTCAGCATTACTCCTCTGTATACACCATAGTACGATGGTATATCGGGGCGGAGCAATCACACCCTATATGATAAGGTGCGCTCTATGATGAGTATTACTGAGTTACCTATTTCCTTTTAGGGGGTTACGCACTTATGAAGTTGCATACCTATTGAATAGGGTTCCGATCAAATCAGATGCCTACCACTTCATATGAGATATGGAAAGGGAAGAGCCCATATCTTAAATTGGTTAAGATTTGGGGTTGTCCAGCCTATGTCTAAAAAGCAAAATCTGGACAAGCTCGAGGCAAGGTCAGTTATGTAGAACTGGAAAGGTTCCAGCTATACAAACTGCAGCTGCTAATTTGGTAGAACTAAAGGATTCGATAGTAACCAACGAACCTCAGCCTCTCCGCCGATCTAGTAGGGTTCCTCACCCATCTGAGAGATACTCCGGTTTCTCTATGACAGTGGGAGCGAGGAATGCATCATGAGATGATGACCCAACTGGTTTCGAGCTGGCCATCAGGAGTGAGACTCTGTAAGAATGGCTGGATCCTTAGCGATCTGAGATGAAATCCTTATACACCAGCAAAGTATGGACTTTGGTTGCTATATCTGAAGGGTTAAATCCCCATCAGGAGCAAGTATATCTTGAGAAGATTACTTGGTGTAGATGGAAAAGTTGAGACTTTCAAAGCTAGACTTGTTAAAGGTTTTCGTCATCGACCAGGCGTGGATAATGATGAAACCTTTTTCTAAGGATCTATGCTTAAGTCCATCCAGATCCTACTTACCACGGCTACATACCATGACTACGATATCTGGTGGTTGGGTGTCATGACAGCTTTTCTAAATGATGTTTTAGAAGAGAGCGTCTATAAGTACACAGCCAGAGGCCCTCGTAGACAGTGGGAGCAGCGGAAACGTGTGCAAGATGTTTTATGTGATAAAGCAGGCATCGCGGAGTTGGAACGTCTATTTTGATGTGTTAGTCAAAAAGTTTGACATCATCAAAATGGTAGATGAACCTTGTATATACAAAAAGGTAGTAGGGAGTATGGTGGTGATCCTCGTAGAGTACGTGGATGACATACTCTTGATAAGAAAGGAGTTTCCTATGCTACGCTCGGTCAATCTCCGCTTATCACAATGATTCTCCATATAGGATCAAAATGATACCTCCAAAATCCTGAGTTTTCATCTATGAGATAGATATAATTGGACCTTAGGATACTCACTAGATGTAGTGAGATGGTATCAATTGATCCTGGGGAGAATCACTGGAAAGGTTCCAGGGTGATAAAGACGACTGAATATCAGTCGCAGGCATTGTCTTTACCCTCAGTAAAGGGACGATATGTTGGAAGAGTTCCAAGCTAGATACCGTGGCATACTAGACGATAAAGGCTGGATACATCGCTACTTAAGATGCTACCAAAGAGGCAGTTTGGGTGTATATTGGTTCATGAGATGAACTAGGTTCCTACCATTGTGTGACAATGGAAGTGTGGCTTTGGCCTAGGAACCCCGGTCCCATCAGTGACCCAGACGTATTCTGAGGCAGCATCACCTGATCATGGAGATAGTAGATCTCCAGGGTGATCAAGGTTAGGAGAGTAGACTCAGAGGACAACACGGGCGGATCCACTCACAAAGGCCTTTTCCCAGAGAGACACTTTTATGGGATGGTTGAGTATGAGATACTGAAACCACTGCTACAGATGGCCCTAGTGCAAGTGGGAGATTGTTAGTTATATGTACGCCCTAGAGGCCATTACTATACATAGGATGTATATTGTAGTGGATGCTGGGACATATATAGGGAGGACTTTCTTGCTCGACATGATAGTATGCTATCTGGTTACTCTTTACCTTAACGTGTACACTGATTGTCTCTCTGTTACATGTTGGTAAAGCCCTTAGGATGTGTACTTGACTACCTGGACTATGATGCGGATCATACTAGTGGGGACATGGTAGTCTATAAATACATCCTTCAAGGTCCCTAGTCGTGGGTGTATCGAGACGGGCCATCGATATACCAGAGTAGACTAGCGTATACCTTCTCGACCCATACAGATGGGCGATGGATGATCCCATATCCATTGGTGTTTGACATCAGAGATGATATACGGGTGCTCAGTGCAGACTGGGTACACTGGACGGACTCGCCGAGAACTCCCAGATGGTATTATACCTTACGTAAGATGGCAGTTCTCTGGTGACACTGGTACAGAGTAGTCTGTTGACCCGAGATCGTCATAGAGTCTTGTGTGATTCCCACTGTGCTTTGATTTCCACCTTACCACGTCCAAGAGGGCGTGCAAAACGGTGGTTTTTGGGTACAGTCCCGAATCACATGGAGGCAATGAGCGATAGGAGGGGATTCGTCTCTCCCGGTATAGGGAGTTGATGTTGCACTGTGTTCGATTGGCTATAACCGGAAATCCCTGGCCAGGGTTGCTGAGATTTACTGGTAAGTGTTACCAGTAGTTTCTCGAACTGTTATAGACCTCATATCGACACGACTTATCGAGCTATTGGGGTCTGACGTTTACCACCCCTAGGCGAGATATGCGACATATCAGACGACGAGACCGGACTGTACGGTAAGTGTTACTGGTTGGATTCACAGGAGTGTGAGCGGGCTTGCTCATCGATCTTCTGATCGTTCAATACCCGGGTGGCCGTTACGTTTAGCAGACCGCTTACGGCTTGTGGGTGTTTGATATGATCATCATCTGCTGCCGGCGTATTGACGAGTCTTTAGAGTCCTACACAGAGGTTTTCTGGCTCAAGCGAAACGAAATAGGAGCGCATATGAGATATGTGCGGGACCGAGAATAATGCGTGTATGTGATACCGTATTCTATTCTCGCGATGAATGTATCGATTGGTTGTATGTGATATAACCTAGTTATCGAATCAAGGATTGATTCGATAAGTCGATACATTAGATACTAGTCGGTTATATGCGACATGACCGGATCATTGAATCAAGTGTTGATTTAATGATTTAATGCATAATTATATATTTGATATATTACTTTGCATTAACTAGTATTGGTTCACTTTAAAAGGATTTTCTCACTTGATGTGCACATTGTATATGTGATATACTTTTGTGCATTTGATTGTATCATGTTTGATGATACATGCTAGTTTGGGTGTATGTTTGGTTTAAACCATGGTTGGTCAATGGTTAGGGTTACACTTTATTTATTTACTTATTCATTTATTTATTTATTCATTTTAAAAGGAAATAAAATGGTGGCTCATTTTGGATTATCTTTGAAGCTTCATGAAGCTTTGAAATGGTTGACCATTTTGTTTCTTTCCTTAACCCTAAGCATTCACCTAACCATGGTATATTCTCTACACCTAACTATGGTTGATAATATGATAAGTATCATTTTGGTTTTCTATTTTGAAATAATTTATATACTTATCATATTATCATCTTCTTCTTCTTCTTCTTCAAGAAGAAAACCTTGCCACCATCAATGGCAACTTGAGAATAAGAGTGAGAAATCCAATTCTAAAGTGAACCCACCTCCTATTTTTTCATCCTCTACCTCTTGCCAAGTAATATAGGGTGTTTTCTTCACAAGTTTCATGACTTGGTGAAGTGAGAGCTTGATCTTGTGATGCCTCGACGTAGATCATCTTCGGCATCGTAGTCGATGACCTAGCCCGCCCATTTCTCCGATGAAGCCGACACTAGAATCCAAGATCCGATTTGTACAGCGAGGAGACTTCATCGCGGAGCCATGGAGGTGGAGAACCGGATCTACAAAGGTTGTATTTCCGTTTACCCTATAGTAAAGTAGTTTACTAGTTCTTGTTTCGCCTAAAATTCTAGTTAACGATCTAGTCTAGGGTTTCTCGGCACCGTAAAATTTGAAATTGGCATGGTTGATGCCTTGTGAGACCTCATTAGTGTGCCTAGGAACCCTACACACATTCTAAGGGCTTTACCAACATGTAACAGAGAGGCAATCAGTGTACATGTTAAGATAAAAAGTAAGCAGATAGCTTACTATCATGTCGAGCAAGAAAATCCTCCCTATGTATGTCCAAGCATCCACTATAATATACATCACATGTACAATAATGGCCTCTAGGGCATACATATAACTAACATTGAGCTGCCAGCCATTGGCAATGTATCTCGCTACGTAGTGGAGGCTGCAGCAAGACCTTCACGAGTTAGCGACAGAGGTCATTTTTCCAGGGATCACTTCTTCACTGATGAACCTGTAGAAAAAATCCTCACTTGTCGATCGTATAAAGGAAGCCCAAGCGAGCGATGCTAGATTGCAGAAGATCAGGGAACGGATTGAAGCCGGTCTTCGGTCAGATTTCAATATTCATGAGGATGGATCCCTAAGGTACGGAAGTCGGGTCTACGTACCTACTGGAACTATTAGAGAGGAGCTGATGAAAGAGGCTCGTAGCTCTCCCTATTCCATTCATCCAGGAGGCATGAAGATGTATAAGGACATTCGGCAACATTATTAGAGGCACGGTATGAAGTGAGAGGTCGCTCGAAGTGTAGCCAGGTGCTTGATATGATAGCAGGTGAAGGTCGAACATCACTGAGTTGCAGGCCTACTTCAGCCTCTGCTGATCCCAGAGTGGAAATGGCAACATATCACCATGGACTTTGTGACTGCCCTTCCTCGTAGCACAAAGAACAATGACGTCGTTTGGGTTATTATGGATCGCCTCACCAAATCGGCCCACTTCATCCCCTTTAGAGTTGGTCAATCCACATAAATCTTGGCTAGGAGATATATAGAAGAGATCATGAGATTGCATGGAGTGCCAGTATGTATAGTCTCCGATCAAGACACCAAGTTTCGATCTCGGTTTTGGCAGAGTCTTCAAACAAGTCTTGGTACTAGTCTGAGTTTCAGCACGGCCTATCACCACCAGACCGATGGCTAGTCAGAGAAAGTTATTCAGATTCTCGAAGACATGTTGGAGCTTGTATGTTGGACTTCACAGGATCGTGGGAAAACCACCTACATCTTGTAAAGTTTGCGTACAACTACAGTTATCAAGCCACATGGCTCCTTTCGCGGCACTTTATGGACAAAAGTATCGTTCCCCTCTGAGTTGGGACAACGTTGGAGACAGAGAACTCGTTGGGCCTGAGATGATCATAAAGACCGTGGATGTAGTATGGAAGATTAGAGAACAACTTCGGGTTGCACAGGATAGGCAGAAGCATTAGGCTGATGCAAGGAGGAGATACTTGGAATTTCAGCCAGGGGATCATGTGTTCCTCAAGATGTCACCTAATAGAAGGGTCATCCGCTTCAGGAGACGTGGAAAGCTTTGTCCACGTTTCATCGGCCCTTTCGATATCCTAGAGCATGTAGGGAAGTGGCTTATTGGCTAGCATTACCACCGTCATTGGAGCGCGTGCACAATGTTTTCCATATCTCCCAGCTATGCCGATATGTTGGCGATCCCAATCATGTTCTTAATCACTCAGAAATTACTGAGGGAATCGATCTAACTTACAAGCAACGGCCAGTTGAAATTTTAGATCGAAAGGAGAAGACCCTATGGAATAAAATGGTCATACTAGTCAGAATGATGTGAAGGAGGGATTCCCCCCATAAAATCTACTTGGGAGCACGAAGATGAGATGCGAGAACGTTATCTCCACCATTTCTAGCATTGTTTTAGTTTTCCCTCTTATTGAAATTTCGAGGACAAAATTCATTAAGGAGGGTAGATTGTAACAACTAATCTATTGTATATTTTTTTCTCTTTTGAAATTAAATAAATAATTTTATTTTTCTTATTCATAATTTTTGTCATTTAATGTGTACTATTTTAATGAGAAATAAAAGTTTGGAAAATGATTTTAAAAGAGAGGAAAGTAATTATTTTTATTTTTAGAAAAGCTTAAAATTGTTTTATTGTGAAAAAATTAAGTAAAAATCATTTTTGGGAAAAAATAAAATTTTTAAGGTGAGACATAATTTTTAATAATTTCTTTAAGAAATTGTTTGAATTTATTAGAATTTATAAAAAAATTATTAAAAAAAGAATTTTTATTTTAGTGAAAATATTTCTAAAAGTTGAAAACAATTTAAAAATATTTTTTTAGAATTTTATTTCGAATTTTTATGATTTAAAATGAATTTATAGGATTTAAAATGATTTTAAGTGCAAAATATGTAGCGGGTCTATCTAGGCCGTTGATTTCAAATTCAACGACCAGGAAGTGGCGGTGGGGAGCAGGAGGCTCGAGAAATTCATGAGCATCGATCTCGCGATCGACGAGCAAGATTCCTTGTGCGGATCTTGGATTTGGAGCGGATCTTGGGGAATTTATTTTGACCCAATAGCTTCCGTTGATCTCCCACAGACGGCGCCAACTGATAGATCTCTTTTTCTCCTTCAGATGTTGTCTTCCGTTGATCTGCAATGAGAGCTGCTGGATGACTGAGATTGAGTTGGAGGATTGTCTCCTGGAGTGTGTGGATCTCAATGGGTTTTATGTGGTTGAGGCTGAGCTATCTGCAAAGAAGTCCCGGGGTGGTTGTGCCACCGAGGACTCACCGACGATCAAGTTAGACGGGGTATTTTGGCAAAGTAACGACCTATTGGGGTCAAATTGGCTTACCTAAGTCGTCTGAGAGAGGGCTTTATATAGTGGCAACCATGGGCAGTCGGGCGCGAGATTCACGCCGGCCGTTACGCCCTTGGCGTCACGTCCGCGTGATAGGCGGGATTCCCCATTAATGACGAGATATACTCGTTAATGGGGGATCGTGATGGCGTGGAATGCAGGATCATGGGCGGCGGTTATCTCACGTTTGGCGAGATTCGCGGAGCCGTGGCGGAGGCGTCTGTGATCGGTGCTGTGGGTCGGTCGGTGAGACCGAGGAAGATAAGCTCGGCGGGAGGCTCGGGAACGAGCAGGAGGACGAGGTATCTTGATTCTATGATAGCTCGGAGGCGAGCTGGGGGTGGTCTGTAAGGCCACCGAAAGTCATGAACATTCTCGAATCGAAGGCCCGAGGTGTGATTCCAACGTAATGTTCTTGATCCTTTCTTGTAAGTTCTGGGACACGTCACCAACCACGTGTCATTATCTGGGGAATCACCGATATCGAGCATCATCACCTTCTATTAATAATAGACTTAATACTATATTAAACCGCGATTAATACCGACATTAGAAATACTTTAAAAATAATATAAGTTTCTTCTTTATCTTAAACTACCACCTATTTGCCAAGTTTTACACTTATCTACCTATATGTTTCATCTCACCTTCAATGCTAAATTTTAAATTAACATTTGAAATAAAATGACTTTTCTACTTGTATCTATTGTACTAGTTTATATATAGAATGGAATAAGCTTCTCATGAAATAAAAGTAGTTCTCTCATATGTATTGTGCCTAGCCTTAGTTTATTCCCTCGCCTACCTTGATAAAAAAATTATTTGATTTTGAAAGTGCTGTAGATTAATTAGTTTTGTAAAAATTAATATTATAATTTATGTATTTGTTTACGTTATATAAATAGTTATAAATTAAAAGTATTAAGACTAGTACGCATATCAGTTTGCAACTAATTTTCAAAAAAAAAAAAAGATTTGAAAGACCAGTGTATTGTTATTATCTTGAGGTATTTATTAATTATAATAAAAAAAATTTAAAGTAAGGGTATGTAATCATACATCAATTATATGGAATTTGGTAAAGATATTATTGGTATAGGTTTTGATATTTATATATGTTAAATAATTTTAATCAATAATTATTATGTTATAATTCCTTGCATATTTTATTGCAACTGCAACCCTGATTTCTTATTCATGTATAATTTTTCTAAACCACTTATTTTCTTTAATGAGGCTAGCCGGCTCGAAATATTTGATCTTAGGTGCATTTTCCTCTGGAATATTATTGTTCGGGTGCGACCGGACTACTACCGATCCATTTTTTGCAGTCATTGAAGAAAAGAAGGAGCTGATCCGATAGATGAACAGAATCATCAACGGAAACTACCGACCGTCGTCTACAAGACTTCCTTTGCCTTGCTGTCCAAGATCCGATTCCAACTAAAAGGTTTCATAAGATAGGGATGACTTTCATCCGTTAAAATGGTCCTCGCTGGAAAGAAAAACTTGCTGGTTGTATTTCCATCTCCTCGCTAAAAAGCACCTGGAATCCGCAGGGATGCGGCCCTGGTGAATGATTGGGCCCGTCCCTGGTATACTGTTCAAGAAGGAGATTACTTTCTTCGTTTTATGCCTCCTCTTTAGGGGAAGAGAAATCTTATACTTGCCCGGCGAACCTATTCGTTTCCTTTCAGGAAACTCGGTAGTCCCGTCCTAGTCAGATCTTCCACCCAGTGATAGTACTGAGGGCTAGGATCCTTCGACAACCACTCGCCGCATGCATCATCCATTACCATTAAAGACGGATCTTTTGAACAATCCATGTAATAAGGGTATTTAGGAAGGCCATCCCTAACTTTCGAAAAGTCAAAATAGAATATGCTATCGGTTTTACTTAAAACTGTTAGAATTTTCTTATTATTTAATGCAAATTATCGTGTTTATAGTTTAAATACATGTTACCACACTTATCATATATATCATGTTAATGTAATCTTAACCACATGTTCAAGTTGGCTACACAATCGAACCTTTATTGGTTACTTATTACATGGACATATTACATGGACACGAGGCATGTGCTCTTGATTGTTTCATGTTCTCCATATGTTATGTATCTTGATGAGATTTCATGTTAGCAAATCAAGACCGAACCTTTAATAAAATCTATACACTGCTTGGGATAGTTTAGTAAAGAAAATGCATAAGATTTCGAGAGCCCCCTCAAGTTCATGTTGCTGCGATTCCAGATCATAAACGGAATGCTAACCCTCAAGTAAGATGTTGTTTCATGGGACCAACGGAATACTCACGGAAATTGACATGTATTACCTTTGCTAATTTTGAACGAACTTTGATATGTTTAGCGTAATGCATGCTGTAATGCATGCCGTGATTTGTGATTGCTTATTATTCATGCTTTACTCTTTTGTTCACACTGTATGCACATCATGTTTATATTATTTTCTTTTAGCATGCACTTATTCACATCATACTCATACTTCTTGGGAGACTTGCATAAGCCTAGCTTGAGACTTGCATAAGCCTAGCTCCTGACGTATATTTTTTCCAAATGTCAAGCGTTACGGGTGTTACAGCTAATGTCCATCAAGTTTAGAGACACCTACTAGTTTCATTTGTTTGTCTTTATATCTTGCAAATAAATGCCTTATTATTCAAGGCGTGTTATTGATGCAAACTTTTGAACTTTGAATTTGTGTAATTCCCGATTTGTAACAGATGTGATCTTGAAACTATGTTTTTAAAATTATTTATTCTTGTGACAATATAGCCTACCAGACGCTAAGGGCGCCTATATGAGGAAAATGTACTTCTCGGTATAGATACGTCACAAGCCATGTCATCAACTCTCTGTTTTCCGTACTTTTGAGAAACAGGGTGTGACAAAAAGAATCATTACATTTAACCCTCTGCTGCCAAAATGAAACAATACGATGGTCAAAATGAAACAATAAGATAAAAAAATACACGAGGGGCTATTATTTTTGTACAGAGATTGTTCTATTTCAAGTTGAGAGACCGGAATATGATTTAATTTGACAAGGAGAAAGGCCACGCTGAAAAAGAAAATTATCTTTTTAATTATGGGGGTATCCGAAATGATACAAGAATGATAATGATAATACACGTCTTTTCAAAGAAAAAATATATTAATATCCATCAGCAAGTAGCCAAAAATGGCGCGCAAATTTAGGTCACCTGGATATTTCGTTCCATAATTTGCCCTATGAGGTGAAATAGTTGATGCAAATGATAATTCTCATATTCTAGCCTGTTTTTGAAAAAGGAAAAAAAATTTGATGAAGGAGGCAAACCTCTAACAGGCACATCAAGTAAGAAGGTTCTTAATAAAACCGAAACTCACCTTAGCTTTGAATTTTAAGTACAGGGAATGCTATAACATCCCGTATGCTAGCAGAATTCGTTAAGAGCATTACCAATCTATCGATCCCGAGTCCCTGAGAAGCAAAAAAAGTGCGAATGAATGAATGAATGTTAAGATCGTCATTATCTGTAGTTTCAATATAACGGTCTCATACATATGTTGAAAGAATACCATTCCTGAAGCCGGAGGCATGCCATACTCCAAAGAAGTTAAAAAGTCTTCATCTAGCGACACTTCATATGAGTAATCATCAACCTCTCTATTATCTTCATCAGATTTTGGGTCCAGAGAAAGTGCTGATCTCTTCTCATTATGCTGTTTTATTTGCTCTTCAAACCGAGCCCTCTGTCAAATAAACAAAAAATAAAGTAAATAAGTACAGCCCTGGGTTACAAGAAAACTATCTACCCTTCAATCCGAAATGGGGAACAGTTTCGTTCCAAAGTTAAAAATTCGTGTTTTGAATAACAATTACAACATGGGCATATTTTCAGTGCATATTAATTTAATTTAAAAGATAGGTTTTTAATTTATTTACTAACTATTTCACTACCAACAATTACAACATGGACTTGCTCATTGCATGATAATAAAAAGCGGTACTTAAAGTATATGAACATATATGTTATAATATCTTTTTGTAATGACATCTTTTTATTTATTTTTTAAAAATAACTATCCATTCTATCACAGGTCATATATCATCTCACCTAGCCATCTAAGAAGTACCTAGTCGCACACCTGTTAGCATACCTCATTCCCGTTCGCTTCCCATTGTCATATTCCGCAATTTAGGCAACTTTGGTACAACCTAATTTATAAAGAATGCTAACAAAACTGAATTGCAATTGAGGTTGTATTGGGCCAGGTCTCGAACGGCGCTATCCCATGGTGCTTGGTTGTGGTGGGACAAAGAGATCATGAGGTAGAGGGATGAATCTACTAATCTCTATTGCACCCTAAATAATCTAGCAAGGACGTTGGCAATAATGATCGAGGAGCAAAGTGTGTCACTACAGAGACAAGGCTTTATGTTTTAAACAGGACTCTGATGATGACGACCATATCTGCAAGGTTTCCCAGTCCGAAAAGCATGAGCCCTCTCCCACATATCATTTCCCAGCAAACACTTCTCTAACTTGTCTGGGTAAGATCACATGGGGGTATTAACTACTAGATTTTGGCTTGTGTGTGTGTGTGTGTGTTTTGAGAGAGAAAAGGCGGCTAATTATCCACCCAAAATACCATTAAAGTTATAATGATTAAAGTACAATCAACATCTGCAAAGTCGGCACATATGCCGACACAAAATACAGTACATATCGAAGTCTAGGCCGCAGCCAATGGCTTGTGTTGGTTTGAGTTTAAATTTTACAATGCTGCAGATACTTATTCAATTGTATCGGTTGGGCCAGGGCTTAACCAGTAGAGAAAATAATTAATTACACAATTCTTGTAAAAAGAATTAAGAATAGGAATTTGTTTTGCAATATATACCAACTCCATTTTCAATATAGTAGGTATGGAATAAAATTGAACGGTCCAACAAATAATCGCAAAGAGCATAATTTATGCACAAAGATGAGTTATTCCGTTTCGGAGAACAGTAAGAGATATCCTCATCTCTAATAATCATATGTTCAAAAAGAACAGTTGTATATTCTCACTAATTAGTTGACTCACTGTTGTTACTTGTTTACTTATTGTTACTCTTATAGGCTTATGTTTATTAACATTTACTGAAGGAATCCAGATATGTTAAACAAGCCGAAAACATCTAATTTCACATATAGTATTATCCAATTGAGCCACGGAACATTCAAATTTCTTTTCATGTCTAGACACAATTTGATCCATTTTTTTGATTATTTGTTCTGTAATATTAATAAAATGAGATGTATCCTCCATTTTACCTTTTAAACAGAAGGGCTACTACCTGCATCACAAAAGTTAAATATGGATGTGTACATTTAAGTGCTATGTTCAAACGATCCAAATTACTGAAATTTGAGATTCCCAGATGCACCACCAGCTGCTAAACATTGTAACAAAAGTAGCAGTGGTTAAAGATTTTGAGCGACTTGAATTGGCTCAGAATGTTGGGTTTTACATTAAACCCAATTTAAATACAAAATGCAACAATTTTCTTTGATATATACGTTTAAGGGTTCCTGCAATTTTCTTCAATTTTCTTCCAAATACAATTAAGGTTTAGCCCTCTCTATCAACTCTTATACAAAGTTCAATCCATTTCTATTCGAAATTCATCAAAATTAATTGAATTACTCAATTTCTTCATTCTCATGCCTCAATTGAGTAATCTGATAAAAATAAAGTATTCTACAGTGAAAATCTTTGATTCTTGATGGCGAGTGCAAACTACACAGTGGAAGGCAAATCTGTTGATGTTTTCACAGCAATTACTATAGATTTTGCATCAAAGTCCTCATTTGATGCAATAAATCTCCAACCTAATGAGAGAATTTCTAGTGGAAATTCTCCAATCAATGACTGCAAAGAGATAGTAGACAAGCAATGCAATATTATTTCACCGTCAGAAACTCATATCTCAAGCATCAGTACACCACTCGATGCCATGCTGAATTCATCTCCAAAGACTTCTTATGCTGCAGTCTTGCAACAGAATCAACATACCACTTCTATGCATTTTGAAGAAAAGGAGATCACTGTTGACTCAAATGGGTTACTTGCCATTTACCTCACACAAGAAGAGCCAGACAAGTCTTCTATATAAAACTAAAACTAGCTTTAGGTGTTCTTATGGTAGACCCCCTGTTATAGAGACTCATGCATTTATCAAGCAAAAAAGAGGCCTTATTGTTGATCTGTAATTAGTTTTCTTCAAAATAGAGACTCAAATTGGGAACCTGCCATTTACCTCACACAAGAAGAACCAGATAAGTCTTCTATAATCCTAAAACTAACTTTAAGTGTTCTTATAGTAGACCCCATGTTATAGAGTCTCATGCATTTATCAAGCAAAAACTAGGCCTTATTGATGATTTTGTAATTAGTTTCCTTTATAATAGACATCTCCTTTTTCAATTCCGACATGTAGAAGATTACACTAAACTCTTGCCTAAAGAATTTTTGTACATCAATGGCTTTCTGTGTAGGGTCTTTAAATGGTTTCTTTCTCTCTCTAAAAAAAGAACCTAAATTGTATCTGCTTGGGTTAAACTTCTTGGGCTCCCTGCAACTTTTTACCGGTTTGGCATAATTAAGTCTATAGCTAAGCCAATTGGCAAATCGTAGAAATAGAAAAAGAGAAGACCTCTTTCTGAGCGCCGACTACGAAATTATTAGGAAGTTAGCCAAAGGGAGGAAGAAGGTTCGGGCATGCTTCGACTTAGCCCCTATTTGATCCCTTTGAATTCCATATTCGAAGTCATCTCAGTTGATCCTGCTACCTTAAGCCTGGATCAAAACCGATGCTGCTAGAATTTGTGTGGAATTGGATCTTGGTAAATGATGGAGGTCCTTTTCAGGTCTCCGTCCGTCAGATGTTGTCTTCCGTTGATCTCCCGGTGGACTTCGATGGTTATCTTCGGTTGCGTGTGAGTCTCAATGGGTTTTGGTGGAAGAGGTGGTATGAGGAGTTTGGCGCCGAGTACCTGCAAAGAAGTCCCGGGATGGTTTGGTACCACCAAGGACCCTCCGACGATCAAATTAGTGATGAGATCCGAGCAGAGTAACGGCTTAGAAGAGTCAAGAATCACCCCCTTGACCCCTCTGTGATGGGGGTTTATACAGCGGTGGTGGCACACAGCAGCAGACGCGAGAATCTCGCCGGTAGTTACGCTCCCGACGTCACGCCCGCGTAGAGAGCGGATCATCCATTAATGGGGATCGTGATGGCGTGGAACGTGGGATGTTGCTGGCGTAGAATCTGCGCATGGCGAGATTTGCGGAGCGGCGGTTACGCCTGTGAGTAGTGGAGTTGGTCGGAGGGCCGAGGAAGACGGCCTCGGCCGGGAGCTCAGGGACGAGAGAGGAGGCCGAGGAGTCTTGGTCCTGTGGCAGCTCGGGGCGAGCTGAGGGTCCGAGGAGGCTAATTTGCAGGGGCCCCGAAGAGGGCTAGCTTGTGCTTGCAGGTCGGGCATAGGGTGGCCTGCTCGGCCCATGTGGGCTCTTTCTTCTGAAGTCCTGGGACACGTCATCTGCCACGTGTCCTGATCGTGGAGATCGGCAATATTGAGCATCATCATTAGCCCCCCACTCTTTTTCCGACCAGCTAGCGGGTCGGGTCAGGAGTGGACTGCCAGGTCTCCCGAGGTGAGCTCCTTTCTAGGGCTTTGTCGGGACGAGTCCTCGGGCCGTCGGTTGTCTTTTCCGCTAGCGAATCAAGGTGAGATCTCTGCATTTAAAGAAGGTGCGCCGGTTCGTGCACTCTGCAACTGAAGCAACGGTCCACGTGTCAAGTGTCGATTGGCTGACGCGACGTATGCAGGCCTACGGCGTCCGATGGGGCGCGGTAAGCCGCAGGATTGACACGTGGAGCGATCGGAGCCGCTGGGCGCGAAGAGTCGTTTCGGCGGGAGATGACGGGCGCCGTTGGATGAGGCCGTATGCAGCAATAAACAGGAGTCGCGTCAGCCAATCGACACGTGGAGCGATCGGAGCCGCTGGGCGCGAAGAGTCGTTCCGGCGGGAGATGACGGGCGCCGTTGGATGAGACCGTATGCAGCAATAAACAGGGATGGGGTCCGCCCTAGAGCCCTTACTCCTTCATATTTCCCTCTCTTAAGTCTTGGTTGCTCGGCGCTCGTCGCCCTTCTCCCGCTTTCAGTCCCTGAAGATTCTCTTTTCCAAGGTTAGATGTCTTCCTCTGTAAAATCAGTAGGCGTTGTAAGAGTAGGAGCTAGGGTCCCTTTAGCTGTGTCTGAGTCTCCTCGGGGAGCAGGGGTTGGATCCTCTCCCCGAGATCGTGAGGCGGGGGCCGCCTCCGGGGGGAAGCGGCAGGTGTGGCCCCTGGCTCCTTGTGATGGGTGCGGCATGAGGACGAGCTCGCCAATGCTCGGGCTCGCTTCCACATCCCCTCGCGCTACACGCTCCGACTGGCCAAGGAGGGAGAGAGGGCGGATCAAGTACGGGGTAGGGAAATCGCCTTGTATTTGGAAGCTTTTTGGGGCGGAATGCGCCTGCCCTTCTCTCCCGACGTCGTCGCTGCGCTGAATTTCTTCGGTTTGGCCCCCGGCCAGTTAGTGCCGAACTCGTGGAGGATCTTTCTTGGGTTTTTGATCTGCCTGAAATTACAGGCGGTTCCCTTCAGCCTTTCCCTTCTCGATTCTTCCCTCGCCTTCAAGAGTCACCCTGGTGGTCGAGCGGGCGACCCGATATGGGTTTCTCACTTTCAGGAAGCGGCCGGGGGGCGCTGCCGGGACCGGAGTCGTGGCCTTGCCCTCTTCTATTCATGATTGGAAAAAGAAATTTTTCTTCGTTTCCCCTCTCGAGGGCGAGGACTAGCCCGTGCCTACCAAGTGGTCGAGGGAGAAATGTCTGCTGGGGAACCAGTCCGATGACCCCGCCGTGGTGAGAGTGACGTCGTGGGAGCCCATCCCCCGACCTGACGTGCTGTTGTCCAAGAGCGTCTTGAGCTAGGCCGGGCTTAGCCCCGTCGAGTTCGTCGGTAAGTTAGGCTTGCTTTTTGGCTTGTGTTTTGCTCGTGTTGCTGATTTGTTGAGTGTTTGTTTCGTGCAGGATCCATGGACTTCGTCTCGCTCAAAACCTCCATGCGCCAGCCAAGACAGGCTACGAGGGCTGGGGCGCCAGCTCTTCTCGCGTGAAGCCCGCCCCGGCTCCTACTGCTCCGGTAGCGGTGTCCCGCGAGCGCCCGGGGGCAGATCCCGCCCCGGGTCCCAGCAGAGTATCGGGCCGGAAGCGGGCCCTGATTCTGGAGGATCCGGCCTTGGATGAGGAGATCGGCTCCCCCTCGAAGCCGCTTAAGAGGAGCTCCCGAAGACCTTCCAGGGGCCGGTCTTCACGGACCGTAGTGGAGGAAGGGGGCCTCCGGTTTGCGGTGCCATCGGGACTGTCCGTTGCGGACAGCCTCCTGCATGAGATAGAGACCTCGGCAGGTGGTAGAGTCCCTGGGGGGACCTTCAGGGCTCAGCTAGCGTCCATCGCCCAGGAGTCCGTGCAGGTAAGTTTTTGGTTCATTGTGAGATTCAGTGCTTCCTTCATCTTTCTGATCTTTTCCGTGTTTCCCAGGTTCTCCAGCACGTAGCCCTCGCCCTGCGCATGGAGGCCAAGGTGGTAGCCCCGGCGCTGGAGGCTGCGAGCCGGTTCGCCTCGCTGCAAGAGAGCTCCAAGCGGGAGCTGGAGGCGATGACGGCGAGGGTCGCCGCCTTGGAAGGCGAGGTGGAGGGCAGGAAACTGGAGGTGGCCCGGCACCGCGAGGCTGCGGTGATTGCCGAGGTCAAGCTCGAGGACGCCCAGGTGGCCGGCAACCTGAAAAGGACGGTGAAGGTCCTCCGGAAGGAGCTTGGGGCGGCGGCCGAGACGGCTAAGTCGGCCGAACTGAGGGCGGTGGAGAGCTATAAGAAGTCGAAGGACTTCTATGATTACTTGGCCGTGGCTACAACCCGCATTTGGCATGACGTCCTTGATGCTGTTAAGGCCCGGATGCCGGAGTTTGCCGACGGAGACCTCCGGGCCGAGTTCCCCCTCGTGGAGACCGACGCGCAGGGGGAAGAGGTTCCTGGCGAGGAAGCCGCCGAGGACCCCGCGCGTCACATGGTGGAGGTCGAGGACCTCGAGGTCGTACCTGGCCCTGAGGCGTAGAGCCCCCGTTTCCCTCCTTTTATTTTGCTTTTTGAATTTTGTAAGGCTGGGAAGCCTTAAAAAATACCCATTGTAAAACTTGTCTTTGGTAGTAATAAAAATTTTCTTTGGCTCTATCGAATTGCGCTCTACCATCTGTTTGTGAAGAATGCTCGTAAGATATCTCTGCTTGCACCGTTGTGTTTTCATGTCAGGTTGGCCATCTGTCTGGCGATCGTCCGTCGAGTTGACTTCAATCACTAGCCGACGAGCATGCCAAGCGCTGCCGAGGAGGTACCTCCCCATAGGCCCCGGAGTCAAGAGGAGATCGTTTAGACTTGGACAGACCTGACGCCCCTCACTGGGGTCTCGGATCCTCCACGGGCCACATGACATCTTTTGACTTCGAGCATCGACCACCAGCCGGGGGTGACTGGGTAGGGTAGCTGTTCAGTTGCCTCTTGCGAAGGCTTTCTGATCCCTGGCGTTGTGGTAGGGAAGCTACCCGCCAGGGATGGCCGAGCAGATAGCTGCTCGAGTCGCCCCTTGTGAGGGGCTCGATCCTTAGCGTTAGGGGGCTGTAAGAAGCCCAGTAAGGATGACCAGGCAGTGAAGCTACGCGGCCGCCTCATGGCGAGGGTTTTGGTCCTTAGCGCTGGAGAGGCTGTAAGAAGCCCACTAAGGATGATTGGGCAGCAGAGCTGCGCGACTGCCTCTTGACGAGGGCTTTGACCTCTAGCGTCGGGGGTAGGCAACTACCAGCATGGGACGAACGAGCGAGGTAGCCGCTCTGGTGCCTCTTGCGAGGGCTTTCTGATTCCTGGCATCGTGGGTAGGGAGCTACCAGCCGGAGTTGATCGAGCAGGGTAGCTGCTCGGTTGCCTCTTGCGAGGGCTTTGATCCTTCAGGACGGGGACCGAGCAGGGTTACTGCCCAGTGCCTCTTGGAGAGAACTTTGATCCCTGTCGGTTGTGGTAGGAAGCTACCAGCCGGGGATAGCCGAGCAAGGACTCGACTGCCTCTGGGAGGACTTTGATCCTTAGCGCGGGAGGGGCTGTAGAAGCCTACTAAGGACCCTCGGCCGGGCAGGGTTACTGCTCAGTGCCTCTTGGTGAGGGCTTTTGTCCTGAAGGATAGCCGAGCGAGGGATCCTCGGGTTCGACTGCCTCTGGAGGGCTTTTTGATCCCCGGCGTTGCGGCAGGGAAGCTGCCGCTGGGGATAGCCAAGCGAGGGAACCTCGGGCTCGACTGCCTCTGGGAGGGCTGTCTGATCCCTGGCGTTGCGGTAGGGAAGCCACCCGCCAAGGGTGACCGAGCAGGGTAGCTACTGGGTTGAATCTTGGTGGGGTGTAGCCCGACCGTCCAGCTGTAGGGAATAGGAACGGTCAAGGCAACAGCGCGCGTAGCATGTGCATTGAATGCGGGGGGGCGAAGTGCTGGGAGCGCGTCGCTTCGACTCCATCAGAGAAGGCTTGATGACCGCCGCGTGGCAACGACTTTCGGGTGAAAGCGGGCGACTGTTGAGCTACGCAGTGGGCTATATAAGGCTGAAGAAGTACTGATCCTTCCATCCTTCATAAACAGGTCGTCGAAAATGCAAGATTTCCCATTTACCATCCCCGACATCATTCACTTCGAAGACGTGTATCTTTACGACCAGAACTGCACCGAGGACACGGTGCAGCTGGTCTATAGGAGCAATGAGGAACATTTCGGCCGGCTGCTCCCCCGACGCAACTCCCTGCTGCAGCTGCTGATGTACTCCATCTGGAGGGCGTCGCCGAGGCTTTACAACCCCCTGTCCGAGCAGCTCTATGACGAGGCCGTGAGCAAGCTGCGGTCTTTGAGGCGCTTCGGCCTGATCTCCGTGAACCGACTGGCCCGCTCAGAGGTGCTCTTCCGCGAATGCTACGAGCTGAGGCTTGGGATCGACGCGCGCGGGGGGGAACTGGAGGCAGAGATTGGACCTCGCGAGGCCCCGGCTGGCGGAGATCTTTGCCGAGTACCACGAGCAATGCTCGCTGCACCCCCTTCCCCCACTGTTGTAATTTCTTTTTCTTTTTGCGTGTATGGCTGAGGAGCTCATAATACCTTTTGAATAAACAAGATTTTTCTTTCCTTTTCGCAATGTTCCATTGATCTTTATTAAATTAACAATAGATCCTAGGAAGAGTTTACATTGCTTTAAAAGAAAAGTACAGGCTAGTAGATGACTTTATTGGCTTGGCCCGAGCTCCTTGAAGGACTGTTGGCCCCCGCGCTTGGCATAGGGTACGGGGCTCCCTGAGTTCCGGGCTGGCCGTCCGCTGAAATGAGCATGATCTGACCGATGGTCAGGTCGGCGGGAGGGCGATGCTGCTCTTGCTCACGGTCGGCCTGCAGTTTGTCCATCAAGTATGCGGCAATGTGCTCAGATCGGATGAGCTCTTCGATATAGTCCCTCAGTTGCTTGCAATCCTCTGTGGCGTGGCCCAATACCCGGTGGAAAGCGCAGTAGGGGCCCCGGGTTCGCTTTGCAGCTTGACGCGGGATCGGAGGGAACTTGAAGAACCCCTCGTTCTGGGCCTCCTCCAGCAATACTGCGAGGGAGACGTTAAGGGGTATACTCTGGGAACTTCGGGTGGTAGGGCTGCTGACACTCCGGCCTCTCTTCCCGAGCCCTCTTCTTCTGGTCGGATCTTTCTGCTCGAGGGAGGTTAGCGTTCACCTCGGATTCCAGCTGAACCTCGCGCTCGGTCCATGCCTTGACCTCGGCCATGGTCTTAGGTTGTGCCAACGCGAAGGAGCCCAGCCATTCTAAGCACCGTGATGACGGTCTCGTCCCGGTGCTCGGGCACCTCGAGAAGGGCATTGTAAAAACGGGTAATGTAGGCCTTGAACGTTACCTTGTCCCTACTCTTAACCATGAAGAGGTAGTCGACCGTGCGCTTCTGTCGACGGTTCCAAACGAAATGGCCGAGGAACTGAGTAGCCAGCTCGTCGAAGGTCGAAATCAAGCGGGGCTCGAGCCCCCGGAACCAGTCCCGACCTGCGCGGATAAGGGTGGCCAGGAAGGCCCTACACTGGGCGACGTCAGAGTGCTCCTGGAAGCTCATCCCTGCGGTGAAAGCATCCAAATGGTCCTTCAGGTCGGTCTTCCCGTTGAACAGAGAGATCTTTGGGGGCTTGTTGCGCGAGGAGACGTGGACGGCGAGCAATTCCTCGGTGAACGGCTTCGTGAGCGAGTCGGAGGCGCACTTAGCCCCGTCGCTCGAGAGGTGAGCCTTCCGGTGCATGCCCTCGATTTTCTTCTCGAGGGCGTCGAGCCGACCGTGATATCCCGAGGAATCGGCGCCTTAGGATCCCAGGCCTCCGCTGCGAGTGACTTGCGTCTGGGAGCGGCCCCGGTTCCTCTCGATGAGGTGCCTCAGATCCTTCGACGAGGTGGCTCTCGAGCCGCCGAGGTGAACCCCTTCTGTACGGCCCCGCCGAGGGTGGTGGTGTCGACCATGTCTGTGGACAGGCGTGACTGACATCTCCTCAGGAGGATAAGGGTCGCGTGAAGGCTCGAGGCAAGGCGTTCTGGCGGCGGATCTTGGCGTGGAGCCGTGGGGCGCCCAGCGGGCCTCAGGGAGCACCGACTCGAGAGATCGGTGGCCAGGAGTCGTTGCCTGCTGGTGGTCAGCCGTCCAGACAGGGACAGAGCCTTCTGGAGGCGGTGGAGCGGCGATCTGGGGCCCAGGCCCGGCCGTTTGGACGCGGACGAGGGCCTCCATGAGGGATTGTAGCTGATCTATCCGGCCTGCGAGGGCGTTGATGATGGTCATTGGAGGAGGCTCATCCCCGCCTTCGGTGAGTGGAAGGCGGCGGCTGGTACCGGGATCTTCAGGATGGTTGCTTGCCATGTGGGCGGAGATCGGAAGGCCAACTTTGTGTTTTGTGGAGTTATGTTCCCACAGACGGCGCCAACTGATGGAGGTCCTTTTCAGGTCTCCGTCAGAAGTTGTCTTCCGTTGATCTCCTGGTGGACTTCGATGGTTATCTTCTGTTGCGTGTGGGTCTCAATGGATTTTGGTGGAAGAGGTGGTATGAGGAGTTTGGCGCCGAGTACCTGCAAAGAAGTCCGGGATGGTTTGGTACCACCAAGGACCCTCCGACGATCAAATTAGTGATGAGATCCGAGCAGAGTAACGGCTTAGAAGAGTCAAGAATCACCCCCTTGACCCCTCTGTGATGGGGGTTTATATAGCGGTGGTGGCACGCAAGCAGCAGACGCGAGAATCTCGCCGGCAGTTACGCTCCCGGCGTCACACCCGCGTAGAGAGCGGATCGCCCATTAATGGGGATCGTGATGGCGTGGAACGTGGGATGTTGCTGACGTAGAATCTGCGCATGGCAAGATTTACGGAACGGCGGTTACGCCTGTGAGTGGAGTTGGTCGGAGGGCCGAGGAAGACGGCCTCGGCCGGGAGCTCGGGAACAAGAGAGGAGGCCGACGAGTCTTGGTCCTGTGGCAGCTCGGGGCGAGCTGAGGGGCCGAGGAGGCTAATTTGCATGGGGCCCCAAGGAGGGCTAGCTTGTGCTTGCAGGTCGGGCATAGGGTGGCCTGGTCGGTCCCTGTGGGCCCTTTCTTCTGAGTCCTGGGACACGTCATCTGCCACGTGTCCTGATCGTGGAGATCGCCAATATTGAGCATCATCAGTAAACATTTTTTGAGATGAGATATTCATATTACAATCGCTGCCAGTATTGAAAAAACGGTCAAATATTCGGAATTGGTGGCAAATCGAACAAATACCGCAATATACGGTCAAACCATATATTCGCCATACAAACAGCATATTTGGGAGAATAATGTGAATTTTCAGCCGAATTGGGCCGTTAGGCCCAAAACAAAAAAAAAACACAACTAAAAAACAAGCACGGGATCCGCAACTTAATTAAACAAGTGACACCCACATTTATTATTTCACAGAATCACAAACACTCTCCTCATTTCTATATCCTTGTTAGTTCGGACTTCGGAAGCCTTACAATTAGGCCCCGGGTATAATAGTTTTCTATATCTTTATATTTTTTTGAATTTTTTATATGTAATATTTATATGAAAATATTAATAGCCGCATAATCCGAATAAACCGAATATTCACCGAATAAACCGGATATTCTTTATTCGCCGGCCAATAGAACAAATTCCGAGTCCGTTCTTTACAACATTGATCACTGCTCTAAACATTGTCACACAGCTGCTGTATGTCAAGAACTTCGAAACATTATGAAGTTAACACAACTGTTACTTGTAATGATCCGGTCTTTTTGAAGCCCTTCCCGGATGCCAGCAAGTGGAGACAAGGAAAGAATATAAACTTATTTAAGCCCTCTACTACTCCAGAAATCTAGAAATTAACCAACAGTTGATAACAGGTACCATATCCAATCACACTCCAGTGCAGCACAGTGGCAGTTTGAAATGTCGAAAAAAATGTAAATGCTGAGAATAGCCCTCAACATGCTTTACAGAAAGTTCCAAGAATTAATCAAGAAGCTTCTGAATTAAAGCAGTAACTGAATGTCATTAGTTCCTCATCTGGAAGCTTAGTCAAAGGAAATCTCTCTCAATCTATATCTTTTAATCTGGCTACTAAAGACTCACAGCAGAACAGTACATCATCTCATAGGACCCAGAATTTTGAGGATAACATTCAGCTTTACATTGTTCTGAAGGACAGCAGAACATGCTCTCAAAGTCAGAAGAGGACAGGAAAGTAGCTACCCATTCTTCTCTTCCGAGCATATGCTATCCTCTAAAGATCAATTCATTAATGACGGGAAAGCTTTAATTCAAAAAACAGAAGAGTTATTGCAATACATTGCTGCGACAGATACATCCACCTTAAACTCAGAAAACCTGCAGGCAGCTATCAGCAAGGAGCCAAATAAAACTTCAAAGCTAAAGTTGAAGAATCAGATACAGGTCCCTAAAAGAACTGGTCTAAAGCCAATCAAGGCCCTAGAGAAATTTTATGATTTATCTAAAGCATGAATATATGCTTTTCGAATATTAGGGAAATAGATAATCCCCAAACACCAAAAAGATAAAAAGTTATATCTCAAGACAATAAAGGTGGGATTCTATGTTGGGAGAGACAAAAGTCTAGTGGAATATGCAGAATAAATTTGGGAAAGCAAACTTGATTTGGAGAATAATTAGAAACTAAATTACAACAACTTTGTGTTGTAATATAATAGAAAGAACTAGAGAGGGGGTTAAAACAAACTTTCCTTTAGCTTTGGATTTCTTGCAGGATTGATATTTTACAATAAGGATGCAACTCCTTTTATAGTAATCTTAGCATTAAATTATAACCACCAATATTGACTAAGAATATGAAATAAGAGGTTTTGAGGCTTTGAATGATGGCTAGCTCGCATATTTTATGCATTGCAAATTGACAATCTTTTCCAGAATCACGCCCGCTAATACATCAAAAGAGGCTTTACTTAAACAACAGTTTAGAGGTTTTGCGAAGGTGATCTCTATCAAACTACAATCTTTATGGCGAGATTTCGATAATTTAGCAATGAAAGATAACGAATCGATGAAAGTATTTTTTGAGAGTTACTGCAATAATTAATCAAATCAGAACCTATAGGGATACTATCGATAAAAAAGATTGTTAAAAAATTAAAGAAATTTATCACAAAAATGAAATAATGTCGTTGCCGCTATAGAAGCGTCAAAGAACTTATCAACTTTGACTTTCAACGATCTAACGTCATTGGAGACACGAATTAAGAATGAACATGTCTGCAACTAAAGAGAGGTAGAGCAAGCTTTCCAGTCCAAGGTCACAATATCAGAAAAGAGAAGGGCAATTTCAGAAAAGAAATAATACAAAGAAATTCTTTTAAAAGTAGCAGTTCAGAAAAACCGATCAAAGTTAATACCAAAAGAAATATGAAAGCAATGATCAATCACAAAGAGGTATGAGCAAAATAAAAAGATTTCATACAAATTTTCCTCAAATTATTTAGTTTGGAAAATCCAATCACAAATCAGAAAATTGCCGATAAAAAATGCAAAATTGTTAATCACTCCCAACAAGATTGTTAGTTTCAGAAAAATGAGAAAAGTGTTGAATCTAATTTTTCAAAATCAAATCATATATTTTATTCATGTTTTAATGCTCAATCAAACGCAAAACATATTTGGTATCTGGATAGTAGTTGCAGCAATCAGATGACAGGAGAGATTGCGGTACAAACAAAGAGAGGTAATACAGTTTATTTAAGATGTTATTTATATTCAAGAGCTAAAAACAAATTTGCCAAGTGTGGAACATTAATTCAAAAAGATATCTAGTGAACTTTGTGAAAAATAAATGTGTGATTGTTGATGGTAATGATAAACACATACGGCTAAAATTAAAATGGCACCAAATAATTTTTTTCTCTAAATATGTCACGTGAATCTTGCACTAAAAATCGAAGAAAATAATGATTCTCTGTTATCACATTTGAGATTTGGTCATTTAAATTTTAGAAGCTCACTTTACTAAAATCAAAAAACATAGTTATTGGTCTCACTTAAATAACCAAAGAAGAAAAGTCTGTGAAGGATGCATTTAAGGTAGTTGTAATTTACGGTTGTTCACATTCATTTAGTTCTAAATACGTAGCCTCTAAGTCTAGCCAGCGTTCAAAGCCTCAAAACCTATGTTCACATTCCTTACATCAATATTGATTGTTGTAATTTAATGCCAAGATTAGTATAAAAAAGCTACATCCTTAATGTAAAGAATCAATCCAGCAAGAAATCCAAAGCTAAAGAAAAACTTCTTTTAACTCATAATCTAGTTCTTTCTATTATATTACAACACAAAGTTGTTGTAATTCAGTTTCTAATTATTCTCCAAATCAAGTTTACTTTCCCAAATTTATTCTGCATGTTTCGCTAGACTTTTGTCTGTCCCAGCAAATTTAGTATCAGAGCCATTAGTCTCTACCTCGGTTGATATGGCAACATCCTCACCAAATTTGCAAATTAGTTCTTAACATTTTATATACCATGGAACCTCTCACTAAGTTCTTAAAAGCCACAGACATAGCCTTAGCCTCTGACATCGGATTCAATCAAGACTAAAATAAACTTAATAACTAGATTTGGATCTTTGCTAAAGCCTATGTCAATTTAAGGAGATATTATCATCAACACAATGGCTGATTATGCAGGTTGCCTCAAATTCAACCCCCCTCTCTTTGTATGCTATTTAGGGGAAGAACTCTCATCTCGAAAGAAAAATATTATGGCAAAGGCTAATCAATTTAACGGTACCAGCACAAAACCATGGATATTGGATGGAAACATCAATGCCGCCGCCTCTATAAAAGAGAGACAAGGAAGAGGAAGACCCGATATACATAATATTGATGAATTTTCAGACATGAGTAATTCATGTGCTCTGATTGATTGTGGCCACATTGGGACCCCATTCACATACTGCTCAAGAAGGCATTAGAAGCAAGGTTCAAGAACTCGGTTTCTGTTTCGGTCTCTCATAATTTTATTAGTTTCGTTGGTTTCGGCTAGTTTTGCTAATCTCAGTTCGGGTTTCGGTTTCGGTGGTAATACAATGTACATAAGTGTAGATATATTAAATACTTAAATTTATGGTTTTATATTACACGATAACGATCCTGGAGTTTAAAAATCCAGCCATGATGCAAAATATATTGAAAAATGTACTTAGAAAAATAGTAATATAGGGTTTGGGTTCACTTTTTTGCGGTTTTCTAACGAAAGCCTACAATGATCACAATGATGGTAAAAATGGTATTAAAAAATTAAGTTTTAAAAGGTTTCGGCCGAAACGATATTGTATGGTTGGTTTCGTATCGGTCTCGGGGTTGCGTATCGGTCTCCACCGAAACCGATACGAAACCACCACGTATCGGTGGTTTCGGCCGAAACTTCGAATCTTGATTAGAAGAACTCGATCAAGAATTGATAGATGCCTTATGAATCAAAACTGGATTTCTCTCTTCCCAAGTACAAGGTGGATCACTTAGCAAGAGGTTCTTCGGATAGCATCCCTTTACTGATCACATTTCATATTATGCAGCATATTCCCAAACCATTCGAATTTTAGGCTATGTGGATTGTTCATGTAATGCAGATGCAGCAAGCTGGTGTAAACAAAATCAATTTAATCCTCATCCAATTTATTCCTGTCTGAAGCTGAAAAGGCTTTGTACACTCTCAAAAGAGGAACAGGCTAGTTTTGTGAACAGATCAAGGAAGTTGAAAAAAGGTTAATCAGAAGCAAACTATATATGACATAAATCCTTCTGATAGCTCTTGCAAATTTGCAATGAGCTATGGCATGCAAAAGATATTTTTGAAAAAGCTTTTGATACAAAAAGAAAATTTTTGCAGACAAAAACCTAAAATCAAATTGTTTTCCGAGGGTGACAAGAATACAAAGTTCTTTTATTACTAGTTTAATATTTAGAAACTTTTTAAACAATATCACTGAACTCAAAAATGCCGAAGTATTATAGTTTGAAGGCCAGCAGAGTCCTATAAATATGACTGCTACCCACTGAGACAACTTTCTCAGCTCAACCTAGAAATGAAAATTTTGATCGTACAGGATCTTTGTACCTCAACTTGTCTCTGACAGAGATAACTTGATGCTTGTAGCACCACCATCCATGGAAGAGATTAAAACATGATGTCACTGGATCAGGATAATGCTCCTGATCTTGATGGCTATACCAGGAAATTCTTTGTTCGTGCTTGGGTGATTACCAAGGGAGACTTGTTACAAGCACTGCTGAAAATTTTCAAAATTGGATATGTTCCAAGAGCATAGTAACTCTACTCTTATATGCCTTACACCCAAAAAGAGAAATTGTTCTGCAATGACTGGTTATAGACCCATTAGTCTATGCAATTTCTTGTGTAAAGTATTTACAAAAATTACTGCAGAAAGGTTGGCAATTATACTGCCAAAAATTAACTTTTCTCAAAAAAAAAAAAGGAATTTATTAAAAGAGATGCATAATAGAGAACATCTCTTGTGCTCAGGAGCTAATTCAAGAGATCATCAGGAAAGCCAAGGGTAATGATATCATATTTAAATTGGATATGAAAAAGCATAAGCTAGAATGGAATGAGGTTTTATATTTCAAGTTCTTTCAAGCTTTTGGATACTCCGATAAATTCACAAGGTCCGTTGAAGGATGCTTTAAAGCTAAACATTTCTCATGACAATTAATGGTTAGGTTAGGGGATATTTTCAAAGCTTTAGAGAGCTTAGACAAGCTGACCCTCTCTCATCAGCTCTATTCATCATTTCTTCGGAGTTTCTTAGCAAAAGTCTGACCAAACTCTCTAGCACCGAAAAACTTTTTCCTTACAAATGTAAAGTCAATTGCCTCTAATCAATTATATGCATATGTCACTATCATATTCACAATTGGTGGTGTACACCCAATCTCAAAACCAAGGTTCGAGAACTTGGTTTCGGTTTCGGTCTCTCATAACTTTATTAGTTTCGCTGGGTTTCGACTAGTTTCGCTAATCTCGGTTCGGCTTTCGGTTTCGACGGTAATACAACATACATAAGTGTAGATATATTAAATACTTAAATTTATACTTCTATATTACAAGACAATGATCCTAGTATTAAAAAATCCAGCCATGATGCAAAATATATTGAAAAGTATACCTAGATAAGTATTAATATAAAATTTGGGTTCACTTTTTTGCCGTTTTATAACAACGAAGGCCTACAATGATCACAATAACAGTAAAAATGGTATAAAAAATAAATTTTTAAAGAATTTGGCCGAAACGATATTGTATGGTTGATTTCGTATCGGTCTTGGATGGTTCGTATCGGTCTCCACCAAAACCAATACGAAACTGCTAAAGAGATAGAGTATTTAAGTTGAGTGATGGGATTTTCCAGGTACACATGGGCATTTAATATAAGTGGGTTCCAATAATAAGACTCAAGCCTTGTTGTAGTTTAACACATCTTATATCTTATACCCATGTGTTTCTTTTGTTGTTTCCAATATAGGACTATCATTAAAGTTTTCCCATCATTTGGTCTTTACTTTCAACACTCCCCCTCACGTGCAACCATCCATTTTTCTTGGTGTGGTTTTCACGTGGAAAGTACGAGATGAGTTACGTGCAACCATCACTTTTTTTGGTGTGGTTATCATGTCGAGAGAACGAGTTTGATTCGGGCCATCGGCTCTGATACCATGTAAAAAGTTTCAAATATTTAAAGTTGAGGAAGTGATGAGCTTTTATAGGTACACACGGGCCTTTAATATAAATTGGTTCTAACAATAAGACTCAGGCCTTGTTATGCTTTGACCCGTCTTATATGTTATGCCCATGTGTTTCTTTTGTTGTTTTCAATGTGCGACTATCATTAAAGTTTTCTCATTATTTGGTTTTTACTTTCAACAGAAACCACCACGTATTGGTGGTTTCGGCCGAAACCTCGAACCTTACTCAAAATCTTATTTGAGTTTCTGCAATTATATGAGTCCTACTTGGGGAAAAGATCAAACAAATCAACTGACAAAAAAGAGCATTTCGTACAATTAAAGCATGGCCTTTTTCTTCCTATACAACCAATCAAAAACTCACTAAAATTTCTTAAGGACATCAGCCAATCTTATACCAGGGTACACCGCTATATTGTTGATACTTGAAGTAAAATTCGGGTCCAAAATAAGCCCAGGAATCGAGCACATCGGAGCCAGAAAGAGCCAAGCCAACGTGAGTGCGGCCAGGCCCACGAGGCGGTCCAACGTGAGCTTGAAAGGGAGCCCAAGAGCGCGTGCATGGCATGCATGTAGTGTATGGTGGCACGGATGTGTGTTGTGCACATGTGTGTGTGCATGAGCATGAGGCACACATGGCTGTGCCGCGCGAGGCGTAAGCTGCGAGTGGAGCGTGACGGCGGTGTGTGCACTCATGGACGGCACGAGCATGCATCTCAAATGCAGACGCACAAGCACGGGCACGGTTGCCGAGTCGAGCCAAGTTCAAGCCCTACGTTGCAATCCGAGCCGAAATTTGTTTCAAGTGTAGTTTTTGGCAGTTTTGGGCTTGGAAATTAATTCTGATTCCTACTTTATTTGTATAAAGTTTTACTCTATAAATATGAAGGTTTCTCTGGGGTTTGTTGTATCCATTAATTCTCTAATTAACCTAAGGTCTTATTAAAGTGGGAGACGTGACAAGTTTGGCCACGGATAGGGAGAGTTTAGAGAGGATATTTCTTTGTAAAGGAGAAGTGAGTGAAGTCGGTGTATCTCGTGTTATTTTTTTCTTGTGGAAGTTTCTCGTCACGGAAGCAAAGATTATATGCAAGTTGCGCCGAACCTGGATATATCTTGTATATTGTTGTTTGGTGTGTTTTGTCGTATTGTGGTTGTGGTTTGGTAGTCGTCGGTTAGATCTTTTTCATTCGATCTCGAAGCATGAGATCTTAAATAGTTTTCCGCTGCGATCTCTTGTGTGGTTTAGTGATTCCTACGTGGATCACAATATATTTCACATATGGTAATAGAGCTTCATGCTTGGTGTTTTAGGTCGTTTGAGAAAATGACATTTGCAGACGACAAGATCGAAAAGTTCGATGGTCGTATCAGTTAATGGAGATTGAAGATGACGGCTAGTTTGAAGCAACATGATGTACAAGATCCCTCACAAACTGGCTCTATCTTAAGCAACGTCTATACATATTGAAGATAAAGAAAGAAACATTCGTCAAAGACCACCTGAATGAGCTTAACCAAATCATGATGGATTTAAGAAATGTGGACATAAAGATCGGGGATGAAGATTAGATGATCCTACTTTGTTCTTTAACCTCCAAATATAGCAGTTATCAAATCGATGGAGTACGGCCGAGACAAGCTTTTCTTAAAGGATGTCAAGATGGGTATACACAGTGAGGTGTTGAGGGAGAAGTAGGTGACTGAGCTAGTCAGGATGACGCGATATTCGCTAGAGGCTGTTCGGAAAAGCGGTCGGATGGTAGCTCTAAAGGCAAATCGAGAAGCTAAGTTAATGACAAGTGCAATCGTTGTAAGGAGAGGGCATTGGAAAGGGATTGTCTGAAGCTAAGGAGAAAGGTATGCAGGTTTCTTCCTGTACTACACTCGCGGTAGAGGATTAAGATGAAGGCAATGATGGTTTGGTTCTATCAGTATGTGCGACTTCGGACGCGCATGATGTATGGATGTTGGAATTAAAGAGTTTGTTTCATATGACTCCACATTAGAGTTGGTTTGCTACATATCGTTCTTTGATGGAGGCTCGGTCTTCATGGGGAACAGTGCATCGTGCAAACCGGTTAGGATTAGTACAGAACGGATCCCGCATACATGATGGGATAGTTCGAACGTTAACTGATTTAGGCACGTGCCAGATCAGAGCTTGGTTTCATTAGGTGGTTTGGACGAGATCGGTTGCAAGTGTGTGATCAATGGAGATTCATGATGATTTTCAAATATGCTCTCATTGTTATGAAGACAAAGAAGACGAGGAACCTATACTTTCTCCAGGACAGATAGTCAAAGGAGATGTTGTGGCTCTGCCAGTTCAAATGGTTTAGACACTATCAGGATGTGGCGTCCAAGATTGGCCCATATTGGCAAGAAGGTTTTGGAGGTGCTTCAAAAAGAAACGGTTGCTTAGAAGTGTAGAATTCGGCAGGCCAAATTTCCGTAAGGATCGTGTTAAATGGAAGAAAACAGAGGTCGGTTCGGCACCAGTTCGTTCTCGTGTTGGATTCAGATACATGTTTTCTTCATTGACTTTTTTCGATGAAGTTGTAAGTGTACGTTCTCAAGTCGGCTCAAACTTTTGATAAGTTCAAGACGTGGAATGCTGTGATAGATAACCAGCCCGAGAGAACGTAGCCGCGGCTTGCCCTAGGAAGGAGAAAGTGATGAAATGATTGAGCTCATTTTTTTTCTTTTTTATACAATACACAAGTTCAGGATAACATAAGCTCCTCGCTACGCCACGTGTGCGTAGTACAACGTGCGTTTTTTCTTCTAAAAACCATATGCCTTGATGTTTTTGCGCTTTCAGAAGCATTTTGTGGCAAACAAGAAGCGTTTTGATTCAAGTCGCATTTCTTGCTACAGAACGCAACTTTTTCAACATTTCCATATACTTTTGTATTGAATTATTTTCTCGTATCATAGTTATTACATTCATTGCTTCACAGTGAAAGCTAATCCCCCGCTTGTCAAGTAGTGTGTTTGTGGATCCTCAAGAGCCCTGGTGAATTAGGTAGATCCAGACTGAGGACTAGGCAAGTACCAAGCATGCTCACATTTTTATATTGATATATTGTCTCACTTGCCTCTGAGTATATTGAGAATTGTCATTACCGAATAAATTGTGTATATGTCTAAAGCCCGACTATCCAATAAAGTCAATGTCATGACTGTGGGTTTGATAGTTGTTTGATTAAGTGATTATCGTTATTGATAGTTTGTGGTTATTATTTGTTCAAGTTCAAAATTCATTGAAGTTGAAATTCGTTGTTGAAATTATTGAAGTGGTTTGCTAAATTTCATAAAAGTTGAAGTTTGTTAAAGTTGAAATTCTTTTAAGTTAAAATTTACTGAAATAGAAGTTTGTTAAAGAAATGTTTGTTGAAGAAAATTGTTGATGTTGTTTGTCAGAGTTCATTTAAGAAGTTTGTTGAATATCTTTAAACTCGTTCAAGTCGGTATTGATTATTCGGACATGTATATATGAATAATGGTCATGGAGAAAATGAAGGTAACATTCCAGAACAAGTTTCAATATTTCATAACATTTCATCATGAATACTTTTGTCCCTAAAATGCCCAAGTGTAATCTTCATATTATACGCCAACAGAAGCTTTAGGAGTTAGGACCCATTTTAGTATAATAAAAGAGGAATATAAGTATATAACACTAAAGAAAATAAGGAACAAGGAAAGGACCAACACGTAGTTATTATGAACTTGCTCTGTTATTAAATTTCTGACATTATCCAATCAATATAATAAATCCAATTCTCTCCATAAGAAAAATTAAAAAGATAAAAGTCGTGAGGCGAAGGATCTTAACCCCCATTTTGTGGAAGAGCACCAATAGAACTCTACTATTCAAAATTGTGTAAACATCATTCGGGAAGTTTCATTAAGTGGATTAGTTTTGATTACTATTATCTTTCTTTTTCCTGTAAAGCTTTACAGTTAACGCTGACATGTATGTCCCTTGTATAAACCTTTTTAAAAACCACTTCACCCAAAAGCCTAAAGCTATTGGGTTCCAGGCTAACAATGTTTTATCAAGCTAGAATAATAAAATTTCTTTCCTTCCAGTTTTGACTTTGCCGTTCATGTAAGCACAGATGGAAAATAAAACAAACACACTTTGCTTCCAAATAACTGTAGAAGCTACAAAAGATGAGGAAATAGAAACAAGATTGAAGAAGATCTAACATGAGTGAAAGTGGTCTAGTGCAGCAATTCATAATCTCTAGGACTAGCATATGTTTATTATCTCCAAAGACAACCATGAGTTAATGTTGAAAGGCCACCTCTCCTATGTACCATGTCTGTATAGTTCAGCACTCTTGCCGTGGAATTGCAGTTACCTATGCGCTTTTAAAAAGAAAAAAATTGTAGCCTACTGATGCATCCTGACATGTCATTTCGGTACCCATACAAAATTTAATCCAAAGTTCACCCTTTCTTCCTTGAATTTGTAAATGATTTATCCTTGTACAAGATATTTGATTGCTGGCATAGCCAAAATAGACAACCATATGCAATTATGGATATAGGACAAGCTAAAAAAGGCAAGCAAACAACATCAGGAATAACTAGAAGTAGGAGTTGAGCACGCTTATGTAAAATTTAAAATATAATCGTTGTAGTAATATTGAATACAGCATACCTGATCCATGGGATCTGTCAATTCAGAAAATGCATTGGCAATTTCACGGCCACAGACGAAAAGTTCAAACCGCTCAGTCAACCCAGGTTTCCTATAGTGAAAGAACACATAAAAAGGGAGATAAATTGCTTGTGGTTGCAGCAGATGTTAACTCAGTGTTGATCTATAGGTTCCTAGGTACTAAATTAAAAGTAGTCATAAATAAATGATATAGTAGATAACTTAAATATTCTAGAGATTAAGACATTTAGGGTTAATTACACAAAACACCCCTTTCAAGTAATCAATAGCACAAACACCCCTTCACCCCCAGAACTAAAACCCCTTATAAGTTATAACAGTTAAATTCAACCCTAAATAAATCATAAGATTATCTAATTTAATTCTATAACTTGTCTGTGTTCTTTAGAGAAGAAATTTGAGTGTTATCCATGAAAAGAGCCTAATGAAGGGATGTTCACGCTAATAAATTACTCGAGAATTGCTAAAGAAGGGGTATAAGTGTTACAATGGGTAAACCACAGGGTGTTTTGTGTAATTAACCTAATTAACCCAATCACTAATTATTTCTCCAGAACTGTTCAAGTTCCCTGCTTTATACTTTGCTTCAACGTTCTAAATATCGGATATCGGTATTGTATCGGCCCAACGATCTTCATATCGGATAGCATATATCGGGAGATATTTTCTAAAAAATATTTATATCAAACTAGGGTCAAGTGCTTCTTCAAGAACCCAGATCTAGGGTTTTTCTTTCAAGCGCTAGATATAAATAAACTTTGATCTAGATTTGGGCTCTGTTAAGAGTTTCGACCATGAAAAATCTTTTATAATGGGTCGGGTCCACTAACAATCTTACCTTCATCCAAAGACCCAAACTAAAATTAGACAAATATCACGAGATTTGCTAAGATATATCGGACGATATTACGATATATCGGCCCAGAACTACACAAAGATATAAATTCATCATATAATGTCGTTTTTCCTCCAAAACCTATATATCGGGCGATATAGGTGATATATCGGGCAATATTTAGAACACTGCTTTGCTTTGATTTGAGAGGGGCAAAACTCGTAAGTAGTCAAATGTGTTCCATCCCAGAGCTTGAAAACTGCATAAGAGCAGGAATTTTCTTTCTTCTTTTTTCTTTTTTCCCTTTTTATGGGGTGGTACTATGATGATGTCATAGTTACCTAAATAAATCCCATATGCTGATGCAGCCAGACACCTTCCGAACAACATATACATTACCATTCCTTCCATCAGTTGGTTCGGAAGCAGTATAGAAAAAGACAATGAACATAATTGGTATTATCGTTTACCACTCAAATTTTCAATTACTCCTTGATAATGAGTTCAATAAGCTTGATAACTAAAATTGAATGAGCACCAAAAGTAGGAGTGAAAATATAAAGCATCCAAAACCAAAGGGAGGGGAAATTCCTCTTTAGTGAATGATATGACCAGCGACTTCATTGGTGGAAGAAAAGAGGGATTATAAGGAGATAAATACTGGCATCCCTCTATATAAATTACTAAAATTAAAAGTACCAATCGTTTGGGATGGATAGGAAAAGAATTATAACCCATGCATTTTTTTCTCTTTTCTTTTTCTCTTTTTGATATAAATATATAAGTGCAGAATAAATTTTGATCTAGTAGCCATCAGACTTGGACCATTCTGTCCAGTCAGGCAAGTCATAACAGAATAACTCCACTTTAGAGGAATACGTGGACAAGTTTGCATTATATCTTTCATTCCAAAAATTACATGTGCTAATTATAATATCTTAATTATTTGGTGTTGACAATGTGTATCCTTTTCCCTTTTTTCACAATTAATTGCTGAAGAATAAGATTCTGACTCTGCTACTTTGTTAGAGGGCGGCGATAAGCCCTGAAAAAATTTCTTTGTGATCCTGAAAATTTATACATGCTCTCATTCTCATATCTACAGATGATGCTTCTCATGTCTTCTGTACTTGCGAATATCTGTTGCTAGGAATATTGTATCAAAATGCAGTAAAGTCATTATTATTTACGATCGTATATAATCATATTCATGAGAATGTGATTTATTTTTGCTATGATGCCATAAACACTGCTGATTGGTTGATAATTCATATTGGAGTTTCATGAAACAAGCATAAAAATTGAAAACATTGGCTAGTCAAATTTTTGTTGGAAGAGATACGATGCTGACTTTTTTCCAGTCATTAAAGCTCGGTCCTTTTGTGAATCTTTTTAAACATTGAGTCTCCGTCATAGAAAAACCAATTTTGAAGCAAGAAGGATTGTAGATGATGGGGTGGTGTTGATCAAGTTGTCGAAGGCATAACCAGGCACCTGGTGCTATGTGGCGCAGAGAAGCATCCCACAACAACTAGATGACACTAACTAACTTATGACGTAGAGTTGTTTACTCGGTGTAGATAATTTCTTCTGTGTCTTGAAATAACATGCATGCCGCTGTTTCGTACTTGTATTATTTTGTTTATCCTTTAATTATGTGTAGATTTATGAAATAGTGTAGAAATATGTTAAAAAATTGTCCTCATGTAACTAAGGTGTGTCTTGCCTTGAGCCTTGTTCTCCAGGCGTGCTGGGTACATTCTGCCTTACACTGCCTTGTGCATTGACTACAAGGGTGTTGATGGCACATCAGGTTCATCTGCATTACCAATATAAGTAATTCCTAGGATTCTTATACTTAAAATTGTAATTCCAGTACATACCTGCTCTAAAAACCAACTCCGGCTCATCCAGAAAAGGTGGCATATTGTGCCTATTCCTCCCTGAAGCTTGATCAGTCATTTCCTAGGACTCTATGTTAACAGTTATGGGACTGAATTAGCTTTTTAAGATACGAGAAACAATATAAGGCCATAACCTTTTGGACTCTTGGCCCCATATAATTATGGGAGTGTATGCAAAGAATGATGAGAATTGAAACTACTTTTATAAAGTATTCGAAGATACTAGGTTATAAACTAGAGAGGAAAATTATATCATTCCAAGCACACAAGAGAATCGTGTGCAGGTATTCCTTCCTAAGCAGTTAATACCCCTTTATATGTACCTATGTTAACGATTTAGAAAAGCATCGGATATGTCTAAACAATTACTTGGAAGTACATACCTTCGATGTGGTTTGGCCAATGGAGATATCTCAATCGGATAATCAAGAACAAATGTTGGTTGTACAAGTGTGGGTTCAACAACGGTCTCGAATACCTACATTTAAAAAAATGAATTGTTCATGACAACAAAATAAATAGTTTCTAATACCTACATTAAAAAATGAACTGTTCATGATAACAAAATAAATGTGGTTGTCGTATCCATAGAATGACTACATGAAGCAATAACTGGGTAGCTAATGAAGAAATCTACACCAAAGATCTACAAATCAATATTTTGAATAAGAGTGTGAAGGAATAACTCTAAAATTTGCCTCACAGACTCCATCAGATATATTTCCAGGGTTTAAGCAATTTGGATATTCTTAATCAGAAAAATTCTGTCAACTCCTGCTGTGGAGTTTGCTTGTCCCTTTTAGAACACGATTTATTGAATTTCTTCATTCACCCAAATGAGTCAGATACATCATTGTTCCTCTGACTTTTATTTATATCAATTGATTAGTTAAATTTCTTTCACAAGATAGCCTCTGTATAAAGTATTACCGCCAAGAGGATGACCAACCAGGGGCTTTATGAATTACAACAGTGACTGGAAAACACTAGGTGAAAACAAGGAAGAAACTGATATTAATTCAAATTGATTACAATTTTTTGAAAAATGACGACTGAGAGTTGTACTGTATGCATGTTGCAAATTATATGATAAGCCTAACTTTGTTAACTCATACAAGTTCAATGATCATTGATATTCACACAGTTGCTCCCAGAAATAGGTTACCGTAAATAACATACATCATTTGTTACAGTACAAAGTGGAATTTTTGTACTTACAAATTTCAAAGATACACATGGTAATACGGTATTATATGATCTACAGTGCAAGAATTATAATTTCTGACCTTATCAGAGAACCATGGAATAGATATTGTTGTCAAAGTAAAACAGCAAAGGCCAAATTGCAACATTTAGTAATCATTATGTATATTCTCTTTTTTTCCAGAGTGAAGAACTGATTAACTTTGAAACAAACTAAAATTTCAATGTTACTTTGCAGTTTGAGTTCAACTTTTTGAATAAGCTAAGTAGAAAAATATTCCGTTAAATACAAAATACAAGCTATTGTTTTGAGTAATATAGCAGGTACCTCATGCTTCATGACTACAGATTACTTATGTATAAAAAGGGAGGCAAATGGAAGAGCACAATATTCCAAAAAATTTATAGCAGTCTGCTTATTCTTATTTCTCACAACTCATCAGCTTGTGAGGGAGGACCAAAATCATCAGTTTCAATCAAGTTAAACTTTTTAAACAACACGATTGCACTGGTGATGACAGCCTTCAAAAGTCGTAACCTAAAATTCTCTCTATAAATTATAAGCAACTAGATGGAATTTTGGCCTAGCAAAACTAAAATAGCTTTTAAAGCAAGAACAGTTTGCAAGATCAATTAGTACTACAATTTATACAATATTAAATATCCGGAACTAATATCTAACAAAATGATAGGTATAGAAATATACTATTGCAACAGGAAAAAACAATTCAAATTGTCAAACGAAAAAAGGAAACTTGCATGAATATATACATGTTAGTTGATCTTTACAAGAATATAGGTCAAGATGTTTTACCTCATTCAAAACATGTCCCACAGATGGGCAAGTTCTGATCAGGATATTATCTTTATTTTGGGCAATTCCTAGTGCTTGTATAGCAGCTTCTTTAGCAGCATCAACATCATTAGTGAATGCAGCGAAGTCGATTCCAGTGGCTTCCTTAACAAGATTATGCATTGTTTCTCTCCTCCATGGCCTTCGCAAACAAATTTCAGTTCCCTATTAAATTAAATAAAATCCATGTTTCGTCACACTGAGTTAAAAGGAATGTGAGTACTATATAAAAATCCTAGTGTAAAGGATCACTAAGGATGAAAATAAGATCATAAGGGAATAAAAAAAAGGACATTTAGGCCGCCACAATTATCAAGTATTAATGTTACCTGATTATGTTATGGAATATTGATAATAGAGAAGAATAACACAGCATAAGCATAAAGTCTCATCAATAGGAATTAGTTATGGCATATTGATAAAATTTCATGTTAATATCCACACCTCAAACATTTCATGAGTCAGTATTGGTCTCTAGGTTGAAGCAACTTATCGAGAAGGACAAGACTTGCAGGAAAACATAGAAAGCCAATTGCTTGAAGGCCAACAATTAACAACCACCAATATTCTTTTTGGATTACAAAGAATCATGCTAAACAGACAGCGTAAGATCATGATCCAGAGGCGGCGCCATAGGGCACACAGGGCCCTGCCTGGCAACACTCTGTGTGTGTGTGTAGAGAGAGAGAGAGAGAGAGAGAGATGGAGAAAAGAGGCCCTAAGAGGCTTTTTTCGTAGCGTCAAAAACTACACCCATCACCATTTTATTCGACAATCGCCATCATCCATCTTGATTTACATTGTCTAACATGTCGATACACCAAATTTCATTTAATTATAACACCTCCGTTGATTTAGCAATGTAATCTGTTGACGGTAAACCGTTAATTTTGCACCCAGTAAATCAACGGTGAAAAAATGTTAGAATCACAAGAAATTTGGAGTATCGACATATTAGACGACGAAGATCAGGATGGACGGTGACGATGGTCGAATAAAATGGAGGGTATAGTTTTTTGACGCCACTTAACGGAAAAAAAAGCCTCCTAGGGTCTTTTCTTCATTATTCTTATATATATATATATGAGGAAACGGAGCATACCGTGGCACGGTAGGAAATTTCCTACAGTAGCGCCTTTAAAATTCAACTATCCGTCAATATTTTCGACGATCGGCTCCGGCCATGTTAATCTCCATGTCTTTAAATATATGTTTATTGATTTTCATGCCATTTGGATACTTTTCGAACATTCATATAGCGTTTCAAAATATTCTATTGTTGATAAACCATTTAATTTTGCAATCATCTGAAGCATGGATAAATAGTGTCCAAATGACATGAAAATTGGTAGATATATATTTAAGAACATGGAGATCAATATGGACGGAGCTGATCGCCGAAAATATTGACGGATAGTTGACTTTTAGAGGCTCCACGTAGGAATTTCCTAATGAGCCACGGCATACTTTGTTTCCTCTCTTTCTCTTTTTCTCTCTCTGTGTATAATGTCTTAACATAGAGTTAGTCTAGTGGTAAAGGCATATGACTTTTACCCTAAAGGTCCTAGGTTCAAGCCCCGATACTTTAATTTATTTTTGTTTCTTAATTTTGAGTACATGTGTTAGGTATTTTGACAATATATTAATTTAATTTTAATCACTTATTATTAGAAACATTATTTATTTATAAAAATGTAAATTAAAAATACATAGCTTCTTTCAATTTAAATTTTTATAATTGCATTTCTATTGTAAAAATAAAAAAGATAAGTAGATTCAAGTATTATGGCTTAAAAAGTTAGTAGTATTTTATAAGGTTCGAGATTTCGGCCAAAACCACCGATACGTGGTGGTTTCGTATAGATTTCGATGGAGACCGATACGAAACCCGAAACCGATACGAAACCAATCATACAATATCATTTCGGCTGAAACCTTTAAAAACTTATTTTTTATATACCATTTTTACTGTCATTATGATCATTGTAGCCTTCGTTGTTATAAAACCGCAAAAAAAGTGAACACAAACCCTATATTAATACTTATCTAAGTACACTTTTCAATATATTTTGCATCATGGTTGGATTTTTAAACACTAGGATCATTGTCTTGTAATATAGAACCATAAATTTAAATATTTAATATATCTACACTTATGTATGATATATTACCGTCGAAACCGAAACCCGAACCAAGATTAGTGAAACTAGCTGAAACCCAACGAAACTAATAAAATTATGAGAGACCGAAACCGAGTTCTTAAACCTTGGTATTTTAATAAATGGGTATATTTTTATATTAGAGTAAGTTTTGCTTGGCCTTCCAAAAGAAATTATCTGGCACCACCATTCATATCTATGAAAGTGAAGTTATCATAAAGCACGATATTACCAAAAGTGAAGACAGCCTTACATACTACATAATCGACGCATGAGATATCTTGTGATATGGAAAATAAAGAAAGGACTCAAAATGGAAAAATTTAACATTATATACCATAACATATTTTCTTCAGTCTGTATTGTAGCTGGGCTTTGCAATTTTTAATTTGTCTGATGATAAGTGCAAGCAAATCTACCATGGATGAAAGGATACAAAGGCTCCTCCTCCCACGAAAAACCTAACTACAAATTAATCGTAAAGCGGCTAAATGATTCTTGATTTGTTACTCCCACTTCACTTTATCAATTATTTATGTCAACTAATTATGGAAGTTATGTGTAGATTATGAAAGGGTGAAGTTATTGCCATACTTAATAAACAGTATGGTTCATATCAATCTCCCACTCAAATCTTATTGAATTTAATCATTAGAATACATACCATATATTGATGGACTCAAATCATAACTACTTTTTTATGCATAAACTCAAATCGTAACTACTTTTTTCTTTATGCATCTCCAATATATAAATCAAAATTAATGTAAATTTATTATATAAATCAAAATTAAAGTAAAATTGTTTTCATATTTTTGTAAACATTGCTGTAAGAAATTAAGTGGAATCCATATATACTAGTCAATCATTAACTTTGATACCCTCTCCAATTCTCTCCCAAAAAAAATACCTTTGCTAGTTTTGTTGTAATTTATATAACCATAATCCTCGAAAGAATCAAAAACCACACCAAGAGTCGTTGCGGTAAAAACTATCATGATCGCGTGAATCGAATTTCTCTGAAAAAGATGAACCGGACAACTACCAAAACACCGCAAATTATCAGAAGCACACAACAAACAACACAAACACAAGATTTTACCCAGGTTCGGCACAACAGTACCTAATCCTGTAAACCGACGATGAAGCTTCCACTATCAAGAAAGAAGTACACAAGAAATGTTTTCTCTGGTCATCGCCCAATCTAAAGAATCTCTGACCATCACAAAAACCTCTCTTTTATCTCCCTTACTCTTGGTTTTACGGCTGTCCCTTTTAATTATGGTGATTATTAGCAACCCTCTTCTAAACCATTAGGCTAATTAGCTTTATATTTATAGCCTACATCAATTTAGAGATAAAACTTAGATTTAAACTAGAATTATAAAGAGATAAGCTTAAGATTTAAAATTAAGGATTAATTTAAATCTTAATTATCGACTCTTCCTCGATCCGAGCTTCAAATCTTGGGCCAAATATTGGCTAATTTAAATCAAAATCAATAATCTCTACCTTGATTTAAATTCGTCACAATCTCGATACTTTCTTGAAAACCTTAAAACTCCTGCTCTCGTGGTAAATGTGCCTTCATCAATCAACTAAGCAGATCAAGTCTAAGCACTGCTTGAACACGATGTCCGAAACCACTCCTGTTAATGCAATTGTCGACTCTCATGGTACCAACCTTCGTAAGAGCAACAATTGTCTTCACGTCCTACAAGAAGATCACGTCCTCCAAGAAGAACCCTCTCACCTCCTGTGGAACACCAAAAACCAACGATCTCTGCAAATACTTGATCTTCCTAACCGCCTCCAAGACGATTAACCATGCATCCCCTGTTGATGCCGCGATAACAATCTGAAGTATCGATCTACCTGTCACTGCATCCGTGCCACTGTAACCCGTCCTTGACCTCCATCTATTCATATCGCCGACTATCCTTGATGATGACACCAATCTAAAATGCATCTCTAACTGAGAAGATATGGGCCGAGTCTCCTCTCTCATACCAAGCAAGAACTTGCTCGATACACTGCTATAACCAATGCAACTCCCCATCCATGACAATATCCATGCCACGAATCTCCCATGCAGACTTTCCGTCGAACACCCAACCCCATATCCTCGGAGACTCATCCCCGCCTCTCCCATACCCCTAACTCTTATAGTCATCCGCACAACTGGTTGTATCGGACTCTGTCTAAATCGAAGTACTGACGACCTCATCTGTAATTGTAACCTGGAATGAAGCCTCGAACACCACCTGGCTCGGTAGCCCTGTTCTCTGCTCACTATCTACCCGAGTCTGTTTTCTTCAATACATCGCAGAGTCAACGACTATCAAATATCAGCTAATAACTCCACCCTTAGTATCAGGACACCATGGCATGTACCCTTTTGCTCTGCATCTAGAACCATATAGCCATGAGTAATTCCCATTCCCTCCAATCCATACCTCATAGGAATTGTCATGTCTACCACCGTCGATGATGACCGGTAGATGAGGAACTCGGCAGTAGACAGAGCCTCCGCCCGAAACTCCCTCGGAACTCCAGCCGTAAATCGTGAATACCTATTCTTCTCAAACACCATCTGAACCGTCTGCTCTGCTCAGCTAATATACCTAGAATCAAAAGTAGTATAATGATGCACGATCCTCCCTGACTTGCAAGACCCTCCACCATGATCGGAACGAATAACTTTCACGCGCTTCCCGAACTGCTTCTCCACAACTGCCTTCCTAAAAATCTTAAAATTCTCGATTTTCGGCTTAAGAACGTATACCCACAACTTTCTTAAGAAGTCTTCAATATAGAAACCCCGATGTCTGACTCCACCACAAGAATAAATCGAAGCCAGAACCACCTATGTCTTCTTCTTTTGAACACAGTCCTCCTGAAGATCTCATGCCGATCTCTACATCTCTAAGTGACTGCCTCTTTCGAGGCCCCTGCAAACTCACATCGCTAATATGACCCAATCGTGGACACCACACCCGGACGAAATCTAAACCACTTGGTAGAAGCTCTAGCAATATCTCCTACGACCGTCTGTACTTGAAAAAAATATAGATTCTCCACCCTTTTCGCCTTCCTGACAATACGAGCTCCCCTAGAAATCCTCATGGAATCTCTACCGATCGCGCACTTCCAACCGATCCCGCATAAAGCACTTAATGAAATCAAGCTCCTCAAATCTGGCACGTGCCTATCTATCAATGTCTGAACTCTCCCATCATGCATGCGGATTCAAACTATACCAATCCCAACAACTTTGTTCAACGCACTATTCCCCATAAAGACCGGGCCTCTATCTACTGAATGGTACATAGCAAACCAACTTCGATTCGGAGTCATACGGAACGAACTCCCCGAATCCAATATCCACGATCTATGTGCGTCTGAAGTTGCAAATACCGATAGTTTCGAACTATCACTTCCTTCATCCGAATCCTCCACTGCAACTGCAGTACCGAAGACACTTTGCTTGCCTTTCTCCTTACGTTTCGGGCAATCCATTTTTCAATACCCGCTCTCCTTGCAAACAAAGCACTTGTTATTCTCACGATTTCTCGATTTTCCCTTAGAGCCTCAATTTGAACAGTATTTAACAGACGGCGCGTCACCCTGGCTCCTCTTGTCACCTGCCACTTTCTCCCTCAACACCTCATTGTGTAGACCCGTTTTGACATCCTCTAAGGAAAACTTATCTTGGTCATACACCATCCACTTAACTGCTCGTACTCTGAGGTCAACGAACATAGTAGAATCATCGCTTGATTCTCATCCTCTTTACCTCCATGTTTCGCAAGTCCATCACGATCTGGTTAAGTTCGTTCGAATGGTTTTTGACGGATGTCCCCTTCTTCATCTTTAACGTGTGCAACCGTTGATTGACGTAGAGACGATTTGTGAGCGATTTCTTCATGTATAGAGACTCCAACCTGGTATATAACCCCGTTGCCGTAATCTCTTGCTCAACCTCGCAAAGAACTTCGTCAGTCAAGTGCCCATCTCTTCTTTCTTATTCTCTGTGGTCATCTTCGGTATACTATTTTTTGCAAAGATAATCCTGTGAACACCATGCTGCTTGAGAATAGCTGTCATCTTCAACCTCCAAAGGCTGAAGTTATTCCGCCCATCAAATTTATCCACTTTGTAATGCGTAAATGGCATCTCCCAAATAATCTAAAAACATTGAATCCGACGCTCTGATACTACTTGTAATTTCTATACATGTGGTCCTCAAAGAAATCACAAACGACACCCAGACTCGCAACGGAAAAATCTATCAGGATCGCGTGAATCAAATCTATCTGAAAAAGACTTAATCGAACAACTACCAAAATATCGCAAGTTATCAGAAGCACACAGTAAACAACACAAACAAAAGATTTTACCTAGGTTCGGCGCGGCTGCATCTAATCCTGCAAATCGACGACGAAGTTTCCACTATCAAGAAAGAAATTATACGAGAACTGTCTTCTCCGATCACCACTCAATCCAAAGAATCTCTAACTCTCACAAAAACCTCTTTTATCTCCCCTCTCTTGGTTTTACGGCTACCCCTTCTAATTGTGGAGAATATTGGCAGCCCTCTTCTAAAACCCTAGGCTAATTGGCTTTATATTTATAGTTTACATCAATTTAGAGATAAGACTTAGATTTAAACTAGGATTATAACGAGGTCAGCTTAAGATTTAAAATTATGGATTAATTTAAAGCTTAATCATTGACTCCTACTCGATCTGAGCTTCAAATCTTGGCTAATTTAAATCAAAATCAACAAGTTTTACTCAAACGGCGGGCTAAATCTATGCTTTAGAACTATTCAACTAGATGTATAATTGTCTATGAGAGAATTTCAATTTCCCATAATTAAATCACAGAGCTGAATTGGCCAAATCAATGCGCAATTGTTCATGATGATCCTGGTCCTTTTAGACCAGGCTCTCCCTTTTGCTTGATTTCCCAACTAATATACAATGATGTGGCTCCTTCATCATTCAACTCATGTATACTCCCCACTACAATATGATCAGTATCACTAAATTCATATGATAATAAGTTAAATTTGAGTATTAAGTTCTATATTGGCATTTACAATTTTTCGTGTTGTGTGTCAATAACTTCGCGCAGTTCAACTTTATGTCCTTAGAACTCAAGAAATTTCATCATAATTACAAGTTCTAAAGATTAAATTCTAAGTTCATATAGTGCAACATGTGCATGGAGAGCCAATCCATTTTACGGATTTACTGTTTCATAAGAAATAAGTTTAAAAATTAACAAATTTCATAGTTCTAATCTCATATATTATGATTTCCTACATAAAATATTCAATGGCTCTTATTGACTACCTACTCATTAGATTGCATTCTTCGGTCCATCTCCGGGTGTAAAATTAACACAGGGTACTTATTCTAAACCACTTTACTTTCAAGAAATCTTGCACCACAACAGAGTTGTGTTCCAATAAACATGTTGGGTTTCATTCAAAAGCTCATCAAATTTATCCTTCATTAATAGGCACAGGTATTTACAATAGTCCTTGGACCGTATGCAGCGGTATTGCTTGGTGTTTGACTATGCGTTTGTTGGTCTTCCCTATCTACCGTACGTACATATAGACGTCTCCATTTGATGGGATAGATGTTGCGGTAAGGATGGCTTTTGGTCCTCAAAACTATTTGAAAACCAGGTTGAAATGTGAAGCATCCAACAAGACCAACAGCTTAAGCGCCTTCTAAGGCAGCACTAATGCCTTTAAATCGACGAAATAGGAAATCAAGGCTCATGTGGAGCCTTGACATCCTATGCTCTTGAAGAATAATGATACCATTGGAAGAATTCAAATGGCATAATTCAATTAATATCTATAGGCTATTTTTCTTAAGTACATACAACATCATCAAAATAAAAGTTACTGACGGTAAGAATTAGCATGCTAGCTCCCCTAATAAAAGTCTGATAAGATAGTAGAACCAATAGGACAGCATTCTTAAATTACGATGATCATAATAGCGAGCATGTTGTCTGGCAAGAAGGATGTTCTAAGCTGGGGATATTCTTTGTTGACACCGTCGAGAATATTGTGGAATATGTTTCATTACGCTCTTAGCTATTTTCGTGCCTTAGAGAAGCAAATATATCATCTTTTCCCTTCTTGTAAACTTTTCTACAATCTATGAGAATTTGGAGGATACCAAGTGGTCATCTACGACTATGACAAGCCCCTCTCTTGTTATAGTTTGAACAGGAATTTGGCACTTACTCATAGAGGATTGACGTCAAGTGGACAGCCGATCGTATAACTTTGTTAAATCTTTATTGGAGCTTTGCTTCATAGTCGACCCCCATTTAAATGGGAAAAGGCTTAGATGATGATATATACTACAGAGGATATTCAGAAGAGGAGAACAAAGAACGGCGAAAGCTGTGAGCTAAGGAAATGGAAGAAAACACAGACACATATAATGGGAGTTGTACATAAATTGAATTGTCTTACAGTTGCTGCCCGGCCAAACATTGCTTATCTACTTCGTCAGCTAACCCTAGGCCGGCTCATTGGGATGTAAAGGGTTCAAAAAGAGGGCTTCAGGAAGAGGATTATTGTTCATATAAACTGTGGACACTCTAAAGTTGCAGTAGATGTTTATTGTTGTCGATTGAGCAAATTAACTCTCTAATCAACCTCCAGAGGACACCATGTGTTGGTAGGTGGGAATTCAGTATCCTAGAAAAACAAAAAGCAGTGTGTTGTATCACGATCTAGTGCAGTGGTCGAGTCATAGTACATGGCTATAGCCAACACCACATTAAAATTTAGTGTGGGTTAGCTTCTTGCTTGAAGAACTTGATTTTTGGCCTACTTACATCTAGTTATATTTCCACAAATAGAACAGTAATTTATATTGCTTTGGTCTTCAATGAAACGACCAAATATCGAGACTTTCATTCTGAATGTAAGAGCAACTAGCTAGGCTCAAAGTCGAAGATTGCAAGACTGGTGTATCCTATGTAAAATATGCTATATAGTTATGAGATCTATTTACCAAGTCATTGGGAAGATCATGAGTAAACTTAATTAATACCAAGCTAGACAAGTACGACATGTAATTACACTTTTTTAGTGAGCTTGGTTAGTTGTTATTTGTTCCCTAGAGTTCTAATCAGATTGTTGATGAGAGAAATAACCTTACAAAAATAAGGGTGGAGGGAGAGGCTCTCTCTTATCATCACCATTTACCCATAACATCTCTCTGCTGTCTATCATTCAAACCCTGGGTCTCTAATACTATTACAAACAAAAAATGTTTGGGTTAAAGAAATTGAGAAGCTGACTGCTTGGTCATACTCTCATTGTTGAAAAAAATGGATTATACGGCCGATTAATCATACTCGGTAGCAAAATGATTAGATAATCCATTACTCGGTCCATTATGCGGGCAAACCGGTTATTCAGGTATTACTCGGATTATACAGATTATACAGTGTATGATTCGTTGATTAATCGGTTATTTATTTAAATTTTGAATTTTCAAACGGTTTAAAACCCCACAACTCATCACTAACCCTATCCGGCCCAACTTGTTGATTAATTGGCCCAACCTTATAACCAATTAGAGTTACCTCCATCTCATCTCTTTTTCTATCTAACTCGAGACCACCCCAACCTTCATCTCATCGACCAATCTCCATGATCTCCGACAATCTCCAGCAAATCTCCGCAATGTCTAGCAAATCTTGGAGTCCTGGACTCTTCTAATCTATTCTTCTCATGTATTTTTCTTAATTTTTATATAAAAAGTTTATATTAAAATAGTCATGACCGCATAATCTGCGTAAACCGATTAATCACCGAATAACCTGATTATACTTTACCCACATTATGAACGAATAGTGAACGAATACGTGTTTTACAACCTTGCATACTCTAATTAAAATTTGATAAAATAATGGTTTTTTAACATATTTGAGTAATTGCCGTATAATCAGAAATTTAGTCTGAAGTTCAATACATTATATATCCAATTTATTTTTGATAAGTTTTCCTTAAACTTTTATTCTAGACATGAGTGCATGTGAAATATAAAGAATACAGAAAGCACAACATACATAAGAGATGAAGATAGCACGGCCTACATAAACATGATGCTATAAAGATTTCAAATATCCAATTATCTGCGAAAATATATACACAAATATGAGAGATTTACAGATTTTATGGACCTGATAGTCAATCTGCAACTTGCCATGGACCACCACAGCACATCGAGTAACTATTTCCTCGGCCAAGTTCATCATGCTTTGATAGTCCGAATATGCTTCATACATCTGAGCTCTTGAAAAAACAACAGAAATGCTTTGATCCATGAAGTGGAATTAAGTATCCGACAAAGAAAATAAGAGCAAAAAGTGAACGCTGATTATCATTTGAACCATGTTAAATATCAAGCAGAACAAATTCTCATACAACAGTTCAATAAAAACAAATGTGACCTCAATGGTGGTAAATTCAGGATTATGACGAGTAGAGATGCCTTCATTTCGGAATATTCTCCCTATCTCGAAAACCTTTTCAAGACCCCCCACCTATAGCAAATGTTAAATAATAAATAGTATATTTAAATAACAAGGACAAAAGGTTACAATCATATATTTTCACTACATATTTTAATGTTCAAACTGCCATTCTGAAAAAGCAAGTCTAATAGGAACTGCTTTTTGATTAAAAAAGGGCAATTAATGGAAAAACAACAGGAATGAAGTCTAACCAGCATTCTCTTCAGGTGGAGCTCTGTGGCTATTCTTAAGTAGAGATCTCTTGCAAGGGAATTATGATATGTAATAAATGGTCTGGCTTCCGCACCTCCAACCGCTCCCTGATAGACTTCTAAATTAAGCAATTGTAAACTGAAAGAAACAATAACCTCAAGCTGCTGCCCGATAAAGAGTTGCACTTAATTTAAGATGACAATTGGGAGTAACAAGAACTAAGAAACTAACTGTATAGACTCAACATAAGAGCTTGCAGAAACTAATATTTAGGAAACAGCCATAATTATTGGAAAAGTGTTCCTAGGGTGACTCCTTTGGTTGCAACCTCAGGAGTCGGCTTATAAATACACCATACACCAGTAAAATGGATGATTCATACCGTTCATCAAGATTTTATCAAGTGAGTTGAACACATCTTGACCATCAATCATATGGTTTGATATGTTCTATTATTGAAAAAACGTTTATTTTTCATTCATTCGATGCAAGTGTCAAACATGCATGATTTTTTGTAGAGATGTATTTTAGGACGTCAAGAATTCAAGATCATGTTGAACGGTGCGGGTCATCCATTGTGATGGGCCTGATGGCCTACCATTGTATTTACACTTGACTCCTGAGGCAGTTACATAAGGAGTCGCCTTAGGGCCATCTTTCCATTGTACTCAACAAGAAAATCATGCAAAATAATGGCCTAATATTTGTTTTATATATCAACAGTGTAACCATAAGTTTCAAAAATTAATCCGCAAAGAAAATCGATAAATATATTAAAATCTATTTAATAACCAAAAGTATCCAAGCAGTGTTAGATCAAAAGCAGTAGTATTACTGTCATCTAGGTAGAAAGGAGAAACTAACACCACATGAAGAATCATACAGTAGCACATTAATTCCTGGAAAATAATAAACATGACCATGTGCTATGTGCACAATTCTTAAACTCATCTCCAGAAGCAAGATCAGGTTTAAAAGAAAGATATGGAATTTGTAGAAAAAAGGAAGGATTTAAGAACTCGCTTAGGGGATTATCTGGAATAAGGGATTAATTTATACTTGTCTAGGTCTATCTGAAACAAACTTCATACTTAAATCTCTATCATATAATTTATGGGACAAAGAAAGTTAAACTATATATATATATATATATATATATAGAGAGAGAGAGAGAGAGAGAGAGAGAGAGACCAAGAGTTTTAAACTGATAGGCCAAAAGAGAAAGTGTTTAATAGTCGAATTACTTATGAATTCATGATCAGAAGAGCATGAAGTGTTCTGCCTTGCAGTTGAATGTATAAAAATGAACACAAAAATCTTGTATGTTATATAATGATTGCAACAACTATGTTGTGCGTGTCATCCTTGCGCAGGGGCCATGCTAATCTTCTATGTATTGTTCCAATTTTATCGGATGTCTTGGAAGAGACTAATCTTTATGACTAACATCAAAATGGTACAAGGTTAAACAAACTACATGATCAAATCTGATGGATTCAACATGAGAAGGAAAGATGATTAGAGTTAATTGTGGTTGCCCAAATGTCATAGCAATGATGCTAATTTAACACATTAAAATTATGCCCTATTTAGAGTTTGATTGTCTTTGTTACCTTTTCCATCCCTTTGAAATCATTTGTATTCCAAATTATTAAACTAGAGGACACATTAGGCAAGTCCCGCATTGATTCGTCTTCTAACTAAATTCTCGTTTGGAAATCTACATCTGTTTATAAAGCAAAAATTTTAAGAAATATTAAACTAAAATCAATTTGGTTGCTCCAGACATAGTGCGTTGGAAATGAAAAATTTTAATTATAGACAAAAGGAAGGCATGTGGAATATATCTTTATATGTTTATCATCTCTCCCATCCTTTTCCGTCTCCTTTCTCATATTATTTTTCCTTTCTTCTTTTTCCTTTCTTCTTTCTGCCAGAGAATAAATATTATTTTATTGTAAAGAAATAATTATTCAGGGGATTACTTAGAAGTCAAGTAAGATATTCTGAGATCTTATATAATTTTTTTATCATAAATTTATTATAAATAAAGAGATAACATCTCCTCTTTTTGAGTTGTTTTCTCTAATGCCTTGGTCGTTGCCGTTAAAGATTAAAGTTTATTTAAAGTTGAGAGAGTGATGGACTTTTTATAGGTACACATGGGCCTTTGATATAAATGGGTTCCAACAATAAGACTTGAGCCTTATTGAGGTGTGACTCATTTTATATTTTATACACATGTGTTTCTTTTGTTGTTTTCAATGTGGGAATATCTTTAAAGTCTCATCATTTGGTTTTTTTACTTTCAACACCCCCCTCACGTGCAACCATCACATTTTTCTTTGGTGTGGTTGTCACGTGGAAAGTACAACACTTTGTAGTATTGTCGAATCGAATTTGGATCGAGCCATTGGCTCAAATACCATAAAACACTCCCCCGCAAGGTAGAGCGTAGATATAAATCATGTCAAGTTTGGACAGAAAACGAGTGAAAACCGATCGAAAAAGAGATTTGGTAAAGATATCTGCTAGCTAAGTAGAAGAAGAAACATGTTGGAGTGCAATCACCTTATCTGTCACCTTATCACGAATGAAGTAGCAATCTATTTCGATATGTTTAGTCCGCTCATGAAAAACTGGATTCTCGGCAATATGGATTGCGGCCTTGTCATCAAAGAAGAGTGTAGTCGGAAGAGAAGAAGGAACCCCAAGATCTGTCAGAAGGGAGGCAAACCATACCAATTCAGCAACTGTATGCGTCATAGATCTATGCCCAGCCTCTGCAGAAGAATAAGCCACTACATTTTACTTCTCACTACTCCACGTAACCAAGTTTCTTTCCAAGAAAACACAATAGCCACTCATGTAACGACGATCATCAATGGATCCAGCAAAGTCAGCATCCGTAAAGATTGCGAGCGACAACTTATATGATGGTTTGTAAAGAAGACCGTGTCCTGGAGAACCTTTGATGTATCTGAAAATATGCTCAACTTCCTTAAGGTAAGAGGTCAAAGGATTTTGCGTATATTGAGCATTGTGCCAACGGCAAAGACAATGTCAGGACAAATGACAGTGAGATAAATAAGCTTCCCAACTAGACGTCAATATCGTCCTGGATCAGGTAGTGGAGGATCCGAGGGAGCGCTCAATCGAGACAGCTTGACTGAGAAATCCATAAGAGTGTTTGCCGGTTTACATCCCAGAAATCATGTTTCAGATAGAAGATCAAGTGCATAATTGCACTGAGAGAGCTGGGATCTACCAAAATTCTATGATACTTCAATTCCAAGAAAATATCTAAGTGGCCCAAGGTCCGACGGTATGGAAATGTGAAGCCAAATGTTCTTTCATCTTAGAGATGTCAGCAGAATCATCTCCAGTAATGATAATATCATCAATATATACCAACACATTTACCCTACATGAAAACGATTATGTGTAAAGAGGGATGTGTCGGCGCGACTCCGTTTGAAACCAATCTATCGTAGAACTGTACTAAACTTTTCAAACCAGACACGTGGTGACTACTTCAATCAGCATAACGATTTATGTAGAAGACAAACTGTAGTCTCACCCGGACGCTTAAAGCAAGAAGGCTGCTGCATATAAATAGTCTATGAAATATCGTCATTAAGAAAGGTATTCTTCAAATCAAGCTAATGAAATGGTCGTGCCTTAGAAACAACCAAAGATATAAGAACACGAACCGAGGTCAATTTGGCAACTGGTGAAAAGGTCTCTACATAATTCAAACCATCCTGCTGATTAAATCTTTTGGCCACTAGACGAATTTTAAGACGGTCAATCTTCCCATCGGGAGTATGTTTGATAGCAAAGCCTTATCGACAGCCGACAACTTTTTTACCTGAAAGCGTAGGTACCAATTTCCAAGTTTGATTAGAGCGCAGTGCAGTAATTTTCTCCTACATAGCTGCATGTCAATCTGGGTGGTGAAGAGTTTCCTGAGCAAAGAAAGGAAAAGTGATGGCAGATAAGGAAGAAATAAACTGGCGAGCAGATGGTGTCAGTCTATTATAGGAAACAAAATTAGAATTAGATGTGCAGTAGTACTGGAATGCTTACCCTTACGTAAGGCAATAGAAAGAGATAGATTTTCTTTTGAAAGCAGCGGCGGTAGAGGATCAGGAACAGTAAACTGTATAGGAGTACCTAAAGAAGAATCGTTAGAAAAAGCATTGGTGGGAAGGAGTTGGACCACATTCTTACGACGGTAATACACCTGTGGATAAGAGACTATAGGCTGAAAACTAAGACTCACAGGTTGAACAGACGAATCAAGCTCTAAAGTAGGTAGGTGAGGAAAAGGAATAGTCGGAGTGGGGTTTTTAATAAGCGGTAGAAAATAAGTTTGATCTTCTAAGGTCACATCACCATAAGTACAAGCTTTAGATGTGAAAGGGTCAAAGCAAACCTATCTTTTTTTGGGATCGTGAGTAAATTACAAATACCATACGGATAGCTCTAGGATCAAGCTTGTCAATATGAGGACCTAAAATATAAGGATGGCATAGACAACCAAACACTTTCGGAGGAATAGGAAAAGGACTGCCCCGTGGAAACAAAATAGAGAAAGGGGACTTGTTGTCTAAAACCGGAGAAGGCATGCGATTGATATAAAGACCGCAAAATTCCACAATCGTTTAAGGACATGTATATGCAAAATAAGATAACGGGCTACCTCAAGCAAATGTCGATTCTTCCGTTCAGCAATTCCATTTTTCTGAAGAGTATAAGAACATGAAATTTGATACAATGTACCATGGATCTGACAAAATGCAGTAAACACCGTGCTAATATGAACCTTAGCATTATCTGAACGAGGAACATTTACTGAAACAACAAATTGATTAGCAACCTCAGCTACGAAGATTTTAAAGGTAAATAAAAGTTCAAACCTATTACGGAGAAGATACAACCAAGTCATACGTGAATGATCATCAATAAAAGTCACAAAATATCTATAACCAAACACACTAGAAAATTTAAAAATACCACAAATATCGAAATGAACTAACGCAAAAGGCAAATCATGTCTTTTAATAACTAGGGAAAAGGAGGCGTGATTGTAACATTTCAGAAAATATAAAATATTATTTTTGGGAATTTAATATTAAAATAATATATTTCCCGAAAACTACCGATTTGCGAAATTGGGGTTTTCGAAAAAGGGTATAAATATATACCAATAATTGTGAAATAAATAGAAATTAAAATGATTTATTCATTTAATTATATATTTAAAGGATTTGGTAATTTTAAAATTTATTTTATACAGTTTCGATAAAAACCCGATTAGTGCACTACTAATCGCGATTAAGCCAAATCCGCATTTCTACAGTTTTCATGGTTAGTGCACCATGACATGTTACATGTTATTTCATTTGTGTGTTTTATGTTAGGGTTGGGCTTTTGGGGGAGAAAAGAAAAGAAAAGAGAAATGATTGAAGAGAAAGTCAAAAGGGGGCATAATGATGACATGGAAAGAGAGTGGATGTTATAGTGAGAGGGGGGCTGCTGCCTTGGCCATTTTTCCCCTATTATTTTCTTTCCCTCTTCATCTCCCTCAACTCCACATCCCTCCACCTTCTACCCTCTTGATCCACCCTAAAAACCTTGCCAAAACCCTACACACCCTTCACAAAAATTAATCCCCTCTTCAACCTCTACACATGAGACCAAGAAAATTCAGATTTTGATGACCTTAGGGATTCATGGATGCTATATGAGGTAATCCCTTCACCAATTGGGTGGTTTTTCATTTACTTTAGTATTCATATATGTTTAGATGTGAAATTGTGAAGATTAGTGAACATTGGGAAACCCTAGTGAAGGTTTGAGTGTTGTTTGAAATTGGTGATGTGTAGTGGCTGCCTACAAGTCTTAGTGGTGTTTTACTGACCTGGAACGGGGGATGAAACCCAAAATACGGATTTGGGATTTGAATTCATGTCGATTTGTGAGAATAGTGATGGTATTTTAGGATCTGGAGTGACCCGGGTGACCTGAAAAATTTTCTAAGATCACAGAGGGATGTGCAGGTGATACGGAGCATACCCTAGAGACCCGAGACCAAACCCTAACACCTGGGCCGCAAATTTTATCCCCTGGGCCGCAATTTGCGGCCTGGACACTTCATTTTTTGTTCCTGCTTCGTCCGTAGCTCCTATGTCAGTAAAATGAACCCTCTACATATGCAACTTTGACCAATTTAGTTTAGGGTAAAATCTGGGACCATTTCCATGAGTTGGTGCATTGTTTTACGACTTCGTTTTGACTTGATTTTGGTGTTAGGTATTGTGTTTCCGTCGTGTGGCGTTTGGACGTCCACGACCAGGGTTTTTGGTCGTGTTTTGCACGCAAAGCTATAGGTTCTGACCTATGAGCGAAACGTGTACCGTTTTGGTTTTCTGCCTTAATTTTAATATGCATTGCGATGGTTTATTATTGTAGGTACCTTCGCGTGGATCCCGAGACAACGGAGCGTAGCGTCATCGACTTCGGCAAGCAAGAAGTAAGGTGAGTGGATCTATATCCACGGGGGAAGTCGGATGGATGGCGTATAGCACCCCCGCAAAGTATTGATGGAAAACTGATTATAGAATATGGTTAGGAAACCTAGATTAAGAAACTAGGGTTATAGTAAGGGATAGTTAGTGATAATATATTAGAAACTAGAGGATAGTTAGAAGTGATATGTTACGACTATCGTAGGATTGCGTTTAGCGATATTGCCATTTAGGGTACTGTAGGATTAGATAGTCGATGTAGATGCGTCATCCGAACCATACCTTTTTCTAAACTGAAGAATCGTATGTATCTTTTAAATATGTACCTTGAGGGATGTTACGGATTTTCAAATGATATCTTTTCCTTAAAACACCGTAACCCCTATTTTCAAAACTACGATTCGCTTCTTTTAAAATCCGCTTGTATGGTTTGGATGTGTATGCTAGATTAGATACCTATACTTATAGTAGAGATAGAAGGTTTAGGTAAACTCGGCTTGATATGAGTTATAAATGCGATGAAAAGAATATATGACGGATATGATGATATGATGATATGTTGGTATACGGATGTGAGTCGATCGAGATGATTTATACCCTGCCGGTCCCCAGATATGAGATTATTGCGGATGTGAACCGGGACATAGGTACATGGATATATATACATTTATAGAATGTTGTGAATCATGGATGATGGGCCGTATGTGATATTAGGCCGTACCCTCTTTTGTCGTATAGGATGATAGGATCCCTATTAGCGTTATGCCGCCGCTCGATAATTTTCCGTGCGTGATGAGTTTGACTTGATGTTGATCCATACCCTTGACTAGAGGATGCCGTACGATGGATTATACCATACGGATGCTGTGAGGTTAGATGCCGATCGACAGATTCACCGACTCAAACATATGATAGTTACGTATACCTTATAGCTTTTAGCTGATGATTTATCTTGTGCTGCATTCATGATATTATTATTGCATCGCATATACCTATGATAGTACACATGCACCATTATCGATGATGCGTATGTCACACGTACACAGTTTATAGGCTCACACACTTCATTATCGATAATTGCCATGTCACTACACAGTAGGATTGTTGTATCATGATATGACTCTCCGCATAACCTGCGTGCACATATACGTTGATACATTCATACTTGCGGATATACACATTTGTAATATCCATATATATGCACACGTACATTGGTACATCTATACTTGCGCATATACATATTGCACCTACATAGATAACTGGTTTTATTGAAAAATTGAGAACCGCATGTTATATTTTAAAAACTGGAATCATTTTAAAAGAGCGGTTTTCCCTTAATATGTCATATTACTATTCCGCGTTGCATGATACACGATATGCTTATATTCTATTATATGTAGCACACATCATGCTCTATTATGGTACGCATTGAGATCTGATATTTTCATGAGATTTCTGGATATGGGAACCGTAGACATTTTAAAAGAGATTTTGTGTTGTTTCAAAAAAACCGGTTTCTCTTGATATGATATTTCAGTGCGTCCACCATGTGTTTTCTCGGTTCTGAGAACGACATGTAAAACCCGATTCGAGGAGGCGGATGAGGCCGATTGCGGGTACATGGTGGACCCGGTATGGTACCCCGGGACGAGAACGGATCTGTCGCGTAGTAGGAGATGAGCTTGGCAGAGGGACCACTACCTACCGGTGATAGTATTTGGGCTCGGCGGATATCCGAAGGATACCGACCGGAGTCGAGAGATGATATGGACTGATCCGGACTGACGGAGCCCGATATATGAGGATTTACGTGCCGATGCTGGGCACTGTTTTCATGATGTTTTCGAGTGTCGATGCTAGGCACTCAGGTTCCATGATTTTGATGTGTCGGGAGGGACACCGTTGATATATATATCCTCATACTTTTATGCACACACCTTTATGATATTTACGTGCATACAGACATTGATTATATGGGTGGACGAGATCCACATGCATACATACCTTAATTATGGTTGAACGAGATCCATATACATGCATTGATTATTACTGTTGGATGTTATCCGCATGCATATAGGTATTGACTACCTTGTTGACACATACAGACCCGGTCATCCTAGATATCATAGTATTACCTTTATGATATAGTTGACTTAGGAATCGTCGTTTATTCGATTTCTATCTGTTGACATTTTTCTACTCACGAGTTGGCAACCCATCCCCGTTGTGCCACAGTTCTTGCAGGTTGACCGTTTGGATCAGTAGCGGCTTCGCTGGCACACAGTTGCATTCGGGTGTTTTGCATTGGCAGGTGGGATATTTGTACATTCCCACTCTTGTATCTACATTTCATATTGTATCTAGTTAACTACATCAATCAAAAGTTGTAAATTGTATAAGTGATGAGACTTAGTGAGACTTATAGTTGCGAGATTTGAGCGATGGGTTTTATATTCACTTTTGGAGTTATATCTTGCCCATTTCTTTATCTTTTTGTGGTGAACTTCGCCGTTGGGCGTCGTATACTTGTTTATGCTGTATTGCGTGGTTGTGATCCGCCGTTTGGCGAAAAGCTAGCTCCCGCTTGGGATGCCATTATCATTATTATGTATTTATGGTTTTGGATCAAATATACAAAGGAGGTGCTGCCAAAATTTTTCAAAAAGACGAAACATGTTTTCAAACTAGAAAATTTCATTTGCATCATTCATGTTTCTTTTCTATGCATTAAGAAAACTTGATTTCATTATACCTTTATTTCAAAACCTCACCTCCTTTATTTTTCATAAAAGGTTTAGATTTCTGGGTTTCAGCTTACTTGAATTCCGTTACGCCTTTACACGTTGCGTGATTCAAGTGCTGGTCACGAGCTAATATTTCGGGTCGTGATAAAGTTGGTATCAGAGCGCTAGGTTTAAGCTTTGTTCGAGTTTATGTTTGACTATGCGGAGTCTAGGGCGGTTATGTATTTCGGAACCTACGCTTGACCTTACGAAACTTAGACTTGAACGGGGGTATTAGACCCGACCTTTCGTTTCATAGGCTGACCCTGGTTGATGGAGTAGGTAGCTTGAGTAGAGTGACGTACCGTACGTATGTTCCGTGGCATATTTACGATACGATACTCCACTTAAGAAACCTTGGGATGTACCTATTTTTGAGACTTATGATTCTCTTCATACGCATGATTATACATCCATTTGAGATCCTTGATTCTATTCGTTTCCATGATCATACTCGCATTGATGCCGTTCCTTTTTATGACCATGTATCCATTCTGGATCCGTCGTTTTCTTTCTTGCCGTTGATCTGCTCTCTTCGATACTCGATTGAGGTTTCTGTCACCATAGTTTGAGCGCAGTTTGAGCTGCTGCTAGTGTTGCGGTCAGGGCGAGCTCGTTTGATACGAGAGCCGACCATTGTGTTTTCTGGTGACATGAGAACATCTCGAATTAGTATTTTGTTGTGACCTCTTGTGGAGGCGAGTGCTTGGTTTTATACCGGACGATCGGACTATTATTAGAGCTGCTAGTTGTGAGAGGACTGTTGATGTACAACATACCTCGGCGATTTTGATATCGCCTACCGTGCAAACAGATGACCCAGCTGTGCTGAGATTGATAGGATGTCGCTTCCGGAGCTTACGAGCTGAGATCGCCGGAGCTTCCAGGCAGATATGAGACAGATGATAGCTAGTCTACCCCGATTTGAGAGACAAAGGTGATTCGTCCGATTTATGTGCCGGAACAGGCCCAGTTGAGTTGAAGATTTCCAGTGTGGAGAGTCTTACTCAGATCTAGAGCAGACCGATCCAGAGATGATCGTCGATGTATCGCCTTTCCTGGAGCATTGAGGCTTTGTTTGGCGTGCGGACGAAGGGTATTCGCATGTCGTATAGGCGAAGTTAAAAGTTTGAACGAGTGTCAGAAACCCATTTTTCCCAAGTTTAAAGTGTTCGGAGGAACATGTAGGTAATTTTGTGGACCCTCTAGAAGAATGAAAGCCTAACTCGACATGATGACCATGGAACCGCTTTGAACCTTAAGGTTCGCAGTAGTTTAGCGGTGCCATCATTGAGGCTTGGGTTTGCCCTTCTACGGCTGGTCCAGAGGTGCTGTGGTATGTACCAGATATTTTTAGACTGCGCTCAGGTGTTGAGCCTTCGGGAAATTTTGGGACCTTGATAACTCGATCGAAAAGTTTGACGTCGTCCAGATATCATGTGATAAGTGATCAGTAAGCTGACAAACTTTGGATGGATGACCTCACCCAGATGCGTTGTGAGTTGATCGAGGACAGACGAATATTGAGTATTCCTCCGATGGTTGGGACGAGTTTCCAAGGACGTGATCGGCCAGATATCTTCTACCGAGTGATGAAGATACCGAGTTCGTGACTTCGAGTCCGTGTGAGAGATCTCGGGTTGACCGTGGCCGAGAACAGTTGCAGTGCGCAGATAGCATGGCTTGACATCATAGTGGACGACGATAAAGACAAGTGGAACCAAAGGTTCGTGCGAGACGCTGACGAGCTGTCATTACTTCCCGTCGAGACTAGAGACCTGATATGCTTACAGAGGCGTTGGGATACAGCCAGTTTCCGAGGAAATATGTGCGGCACACGCAGAGGTCCAGAAAACGAGGAAAGATTATGTAAGAATACCAGCCTCCGTACAGTTCGGCATAGGCGAGATCGGAAGAGACCCTGAGCAGGATTCCTTCCGGGACACTGCTGTAATGAGATTTGCACCCAGGATCAGAGGTGTCACGTGTATTCAGAGAGCCAGAGGCCGACGCCAGTGACGTGCTGCTTTACGAGTGGTCGTGATGATTGACCGAAAGATGGCCAGAGAAGTGCCAGAACGGAATCGTCCCCGTTAGCATACCTGACAGGGCCGATGAGCCGATAGATTGCGAGATTGGTAATCCGCAGAGAAGATAAGGACCCAGAGATCGAGGATGCCAGACCGTGAGCAGGAGGCAAGCGGATGTTCTTGTTCTGCTAGGCGCACCGATTTATTTCTCGACATTGTAGGAGGTGTATCTCGATATCCTTTGTTGCGATTTGCGTTTGTGATCTGAGTATCACTCTTATATCGCTTGAATTTGAGTTTTGATGACGAGTTTTCTGATATTGATTTCGTGCACCATGGCTGCACCTACTGAGTATTTACATTTTGCGCATAGCTATCGCACCTGATATGTATTTTATATACACCATTGTGTTGATTTGCGATTTGTGCCTATCCATTGCATTTTATGTTGATTTTGTACCTTCGTAGCATGTGTTTATGATTTCATGGGTTTCATACGGATGATTTGATTTCTGCACTTGGTATAGCTTATATGTGCTTGCAGTGCATTGATGTGTTTTGTGCACGCAGTTGCACACGTTTACGATTTTATACACCTCGATACACTTGGTGTTGCTTTTATACGCATTTGAGTTATGTATTTGTATTTCGTGCACTGGATGCACTAGATTTGCGCTCCTGGCATTTGAGGCCCTAGATTTTCATTTCTTGCGGTTGTCGCACCAGATTTATATTTTAGTGCATTTGCTGCACAAGATTCGTGTATCGCACATTAGTTGCACTAGATTTGCATTTCTTGCATTTGTTGCACCGGACGGGTATTTATGCGTTTTTCGTACTGGGTTTATACTCCGTACCTTGGTTGCACCCGTTTTATATCCTTAAGCATCTGTTTTACCAGATTTGTATTTCCGTGTGCGTTGGCACTTGCCGTTTGTTTTCGTGCATGCTACTGCACTTTATACTTTTACGGACCCGACGCGCTTTGGTTGGATTTTTGCGCATATTAGGCGCTTGATTTTGGATTTTTGTGCGCATCGGATGCACTGGAGTGAGATTTTACTCGTGCATGTCGGATGCTCTTGATTTAGATTTCTTCCGTGCATATTGGATGCGATTTCATTCGTGCGGGACATATGCACTGATTTGGATTTTCGCGTATGTTGGGTGCATGATATGAGATGCGATTCTGTGCACACCGGATGCATTGGATTGAGATTTTAGTGCATTTTAGATGCACTTGATATTGTTGTTGTGCACACCCGTGGCACTGGACAGATACTTTCGTGCACACCCGTTGCACGTAGTTTTGGGCTTTTGTGCATATTGTGGCACCTGTATTTGGATTTGATTTCCATGCGCACCAGACGCATGTGATTATTGGATACGCCTTTTGAGGCTGATTTTGCTTTTGAGTACTTTGTTTTCATGTTGGGCACTATATTGTGTAGTAGCCAGACAGGACTGATCTAAGGACAGTACCTGAGTACTCTGCATGCATTAATAGATTACCAAATGGGTTTTGAGGAGGAGCTATAGTCTCGCTATTTCCTACGTGTCCGTGAGCGACACGAACGTTTATGAAGGAAAACCTTTTGGGATATTTTGAAGACGACGGAACGTGTATTTAAGAAAATATATATGGGCATATATTATTATTGTAAAATGAGCGTCCGTCAGTTATGCCGTGAGTTACGCATTCCCGCGGCGATTTAGAAAAGATTTTGCATATATTTTATTCAGATTTTGGGAGTTTTCAAGATGTGTATTACACACGTATTATAGTGTTTGACTAGTGTATATTGGATTTCAGTAGTAGATTTCGAGATCTGTATCCCTATTGTAACTCCGAAGATATGCGTGCAAATCCGATGATTTGTGTGACGCTTGACGGAGTTCGATTTTGAGTTTTATACTCGTTTTATGCGCACTTGACGCGCTGTGTTATTTCTGCGTTTTCCATGACTTCGGAGCCCCGTTGATTTGAGCTGATTATTGAAATGTTTTAGATTTTGGGGGTTCAAATTTAAATTCGGGGACCGAATTTATTTAAGGGGGGAAGACTGTAATATTTCAAAAAATATAAAATATTATTTTTGGGAATTTAATATTAAAATAATATATTTCCCGAAAACTACCGATTTGCGAAATTGGGATTTTCGAAAAAGGGTATAAATATATACCAATAATTGTGAAATAAATAGAAATTAAAATGATTTATTCATTTAATTATATATTTAAAGGATTTGGTAATTTAAAATTTATTTTATGCAGTTTCGATAAAAACCCGATTAGTACACTACTAATCGCGATTAAGCCAAATCCGAATTTCTACAGTTTTCATGGTTAGTGCATCATGACATGTTACATGTTATTTCATTTGTGTGTTTTATGTTAGGGTTGGGCTTTTGGGGGAGAAAAGAAAAGAGAAGAAAAGAGAAATGATTGAGGAGAGTCAAAAGGGGGCATAATGATGACATGGAAAGGGAGTGGGTGAAAATTATAGTGAGAGAGGGAGGGCTGCTGCCTTGGCCATTTTTCCCCCATCATTTTCTTTCCCTCTTCATCTCCCTCAACTCCACATCCCTCCACCTTCTACCCTCTTGATACACCCTAAAAACCTTGTCAAAACCCTACACAACCTTCACAAAAATTAATCCCCTCTTCAACCGCTACACATGAGACCAAGAAAATTCAGATTTTGATGACCTTAAGGATTCATGGGTGCTATATGAGGTAATCCCTTCACCAATTGGGTGGTTTTTCATTCACTTTAGTATTCATGTGTTTAGATGTGAAATTGTGAAGATTAGTGAACATTGGGAAACCCTAGTGAAGGTTTGAGTGTTGTTTGAAATTGGTGATGTGTAGTGGCTGCCTACAAGCCTTAGTGGTGTTTTACTGACCTGGAACGGGGGATGAAACCCAAAATACGGATTTGGGATTTGAATTCATGTCGATTTGTGAGAATAGTGATGGTATTTTAGGATCTGGAGTGACCCGGGTGACCTGAAAAATTTTCTGAGATCACAGAGGGATGTGCAGGTGATACGGAGCATACCCTAGAGACCCGAGACCAAACCCTAACACCTGGGCCGCAAATTTAATCCCCTGGGCCGCAATTTGCGGCCTAGACACTTCATTTTTGGTTCCTGCTTTGTCTGTAGCTCCTATGTCAATAAAATGAACCCTCTACATATGCAACTTTGACCAATTTGGCTTAGGGTAAAACCTGGGACCATTTCCATGAGTGGTGCATTGTTTTACGGCTTCGTTTTGACTTGATTTTGGTGTTTGGTATTGTGTTTCCGTCGTGTGGCGTTTGGACGTCCACGACCAGGGTTTTTGGTCGTGTTTTACACGCAAAGCTATAGGTTCTGACCTATGAGCGAAATGTATACCGTTTTGGTTTTCTGCCTTGATTTTAATACGCATTGCGATGTTTATTATTGTAGGTATCTTCGCGTGGATCTCGAGACGACGGAGCGTGGCGTCATCGACTTCGGGAAGCAAGAAGCAAGATGAGTGGATCTATATCCACGGGGGAAGTCGGGTGGATGGCGTATAGCACCCCCGCAAAATATTGATGGAAAACTGATTATAGAATATGGTTAGGAAATCTAGATTAGGAAACTAGGGTTATAGTAAGGGATAGTTAGTGATACTATATTAGAAACTAGAGGATAGTTAGAAGTGATATGTTACGACTATCATAGGATTGTGTTTAGCGATATTGCCGTTTAGGGTACTGTAGGATTAGATAGTCGATGTAGATGCGTCATCCGAACCATACCTTTTTTCTAAACCGAAGAATCGTATGTATCTTTTAAATATGTACCTTGAGGGATGTTACGAATTTCAAATGATATCTTTTCCTTAAAACACCGTAACCCCTATTTTCAAAACTACGATTCGCTTCTTTTAAAATCCGTTTGTATGGTTCGAATGTGTATGCTAGATTAGATACATATACTTATAGTAGAGATAGAAGGTTTAGGTAAACTCGGCTTGATATTAGTTATAAATGCGATGATAAGAATATATGACGGATATGATGATATGATGATATGTTGGTATACGGATGCGAGTCGATCGAGATGATTTATACCCTGTCGGTCCCCAGATATGAGATTATTGCGGATGTGAACCGGGACATAGGTACATGGATATATATACATTTATAGAATGTTGTGAATCATGGATGATGGGCCGTATGTGATATTAGGCCGTACCCTCTTTTGTCGTATAGGATGATAGGATCCCTATTAGCGTTATGCCGCTGCACAATGATTTTCCGTGCGTGATGAGTTTGACTTGATGTTGATCCATACCCTTGACTAGAGGATGCCGTGCGACGGATTATACCATACGTGATGCTGTGAGGCTAGATGCCGATCGACAGATTCACAGACTCAGACATATGATAGTTACGTATACCTTATAGCTTTTAGCTGATGATTTATCTTGTGCTGCATTCATGATATTATTATTGCATCGCATATACCTGTGATAGTACACCTGCACCATTATCGATGATGCGTATGTCACACGTACACAGTTTATAGGCTCACACACTTCATTATCGATAATTGCCATGTCACTACACAGTAGGATTGCTGCATCATGATATGACTCTTCGCATAACCTGCGTGCACATATACATTGATACATTCATACTTGCGGATATACACATTTGTAATATCCATATTTGTGCACACATACATTAGAATATCTATACTTGCGCATATACATATTGTACCTACAAAGATAACTGGTTTTATTGTAAAATTGGGAACCGCATGTTATATTTTAAAAACTGGAATCATTTTAAAAGAGCGGTTTTCCCTTAATATGTCATATTACTATTCCGCGTTGCATGATACACGATATACTTACATTCTATTATATGTCGCACACATCATGCTCTATTATGGTACGCATTGAGATATGATGTTTTCATGAGATTTCTGAATTTGAGAACCGTGGGCATTTTAAAGGAGATTACGTGTTGTTTCAAAAAACCCGGTTTCTCTTGATATGATATTTCAGTGTGTCCACCATATGTTTTCTCGGTTCTGAGAGCGACATGTGAAATCCGATTCGAGGAGGCGGATGAGGCCGATTGCGGATACATGGTGGACCCGTTATGGTACCCTGGGACGAGAACGGATCTGTCGCGCAGTAGGCGATGAGCCTGACAGAGGGACCACTACCTACCGGTGATAGTATTTAGGCTCGGCGGATATCCGGAGATCCGGAGGATTCCGACCGGAGTCGAGAGATGATATGGGCCGATCCGGACTGACGGAGCCCGATATATGAGGATTTACGTGCCGATACTGGGCACTGTTTTCATGATGTTTTCGAGTGTCGATGCTAGGCACTCAGGTTCCATGATTTTGATGTGTCGGGAGGGACACCGTTAATATATATTTCCTCATACTTTTATGCACACCTTTATGATATTTACGTGCATACAGACATTGATTATATGGGTGGACGAGATCCACATGCATGCATACCTTGATTATAGTTGAACGAGATCCATATACATGCATTGATTATTACTGTTGAATGTTATCCGCATGCATATAGGTATTGACTATCTTGTTGGCACATACAGACCCGGTCACCCTAGATATCATAGTATTACTTTTATGATATAATTGACCTAGGAGTCGTTGTTTATTCGATTTCTATCTGTTGATATTTTTCTACTCACGAGTTGGCAACTCACCCCCGTTGTGCCACAGTTCTTGCAGGTTGACCGCTTGGATCAGTAGCGGCTTCGCTGGCACACAGTTGCATTCGGGTGTTTTGCATTGATAGGTGGGATATTTGTATTATTCCCACTCTTGTATCTACATTTCATATTGTATCTAGTTAATTCCATCAATCAAAAGTTGTAAATTGTATAAGTGATGAGACTTAGTGAGACTTGTAGTCGCGAGATTTGAGCGATAGATTTTATATTCACTTTTGGGGTTATATCTTGCTCATTTCTTTATCTTTTTGTGCTGAACTTCGCCGGTGGGCGTCGTATACTTGTTTATGCTGTATTGTGTGGCTGTGATCCGCCGTTTGTCGAAGAGCTAGCTCCCTCTTGGGGATGCCATAATCATTATTATGTATTTGTGGTTTTGGATCAAATATACAAAGGAGGTGCTGCCAAATTTTTTCAAAAAGACGAAACATGTTTTCAAACTAGAAAATTTCATTTGCATCATTCATGTTTCTTTTCTATGCATTAAGAAAACTTGATTTCATTATACCTTTATTTCAAAACCTCACCTCCTTTATTTTTCATAAAAGGTTTAGATTTCTGGGTTTCAGCTTACTTGAATTCCGTTACGCCTTTACACGTTACATGATTCAAGTGCTGGTCACGAGCTAATATTTCGGGTCGTGACAGTGATAGTGTTTACCAAGAATACAGGATTCACAACTGAACTCTAATAAATCAATAGAAGGCGGTATAGTGCGTAAAGAAGAAAGGAGAATAACCAAGTCTCCGATACCACTGGATAGTAGAAACAGCTGCAGAGGTACTGGAAAGGTGATCCATGTAGTACAGTCCATTCTACTCATGTCCCCCACCAATCCGTTGCTTTATCAGAAGGTCCTGTATCACAAAGTAAGAAGGATAAAATGTGACGGAGCAGTTAGAATCATTTGTAAGCTGACGAATAGAAAGCAAGTTTTGTTTTAAAGATGACACAATTAAAATATTTTTCAGGTGTAAAGATGAAGTGATAAATCAGCAGAGCCAGAAACATGTGTGGTATTACCATCGGCCATGGAAATCAATTTATGAGGAGTAGAAGCAAGCTCGGACGGTCCATCACGAGACATATGATGAGACGCCGGAATCAGCGACCCATAAACTAGAATGAGAAAGGAACGATATACCTGATGAAGTAGAAAGATTAGCATGAGCTATAGAGATGAGGAAACGACGCAACTGGCGCAGTTATTCCACCTTCTTCAATGGAAGAAAAGTTGAAGAAAAAGTGGAAACAAGAAGATAGATTATGACGCTTATGCGGAATTGCACAGAACAAAAAATAGCTGATCTTTGTAATCATTTTAAGACGTGCAAGTAGATATGGGATCCCTTGAAGTGCATATAATCAAGTGATCTCAACCAATTGTATGTTTTGACCCAACAATATCACCACATCAAACAAGAAGATGATTTTGCAGATTATTATGTGAATCTTTCCTCAAACATTGATGAAATTAATGCACTTATGCATCTCCCATTGGATTTTCGTGTAATGCAAGAGGCAGCAAGAGAAAATGAATGTACTCAAATTCTTAGATGGATTAAAGCCATAAATTGAAACCCGTTAACTCACAGATTTTGGCAGGTAGTGAACCTTCAACATTTGCAGAGATATGTCTAAAGTCAGTTAATAGAAGTGAACGTAACAACTTTGCACTTACAACTCAAAGAAACAATAAACCTCACGTGGAACCAATTGTCGTAGTAGAGGATACAACCGTAGTTGTGGGAGACAAATATTTACCTAAAAAGTGTGATCATTGTACCATATGCATAAGACCTATTAGGAACATCATGGTAGACCTCTGGAGTTGTTAACTTAGCTGCTGCCAAAGAAGAAGAATCGTTAAACCGTGAACACAATATGGTGACAGTTTCAGAGTATGCCAAGTTCCTGTAGCATAAGTGTTCGCAACATGCATTATCGTCTTCAATTGCAGCTTCTTTGACCAAATATGCTAGTCATCCAATAGAGATTACCAGTCTTGGGTAATAGATTATTGAGCAACAGATCATTTGTCAGTTAAATCGAATTTACTTTCAAACGTTCGATATTAAAATTTTCTTCCTTCAATTACATTGGCAGACGGATTTAAAATCAAAGTTAGTGGTATAGGAATGGCAAGACCAAACTTCTAAACCTAATTACCATTTGTTCTTTACTTATCTAATTCTCCACCCAAGCTAATATCTGTCAGTAAACTTGCCAAAAATTTGCAATGCTCGGTAACCTTTTCTTCTGATTTTCTAATTATATAGGACCTAAAGACAAAACAAAAGATTGGCGAAGGATACAAGTCTAATGGTATGTACTACTTTCAATCCACTCCTTTGGTAGCTTGTAAGGTTACCACTTCAACAGTAGAGATTCATTCACATACGAGGCACCATCATTGAAGAATTTGAAGAAAATAGTTTCGTTACCAAGTAGTTTAGAGTCTTTAGATTATGAATGATGTCAGTTTGCTAGACAATATTGTGTTCCATTTTTATCGAGAGTCAATAAATGTGCCAGAGAGCCATCTAGGCTAGTTCATCAGGTGTTTGGGGTCAATGTCATGTTATTTCTAAGTTGGATTTTAAGTATTTTGAAACGTTCGTGGATGATTTTTCACGAGTTACTTGGCATTATTTAATAAAAGATCAGTCTGAATTATTTTCCATATTTCATGAATTTTATGCTGAAATTAAAACATAGTTTAACAAGTCGGTCAAAATTTTACGAAGTAATAATGCAAAAGAACCTTTTTCAAATTTTTAATGAATTAATACATGTTAATGGGTGTATTCATCAGTGATCATGCTTATATACCCCTCAACAAACTGGTGTGGCTAAACGGAATTAGAAATCACACGAACATTAATGTTCCAAATGAATGTTCCAAAATATTTTTGGGATAATGCAGTTCTTACTACATGTTATATCATGAATTCCATGCCTTCATCTGTCCTTGATGGACACACCACACTTAGTTCTTTTTTCGATTAAACCTATATTGTCTTTACCATCTCGTAAATTTGGATGCTTATGGTTTGTTCGCAACAATGACCCAACTCTTGACAGATTGAGCCCTCAAGAAAAAAAAATTGTTTTTCTTGGTTATACTCAACATAAAAAGGGTATTATTGTTATAGCCCAGAATTCCAGAAATTTTTCATTAGTACCACTGTAACATTCTTTGAACATCAACCATATTTTGCGAAAAAAAACAAATCTTTTTCAAAATTGATGAGTGTCCCACATTGCTTGATGAGTCTCCTTTCCAAATTACACCTTTTTCACCTTCCTTGCCAATCCAACCTTCATCCGAGTCGTCTGCACCTACGCATGTCCTCGGTCTTGTACAAGAGGTTGGACCCAAATGTGTAATGGATCACTCTGTATTTCGTCAAGGAACAAAACTAGGAATGATCTTTCTAATTTATATGCAGATGACATTGTGATCCCAGATGATGATAATGAAAGGATTCAAAAGTTGAAAGGTTTTTTCTTCCGAGTAAGCTTCAGACAAAGGATATGGGGAATTGCGATATTTCCTCGGAATTGAGATTGCTCGGTCTCAACATAGGATACATCTGTCTCAAAGGAAATGTCTTGGATTTATTAAAATCAATTGGTTTGTTGGGATGTAGACATATTGATTCACACATAGAAACAAATAGTGAATTGGTTGCCGGTGAAGAAGTTATTGGAGAAGCCAATCAGAGTATAGAAAATTGGTAGGAATGTTAAACTACCTTACAACGTATGCGGCAGTGTAGTCAGCCAGTACCTTCAGACACCGTGCAAGAGTCATGAATATTGTAATGCATACTTGGCAGCATCTTAAAGGTACACTAGAAAAAGGTTTATCGTATCAAAATCATTAACAGATGTATGTTGAAGGTTACACAGATAATTAACGGATGATATGAAGTTGACTACTGGATATTGTGTTTTCGTTGGTGGTAACCTGGTATCATGGAAATGCAAGAAGAAAAGTGTTGTTTCCAAATCGAGTGCAGAAGCAGAGCATCGGCAATGGCAAACACAACATGAAAGATAGTATGGCTAAAATGCATACTTCAAAAACTTGGTTTCATCATCCGAATCCATTGATGTTAAGATGTGTTAATCAGGCAACTATCTATATTGCAAATAATACAGCATAAGAGACCAAAGCATATCGAAATCAACTGCCACTTTGTTTGAGAGAAAGTGCTTGAAGAAATTATCATGAACGTTCGTTTAAAATCATAAGATCAATTGGCTGATGTATTTACAAAACCACTTGGGGTGCTAAAGTGAAATTTATTTGTATCAAGCTACGAGCACATAATATGTGTGCTCCAGCTTGAGAAGTGTTGAAGAATAAAATATTATTCTATTAAGATGGATGGATAGTAATACACTACAAGATAAGATAAGAAATAGTATTCATAACAAGGTAGAGGTATCTCGGGTAGAGGATAAGATGCGACAAAACCGATTAAGATGGTTTGGATATGTGCAAAGGAAACCAATCAATGCCCCGGTTACAAAAAGTGACAAATCGTAATTCATGGCACAACTAGAGGTATAGATAGACCTAAACAAATATAAATATAGAATAGTAAGAATGATAAGTTAATTGTTAATTTAACCAAGGAGACGATCCTTAACAAAGCAGAAAGGACGAGAAAGATTCATACAAAGGGATGAAGGCTCGTCGTTGATAGAAAATAATTATTTAGAAGATCACTTGGGAGTCAAGTAAAATATTCAACATATATTCTGAAGATCTTATATGATCTTTTTATCTAATGATTCATTATAAATTGAGAGATCCCCTCTCCTCGCTTTGAGTTGTTTTCTCTAATATCCTTTTTTTTTACACTTTCTTCTTTCTTTTTTCTTTTTTACTTCTTCATTCTTCTTTATTCTGTATTCAATATTCTTTCTTCCTCTTTTTGAGTCTATCAGTTAAACGTACTTGGTTCAGATGCAATCAAGTATCATTTCATCTGAGCACAAATTTCAGCTTTGAACAAAAATTAATAGAATAGCATGCATCACATATTACCACATATAACAAGTACAGAAAAGTATTGTGGAACATAAAATATATAACAATGCAAAGGAGCATACCTGTAAAACAGGAGTTTCAACCTCGATAAAGCCGAATAACTCCATTGATTTGCGGATCTCTGACACAATCTGCAGTCACAAATGAAAATTGTTGTCTTGCCAACAATTAAAAATTCAAAAACGGAAGAGGGTGATTTTTGCACAAAAGATTAATGTTAGTTGTTTCGATGTTTATATATTGGTATCATGTAAAAAAGGAAGAGATAATTTTTAAATGAATAGAACAATTTTTCCTTTAGAATTCTAAGAACAAGGCAATAATGTATTATTAAGCAGAAAATATAGAAAACTAATTTCATATATACTCATAGAGAAGGTTTTGTAGATGAGCCTAAATAACAAGAAAAAAGATATGGCTTGGGCCCTTAGGGAAAAAATCTCAAAATCCTGAATGCCGCATAATGGGATTCCATCTAATATTATTCAACTGCGTTTCAACACCACATCATCTTTGCTTTTACAATCTAGTTACAAAAAATATTTGGCATACACCATCTGCAATGAATTAAAAGTGTAATAAAATATGATCTAACAAAAATCCGAGGCTTGAGTCACTAATGAAAATATAACTTAACTATATTGTCTGAAAGACGGAAGATTGTATGATAACTGTCAGGAGAGAAGAATAACTATAAATATTTGACCACAACTTCTGGGATTAATCACATTAATCATATTTCCTCTAGGAACAGGACTCTCCATAATTAATTAAATGTTATCATGTCATTTTCATTTGCCTCCATCCTAGCAGCGGCGGACATAAGAATTTTGTCTAGAGGGGGCACAATTGGTATCAAGATCCAATAAAACGTCAAGGTAAATAACATTGAACGACCATAATACAAACTTGAGGCTTTGAGATGAAATTTTAAACCAAGTTAACCAAAAAATCGGTAGCAATCTTCAAGTCTCGACTACTAGCGGCGATGGTTGAACAAAGATAAAGAAAAGAATGAGAAAAGAATGAGAAAAGAGATTATGTTTCGTTGAGATCCAGAAATGTTTGTTAGGGCTTTTCTATAGTTCACCCTAAATTCTTCTTTATATGTAACAGAAGCATCCTTAAATCTTCTAACTGTTTCAGACTTTCTCTTTTTTACTTCAAACTTAGCCTTTTAATATATCTATAGCAATTCATGCTTTTTTAATATCAAGTTATAAGTTTTTTTGCTTCACATTTTCATGATTTCTCCTTGGAAAATAATTGGATTAGAGGGTGTCTTTCAAAATAACATTTGAATTTAGATGTGAAATTAAATACTGATTGATCAGAGGGTGTTTACTAAAAATAAAAAAGAACTTGTGGATGCAATATTAAACCATACTATGAATATTTTCAAAATAAAAAAGCTCATGTGATGTGCTATCTAAAAAATCCTTTATTTTACCTCCACTATTATAATACAAAGAGGAAAGAGGGTTGTGTGACGCTCTCACATTAATTGAAATTATATACTTGAAAAATAAAGAATTGTCCTTAATTCTCAGATGGTCCACATTGTTGTATATTTGCATGAGCGAAATACATGGATATATATTAGTATTATAAATAAATAGACAATAAGATTTGGAATAATTTTATAAGGTTTTTTGTTAAGATATTTTTAGAGACGTTTAGTTAGGATAATGAAGATTTTCATAGTAAAATATTATTTCAAAACACACGTGTATCTCACGTGCAAAAATACTAGTTAGTATAATGGGTCAAATGGAAGCCAGGTGGGGTCTGGCAAAAGGTTAATAGCAAGGAGCATTAAGGGTTTTTTTTGTTTTATGAGATTAGAATGCGGTGGGTTTAGAATATGGCTCAATACTTGGAGTCTTTTTGGTAAAACTTGAGAGCGGGCACGTACTCTTCAACCCCTAATGTAGGTCCGCCCCTGTATCTAACTTCATTTACCCTATTAAGTCAATGTTCTTCCATTAACTATAATTCTGTCATTCTAACTAAATCATGCACATGTGCTAACTATTGCACTCGATTCTCTCTCAATTTATCTTCTCTTAAAAAGACATTCGTCTTTTTATAATATAACTCACAGCGTTCTAGTCATCTATCTTGCTTTTCAACTTTAGCTATATTCATTTTTGGGTATGTTTCATACAAACATGTGGACCATAAAACAATACTAGTCAATAGTTTTCTCTATAAAATTCTGTCGAATTTATAGATATTCTACGATCATATAATACTCTATGAACATTACTCACTTTAACCATTATCTTTGCTTTTTCAAACCACGTCCTCATCAATCTTTCCATTATCGTAAATGATGCGTCCTAAGTGATAATAACAATCACTTGATATCTTTTGCTCTCAATTTCCATTGTAAGCTCATTTCTTCTCACGAATTTTATTAAAATTATAATCCACGTATTCTGATTTTCTTATGCTATTTTGCCTATCAACTTTGAAAATTTATCTTTTTCCCTCAACCAAATAAACTGAATCCTTTACCAACAACATGCAAAATGAGACATCGTCGCCAATATGTCTAGTTAAACAACATAACTTATTAATGTTGACTTTTTGAAATAATCCTATAATGATAAGGAATGCTCCTCTCCTTCGTTCATTCTCATTGTAGTAATTACTCCATCATATAGATTTTTAATTGCTCTAACACAGTGTTCTAAAAAACGGTCTAGGAGGCCGTCTAGATGGAAGTGGTGCAAAGTCGCTCAGCTTTAGCCTTAAACAGCTCAATTAATCAGTTTAAGCATTTAAACGGCTTATCCCGCTTAAGCAAGCACCTAAGCAGGTCCAGCCCACTTAATAAAAGATAAGTTAAAGCTATTTTAAAGCATCATGAGTCGGATTTGTTCTCTTTTCAAACCATTCCTAGCCCAAACCCATAATAAATATTAAGAAATGAAATATTCATCCCAATTTACACGGTATAAAACCCTGAAGCTTTTCTCTACCGCTCTCGGTCTCTCTCGCTCATCACTCTGCCACTCTTGACCTCTCACAAATCTTTCCGCCGCTCGTTCCATGGCGTGATGGCACCGCCGACATGGAATCTTCTCGCTCTCCTTTCATTAACTCGTCCCTCTCATCTCATCAACTCGTCTCTAAGCAATTTCTCACCGGCGTCGAATTACTTTGTCTTCTTAAGTGTCGCACTTCGGTTGTGTGCTTTTCAATCTCACAGGATATGTAATCTACATGTTAGAAATTCAATCAGAAATTGTCCCCTATTCTGAATAATTTTTGATTCAGAAATATTGCTTAAAATATATTTGTTGCTAACTTTTACTGTTAAAATATCAATATATTACATGTTAGCATACTTGATTATCAATATATTTCTGTTTCTATTACTGAAATTCTAATATGTTGTTTTCTCTGCTGAACTGTCAATATATTTGCTGTTTTTACCGCTAATATATCAAAATATTGTTGAATTTTACTGTGTAAACCTGAAATGTCCATATATTACCGATTTTTACTGCTGTAATATCAATAATTGTTGTTTTAGCTGCTAAAATGTTAATATATTGCCGATTTTCAATAGTTAATCATTTTTACTACTGATTTTTGACTAAATAAAATTTTTCTATGATTTATTCTATCGTGTGTATGTGTATACCAAATATATTAACTAAAATTAAAAAAAACTCCTAGACCCGCTTAAGCGGCGGCTAGGCAGCATCTCAACCGCTCAGTTCCGTCTAGCACTTTTTACAACCTTACTCTAGCATTTCTATTAAATAATCGTGTGTTCTCTCGAACCCATCGACTTAACCTTTTTTCTAAATCAAATGAAAAACATCTGCTGATATCCGTTAATCATATATGAATCATATATCATTTTCCCTGTGTATCGTATCATATATCGTAAGATATCGTATTTACTAGTGCAATAGCTAAGCACTTAGATATAACTTTATAGTTTATAAATATATTAAATTAGTAATATAGAACAATATATTATAAGAAATATAATGTTTAGTCAATGTATCATATATCAGATATCGGATTCATATTGGAAGAGTGTTTCTTATGTCGGATCGCGGATATCGGCCGATATCGTGACGATATGGGTTCATATCGAATCTCGATATCGGGCAAATTGGATATCGATATCGGGTATAATATTGGATATCTCTACATACATATTAAATATATTAGTCTAATCAACATCGAACACTCTTTACATTTATTTTATCAATTTTATAAATATATATTTACGATAAATCTTAAATTATCATTCATCATATATGCATATAAAAATATTGTCTTTAGTTTTGTTTTGTTTTGTTGTTTTAAAGCTTTCCAATAAAGTACCAAATACTTTTCCCAATTCACGACTACCAAATACTTCTAAAATTGCGAGAAACTACCAAAAAGTTTGTTAAAATGACCATTTTGCCCTTTTAATGAATTAAATCATAATTATTAATTAAATCATATTCCTATCCCTAACCCTAACCCTAGAATGGAGGAGGCGCCGGAGATGGTTGGGGCTGGAGGAGGCGACGAAGGAGGTGAGTGTCCTCGTGAGGAGGCGATGGAGGAGGTGGTCCGAGCTGGAGGAGGTGGTCGGGGGCTGGAGGGGCTAGATCAAAGTGGAGGACGAGAGCATGGAAGCCGCTCCTCACCGGCAAGGGGGGCTGAAGGTGGACGAGGGGGATGGATTGAGAAGGAATGCAGATCGAGGGAAGAGGAGCAGATCGTCGGCGGTAAGGTGGAGTGGGGGAGGAAAATCGGGATCGCATGCAGCGAGGCTAGAATTGGGATGAGGGTTAGTTCTAAGGCTAGGTTAGGAAGAGAGAAGGGTATTTTTGGAAAATTTTGAAAAAATTATGATGTGGTATTGATTGATGACGTGAAGGTGAGGTGTCATTAACGGCGATTATGTGACACCGTTGGGTGAGGTAGTTTCTGGTAATTTTGAAAGTTTGTGGTAGTTTATTGAAATTTTGAAAGTTTTTATGGTAGTTTCTTGTGTATTTTGAAAGAATTTGGTAGTTTCTCATAGTTTAGCTAACATATTTGGTAGTTTTTTGGAATTAAGCCTTTTTTATATTTGGTTTGATGTATATTGGCTTTTGAGTGGGTTTATAATGTGTTTTGCCCATTAACCAATACCTAAGAGCATATCTAACCCATTATGTATTGCATTGAATCGTAAATTGTATTTTTCTTATCGAATCGTAGGATTCGGATCGTAAATCATAAAATACTAATTCAATAAACCCTACGATATGTATTGGAATCCCTCTGTATCATATCAAATCATACGACTCAAATCATGAATAATACGACTTTAACTATGGTCTCAACTGATAAATATTTTATATGGTTGCCTTCTTTACATGAAATCAAATTTATGTTTAAGATGCGGCTATTTCTTTTCGTTGTATCCATCATAAGCTTAATTCCATGATGCTTTGAACATCTTTGTATATATCCTTCATTTTAATGTATACGTACAAATATGCTTAGGCTATAGAGGAATTTTCTTCAAATCAAGCAAAAACGAAATTCTCAAATGGATTAGGAATATAGTAATTGCATCTCAATATGATTTCCCATATCGAAGTCAGCGATAAAGTCAGTGATAGAAGGGACAAGTCCTCTGGAGTGGCTCCTAAGTGCTTAGATGTAAATTCAACATATAAACGCCATAAAGGAAACATTCGAAGTTTGATAAACTATAAGGGGCAAGCGAGAAACAAGAGAGATTTTGTTGGGACAGAAGTTTTCTGACGGGTTATAGAGGTTTTGAAGGCTAAGAATAAATTAATAAATTAGGGAGGTTTGCACTGGTTTCAGAGGGTGAACATGAACGGAAAAACGAAGATGATAGAAGATGAAAGTGTGCAAAATCTTTTTAATCAGTGATGAAAATTAAAAAACAATTGACTTAACACAGCGGAATTTGCAGCAAAAAAATAGTCATAAAAAGCATCATTTCCATGACCACTTTCTGTCAAAATAACAATGTGGGGCTAACAGCCAAATTGTACCAGCAAAAAGTAGGTTCTATCTTGGGATTTCTATGCAGTGGACTTTTTTATAATTCAAGAATGCATTCCCTCCACATTGAATAATAAGCATTGCAGCGCAGAAAGTGCCCATCTGATTATGGGAAAGACCATTTTGGCTTTAAACAAGTGCATAATTTCATGCTAGGCTTTAAACTATAAGAAAGAAGATCGAAGGCTTACGTACACATGTGAAGTTTCACTAATGAATTATTGCTGTGTCCACAATCGATCATTTGCAATGGCAGTTGCTATAACTACTCTCTGAACAATCAAAGAGTGTAGCCATGTATTCCTAATTTCTCAGAAACTACAGCAGCAGCTGTAGCAGCCGTGGTCTTGTGCAATCGACATGCAAATTCTGTGAGATTAATCTTCTCTGATTAAAAAAAATGAAGTGCTTCTACATAAAATGATGCTTCAGCTAATATAGATGAACATATTATATTTTTGGCACCTTAGCTCTTATTCGGAATACATCAGCAACCTCTGGATTTGCAATCATGTCAACATACCTATGCAAAAAGATACAGCTGCAATTAGGAAAGCACTTAGACTCACATATATACATAATTGCTCACGGACATATATGAAGGCTTTATTGTTCCCTAGGAACGAACTTCAACTTAGTCAGAACCTACCAAATTACACTGTTGTCCATCTATGTATTGTTTTTATGTATGTATGCGTGTGTGTATTAGGATCCTATAGATAGGATTTAGACTAATCCAGCCTACTTTTCACCAATTAGAGTTGCTTTGGGATGTGTGCTAGCAATTATGAAGAGAGCATTTATATTCTCATTAATCATAGGATGCTCGCACATATCACAAAACAAATCCAATGGTTAAATAATAGGTAAAATTTGTTTCCAAATCATGCAATAGGGTCCTAGTCTAAATATGTGTGTACGTGTGTGTGTTTATGTGCGCGAAAGTGCGTGTATTATATGCATGTGAATGTATGTATAATGTATGTATATGTATGAATGTGTGCGCTGATATATAGATGTGTATGTGGGAGCGGCTAATTTACTTCTTAGGTGTAACTAAGTTAGTTATACCCTATGCAAAAACAACATAATGGAATTTTGTTCGCATGATTGTCAGCACGTCCATCTTGATCTCCATGTTTTCATATGTGCATACCAAATTTAATGTCTTTGGACAATTTTTACCTATGCATCGAACGGTACCAAAATGAACGATTTTCTGACAACATAACATTTTACAAACCTAGATCAATGGACAAAAGGGTCCAAATCATATGAAATTTTGTTTACCCATTAAATATGAAGATCAAGATGAACGGTGATGATCATCCGAAAAAATAATTTGTCATGTTATTTTTATGTAGGGTGTAACTAGCTTAGTGACACCTAGGTAGTGTTCTAAATGTCGGCCGATATCGCTGAAATGTCGGTTTTGGGAAGAAAACGACAGACATGCAAAAAAATTCGGGTAACGATATTTGATAAATTTCGGTCGACATTTCGTTATTTCGGTCAGGATGTCGGCATTTAGAGCAACGTTTACCATTATGGAAAAAAATTCGAGAATAATTTCCTTTTTAAGGTTTTGGGCTTTGTAGATAACTCGGTCTATTTGGACCAACTTACTTTACAGGAAGCTCGTTTCATCTCCCTCGTAGGATTCAAACTTAGAACTGTTCGCTTAATTGGCGACCGCTCTACACTGAGTTATTGAGAAAGATATAAATTTAATATAACTAAAAATCTAAATAAGTTAATATTTTTTTAAAAGGTTATATAAATGGCGTTTACATTATAAAAATGTAGAACCAGATATTTGATAATACCACCCGCCATTTCACGATATCTGATATTCGACATCATAATCTTCAGGCCGACACAAAACACCGACATCTGAAATTTAGAACATTGCACATATGGAGTAAACTAGCCTCCCATGTGTATATATGTATATCAGTGTTTTAAAAAGCGGTCGCTTAAACGCTTAAGAGGCTGCTTAAGCGGCCGAGCAGGTTTCGCCGCTCTACTTTATCACGCTTAAGTGGCTAATATTGCATAATCTATTTTTATTGATAGACATACCTCATAAGTGTTATAATGGGTATATATGTATTGTTATTGAAGTAAGAATAGCACAAATAACAATTAATACAACATTCCACTTTTCCTTTTTCTCCTTTTCCGTGTTTCTCTCCTTCATACTCGAGTCGATAGGGACTAGGGCTATCGAGTTGCTCGACTTTGAGATATTTCAAGATTTGGGCTTCAAAACTCCAAAATTTTGGGTATATCAACTTCAACAAATCGAGATCCGTATGGATGTCGAGCAATTCTAAAGTTTTCTATTTCGATTTCGAGTAGTTTTTGAATTTCGATATTGAAATTCTAATTCGATTTTGACTCTGCTTGGTTTCGGGCTACGATCTTTTAAGTATTTTTAAAATTAATTTGTTAAATTATTTTACTGATTTGAGCTATGATGCTTGATGCTGGGCATTAAAAAGCTTATAAACATTATAAGTTAATAAATTCTAAGAAAAATTCAATTTTTCATTGAATTATTTGAGCATATTTTAGCAAATAATATATTGTCTGAGCAAATTTGTCAAATTTTAGATTGAATTTAGGCATTTGCTAATACAAAAGGAACATAAAAATAGTTAGAACCTAATGAGAATTAATATTTATTGACAAGAAAAAGAAAATTGATGAAACATCACTTTTCTGATTTCTGATCAGCCTGAACGGCCGCTTAAGTGCTTAAACTGTTTGGCTCCTCGACCACTCCGCTTTTCTTTTCCGCTTTTAAAACATTGACGTATATATGTGTCTATATATTTATATATGTACATCAATACATATGTATATATGTGTAGATATATGTATGTATAGATGTAAATGTATAGGCTAAATAGCTCAAAAATACCTAAAGTTTGATTACCTTAGCACATAAATACCCAATGTTTATCTTTGGCGCATAAATACCCAATGTTTTGTTGTAGCACTTTGCTATTTTACAACGTTAACGGCAGGTGGGAAATGATCGTTTTACCCTTGTCCTCACTGCTCTATTGATTTTGTTGACTAGGGTTAAAAAAATTATTTCTCTCACCCTCGTCTTTCCCTCAATCTTTCCCCTGTTTTCATTTTCCCTTACCCTAACCTTAAATTTGAGCGAGATTATCACATTTAAAATTGAGCATTGTCGTTGTGGAGGTGAGTTCATTGATCTCTCCATCAACCTTTTCACAATTTTCAATTTATTCTAACCCTAACAATAGAAATTGAACGTGATCTCATAGCTTTTATAGGAGGAAGTGTTTGAAGAATTTGATGAGGAAGCTTTAGGAAAAGCCATTAATGAAGATAAGGGACTAGGGCTTAAGGAATTTGAGACGTGAAGAAAGGGGTTAAGGCTTGAAGGGCAAAAGGGTCGATAAAACGAGCAAAAGAGTGACCTTTTATTCATTTTCATTTGCCAAGGGCAAAAATGTCAATAAAAAGGCATGTGATTCATATGTAGGAATCAAAAAAGAATATTCTAACCCTAAGTTAACAACAGGTAGCAAAGTGCCAAGCTCTGAAAACTTTGGCTATTTAAAAATCAAAAAAAATAAAATTAGGTATTTATATGCTAAGGTAAGCAAACTATGGGTATTTTGAGTCATTTAGCATATATGTATGTGTGTGGATATATATGTGCGCGCGCACGTCTCTGCGTATGAATGAGCGTATGGGTTAGGAAATAAAATATCTTAGGAGAGGAAACATATAATTTCAAATTTGACCTATAAATAAATTAAAGATTTCTTCAAATAAGGCATTCAAAATAGCCGTAAAAAGAAAAAAAGTAGCCATGATTTTTCCATATTTAACATTTGTATATACATATGTATGCGTGTGTGTGTAAATATGAATATATGTATAACTAGCCTTTTATCCCAAGCATATGGGAAATATGAATATATGTATATTAGTACAAATGTATATATGTATGTATGCATGCATATGTACATGTATATGTATATGCATGAATGTATGTATATGGCAGAGGAAATGTTATATAAGATATTCTAAGCCATGTTGTAAATAGTTGCAAACAATCAATGTATATATGTATATGTATGTGTATGCGTGTTTCTACGTATGTATGTATATTTGTGTACATATATGTATGTATATGTGTGTATATGTGTATGTATATATGTAAAGGGAAAGGCTAATTTACTCCATAAGTATAACTAAGTTGGTTACACCCTATGTAAAATAACCAAATAAAAAATTTATTTTCCACGATCGGCTCCGTTCATCTGGATCTCCATCATCTGAAGTATGATTATACCAAGTTTCATGTGATTTGAAAATTTATTGTTTATCCATCGGTTGGTTGCAAAATAAACGGTTTTCCAACAATAAGATTTTATAATCCAAGATTGATTTATTAACAGTATTCAATTCACATGAAACTTCATGTATATGTGCTTTAAATGATGGAGATCAAGATGGACGGTGCCGATCGTGGAAAAAATCGTGTCATGGATCAGTTTACGTAGGGTGTAACTTAATTACACTTGGAGAATAAATTAGCCTTTCCCATATATAGATGTATGTATATAGGTATCTCTCTATACACACACATACATATACGCACGGACAACATATACACATACACATTTGTTGGTTTTTATGTTCAAATATAACCATGATAATAAAACTGTATGCGATACATTTTATTTTGGTGACTATCAATAAAAATCATTTTTATTTATGGTGCACAATAGTTGGTTTATTTATTAAATTAATTATGAGATAATTAATTAGGTATGAGATATCAAAATCCATGAGATGTATTGTATAATTATCTAGCAATCATTAAGATGAAATTGCGGAGATCGGATATTTAATATCATTACGCCTTAAATATTGTCACAACTAAATTAAACTTGGGAGAGTTTAATAAGTATAGTTGTTATATGTATGCAGTGTGTTTTAACACTATCGTGAATCTCGCAATATTAGTGCGTCAAAAATGTATTGACGGGCTGACTATGAATATTTGTCACAAGAAACAATGACATTGTTAAGGACAAGATTTATATGTAATGTATTTTATCCTCTGACCTAAAAGATTCATGGTAGGTTTCGTGATGAATGGATACATTTTGACTAACCAATGTAAAACAGTAGAATTATCGAACTGTTAAAATGGTGAATTGAATGTAGCCAAATATTATCGAAACCTTATGAATTCTCAATAAGGAATCCACAAACCGAGTATAGATGAACACTCAATAAAAGATAATTGATTAATTAGCATGGATTAAAATTCCTGACCAGGTGTAATTACAAATTAAATTTGTTTGAGTCCAATTATTTATTTAATAAGGGGTTAGATATTGACTATGGGTTAAAGAGTGCTATTTATCCTAAAGTTCAATGTCGAGTGTTAGAATGTGGATGGATGATTATAGTTACATAAAAGAGTCAAATTAATCTACACTGACTATACCTTATTGATTATTGAATTGACCATAAGATGGATTTGACTAAATAATTGATTAGGTCCTAATTCAGCCTCTAGAGATGGCTTGAAAATGTAGCAACTTATATGATAATTAATATTTTATTGGTTTGCGGTTTATTAGGTTAGACCTAATTAATTTTAACCTAAGATCTTCTATCTGATAAAAGATTATAATATCATATGGTTGAATATTTAATCTCAAATCAGTTGAGAAGATATATGTAAATATGATTTGCATAACTAATAGTTGTTACTATAAATAAAGATATAGGAAGAAAGAAAAAAGAATTAATTCTAATTTTCTAATCTCTTCTCTACTCTTCTCTATATCTTGCTACAATACACTAAGCATTTAGGTTACAAGAGATAGAAACTCAATCTTGATCAGATCGGGGGGAAGTTCACGCCTAGATCGGATCTAGACAATCAGAGTTATAACGTTGGCAACCTAATGCAAGAGTTTTTTTTTATCATGAAATGATAAATTTTAGAAGAAAATTTGATTTGTTATATAGATCCATAACTGCTCATCTGTTAGCAATAATAGTATCAGAGCAAAGGTTGCTCTCTACATTGTTCATTATTTTCCATATATATATATATATGAGAATAATGGAGGAAATATGCCATAGGACGGAATTTCCTCCTGTATCGTTGAAAAAATATACCCTCCCTCATTTTTTCCGACGATCGGCACCCATCATCTTCATCGTTATCATCTTAAGATGTGGATACACCAAATTTCATGTGATTCTAAAATTTTTTCACCGTTGATTTAACAATGTAAAAGGTTATGTTATCGGTAAACCGTTAATTTTGAACTCACTAAATCAACGGTGAAAAGGTTGTAGAATCACATGAAATTTGGTGTATCCGCATTTTAGATAATGATGAAGATGATGGGTGCCGGTCGTTGGAAAAAATGAGAGTGTATTTTTTCAACGCCATAGAAGGAAATTCCCTCCTATGTCCTCTTTCCTCCATTATTATATATATATATGAGAATAATAAAGAAAAGAGGCCCCAAAAGGGTTTTTTGTTAGGTGGCGTCAAAAATCTATATTCACCACGATTTTTTTCGACGATCGGCACCCATCATCATCTTTATCATGTAAGATGTGGATGCACCAAACTTCATGTGATTCCACCACCACCATTGAATTAGCAATGTAAAATGTTTTATTGTCAGTAAACCGTTAATTTTGCACCCACTAAATCAACATTGAAAAAGTGATTCCACCGCCACCATTGAATTAGCAATGTAAAATGTTTTATTGTCAGTAAACCGTGAATTTTGCACCCACTAAATCAACATTGAAAAAGTGATTCCACCGCCACCATTGAATTAGCAATGTAAAATGTTTTATTGTCAGTAAACCGTGAATTTTGCACCCACTAAATCAACATTGAAAAAGTAATGGAATCACATAAATTTGGTGTATCCACATCTTACATGATAAAGATAGTGGATGTCGATCGCCAAAAAAAATCATGGAGGATGTATTTTTTCGACGCCATAGGAGGAAATTCCCTCCTATGACACATTTCCTCCATTATTCTCTCTCTCTCTATATATATATATATATATGCACACACACATACCTTATTAGATCTAAGAGTTAGATCGTGTTTTTATTTAAATTTAAGAGTTAAGGTCAAAACGTCTTTATTTTAGGTCGATTATAATGTTTTAGGTCTAAGTTCATGTATCTTATATCTAATAGAATAGATCATTCAATCTCAGAATTCTCATTTGGACACCATATAATAGCATGACATTCTGACTCATATACAAGAGACCCTAGGGAATGACACCTTAAGGAAAACATAATGTTTCATTAACTTACAAACCCATGCACAAAGACCTCGCAAATGATAGATATTCAATAATGAACTTGATCTAAATCCATGGGTCATTTTCAAATAATGACATGATGCGTTTTTGTATGGTTTTTAGTATGAAATTCTTCAACTTCTATATGGAGAAAACTTACAATAGAAAAAGAAACAAAGTATCTTCAAGTACTAGATGATTCGGTTTGGTTTGGCAAGTGAAAACAAACATCAAGGTAATGCTTAGGAAACGACAAACCTACTATGCAAACACTTACGGAGACAAAATAATCATTTAACTAAGAATAATAAAGTGAAGAACAAGTACCTTGGAGGAAGTACAAAGTGCGAAAATAAAATGGAGAATAAAGTAAAAGTTTAAATGTGTGTGCAATGTACATCAAAAATCATAAAAGGCCTTAAGAAGGGTCATGAGCCTACTTTTGATGAATAGAATGAGGAGAAAAACAAATTAACTTAGAAAATAGGAATAAGATGTAGCAATCAATAAAACAGAATGGTAGGAAGAAAAATAAGGATGCTTGAGAAAGAAAGGCGGAATATCAACAGCATTCATCAAAACTTATAAGAACCGAAGAAAGGAAATCTCCAAATCAATATTTATTAAAAAGAAGCTGATGCATTGAGATCAGGACTCATTTTTTAATATGAAGTCAACTTGGTAGTGTTTTAAATATCGGCGAGATATCGTCGATAAATCAATTTTTGAGAAGAAACACTACGATTTTAAAATTATATCGTTTTACGATTTTTAGAAAATATCGATCAATGTATCTAAATATCAACCGATATATCAAAAATATCATATATGTCGATATATCACGATATTTTCTCAAGAACACATTTTTGGTTTATTAGGTTTAAGGAAGTATTCTAGCATGCCGATTTATTTTGAATTAACCCATGCCCGTCAAAATAAAGAAAAAGATAGCACATCAAAGTAAGATCTCGCTTTCTCTCTATTTCTATCTCTCATTTGAAATTCACAAACCCTATATCTCTCGAACTCATGTCTCGGAAGCTCAACGATTGACCGCTCTCGATCAAGCCCTCTCTATCTCTCTCACACACATCTCTCTATCTATCTCTCTTTCTCTGCTCTCATCTATGTCTGTTACTTTTTTATTGAACCTGAGTATACTTTTTTGTTGAACCTGAGTATTCCTGAAATTGACCGCACTCCTTCCCCCATCTTTCTCTTTTTTCATGTGAGTATTTCTTGAATTGATGCCTAAACACAGGGTCAATTTCAGCCCTCAATTTTTTCCTGCCCAAATTTTTGCTATGTTAAAAATATTTAATTATATAGAATTTAATTGGTAATTGTTAATTTTATTTGTATATCATAAATGTCATCCGAATCTTCTAGTAAGCCAAAGAAAAAAGGTACTAATCCGTGTTGGGAGTATGGAGAGATGGTGATTCCGAATGAAACTCATTTAAGAATACCGACTTTATATATTAAATTATATTTATGTTATTTATAATATAAAACTCTGTTGTCCGATATTTCGAAAATACCATCCGGCATATCACAATATCCACTGTCCAATATGGAAAATCGTTGGGCCAATACAATACCAATATCCGATATTTATAACTTCGACAATTGGCCGTGTCTTTTTCATCAATTGGCACCGCTCTTCATGATCGACATGATTTAGATAGGTTATGTATCAAAATTCATGAGATCTTGAGACCCTAACAAACCATCAAGTGCTCGCATTATTCGTGTACCGAAAAGCCGTTAATATTTAATTTACTTGATGGATGTGTTTGATAGCTTCCAATCTCATGAAATTTTGATACATAACCTATCTCCATTATGTAAATCACGATGACCGGTAAGGATCGTTGAGAAACACAGTGGGGTGTGTATTTGATGAGTTGGCCTCATATTAAAAAATGAGCATGGCCTCAACGGATTGGCCCCTTTATGATATAACATGTAAAATTGAAATCAACAATATTTATGTAGATCTGTAACATCTGAATCTGCCCAATCAGAAAAGCTTAAATGTTGTCTCTTGCTTCTTGGGGTAGTGGAAGTGGTGTGGTGATTTTTCCCCTTCTTTTTCCTCTTTTCAATGTCCATGTGTTTAGGGCCCATCATGGGGCACTAGGGTAAACATATAAACCTAGAGGACTAGTTCTTGTGAATACGAGATATTAATGCCTTAGAAGCATCCCAACTTTTTGCCTGTCCATTCATGAATTCCCAACTTTTTGGCTGGTCCTTCATGGGTTTTAAAATACTGTACATCATACAGATTTAGAACTTACGTATATTTGGAAAACTCATCAAAATTTATGGACATGTACTAAGAAGAAAAAGAGAAATAGCAGTAAGACCAATACATACACACGCATGCAGACAAACAGAGAGAGAGAGACAGTGTGTGTGTGTGTGTGTGTGAGAGAGAGAGAGAGATTGGACTGTCGAAGTAAATTAAATTAATGAAGTGATTATTGGCTTTCTTAAACATGATAGTATGTTCAAAAAAGCAAGCAGCGTCATGTCTATGAAATGTTACATGCATGGAGTGATGGGAGATAAAGCGAGGTCAATATGAATATTTTCTTGTTAACTAACCTCTGACGGTAACGCTTATCGACATCAGTTAAGCCATGATATTTATCTGGTAGAGGCAGTAGAGATTTTGTGAGGACTTCAAGAAGCATTACATTAACAGATATCTCCCCTGAAAAAAAAAAATCAAACCAACTATAAGTTAAATTTTATATAAGAGAGAATTTCAAGGACATAACATATATGTCAGCCATGTAGCATATTTATTAATTGAAATGGTAGGTCAACTATGTAAAGCAGCAAAAGCATACTATACTAATGTGTAAAACAGATCTTCTCATCCAAAGTAGATTTCATCGAGCCAAATACTTATACTGAAAGCATAAACTAACAGTTTCAACGATCAAAAGAACAGTACAGAAATATAGAGGATAAATTATAAACCTTTCTCGGTCTTCTTTATAGAACCGCGTGCCCCCACAATATCACCAATATCAACATATGTCTTCAACTGCTCAAATTGATCCCCAAGGTTTTCCTTCTCACAATACAACTACAAACAAACAAATGAAATTAAAATACAACATTTACATAACATTTTATAATTTATATAGTCCTCAAGGTTATCATTCTCATGATACAGCGCAGTCAAATGAAAGAAATAAAATTACGCAATGGACACACAATCTTCTAAATACTTATATGGGGTGTGTGTGTGTGTGTGTGTGTGTGTGTGTGGTTACAGGGTAATATTCATTTGGGGGGGGGGTGATGGAAGTTTTCTCCAACTTACCAAACTTTGGGTTTCCTTCGTTGCATGTAGATGGAGTTGCATGCAGCATTAATTGCAAAAAAGAACTCTATTTCCACATTTGTTTAGCAGCGACTTAAACTTAGAATTCAATGGAGTTGCAAAAATGCGACAGCTTCTTGCAACATTTGTTGCAATCATCTTGGCTGCAACAAAGATTCAACTTGAGACTTTGGGAAATTAGATCATGGTAATTATTAGGGGTGCCACATAAGCTTGCCATAGGCAACCTAAGAAAATTTGCAACAGATGTTGCATTTCTTATTCTTCTTTTTTCTTTGGTTCAACCAATCACAAAAGGTTAAAATCAAACTACAAATTTGAAAATGCCTAAACAACAAGTTTGAGGATTTTTATTTGCAACAAATGTTGCATTTCTTTTTTGACGCAGACAAAACAGCCCCTTACAGTTTGCTGGCCAGTGATATTCTAGATCTAGTTTAACTGATTTACGTCTGACATGGATGTCATAGACAGTAGTGCAAGAGGAAATGAAGGATTTACTTATGTATGCTTGTTCGAAATGTATTCAAGTTATTCATTGTATCTTCTACTTCATAGCCTACCATTATATTATTTGATCTCATATCACCCATCTCATTAAAACCATTCATCAAACTGTCAGCATGCAGAGGTGAGCATATTTGTCACACGTATGCTTATACTGATAGTGGAATGAGATTACTAATTTACTACATTAACAGTTGCTATCTTCCTCAGTCCTTCAAATAAAGCCATTATAAGAAAATTGGTCCGGGAAACATCTCAGCAAGAATTATACTTGTGTGTTGTTAAAACATGTCTACAGGATACTATTCAGGATTTAATTCCGCAATACCACAGGCCAAAAAAACTGCAACGAAGAAGTGACTGGACAATCTTTATGGTGCTCTCTTCCCCTCTCTTTAGCATCAAAAAGAAAGAAAAAAAAAGGCATGATAATGATAGCAAGTAGATTCATAATTCCGTACAGTCTAGTACATTACAGAGGAACCACAGAATTGAAGCGGCACTGGCAATTCAAACTTAAAGTTTATTATAACGAGCAGAATTGTAGCTCTCGAGTGCCAATTCAAACATAAGATTTAGAAAAGGCTATAAGGGACCCCCAGGGACACTGCATGCAACTGCAGTGCCCAAACTGCAGGCCCCGTGGGGCCCGGGGGCTGTGTAAAAAAGCATCTAGGCCCAATAGGGCATGCAGTCTGGACACTGCAATGAAAGTAGGTCATACCACCTCTACTAGGGTTTTAAGAAGAGCAAGCAAGCAATTTTTAAAAAATCTAAAGGGCTAAGTCTACAAATAAGATCGAACTAGAGAATTAGGGTTTCTAAGTTAGCAAAAAGGAAATCTAACTAAGTGAAGAGCGGCTACAACCTTTGTAGTCTAGTCCTTCACTTCAAAAACTCCAAGTAAAAGTCCCCAGAACTCTTTGTAGGCCTCCACTTGAAGAAAGGAACGAGCTTTCTCGATGTCTTCTTCGTCGATGATGATCCACCTTGAAGCAACTCTCACTCAAGCTCACTCTTCACTAATCAAAGTATTAGTGAAGTAAACAACCTAAACTAGTTTGCTAGTCTAGTCTAGGATGATGAAGTAGGGATTTTGCTCACTAAAAATTCTTCTTTTCTATTTCTTTTTCCTCAAAATAAAAAACCAAAGAAAGGAGTTGAAGAAGATGAACTTGAAGATAAGAATGAACCTTGAGGATAAGATTAGAATAAGAAATGAACTTATATGAATAAAACAAAGATAGAAATGAGTCATGCAACCTAGCATGTTCCAAGGTAAATGACTCATTCTTTCTTTTATAAATTCAATTAAGTAAATCATTATCTATTTATCTAAACTCCAATGTGATTCTCATATAGCCATCTATGGTGTGTTATCAACCATGACACAAGAATTTATATGTTATTTATATCAAATATAAATAATATATAAAGAGAAGAAAACATTAAAATGAGCATTATATTAGTTTATATATATATATATATATATATATATATATATATATATATCAAATTATTAAATCGACACTTAATTCAATAATCCGGTTATATCATATATAACCCAGCTAATATCATATAACGCTAGATTAGAATATGGTATCATATACACGTATTTAATCAAGCTCCCGCACATATCTCTATACATACCCTACTTCATTTTGCTTGAGCAAAGAAACCTCTATGTAGGATTTTAAAGACCCGCCAATACGCTAGCAGTAGGTAATGATCACATGAAAGACTTACAAGCCGTCAACGGTACTAACTGGACGTAACGACTATCCAGGTATTTAACGAATAGAATATCAATAAGTAAATTTGTCCAAACTCCCGTAGAGCCTATAAGCAACACTTACCGTACAGTCCAGTCTCTTCGTCTGATATGTCGTATATCGAGTCTGGAGGTAGAATCGTTAGACCCCAATAACTTGATAAGTCATACCGATATGTGGCCTATAACAAATCAAGAAACTACCGATAACACTTATCAGTAAATCTCTTCAGGCTTGACCAGGGACTTACTGTTATAACCAATCGAGCATAGCGCAACATCAACTCACAATACCGGGATAATGAAACCCCTCTTATCGCTCACCACCTCCATGTGACGCGGGACTATACCCAAAAACCACCTGTTTGCACGACTCAATAGGACCGTGGTAAGAAGGAAATCAAAGCACAGTGGAAACCACACAAGACATTATGACGATCTCAGGTGTACAGACTAACCTCTGCAAGTGTCACCAGAGAACTGCTATCTGACGATAGGTATGATATCATCTAGGAGTTCTCGGCGTGTCCGTTCGGTGTACTCATTCTCCAATGAGCGCATGTGTACAATCTTTGATGTTAAACACCAATGGTTGTGGGATCAACTATCGCCCATACAGGGTCACGAAACGTACACACTAGTCTGCTCTGAAATATCGATGCTCTGTCTCAATACTCTCTCGACTAATAACACTTCAAGAATGTACTTGTAGACTATACAAGCCCCACTAGTATGATCTACATCATAGTCTTGGTAATCAAGAAAATCCTAAGGGCTTTATCAACATGTATCAGTGAAATAGTAAACTAGAGCAAATGTACATGTTATGATAAAGAGTAACCAAATAGCATACCATCATGTTGAGTAAGAAAGTCTTCTATATATATATCCAGGCATCCACTATAATATACAATAATGGTCTCTAGGGCATACATATTCCAAACATGCAATTATGGGCCAGCAGTATCCATGCAGGCCCCGTTTCCTCTTTAGAAAAACAATTGAAAATGGTAATTGTGCACGATTTCTATCACTATAAAAATTATTCGGTCAATTCAGGATATTGTTAGTACAATAGTCATTGTGAACTTGCAATAAAATATGCAAATGACTTTATGTTCTCCAAAGTGGCTAATAGCAAACTCACGGGAATGTAGACACTGAGATGTTTAAGAAAAGTTATATTGGTGTAAATTAGAGACAAACCTGAATTGTTCCTGAATCGTCTCTCAAAGTCAAGAAAGCAAGTTTACCAAATGCTCTTCGAGCAATGATTCGTCCTGCAATTGACACAGAATCCTCCTTAAGCTCCTCGCCGTTTCCCAAATGACGATAAATATCTTGGAGCTGATTTGCAGTATGACTTTTATCCCACTTATATGCATAAGGATCATGGCCTTTGCTCCTTAGTTCTTCCACCTGAAAAAAAAATATTCTCACAAGGAAAATATAAATATTGTTTTTTATAGCTCGTAATTTTCAGGCAATCAGAGACTAATAATCTTTTGTGATTCCACTTGGATGTTCAGTCAGTCTGCATTGTACATCAGAGATGAAGCTTTCCATATAGCAAATTATCGTACAATTGTTATTTCTAGAGTTCCTAGTCTAGGACCCTGCTAGTACGAATTTAAACCACATAACAAAAGAGCATACGTCAACTGATGAGCAAAATTGCTTTTTAGGTTTCATGGCAAGGTTTTTTAGGTTAATGGATACACCATGTCTTGCTCCAAAATTGTTTTTTAAATTTCATCGCAAGATTTTCTCGTCAATGGATAGCCCATGCCTTGCTCACATTTGGCCTTGTCAAGAATTTTACCAATTCATTGAGGCTCAATGCCAACCTGACCCTATTTGAGAAAAACTGGGAGAAAAAAGGAACTGTCGATAAGATTTGGATACTAGCTAACTTTCAAAAATTAACAACACAAGTAAAATATAGTAGAAGATAATTATGTAAAGAGTGAAATACATTTGAGTAACAATTTAAAATAGGGTAAATTACACTAAACTACCCTAAAGTATCATGTTTTTTCACAAAAATACCTTAAAGTTCTTTTAGTACAGTAAAAAACTTAAGTGCAACTTTTGAGGATATTTTAGTGAAAAAATTTCCCTTCAAAACCATAGCTTAAGGTATTTAACTGTAATAAAAAAAACTTTAAAGTATTTTGGATACAACCCATGATAGTTGAGGTATTTTAGTGTAGTTTACCCTTTAAAATAAATATGGCATAAAAATCATATTCAAGTACATTCTTCAATGATATCAATTACAAGTCTTTATCCAAACTTTAATTAAATAAATGCTAGTATAGGTACTAATGGATGGTGGATATAATGGTTATATCTCCATCCATATCATATTATACAAGGAAGATAAGTTACCAAATTTGGATAAAACCTGGTGAATCAGGAATTGTATTCAGATGCAACAGAACAAAGATGTGTTGAAGCTTAAAAGCATAGATGAATGGAGCAATGAATGGAGGGAGACCAAAAAAACTAAGAATCTAGAGGGTAAATAAGTCATACTACATAAAAGAACTCTGAAAGAGTGATTGTAATTTGGTGGTGGTGATGACGAACTTGTCTCATGATTCTCATCATGATGGTGAGTTTAAGAGGGTAATGTAGAGAAGTGATTCTGAAGTACAAAATGATTGTGTGATACCATGGAGTTGAAGAGGGATGGATTATAAGATTGCGACCTTTCTTGATGTGTCGGGATATTTGGCAAATAAGAAAGATATCAAAAAATAAGAAACAAGCCAAAAGAGAGGAGAAAAACGAGTGCATAGAGAAAAAGATAAAGGTAGTTCCAGTAGTGATGAGGAAAGTCATTTAAGCCAGTTTAGGTGTATTATTATGGAGATGGATGAGAGCACCATTTACTAGTAACGAGATTATAGCCAAAGGAGACATCTGAACTAGCGGTTGGCAAAAATTAACGGAGGTGGTACAAACAATCTGATGTTTAGTTACTGAACAGAGAAGGATGGGGCCCTTCGTTGAGCAAGATGGAGAATAAGGAATTGCAGCCCTAAGAGTTAACATGGTTTTGGTAATTGTTGTTATTAGTTAGGATGACTGCATAGCACCGCCATATAGACAATTAATAACCACTACATCCCTAAAAAACAATTGACACAGTTACACGGTATCATGCTAATTACAAGATCCAAAACGCTATTCCTCGTTGTAATGTCAAAAGACTTAAAAGACAACTACATAAAACACAACATCCGACAACAAATAAAGACACGACGGCATACACCACAAATGTACGATGCATCACATTATAATAAGCTAAATAGATTTCTGAAAAAAGATCCTGATAAAATTAATTTGTTCTTGCAAAAAAAACATGAGTTTAACTATAGAAGTCCACGCATCTCTTGAGAACAATTATGAATTTAAACTTTCATGTCGGGATTTCATCTTCAAGTTAACCCTTCTTTTTCATTAATATTTCCTGAAGGTACTAAATAACATTATATTCTGTACTTCATAATAAACTCAACACATTTGCAACCATGAGTTGTATAAAGAAAGATAGGATCACATTGTACATGACAAATCTTCTCCAATAGAAGTTCTGGATGTTACTTAATATTTTGTTGAATGAAGACAATAACAAAACTATGCATATGTGGATGTAGTCAGATTTCACCCATCAACAGTGAGATCCACAAGCTTGTAGATAGATTTTGATAATTGAGTGTATAGACAAGGTATAATGTTCCCACATCAATCAGGTTCATATACTGCTTGAATTAGAATATAAGTACACATTATTAATTTATCATGCAAAACACTCCGTAGTCCATACCACCCCCATATCCTTTTGACATGTATCAGACAACGCGACTTGTCTTGACATGTGCGAGCACGTCGTATAGTTCTCCAGGCTATCGTATAATTATGATTAGGTGTCTCTTTTATTGAACAATATTTATATTTATGGTGCTATTGATGTTTTTCAATTAGGAGGATGAGGATCTCTCATGTGGCAAAAGTGGTGTCCAATGATGCAAGTCCGATAATGCAAGTTCTCCTGGTTTTTTATTTTATTTTACTTATAAGTTATAATTGTTATATATGGTACACTTTGGTAGTCAAAATTTTATTTACTTTTTATAAAATTATATGAAAACTTGTCGTAATATTCGTTCTTGTATCCTACTATCTAGGGACTACTATCACCATAGCGTCTTTGTGTCATTGAGTGCCATATTCATGTCCCGTGTTCATGCTTTAGATCACTGTTATAAAATGCATTTTAAACGGTGCATATGCGCCCGCATATGCAATGTGCGTCCCATGGCGCATAGAATTGAGCCGCATGGCGCTTTATTCTAGCATAATCTCATTTTCAAATCTAAAAATGCCTATGAGAGCATTGTTTTGTGAAAGAAGATTGAAATGTTGTCCATCTCGAATAAATACTGCAGTTGACCTATTATACAAACAATAATCTCTCATTTCTTTAGTAACTTCTTTCATCTTCATTTTCTTACTACTCTCCTCTTTTGATGTTTAATATGATTTTTCCATATATCTCAATTTTTATTTGTATAGGATATAGACAATAAAGTTGTGAAGCTTCCTTAATAATTTTTTTTCTTATCAAAATCTTTCTTTATTCCCATTCATTTTCTTATTTCCTATATTTTCTTATTTAAATAGCCCTGTCGCATATGCAACTGCGTATGTGCCGCATATATTGCATATGCAGTATGCACCACTCTACCGCATAGTGGCGCATACCACATCCCATAACCTTGCTTTAGATACTTGCATCTCAATATTTCCTACCTATGCATACAAAGAGTCGAATTTTACCATGAATTTCATAGCCACCCAACCCCTTATCCATCTCTTTCTTCCCTTAGTATCTCTATGTTTTAGATGGTCAGACTACCATATATCCATGTTTTGCATCAAGTTTTCTGCGCAATATCACTTCTCCAGATGTCATTCATCAGGAAATTCTCCTACCAATAGGAAAACTTATAATCATTTGCTTACCAATTATATCTACACTCTTGCTCTAAAATATCCTTCGCAGCAATTTCAGCAGAAAGTTAAATATTTTTCGGAGTACCTACAAGTCTATTCTATTCAAATAAATGAAATAACCGCATAACCTTTTTTTCCCAATTACACATGTGCCTAGAGCTTTTCTACAAACCCCTGGTGCCCCTCATATATGCGTATGGAATTCAAGTCTACACCAAATTCATGCATTTACATAAAAGCCCAGTCTATTCCACCTTCCGTTTTGCTATTAAAAATCTAATTGCAAGTAAAATATGATTTGATGTTAATTTCGATCAGGGCATTTTGGCTCTAAATTAAATTTGATCAAACAGAGATACGTGGGACAAAAGGCTGGACCTTTTTCAGACGGATGGCGCGAATTGATTCTCGGTCGGAGGTGGAAGAGGAATTGGACGAAGATCTGCCGCGGCGGTCAGTGGTGGTGGAAGCGCCGCTGGTGACGGCGGAGGAGGAGGAGCAGCAGAAGACTCTAATGGCGATCCTCTTTGCTCTCATCGGAGAGGAGAAGGCCCTTGAGGCCAAGTTGAATAAGTGAGGAGAGGATGCCCTTAACGCCATTACCAAAGCAAGAAGAGGAAGAGGATGAAAGATGAGAAATCGCGAACAGGGGAGAACGGGGCTTTTGGATGGGTTTGGAATATCCTTGAGGCTTTTTTGGGTTTTGATTTTCTTACAGGAGAATTTTTTTAAATAGGCTTATTTTATAAAATAATATTAAAAATAGGCCACTTTAAAATATTATTACAAATTTAGACAACTTTTGGCCATGTAGGCGTCACATCAGCATCAGCTCGGCTCTGACGCTGAGCGTTTTTTTCTTTAAAGAATTTACTATGAATATGCCCTCTCAAATATATGGGGCGCACTTCGAAAGTGCACCCCATAGATTTTACAGAGGACTCCCAAGTAAAATGAATGGGACGCACTTGGCAAGTGCGCCCCATTTATTTTACTTGGGAGCTCTATCAATTGTATGGGGTGTAGGGTTTCTCAGTGCTCGCGGCTCAACGGAAGCGCGAATGGCGAACAAAAATTTTAAACTAACACGAAAGAACCCCGAAGCCAGAATCGATTCAAACGCCTAAACTAGCAAACCAAGCATGCAAAGATACGGAATACTACCTTTGACGCGTGTCCATCCAATTGTGGAAGACCCCTCCATATTCCGTGTATGTTATCCGGATCGAGTTTGAGTGGCGACCACCCTTTCCGAAGATGATCCACATGAGGGAAACCGATTCAAGTTTCGGCTTCACCTGGTGAAGCGACCGACGCTCCAAGTTCGTTACGAACGGAGAGTGGGGATGTAGGAATATTCTCACTATCTTTTTCTCTCTTTTATTAAGCTCAAGTGAACTACCTAGAAGAAGGAGTAAGGGGTGAAGAAGAAGAAGTCATGGAAAATGGCTAAGAATTTTGTGAAGGAAAAACTAACAAGCATGGAAAAAGAATGGCTTGATTTTTTGCAACCATGAAAGAATAGTGTATCCAAATGAAATATATCATATAAAAATCAAGCCATACATCTCTACACCATACTTCTTTACAACTCATCCTCCACCTCATTTTTGATTTTGTATAAAAGAAAAGTCAACAAATGAAGTGTCCATCTTCTAGAACAAATTCCATATAAATACGGAATACAACCCGGTATACGTATCGAAATACATATACGCGTATTCGTACAAAAATACGAATAGCCAAGAGAGAGAAAATGAATAGTGAACAATAATACTAGAATATACATATTAATATATATATATATATATATTATTAAATCCGAACCTGATTTAATAATCCGGTTTAATCCTAAGCCGCTAGTATTATCAACCGTCTAATTAAAATCCATGTGGCCTATACACGTATTTAATCAGACACACTTTATGCACTAACATACGTCATTTACATCATATCGCCTGAACCGGGAAAATTCTGTGTGGGACACTAAAGACTCGACAACACGCTGGCAGTGATTTACTGGATAAATCCAAAAATCACAAGCACGTCAGCGTCCCTAGCTGTAGGTAACGGCTACCCAGGTATATGTCGAAAGGGAAGTCGACAATCAAGTCCGTCTGAACTCTACTAAGCCTGAATGTGACAATCTCCGTACAGTCCGGTCTCTTCGTCTGAGAGTATCGCATACTGGGTCTAGGGGTGGAAACGTCAGACCCTTAATAACCCGATAAGTCGTGCCGGAGTCAAGCTCATCACCAATCGAAAAACTACTGAACTCATATCAGAAAATCTCATCTACCGTGGCGACGGATTTAAGCTGATAGCTTACCGAACACAGCACGATATCGACTCCTAATACCAAGAGAGACGAATCCCCGACAATCGCTCACTGCCTCCATGTGGCTCGGGACTGAACCCAACTAAAAATTGTTTGCACGACTCCTTTGATCCATGGTAGGGCAGTGATCAAAATACAGTGGGAACTCACACGAAACAAATGACGATCTCAGGTCAAAAGACTAACCTGTACTAATGTCTCTCGAGAACTTCCATCTGACGATAGATATAACATCATCTAGAAGTTCTCGGCGAGTCCGTCCAGTGTACTCACCTCCAATGAGAACATGTATACTATCTTAGGTGACATAACACCAATGGCTTACGAGACCGGCCACCGCCCTTCGTCGGGGTCTCGAAACATATACACTAGTCTACTCTGGAATATCGATGCTCAGTCTCGATACTCCCACGACTAGGGACATTTAAGGATGTGCTTATGGACTACCCAGCTCTCACATATATGATTGCCATCATAATGCTGGTGGTCAAGCAAGAATCTTACGGGCTTCATCATTATGTATTAGCAACGCGTAATAACAAGTAAAACGTGTACACATCAATGATAAAGGCAAACCAGATAGCATACTATCATTTTCGAGTAAGATTATTCTACCTATATAGGTCTTCCCTCAATTATCATAATCGCGTGCCTGCAATTACAATAATTGCCTTAAGGGCACTATATCCAACAATCTCCCACTTGCACTTAAGGCTAATTATTGCGGTATCGCATACTCATATCTCATGTGCTATCGAATACCCAATTTCTCTACTAATCGGTTTCTCAAAGCTCGTTTGAGGAATATCTGTGTTCGAGAAATAGCCTCAATAAGTGGATCCGCTACAATATTCCAACTTCCTCTTTCTATATCTCAACTTCGCAGAGATGAACAATCTCCCGAATTGAACGATACCCCGCCTCAAAAATTTGTCTACTTGATGGGACTAAGTTCATAAATGAACAAGTTTATCTAACAAACTTCTTGGGTTGTTTCCTCTGTTGAGTCATAACCAGCATCCTGAACCATGCTTACCTCAGTATCCCTATTGGAACACCATCTAATATACTGATCCTCAGAAGAGGCAAAATTCAAAACTCTGACTGCATCTCTGTCATCCAGGTCACCTTGGAAGCCTAAACCGATAACCGCCTCCCGGGGGAGGCTGCCGTTATCATATACCAAGAACATCCTCTAATGTTCATAACTGCATCCCTTTGTTTCTCCAGGATTGGATTAATATCTGTTTACTACAACAAGTGTATAAGCAATATCTGGTTTTGTACAAGACATTGTGTCACGCCCCGCTTCCCAGAGTACGCTAAATTGGGCACGTGATATAGCCAACCATGCTACCTGTGGGTAGGAAGTATCCATCCACAGTCACATTACGGCTGTAGAGATATCAATAACAAAACATAACTATCTAAAACATGTCCATAAACCAAGATAAAAGAGTCAAGAGATAACCATATGCGGAAGCCAAAAGATACAATAAATGAAACACCTGGAAGTGAAAACTACATACTGACAGGAACTTCACCGCTCGTCTAACAGCGGCAATACTCCTGATCAGTCTGCAACAAGGTAGAAGAATCTGGGCCATGCAAAACCCAGACGTCAGCGCGTCATGTCATCAAGCAATAAAAATATAAACATGGTAACAGGCAATGCAAATATAATCATGAACGAAATGCAGATGTAACAATAATGTAAATCAGGGCCGTGAAGGGTAGTGTGCAGTGAGTAAACTAAACTGTTCTATTGGGTTATCTATTCTAAAGTCTCTGAAATCAATTTGATGAATCATCGATGTAACTCAATAGTATCCCGTGCATACCCGGGACCACGGTCAAGATTCTCGGGCTGAATCCGAGACATGCCGCTAGGCACTAAAACAGGAAATATGTACAGATGAATGATGTCAGCAGCATCATCCCAAGGCTGGCCTAGCCTCTAAAACTGATCAGTAAAGGTAGTACACTGTCGAGTTACAAGTCAGGTTTCATCATCGATTTCCCCATACCCCCAAGTTGTGTATGTCAAGTCAGGTATTCCGTAATCAAGAACTAATGCCAACACAGGATCAGGTAAGAGCAGGTTTGTCTGGATAGACAACAGGAACGGTCCGTGAGGACTACATGTCAGGTTTGTTGGCATTAGACACAAGATCAGGTAACGGTTCAAGTCATGGTACATGAGGTCAAGCCAGGTAATGTATAAAGGTGTCATGTCATGTCAGGAGTGTACGGTACTATGTCATATCAAGTAGGCAGTGCATCAGGTCATGTCGGGAGCACAAGATGTCATGTGGGTACTCATAATCAAATTAACATAAACAAGATTATAAATGAACCAGCATGAATACTATCAGAACAATAAACTAGATCAGGTAATATGGTAAGCAAATAGGTACACATTACATTATATGGATGCACAGTCATCATTGCTTATCTACAGTATACAAATATGGATGTTAGGATCATGTTAACATGCACTACGTAATCTAGAGATGCACCATCCTGTATAATAGGTTCAAAAGATGCAATTAAAACTAAAACCGGTTAAAGAATCACACGGGTGTCCAACAGGGTATAAAACATAAAAGGGTACTGAGGACTATACAATAATTGTTATGTAATTTAATTATGATTGTGGGTACTATGTATGGTAGAACTAAATGCAGCAAGGCATGTTTCAAGCGATGAAACAAAATGATATAACGGAACGTCAAACAGTTACAAGGAAATATTAAAGCATTAAATGTAAGCTGCAGGTGTAACGTGCAATCAAGGGATATATAGAACTTTAAATAGCATAAGTAGTAGTTTAAAGTAGAATGTAGCAAGATTAACTTGCCTTATGGATCGCGATGCGGATATGCTGCAACGTACATTGTCGATAAAAGCTGCGATGCATCCACGAGTGCCCGGAACGGAACCAGCCAATGCAAGAAGTGACCACACTGTACGAGAACGTCTTCTGGGTCGCCTGGATCGTCGGCGACGATACAGCTCCGGCAATCACCCAAAACAAGATCGGGACAAGAAAGAAAGAGAAGAGAAAGGAGAAGAAGAAGAGGAAGAAGGAGAGAGAGGGTAAGGCTCCTGGCTTGGGGTTCACTTTATTGGGATTTACAAGGAGCAGAGAGAGAGAGAGAGATCGAGGAGAGGAAGTCGACGGCGTGGGCGTCGGTGAGGTCAGGTTGTGCAGTCGGCAAGGTGGTGTCAGTGGTGATGATCTGAAGAAAGGGAAGAGAAGGTGGGTTGATGGTGTGAAGCAAGGGTGATGAGGCAAGAATAGGAGGAGGTGGTGATGGCGAGGGACGGCCGCCGGAGATGGGTGCAGATGAAGGAGGAGATGGGTTCATGGTGGATTCGTCGGTTGTAGTCGTCATGGGTTCGCTGGGAGAGAGAGGAAGTGAGGTCAAACGGATGGAGGTGACAGTGGAGAAGGTGGTGGCGACGAGCGCGGGCGACGCTGGGTGGCGATCGGCCCCGGGGTTTGAAGTCGTGGGCTGCAGGCGAAGACGAGGCGGGGAAAACAAAATAAACAGAAGATGAGGGAGAGGGCGATGGTGTGAAGGAGGCGAGCAAGAGGGGTTGAGGAGTTAGGGTTAGGGTTCGAGGAGGCGGCGGAGTCTGCGAGGGTATTCTTGTGGCGAAGGTGCATGGGTTTTTAAGAAACAGGAGAAGAAGAAGAAGATGCGGGAGGGAGGTGATGGGATCCACGTGGGCGGTGAGCAGAATCGAGAAGCGAACAGTGTTCGCGAGAGGGGAGAGAGAGTGCGCGAGAGGAGAGAGAAAGAGAATAGAGAGAGAGAGAGAAAGCTGCGTTGCAGAGGGAGAAAGAGAAAGGGAAAAGGAGAGAGAGAGGATCAGTGGGGCCCAGCAAAGGAAAGAGGAGGGTCCTGATTGGTTCGTGGAAAGGAAAAGGAGTTGGAAAGATTTAGCAAAGATTTTAATTCTTTTAATGAATGATTTCATTGGAAGAAAGAGAAAGATGGGGCCCAGGGGTTAGAAAGGAAGATGGTGATTGGTGGAAGGAAAAAATTTATGGAAAGATTGTACATCCAAACAGTTGGGGAAAAGTTATAAAGGATTTATGGGTTTATAAAAGATTTTACCGTTGGTTACTATTTTCCTAAGCTGAAAAATATATTTAAAACAGATTTAAGTAATTTGAAATAAATAGAATTTGGTGGAAAAACGAAATATTTCAGAATTGCGCCCGAGTCGGATCCAAGAATTTGAATTTGAAATATGAAAAATATAGGCAGGTTCCAAAAATTGAAATGAAGGATTCTATAATTAAAAAACATACCCCCAAGAACGGACGCACATACGTGCGCGTAGTCGTCCAAACATATCTGTTTCACCGAACGGGACGAGAACACGATGCAAGGACGCTACCACAGGGTTAGGTGTATCATGCAGGCCATGAAATGCAATTTTAATTTATTTTACATGATTTAAACTGTTATATGCAAAAGATGTGATACAAGACAAATACCAGTATATACTAAATTATGAATTGCACTAGTCCATGCAACAAGGCAAGGTAACCTATAAATGAGAGTTAAACAGGTTCAAGCAAGCGGGTCGGGTCGAATGCCCAGTAACATGTAAAGTACTATTCGCACCCAAACACGCTAAATCATGAATAGACCATGGATAAGTAAAATACTGAAACTGGAATTGGTATAAATGAACTCGGGTGTTACACATTGCATGATTGACACAATTGCCTAAGCAAATGATATGTCATTCATGCCAGTTCCTTTCCTCATCAGTCTAGAAGACATCTCTTTAGAGAGGGTGACTCCATCACCTGCGGGTGCGTACATCACCACGCCAGGAGTCGTCCATTCTAAAATACTTTTAGAATGCAGTCTAAGTACTCGATTGGAAAACTTCCCAAATCTAGATCTAAAACCATAGATCTAGTCACCTGAATCCCTGATATATTATCTATATCTAACATGAAGAAAACAATATGTGACAATCAAAGTTTGTCCGATTGTAGTATAGGAATATCACTTCCTGTAGGGTTCCTAGGCACACTCAAGAGGTTCCACAAGGCATCAACCATGCCAAATTCAAAATTTTCCGGTGCCGAGAAACCCTAAACTAGATCGTTAACTAGAGATTAGGCAAGACTACAAGCTACTAAACTGCTTTAGTACTAAGTGAATGGAAATACAACCTTTGTAGATCCGGTCCTCCACTTCCTTGGCTCCGTGATGACGTCCCTCCGCTGGAACCATCGGAATCCTGGACTCTCGCGGTGGTTTCATCAGAGAAAAGATCGGGCTAGGTCGTTGACTTCGATGCCGAAGATGATCTACGTCGAGACAACTTAAGATCAAGCTCCAACTTCACCAAGTCATGAAACTTGTGAAGAAAACACCCTATACTACATGGCAAGTGGTAGAGGATGAAGAAATAGGAAGTGGGTTCACTTTGGATTTGTATTTCTCACTAGGTTTCAACACTTGAAAATTTTCTAGCAATGGTTTTCTTTTTTCTTGAAGAAGAAGAAGAAGAAAGAAAAAGAATGAATTAACTAAATAGAAAATTCAAGTGATGCTTATCATATTTGCAACCATGGGTTAGTGTAACTCATGTAGAGAATGAACTAGGGTTTAGGTAATGGTTAGGTTTTAGAACAAAACAAAAATGGTAAGACTTTTCAAAGATGCTTGAAGCAACAAGAAACTTCTAGCAAAGATGAAGAAAAGCCACCATTTAGTTTAACAAAATAAATAAAGAAAAGAAAACCCTAACCATTAACTAAACAAAGGTGTAAGTCATACACCCACCCATGTTTGCATGTATCATCAAATCATGATACAAGCAAGTGCACAAAAGTATATCATATATACAATGTGCACAATCTAGTGAGAAAATAATCTTAAGTGAACCAATACTAGTTAATGTAAAGTAATATATCAAATATATAATTATACATTAAATCAATACTTGATTTAACGATCCGGTCATATTGCATATGACCGACTAATATCCAATGTATCGACTTATCGAATCAATCCTTGATTCGATAACTAGGTTATATTGCATACAACCAATCGATACACTCATCGCGAGAATAGAATACGGTATCACATACACGCATTATTCTCGGTCCCGCACATATCTCATATGCGCTCCCATTTCGTTTCGCTTGAGCCAGAAAATCTCTGTATAGGACTCTAAAGACTCGTCAATACGCCGGCAGCAGGTGATGATCATATCAAACACCCACAAGCCGCAAGCGGTCTGCTAAACGTAACGGCCACCCGGGTATTGAGCGATCAGAAGATCAACGAGCAAGCCCGCTCACACTCCTGTGAATCCAACCTGCAACACTTACCGTACAGTCCGGTCTGATCGTCTGATATGTCGCATATCTCGCCTAGGGGTGGTAAACGTCAGACCCCAGTAGCTCGATAAGTCGTGTCGATATGAGGTCTATAACAGTTCGAGATTCTACTGATAACACTTACCAGTAAATCTCAGCAACCCTGGCCAGGGATTTCCGGTTATAGCCAATCGAACACAGCGCAACATCTACTCCCTATACAGGGAGAGACGAATCCCCTCATATCGCTCATTGCCTCCATGTGATTCGGGACTGTACCCAAAAACCACCGTTTTGCACGCCCTCTTGGACGTGGTAAGGTGGAAATCAAAGCACAGTGGGAATCACACAAGACTCTATGACGATCTCGGGTCTACAGACTAACCTGTACCAGTGTCACCAGAGAACTGCCATCTGACGTAAGGTATAATACCATCTGGGAGTTCTCGGCGAGTCCGTCCAGTGTACCCAGTCTCCACTGAGCACCCGTATATCATCTCTGATGTCAAACACCAATGGATATGGGATCATCCATCGCCCATCTGTATGGGTCGAGAAGGTATACGCTAGTCTACTCTGGTATATCGATGCTCTGTCTCGATACACCCACGACTAGGGACCTTGAAGGATGTACTTATGGACTACCATGTCCCTACTAGTATGATCTGCATCATAGTCCAGGTAGTCAAGTACACATCCTAAGGGCTTTACCAATATGTAACAGAGAGACAATCAGTGTACATGTTAAGGTAAAGAGTAACCAGATAGCATACTATCATGTCGAGCAAGAAAGTCCTCCCTATATATGTCCCAGCATCCACTACAATATACATCCTATGTATAGTAATGGCCTCTAGGGCATACATATAACTAACACTTCCTATCTGGAGTATGCCATCCAAAACCCAGGACAGTACTCCCTACACCCTTCTTACTAGGTTCATCTATTGTTTTGATGAAATCAATCACCTTGACTGTTGTTGAGTTTCCTAGCGCTCTGGCCGTCTACCGCGGCCGTTGTAGAACGAAAAACTTTGACTTTTAAAAATCTGGCGCTAAAAAACACATCCTAGAACCTAACCATACACCGAAACTAGCTAGCTAAAGATATCTAGCTACTGTGATAAGGAGTTATACCTAGAGACTCGTGTCCTTCGGGTCTTTACTCCTCTTCTTAAGCTCCTTAGGTGATCTTGATCAAACTTGATGGCCGGTCTTCTCGGTCCTAGATGATCTACCTGAAGGTTCTTGATTCAAGCCTCTACCTCTAAAAAGAAGTAAACTAGGTAAACTAGTTTGCTAATCTAACTTGCTTAGTTGATGTGGTGACGTTTTGTGGTAATTTTCTACCTCAAAACCCTTGTCTTTCAACACATGAGAATGGTAGGGTTTTGAGTTGAAGATGAACTCAAGAGGAAGAGAATGAGAGAGCTCTCAAAGATGAGAGAGAAAAGCAAGTCAAGAACGAGCATGAGAATGGCTAAGGTTTTTCTTTTATGAAGTATTTTCTTTTCATTAAAAAACCAACGATACTTCAATAGTATTTGCAATAAATAGCCAGGTCATACTTCATGCCATGCCTCCCCTTTCCACCTCATTTTCTATTTTCAACAAAATAGAAAAAATACAATATGAGGTGTCATCTTCTAGAAGGTATTTTGTATAAATACAAAATACTTTCTACCGTATATACATACCCGTATTCGTACCAAAATACGAATACCCAAGAGATAGAATAATACCATTAAAATAATACTATTATTAAATCAATATCCGAATTAATGAACCGGCTTAATCCTAAGCCCGCCAGTATTACCAACCGTCCGATCGAAAATCTGGATAACACTAGAATATACATATCGAAATATGTACACGTAAATTATTAAATCAGTATCTAATTTAATAATCCGGCTTAATCCTAAGCCGGCTAGTATTATCATTCAATCGGAACCCCGCTCGATCGAAAACATATATGACACTAGAATATACACATCGAAATGTGTATATGTAAATCATCAAATCAATACCTGATTTAATAATCCGGCTTAATCCTAAGCTGGCTAGTATTATTATTCGATCGAAACCCTGCACGTATAAATATACGGCCACCACATCGTTTCGCCTGAATCAGAGAAACCCTCTGTGTGGGACTCTAAAGACTCGACGGTATGCTGGCAGTGAGTTTAACCACAAGCACGTTAGCGGCACTGGCAGTACGTAATGGCTACTCAGGCTTTTCTTTTAGCGGCCGAAGAAGCAGAGGCCGTAGACCAAGGTAAACCTGGTAATTTCCTCAACTCTTTTCAAATCTCTCGCATTCTTTCGTTCTCTCACATATTTTTCCATACACTACCAATAGTTCTATCACCAAACTTTCCTTAAATCCGTTACATTTTCTTTTTAAAAATTTCGAGGACGAAATTTTTATAAGGAGGGTAGAATGTAACAACCCTAACTTTCTGTACAAATTTTTCAAAAATACAGAAAGGGGTAATTGAGCCTGAGAACAAGTTATAAATTTGTTTTGCTTTTGAACAGGAAGAAGGAGTTTGTAGCTCATTGGTAAGACCTTGCACTGCTGAACCAAAGCACCAGAGTTCAAATCCCATCAGCCACATTATCTTTTTATTTTAATTTCTTTTAATCTTTTAGAAGCCCAAGAGTCTACACGTTCACTACACGTAATAAGGTAAGTTACATAATAAACAAACGTGTCCACGAGACTAGACCAAGCGTCAGGGACACGTGGCATCAAGACGAGCCCCGACTCGGGCCGGCGAACTCGTTGACTCGGTCGGCGCCGCCGGTCCAACTCGGTCCGAACCCTAATTTTCTTTAACCCCCTGCACCCTTTGGCCTACCCCACTCCCCCTACACTGTTTAAATTCTTTGCAATTAACCCGAGAATTAAAATATCCCATTTTAATCCTTTTTAATGCAAATTTAAATGCATTTTTTATCACACCCTAACCCTAATTTTTCCTATAAATACCAACCTTAAATCACCCCCCTCACTCACAAATCCTTGCCCAAACTCTCAAGAAAATTCTCAAGTCTTTTGTGTGCAAGTGGAGTTAGCAAAAGGGCGAACCTCCGACGAACTTCCGACGGCAATCCGAGGAGATTCCGAGGACGAAACGACGCACCGACACCTCCCACCTCTTCTTCCTTCTCTCTTCTAGTCAAATAACCAGTAAGTCCTTACTTCTCCTTCTTTTCTCTATTATAAAAACATTCAAAACTAAAACCCGACGGAAGCGGATTTAGTCCGACTTCCGATTCGGTTTTCTTTAAAAAATACAGTTTTTCTTAATCAAGATGCCTTCATATCATCATATATTTTTCATTAAACATTAATAAATATCTTTAACAAGTTCATCACAAAAGATTGTTATATGCATCTTTTATCGCAATTTTACATTAAAATACCACAAACTTTAGTTTCCGACATAAACTCTATAATACCTTTATACTTTTAGATAACTCAAGAGATAATGACCTACCTCCTCACAACACACATATCTAACATAACACGATAGAATTTGGGAACATACATTTAAGAAAACACGACTTACATATAACTACCTTCAACTTATAAAATCTTTTTCTACAAGAAGTGTATTTTAACAAATCTTTGCAATTGCGCCTCTACAACCCATTTCGGGGAACCCGTTCGGTATGGTGCGGATTATCGCACATCCTCGGGCCGAGTTGAGTTAGATGCAGACCTCCGCAAAGAGCATACGATCTCGAAAGATTTAAAATACAATTTTCTTTAGAAAATGTAATTTCTATTATAAATAAAACTTATATTTTTAATAAATAAATATATATGTAATTAATATCAAAATATCTATTTTTAATATTTATAATATTCCACATTTCCAAAATTCAAGAAAAACGTTTCATTTACAAGAAAATACCATACAATTCCAATATTACAAATAAATACCATATATTATGAAATTAGGTTTTATCCACTAGAAATGTCACATTGATAAAAGAAATATCTATGAAAACTCTAAAGATAATAATAAAATACGTGAGGTGTATTTTGAAAATATAACAAAACTATTTTACATAAAACCCTCTCAAGTTATACTAAATTACAATAAGGACCCTAGTAAACATAGGTTTAAGCGGGACCAGTCTCTTGAGCCTCAGGGAGCCGGAGATATGGGTGCTTGCCTATTTAAGGTAGACAACTTAACAAACGGTGTTATCAACACGGTAATTGTCTTTGAAAAAGACACAAATACTGTCGTCCATATGCAGCAGTTACCGATAGCACCAAAACATAATTCAAGATTCAATTTCTTTTCTAATTGTCTGACTCAGACTGAGTCTCGATATAATAAATCTGACTTGAATATGATTCAAGTATAAACTACAATTCAATATGAATCTATATATATTCAATCTAATCAACCTATATTGACTGAACCGAACCATGGATATATTCCATCTACATGTTCATCCATTATATCCGTTCCATTACTGATATCATAGTTTCGGCAAGTCATCCATCTATATACAATATACAATTCAAAAAATACAAACAATACAATCAAGATATCGCGGGGTTTATAAAGGGTAGACTGGTACAGAAGGTGTTAAAAGTGGCACGAGACAGCAACCATAAAGACACCTAACCTGAATTCAATTGCCGTTGTACCGTGGCTGAATGGTTCCTTGTACTCCGTATACCGTAGTCTCTGGTTGTAACACCTTAGGTTGTGTTTAGGGGTTAATTATATTTTAATAGATAGTTTTTAGTAAAAAGTTTACCAAATTAAGTTTCAAATATTTTATCCTAATTAATGAGTATTTTATTAGAATTTTTCTAGGCATACACACACTTGTGCATGTAAACTAGGGTTAAAGATGAGGTTAAGCCATGGTTAGCAACCATGGTGGGTTAGACCATTTTAATTAAGTTATGAGGTTTTAAGTTAAGTGTTTTTTTAGGAAAATAGAAATTTATTTGAAATTTTGTTTTGGGTGTTGACTTGGTGGGGGAGAGGGAGGGGGAGAGAGAGAGAGAGAGTGCATCATGGGGCATGATGGCCTTGCCATGCCTCATTAAATGAAGAGAGAGAGAGAGAGAGGGGTTGACACTTGATGCCATAATTTCCTTGCCTCTCAATTATTTCTCACTTCTCTCATTCTCTCACTCACTCATACTCTCACATACACACACACACACACACTCTGCTGTGAGCAGCAGCAACAACTGCAGCACCTTTAGCAGCAGCAAACACAACAGCACCTTCAGCAGCAGCATGGAGCAGCATCAGCAGTAGCAGCTCCAGCAGTCACAGTATCTGTTCCCATCCTCTCCTCCTCTTTCCTCCTACTTCCTAAGGTCTTTGTGGGGTATATTCTTAAACCTACTTCATTGTTTGCTAAGTGGTGTAGAAGTAGCTTTGGTTTGAGATAAAAGTGAGATTTTGTGCTATATTTGGTGATTGGTGTGAAGTTTTGTTCATGTGATGTAAGTATTGGTTAACCTAGACTAATTAGGTGTTATTAGGGCCATGTAAACCTAGTTAAACCCTAGATTACACCAAAATACCATAGGGTTTCTAATTGTGCAAAATTTAGTGTTTTTAAGTGAAATTTCACCTTTAAGTGATCTGCTATAGGCCCGAGTAGTTCAGGTTAAAATTGAGGAAACTGGAGCACACTAGATATACCCTGACCACACCACCTGAGCACGAACCCCTAACCCCCTACCCAGGCCGCCGGTTTAATCTTTCTGGCCGCAATTTGCGGCCAGATGTGGGAGTTTTTGGGTGTAGTTGCATGGGTAGGAGTCTGTTGTTATTTCTAGGCCAGTGGTATGCATAATTTTGTAAGTTGTTAGCCTGGGTAGAATCTAGGATGTTATATCGTATGTCTAGTACGTTTGGTTCGCGCGATACGCGCGATACGCGCGATACGCGAGTAGGTTCTGTGATCCAGTGCGTCGCGGCGTGTCGGGTTAGTTTTAGACGCTTACTCACGTTCTAGCGTATCATACACACGCGCGTTTAGTTCGCGACATGAGCGTATCGTTTGGCTTAGATATCGCGTTTTGCGAGATATTTGCTTATATATGGATTCTTGTGTAAACTCCAGGTTCGCGGGCGGGTACGTAGGACGAAGCTAAGAAAGGAAAGCGGGTGGTCGGCTACGAGTAGCGCACGACCACGTGAGTAGATTTAACATCTACGGGGAAATCGCCCGTATGGCGTTAAGCGTCAGGGCGTGTTAGGATATTAGATTGTAGATGTTCATATGGACTGTAGTAGCATACCTTATTGTTGCATGTAGAAATGATAGCATATGACACTGCACTGTCACTAACGGTTCAAGTTGCACGAGCACGATTTATATGCTACACTCACACCGTTAGTAATTGCCATGCCACTCACATTGTAGGATTGCTATAAATCATATATCATACTGATTCCGCTTTATTGAAGTTGTCATGATTTGCCGTATAACAGCATATGTTATATCCATAATTGGGCACATATACATCACATACTTATACCAGCACACACATATATTGATATCTTCATACCTGCGCACATGCATACTGTATACTCATACCAGTGCACACAAATATTGATATCTTCATACCTGCGCACATGCACAACGTATACTCATACCGGTGCACACATATATTGATATCTTCATACCTACGCACATGCACACTGTATACTCATACCAGTGCACACATATATTGATATCTTCATACCTGTGCACATGCACACTGTATACTCATACCAGTGCACACATATATTGATTTCTTCATACTTGCTTAGATTTACGCATTGAGATATGTTGTTTCTATGAAATTCTAGATTTGGGGAACCGTGGATATTTCAAAAGAGAATAGTTAATTATTTAAAAACCCGGTTTCCCTTGATATGATATTTCGGTGCGTCCACCATGTGTTTTCTCGGTACTAAAGTGATATATGTGAACCCGAATCGAGGAGTTGGATGATGCCGATTACGGGTACATGGTGGACCCGGTATGGTACCCCGGGACGAGAACGGTTTCACTGTGTAGTAGACGGTGAGCCTGGCAGAGGGACTACTACCTACCGGTGATTGGTTGGACCTGGCGGTTATCCGGAGGATACTGACCAGAGTCGATTGATGGATACGGGACGACTCGTACTGCCGGGGCCGAAGGCCGATACCGCAAACAGAGCCCGTGGGCTGATCCGGACTGACAGATGCCCTATACAGGAGGATTTGCGTGTCGATGCTTGGCACGAGTATTTCTTGATATTTTGGGTGCCGATGTTGGGCACTCACGATTATATGAGATTTACGGGATTTGAGGACCGAGGAGGATGACAACGCCTGAGTGGTATTGGGATTTGGGTGCATTGATGGGTACCGATTATACTTTCCACGTTGACATTACGTGTAGATGTTATATTTCCCATGCTCAGTATGTAGTAATTGATATCTCATCCTGTATCTATTGTACCTGATATAGTACACATGCTTGCACGATCATTGCATACCCTGTTCATTCTCTATAGGGTTGTTAGATTGCATTGCTATACCTGATTATCACATATCTTGCTCATCACATGGAGATGTTATTAGATCGCACTTATTGCATGATTTGAGCATCCAGTTCATCATATAGATGTTATCTGTTGGCATAGGTTAGAGTATCGCAGCACGTGCATACTCGCGATTATCTTTATATGTTATCTTCTATTCACGAGTTGGCAACTCACCCCCGTTGTGCCACAGGGTTTGCAGGTTGCCCTTCGGAGTAGTCGCGGCAGGCTGCGTTCTTGCATCTTTTGACACAGAAACCCTTACAGTTGGTGTACTAGCTCTTTTGCTGTTAGGTGGGTTTTGTGCGGTATCTGTTTATCTTTCAGTTATGTACAATGTTGTATCTAGTACTCTCCATCTACCACTTATGTATTGACTTAGAGACCAGTTGTGAGGACGATGTATATTATTTTGTATTCTGGTGTCGAGCTCGTTGTGAGCCGACTTTACTTATGCAGTTATTCTATCTGTGATGATTCCCACTTGTTGCTCATTTTCTTCGCTACGGCGTCGTATATTGTTATCTTGGTGATTGTTCACTTAAGAATTCTTAACATTTTTAGTTAATGCTTCCATTTAAAGCTTAAAACACTCTATACTTTTATTGGTTTGACTTCTGGGTTTCGGCTTACTTAGCCGCGTTACGCCTGTAGACGTTACGTGGTTAAGGGCCGGTCACGGGCCAAACTTTGGGTCGTGACAAAGTTGGTATCAGAGCGTAGGTTTTACCTTCGGAGTGTAGGATGACCCTGGTATGATGGAGTAGGTAGCTGCAGCAGAGTGGCGTAGCGTGCGTATGTTCCGCGGCATACTCACGACACGGTACTCCGCCTAAGCGACCTTAGGACATATTGATTGAAATTCCCTTATGATTGTATACATTCTTGAGATTCGATTTTCGTATCCTCATCGAATCCTACCTTCTTTTCAGCCATTATGCCGCCAAGGACTACGAGGGTGCAGAGATGCAGGGATTGCGCCAGACGATTGGCAGAGATGCAGGGCTTGCGCCAGACGATGAGCTCATTGGTGGAGGTTGTTCGAGCGCAGCGACAGATGGTTGTCACCCCTGTTACCCAGTTGTTCCTTGCGATCATCATGCAGTATTCCGTCCCCTACACAGCACCGGTGGAGGCATCCCCAGTTTACGAGACACGTCTTCCAGAGACCGTGAGAGTTCCGGAACAGTGGAGGAATCGTTCTGGTGTACCAGCCCAGAGCAGAGGCTTAGAACGAGGACAGTCGTTTGGTTCTCATCCCCAGGCAGGACAGCAGTCAGCGCGTAGGTGTTTACGATGCGGAAGCCCTCAACACCTCATTAGGCAGTGTTCCTTCACACCACGTCAGGGTCGTATTCTGAGACATCGTGGACGCGGAGGGTTCGCGCAGAGGGGTCAGGCTAGTAGAGGAGGAGTCCGGTCAGTCGCAGATGGAGGGCAGGCCCAAGTTTTTGCTTCGACTCATCGGGACGCGAGGACGTCCAACGCGGAGCTTTCAGGTACTCCTTCAGTATGTCCTTTTGTTGCACTCGTATGTTTCCGCACTTCGTGCCGAGTTTAGGACGAGAGTCGTGCTAGGTAGATCAGCCGTTTGTTGTGTTAACTTCTGTCAGCGGATCTTTCGTTGCGCGACACGTAATCCGGTCGTGTGCCAATCGGATAGGAGATAGAGATTTATCTGTCATTTTGATCCTTCTAGAGATGTTGGACTTGGCATTCTCCTGGGCACGGACTGGTTAGCTATGTGCTAGGCATTGTGGACTACCGTGAGGAAATAATTAGGTTTTGTTTTCCCGGGCGAGTCAGTCTTGTGGTGCTGGTGGATAGTTGTGCCGCCTCTCACAGCTCGAATTTAGCTTTTTTTCGCTAGTCGGCTTTTGAGGAGATGTTGTGGATTCTTGGAGTTTATTCGTGATACCGTAGCCACAGTTGGTTTGTTGGGCCGTTTTTCTTTAGTGCGAGAGTTTTCCGACGTTGTTCTAGATGAGCCGGCGAAGTTTAATGAGCTTAAAGACCTGTTGCAGAGTTGTTTGTTGAGGGAGTTTTGTGCGTCTGAGTGTTTCGCGTTAGGAAGCTCCTATTTCTGTTCGTCAAGGAGAAAGACGACAGATTGAGGTTGTGTATTGATGGATCGTCAATTGAACCGGCTTATGGTGCGGATAGGTATCCTGTACCTCGCATTGACGATTTCTTCGATCGGCGTCAGAGTGCGAGACTTTGCCTAAGTTTGTTTGGAATTAGGTCATCATTGTTGCGGGTTCGGAGTGAAGACATTCCGAAGACTGCCTTGTGCGTGCTATGGGCTTTGTGTGTTTTGGGTGTGTCACTGGACTCACCAATGCCCTAGCAACATTCGTAGGTGTGATGAACTGGTTTTCTTCGGGCCGTTCCTTGACCAGTTATTGTTGTGTTATTATGACATCCTGGTCTATTTAAGGTGTCTTGAGGGATAAGAATAGCACTTGAGGATCTGTTTTATGGATACTGGGAGAGCCCCAGCGGTTGGTTAGATTCTCAGAGAGTCCCTTCAAGCTTGTTGTGTTGACTCCTAGGTCTTGTAGTTACGTAGACGAATTGGTATAGTTTCGAGGAAGATCGTGGCCGTACAGCTTGGGCCTAGACTTGTGAGCAGGACGGAGGTCCGCAGATTGTTGGGCTTAGTAGGCTCTCACTGCCGTTTCATGCAGGATTGCTAGTGTGGTGCTGCCCCGTTGACCAAATTGACTGGAGTGGAGGTTTCTTTTCTTTGGAATCCTGGACTTGTGATAAGGGTGTGCTAGGTTAGGGAGTCGCTGGTGTACCTGATATTATGGGGTAGAGACGTGGAATCCTAGGGCAGGCACATCAGTCAACTCTCTGTACTCATTCAACCCCCACCAACTGTTGATGTGACTTGTGAGATAGTTACGGGTGGGCAGGGACAGAAAGAGAAGTCTCGGGATTCGTTTCAAGGTGTCTGTCTTGTGGTATGCTAGGGTTGAGCAACTGAGGCCGGCTGGAGAGTTGCAACCTTTAACCGTTCCGAAGAGGGAACGAAGCAGACCTCCCCGGAATTTGTTCTGGTGTCCACCCAGGTTTAGTCAAGATGTGACTCCTTTCGGATGCTTGTCATCCAGTGATACTCAGTTTGCTCAGTTGTTCTTGTTAAGTTGTGTGTATATAGATATTGATGTCGACAGTTGGGGATCGTCGTTTGCCATCGATAGGATTCTCCTTTGATAGCAGTTATCAAGAGACACTCCAAATTGGTAACCTTTAGGTTTAGAGATTAGGTCGTGTCGATCACCAGCCTATTTTTCTGACTCCGTATTATAGGAGCATTGGACCTCAGCTAGTCTAGAAACTTCGGAAATGATCCGGTTGTTTTAGGTCAGGATGAGAATTGTCCATTACGGATAGAGATCAAATGCTGACCAAGATGGTCGCAGATTCGAGTTCGCAATGGCAGATCATGTATTCCCACGGAAATTTCCGATAAATGACATGTTGAGTTTTGGGAAGCTTTCCAGGATAGTAAGTCTTTTTAGGATCCTTAAGGCGAGTTGGTTCGTTGCCTTTAGTTTGGCACTTCCACCCAGATTATTGAGTATTCACCCCGTATTCTTTATGTCGATACTTTGCAATTACCTTCATGACCATTCTCATTGGATTCAGCGCCAGACCATTTAGTTCGAGCGTGATCCTTCGTTCACCAAACAGCCAGTCGTAATTTTAGACCGGCAGGTGAAGAAACTTCGATCGAAGGTCTTGCCATCAGTGAAGGTATTTTGGTGCATCCCAAATGGTGAAGAAATCACTTGAGAGGCCGAAGGCGAGATGCGGAAGAAATTCCCTCATCTCTCTGAAGGTATGCGTAGCTTTGTATTTTAAAATTCGGGGACGAATTTCTTTAAGGGGGGAAGATTGTAACACCTTAGGTTGTGTTTAGGGGTTAATTATATTTTAATAGATAGTTTTTAGTAAAAAGTTTACCAAATTAAGTTTTAAATATTTTATCCTAATTAATGAGTATTTTATTAGAATTTTTCTAGGCATACACACACTTGTGCATGTAAACTAGGGTTAAAGATGAGGTTAAGCAATGGTTAGCAACCATGGTGGGTTAGACCATTTTAATTAAGTTATGAGGTTTTAAGTTAAGTGTTTTTTTTAGGAAAATAGAAATTTATTTAAAATTTTGTTTTGGGTGTTGACTTGGTGGGGGAGAGGGAGGGAGAGAGAGAGAGAGAGAGAGAGAGAGAGTGCATCATGGGACATGATGGCCTTGCCATGCCTTATTAAATGAAGAGAGAGAGAGAGAGGGGTTGACACTTGATGCCATAATTTCCTTGCCTCTCAATTATTTCTCACTTCTCTCATTCTCTCACTCACTCGTACTCTCTCTCTCACACACACACACACTCTGCTGTGAGCAGCAGCAGCAACAGCAGCACCTTTAGCAGCAGCAAACACAACAGCACCTTCAGCAGCAGCATGGAGCAGCATCAGCAGTAGCAGCTCCAGCAGTCACAGTAGCTGTTCCCATCCTCTCCTCCTCTTTCCTCCTGCTTCCTAAGGTCTTTGTGGGGTATATTCTTAAACCTACTTCATTGTTTGCTAAGTGGTGTAGAAGTAGCTTCGGTTTGAGATAAAAGTGAGATTTTGTGCTATATTTGGTGATTGGTGTGAAGTTTTGTTCATGTGATGTAAGTGTTGGTTAACCTAGACTAATTAGGTGTTATTAGGGCCATGTAAACCTAGTTAAACCCTAGATTACACCAAAATACCATAGGGTTTCTAATTGTGCAAAATTTAGTGTTTTTAAGTGAAATTTCACCTTTTAGTGATCTGCTATAGGCCCGAATAGTTCAGGTTAAAATTGAGGAAACTGGAGCACAGTAGATATACCCTGACCACACCACCTGAGCACGAACCCCTAACCCCCTACCCAGGCCGCCGGTTTAATCTTTCTGGCCGCAATTTGCGGCCAGATGTGGGAGTTTTTGGGTGTAGTTGCATGGGTAGGAGTCTGCTGTTATTTCTAGGCCAGTGGTATGCATAATTTTGTAAGTTGTTAGCCTGGGTAGAATCTGGGACGTTATATCGTATGTCTAGTATGTTTGGTTCGCGCGATACGCGTGATACGCGAGTAGGTTCTGTGATCCAGCGCGTCGCGACGTGTCGGGTTAGTTTTAGACGCGTACTCACGTTCTAGCGTATCATACACACGCACGTTTAGTTCGCGACACGAGCGTATCGTTTGGCTTAGATATCGCGTTTTGCGAGATATTTGCTTATATATGGATTCTTGTGTAAACTCCAGGTTCGCAGGCGGGTACGTCGGACGAAGCAAAGAAATGAAAGCGGGTGGTCGGCTACGAGTAGCGCACGACCACGTGAGTAGATTTAACATCTACGGGGAAACCGCACGTATGGCGTTAAGCGTCAGGGCGTGTTAGGATATTAGATTGTAGATGTTCATATGGACTGTAGTAGCATACCTTATTGTTGCATGTAGAAATGATAGCATAGGACACTGCACTGTTACTAACGGTTCAAGTTGCACGAGCACGATTTATATGGTACACTCACACCGTTAGTGATTGCCATGACACTCACATTGTAGGATTGTTATAAATCATATATCATACTGATTCAGCTTTATTGAAGTTGTCATGATTTACCGCATAACAGCATATGTTATATCCATAATTGGGCACATATACATCACATACTCATACCAGTGCACACATATATTGATATCTTCATACCTGCGCACATGCGCACTGTATACTCATACCAGTGCACACATATATTGATATCTTCATATCTGCGCACGTGCACACTGTATACTCATACCAGTGCACACATATATTGATATCTTCATACCCGCGCACATGCACACTGTATACTCATACCAGTGCACACATATATTGATATGTTCATACCTGCGCACATGCACACTGTATACTCATACCAGTGCACACATATATTGATATCTTCATACCTGGGCACATGCACACTGTATACTCATACCAGTGCACACATATATTGATATCTTCATACTTGCTTAGATTTACGCATTGAGATATGTTGTTTCCATGAAATTCTGGATTTGGGGAACCGTGGATATTTCAAAAGAGAATAGTTAATTATTTAAAAACCCGGTTTCCCTTGATATGATATTTCGGTGCGTCCACCATGTGTTTTCTCGGTACTAGAGTGATATATGTGAACCCGAATCGAGGAGTTGGATGAGGCCGATTAAGGGTACATGGTGGACCCGGTATGGTACCCCGGGGCGAGAACGATTTCGCTGTGTAGTAGACGGAGAGCCTGGCAGAGGGACTACTACCTACCGGTGATTGGTTGGACCTGGCGGTTATCCGGAGGATACTGACCAGAGTCGATTGATGGATACGGGACGACTCGTACTGCCGGGGCCGAGGGCCGATACCGCAGACAGAGCCTGTGGGCTGATCCGGACTGACGGATGCCCTATACAGGAGGATTTGCGTGTCGATGCTTGGCACGAGTATTTCTTGATATTTTGGGTGCCGATGTTGGGCACTCACGATTATATGAGATTTACAGGATTTGAGGACCGAGGAGGATGACGACGCCTGAGTAGTATTGGGATTTGGGTGTATTGATGGGTACCGATTATACTTTCCACGATGACATTACGTGTAGATGTTATATTTCCCATGCTCAGTATGTAGTAATTGATATCTCATCCTGTATCTATTGTACCTGATATAGTACACATGCTTGCACGATCATTGCATACCCTGTTCTTTCTATATAGGGTTGTTAGATTGCATTGCTATACCTGATTATCACATATCTTTCTCATCACATGGAGATGTTATTAGATCGCACTTATTGCATGATTTGAGCATCCAGTTCATCATATAGATGTTATCTGTTGGCATAGGTTAGAGTATCGCAGCACGTGCATACTCGCGATTACCTTTATATGTTATCTTCTATTCACGAGTTGGCAACTCACCCCCGTTGTGCCACAGGGTTTGCAGGTTGCCCTTCGGAGTAGTCGCGGCAGGCTGCGTTCTTGCATCTTTTGACACAGATACCCCTACAGTTGGTGTACTAGCTCTTTTGCTGTTAGGTGGGTTTTGTGCGGTATCTGTTTATCTTTCAGTTATGTACAATGTTGTATCTAGTACTCTCCATCTACCACTTATGTATTGACTTAGAGACCAGTTGTGAGGACGATGTATATTATTTTGTATTCTGGTGTCGAGCTTGTTGTGAGCCGACTTTACTTATGCAGTTATTCTATCTGTGATGATTCCCACTTGTTGCTCATTTTCTTCGCTACGGCGTCGTATATTGTTATCTTGGTGATTGTTCACTTAAGAATTCTTAACATTTTTAGTTAATGCTTCCATTTAAAGCTTAAAACACTCTATACTTTTATTGGTTTGACTTCTGGGTTTCGGCTTACTTAGCCGCATTACGCCTGTAGACGTTACGTGGTTAAGGGCCGGTCACGTGCCAAACTTTGGGTCGTGACACTGGTCTAGTGAGACTCCTCTCGTATACACTGGCCTCTTCTGTACCAAGCTACAAACAACAGCGTTAACATTAAATACAACATTATAACAATATACTCTCTATTCTGTCTATTCCATTCTTGTCTATTTACGGGACTTACCGAGCAATTTGTTCGCTGACGACATTCTCTTTTTTCTTCTTTGGAATGTCGTCAGGTGATTCGGACTCACTGGAGATCGAGCCCACCAGTGAGGACTTGGATCAGCTAGCCTTCGACCCGGAGCTCTAGTTACTTGTACACATTTACATTCTATATTTTTTCATTTTTGTTATGCCACCATTTAGGCTTTGTTTTCCATTCCATGTATTTACTTTTCAGATGTATTGTAGAAAGAATGTTAATAAATAAAGTTGCTGTTCAGTTATATCTATTATCTTTGTCTCTTGTGTATATTATTTATATTGCGTAGATACGCTTAGCGTGTTTACTTCAGAGTAAATACGTAACGGCCTCGTCGCGTCCTTTGCCCATATACTGGGAAGCAGGGCGTGACACAAACCATAATAATATATTACTGTATCGAGTCTTTATCAATATGTGCAAATAATATAAAGCATTAATAGAAAGAAACACACATATCAAGATAAAGACAACTCAAATAATATCCTATATACAACCGAGCAAGATTTTCCTGTACATACATATCCCTAGCATCTATACAATACAGGCCTGTAAGGCATACATATCCAACAATCTCCCACTTGCACTAAGGCCTGTAATTGGCGTACCGAATACCCAACGTCTGCTCTAAGGCCAGTTGTTGACGTTCCACATACCCAACAGCTCAAAAAGTCACTCGAACTACGCTTGAGGGAGGGCCTTGGTAAATGGATCCGCCGTGTTGTCTTTCGTATCTACTCTCCGGACCTCGATCTCCCGGCGATCTACGATCTCCCTGATCAGGTGATACCGCCTCAAGATGTGTCTGGATTTCTAATGGGACCGTGGTTCCTTCTCTAAAACTATAGCCCCACTGTTATCGCAATACAAAGGTATCGGATCAACAATGGACGGAACCCCCTCAAGTTCAGTAATGAACTTCTTCATCCAGACCTCTTCTTTTGCGGCATCGTTTGCAGCAATGTATTCAGTCTCCATCGTCGAGTCTGCGACGGTGTCCTGTTTGGAGCTCTTCCAACACACCGCCCCTCCATTGAGGGTAAACACAAAACCCGAGACAAACTTGCTGTCATCCTTGTCACGCTGGAAGCTTGAGTCGGTAAATGACTTGACCTTAAGGTCTCCATTACTGTCATGACCCGAAATAGCACGTGACTGGCACTTGAATCATGTGAAGTCTATAGGTCCCTACCTAATTCAAGTAAGCCAAAAGCACAGAAATCTAAACCATTTTAAGGAAGAAGTGAAGAAAACTGGTTTAAAACAAGTGGTTTTAATAATTAAGTGGCATTAAACATTTAAAAGCAACGTCATATTTTCCCGAAAATTTCGGCAGAGTCTCCTTTGTAAATACTGGCCCCAAACGGGTACAAACATGAAATATATATAAAGGGATCCCCAAGCAGGAGCTAGCTCTTCGCTAATTGGCGGACACAACAACGCAAGCAATATAATATACAACGCCGAAGGGCGATGATCAAAACTCAGAAGAAAACCAATATCATCCAGAAAACCATAATAATACAAGCGTGACTCTAAGGTCGAAAGAATATACACTGGTCTTCTAAGTCTATAAATTAATACAAGTCTGGTTGATGGAGTTTACTAGATACAACTGAATAAATAAATACAATGGTGGTCACGATGCAAGTGAACCCACCTACCAAAGCAATCACCCTGAAAGAGCAGTGTACCAGCAAAGCCGCCAAGGAAACCGGTATGGCAAAACCTGCAAGAAACTGTGGCACAACGGGGGTGAGTTGCCAACTCGTGAGTAGAAAACATCACCGAGCAGAAATCGCATGTATGACTCTATCATAGGTCATACGATAGTAATATCCTCAAATAATATAGCCTGAAGCATATAATAATGGCAAGGGTAAACATCTATACATAAGTGTAATACCAAGTGCTCGTGTCAGTGCCTCAGGTAGCAACATATCATATATATGATGTATGAATGCATGAAAACAGAATACATCTAAATAAGAAAACTATTTTCTTATCTCAGTGAGATTTCTGTATAAAATTGAAGTATCATCAAACAAATCAACAGAGAATCAGTGTCTAGCATCGACACAAAATATATATCTCGCTATCTCAATATCTCGGGCTCCGGCAATCCGGACTGGCCCGTATCATCAAATCTCAATACCTCAGGCTCCAGCAATCCGGACTAACCTATATCATCAAATCTCAAGACTATGTCGGTATCCTCCGGATATCCGCCGCGTGACAATAACCGGTCAGTAGTGCTCCCCTGCCAGGCTCAACGCCATCATCTGCGACCATCTTGCCCCGGGGTACCGCACCGGGTCCACCATGCACCCGCAGACGGTTCCTTCTCCTCCTCGAATCGGGTGTATGATATCGCTCAAGAGCCGAGAAAACTCATGATGGACACCTCTCAAATCATATCATAAGATAACCGCAATTTTCTATCTTTAAAATGATAATAAGTTTATAAAATCCTTGCGGTTTCTCCAAATCCAGAATCTTATGGAAATCCGAAATCCCAATCTCAAGGGTAAATAACAGTGCATTACCGGCATAAAACTCCATAATATTGCATAACACATGAATATATGAATGCATCTGATATCAAGCAAAGATTGCAATAATTAAACTAGTATATAAAAGCAATAACATATTGGAACTATCATCTAGCAAGCTATACTAATGAAGTAGTGTTTTCTAATGTGCACGTGACATGAAAATTATCGATGATGATGTGTGTGAGCCGGCGAGCAGATGTACGTGGAGCATACGCATCATCGGTAATGGTGCTGGTGTCCTGACAGCATGATTTATCATAACTAAAGAAAACACAAATAAGCATGCAATGCGATGCGAATAGAAAGAATATACGGAACATGAATAATAACGCAACGTATAAGAATATACATTTATATAAACGAGTCATACAGTTTTGGCATTTGAAATATCACGAATCATGGTGTTTAGAAAAAAGGGGCTACAGTGTTTTTAAGAAAAGGTACGTCCTTTGAAATATCCGTAACATCTCTTGGCCTGTCTTTAAAATACTCACGATTCGTTAGTTTTGGAAATAAGTATGACTCAAGCCCAGTCTAACATCTACTAAGTAAACTACAGGACAAGCTAAGAGACTAGTCGAAGGGTAAGGAAAACCACCTAAGTCTGAGTCGATATATATCTAGTAGTCGGTGATCCTGCCTCAATAGTGTCACGTACGATACAATATATAATATGACATCCTCGAGTCAAGAGTGTGGATCTATCATCATAATTATATCTCGTACGGTAAATCCATCGTACGACATCCCAAATCTGGGTACGGGTCGAATATTACATTTATCTCATTATTCCTCTGGTATCCTTATCATCATATCCTGAATTAGGGGTACTGATATAAATTCTAGTACATTCCGATACCATCAACATATATATATATATATATATATATATATATATATATATATGCGTGTGTATGAAAACACTTCTCCTAAAGATCCGCTAATATCATATCGTATCTCATAATACGAACCAAGTCACATCACCGATCTCGTGACATCATGCCCAATCACATCGACTCATCTCCAAGTACCATATGCTATCCTCATCATCCATGTATATGTATACATGTATATCTAAACATATATATATATATACATACTCACATACATATGTGTGTGTGTGTGTGTATCCCCATATACGCACAAGTAAATCAAATGTATGCGTGTGCGTGCGCGTGTGTGCAAATCTTTACTCTAGGGTTTCGCGACTAAGAAGCTAAACTAAGTTACTTCTAATTACATTAAAACTAACCCATGAACACCTAAAACCTACCTTGATAATCATTAGTCTCACAACACACACACACACATACGTATTCGTATACTATACTACGAAACTGCGGAGGTGCTATACGCCATCCACCCGACTTCCCCCGTAGATATATATCTACTCACCTGATCCTTGCTTGCCGAAGTCGATGTCACCACGCTCTTGCTTGTCATCCCAAAGTTCATGCGGAGGTACCTACATATCATAACATATCGTACCGCATTAAAATCCAATTCAAAACCAAAATGACACACGAATCGTACATAGGTTAAAACCTATGGTCTACGCATGCAAGAAAGGCCCAACAAATCCTCGATGTCAATGTACAAACGTCAAACCATCGAGTTAAAACCCAAATACCAAAACTCAAGCTAAAACGAAGTCGCAAAACAAAGCAGAAAATCAAGAAAACACTTCCAGATTTTACCCTAGGTTGAATTAGCCAATTTTGCACATGTGGAGGGTCTAGTTTACTGAAGATAAAGCCATGGACCAAACACGAATCCCAACACCCCTACCCTGACCGCAATTTGTGGCCAGAAGGAATAAATTTGCGGCCATGGATGGGAGTTAGGGTCTCGGGGCTCTAGGGTAGCTTCTAGGTTGCCTGCATGACTCACTGTGATTGCTAAATAATTTTCAGGGCCTCCGGGTGAGAGCAGATCACAAAACTACACCAAAAATCCTACACAAATCCGACGTCGGGGATTTCTAAGTTCATGACTTGGGGTCGTAGTCTCTGATTTAGTCCAAGTTTTAACATAAGAAGGGGGTATGTAGTCACTAACACACTCACATGCATCATCACAAGTCAAGAATTCCACAAAACCTCATCTAGGAATTTTCTAAGTTCACTAAACCTCACTAAACAAACTCTAAACATGTATGGATGCTTAAGTGAATAAAATACTATACTAAGTGTGAAGGAATTACCTCATTTGGCAACTCAAGAAATTTCTTGAGTTGCCCCAAGTGCTCAAAATCCTAGCTTTCTTGGTCCAAAATGCTTGTAGTGAGCTTGTGCACACTTTTAATGAAAGGAAGATGATGTTTTGATGTGTTTTAGGGTGTGTTGTGAGGAGGTAGAGGAGGGGAAGTGAGAGGGCAGCCATGAGAGGAAGTGGGAGAAAATGATGAAGGAAATAATGAAGGGGGAACAATGAGCCATGGTCAATTGACCCCTCACCTCTCTCTCTCTCTCTTTCCCATACCCAATTGTTTAATCTATTCCCTTTTGTTTTCTTTTGTTTTCTTTTCCTTCAATCATCATTTTCTTTTCCCATGGTTCTACTTTAGAAAACAATTGTAAAACCCAAATGAAACCATGCACAAAGAAGACTTGAAATCAAGTTTCATAAAAATGTAATAAGTGTTTTTTTAAAGTCATGTGCATAATCAAGCTTAATGCCAAATTAGTGATTATTAATCAAGTTTAGGAATAAACTTGTATATAATAAATTATATAATAATTCATAAAATGTCTAAATCTCACAATTCTTTAAAAGTCAACATTCAAGGTAATTTTCCAAACATTTCCCAATTTATCGGTATTTAATTATACCACAACATTTAAAACCATCCCCACACATTAAAATATTCGTAATATTTATTATTTTAATTATTTAAATTCCCCAAAATAATATTTTATTTTTCTGAAATGTTATAGTCTTCCCCCCTTAAATAAATTCGGTCCCCGAATTTAAATTTAAACCCCTTAAATACTAAAACATTTCAGTACAAAGATCAAGTTGTCGGGGCTCCAAAATCATAAATATATAAAACACATCATAGCGCAATGCGTGCGCATGAAGAACGATTATATAAACCAAAATCAAAACTCCGTCAAGTATCCCGCAATCATCGGAGTTATGGTGAAGACACCAATGTCAAAATCCAATACGAAAACCAACATGATATACATCAAAACTATACATGTACACATAGTTGTAAATTCGTCAAAACATCTGAAGAAATGCATGCCAAACCTTTTCAAGTCGTTATGCGATGCGCGTATCACGGCACAGTGGCGGACGTCTATTGTAAGAAAATAACTATATATTGTTAGTTGTATGTATGCCCTAGAGGCCAGTATTGTACAGATGATGTATATTATATTGGATGCTTGGACATATATAGAGATGACTTTCTTGCTCGACATGATAGTATGCTATCTGGTTGCTCTTTATCTTAACATGTATACTTGTCTCTTTATACTGTCTTATGGTTACATGTTGGTAAAGCCCTTAGGATGTGTACTTGACTACCTGGACTATGATGCGGATCATACTAGTGGGGACATGGTAGTCCATAAGTACATCCTTCAAGGTCCCTAGTAGTGGGTGTATCGAGACAGGGCATCGATATACCAGAGTAGACTAGCGTATACGCTTCTCGACCCATGAGATGGGCGATGGATGATCCCATATCCATTGGTGTTTGACATCAGAGATGGAATACGGGTGCTCAGTGGAGACTGGGTACACTGGACGGACTCGCCGAGAACTCCCAGATGGTATTATACCTCACGTCAGATGGCAGTTCTCAGGTGACACTTGTGCAGGTTAGTCTGTAGACCCGAGATCGTCATAGAGTCTTGTGTGATTCCCACTGTGCTTTGATTTCCACCTTACCACGTCCATGAGGGCGTGCAAAACGGTGGATTTTGGGTACAGTCCCGAGTCACATGGAGGCAATGAGCGATAGGAGGGGTTTCGTCTCTCCCGGTATTGGGGGTTGATGTTGCGCTGTGCTCGATTGGCCGTAACAGGGAAGTCCCTGGCCAGGGCTGATTCAGAGATTTGCGGGTAAGTGTTACCAGTAGTTTCTCGACCCGTTATGAGGCTCACATCGGCACGACTTATCGGTTATTGGGGTATGACGTTTACCACCCCTAGACTTGATATGCGACATATCAGACGAGGAGACCGGACTGCACGGGTAGTGTTGCCGGTTGGCTCGACGGGAGTTGTAGCAGGTTCGCTTGTTCTTTTCTGATCGCTCAATACCCGGGTGGCCGTTACGTTTAGCTGACCGCTTGCGGCTTGGGGGTGCTTGATATGATCATCACCCACTGCCGGCGTATTGACGAGTCTTAGAGTCCCATAAAGGAGTTACCTAGTCCAGACGAAATGTTGTGGTGCGCGTATGCGATATGCGCATGGACCCGACTAAAATGCGCGTATAGGATACCGTATATTAATCGGGCGGCTTGCTTTTAGTTAGGGTCGTATGTGATATGGCCGGATTGATAAATCTAGTGTTGATTTATCATTTAACTATTAGATTCTCACTAGAAATCTTTTCTTGTATCTTTGGATGTATGCATGCATGTATGCATTCCTTATTGATTCATGCACATATGGATGTGCATGCACACATACATACATACATACATCATCTATCATGGTTGTTTATACATAAAAAATGGTGGCAATATAAGACCCACACCATGGTTTATATTATGGATTATTATTTCTATTTATGCTAAAACAAAAGCAAAGAGATAAGATTAAATCATGGATTAGTTTCTACACTTTTCTTTTGACCTAACCATGTTCACCTACCTTTTGACCATGGTTTAATCTTCTCTTGTGTTTTAACTAACGTAAAAATAAATATCCATAAATGATAACCATGATTTGAGATGAAGAAAGAAAAATATATATACTTATATTTTTCTTCTTCTCATTTAGAGTTTATCTTCTCTTCTTCATAAATTAGCCATCATCTTCTTCAACCTTGATCTCTTGCTCTCTAGAATTTTCAAGTGAGCAAAATACTCAACAAGATAGGATTTTGAAGTGAGAAAGAGAACCACAACACCATTCCACACAAGTCTAGCCCACTTGTTTGGAGTGTTAGCTTCATTTCATTCTCTTGATCGGGTGAAGTTGCAAGCTTGGACAAAGCAGACTCCGGGTGGATCATCGGTGACCTAGAGGAGTTCAAGCGGAGCTTTTCCAAACCCCAAGTAGCCAAGGAGTCTAGCGTAGGGAGCTACAAAGGTTGTACTCTCAAAACCCTAGCTTTTCTTTCATGAGATGATATGCAAAACTTAAAACCCTAATTTTTCTAGGAACGATTCTATGTTTGTTAACTTAGCACCCTAAAAATTCAATCTTTGGTACATGTGATGCTTCCAAACCCTTCATGAGGTGCTAGGTTAACCTAAAGCATGTACACGATGATAAATACAAACCAGATAGCATACTATCATCTCGAGTAAGACTGTTCTACCGGTATAGGTCCTCCCTCAATCATTGCAATCACGTGCATGCGATCCAATAATTAACTTGAGGTCACTATAGCCAACAGCATTATACCTATCAGACATGAGTAAAGGTTGGTCTTTTGACCTGAGATCGTCATTTGTCTCGTGTGAGTTCTTACAGTACTTTGATTACTACCCTACCACGACTCAAAGGAGTTGGGCAAATAGGTTTTAGTTGGGTACAGTCTCGAACCACATAGAGGCAGTGAGTGATTGTCAGGGATTCGTATCTCCTAAATTATGAGTCGATGTCGCGCTGTGTTCGGTTGGTCATCACTATAAATCCCTGACCGGGGTGGATGAGATTTACTGATAGGAGTTCAGTAGTTTCTTTGTAGGTGATGAAACTACAAAGACCGGACTGTATGAAGATTGTAACATTCAGTCTCAGTAGGGTACAGACAGATTTGATTATCGACCTCCCTTTCGGAATATACCTGGTAGCTATTACGTACAGCTAGTGTCGCTGACGTGCTTATGATTATGGATTTACCCAGTAACTCACTGCTAGCGTATTGTCGAGTTCTTAAAGTCCCACATAGAGGGTTTTCCCGGTTCAGGCAATATGATGCAGAGGCAGTATTTTGATACGTGCATGGGTCCGATTAAATACGTGTATAGGCTAAACGGAATTTAATCGGACGATTGATAATACCAGCCGGCTTAGGATTAAGCCGGATTATTAAATCAAATTTTGATTTAATAATTTACATATATATATATATATATTTGATATATATATACATATGTATTCTAGTTATATGTTTATTGTATTTTTCTTTCTCTTTGGTGTTCGTATTTTGATACGAATACGGGTATATATATACGGTGAGTATATTGTTAGTGTTATATGTCGTAGAGACCATTATTATATCATACTGGTTTGTATATTACATTTTGGAAGCTTCGGATATACACAGATATATTAACAGTTTTGCTCAAAATGGTAGTATGCTACTTGGTTTGATTCTACCTCAATATGCCCATGTGTTTCTTTTAGCATATCGCTTATACATATGCTGGGTTCCCTAGGGTGGCCGCTGGGTTTCGGGAGGCATCGACCATGCCGTTTTCAAAAAAATTGGCGCGCTAAAGAACCCTAATGCTAGAATCTAAACTAGAGAATTAGACGAACATACATTAAACATCTTTACATCTAAGTGAACAAGAAATACAACCTTTGTAGACCGGTCCTTCACTTCAATAGCTCCGTGTAGTAGTCCCTTCGCTCCAAGTAGTGATCTCCCAGACTCTAGTGAGGCTCCACAAGGTGATATGAACAAGCTTGCTTGAAGTCTTCGAGGCCGAAGATGATCTACGTTGAGGATACACTAACTCAAGCTACCTCTTCACTAAGTGATGAACCAGTGAAGAAACAACCCAATCTAAATGGTTAGTAGAGAAGAGATTGATGAAGTAGGAATTTTGCTCACTTTAGAAATAATTTTCTCACTAATTTTCTTCACCTCTCATGAAGCTAGAAAGCTTGAGGAAAGAGATGAAGAAAGCTCTCATGGAATGAAGCAAGTGAAGTGTAACATTTCAGAAAAATAAAATATTATTTTTGTGAATTTTTATAATTAAATAATATTATATTGAATATTTTAATAAGACGGTATAATTAAATACCGATAAATTGAGAAAAAAATTTGGAAAAATTATGGAAATTACTGAAATGAGGGTGCTTTATGTGATTTATGCAAATTATAAGTTTTTATGATTTATTATATACTATTTTAATGCTAATCGCGATTAAATATCGCTAATCGCGCATTAAGCGTGTTTTGTGCATATGATATGCACATGTCATTTTTGGCATTTTTACATTTTTCCTAGCATGGCATTTCTTCATTTTCAAGCATGTTTTGGTTTAAATGAAATGAGAAGAGAAAAGATAACCAAGAAAAGAAAAGAAAGGGAAAATGAATATAGAAATGGGGTATGGGCATGAGAGAGAGAGAGTGTGAGGGGTCTTCCTTGACCAAGGGCCCTTGTAAATCATTCATCATCTTCATCATCTCTCCTCTCCTTCCTCTCAAGGCGGCCGCCCTCTCCTTCATCCCCTCTCCACCTCCTCAAAACCGTAATGTTTTAAAAATAAATAAATAAATAAATAAATAAATAATTAAATAAATAAAATCCTTTAAGTGAATTTTCTGATTTTCGGTAAAATAAAAATGTAAAACTTAACCATAATTATTTTTCATTATAAATTTAAAAAGATCTATTTTAATTATGTAATTACTAGTAAATGGTGTTTATTTAGTCACTTATAAATTTTTAGTTTAATTAATTATTTTCCTAAATTAATTATTTTAAATATTAACATAAGCTTTATTTATACATTAAATTAGTGTAAATTACAAATTTGAATGGGTTAAATTAGCAAAAGTGAACCATTACATATTGGAATATAGTGTGTATCATGCAAAATTCATTTCCAAAATTTTCCATGGTTCTAGACTTTTCTAGGATTAACTTAGAAAAGAAAATTTAATAAATAAAGAAAATGTTGAAAAGACATAAAACATGCATCTTTTGAAGAACTTTCTACACAACTCCTCATATATTTTTCTTTATCTCTTTTTCTCATTGCCTTGGCTGGCCTCACCTCCATGGGCAGCCCCAAAATTTTCCCCCCATCATTTTTGCATTAAAAATTATCAAAATTCAACAAAAATTCCAAAAAATAAACCTCAAAATCAATATTCAATCTCTACCATTTTCCTTTGACCTATTTAGCATGGATTTTGGAGTTTGAAACCATTATTTTGGAAGCATATTTTCATGTTTGGATCTAATGTTTTGGAGGTATAATTTTTATTCTTATGATTAATTGTTGTTAAATGCTTTAATCTAGCATATTTAGATTTTCTTAAGTAATTCTATTTGCAAGTTTAAAATCCAAGTTAGGGTTTCTAAAATCAAGTTAGGGTTTTTATTAATTAAATGGGGTTATATTAACTAGTTTAACATTTTTAGAAATGGAAAATCTAGTATGGTTGATGTATTGTAAATTGTTCATTCAAAATTATTTAAATTAAACAATTTTGCAAACTAGATTTTTATAAATTATATATAGTGGTGAGGTAAAATTCTAATTAAGGTTTTTATTATTAGATTATGGTGTTAATGAGGAGATTAACATGTTATTTGAGTGTGAAACATAATCTAGTCACAATTTGCTAGCTTTCACTTTCAAATTTTCATAAAATTGCTATTTTTATTAAACAAGTTTTTTGAAATTCATTTAAAATGTAGGATTAAAAATCTAGTTAGGGCTTAAGCACATCCTTAAGGTTTCATGGAGTGGTTTAACACTTTACTATATGCAAAATCAAGTCTAGTAGTGGAATTGTGAATTTTTGCTTAAAAGATGTTGAAATCGGATAAAATTGCAAACTAGAAATTTCAATTTAAGACAAATTAGTGTGATAAAAATATAGTAATGGTTTCTATAATCTAGTTATGTTATTTAATGGATATTATGACCATTAGTTTCATTTAAACATCAATTTTTGAAGTAAAACGGTAAATTGACGTTTTCTAGGTTTTTACGAAATCGGACGATTTGATCGATTTTAAGGTTTCGATGATTTTAACCATGTTTTATATTATAAATAATGAGTTTTGAAATTGCGAGTTGTTTGTTGGTGTTTTATCTCGATCAATCGGCGTTTGTACGCCGATATCGAGCGATATTTGGTTCTTTTGCATGAGCGGGTCATAGGTTTTAACCTATGCGCGTTTCGTGCGTCGTTTTGGTTTTGTCCGTGATTCAGTTTACGATATTATATATGTTTGCGTATAGCTACCCCTCACGTGGACTTCGGACGAGGAAGAAGAGGAGGGCGACATCGTCTTCGGTAGACAAGGACCAGGTGAGTAGATGTATATCTACGGGGGAAGTCGGGTGGATGGCGTTTAGCACCCCCGCAAACGTGGAATAGGAATATTACTTATTGTCATTAGGAAGTCAGACGTGACCTTAAATTCTTGGTGAGTAGGAACCTATTAATGAATTTAGGTTGGACTATACTGATTTAGAAAGACTTTACCAGAGGATGAATGTCTTGGAAGGGATTCGTAGGTTTCAGGTAGACACACACACACGCACACAGAAACTTGACTTGGTGTATATGTGTATGTGTATATATATATATTGGAATGTGTGTAGGTATATATATACACACAACATGTATATGTGAGATAAGGATGTTATATGATACATGGGGATGAGACAATATAACTGGGCTTGGTGCCGTGATCTTTTGGCTATACAGTCGTGTTATGATGTTAGCGGATTATTGGAAACGAGAAAATGGATATGTATACATAAACGATAATAGGTGATGATGACATTGAGATATACGAGACTCTAGAATAGAACCCGGACTGTAACCTGTGACTTGATTACGATATAAGATATGTGTGACTTGGTTACGATATGATATATGTGTAACTTGATTATGATATGATATATGTGTGACCTAATTACGATATGATATATATGTCATGATATTTCTGAGGAACAATTGACGATGTATATGTACGCAGACAATGATATATGATTGATGATATTGGGATGTATGCGATTACAGTACAGTACCTTTGATCATGACATTATTTGATGATGATATTATACGAATGATGATGTACGTTGGTGATACTTGACCCGTACCCCGATATTGGGATGTCGTACGATGGATTTGACCGTACGAGGCATAGATGTGAAGATTGATCCGCACTCTTGATTCGAGGAAGTCGTACTACGTACGTGACGCTATTGAGGCTGGATCGCCGACTATTAGAGATATGGACTCAGACCTTAGGTGGATTCTTATTTCTTATCGACTAGTTTCTTTAGTTTAGTTCCTTAGGGGGTTAGATAGATACTAGTTTAGGCTTGAGTCATATAGTTGTAGTTAGACATGTATATTACAAATGAGTGGTTAATACACATCCATCTTATATTCAGATCGTAATCATCATGTTGCAAGTTCATACATATGTTTCTTTAGTCAGTATGAAACTCTGCCTGTTAGGACACCAGCAACATTACCGATGATGCGCATATTCCACGTACACTTATTTGCCGGCTCACACACATCATCATAGGTAATTACTATGTCACGTACACTTTAGAACATATTATCTTTTATTGGTAGAATCAGCTAAAGGCTAGATCAATATAATATTGTGATTACTCTCAGGTGTTAGTCTAGACATTGCATTTATTACTTAAACATTTCATGCATTCACATTTTCATGTTATCATGCAGTATTGTGGGGCTTATGCCGATACTTATTATTTACTTACTCATGATTTTGGGATTTTGGATTTCTACGAGATTTCTGGATTTTGGGGAAAACCGCAAGAATAAATATAAAACTTTTCTCTCTCCCTCCCTCTCTTTTTAAAATATAAGTTGCGGTTTTCTCGTGATGTATGTGTCGTCCACCATGAGATTTCATGTTTTCTGTTGGATTTCGAGACCCGATTCGAGGAGTGGATGAACCGTCTCGGGTACATGGTGGGCCCGGTATGGTACCCCGGGGCAAGAAGATCGAGTTGTAGACGATGAGCCTGGCAGGGGAAGACTATCTACCGGTGATGTCTGGCGCGGCGGATATCCGGAGGATACCGACCGTTGTCGTGAGATTTGATGATATGGGCCGATCCGGACTGACCGAGCCCGAGATATTGAGACTATGAGGTATTGAGACTTGAGATTTACATGTTTTGTGTCGATGCTTGACACGGATTTCCATGGATTTCATCGATGATGTTTCAGATTTCTATACAAATTTTACTATGATGAAAGTTAAAGACTATTTATACAGATATATCCAGATTTCAGGGTTGATTGCTTTACATTCATGGTGCATGCAAACTCATTCACATGACATATTACTATTTGAGGCACTGACACGAGCACGGAGCATTTGCACTTACGCGTAGTTTATTACCCTGCAATTACTAGATGACTAGTGATATATTGGTATATTATTATGACATAGGACAACGTCGTGCATTCGATTTCTTTTCGCAGATGTCTTCTACTCACGAGTTGGCAACTAACCCCGTTGTGCCAAATTTTATTACAGGTTCGATGTACAGGTTTCCTTGGCAATTTGCTGGCACATCATTTCATTCAGGGTGATTATCTTGGTAGGTTGGTTCACTTGTATCAGGACTGCCGTTGTACTTTTTTTATTTCATTGGTATCTAGTAAGCTCCATCAACCAGACTTGTATTACTTGATAGTTTAAAGGACCAGTTATTTATTTCGACCTTAGAGTCGCGCTTGTATTATTATGGTATCTGGTGGATTTGTTTTCTTTTGAGTTTTGAGCCTCGCCCTTTGGCGTTGTATATTATTGTGCTTGGTGTGGTTGTTTCCGTCTGTTGGCGTAGAGCTAGCTCCCGCTTGGGGATGCCTTTTTATTGTTTGTATATATATTATTCTTGTTTGTACCCGTTTGGGGCAAGTTTTTACAAAGGAGACTCTGCCGGAATTTTTGAGAAAATTTGATGTTGCTTTTAAACTTGTTTTTCCTGCATGTTTTTCTTTACTTCTTCTTTGAAAGGTTTAGATTTCTGGGCTTCGGCTTGCTTAGATTACGATATGCCTCTAGACGTTTCGTAATTTAAGTGCCGGTCACGTTCCGTACCTTCGGGTCGTGACAAAGTTGGTATCAGAGCGCTAGGTTTAACCTTTGTATAAGTCTAGAATGACTCTTGGTTGATGGAGTAGGTGACTTAGGTAGAGTGACGTACCGTGGGTATGATCCGCGGCATACTTACGATACGCTACTCTGCTTAAGAAGCCTTAGGATGTACATTTCTTTGCACCGTATTCTATTCATTCCTTTGATCTATCTTCGTCGATATCGGATGGTGGTTTCTGTTACCACGGTCGCACGGGCAGAGGGAGCTGCGGCTCGAATGCGATAACCATTAGGGTATCGTTTATTCTTGAGAATTGAAGCATTGTTTAGCGTGCGGATGAAGGGTATTCACATGCCGTCCAGACGAAGTTAAAGGGTTCGAACGACTGTCAGAAACCCATTTTCCCAAGTTTAAGGTATTCGGAAGAACATGCAGGTATTTCTATGGACCCTCTAGAAGAATGAAACCCTAACTCGACATAATGACCACGAGAACGCCTTTGAACCTTAGGGTTTACGGCAGTTCTGCGGTGCCATTTGTGAGGCTTGGGCTTGCCCTTCTACGGCTGGTCCGCAGATGCTGGGGCATGTACTGGATATTTATAAACTGTACCTGAGTGTTGAGCTCTTACGGAATTATGGGATTTTGATGAATCGATCGAAAAGTTTAACGTAGTCCGGATATCAGGTGAAGGGATAGATTACGCGGGAGGCTCTCGATATGAGCATAGCCGTTTGCAGCGCAGTCAGCACAGCGATGAGGAGACGAGTCCGAATCAGTCGACATTAGAAAAGGCGCACATTGACGATAGTGTTTACGATTGTGATTTGGTGATTTGTATTTCAAATTTCCGTTGTTTGGATTTTGGTATTTTGAGGATTTTGTTCTACGATTGGTATTTCCTATGTGTACATTCATTACACTCTATTCGTGTTTCATATATCAGTTGTATTGATGTTGTTTTGTACATACCCAGTGCACTCGATTTGGTTTTATGCATTTTGAGATATTGATTTGATTTCGTGCATATGGGTTGCACATGATTTTGACGTATGCTTCGACATAGTTTTCATGCATTTTTCGTACCGTGATTTCGATTTTGATATTCGGTGTAAGTTTTTCGTACACCATGTGCACTTGATTGAGATTCTTGCGCACACTTGGCGCACTTGATGCGATTTTGTGCACACCAGATGCACTAAATCGGGGTTTTGTGCAGATTAGATGCACCTGATATTAGTGTCGTGCACGCCCGTTGCACTTGACAGATGTTTTTGGTGCATACCTGTTGCACTCAGTTTTGTTTCTGTGCGTATTCGTGGCATCTGTATTTGGTTTCGATTTCAGTGCGCACCAGACGCACATGATATTTTTATGATGCGATTGGGAATGATTTCATTATGAGCAGTATGGTTTTTTTTATAATCATTGCTATTTCATTTAGTAACCAGGCGGGACGTGTATGTTAAATAAAAGATATATATGTATAGCTATTTTAAAAAAAAATAAATAATAAACGTCCGCTACTTATGCTGTGACACGTGCATCGCACGACGATTTTAAAAAGGGTTTTTTTGCATGCTTCTTTATTCAGATGTTTGGACGATTTTACTACGATGCACACTATATATAAGTTATAGTTTTGATGTATATTATGTTGGTTTTCGTATTGGGCTTTGATATTCTATTTTCACCATAACTCTGATGATTGCGTTATGCTTGTAACACCCGAGCCCAATAATACTATTTATATTACTAGTTGAGGGTTATATATTGCTCATTTTCAATTATCCTGATTTTCTGGTGTTTATTGCTAAATTTTAACCGGTTAAGTCATTTTGGCACATAACAAATTTTAACTCCTAAAATGAAATTTAAAATATCCATGTTGGCCTACTCGTCGCCACTAGTCGCGTGGTAGCGTCCGCGTGTCGAGATTCTGTCCCGTTTGGCTAAACGGGCAAATTTGGACGACTACGCGCGCGTGCAAGTGTCCGACTTGGGGGCATGCATTTTAATCATTAAACACCTCTTTTCAAAATTTGGAACCCGCTTAAAATCCTATAATTTGAATTTGGAACATTTGGGCGCAACCCGGACGCGATTTGGAAATGTTTCATTTCGCGCCAAAAAGGCCCATTTAATTTAATATCTTAAACTATATGTATACGATTATATATTTTCCTTAACAGTAAAATCCCTTCAAATCTTCACTTTAACAATTCATTACCTTGCCTCAGCCAATCAGCGCGAGTAAATGTTCATTCGTGGGCCCCCTTTCCCTCTCTCTCTCTCCGCCTCTCTCTTTCTCTCTCTATTCTCTATCTCTCTCTCTCTCTCTTCCCTCATTCTCTCTCTCCCTCTAACAACTCTCTCTCTCCTCTATTTATATCCTCATGCAGCCGCCCCCATTCGCTTCCTCCTCCATCACGAGAACCCTCCGAAACCCAAACCCTAGCCCCTCGTTCTTCGCCGTCGACCTCCCCGCGACCTCGCCGTCGCCGCCCTCGCCACCACGAGACTAGCCGCACCCACCTACCTCCTTCCTCCGCCGCTTCCCGCGCCTGCACCCAACCCCCGACGCCATCACTCGGCCGCGGATCCCGCCGTCGACGTCGCCTCCAGCCACCGACGACGCACGCGACTCCCTCTCCTCCTCCTCGTCACAACCTCGTCGTCGCCTTCCCTCTCCCCTCACCGGACCACCAACAGACCCGAGCCCATAGCCCCATCACCTACCCTCTGCAGTTCACCGGAGAACGCGCCGTCGACCCTCGTCGACGTCACCCGCGCCACCTCCGACCACCTCCTTCTCCCCTCGACCACCAGAGCCGACCACCACCCTTCTCTACTCGTCGCAACACCCTCTCCAGCGAACCCCGAGGCTGTTCAGGCCTTCGCAGCCGCCGTCGCTGCCTCGCCGGCATTCCAGCGCCGTCGAGCTCGCCGGGGGTACCCTGGTATCTCTCTGTAAGCTTCCTCATCTTCCCTTTTGTGCTTTAACCCCCCCGCTGATCGTATTAAGTTTACCATTGTTGCTAACTTCGTTGCCGTTGTTTTTGCCGGAACCCGACCGTGCCGTCTCGTGAACCCGATGCTCCAGCGAGGTACCCTGGTCCGTGTGATCCCGTTGTTCTCTGTTGGGACTCGATCCGTGGCCCGTGCTACCATATCGTGTTTTCTGCCGACTTTGCATCCGTGTTTTCCGGTTTGCGAAACCGTCGAGGCAAGTATCTGAATACTTGCTTTAACATGCTAGCATACGAGATCTAGTCTTGCCATGCAGTGGAATATCATACTATATAATACTACAACTTAATGATGGTAATTGATATTATATTATAAGTTAGAATTGACAGTTGCAGTTATCTTTAACATGGAATCGTTATAATAGTTTCTCGTAATTAATCAACCCACTATCAATCCATATTTCAACTAAATAAAACAATTGGATCGTATCTGCCTTATTTGTTAAATCATTCACGAGACAATTATTATACTCAGTTTAAATTCATGTAGCTTCATTACTTTATGATTGTGGATATTGCTTCACCTTGTGGCTATTGCACCCCAAAGGTGCGTGAACCTGTTAATAAGAGAATACAAAACATCACTGTGGTTACATGGAATAATATGGTTATTTATTGTTTCCTGCTGCTGTTCATTATTTGATTGTATACCTGTTGTGAGCACATACTCGATTGCACTACATATTGGCCTGACCCTGCTACACATGACATATACATACATACCGACTCATCCCGTTGTACCATGACATGACTTGTTTCATGATTTCCGTGCCTAATGCCGACAAACCCGACCATCCCTGCTGTCTATCCAGACGGACCTACTTTTACCGGATTTTCTGTTGGCATTAGTCCTTGACTACTGAATACCTGACCTAACATACATAGCTTGGGGGTATGGGAAAATCAAAGGTGAAACCGACTTGTAACTCAACAGTTCGATACATGTTCTGATCAGTCTTACGGGCTTGGCCAGCCCCGGAGTGTTGATGCTGACATCACTCGCCCATCCTACTACCTTTTACTGCTTAGCGGCACGTCTCGGATTCAGCCCCGAGGATCTTGACCGTGGTCCCGGGCACGCACGGGATACTATTGAGTTACATCGACGATTCATCAATTGATTTCAAAGACTATAGAGTAGAAACCTGACAGGATAGTTTAGTCACCATCGCACATTACCCTGCTCTGTTATTTCTTAGTACTGCTTTATTCATGTTCATATTTGTATTGCTTACCACCATGTTTACATTATATACTTGATGTCATGACGCGCTGACGTCTGGGTTTTGCATGGCCCAGATTCCGTACCACTGTCGACGACCGAGCAGGAGTACTTCAGCCAGCAGGCTGAACTGTGAGTTCCTTAGGGTTTAGTTTATTTATTTCATTTCATCTCCAGATGTGAGCCCGCATTATGGGACATACTGTTTATTTATTGTCTTGGATCATTTGCTTCCGCACTTATTGTTTATTGATTCTCATTATTATGGATTTGGACATGTATTAGTTTAGTTTATTATCTTGTTCTTGATATCCTTGCAACCGTAATGTGACTGTGGATGGATACTTCCTACCCACAGGTAGCATGGTTGGCTGTGTCACGTGCCCAATCTTGCGTACTCTGGGAAGCGGGGCGTGACAATGCTTGACGGAGTTGATTTTAGTTATGTATTGATGATTTCGGAGCCCCGACGATTTGAGTGTTTTGGCTGAATATTTTAGTAATTGGGGGGAGTTTTAATATAAATCCGGGGACCGAATTTCTTAAAGGGGGGAAGATTGTAACGTTTTAAAAATAAATAAATAGATAATTAAATAAATAAAATCCTTTAAGTGAATTTTCTGATTTTTGGTAAAATAAAAATGTATTTTTCGTAAAACTTAACCATAATTATTTTTCATTATAAATTTAAAAAGATCTATTTTAATTATGTAATTACTAGTAAATGGTGTTTATTTAGTCACTTATAAATTTTTAGTTTAATTAAATATTTTCCCTAAATTAATTATTTTAAATATTAACATAAACTTTATTTATACATTAAATTAGTGTAAATTACAAATTTGAATTGGTTAAATTAGAAAAAGTGAACCATTACATATTGGAATCTAGTATGTATCATGCAAAATTCATTTCCAAAATTTTCCATGGTTCTAGACTTTTCTAGGATTAACTTAGAAAATAAAATTTAATAAATAAAGAAAATGTTGAAAAGACATAAAACATGCATCTTTTGAAGAACTTTCTACACAACTCCTCACATATTTTTCTTTATCTCTTTTTCTCATTGCCTTGGCTGGCCTCACCTCCATGGGTAGCCCCAAAATTTCCCCCACATCATTTTTGCATTAAAAATCATCAAAATTCAACAAAAATTCCAAAAAATAAACCTCAAAATCAATATTCAATCTCTACCATTTTCCTTTGACCTATTTAGCATGGATTTTGGAGTTGGAAACCATTATTTTGGAAGCATATTTTCATGTTTGGATCTCATGTTTTGGAGGTATAATTTTTATTCCTATGATTAATTGTTGTTATATGCTTTAATCTAGCATATTTAGATTTTCTTAATTAATTATATTTGCAAGTTTAAAATTCAAGATAGGGTTTCTAAAATCAAGTTAGGGTTTTTATTAATTAAGTGGGGTTATATTAACTAGTTTAACATTTTTAGAAATGGAAAATCCAGTATGGTTGATGTATTGTAAATTGTTCATTCAAAATTGTTTAAATTAAACAATTTTGCAAACTAGATTTTTATAAATTATATATAGTGGTGAGGTAAAATTCTAATTAAGGTTTTTATTATTATATTATGGTGTTAATGAGGAGATTAACATGTTATTTGAGTGTGAAACATAATCTAGTCACAATTTGCTAGCTTTCACTTTCAAATTTTCACAAAATTGCTATTTTTATTAAACAAGTTTTTTGAAATTCATTTAAAATGCAGGATTAAAAATCTAGTTAGGGCTTAAGCACATCCTTAAGGTTTCATGGAGTGGTTTAACACTTTAATATATGCAAAATCAAGTCTAGTAGTGGAATTGTGAATTTTTGCTTAAAAGATGTTGAAATCGGATAAAATTGCAAACTAGAAATTTCAATTTAAGACAAATTAGTGTGATAAAAATATAGTAATGGTTTCTATAATCTAGTTATATTATTTAATGGATATTATGACCATTAGTTTCATTTAAACATCAAGTTTTGAAGTAAAACGGTAAATTGACGTTTTCTAGGTTTTTACGAAATCGGACGATTTGATCGATTTTAAGGTTTCGATGATTTTAACCATGTTTTATATTATAAATAATGAGTTTTGAAATTGCGAGTTGTTTGTTGGTGTTTTATCTCGATCAATCGGCATTTGTACGCCAATATCGAGCGATATTTAGTTCTTTTGCATGAGCGGGTCATAGGTTTTAACCTATGCGCGTTTCGTGCGTTGTTTTGGTTTTGTCCGTGATTCAGTTTACGATATTATATATGTTTGCGTATAGGTACCCCTCAGGTGGAATTCGGACGAGGAAGAAGAGGAGGGCGACATCGTCTTCGGCAGACAAGGACCAGGTGAGTAGATGTATATCTACGGGGGAAGTCGGGTGGATGGCGTTTAGCATCCCCGCAAACGTGGAATAGGAATATTACTTATTGTCATTAGGAAGTCAGACGTGACCTTAGATTCTTGGTGAGTAGGACCCTATTAATGACTTTAGGTTGGACTATACTGATTTAGAAAGACTTTACCAGAGGATGAATGTCTTGGAAGGGTTCGTAGGTTTCAGGTAGATACACACACGCACACAGAAACTTGACTTGGTGTATATATATATATATATATATATATATATATAGGAATGTGTGTAGGTATATATATATACACAACATGTATATGTGAGATAAGGATGTTATATGATACATCGGGATGGGACAATATAACTGGGCTTGATGCCGTGATCTCTTGGCTATACAGTCGTGTTATGATGTTAGCGGATCGTTGAAAATGAGAAAATGGATATGTATACATAAACGATAATAGGTGATGATGACATTGAGATATACGAGACTCTAGAATAGAACCCGGACTGTAACCTGTGACTTGATTACGATATGAGATATGTGTGACTTAGTTACGATATGATATATGTGTAACTTGATTACTATATGATATATGTGTGACCTGATTACGATATGATATATATGTCATGATATTTCTGAGGAACAATTGACGATGTATATGTACGCAGACAATGATATATGATCGATGATATTGGGATGTATGCGATTACAGCACAATACCTTTGATCATGGCATTATTTGATGATGATATTATACGAATGATGATGTACATAGGTGATACTTGACCCCTACCCCGATATTGGGATGCCGTACGATGGATTTGACCGTACGAGGCATAGATGTGAAGATTGATCCGCACTCTTGATTCGAGGAAGTCGTACTACGTACGTGACGCTATTGAGGCTGGATCGCCGACTATTAGAGATATGGACTCAGACCTTAGGTGGATTCTTATTTCTTATCGACTAGTTTCTTTAGTTTAGTTCCTTAGGGGGTTAGATAGATACTAGTTTAGGCTCGAGTCATATAGTTGTAGTTAGACATGTATATTACAAATGAGTGGTTAATACACATCCATCTTTATATCAGATCGTAATCATCATGTTGCATGTTCATACATATGTTTCTTTAGTCAGTATGAAACTCTGCCTGTTAGGACACCGGCACCATTACCGATGATGCGCATATTCCACGTACACTTATTTGCCGGCTCACACACATCATCATCGGTAATTACTATGTCACGTACACTTTAGAACATATTATCTTTTATTGGTAGAATCAACTAAAGGCTAAATCAATATAATATTGTGATTATTCTCAGGTGTTAGTCTAGACATTGCATTTATTACTTAAACATTTCATGCATTCATATTTTCATGTTATCATGCAGTATTGTGGGGCTTATGCTGATACTTATTATTTACTTACTCATGATTTTGGGATTTTGGATTTCTACGAGATTTCTGGATTTTGGGGAAAACCGCAAGAATAAATATAAAACTTTTCTCTCTCTCCCCCTCTCTTTTTAAAATATAAGTTGCGGTTTTCTCGTGATGTATGTGTCGTCCACCATGAGATTTCATGTTTTCTGTTGGATTTCGAGACCCGATTCGAGGAGTGGATGAACCGTCTCGGGTACATGGTGGGCCCGGTATGGTACCCCGGGGCAAGAAGATCGAGTTGTAGACGATGAGCCTGGCAGGGGAAGACTACCTACCGGTGATGTCTGGTGCGGCGGATATCCGGAGGATACCGACCGTTGTCGTGAGATTTGATGATATAGGCCGATCCGGACTGACGGAGCCCGAGATATTGAGACTATGAGGTATTGAGACTTGAGATTTACATGTTTTGTGTCGATGCTTGACACGGATTTCCATGGATTTCATCGATGATGTTTCAGATTTCTATAGAAATTTTACTATGATGAAAGTTAAAGACTATTTATACAGATATATCCAGATTTCAGGGTTGATTGCTTTACATTCATGGTGCATGCATACTCATTCACATGACATATTACTATTTGAGGCACTGACACGAGCACGGAGCATTTGCACTTACGCGTAGTTTATTACCCTGCAATTACTAGATGACTAGTGATATATTGGTATATTATTATGACCTAGGACAACGTCGTGCATTCGATTTCTTTTCACAGATGTCTTCTACTCACGAGTTGGCAACTCACCCCCGTTGTGCCAAATTTTATTACAGGTTCGATGTACAGGTTTCCTTGGCAATTTGCTGGCACATCATTTCATTCAGGGTGATTAGCTTGGTAGGTTGGTTCACTTGTATCAGGACTGCCGTTGTACATTTATTATTTCATTGGTATTTAGTAAGATCCATCAACCAGACTTGTATTACTTGATAGTTTAAAGGACCAGTTATTTATTTTGACCTTAGAGTCGCGCTTGTATTATTATGGTATCTGGTGGATTTGTTTTCTTTTGAGTTTTGAGCCTCGCCCTTTGGCGTTGTATATTATTGTGCTTGGTGTGGTTGTTTCCGCCTGTTGGCGTAGAGCTAGCTCCCGCTTGGGGATGCCTTTTTATTGTTTGTATATATATTATTCTTGTTTGTACCCGTTTGGGGCAAGTTTTTACAAAGGAGACTCTGCCGGAATTTTTGAGAAAATTTGATGTTGCTTTAAAACTTGTTTTTCCTGCATGTTTTTCTTTACTTCTTCTTTGAAGGGTTTAGATTTCTGGGCTTCGGCTTGCTTAGATTACGATATGCCTCTAGACGTTTCGTAATTTAAGTGCCGGTCACGTTCCGTACCTTCGGGTCGTGACAAAGTTGGTATCAGAGCGCTAGGTTTAACCTTTGTATAAGTCTAGGATGACTCTTGGTTGATGGAGTAGGTGACTTAGGTAGAGTGACGTACCGTGGGTATGATCCGCGGCATACTTACGATACGTTTCTCTGCTTAAGAAGCCTTAGGATGTACATTTCTTTGCACCGTATTCTATTCATTCCTTTGATCTATCTTCGTCGATATCGGATGGTGGTTTTTGTTACCACGGTCGCACGGGCAGAGGGAGCTGCGGCTCGAATGCGATAACCATTAGGGTATCGTTTATTCTTGAGGATTGAAGCATTGTTTAGCGTGCGGATGAAGGGTATTCACATGCCGTCCAGACGAAGTTAAAGGGTTCGAACGATTGTCAGAAACCCATTTTCCCAAGTTTAAGGTATTCGGAAGAACATGCAGGTATTTCTATGGACCCTCTAGAAGAATGAAACCCTAACTCGACATAATGACCACGAGAACGCCTTTGAACCTTAGGGTTTACGGCAGTTCTGCGGTGCCATTAGTGAGGCTTGGGTTTGCCCTTCTACGGCTGGTCCGCAGATGCTGGGGCATGTACTGGATATTTATAAACTGTACCTGAGTGTTGAGCTCTTGCGGAATTATGGGATTTTGATGAATCGATCGAAAAGTTTAACATAGTCCGGATATCAGGTGAAGGGATAGATTACGCGGGAGGCTCTCGATATGAGCATAGCCGTTTGCAGCGCAGTCAGCACAGCGAAGATCATGGGATAAATGTTAGTGTATTTGGATGATAGAGTCGTGGTTGATTTTCTTAGTCGCGAACCATAGGATAGGTTTGCACACACGCACACACACCCTTGCATGCATTATTATTATTATTTGTGCGTATATGGGGACATGTATACACACACACACATAGGTATGGGACTATATATATACGTACACCTATAGTTGGATAATGAGGATAGTGGATGATATTTGGAGACGAGTCGATGAGATTGGGTATGATGCCACGAGATCGGTGATGTGATTTGAATCGTATTATAAGATACGACATGTGGTAATAGAGGATCGGTAGGCGATGTGTTTTTATACACACGCATTTATATATGTTGATGGTATCAGATTGTACTAGAATGTAGATCAGTACCCCTAATTCATAATGTGATGATAAGGATACCAGATAAATGATGAGATAGATGTGATAGTTGACCCATACCCTGACTTGGGATGCCGTACGACAGATTTACCGTACGAGATAACTATGATGATAGATCCGCACTCTTGACTCGAGGATGTCATATGATATATTGTATTGTACGTGGTACTATTGAGGCGGAATCACCGACTATTATATATATGTATATATATCGACTCAGATTTAGGTGGTTTCCATACCCCTTTCGATTGGCTTGTTAGTTAGACTTGTAGTTTACCTAGTAGATGCTAGATTGGACCCGAGTCATACCTATTTCCAAAACTAACGAATCGTGAGAATTTTAAAGACATACCAAGGGATATTACGGATATTTCAAAAGACGTATCTTTTCTTAAAAACACCGTAGCCCCTATTTTTTTCTAAACACCACGATTCGTGTTATTTCAAAACGTCAAAACTGTGTGACTCATATATTTAATGCATATTTCCTTTTGCTGCGTTATCTATTCATTTTTCCACATATTCTTACTATTCGCATCGCATTGCATGCTATTTGTGTTCTCTGCGGTTATTATGAAACCCACGCTATCAGGACACCAGCACCATTATCGATGATGCGTATGCTTCACGTACACTTACTGCCGGCTCACACACTTCATCATCGATAATTGCCATGTCACTACACAGTAGAATTGCTGCATTTTGATATGATACCTTGCATGAATTGTCTGCTATAGTTTCATGCACCTTTATATGATATTGCATTTGACTTAGAGGAAATTGGGAATCGCAGGATATATTTCAAAACTGGATTAATTTAAAAGAGTGGTTTTCCCATGATATGTGCATAGTATTGTTCCGTGTTATATGATATACGGATATGCTTACATTTCTGTTATATGTAGCATACATCATGCTTTACAATTATACGAATTGAGATTTCTGAATTTGAGAACCGTGGGTATTTCAAAAGAAAGTATGTACTGTTTTAAAAACCCGGTTTCTCTTGATATGATATTTCAGTGCATCCACCATGCGTTTTCTCGGTTCTAAGATGTGTGATATGTGAAACCCGATTCGAGGAGGCGGATGATTCCATTTGCAGGTACATGGTGGACCCGGTATGGTACCCCGGGGCGAGAACGGATTTTTTGTGCAGTAGACGGTGAGCCTGGCAGAGGGACCACTACCTACCGGTGATTGGTTGGACCTGGCGGTTATCCGGAGGATACTGACTGGAGTCGAGAGATGGATATGGGCCGACTCGTTCTGCCGGAGCCCGCGGGCCGATCCCGCAGATGAAGCCTGAGATATATGAGTATTTACGTGTTGATGCTGGACACGGGTTTCATGATGTTTCGAGTGTCGGTACTGGACACTCATGTTCCATGATTTTGATGTGTCGGGAGGGACACACGTTGATTTATATCCTCATACTTTCATGCATATGCTTTATGATATTTACATGCATGATGTTTTGTGTCATTGGTTGACACGTGGACGAGATCCACATGCATACATGCATTGATTACATTATTGGATGATATCCACATACTTATGGACTTCATGATATAGTTGACACTGATTTCATGATGATTATATTGATCACACCTCATTTTATGATATGTTGCTACCTGAAGCACTGACACGAGCACTTGGTATTACACTTGGTTTAGATGTTTACCCTTGCCACCTTTTCATGCTTCAGACTTTATTATATTGAGAATGTATATTACTGATCGTTTTGACCTAGGATTGAGTCATACATACGATTTTTGCTCTGTGATGTTTTCTACTCACGAGTTGGCAACTCACCCCCGTTGTGCTACAGTTTCTTGCAGGTTTTGCCGTACAGGTTTTTCCTTGGCGGCTTTGTTGACACATTACTTTATTCCGGGTGATTGCTTTGGTAGGTGGGTTCACTTGCATCGTGACCACCATTGTACTTATTTATTTTCAGTTGTATCTAGTAAAATTCCATCAACCAGACTTGTATATTTTTCCAGACTTAGAAGACCAGCTGTTTATTCTTTCGACCTTAGAGTCGCGCATTGTATTATTATGGTTTTCTTGTTGATTTGAGTTTCCTTCTGAGTTTTGGTCCTCGCCCTTCGGCGTTGTATATTATATTACTTGCGTGGTTGTGACCATCATTTGACGAAGAGCTAGCTCCCACTTGGGGATGCCTTTTTCATTGTGCATATATTATTCATGTTGTACCCCGTTTAGGGCCAGTATTTACAAAGGAAACTCTGCCGAAATTTTCAGAAAAGACTTGAGATTTTAAAATAGATATATCGACTTATGTTATTAAAAACCCCTTGTTTTAAAATATGTTTTCTTCACTTATTTCTTTAAATGGTTTAGATTTTTGGGATTTCTTGGCTTACTTCAATTAGATGGGGTCCTATAGACTTCATATGATTCAAGTGCCAGTCACGTGCCATTTCGGGTCGTGACATGAAGAATGAATCCAGTGGTGAGAATAGCAACCATGGGTGAGTTAATATCATATACTAACCATGTAGAGACTAAACTATGGCTAACAATAATGGTTAGGTTAATAAATATCTACAAGTAAAACAAAATTAGTGGACTTCGTCAATGGTTCCACAAGCTTCTACAAGCTTCAACCATGTGACTAATTTCCAACTAATTTGATTTACTTTAAATAAATAAAACCCATCATTATTACAAGCATGGTGTGAGTCTCATACACCCATATAGCATGTGACATCTAGCATGACACAAAAGAGGTACATTAATATATATCACATATATACTAAGTGTACACAAGTGAGAAAAAGAAATCTTAAGTGAGCTTATGTTAGTTAATGTAAGTTAATATATCAAATATATAATTATACATTAAATTATTAAATCAACTCTTGATTTAATAATCCGGCTATATCACATATAACCGACTAATATTAAATATATCAACTTGTCGAATCAACACTTGATTCGACAGCCCAGTTATATCACATATAACCGACCGATATCATATATTGAGAGAATAGAATGCGGTATCATATACGCGCATTAATCTCGGTCCCGCACATATCACATATGTGCTACTACCTCGTTTCGCCTGAGCCAGGAAACCTCTGTGTAGGACTTTAAAGACTCGTCAATACGCCGGCAGTTGGTGGTGATCATACCAGTCACCCACAAGCTGCAAGCGGTCTGCTAAACGTAACGGCCACCCGGGTATTGAGCGATCAGAAGATCAACAAGCAAGCGTGCTCATACTCCTACGAATCCAATTAGTAACACTACCGTACAGTCCGGTCTCTTCGTCTGATATATCGCATATCTCAGCCTGTGGGTGGTAAACGTCAGATCCCAATAGCCCTGATAAGTCATGCCGATGTGAGGCCCATATCGGTTCGAGAAACTACTGATAACACTTACCAGTAGATCTCAGCAACCCTGGCCAGGGATTTCCTGTTATGGCCAATCAAGCATAGCGCAACATCAACCCCCAATACCGGGAGAGACGAAATCCCCTCGTATCGCTCATTGCCTCCATGTGACTCGGGAATGTACCCCAAAACCACCGTTTTGCACGATCTCTTGAACGTGGTAAGGTGGAAATCAAAGCACAGTGGGAATCACACAAGACTCTATGACAATCTCAGGTCGATAGACTAACCTGTACCAGTGTCACCAGAGAACTGCTATCTGACGATAGGTATAATACCATCTAGGAGTTCTCGGCGAGTCCGTTCAGTGTACCCAGTCTCCACTGAGCACCCATATACCTTCTCTGATGTCAAACACCAATGGATGTGGGATCATCCATCACCCATCATATGGGTCAAGAAGCGTATACGCTAGTCTACTCTGGAATATCGATGCCCCATCTCGATACTCCCATGACTAGGAACATTTGAAGGATGTACTTACCGACTATCTCTGCCCCACTAGTATGATCTGCATCATAATCCTGGTAGTCAAGTACTCATCCGAAGGGCTTTATCAAGATGTAATAGAGAGACAATAAGTGTACATGTTAAGATAAAGAGCAACCAGATAGCATACTATCATGTCGAGCAAGAAAGTTCTCCTTATATATGTCCAAGCATCCACTACAATATACATCGTATGTACAGTAATGGCCTCTAGGGCATACATATAACTAACAATCTTCCACTTGCACTAAGGCCATTTGTTGCAGTATCTCATACTCAACGTCCTATAGAAGTCTCTCTCGGGAAAGGCCTTTGTGAGTGGATCCGCCGTGTTATCTTTCGCGTCAACTCTTTTGACTTCGATCCCCTGGAGATCAACCATCTCCCTGATCAGGTGATATTTGCCTCAGAATATGTCTGGATTGCTGATGGGACCGGCGTTCCTAGGCCAAAGCCACAACTCCATTGTTTTCATAATAATAGTTATTGGACGCTCAATGGTAGGAACCATGTTCATCTTATGAACAAGAAATATCCAGACACCCACTTTGGCAGCATCGTTGGTAGCAATGTATTCAGCCTTTATCGTATAGTTTGTCACGGTATCTAGCTTGGAACTCTTCCAACATACCGTCCCTCCACTGAGGGTAAAGACAAAGCCCGAGACTGACTTTCAGTCGACCTTACCACTCTGGGAGCTAGAATTGGTAAAGGACACCCACTGGAGTTCACCGTTACCAAACACCAAGAACATTTCTATAGTGCTTCTCAAGTACTTAAGAATGTCCTACACAGCTGTCCAGTGATTCTCCCAAGATTCGATTGATTCCTTATCACTACACCTAGTGAGTTAGCTACATCTGGTATGGTATATAACATCGCATACATGGTAGAGCCTACCGCCGAAGCATAGGATATCCCTTGTACGCGAGCTCTCTCCAAATCAGTCTTGGAAGTCTTCTTTTTGGAGAAAGTGATTCATGAGTAAGTGGGCGAACCACCACGCTTAGAATCTTCCATACTAAACCCTTTTAGTACGGTGTTAATGTACCAGGATTCGGGACACTCCCAACATCCACTTAGATCTATCACCATAGATCATAATCCACAAGATGTAGTAGGTATCATCCAGATCTTTCATGGAGAATCTTCGTGATAAGAGGAGCTTGACCGAGTGTAGCATAGGAAACCATTTCCTATCAAGAATATGTCATCTACGTACAATACGTGGAAGACAACCTTACTCTCTACAACCTTCTTGTATATACAAGGTTCATCTACCTTTTTAATGAAGTCAAACTCTTTGACTGCTGATTGATCGTATGGTTCGTGTTTTGAAAATATAATCGCAACCAAAGAATTTGTAACCGCAATCAATTAACGGTGTCGAAATAGTTTCGTTAATGAATACGGATCGTCCACTGAGATGTGTGTACTTGTTCGATCTTGTTTTAGTTGAGTCGAAAAGAAAATATAAAAGAAAATGATTCAAGATTAATGATATTTAATTTCAAGAAATATCAAGAAAATAGATCTAGAATCAAGAAGATGTCCAAATCAATTTAGTTATCAAGATTATGTAGAATAGCTTGTAGGAATCGATCAAATTAGTAGTAATGATGAATACTAATAATGACTAATCTTATCTATTGATGGATTGTAGCTAGATCGATGACGATGAATGAAGATTAGGGATCTATTGAAGAAACTAGGGTTTCTCCTTCACTATCCCTTGTCTTTTCATTGATCATTATTCAAATCTAACCTCTAGCAAAGAAAATCATCAATCATTTGATCCCTAATTTGCAACGAAATAATCAAGAACATGATCTTGCTCCAAATTAGGTCATCAAAGATTCTTTTTCCTAGAGTTCACAATTCTCATAAGACTTAAAATTAGCAAAAGAATTTCATCATCATTAGATCTACTGATTCTCTCGATTCCTTTACAAGCGGAGATTTCACTCACACATCATGAAAATTAAAGAATCACAAACGAGAAATTTCATAATGGAATGTAATGAAAACGAGAATTAACAATTTATCACCTTCATTAAATTTTCTTCAAATTACACCTCTCAATTTGAGGTTACAAGACTAGGTCTCGATCGCTTTTTAGAAAGGGAATTTGTCTTCGATCTTTGCGAGGCTCGATCGCCGTGAGTCGTGGATCGGATGTGGATCTCTTGCTCTTGATGATGACCGGAGTTGCGATGAAGGATCGTTGATTGCTCACTTGATTTGCTTCTCAATGGATCTTGATTTTGGTTTAGATTTGGATTGGATCTCAAGTTGTGTCACTAAACTTGAATTTTGAATTGTATTGTGGCTCAATTGTGTAACTAATTAACAACCCCCGAAATTGAGATCTAGATCCCCTTTTATAGCCCCCAAAATTAAGCTTCTTTCATAAGCTTGGTTGTTAGGCAGAGCCTTCTCGAAGAAGCTAGGCGGTTATAGAGTGTCTTCTGGATGCTAGGCGGTTACATGGAATATTCTGGAGAATTTTCGAACGCCGACGAGCCAAGTCGGCCGCGGATCCGCGGCGGATCAGCCTGGATCGGCCGCGGTTCCGCGGCCGTATGATGGAATCTCAGCTTTATATCTTCTGGGGTGTTTGGTGTTGGTCTTAGGGTTTTCTTCTGATGTCTGGAATCTTATAATTATTTCTTGGTTGCTGCCAGATTTCAAGTCTTTGACTTGCTGCGTTCTATCGGCACTTTTGCGATTCCGGTTCTTTGTCCTGAAGAATTTTCTGCACACAATCTCGATAAAATGTGTTGAGATATACAATATCATGCGTATAGTAATAAACACACAATTTCCCTCCAGAATTTTGATTATATATACAACACGTGGTATTTGATATTTTCCAGACGAATTTGTAATACGTGTTATATTTATAATAAACACCCTTAGATGATTACGAAGAGTAGGGAAATTGGTGTGTTAAGAATGCAATATTTTCGACTGAACAAATTCCCCCAAACTTAATTTTGATCATCTCGAGCAAACATCTTTTATTCAAGAGAAGGAGAAAATATAAGAAAAAGAAAAACTAACTAGCACACTTTCGTAGGCAACACGATTGCACTGAGTATGTGCAACAAGCCTTTAAACCTCTAGGTGTCCCTAGTAGGAGGGGTGTTGTCTTGTGAGGGTTTTCAGCGGATTGCACCCACAAAATCCTATAATAAAAAGAAGACTGTGAAAGTTACATATAAAGATAAGAATTATAAAAGAAAGACTTTGAAAATCAGAGTTTCCAACTAATACTAGCTTTTCGGTTGTCATGAGCCCTATCTTAATAGTCATGAAAATATGTTAGAAATCACATCATCTCTCAATAAAACATCGTCTTTATTCTTCATTCCTACCTTTCTTCCAAACATTGATCATATACCCCTACGTGTGTGTAAAGGACATCTCTACACTCAGAGAATTCAATTCAAGCTATCATACTTTTGTCCATCTACCTTAGTACTTTTTAATCGATGAATATTTAGATGGAATTGCTCACACATTTTTCATGCGACCGTTAATACTTCTTGAGGTACTAACCGACCGATTACTCATGTGTTTTGCTAATTAGGCGAAATTAGTATTTTCCTCGTCTTGCAACACCTAAGGCTTAGCAGTGACTCCCACACCAGTTGGTTTAAGGCACTAGGTGATGAAGCACCCTTGCTATATTTTTTTTATTGCTGCCTTGGTGATTACAAAACCAGTGTTCATTTTTATACACCATTTTATCTTTTATACTCCATTTATAATTTCCTTCATACTTTGGCTTTTAGACAAGAGTATTTCAAGGTATCCTCTACTATCCTGAGTTTCAAGACGTGTGTAAGTGCGTATAGTAGGGTATCAATATTCAAATGTTTGGCTTCCAGAATAGAAACTATTTTTCAAACTTATTTTTATCCTCAGATTAGTGACTTCTTTCATCTTACTAACCCTTGGGACAACGGCTCATAACTACTTATTACTAGTTTCGTTTAAGAAAACATCTAAATTTCTTGGTTTTCTTAAATTTTTCCAATCTTTTAAATGTAATTTTTCACTTTCTAATATTTTATTAAAAAATTAAATATTAAATATTAAATATTTTTTTATATATGTCTTGTGCTTATGCAAAGTATGATGCAAAATGATGCGTAAATAAGCACAAATCTCCCCCAAACTTATTTACAACAGTGTCCTCACTGTTGCCATCTGTTAAATCTCAAAAACCTGTAAGCTTGGGAGGAAAATTTATTAATGGGGACAAGAACAAATGAACGTGAAAATTGTTAGTTGTATGTATGCCCTAGAGGCCAGTATTGTACATATGATATATATTATATTGGATGCTTGGACATATATAGAGATGACTTTCTTGCTCGATATGATAGTATGCTATCTGGTTGCTCTTTATCTTAACATGTATACTTGTCTCTTTATACTGTCTTATGGTTACATGTTTGTAAAGCCCTTAGGATGTGTACTTGACTACCTGGACTATGATGCGGATCATACTAGTGGGGACATGGTAGTCCATAAGTACATCTTTCAAGGTCCCTAGTCGTGGGTGTATCGAGACAGGGCATCGATATACCAGAGTAGACTAGTGTATACGCTTCTCGACCCATGAGATGGGCGATGGATGATCCCATATCCATTGGTGTTTGACATCAGAGATGGTATACGGGTGCTCAGTGGAGACTGGGTACACTGGACGGACTCGCCGAGAACTCCCAGATGGTATTATACCTTACGTCAGATGGCAGTTCTCTGGTGACACTGGTACTGGTTAGTCTGTAGACCCGAGATCGTCATAGAGTCTTGTGTGATTCCCACTGTGCTTTGATTTCCACCTTACCACATCCATGAGGGCGTGCAAAACGGTGGTTTTTGGGTATAGTCCCGAGTCACATGGAGGTAATGAGCGATAGGAGGGGTTTCGTCTCTCCCGGTATTGGGGGTTGATGTTGCACTGTGCTCGATTGGCCGTAACAGGGAAGTCCCTGGCCAGGGCTGATTGGAGATTTACTGGTAAGTGTTACCAGCAGTGTCTCGACCCGTTATGAGCCTCACATCGACACGACTTATCGGTTATTGGGGTCTGACGTTTACCACCCCTAGACTTGATATGCGACATATCAGACGAGGAGACCGGACTGCACGGTAGTGTTGCCAGTTGGCTCGACGGGAGTTGTAGCAGGTTCGCTTGTTCTCTTCTGATCGCTCAATACCCGGGTGGCCATTACTTTTAGCTGACCGCTTGTGGCTTGGGGGTGCTTGATATGATCATCACCCACTGCCGGCGTATTGACGAGTCTTAGAGTCCCACAAAGGAGTTACCTAGTCCAGGCGAAACGCTGTGGTGCGCGTATGCGATATGCGCATGGACCCGATTAAAATGCGCGTATAGGATACCGTATATTGATCGGGCGGCTTGCTTTTGGTGGGGTCATATGTGATATGGCCGGATTGATAAATCAAGTGTTGATTTATCATTTAACCATTAGTTTTCTCACTTGAAATCTTTTCTTGTACATGATGGAGCTACTAGGCATTGAATGTCGACCTATGGGGGGTTCTCACTGTGTGACAGTGTGGCGAAGCATAGGCTCTTACCCCCAGGGTGTCCCGAGACCGGAAGGTGTTCCAGCGGGTTGTAGTCCTCGTAAGGGGGCATACGTAAAAAGTAGCTGCTGAGGGACCCGTTGGTGCCACGGTGACCCCATTGGATGGGGTGGCTGCCTGATCAACTTGGTATCAGAGCTACTAGGCATTAGATGTCGACCTATGGGGGGTTCTCATTGTGTGACAGTGTGGCGAAGCATAGGCTCTTACCCCAGGGTGTCCCGAGACCGGAAGGTGTTCCGGTGGGTTGTAGTCCTCGCGAGGGGGCATGCGTAAAAAGTAGTTGCTGAGGGACCCGTTGGTGCCACGGCGACCCCATTGGATGGGGTGGCTGCCTGCCTAACATTGGTATCAGAGCCGACCTAGAACATTAGGCGATGGGTTAACGAAGTTAAAACCCCGATCGAACCCGATATCGACAAAACGACCCCCTCTCTGGACAATTTTTGAAATCTGGGAGTTTTGTGAATTAAAAATACTTAAAAAATACAGCAGGGTTTTCTAAGAATTATAGTGCAAAACGATCACCTGATTCGTACAAATGACCGTGGTTCCGCGGAAAATCCCTGCTTGGGCCGCGGAACTGCGGCGATATGGTGTCATTTGGCTTCTCTGTTTGCACAGTAATTCTTGATTCTGTGATTGATATTTTCTGGGTATTTTTAATTTGACTCAAGTGTTGAGTATTCAGGGGTTCATTTTGTAATTGTCGATTCGATCGGAGAATATAATTTTGTTTTGCTATTCCGGGTAAATTTTTAGAAAGTATTGAATTGTTTGAACGAGTGTCATTTGCTCACTTTTCACGGGGTTTAAATCCTTTGGAGATACGTGCAAGTTTTGTGGTGGACCCTCTAGAAGACAACAAATCTTAACTCGATTATGTGACTGTCTTGAACCGCCCTTTGAACCTTAGGGTTTGGGGCAGTACGGCATGCCACATGTGAGGCGTTGGCTTGACCCTTTTACGGCTGGACCGCTACTACTGTGTTACACTCCGGGTTTTTGAACTCCGCTCAAGTGTTGAGCTTTAGGGAATTTTGGGTATTTGATCATTCGTTCGAAAACTTTAATACCGTCTAATTATCTGGAATGAGATGCAATATGTGGAATTCATATAGTTGGACATGAAATACGAAGTATGTGATATTTCGCATTTACGATGTTTAAAGAGAATGTGGATTCCAAATATTGCAGTTTTACATTTTCTTTTCTGTGACCGTAAGTGTAGTATGTCGATATCGCCGGTTTCGTTGCTATACATCAACGACAATTGGGGTACGCATACTTACTTACGTTGATGATATATGATATTATGTGTTGCTGAGATATGATGTGCAGGATTGTCGCGATTGAATAGCCGGGTTTTTTTTTATGTGAGATGAGAGTTTTATATTTTCATTCATGTAAATTCAAATGTAATGTAATATTCTTTTATTTGGGGCACTTCCGGGTTGAGGTTGATTCCACCAGTGTTGTATATTATTTACTTTTCCGCATTAGGATTGACCCAAGGAGGGGAGCACGGGTGACCGGGTTCTGGGGTTCAGTGGGAGGCCATCTCGAGGAGTCGAGACCGGGTCTCCTAAACTCCAGAATTGGTAGGGTCGCTTGCCGCTCTCGTAGGGGTCCAGGGTGTGGGCGTGGCTATTCATCGCGACTGTGGAATCCCTATTTTCTATTATTGGCTAAATACTAAATACGGACGTCCTAGTATATCCCACATTATATCTATGTTTCTGCTGCGATATCTGTGATGTGATCATGTCTGTGCTGTGATAGATACAATATATAGTATATATGATATATTATATAGACGTTACTTATGTTTTGCACCTGCACTAGCCCTGCCCTGCTCTGTCGTTAGTTACCTAACCTAACGGTGCACGAGGGGACATCGAGGCAAATGCGGATGGCATAAGTGTACGTCGTATTTATCTGTGATGTTTAGGTGACTTAAATGATGGGACTTCATTAATGTGATTAATGAAAGAAAAAAGACCTAAAAGATGTTGTAGAATCAAATTTTAAAATAAAAGGGCAGCTACAGTCTTGCTATGCATAGCGGTATATATGATATACCCTGCACCTTATTCGATGGGGAAAGGGCCGAGATCCCTTCACCGGGAGTGACCTCTTTAGCAAAACTGGCAGATGCTACAAAACTCGATTTGGTCTTTGATTGCTTTTGGAGTTTTGCTTTGCACAGTGATATATATGATATATCCCGCACCTTATTCGATGAGGAAAGAGCCGAGATCCCTTCACCGGGAGTGACCTCTTTAGCAAAACTAATAAAAGCCTCAAAATCACTCCATTTCAAAAATTTCATTTGATTCTACAACGATATCAAGTTCATTACGCAATAGGTTTTCAGAAAAACCTGTCGTAGCCCTCCGTCATTTCAGATAAATCCTACTTAGTATTCGTGCTACGTTTGTTGGCCTGTGTCAAGGCGTAGTGTGCGGTAGCTAACTAGTATTTATCTGTTGATGCATATGATGCAGATTGGATTAGGGTAGTCGTGCGACTTTGGTGGCCTGCGTCAAGGGTCGTACGGGTGGGTTTAATTCAATCAAGAAATGACGGGTTGAACTTGACTAGCGCACTATGGTTTGTTGGCCTGCGTCAAGGTCATAGGACGCCAGGGGCAAAATATTATCGGGAATTTCAAGTGTTGAAATTTGCAATGAGATTGCATACCTTCTATGAGATAGTTGGATCCCGATACCCACTGCGAGTAATTGTTACTCCTGGGAGAGTTTTACACAGGCTAATTAGCCGATCAAGTAGGTGTTTAGAAAGGTGTCAACGGGGTTATGCCTCTGGGAAAATGAGGTTTACTTTAATTAGGTCCGTGCGAAAGCACGGGGAACCTCCCTCAAAGTACCGACACTGGCCTGGCTGAAAGATCGGCGAAGTTATAGGGTGTAATTAATCCCGGCTAGTCTTTCCTTTTAGGGTTTGAAGGAAGATTTGATAAAAAACAGTGGGAGCCATCCTGATTAGATAAGATAATAACCAATCTGATTTTGCAAGAGCATACGCTAAAGTGTTTTCTTCTCTCTGTCTCCAGGTAGTGACCATGTCATGCCTTAATCAAGATAATAATATGGATGTATTGACTGAACCCGCATGTTATACTGTGCTGGGGAACGTTGGTTCCGTTCTTTCTTATAAGAGTTATAGGACTGAACAGGACATAGAGGAATACCAAGATTCCCATGCCACCCGAATGATGAAAGTACTTGATGATGCATTTTTTTCGGGTGTGTTCCTTACAGAGAACTGTTTCTCCATTTGCCCTACGTCCTGGGTATTAGATACCGGGTCAGGATCCCATATATGTAATCAGTTACATGGGCTTAGGAAAGGTAGAGAACTTGGAGAAGGTGATAAAGACATAAGAGTTGGAAATGGTGCAATTGTTACAGCTAAGACTGTCGGGGAATATCACCTTGCATTACCAACTGGTAATACATTGATTCTGAACGAATGCTATTACATGCCGAACCTGATATGCAACATTATATCGGTTTCTTTGTTGAGTAAAGAGGGATATAATTTTGTATTACAGGATAATGTTATGAACATTTTCCGTAACCAAAAGTTGGTTGGATCAGGCACGTTGTGCAATGGCATTTATGTTCTAAATCAATCAACAGTTCTAAGTATAACAAACACACACAAGAGGAAGAGTTCAGAACTGAACGAATCCTTCTTGTGGCATTGTAGACTGGGTCACATCAATGCGACACGACTAGCTAAGTTGCATAAGGATGGATATTTGAATCCGTTTGAATTATCATCTTATGACACTTGCCAGTCATGTCTCAAAGGCAAGATGACCAAACTCCGTTTACGGGACACGGAGAAAGAGTTACGGAACTCTTGGGACTGGTGCATAGTGATGTATGCGGTCCAATGTCTACACATGCCAGGAATGGTTCTGCGTACTTCATTACATTCACTGACGATCTCTCTAGATTCGGATATGTGTTCCTGATAAAACACAAATTGGAAGCTTTTGAGAAATTTAGAGAATATAAACAAGAAGTCGAGAACCAAACCGGAAAAAGTATTAACATCCTTCGATCTGATCGAGGAGGTGAATACTTGAGCATTGAATTCCTGGACTTCCTAAAAGAGAATGGGATTCTCTCTCAGCTGACTCCTCCATATACACCACAGTACAACGGTGTATCAGAACGGAGGAACCGCACCCTATTAGATATGGTGCGCTCTATGATGAGCACAGCTGAGTTACCTATTTCCTTCTGGGGATATGCACTGGAAACAGCTGCAGACCTATTGAATATGGTTCCCACCAAATCCGTGCCAACCACTCCATATGAGATATGGAAAGGAAAGAGACCATGTCTTAATTATGTTAAGATATGGGGTTGTCTGGCATATGTAAAAACGCAAAATCCGGACAAACTCGTGGCAAGGTCCATTCTGTGTAAGTTTATTGGATATCCCAAACATTCGCGCGGGTATATCTTCTACCACACCGAGGAACAAAAGGTGTTTGTTTCTCGACATGCCACCTTTTTAGAAAATGAATTTCTTGAAAAAGAGATTAGTGGTAAGGAGGTAGAACTGGAAGAGGTTCCAGCAATACAGACTACGACAGAAGGTTTGGTTGAACCAGAGGATTCGGTAATTCCCAACGAACCTCAGCCTCTCCGCCGATCTAGTAGGGTTCCTCGCCAACCTGAGAGATACTACGGTTTTCTCATGGATGGTGGCAGCGAGGATTGCATCTTGGAGGATAATGACCCGACTAGCTTCGAGCAGGCCATCACGAGTGGGGACTCAGTGAAATGGCTGGATACTATGCGGTCCGAGATAGAATCCATGTACACCAACAAAGTATGGACTTTGGAAGATTCTCCTGAAGGGGTAAAACCCATTGGGAGCAAGTGGATCTTCAAGAAAAAACTTGGTGTAGATGGGAAAGTGGAGACTTTCAAAGCTAGACTTGTTGCAAAGGGTTTTCGTCAAAGACTAGGTGTGGACTATGACGAGACCTTTTCTCCAGTGGCTATGCTTAAATCCATCTAGATCATGCTTGCCATCGTTGCATATCATGACTACGAAATTTGGCAAATGAATGTTAAGACTGCCTTTCTAAACGGTGATTTAGAAGAATGCGTGTACATGATTCAGCCAGAGAGCTTCGTAGATAGTGGGAGCAGCGGGAAGGTGTGCAAGCTGCTTAAATCCATTTATGGATTAAAGCAAGCATCGCGGAGTTGGAACATCTGCTTTGACGTCGTTATCAAAGAGTTTGATTTTGTCAAAAACGTAGATGAACCTTGTATCTACAAGATGGTAGCAGAGAGTAAGGTTGTCTTCCTCGTATTGTACGTGGACGACATACTCTTGATAGGAAATGACATTCCTATGCTGCAATCGGTCAAGCTCTTCTTATCACAAAGATTCTCAATGAAAGATCTTGGTGATGCCTCCTGCATATTGGGAATTAGGATCTATAGAGATAGATCCAAACGGATATTGGGATTGTCCCAATCCAGGTACATTGACACCATACTAAAGAGGTTTAGTATGGAAGAATCCAAGCGTGGGAACTTACCTACGATCTCTGGAGTCACTCTCTCCAAAGAGATGTCTCCCAAGACTGATTTGGAGAGAGCTCGCATGCAAGGGATACCCTATGCTTCGGCTGTAGGCTCTATCATGTACGCGATGCTATGTACCAGACTCGATGTAGCATACTCACTAAGTGCAGTGAGCAGGTATTAAGCTGATCCTGGAGAGAGTCACTGGACAGCTGTGAAGAGCATTCTCAAGTACTTGCGAAGGACTAAAGAGATGCTCTTGGTGTATGGTAACGGAGAACTCCAAGTGGAGTCCTTTACCGATTCGAGCTTCCAGAGTGATAAGGACGACTCTAAGTCGCAGTCGGGATTTGTCTTTACCCTTTACGGAGGGGCGGTTAGCTGGAAGAGTTCCAAGCAGGAAACCGTGGCAGACTCGACGATGGAGGCTGAATACATCGCTGCCAATGATGCTGCCAAAGAGGCTGTCTAGATCAAGAAGTTCATTACCGAACTTGGAATGGTTCCATCCATTGAGTATCCAATACCTTTGTATTGCGATAACAATGGAGCGGTGGCTTTGGCCAAGGAACCCAGGTCCCATCAGCGATCCAGGCATATTCTGAGGCGGTATCACCTGATCCGGGAGATAGTTGATCGCCGGGAGATCGAGGTCAGGAGGGTTGACACGAAGAATAACACAGCGGATCCACTCACGAAGGCCATTCCCCAGATACAGTTTGAGAGACTCTTCGGGATGCTCGGTATGCGATACTACAGCAGCTGGCCCTAGTACAAGTGGGAGATTGTTAGTTGTATGTATGCCCTAGAGGCCAGTATTGTACAGATGATATATATTATATTAGATGCTTGGACATATATAGAGATGACTTTCTTGCTCGATATGATAGTATGCTATCTGGTTGCTCTTTATCTTAACATGTATACTTGTCTCTTTATACTGTCTTATGGTTACATGTTGGTAAAGCCCTTAGGATGTGTACTTGACTACCTGGACTATGATGCGGATCATACTAGTGGGGAAATGGTAGTCCATAAGTACATCCTTCAAGGTCCCTAGTCGTGGGTGTATCGAGACGGGGCATCGATATACCAGTGTAGACTAGCGTATACGCTTCTCGACCCATGAGATGGGCGATGGATGATCCCATATCCATTGGTGTTTGACATCAGAGATGGTATACGGGTGCTCAGTGGAGACTGGGTACACTGGACGGACTCGCCGAGAACTCCCAGATGGTATTATACCTCACGTCAGATGGCAGTTCTCAGGTGACACTTGTGCAGGTTAGTCTGTAGACCCGAGATCGTCATAGAGTCTTGTGTGATTCCCACTGTGCTTTGATTTCCACCTTACCACGTCTATGAGTGCATGCAAAACGGTGGTTTTTGGGTACAGTCCCGAGTCACATGGAGGTAATGAGCGATAGGAGGGGTTTCGTCTCTCCCGGTATTGGGGGTTGATGTTGCACTGTGCTCGATTGGCCGTAACAGGGAAGTCCCTGGCCAGGGCTGATTGGAGATTTACTGGTAAGTGTTACCAGCAGTTTCTCGACCCGTTATGAGCCTCACATCGACACGACTTATCGGTTATTGGGGTCTGACGTTTACCACCCCTAGACTTGATATGCGACATATCAGACGAGGAGACCGGACTGCACGGTAGTGTTGCCAGTTGGCTCGACGGGAGTTGTAGCAGGTTCGCTTGTTCTCTTCTGATCGCTCAATACCCGGATGGCCATTACGTTTAGCTGACCGCTTGCGGCTTAGGGGTGCTTGATATGATCATCACCCACTGCCAGCGTATTGACGAGTCTTAGAGTCCCATAAAGGGGTTACCTAGTCCAGGCGAAACGTTGTGGTGCGCGTATGCGATATGCGCATGGACCCGATTAAAATGCGCGTATAGGATACCGTATATTGATCGGACGGCTTGCTTTTGGTGGGGTCATATGTGATATGGCCGGATTGATAAATCAAGTGTTGATTTATCATTTAACCATTAGTTTTCTCACTTGAAATCTTTTCTTGTACATGATGGATGTATGCATGCATGTATGCTTTCTTTCTTCTAGTTTCATGCACATATGGATGTGCATACATACATACATACATACATCATGCTTCATGGTTGATTACACATTGAAAATGATGGCAATACAAGACTCACACCATGGTTTAAATATATGAGTTATTATTTAATTTTTGTTAAAACAAAAGAAATAAAGAAAAGGATAATTCATGGTGAGTTTCTACATTCTTCCTTAACCTAACCATGCTCACCTACTTCTTACCATGGGTTAACCTTCTCTTTGTGCTTTAACTCAAATTAAATAATATCTTAAACTTTTAACCATGGTTGGAGATGATAAGAGAAAAATATATATACATATATTTTTCTTTTTCACACAAGGGTTATCTTTTTACTCTTGTTAAAAGAAAGCCATCATCTTCTTCTTCCTTCCCCATTTGCTCTCTAGATTTTTGTAGTGAGCAATATACTCATCAAGTTAGGTTTTTGAAGTGAGAAAATCCACCACAACATCATTCTACACAAGTTTATCCCACTTGTTTAGAGAGTTATCTTCATTTCTTCTCTTGAAAAGTGAAGTTGCAAGCTTGGACTAGGAGCTTCGGGTGGATCGTCGTGGACACTAGGAGACTTCAAGCGAACCCTCCTCCAACCCTCAAGTGGCCAAGGAGTCTAGCGTAGGGAGCTACAAAGGTTGTACTCTCAAAACCTTAGCATTTCTTTCATGTGATGATGTGTAGTTTATGAAACCCTAATTTTTCTAGGAACGATCCGATGTTTGTTAACTTAGCACCCTAAAAATTCCATCTTTGGTACATGTGATGCTTCCAAACCCTTCATGAGGTGCTAGGCTAACCCAACAAAAATCCTCCCCCAAACTTATTTATGGCTCACCATTTTTGTGTACAAATTTTATTTTCAAGAGCCAAAAATATACCCCCCCAAACTTGAGTTAAACAATGTTAAGCTTTTAAAATCACAAGAGGGGGTCAAAGTTACTGGTCAATGCAAAGCCTTACAAAGACCGAAAGTCAACACCAACCATTCGAATATTTTATCAGTGTCACGTATAGGTCGGTGGAAGAACATGTTATAGAGAGCCAGGAAGAAGTGGGGAAGAGATAAGTGGTGTGATGGAATGGATTTGCGTCTCAAATTAGAGAGATGACACCGTGATGATGATGATGGATTACTCGCATTCTCGTGATTGTAAAGAAGAAGGGGTGGAGGTTCAATTTCTTTGTTTTGGAGTTGATTCATCTTAACACCCGTATTTGCTAAAAATGCAAGTTCATTAGCGAACATTTCTTCAAAGCTTTCATCGATATCCCAAAGAATATTCTCATTTGAAAGAATGGGATGATACTCAGACTCCAGAACAGGTTCATAATCAACATTAGATGTTGACCTGGACAACTCAAAAGAAGGGTCCGTATGTGTGTAATACATCGCTGGGTCAAACAACAACGTACTAAGTAAGTCTGGATCTGTATCGTGAAGCTGTTCAAATTCGCTGCTGTCGACATCCATTAATTTGACAGAACATACTCGAGCATGAGGTTCAGAGGGTTGACTTTCCAACTTGTAAATGTTAAGCTCAATTGACCTATTCCTGAAGGATATGTTCATAGATCCATTTCGACAGTTGATTACAGCGTTGGAAGTAGCCAAAAATGGTCGACCGAGAATCACCGGAATTTGGTTCCGTGGGTTCGCTACAGGCCGTGTATTTATAACAATAAAGTCCACAGGGAATATAAATTCCCCGACTTTTATCAACACATCCTCTAACATACCCCTTGGACGGGTGATAGATCGATCTGCCATCTATAAAGTGTATTGCGATGGTTTTAATTCTCCGATACCCAATTGCTCATACACAGAATATGGAAGCAAGTTAACACTAGCGCCAAGATCGAGCAAAGCGCGATTGATATTTTTACCCCCAATAGAAATAGAGATTGTAGGACAGCCAGGGTCCTTACGTTTCTTTGGTAATTGTGGGGTAAAAGCTGTGCTTACATTACTCGACATGAAAACTTTTTTCGGCACTTGAGTCTTCCTCTTCCTAGTGCATAAGTCCTTTAGGATTTTCGCATAAGCTGGAACTTATTGTATAGCATCTAGGAGAGGAATATTTACGTTAACTTGCTTAAACATTTCCACAATCTTCTCCATTTGTGCGTTAGGTTTGTTAGGCCTCAACCTATCTGGAAATGGAGCTTTATCAATAAGTGTTGGGTCCGACATTTGTGGAGAAGTTTGTGGGGGTGGAAAGGATGAAGTGGGTGGAGGGTTCGAGCCTTGGGGAAAACGAAGAATAGGCTCGGAAGAAGAAGGTAAACTAGATGAAATAGGGCAAGGAGTAGAAGTGGAAGCCGGGGTTTCAATTGATTCCTCATCATTATCAACATCAATATGTTCACCCACATGATTGTTCAACACTCTTCCAGATCTCAACGTGGTAATAGCACTCACATCATTATAATGCGAGGGTCCAGGATCAGGTAGTGGTTGAGCTGAAAGTTTCCCTTTCTTCCTAGCACTCATTTCGGTATTCAACTGTGCAATTTGTACTTCTATCGATTTAATACTCTCACCGTAGGAGGCGGAGTCATTCTTTATGGTGTCAATAGAAGACTTGATATTAGCCGACAATTGCATGGTGTGTTTCATGAACAACTCCAAGGTTCGTTCGAGTGCAGAGGAATTATCGGTTCCGAACAATTGCAAAGAATTATTATACGGTGCAAAAGTGTTGGCCGGGTTTTGAAAATTTTGTGGTTGAAAAGGGCGCTGACTCAGTTGTGGTGGTTGCTGTTGCTGTGGAGGGACCCTTTGAAAGTCCTTCTGGCTTGGAACCGTGTTTTGAGTTTGGTGTTGGTTCCAAGCAAAATCAGGATGATTCCTCCAACCTTGATTACATGTGAAAGAAGAAGGATCGTTTCTAGGTCGTTGCTGGAATGAAGCATTAGAGTGTTCATGACCTTGAAACAGAGAATTCAAAGGACATTCTTCCGTCAGATGTGATGGGTTAGAACAACATCCACGCAAGGTTTTGGAAAGTGTGTATTGGTTTAGGGAGGATGAAGAGATTTTGTTTTCTATAGCGTCGAGTTTCCTTTGTATTGCGGCCATTTCGGTTCTCATTGTGACGGAAACATCGAGCTGACTGATACCTTCCCTAGACGATGGGTGACTAACACTTTCCCATTGTAAAGTGGTTTGGGCAAGATCTTCTAGGTATTTCCAAGCTTCACCATCATCTTTAGACATGAATTGACATTGACACATGGTTTCAAGCATCTGTTTTGTCGTGAGATCAATACCCTCATAGATAATTTGACACATATCCCATCTAGGGATTTCATGATGAGGACATTGGATAAGTAGATCCTTGAACCGTTCAAAGCATTTCCAAAATGGTTTATTGGGAAGTTGGGTAAATTGGAAGATTTCGCTCCGAACACGGCTGGTCTTATGATTGGGATAAAATTTCTTAAGGAATGCTGCAACAAATTCATCTCATTTGGCAATAGAGTGTGCGGTTGTGTTATAAAGCCACTTCTCGGCTAAATCGCACAAAGTGAATAGGAGAAGACGTAAACGCATAGCATCCACAGACAGTTGTAACATGCTAATCATTGCGCATACGTTTTCAAATTTGGTGATAAAAATGTATGCGTCTTCAGACTCAAGACCGTGAAATTTAGGCAACAGTTTGATGAATTGAGATTTAATTTCGAAATTGTCCCCATTGGCTGGTGGAATGGAAAGACAGGTGGGAAGGGGAACACATGTAGGGTAGCATCTCTCTTGGAGAGAAATGCGGGATGGATTCTGCACACCTGCAGGCGGTGGCAGAGTGGTGTTAAAGAAATTTGATGGATATCCGTCCATCTTGGTAGTGGTGGGTGGTGGGGAAAAGAAAATGAAGAAATACCGACTTTGGAGTCGATCAGAGAAACGCGGACAAGACGGGCACTAGAATCCCGTGTTCAGCCGAGCTTGCACTAAACGGTTTAGTTCAAGTGGCAGCGTTTGTTATAATTAGAGAAAAGTTGGTTTGGTGTTTGCTTTTGAAAAAGACGGATTTTTAAAAATCACAAACAAATGCACAAGCAACCCTAGATCTAATGGTCACCTAGGTCAAGTCACTAGACCGCTCCTAGACTTCCAGAAGACAAATCGCAGGATAAATCCTTTACTGCCTCTTTATCCCTTCTGTGGCCAGGTAAATGCCAGGTAAGTGGGAGGTTTTCCGCTACGTAAGTAGCGGGCCTAATTAAGTAACCACTTGCCTTAGACACACTTGCCTTAGACACCAAAAAAGAAATGCGGATAAGCAATAGATTACCCACGATCTTCTTCTGTCCTAATTGAGTGCGACGGTCCTTAGAATCTTGTCTAGATATTTTTTAGTTAATGAGGGTGATGCAGATGCTAATTTTGTGATTTCCGGGGCTTAGGAAGGGTAATGAAATCCCCACCTAATCTGAATTTGGTCTTTGCCCCTTAATTTCCGTATTAAAATATGCAAAACAACCAATTTTAAGAAACGCAACAAGATTTTTTTAAGCGCTGCGAATTTTGCAAAGAATCCTGCAGAAAATTGTTATTGGATAAGATCAGAGAGGAGAGGAGAGAACAGAGAATATACCATAGAAGTTTTAGGCTCTGATTCACCTAAACGGTGGTGGAACCGCCGCAAAAACCATCCAAACGCCACGGATCCGCGGTGGAAAGGAGGAAATAGGTTTCAAAAATTTTCCTGTAACTTCCTGTACTCCTCTGGAATCTGTAGATCTTCTCTGAATCTTGATCGCACTGCTAAAATGATTCCAGATTCCCTCGCAAAAATTCAAACACTAATCGTTAAACACTTGAAGTGATTCCTGAATTAAAATTTGATGGAATAATAAATTTTCAACTCAAATAGCAAAAAAGAACAAATTACGCACGCATCCTCAGCAACGACGCCATTTGATTGCTCGCTTGATTTGCTTCTCAATGGATCTTGATTTTGGTTTGGATTTGGATTGGATCTCAAGTTGTGTCACTCAACTTGAATTTTGAATTGTATTGTGGCTCAATTGTGTAATTAATTAAGAACCCCCAAAATTGAGATCTAGATCCCTTTTTATAGCCCCCAAAATTAAGCTTCTTTCATAAGCTTGGTTGATAGGCAGGGCCTTCTCGAAGAAGCTGTTGGAGATAGTGCCCTCAGAGTCAATTATTGGATCACAGGCACGTGATTGCAATGATTGAGGGAGGACCTATTCCGGTAGGACTGTCTTACTCAAGATGATAGTATTCTATCTGGTTTATCTTTATCATCGTGTACTGTTTTAGGTGACCTTACAGGTCGCTATTACACTTTGATAGAGCCCCTAGGATTCTTGCTTGACTTCCAGCAGTATGAGGGCGATCATATACGTGGGAGCTGGTAGTCTATAAGCATATCCTTAAAAGGTCCCTAGTCGTGGGAGTTTCGAGACAGGGCATCGATACTCCAGAGTAGACTAGTGTATACAGTCGAGACCCCGACGAGGGGCGGTGGCCGGTCTCACAAGCCACTGGTGTTAGTTGGTTCACCTAAGATGTATACAGGTGCTCATTGGGTTATGAGTACACCGGACAGGACTCGCCGGGAACATGCTAGTTGGTCTTATACCTGACGTCAGATAGCAGTTCCCTGGTGACATGTGTACAGGTTAGTTCATCGACCTGAGATCGTCATTTGTCTCGTATGAGTTCCCACTGTTCTTTGATTACTACCCTACCATGCTCAAAGGAGACGTGCAAACAGGTTTTAGTTAGGTCCAGTCCCGAGCCACATGGAGGCAGTGAGCGGATCTGCAGGGGTTCGTCTCTCCCGGTATTGGGGGTGAGGTTGCGCTGTGTCTAAGAGAGCCATTACACAAAGCCATCGGCCGAGGCAGGATATTTACTGGTAGGTATTCCAGTAGTATCTCAGGGTGTTCTGGGCTATACTCCGACACGACTTGTACCGCTTTTGGGGGTCTGACTTTTACCAACCCACTAGGCCCGCCATGCGATGCTCATAGACGAACGGACCGGACTGTACGGATATTGTCACTGACAGGCTCAGTAGGGTGTCAGGATGAGTTCGCTCATCGACGTCCCTTTTGGTCAATAGCTGGTAGCCCGTCACGTATGGCTAATACCTCTGACGTGCTAGTGGTTAAATCCACAGCCATAGTATTGACGAGTCTTTAGAGTCCCCCACAGACAGTTGCTCAAGTTTCGGGCGAAACGCTGTAGAGGCCGTATGGAGATATGGCAGGGTTCAATCAGATACGTGCGGTATTCCACGGATCATGATCGGACGGTTAATACTAGCGGGCTTTGGTTTAAGCCGGATCCTAGTATAGTACAGTGTAGACTTTGTCTCATTGCATTTGTATTTCGGTCGGAATACAAATGCGGGTATGTATATACAGTAGCGGGGTTTTCCTGTAATTTATTACGGGATCAGCTTTTGGCGTTGCCAGTTTGTTTTCCGTTTCAGCCATTTTTCTTTGTATCTTTCATTGGCTGAAGAATGGTGGAGGAGGGCTTATTTGCATTTGTGCAAATTAGCTATTTGGAGGGTTGTCTTTGCATATTATTGCTTCATGATTGTCACGACCCGAAAGAGCACGTGACTGGCCCTTGAATCCTATGAAGTCTACAGGACTCCATCTGATCCAAGTAAGCCAAAAGCCCAGAAATCTAAAACCATTTTTTAGAATAAGTAAAGAAACTGGTTTAAAGAGGTGAAGAAAACATGTTTGAAAATCAAGTTCTTAAATAACTAAGCCGAATATGTATTTTAAAATATGTAATTTTTTCCTGAAAATTTCGACAGAGTTTCTTTTGTAAAAACTGGCCCCGAACGGGGTACAACAAGAAACAATATATATATAACATGATAAAAGGCATCCCCAAACGGGAGCTAGCTCTTCGTCAAACGACGGTCACAACCACGCAAGCAATAATAATATACAACGCCAAAGGGCGAGGATCAAAACTGAAAAGAAACTAAAAAACCGCCAGAAAACCGCAATACCACTAGCGCGACTCTAAGGTCGAAAGAATACAACACTGAAGTCTAAGTCTGAAAGAATATACAAGTTTTGGTTGATGGACATTCTAGATACAATGAATAATACAAATACAATAGCGGTTCTGATACAAAAGAACCCACCCAACCAAGCAAGTCACCCAAAGGAAGCAGTGTGCCCGAAATGCCGCTATGGAACTGTACGGCAAATCTGCAAGAAGTGGGGCACAACGGGGGTGAGTTGCCAACTCGTGAATAGAAAGATATCTACAAGCAGGAATCGAATGCATGACCATCCTAGGTCAATACGATCAGATATAAATAAACCTCAATATGAATAAAGCTGAAACATGCTAAACTGGCAATGTAATCTCTATACATGAGTGTAATGCCAAGTGCTCGTGCTAGTGCCTCAGGTAATGGCATGTCATGAATATGAGGTATGAAAGCAGAATACATGTAAATGAAGAAACTGTTTTCATAATTTAGTGAGATTTCCCTTGTATTTTTAGTTGAGGTATCATAATGAAATCAGCATAAAACAGTGCCTAGCATCGGCACAAAACGTAATCCCAATATCTCGATATCTCTGTATCACAGTCTCTGTACCTCGAAATCTCGAAATCTCAATGTCTCAATCATAATATCTAGGGCGCCGTCAATCCAGACCGGCCCCTACCATCCATCTCAAGACCACGACGGTATCCTCCGGATATCCGACGCGTCGGGTAAAATCATCGGTAGGTAGTGCTCCCCTGCCAGGCTCACATCGTCATCACCACGCGCTTCTTGCCCCGGGGTACCTTACCGGGTCCACCATGTACCCGAAACGGTTCATCCGTCTCCTCGAATCGGGTTTCCAAATCCATCAGCAAACTCATGGTGGACGACTCATACATCATGGGAAAACCGCACTTTTTATTTTAAAGAGAGAAAAGATGTTTATATAAGTTTTGCGGTTTTCCCCTAAATCCAGAAAATCTCATGGAAATCCGAATCCAATCCTCAATAGCATGTAAACAGTGCATATAGGCATAAAAATCCATGAATAATAACATGCATGATGTAACAAGTAATAATTACAATGTCTAATCTAGCATATAAGGCAAGTACACTAATATCATGTCTAAATTATTAGCTAACAACCTATGTCGATGCAATAATATTTTCTAAGGTGTACGTGACATGGCAATTACCGATGAAGATGTGTGTGAGCCGGCAAGTAAGTGTACGTGGTACATACGCATCATCGGTAATGGTGCTGGTGTCCTAACAGCATAACATCAATAATGGAGTATGAAACATAATATAAGCATGCGATGCGAAGCGAACCACAATAATGAGAGGAAGCTGAATACAAGACGCAACTACAACTAATCTGCATTAACCTAATATAACCTCTACAAATGGTGCCGTTTGAAATAACACGAATCATGGGGTTTTGAAAATAGGGCTACGGTGTTTTTATGAAAAGATACGTCTTTTGAAATATCCGTAGGATCCCTTGGGCTGTCTTTTAAAATACCCACGATTCGTTAGTTTTTGAAATAGGTAGGAGTCTAATCTAATCTAACAACTACACTAAACTATACGGCTGAACTAACAAGCTGAGCTACAGTAAGGGAACCGCCTAACATCTGAGTCGATACATATACATACCTGTATATATATTAGTCGGTGATCCCGCCTCAATAATATCATATCCGATACCATATCTATAATCAGACATCCCAAGTCAAGAGTGCGGATCAATCATCAATATCGGCTCGTACGGTAAATCGTCGTACGGCATCCCAATAGCTGGGTAGGGGTCAATATCACACTATCTCATCACATATCAGGTATCACTATCATCAGATCGCATAATCTGGGGTACTACTCCAAGTCTAGTACAAAACGATACCATCTATAAGAATATTAATGCGGGTAAAACACATGTCCAAAGGCCCGCTAAAACTATCATCTCGCACCTCAAAGACAAGCTATGTCACATCGCCGATCTCACGGCCTCACATCAAGTATCATCTCAAACCCACGTATCATCCTCAAATCCCGTATATAAACACATAGTCCCATACCCATGTGTAGATATACGCATCATCATATGCACATAAACAAATGAATGAATGTATGCAAGTATGTGTGTAAGTGTATGTGTGGGTGCAACCACTACTCTAGGGTTCGCACTATACTAAACCAATACATTCCGATCATCAATAATACCATTATTACCATCACTAATCTAAACCACACATAATAAATATACGTGTGTATACGTATTCGTATACAACACCACGGACTGCGGGGGTGCTATACGCCATCCACCCGACTTCTCCCCGTAGATATAAATCTACTCACCTGCATCCTGCGTGTTGGTGTCGATGTCACCATCATCTTCTGCATCGCCTCGGATCGTCGCGGGGTACCTACACATATCACACGTATCGCATCGCATCAAAACCAAATCAAAACTCGAAACGACACGCTAAAACCAATACGATACGCTAAAAGGCCTATAGGTTAGAACCTACGGTTAGCCTTCGCAAAACAACCCGAAATCACTCGATGCAGTCGTACAAACGTCACACGATCGAGATAACGTACAAACACCAAAATGTGGAAATCAAAATACGTAACACAAAATATTGAAAGTAAGGCAGCAACCCAAGAAAACGATCCCAGATTTCATCTCGGGTCAAATTTAGCCAATTAAACAAGTCCAGGGTGCTGTATATGATGTATTTGAGCTACTGGACCAACCCCGATGCATTCCATCACTACTTGGCCGGCCAAAACCTTCCCAAAACCGGCCTGGCCGGCCCCCTATCTCCAATGGGGTCCGTCTGGTCAGGGTGGCTTCCTATGGTCTCAATTAGGTCCCTGGTGTCACTTAATTTTTCTGAAAAAGTCCCAGTACATTCCAGATTTCCCTGCACACTCTAAACACTCACAAACCGACATGAAAGTCCCGTAATTCCGTATTTTTAGTTTTCCAGTGGGGTTGGCCTGGGTTTCTAGTCAATATAGGGTCTAAGGTCACCATTTGAGTCCAATTGCAAAGCCACCTCTCAACTTTACCCTAACCCTCTCTAGTTTTGTCCAAAGTGCACCAATTCACACGATATCGATATGAAACTTGAATTAAAGCTTAAGCACAAGAATTAACACTCTAATTGTGAAGAAATTACCTCACAAGACCCTCATGATTCCTCAACAGCACCAAACAGCAACTTTCTTGGTCCATCCTATAGCTTGTGAGCTTGTGTGCAATTTTAGTGAAATGAGTGTGAGGTTTTGGAGTGATTTGTGAGATGATTTGAGAGGGTTTTGTGGAGGGAAGAATGGGCAATAGCAGCAGCAGCAGCAGCTCAAGAAAGAGGGGGAGGAAGTGAGAGGAAAATCCAAAGGGAAATGGCTAAGGTTCAAGTCAAAGTGCAACCCATACCCTCTCTCACCAACCCCATTCTATTCTTTTTCTTTTCTTTTCCCTTTTTCTTTTAATCCCTAATCCTTCTCACACCAATAGTAACTCCAAAAGAAAACCATGGCTAGAAAAAAAGTGTAACACAAGTCCAAAATGATATGTGCACAATTTTGCACAAAAAGCCAAAAAAATCCGATTAGCGATTTTTGATCGCGATTAGCGCTAAATTAGCATATAAATGATCACAAACACTTAAAAATGACATAATTCCAATAAATAACCCATTTTAGAATTTTCCATAATTTTCCATAATTTTTCTTCATTTATTTGCATTTAATTATAAATTTAATATTAAAATAATCAATAAAATAATATTAAATTATAAAAATTCCTAAAAATAATATTTTATGATTTTGGAAATGTTACAATCTACCCCCCTTAAAGAAATTCGGCCCCCGAATTTAAATTTAAAATCCCCAAGTACTAAAACATTTCAATACAAATTTCCAAGTCGTCGGGGTTCCGAAATCATCAACACATAGAACGTCACAGCGCAATGCATGCGCATGGGTACTGAGCAGATACTCAAAAACAACGCTCCATCAAGCATCCCGCAATCATCGGAGTCAAGGTAAAAACACAATGTCAAATCCATACAAAACCGATATGATATGGATCAGAACTACACATGTAGACATCCAATCCATACATGTAAATAGCTGATGTAAAAGCATGCCAAATCTTTTTAAAATTGCTGTGCGCTGCGCATAACACTGCACAGTGGCGGACGTTTCTCATAAGAAAATAACTATATATGTATATATATCTTTTGTTTACTAATCACGTTCCGCCGTTTTGAAAACAATCAGAAGGGTTTCCTTGTTTTTAAAACGTTTCGTGTCATATCGGACACGTAAGTATATATATATATATATCGAGACTATAGCTCGCTCCTTGGAATCCCTTCAAACTATCAATGCATGCAAAATATATCCAGGTACTGTCCTCTGACTAGTCCTGCTCAGTATGAAAACAAATATCCCATATCATAAAAATGTACTGCTCCAAAAGGAATAAATCTCAAAAATATACATAACACAATCCGGTGCGTCTGGTGCGCACGGAAATCAAAAATCCATATATGTGCTAAACAGGTGCACAAAACAACATCTAGGTGCAACGGGTGTGCACGAAGCATCTGTCATAGGCAACGTATGTGCCTGACAGCCAAAAATCCGGTGCATCTGACATGCACGAAGAATCTCGATTTAGTGCATCTGGTATGCACTAAAGTCGTATCTAAAAACATGCGCCCAACATGCACGAAAATCCAAATCGGTGCACCCATCGAGCACGAATGAAAATCCAAACCCTGCGCACTCAACATGCACGAAATCACAAAATCCCATAGCAAACGTCGAACATACGCAAGTCCAACCAAAAGCACGGAGTGCAAGAATCAATCATCAATGTCAAGGTCAAAATCAACGATATAATGCGGCTCAATCCAAAATCAAGTGTATCGCAATGGCAAATCTCACAACCGTTTGCATCAGCGTGCACAAATCAAATCAAAACACTCGAAATGCATGAAAACTCTGCTGGAAGCGTAAATCAAATCATTGGCATAAACTAAGCATGAAATCGCAATCAACACCTCAGAAATAATAATGATGCGCCAGGTATAAATGCCCATTAAGTGCAACCATGGTGCACGAAAACAGAAATCATAGAACTCAGCTATCAAAACCCATCATGAAAACATGACGCCGAAACACCGAAATCCAAAACTGACAGATACGTGATAGTCAAATCACAAAATCACAAATCATAAACACTGTCGTCAGTATATCCTCCCTCGAAGTCGAGAAGGTGCCGGTACATCAAACTCTAGCGGTGCAAGGTCTCTACTTGCCTCTTGCTCGCGGCGGGCATCCTCTGCCTCTGGTTCCTGATCTTTCCTGTAGATTTCCAATCTCGCAAACCATCGGCTCACCGGCCCGGTCAGGAGTGCTGACAGGAACGATTCCGTTCTGGCACTTCTTTGAAAATCTCTCGGTCAATCCTCACGACCGCTCGTAAAGCAATATGTCACTGGCGTCGGCCTCTGGCTCTCTGAATGCACATCACATGTCTGATCCTGGGTGCAACATCATTGCAGCGGTGTCCTAGAAGGAATCCTGTTCAAAGTCTCTGCCGATCTTGCCTATGCCGCTCTGTACGGAGGCTGGTGCTCTTGCATAGTCACATCTGTGTCCTCAGCACAGCATTTCCTCGGGAATTAGTCGCTTCCCTACGCTTCTGTAAGCATATCAGGCCTCTGGTCTCGACGGAAAGTAATGACAGCTCATCAGCGTCACACACGAACCTCTGGTTCCGCTTGTCTGTATCATCGTCCATTTCAACATCGCGTGTCTATCTGCGCACTGCAATGCCTTCGGCTACGGTCCATCCGAAGTCCCTCACGCGGACTCGAAATCATGAACTCGGTATCTTCCTGACTCAGTAGGAGATATCTAGCCGACCACGTCCTCAGCGTGCACGTCACATCTCTGATGTCAGCGAAGTGGAACGTCATCTCGTCGAAATCTCGTGCGAACTCTTTACTCCACCTTGCTCAAATGTCGACTAATTCGGACTCATCTCATCGTGGCTACACAAACTACTCTCCGACGGCTATGCTCGCATCTGGAGTCTCCCAAGCAGTGTCCCATCACAATATCCGAAAGATGTCGAACCATCCAATCGACTCGTCAGAACCTCACCATCCCCTAAGAGCTCACATCTCGGGTACAGTTTAATAGTATCGAGTACATGCCACAGCGTCGGTGGTCCAACCGTAGAAGGGCAAACCCAAGCCTCACTAATGGCGCCATGGAACCGCCGCAAACCCTAAGGTTCAAAGGCTTTCACACGGTCATTAAGTCGAGTTAGGGTTTCATTCTTCTAGAGGGTCCATAGAATCACCTGCATGTCTTTCCGTATACTTTAAACTTGGAAAATAGGTTCCTGACATTCGATCGTCTCAATCGACTCTCAACGAATCTGCGTGAAGTCGCCTCTAGCTGGAATCAATCTACCTGATGACCTCGCATCGGGGTAAGCGAACGAACCACATGTCCTAGTCATTCCTCCTCGGTGACTAGCGACTCACTATCATGTCTCTACGAACATGCCTATGCTGCAGTAGCTCCAATCATCTGGGCGATATCTCATCATTCACAGCAACAACTGGCTCATTCGTCCGTACGCTGAACAGCGCCTCAATCATCCTGGATAAGCGACATATCAACAGTCATCACATCCTGGCTGGCCTCTATCAGTGGCTCAATCCTCTGGTGCCAATCAGCACAACCGGAAAATCTCGCAACAGCGATCAGTCAAACGCTCATAGTGCGGAAACACAAAATACGAAGCCTCAAAGCAACCGTATGTCTCGGGAACCATGCCCTGGTCAGTCCTCGTCCACGACGAGCTCATGCTGACAACTCGAGCCGTAGCTCACTCTGCCCGTGCAATCGCGGCAGCAAAACCATAACCGGTATCGATGAAGATAGATCATAGGAAGGAATATGATACAATGCAAGGAAGTGTACATCCTAAGGTTTCTTAAGCGGAGTGGCGTGTCGTAAGTATGCCGCGGAACATACCAACGGTACGTCACTCTACTTTAGTCACCTATTCCATCAACCAAGGGTCATCCTACGCTCCGAAGGTAAAACCTAACGCTCTGATACAAACTTTGTCACGACCCGAAAGAGCACGTGACTGGCCCTTGAATCCTATGAAGTCTACAGGACTCCATCTGATCCAAGTAAGCCAAAAGCCCAGAAATCTAAAACCATTTTTTAGAATAAGTAAAGAAACTGGTTTAAAGAGGTGAAGAAAACATGTTTGAAAATCAAGTTCTTAAATAACTAAGCCGAATATGTATTTTAAAATATGTAATTTTTTCCTGAAAATTTCGACAGAGTTTCTTTTGTAAAAACTGGCCCCGAACGGGGTACAACAAGAAACAATATATATATAACATGATAAAAGGCATCCCCAAGCGGGAGCTAGCTCTTCGTCAAACGACGGTCACAACCACGCAAGCAATAATAATATACAACGCCAAAGGGCGAGGATCAAAACTGAAAAGAAACTAAAAAACAGCCAGAAAACCGCAATACCACTAGCGCGACTCTAAGGTCGAAATAATACAACACTGAAGTCTAAGTCTGAAAGAATATACAAGTTTTGGTTGATGGACATTCTAGATACAATGAATAATACAAATACAATAGCGGTTCTGATACAAAAGAACCCACCCAACCAAGCAAGTCACCCAAAGGAAGCAGTGTGCCCGAAATGCCGCTATGGAACTGTACGGCAAATCTGCAAGAACTGGGGCACAACGGGGGTGAGTTGCCAACTCGTGAATAGAAAGATATCTACAAGCAGGAATCGAATGCATGACCATCCTAGGTCAATACGATCAGATATAAATAAACCTCAATATGAATAAAGCTGAAACATGCTAAACTGGCAATGTAATCTCTATACATGAGTGTAATGCCAAGTGCTCGTGCTAGTGCCTCAGGTAATGGCATGTCATGAATATGAGGTATGAAAGCAGAATACATGTAAATGAAGAAACTGTTTTCATAATTTAGTGAGATTTCCCTTGTATTTTTAGTTGAGGTATCATAATGAAATCAGCATAAAACAGTGCCTAGCATCGGCACAAAACGTAATCCCAATATCTCGATATCTCTGTATCACAGTCTCTGTACCTCGAAATCTCGAAATCTCAATGTCTCAATCATAATATCTAGGGCGCCGTCAATCCAGACCGGCCCCTACCATCCATCTCAAGACCACGACGGTATCCTCCGGATATCCGACGCGTCGGGTAAAATCACCGGTAGGTAGTGCTCCCCTGCCAGGCTCACATCGTCATCACCACGCGCTTCTTGCCCCGGGGTACCTTACCGGGTCCACCATGTACCCGAAACGGTTCATCCGTCTCCTCGAATCGGGTTTCCAAATCCATCAGCAAACTCATGGTGGATGACTCATACATCATGGGAAAACCACACTTTTTATTTTAAAGAGAGAAAAGATGTTTATATAAGTTTTGCGGTTTTCCCCTAAATCCAGAAAATCTCATGGAAATCCGAATCCAATCCTCAATAGCATGTAAACAGTGCATATAGGCATAAAAATCCATGAATAATAACATGCATGATGTAACAAGTAATAATTACAATGTCTAATCTAGCATATAAGGCAAGTACACTAATATCATGTCTAAATTATTAGCTAACAACCTATGTCAATGCAATAATATTTTCTAAGGTGTACGTGACATGGCAATTACCGATGAAGATGTGTGTGAGCCGGCAAGTAAGTGTACGTGGTACATACGCATCATCGGTAATGGTGCTGGTGTCCTAACAGCATAACATCAATAATGGAGTATGAAACATAATATAAGCATGCGATGCGAAGCGAACCACAATAATGAGCGGAAGCTGAATACAAGACGCAACTACAACTAATCTGCATTAATCTAATATAACCTCTACAAATGGTGCCTTTTGAAATAACACGAATCATGGGGTTTTGAAAATAGGGCTACGGTGTTTTTATGAAAAGATACGTCTTTTGAAATATCCGTAGGATCCCTTGGGCTGTCTTTTAAAATACCCATGATTCGTTAGTTTTTGAAATAGGTAGGAGTCTAATCTAATCTAACAACTACACTAAACTATACGGCTGAACTAACAAGCTGAGCTACAGTAAGGGAACCGCCTAACATCTGAGTCGATACATATACATACCTGTATATATATTAGTCGGTGATCCCGCCTCAATAATATCATATCCGATACCATATCTATAATCAGACATCCCAAGTCAAGAGTGCGGATCAATCATCAATATCGGCTCGTACGGTAAATCGTCATACGGCATCCCAATAGCTGGGTAGGGGTCAATATCACACTATCTCATCACATATCAGGTATCACTATCATCAGATCGCATAATCTGGGGTACTACTCCAAGTCTAGTACAAAACGATACCATCTATAAGAATATTAATGCGGGTAAAACACATGTCCAAAGGCCCGCTAAAACTATCATCTCGCACCTCAAAGACAAGCTATGTCACATCGCCGATCTCACGGCCTCACATCAAGTATCATCTCAAACCCACGTATCATCCTCAAATCCCGTATATAAACACATAGTCCCATACCCATGTGTAGATATACGCATCATCATATGCACATAAACAAATGAAGGAATGTATGCAAGTATGTGTGTAAGTGTATGTGTGGGTGCAACCACTACTCTAGGGTTCGCACTATACTAAACCAATACATTCCGATCATCAATAATACCATTATTACCATCACTAATCTAAACCACACATAATAAATATACGTGTGTATACGTATTCATATACAACACCACGGACTGCGGGGGTGCTATACGCCATCCACCCGACTTCTCTCCGTAGATATAAATCTACTCACCTGCATCCTGCGTGTCGGTGTCGATGTCACCTTCATCTTCTGCATCGCCTCGGATCGTCGCGGGGTACCTACACATATCACATGTATCGCATCGCATCAAAACCAAATCAAAACTCGAAACGACACGCTAAAACCAATACGATACGCTAAAAGGCCTATAGGTTAGAACCTACGGTTAGCCTTCGCAAAACAACCCGAAATCACTCGATGCAGTCGTACAAACGTCACACGATCGAGATAACGTACAAACACCAAAATGTGGAAATCAAAATACGTAACACCAAATACTGAAAGTAAGGCAGCAACCCAAGAAAACGATCCCAGATTTCATCTCGGGTCAAATTTAGCCAATTAAACAAGTCCAGGGTGCTGTATATGATGTATTTGAGCTACTGGACCAACCCCGATGCATTCCATCACTACTTGGCCGGCCAAAACCTTCCCAAAACCGGCCTGGCCGGCCCCCCTATCTCCAATGGGGTCCGTCTGGTCAGGGTGGCTTCCTATGGTCTCAATTAGGTCCCTGGTGTCACTTAATTTTTCTGAAAAAGTCCCAGTACATTCCAGATTTCCCTGCACACTCTAAACACTCACAAACCGACATGAAAGTCCCGTAATTCCGTATTTTTAGTTTTCCAGTGGGGTTGGCCTGGGTTTCTAGTCAATATAGGGTCTAAGGTCACCATTTGAGTCCAATTGCAAAGCCACCTCTCAACTTTACCCTAACCCTCTCTAGTTTTGTCCAAAGTGCACCAATTCACACGATATCGATATGAAACTTGAATTAAAGCTTAAGAACAAGAATTAACACTCTAATTGTGAAGAAATTACCTCACAAGACCCTCATGATTCCTCAACAGCACCAAACAGCAACTTTCTTGGTCCATCCTATAGCTTGTGAGCTTGTGTGCAATTTTAGTGAAATGAGTGTGAGGTTTTGGAGTGATTTGTGAGATGATTTGAGAGGGTTTTATGGAGGGAAGAATGGGCAATAGCAGCAGCAGCAGCAGCTCAAGAAAGAGGGGGAAGAAGTGAGAGGAAAATCCAAAGGGAAATGGCTAAGGTTCAAGTCAAAGTGCAACCCATACCCTCTCTCACCAACCCTATTCTATTCTTTTTCTTTTCTTTTCCCTTTTTCTTTTAATCCCTAATCCTTCTCACACCAATAGTAACTCCAAAAGAAAACCATGGCTAGAAAAAAAGTGTAACACAAGTCCAAAATGATATGTGCACAATTTTGCACAAAAAGCCAAAAAAATCCGATTAGCGATTTTTGATCGCGATTAGCGCTAAATTAGCATATAAATGATCACAAACACTTAAAAATGACATAATTCCAATAAATAACCCATTTTAGAATTTTCCATAATTTTTCTTCATTTATTTGCATTTAATTATAAATTTAATATTAAAATAATCAATAAAATAATATTAAATTATAAAAATTCCTAAAAATAATATTTTATTATTTTGGAAATGTTACAATGATGGTTGCACCCTCATTTGACTTTCCTTGGATAATCATTGCTTGACTTTCTTATTCATCATGGTTTACTTTTGGAGTCATCATGCTTGATGATGATGTTTGGTGTTGATGGAAGGTTATGGTTGATGGAGTGTTTGGATTAGTTTGTGATCATTTCTTTTTTTAATGATAACCCTTTCTCTCTCTTGATTATTGGAGACACCCATATTCTTTTGGCCACTCACACTCCTCTCATTTCTCACCTTGCCATGGCCGGCCATTCCCTAGTAAGGGCTGTCCAAAAATTTGAGTGGGGAATTTTTGTTCTTTTCATGCTACAAAAATTCCCAAGTTAATCTCCAAAAAGGTTTAGTTCAATTCCTCCATTAAATGGCAACTTCCACAACCCCAAATGAGACATGAGCACTACATGTATTCTACAGCAAATCTTGGGCACGTCGACTCGCCAATTTCGTGCCCGAGTTGCCTCGGTCCAGAGGTGGAAGCCTGTAAAAGAAGCCGGCGATGTGGTGCCCTTCCAGCGACGTGGTGAAGACCGGAGATTCCGCGGGGAGATCGGGACGACGACGAGAAGACCGAAGGACACGGATCGCTCGGTATATCTCTCTACCCCATCTTTTAGTTTGCTAGATTTAGATTAATGGCCCGATCCGGGACTTTTGTGCGTGGGGGTGCCGGTTTAAAAGTTAAAGTAATTTATCGCTTCCGCATTTTGGCCTCGGAAAGACGGCCGGGCCGCCGCCGTGCACTTACACTGGTATCAGAGCCACGCCATTAACCTAGTCTAGCTTGCTCTAGTATGTTTAAAGCTTCGATCGAACAAATGTTCCAAAACCGCGTTTTTCTCATGCATCAGTTCTCTGTCAAATTTTATTGGGCTCGAAATTTTTTTCAGTGTGTTGCAGAAGCAGAAGCAGGAAATTATAAGAATTCTGGAGAAATTCGATGCATTGATTCCTTAAGGGGACCGCGGAACCGCGGCCAAACCCCAGTTGGGGCCGCGGTTCCGCGGCAGTAAAGTGTGATCAATGCATCAAATCTTTTCAGTGGGCTTCTGGGTTGAAAATAGGGGTTTTGGAATATTATTTTTGGGCCCAGAATTTCTTTAAGTGCTACAGTAATGCTTGGGGCCCACTTGGTAATATTTGATCGATCGAAAATTTTAAACACATTAGTTCACAGTATTTACATTATATCTGCGACCGTGAATGTCACTTGATCGGTAAATCCTGTCTAACTGCTATAGCCCGGTTAGACGGATTTGCGAACGTGACATTCACGTTGATGTTCTGTGTTGTGCTGTGATGTTGCGGATTGGTCGTGGGGGATAGCCTGGATACAATGCTAGTACAGTTTTTGTTGTATTATTTACATTTGATATTGCGAGGCGAGCGTCCGACATGTGGACTGCCGTCACTTCCTGTTTGTATATTATTCTTTTGGGGCACGACCGGGGTGAGGTCGATGTACCCGTTGTATGTATATTTTACTTTCTGTACTAGGATTACCCCAAGGTGGGGTGCACGGATAGCCGAGTTCTAGAGGGCAACGGGCCCACATCTCATGGCGTTGAGACGGAGGGGGCTTCACTCTAGAATTAGCAGACTATTCGCCGCACTCGTAGGGGGTACAGGTTGACCCAGGAGGGGTGCCCAAGTTACCGGATTCCGTGAAGTGCTGGGTGGTCCATTCACGTTGCTGAAGGGGGTTGCCTCGCTTCAGGTTTTGGCGGGTAACTTGCCGCGCCCGTAGGGGTCTAGGATTTCATTGCACAGGCTATCCACACGACCAGGGGAACGTCGGGTTTCAGTAGTGGCTCTGTGAAACCCGGGGATCCCAGATATCTGTATTGTTCTGTGATGCTGTACATTTCTGTGATGTTGCATTTTATCACGCCTTGAGCGAAATATTATATATTGATATATATACTAGTAGATGTTGTATATGTTTTGCATCCGCGCTAGTCCAGTCCACGCTCTGTCGTTAGTTAACTAACCTAACGGGTAATGACAGGACCCAGTGGCGAATGCGGATGGCATATACGTACGTCATTATTTTCGTTCTTTATTGGTGTGATCAATTGATGGGACTGCATTGATTCGGATCAATGCAAGTTAAACAAACCTATTCTGATGTTGGAACAATTTTTCAAAAAACTGTTATTGCAAGGGCATTCTCTTTTGTTTTGCACAGTGGTATTCAGTTATGAATATCCTGTACCTCAGTCGACGAGGCAAGGGCCGAGATCCCTTCACCGGGAGTGACCCCTTGGACAGAAGTTTGTGTCAGGGCAAAAACTTCACTATAGTCGTTTACTTTTGCTTTGCATCGTGGTATTCAGTTGGAATATCCTGCACCTCATTCTACGGGGAAAGAGCCGAGATCCCTTCACCGGGAGTGACCTCTTTAGCAAAGGTTTTCGTCACTATATTTTTCTAAAAAAGCTATCTGTTCCTTCAACGATATCAAGTTCATTACGTTAAAGGTTTTTCGCCAGAAACCATTCGTAGCTCTCCGTCGTTTCAGACGGGTAGCAAGTAGTATTCATGCTATGTTTGTTGGCCTTCGTCAAGGCATAGTGTATGGTAGCTGCTTGTTGCCTTTCTGCAGCATAGATAGATGCGTTGGTTTGGGACAGTCGTATAGCCTTGTTGGCCTTCGTCAAGGGCTTGTACGGGTGGGTTCAAATCAACCTGGAGAATGACGGGTAGAACTTGACATGTGACTTATGATTTGTTGGCCTTCGTCAAGGTCATAAGAGCATGGGGCAAAAATCTACATCGGGAGTTTCTAAAGAAACTGAAACTTGCCAGATATGCACATACCTTCTGGAGTGTGATAACGTGAGCGGATTCTGTCACGTTATTATGCGATGATAGTTGGATCCCGATTTCCACTGATGAGTTGGTTTACTCCTCGGGTGATCCCGACTAATTCTTCTTTCAGGTTTGGAGGAGAATTTGACGGTACAGTGGGAGGTTTCCAGATTAGATAAATTGGTAATCATTCTGATCTAGGTTAGAGTGCACGCTGAGTGTTTCTTTTCTCTCTCTTTTTGGCAGCGACCATGACCCGACCCTTGACTATGACTCAGTGACCAAGTTGACCGAACCTTCTTAAAACACTGGCTTTTGGATTGTCAGAGTTGCATACCTCATTGCCACCCCTACTTTTACCCTTTTCTCCAGGACACCCCGTATTACTACGAACGTCCACTTCCATTGGAAAAAACCATCGTATGGTTATATACGAACTCGAAGGAATTTATTCGAGGATGGTTTCCGGTTCTGGAGAAAACGAATAGGACTATTCAGTTGTCTTTTCCTTTTACCTTCTCTCAGGTTGCGAGTACTCCTTGGTTTAGGAGATAGTACACCTATTACGCAAATTGGATAGTCTTCTTCCAAACCTTAGGCTGGTGCCGAACGGTGGGGAATGAAGAAAACCAATTAGTATAACGATGGTGTACAGAAGGTATTAAGTAAATACATATCAAGGGATTAGTAAGAGGGCAAAGTAAATTGCGACTGCTATTCACGACCAAACCAAGTATTTCTTCGCCAATCCTAAATCACCTTTGTATTTCTCCAGAACACTCCGTATCACTACGAAGATCCACAGTTTATTGGATACTCCATCGTATGGTTATATACGAACTCGAAAGGAACTTGTTCCAGTTCGGGGATGGATTCTGGTTCAGGAGAAATAGGAATAAGGTTTATTCGGTTGTCTTTTATCTTCACCTTCTCTCGCATTGCGAGTGCTCCTAGGATTAGGACAGTACACCCATTGTGCTTATTGGATAGTCTTCTTCCAAACCATAGGCTGGTGCCGAACGGTAGGGAAGGAAGAAAACCATTTGGCCTAAAGGGGTGTACAGAAGGTAATGACTAAAGACATATAAAGGGATTTGAAGAGATGGCAAAGAATTACACGGTTACAGTTGTGAATCTGGATAATGGAAGAGGTATTACTAGGAATACCGGGATACCCCATCGAAACATTTCAATGTTTCAATTTCGCTGTGTACTGTTAAAAGAAAACTGATTTCCCAATCAGATCTTGCTCCAGGGTATGTATTTACCAGGTATGATTCTCACATCTGTATGGTTTTACAGATGATGAGTGGGAGTAAGTTATTGGGAATATGTGATCATCCTCATTATATCGGGATTCGTTGTAATCGGTGATATTTGAGGAAGTCACCTGGGTTGTTTGCCGGACGGCAAATATTTGGTTTTGAATATCCGCTGTTATGCACCAATTTCAAATTGATATATCTGTACGTCTATTTTCATAGAGTGAAATATACCTTTTGGAAATTATGTCTATGACATTTACCTATATCAGTGGATGATTAGGTAAGGAGCATTAAACAGTGGTGTAATTCTTCATAACCATAGTACAATTTTCAACCTACGACACACAGGGAATGAGTTATTAGACTCAAGGGACTTATACAGAGTATTGTATGTTGTACAACGTCCATGAGGACAGAGGGGTTGGTTCTCGTACTATATTCGGTTTACTTATGACTTCTCTAGTTTTTAGACAGGTGTTTCGTAGAAACACAGGGTCCGAATTTTGAGAAGTTATAGGTATATGAATAAAGTAGAGAACCAAGTATTGCAGGTATCGAGATTCTTCAAGGTGATCAAAGATGTAGATACTTGTGTATGGTATTCAGTTGATAGTAATGATTAAGAGAACTTGCTTCTCTTTCAGATTACTCATAATTGGAAGCATTCCTAAGTTGAGTAACGCTGATAGGCCTCCTTCCATTTAGTTGACATGCACTGGAGAAAACTGCATGATTTGAATCTGGTTCAATTAAATCTGTGCCTCTGTTTCTATATTGGATATAGAACAGTTCATATCTTAACGATGTTAAGGTACGGGGAGTTGTCCGGCTTATGCTTAAAACCAGACTCTGGATAACTCAAGGCACGTTTCTGTAATAGCTGTTTGTGGGTTGACCCAAGCTATGACGAGGGTTGACTTTCTGCCATCTGGAAGATCAATAGTGATATTGTTCTAGACTCGCCACAGTTTTAACAAAAATGGATTTTTTAGAAAACAGTAGTGGGAGTATGGTAGAACTGGAAGTGATTCCAGAACCGCAAACGATTACTGAAGATTTGACAAGAACCTAAAGATTCAATCTGATTTGACATTCCATTGGCCACTCCGCAGATATGGTGGGTAACCTCAGGCACTCGAGAGGTACTTCGGTATGCTTAAGGACGGTGACAGGGAGGTTCTTGTTTACTCAGACTTGACACTACTGTTGTTCCAGACTATGAGACCCGACAGGAGGATGAGTATAGCGTTGATCTGAACTGGCTTCAGAAGGGTACGTGTATATGACTCTGCCAGAGGGCTGTCGTAGTCAGTGGGAGTAGTGGAAGCATGGTGGACAAGTGGCTCGTGTCTATTTATAGACTAAAGCAGATATAGCGGAGATAGATCATCTATTTCTGATGTGACAGTCATAGGTTTGACTTCATCAGAATAGAGGATGGATCTGTTGAGAAGGTAGTAGGGTGTGATGTCCTGGTATTTGGATGACATACACAAAGTAGGAAGTGAAGTTCCTATACTACGATCGGTTATACTTTGGTCGTCACACAGTCGTTTCTCCACATGGGACTTGGATGTAATATCAAGACTTTCTGGTTACTAGATCTATGGTTTTAGATCTAGATTTGGGTGGTTTCCTAATCTGGGTACTTAGACAGCATTCTATGAGTATTTAGAATGGACGACTCCTGGCACGGTAGTGTACCTGCAGGTAATGGAGTCACCCTCTCTAAAGGTGTCTTACAGACTAAAGGGGAGAGGGATGTGCATGATTGACATATCACTTGCTTAGGCAATTGAGTCAATCATGAGATGTCAAGTACCATACCAGATGTTGTTTTTGCGGTAGATACAATAAGTTGATATTAATCCAATCCTGGAGAAACGATCGGAAGCAGTTTTAGAACATAAGTGGATGTTCTAGGGATATGATAACGACAGCTTCATTCGGGAGACAGTTATCATTCCAGGCTTCCAAGGTGACCTGGATGACAGAGAGGTTGTCAGAGTTATAGTTTTCCTTCTGACGAGGGGCAGTATTTTGGACAGGTGGTCCAAGGGGATACTGAGGGAGGCATGGAGCAGGATACTGATTAAGTTCATTTGACGATACAGTCTAAGAAGTTTGGATTTGGAGTTCATTTATGAGCTAGGTCCCATCAGATATCCAGACATACTCTAAGACAGGTATTGCTCATTTCGGGAGATAGGTTTCTTCGCGAACTTGAGATAAAGAGAGACATAGAAAGAAATATTAGAGCGGATCCACTCACTGAGGCTATTCCTTGAACGCATTAGTTTCGCAAACGAGCTTTGTGAGACTGACTAGTAGAGGAATTGGGTGTTCGGTATCACACGGGCTGTGAGTATGCGACATCGCAATAATTAGCCTTGAGTGCAAGTGGGAGATTGTTGGAGATAGTGGCCTCATAGTCAATTATTGGATCACAAGCACGTGATTGCAATGATTGAGGAAGGACCTATTCCGGTAGGACAGTCTTACTCAAGATGATAGTATGCTATCTGGTTTATCTTTATCATCGTGTATTGCTTTAGGTGACCTTATAGGTCGCTATTACATGTTGATAGAGCCCCTAGGATTCTTGCTTGACTGCCAGCAGTATGAGGGCGATCATATATGTGGGAGCTGGTAGTCTATAAGCACATCCTTAAAAGGTCCCTAGTCGTGGGAGTTTAGAGATAGGGCATCGATACTCCAGAGTAGACTAGTGTATACAGTCGAGACCCCGACGAGGGGCGGTGGACGGTCTCACAAGCCACTGGTGTCAGTTGGTTCACCTAAGATGTATACAGGTGCTCATTGGGTTATGAGTACACCGGACAGGACTCGCCAGGAACATGCTAGTTGGTCTTATACCTGACGTCAGATAGCAGTTCCCTGGTGACATGTGTACAGCTTAGTTCATCGACCTGAGATCGTCATCTGTCTCGTGTGAGTTCCCACTGTGCTTTGATTACTACCCTACCACGCTCAAAGGAGACGTGCAAACAGGTTTTAGTTGGGTACAGTCCCGAGCCACATGGAAGCAGTGAGCGGATCTGCAGGGGTTCGTCTCTCCCGGTATTGGGGGTGAGGTCGCGCTGTGTCTAGGAGAGTCATTACACAAAGCCCTCGGGCGAGGCAGGAGATTTACTGGTAGGTATTCCAGTAGTATCTCAGGGTGTTCTGGGCTACACTCCGACACGACTTGTACCGCTTTTGGGGGTCTGACTTTTACAAACCTCCTAGGCCCGCCATGCGATGCTCATAGACGAACAAACCGGACTGTACGGATATTGTCACTGACAGGATCAGTAGGGTGTTAGAATGAGTTCGCTCATCGACGTCCCTTTTGGTAAATAGCTGGTAGCCCGTCACGTATGGCTAATACCTCTGACGTGCTAGTGGTTAAATCCATAGCTATAGTATTGACGAGTCTTTAGAGTCCCCCATAGACAGTTGCTCAAGTTTCGGGGGAAACGCTGTAGAGGCCGTATGGAGATATGGCAGGGTTCGATCAGATACGTACGGTATTGCACGGATCATGATCGGACGGTTAATACTAGCGGGCTTTGGTTTAAACCTGATCCTAGTATAGTACAGTGTAGACTTTGTCTCATTGCATTTGTATTTTGGTCGGAATACAAATGCGGGTATGTATATATAGTAGCGGGGTTTTCCTGTAATTTATTACGGGATCAGCTTTTGGGGTTGCCAGTTTGTTTTCCGTTTCAGCCATTTTTCTTTGTATCTTTCATTGGCTGAAGAATGGTGGAGAAGGGCTTATTGGCATTTGTGCAAATTAGCAATTTGGAGGGTTGTCTTTGCATATTATTGCTTCATGATGGTTGCACCCTCATTTGACTTTCCTTGGATAATCATTGCTTGACTTTCTTATTCATCATGGTTTACTTTTGGAGTCATCATGCTTGATGATGATGTTTGGTGTTGATGGAGTGTTTGGATTAGTTTGTGATCGTTTCTTTTGTTAATGATAACCCTTTCTCTCTCTTGATTATTGGAGACACCCATATTCTTTTGGCCACTCACACTCCTCTCATTTCTCACCTTGCCATGGCCGGCCATTCTCTAGTAAGGGCTGTCCAAAAATTTGAGTGGGGAATTTTTGTTCTTTTCATGCTACAAAAATTCCCAAGCTAATCTCCAAAAAGGTTTAGTTCAATTCCTCCACTAAATGACAACTTCCACAACCCCAAATGAGACGTGAGCACTACACGTATTCTACAGCAAATCTTGGGCACATCGACTCGCCAACTTCGTGCCCGAGTTGCCTCGGTCCAGAGGTGGGAGCCCGTAAAAGAAGCCGACGATGTGGTGCCCTTCCGGCGACGTGGTGAAGACCGGAGATTCCGCGAGGAGATCGGGACGACGACGAGAATACCGAAGGAAACGGATCGCTCGGTATATCTCTCTACCCCATCTTTTAGTTTGCTAGATTTAGATTAATGGCCCGATCCGGGACTTTTGTGCGCGGTGGTGCCGGTTTAAAAGTTAAAGTAATTTATCGCTTCCGCATTTTGGCCTCGGAAAGACGGCCGGGGCGCCGCCGTGCACTTATAGAAGCTAGGCGGTTACAGAGCGTTTTCTGGAAGCTAGGCGGTTACATTGAATATTCTGGAGAATTTTCAAACGCCGACGAGCTAAGTCGGCCGCGGATCAGCGGCGGATCGGCCTGGATCGGCCGCGGTTCCGCGGACGTATGAAGAAATCTCAGCTTTATATCTTCTGGGGTGTTTGGTGTTGGTCTTAGGGTTTTCTTCTGATGTATGGAATCTTATAATTATTTCTTGGTTGCTGCCAGATTTCAAGTCTTTGACTTGCTGCGTTTTATCGACACTTTTGCAATTCCGGTTCTTTGACCTGAAGAATTTTCTGCACACAATCTCGATAAAATGTGTTGAGATATACAATATCATGCGTATAGTAATAAACACACAATTTCCCTCCAGAGTATCGATTATAACTGTAACACGTGGTATTTGGTATTTTCCAGATGAATTTGTAATCCGTGTTATATTTACAATAAACATCCTTAGATGATTAGAAAGAGTAGGGAAATTGATGTGTTAAGAATGCAATATTTTCGACTGATCAACTGCCATATCAAAACAGATGTTCCAACTCCGTGATGCTTGCTTTAGTCCTGATGGACTTAAGCATAACCACTAGAGAAAAGGTTTCATCATAAACCACACCTGGTTATTGACGATAGCCTTTTACTACAAGTCTAGCTTTAAAAGTCTCAACTTTTCCAACTACACCAAGAATCTTCTCAAGATCCATTTGCTCCCAATGGGTTTTACCCCTTCAGGTGCAACATTCAAAGTCATACTTTGTTAGTGTGCATGGATTCCATGTTTGATCGCATAGCATCCGGCCAATTCACTGAGTCCCCACTCGTGATGGCCTGCCTGAACCTAGTTGGGTCATCATCTTCTATGATGCACTCCTCGCTCCCACCGTCACCGAGAAAACCGTAGTATCTCTTAGGTGGATGAGGAACCCTACCAGATTCGTGGAGAGGCTGAGGTTCATTGGAGACTATTGAATCCTTTGGTTTCACCAAATCATCAGCTATTAGTTTGTCCAGCTGGAACTCCTTCCAGTTCTACCTCATGACCACTAATTTCTTTATAAGAAATTCCTTTTCTAAAAAGGTGGCATGCTGAGAAACAAAAAACCTTTTGCTCCTCAATGTGGTAGAAGATATTCCCTCGCAAATGTTTAGGATATCCAACAAACTTACAGAACTGACCTTGCCTCGAGCTTGTCCGGATTTTGCTTTTCAACATAGGCCGGACAACCCCATATCTTAACTCGTTTAAGAGATGGTCTCTTCCCATACCATATCTCATATGGAGTGGTAGGCACTGATTTGGTTGAAACCCCATTCAATAGGTATGCAGCTTCTCAAGTGCATAACTTCCAAAAGGAAATAGGAAACTCAACAATACTCATCATAGAGCGCGCCATATCTCATAGGGTGCGATACCTTCGCTCGATACACCGTTGTGCTGTGGTGTATATGAAGGAGTAAGCTGAGAGAGAATATCATTCTCCGTTTAGAAAATCCAGGAACTCCATGCCCAAGTATTCGCCTCCCCGATCTCATCGAAGGACTTTAATACTTCTACTCATCTGCTTCTTAACTTCAAGCTTATATTCGTTGAATTTCTCAAAAAGTTTCAGACATGTGTTTCAATAGGAACATATGTCCGAATCTTGAGAGATGGTCAGTGAATATAATGAAGTAAAAGGAACCAGCCCTGACATTTGTAGACATAGGACCGTATACATCATCATGTATCTGTCCCAAGAGTTCACTAACTCTTTCTCCGTTTCCAGTAAACGGAGTGTTGGTCATTTTACCTTTGAGACATGATTGGCAAGTATCATAAGATGAAAATTCGAACGGATTCAAATATTCATCCTTATGTAACTTAGCTAGTTGTGTCGCATTGATATGACCTAGTCTATAATGCCACAAGAGGGATTCGTTCATTTCGGAACAACTCCTCTCATGCGTGTTCTATATACTTTGAACTGTGGTTTGATTTAGAACACATATGCTATTTCATAACGTGCCTGATCCAATCAACTCTTGATTCAGGAAAATGTTCTCAACATTATCCTGCAATACAAAATTATATCCTTCTTTAACTTAATAAAGAAACTGATGTAATGTTGTATATCAGGTTCAGTATCTAATAACATTTGTTCAGAATCAATGTATTTACCATTTGGTAATACAAGGTGATATTTGCCAACTGACTTGGCTGCAACAATTGCACCATTATCTAACACTTAGAGACATATCACCCAATTCCAGTTCTCTACCTTTTATAGCCCATGTAACAGATTACATATGTGGGATCCTGATCCGGTATCTCATACCTAAGACGTAGAGGATACTGAGAAACAGTTCTTGATAACGAACACACCCGAAGAATACGTATCAACATGCTTTTTCTTCGAATGGGTGGTATGGGAATCCAGATATTCCCCTATTTCCTGCTCGGAATTATAACAATTATAAGATAGAGCGGAACCAACGTTCCCCAGCACAGTATAATAAGCAGGTTCGGTCAAAACATCCATATTATTATCTTGATTAAGGCATGACATAGTCGCTACCAAGAGAGAGAGAGAGAGAAGAAAACACTCTGCGTGCGCTCTTGCAAGATCAGATTGGTTATTATTTTATCTAATCAGTATGGCTCCTACTGTTTTTATCAAATCTTCCTTCAAACCCTAAAAGGTAAGACTAGCCGGGATTAATTACACCCTACAAGTTCGCCAATCTTTCGGCCAGGCCAGTGTCGGTACTTTGAAGGAGGTTCTCCGTGCTTTCACATGGACCTAATTAAAATAAACCTCGTTTTCCCAGGGGCGTAACCCCGTTAACACCTTTCTAGACACTTACTTTGATCGGCTAATTGTAATGTGTAAAACTCTCTCAGGAGTAACTCTTACTCGCAGTGGGTATAGGGATCCAACTATCTCATAGAAGGTATGCAATCTCATTGCAAATTTCAACACTTGAAATTCCCGATAATAGTTTTTACCCCTAGCGTCCTATGACCTTGACGGAGGCTAAACTACCCATAGGGCGCTAGTCAAGTTCAACCCGTTCATTTCTTGATTGAATTAGACCTACCAGCACGACCCTTGACGGAGGCCAAACAACGCCGTACGAATACCCTAATCCAATCGCTTCTCATACTGCAGATAAGTACTAATCAGCTACCGTACACTATGCCTTGACGGAGGCCAAACTACCGTAGCACGAATACTAAAATAACACTTATCTGAAATGACGGAGGGCTAAGCAGGTTTTTAAGAAAACCTTTTGCGTAATGAACTTAATATCGTTGTAGAATCGAGTGATTTTGAAAAGGAGTGTTTTTGAGGCTTTTGCTAGTTTTGCTAAAGAGGTCACTCCCGTTGAAGGGATCTCGGCTCTTTCCTCATCGAATGAGATGCTGGATATTACACAAATACCACTATGCAAAGCAGGAACTAAAAAGACAATCAAAAGATAAAACCGAGTGGGTTGTAGCATCTGCTAGTTTCGCTAAAGAGGTCACTTCCGGTGAAGAGATCTCGGCTCTTTCCTTATCAAATAAGGTGCTGGATATTCTACAAGGAATACCGCTATGCAAAGCAAGAACTAGAGCTACTAGTTTTTAAAACAAGATTCTACAACATCTTCAGGTTTCTTTTATTTCATTAATCTCATTAATGAAGCCCCATTTGTTTATGCTTCCTAAGCATCACAGAAGAAACGAAAGCATCAAGATTTATTATATATCATATATATAATATAAGCATTCGTCTCAACATATCAAGTGATCACATCATAGAATATCAGCAGCAGAAGAACACATATGAAATATTGGATATACTAGGAATTCCGTGTTTTAAATTAAGCCAGTAAAAAACACGGATTCCACGGTCGCGATGAATAGCCAAACCCACATCCCTAGACCCCTCCGAGAGTGGCAAGCAACCCTTCCAATTCTAGAGTTAGGAGACCCGGTCTTGACTCTTCGAGATGGTCTCCCACTGGACTCTAGAACCCGGTTACTTGTGCTCCCCTCCTTGGGTCTATCCTAATGCGGAAAAGTAAATAATATACATCAATGGTGACATCATCCTCAACCTGGAAGTGCCCCAATAAAAGAATATTACTGTTAGTTATGTATATGCCCTAGAGGCCATTATTGTACATATGATGTATATTATAATGGATGCTTGGATATATATAGAGAGGACTTTCTTGCTCGACATGATAATATACTATCTGGTTGCTCTTTGTCTTAACATGTAGACTTGTATTGTGATACTGACTTGCTCTCACATGTTGATAAAGCCCTTAGGATGTGTACTTGACTACTAAGACTATGATGGAGATCATACTAGTGGGGCCAGGGTAGTCCACAAGTACATCCTATAATTGTTCCTAGTCAAGGGTGTATCGAGACAGGGCATCGATACTCCAGAGTAGACTAGCGTATACGCTTCTTGACCCATATGATGGGCGATGTATGATCCTACATCCATTGGTGTTTGACATCAAAGATGGTATACGGGTGCTCAGTGGAGACTGGGTACACTGAACGGACTCGCCGAGAATTCCTAGTTGGTATTATACCTATCGTTAGATAGCAGTTCTCTGGTGACACTGGTACAGGTTAGTCTGTAGACCCGAGATCGTCATAAAGTCTTGTGTGATTCCTACTGTTCTTTGATTTCCACCTTACCACATTCAATAGAACGTGCAAAATGGTGGCTTTTGGGTACAGTCCCGAATCACATGGAGGCAATGAGCGATAGGAGGGGTTTCGTTTCTCCCGGTATTGGGGGTTGATGTTGCGCTATGCTCGATTGGATATAACAGGAAGTCTTTGGCCAGGGCTGATATGGAGATCTACTGGTAAGTGTTATCAGTAGTTTCTCGACCCGTTATGTGCCTCACATCGGCACGACTTATCGGTTACTGGGGTATGACATTTACCACCCCTAGACTGGATATGCGACATATCAGACGAAGAGACCGGACTGTACGGTAGTGTTACTGATAGGCTTTACAGGAGTATGAGCAGGCTTGCTTGTTGATCTTCTGATTGCTCAATACCCGGGTAGTCGTTACATCTAGCTAGTACCGCTGACGGTTTGTGGGTGCTTGATGTGATCATCACCTACTGCCGGCGTATTGACGAGTCTTTAGAGTCCTACACAGAGTTAACTGGCTCAGGAAAAATGGAGTAGGAGCACATATGTGATATGTGCGGGATCGAGATTAATACGCGTATGTGATACCGTATTCTATTCTCGCGATATGTGATATCGGCCGGTTACATGTGATATAGCCGGATTATTGGATCAAGTGTTGATTCGATAAAATGATACATATTATATTAGTCGGTGATATGTGATATAGCCGGATTATTAAATCAAGTGTTGATTTAATAATTTAATGTATAATTATATATTTGATATATTAAATTACATTAACTAATATATGCTCACTTAAGTATTTCTTTTTCTCACTTGTGATATATTTAACATATATGTGATATATGTTTATTGTATTGTTTTCATTTGTTACATAAATAATATATATGTGATATATATTATTGTGACATGCTAGGTTATACATGCAACTTGGGTATATGAGACTTACACCATGCTATATGATAATGGTGTGTTTTTATTTAACTTAAGTAATTCAAAATTGCTTGGATATTTGTCATGGTTGAGCTTGGAAGAAGCTTGTAGAACCATTGACTTAGTCCACCAATTTTGTTTTACCTAGGATATTTATTAACCTAACCCTTATCACTTAGCCATGGTCAATTCTCTACAAGGGTTAGTGCATGGCATAAACTCACCCATGGTTACATTTCTAACCTCACTCTCCTTCTCTTTTCATTCATCATCTCCTTCATCTCTTTCAAGATCTTTCTAGGTTTTGAGGAGATAAAGAAAAATAGTGAGAAATAAAATTCTAAAGTGAGCAAAATTCTTACTTCATCATCCTTTACTAAACTAGTCATTTAGTTTATGGTGTTTTCTTCACTAATTCCATATTAGTGAAGTGATAGTTTGAGTCCGTGTTTCCTCGACGTAGATCATCTTCGACTTTGAAGACTTCGAGCAAGTATGCATCATTCACCTTGTGGAGCCTCTCAAGAGTCCGAGAGTTCATTGATCGCAGCGAAAGGACCACTACAAGGAGCTATAGAAGTGAAGGACCGGAGTACAAAGGTTGTAATCCCTACTCACTTAGATGTAAAGCTGTTTACATTATGTTTTCGTATGATTCTCTAGTTAAATATTCTAGGTTAGGGTTAATTAGCATGGAAATTTTTTAAATTGGCATGGATGGTGCCACCCGAAACCTTACTGTCGTGCTTAGGAACCCTACAGTGGTATCAGAGCCAAGCTAGAGAATTACATGAAGTTTATAGGATTACGAAACCGAAACAACTCCGAAACACTCGAATCAAAACCCTAGTTTCTGTCGAAATTTTCAGAGAGTCAAATTTTTTTTATGCAACTGCAGAATGTTGTATGAGATGCAACATGAACACAGTAGAAAATTCAACCCCCCTCGCCGGAATTTGGTCGTCTACAATGCTTGAAAAACCGGTCCGCTCGGCCATGTTGCAGGGTTCCGGGTTCAATTTTTTACAGTGTTCCAGACTCTGGGTTTTGGTATTTCTGGTGTTGCTTGTTTTTGCTAAATTTGCATGTGATGTTATCTTAATACAAAAGCAATTCGGAGTGTTTCGTATTCGTAATTCTATCTTTGTTTCGGGTATTTTAGACGGTGTTAAAAAGTTCGAACGGATATCAAATACCCACTTTAATCCTCGCTGTAAATTTTTCAAGAGTTGGATTTTTTCATAGTTAAAGAACATTCAAATATCATGCAAGTGATTCGATGGACCCTCTAGAAGAACGAAACCCTAACTCGATTCTGTGATCGTAAGAACCGCCGCCAAACCCTAGGGTTTGCGGTAGTTCCGCGGCGCCATAGGTGAGGCAAGGGTTGACCCTTCTACGGTTGGTCCATAGGTACTGTGGCATGTATTGAGTATTTTTAAACTATGCTCAAGTGTTGAGCTCTTTGAGAAATTATGGGTTTTTGTTGATTCGATCGAAATGTTTAACATCGTCTAGATTTTTCTGGAATGTGATGCAATATTTGGAATTCATATTGTTAGGCATGAAATGCGAAGTATGCGATATTTCGGGTTTATGATGTCTAAGGTGATTGTGGATTCCAAATGTTGTAGTTTGATATTTTCTTTTCTGCGACCGTAAGTGAAATATGTGGTGTATCGCCGGTTTTGTTTCTATATGTCAACGACAATTGGGATACGCATATTTACTTATGTTGATGACATGTGATGTTATGTGTTGCTGTGATATGTTATATTGGATCGTCGTGTTTTGAATTACCGGGGGTTTTATGTGAGATGAGAGTTTTTATTTTCATTCATGTAAAATTTATTGTATGTAATATTCTTTTATTAGGGCACTTCCGGGTTGAGGATGATGTCCCCATTGTTGTATATTATTTATTTTTCCGCATTAAGATAGACCCAAGGTGGGGAGCACAAGTAACCGGGTTCTAGAGTCCAGTGGGAGACCATCTCGAGGAGTCGAGTCCGGGTCTCCTAACTCTAGAATTGGTAGGGTTGCTTGCCGCTCTCGTAGGGGTCTAGGGATGTGGGTTTGTCTACTCATTGCGATCGTGGAATCCGTGTTTTATACAGGCTTAAAATAAAACACGGACCTTTGAGTATATCTAATATTTCATATGTGATCTTCTGCTGCTGATATTCTGTGATGTGATAACTTTATATGTTTAAGACGAATGCTTTATTATTATATATATGATATATAATAAACGTTGCTTATGTTTTGCACCCGCGCCAGTCCCATCCCGCTATGTCGTTAGTTAAGTAACTTAACGGTGCATAACGGGACACTGAGGCGAATGCGGATGGCATAAGCATACGTTGTATTTTTGTTTCTTCTATGATGCTTAGGAAGCATAATTGATGGGACTTCATTAATGAGATTAATGAAAAAAAAGAAACCTAAAAGATGTTGTAGAATCAAATTTTCAAAAAGGGTAGCTCTAGTTTTTGCTTTGTATAGCGGTATTCCTTATAGAATATCAATCACCTTATTCGATAAGGAAAGAGCCGAGATCCCTTCACTGGGAGTGGCCTCTTTCGCGAAACTAGCAGATGCTAAAACTCACTCGGTTTTGTTTTTGATTTCTTCTATAGTTCTTGCTTTGCATAGTGGTATTTGTGAAATATCCTGCACCTTATTCGATAAGGAAAGAGCCGAGATCCCTTCACCGGGAGTGACCACTTTAGCGAAACTAGTAAAAAGCCTAAAAAACACTCATTTTCAAAATCACTTATTTCTACAATGATATCAAGTTCATTACGCAAAAGGTTTTCATAAAAACCTGACGTAGCCTTCCGTCATTTCAGATAAGTAATATTTAGTATTCGTGCTATGGTAGTTTGGCCTCCGTCAAGACGTAGTGTACGGTAGCTGATTAATACTTATCTATAGTATGAGATGCGATTGAATTAGGGTATTCGTACGGTGTTGTTTGACCTTCGTCAAGGGTCGTGCGGGTAGGTGTAATTCAATCAAGAAATGAACGGGTTGAACTTGACTAGCGCATTATGGGTAGTTTGGCCTCCATCAAGGTCATAGGACGCTAGGGGTAAAAAGTATTATCGGAAATTTCAAGTGTTGAAATTTGCAATGAGATTGCATACCTTCTATGAGATAGTTGGATCTCGATACCCACTGCGAGTAAGAGTTACTACTGGGAAAGTTTTACACATCACAATTAGCCGATCAAGTAGGTGTCTAGAAATGTGTTAACGGGGTTATGCCTCTGGGAAAACGAGGTTTATTTTAATTAGGTCCATGCGAAAGCATGGGGAACCTCTCTCAAAGTACCGACACTGGCCTGGCTGAAAGATTGGCGAACTTGTAAGGTGTAATTAATCCCGACTAGTCTTACCTTTTAGGGTTTGAAGGAAGATTTGATAAAAATAGTGGGAGCCATCCTGATTAGATAAGATAATAACCAATCTATTCTTACAAGAGCATACGCTTAAGTGTTTTCTTCTCTCTCTCTCCAGGTAGCGACCATGCCAGGCCTTAATCGAGATAATAATATGGATGTATTGACCGAACCCGCTTGTTATATTGAGCAAGGGAACGTTAGTTCCGTTCTTTCTTATAATTTTTATAAGACTGAGCAGGAAATAGGGGAATATCCGGATTCCCACGCCGCCCAAACGAAGAACAAGAATGTTGATGCATCTTCTTCGGGTGTGTTTGTTATCGAGAACTATTTCTCAGTTCACTCTATGTCCTGGGTATTAGATACCGGATCGGGATCCCACATATGTAATATGTTACATGGGCTAAAGAAAGGTAGAGAACTGGGAGAGGGTGATCATTCCGTAAGAGTAGGGAATGGTACAAATGTTGCATCCAAAACTGTTGGCGAATAGCACCTTGTATTACCAAATGGTAATACATTGATTCAAAACGAATGCTATTACATACCGATCCTAATATGCAATCTTATATCAGTTTCTTTATTAAGTAAAGAAGGATATAATTTTGTAGTACAGGATAATGTTATGAACATCTTCCTGAATCAAAAGTTGATTGGATCAGGCTCCTTAAATAATGGCATATACGTTCTAAATCAAACCACAGTTCTTAATGTACAAAACACACACAAGAGGAAGAGTTTAGAATCAACGAATCCTTCTTGTGGCATTGTAGTCTAGGTCATATCAATACGACACGACTAGCTAAGTTACATAAGGATGGATATTTGAATTCGTTCGAATTTTCATCTTACGACACTTGCCAGTCATGTCTCAAAGGCAAGATGACCAAAAGTCCGTTTACTGGACACAGAGAAAGAGTTACGGAACTCTTGGGACTGATACATAGTGATGTATGCGATCCCATGTCTACATATGCCAGGAATGGTTCCTCGTACTTCATTACATTCATTGACGATATCTCAAGATACGGAAATGTGTTCCTGTTGAAACACAAGTCTGAAGCTTTTGAGAAATTCAAAGAATATAAGCACGAAGTCGAGAACCAAACGGGTAAAAGTATTAAGATCCTTCGATCTGATCGAGGAGGAGAATACTTGAGCAATGAGTTCCTAGACTATCTAAAAGAGAATGGGATTCTCTCTCAGCTTACTCCTCCGTATATACCACAGCACAACGGTGTATCGGAACGGAGGAATTGCACCCTATTAGATATGGTGCGCTCTATGATGAGCACTGCTGAGTTGCCTATTTCCTTTTGGGGTTATGCGCTTGAGACAGCTGCATACCTATTGAATAGAGTTCCATCCAAATCAGTACCTACCACTCTATATGAGATATGGAATGGGAAGAGGCCATATCTTAATTTTATTCAGATATGGGGTTGTTCGGCATATGTGAAAACACAAAATTCGGACAAGCCCGAGGCAAGGTCTATTCTGTGCAAGTTTATTGGATATCCCAAACATTCGCGAGGGTATATCTTCTACCACTCCGAGGAACAAAAGGTGTTTGTTTCTCGACATTCCACCTTTTTAGAAAAGAGTTTTCTTATGAAAGAAATTAATGGCAATGAGGTAGAACTAGAAGAAGTTCCAGCAGCACAGATTACAACTGACGATTTGGTGGAACCAGAGGATTCGATAGCTCCCAACGAACCCAGCCTCTCCGCCGATCTAGTAGGGTTCCTCATCCACCTGAGAGATACTACGGTTTTTTCATTGATGGTGGGAGCAAGGATTGCATCATGGAAGATGATAACCCAACTAGCTTCGAGCAGGCCATCATGAGTGGGGACTCTGTGAAATGGCTGGATGCAATGCAATCTGAGATGGAATCCATGTGCGCCAACAAAGTATGGACTTTGGAAGTTGCTCCCGAAGGGGTAAAACCCATTGGGGGCAAATGGATCTTTAAGAAGGAACTTGGTGTAGATGGAAAAGTTGAGACTTTCAAAGCTAGACTTGTTGCAAAAGGTTTTCGTCAATGACCAGGTGTGGATTATGATGAAACCTTTTCTCCAGTGGCTATGCTTAAGTCCATCTGGATCCTACTTGCCATCGCTGCATACCATGACTGCAAAATCTGGCAAATGGATGTTAAGACCGCCTTTCTAAATGGTGATTTAGAAGAGTGCGTGTACATGACTCAGCCAGAGGGCTTCGTAGACAGTGGGAGCAGCGGAAAGGTGTGCAAGCTGCTTAAATCCATCTACGGGTTAAAGCAGGTATCGCGGAGTTGGAACATCTGTTTTGATGTGGTAGTCAAAGAGTTTGACTTCATAAAAAACGTAGATGAACCTTGTATATACAAGAAGGTGGCAGAGAGTAAGGTTGTCTTCCTCGTATTGTACGTAGATGACATACTCTTGATAGGAAATGATGTTCCTATGCTACACTCGGTCAAGCTCTTCTTATCACATAGATTCTCAATGAAAGATCTAGGTGATGCCTCCTACATCTTGGGGATTAATATCTATAGAGATAGCTCTAAACGGATATTGGGATTGTCCCAATCCAGGTACATTTACACCATACTAAAGAGGTTTAGTATGGAAGAATCCAAGCGTGGGAATTTACCCATGATCTCAGGACTCACTCTCTCCAAAGAGATGTCTCCCAAGACTCATTTGGAGAGAGCTTGCATGCAAGGGATACCCTATGCTTTGGCAGTAGGCTCTATCATGTACGCGATGCTATGTACCAGACCCGATGTAGCATACTCACTAAGTGTAGTGAGTAGGTATCAAGAAGATCCAGGAGAGAGTCACTGGACAGCTGTGAAGAACATTCTTAAGTACTTGAGAAGGACTAAAGAGATGTTCTTAGTGTATGGTAACGGTGAACTCCAAGTGAAGTCCTTTACCGATTCGAGCTTCCAGAGTGATAAGGACGACTCTAAGTCGGTCTCGGGATTTGTCTTTACCCTCAATGGAGGAGCAGTATGCTAGAAGAGTTCTAAGCAAGAAACCATGGCAGACTCGACGATGGAGGCTGAATACATCGTTGCCAACGATACTGCCAAAGAAGCTGTCTGGATGAAGAAGTTCATAACCGAACTTGGAGTGGTTCCGTCCATCGAGCATCCAATACCTTTGTATTGTGATAACAATGGAGCAGTGGCTTTGGCCAAGGAACCCAGGTCCCATCAGCGATCCAGGCATATTCTGAGGCGGTATCACCTGATCCGGGAGATAGTTGACCGCCGGGAGATCGAGGTCAGGAGAGTTGACACGAAGAACAACACAGCGGATCCACCCACGAAGGCCATACCCCAGATACAATTTGAGAGACTCTTCGGGATGTTGGGTATGAGATACTACAACAACTGGCCTTAGTGTAAGTGGGAGATTGTTAGTTATGTATATGCTCTAGAGGCCATTATTGTACATATGATGTATATTATAGTGGATGCTTGGATATATATAGAGAGGACTTTCTTGCTCGACATGATAGTATGCTATCTGGTTGCTCTTTGTCTTAACATGTAGACTTGTATTGTGATACTGACTTGCTCTCACATGTTGATAAAGCCCTTAGGATGTGTACTTGACTACTAGGACTATGATGGAGATCATACTAGTGGGGCCAGGGTAGTCCACAAGTACATCCTATAATTGTTCCTAGTCAAGGGTGTATCGAGACAGGGCATCGATACTCCAGAGTAGACTAGCGTATACGCTTCTTGACCCATATGATGGGCGATGGATGATCCTACATCCATTGGTGTTTGACATCAAAGATGGTATACGGGTGCTCAGTGGAGACTGGGTACACTGAACGGACTCGCCGAAAATTCCTAGTTGGTATTATACCAATCGTCAGAGAGCAGTTCTCTGGTGACACTAGTACAGGTTAGTCTGTAGACCCGAGATCGTCATAGAGTCTTGTGTGATTCCCATTATGCTTTGATTTCCACCTTACCACGTTCAATAGAACGTGAAAAACGGTAGCATTTAGGTACAGTCCCGAATCACATGGAGGCAATGAGCGATAGGAAGGGTTTCGTCTCTCCCGGTATTGGGGGTTGATGTTGCGCTGTGCTCGATTGGCTATAACAGGAAGTCCCTGGATAGGGATGATATGGAGATCTACTGGTAAGTGTTATCAGTCGTTTCTCGAACCGTTATGAGCCTCACATCGGCACGACTTATCGGTTACTGGGGTATGACGTTTACCACCCTTAGACTGGATATGCGACATATCAGACGAAGAGACCGGACTATACGGTAATGTTACTTACAGGATTTACAGGAGTATGAGCAGGCTTGCTTGTTGATCTTCTGATCGCTTAATAACCGGGTAGCCGTTACATCCAGCTAGTAGCGCTGACGGCTTATGGGTGCTTGATGTGATCATCACCTACTGCCGGCGTATTGACGAGTCTTTAGAGTCCTATAAAGAGGTTTACTGGCTCAGGAAAAACGGAGTAGGAGCACATATGTGATATGTGCGGGATCAAGATTAATACGCGTATGTGATACCGTATTCTATTCTCGCGATATGTGATATCGGCCGGTTACATGTGATATAGCCGGGTTATCGGATCAAGTGTTGATTCGATAAAATGATGTATATTATATTAGTCGGTTATATGTGATATAGCCGGATTATTAAATCAAGTGTTGATTTAATAATTTAATGTATAATTATATATTTGATATATTAAATTACATTAACTAATATATGCTCACTTAAGTATTTCTTTTTCTCACTTGTGATACATTTAACATATATGTGATATATGTTTATTGTATTGTTTTCTTTTGTTACATAAATAATATATATGTGATATATATTATTGTGACATGCTAGGTTATACATGCAACTTGGGTATATGAGACTTACACTATGCTATATGATAATGGTGTGTTTTTATTTATCTTAAGTAATTCAAAATTGCTTGGATATTTGTCATGGTTGAGCTTGGAAGAAGCTTGTAGAACCATTGACTTAGTCCACCAATTTTGTTTTACCTAAGATATTTATTAACCTAACCCTTATCACTTAGCCATGGTCAATTCTCTACAAGGGTTAGTGCATGGCATAAACTCACCCATGGTTGCATTTCTAACCTCACTCTCATTCTCTTTTCATTCATCATCTCTTTCAAGCTCTTTCTAGGTTTTGAGGAGATAAAGAAAAATAGTGAGAAATAAAATTCTAAAGTGAGCAAAACTCCTACTTCATCATCCTCTACTAAACTAGCCATTTAGTTTAGGGTGTTTGCTTCACTAATTCCATATTAGTGAAGTGATATCTTGAGTCCGTGTTTCCTCGACGTAGATCATCTTCGACTTTGAAGACTTCAAGCAAGTATGCATCATTCACCTTGTGGAGCCTCTCAAGAGTCCGGGAGTTCATTGATCGTAGCGAAGGGACCACTACAAGGAGCTATAGAAGTGAAGGACTGGACTACAATGGTTGTAATCCCTACTCACTTAGATGTAAAGTTGTTTACATTATCTTTTCGTATGATTCTCTAGTTAAAGATTCTAGGTTAGGGTTAATCAGCATGGAAATTTTTTAAATTGGCATGGATGATGCCACTCGAAACCTTGCTGTCATGCTTAGGAACCCTACAATTACATACAACGGTTTACATGAATGAAAATGAAAAACTCTCATCTCACATAAAAAACCCGGCTATTCAAAACACGGCGATCCAATATAACATATCACAACAACACATAACATCACATGTCATCAACGTAAGTAAATATGCGTATCCCAATTGTCGTTGACATATAGCAACGAAACCGGCGATGCACCACATATTACACTTACGGTCGCAGAAAAGAAAGTGAAAAACTACAACAATTGGAATCCGCAACCACTTTAGACATCATAAACCCAATGTATCGCATAATTTGGATTTCATGCCTAACCAAATGAATTCCTTAGACATCACATGCCTAACAATTATAAACCCCGCATTTTAGTCTCGATAATGAAAACACTTTTCAACAACCAGTTGGGTACTTCAACAAGATTCCCGACAACCTGATCGAATGCTCGTCGGAAACTTTAGTAGACTGCCGCACCCTCGATGCCGTCGACAAAGTGCACTTAGGCGGAACACCACGGCCGCGAGCACCCGAACGGATGCTTTTGGCGACGGGGTTCTCTTACAGTCACTTGGTCGGGGCTATGAGACGTGGCTATCTAGTAAGGTTACCCGGCGAGTATCCGCGTACGCTACTTTTGATCCACATACAAATCCTGTGGCAACTGATCAAATGAGACTGAATTGCTAGATTTATAAAATTCAAATTAGTTTTCATAAAACTAAATTTTGTGGATTCCAAATATTGTATCACAATAACAGATAGCTAGACGATGTTAAACTTTTCGATCGAATCAACAAACACCCAAAATTTTCCAAAGAGCTCAACACTTGAGCGTAGTTTAAAAAGTATCCAGAACATGCCACAACACCTATGGACCAACCGTAAAAGGGTCAACTCTTGCCTCACCTGTGGCGCCGCGGAACTACCACAAACCCTAGGGTTTGATGGCGGTTCCAACGGTCACAGAATCGAGTTAGGGTTTCGTTCTTCTAGAGGGTCCATAGAAAACATCTGCACGGTTTTCTGAAGATTTTAAACTTGGAAAAATCCAACTCTTGGAAAATTTCCAGCGAGGAAAAAAATGGGTTATTGATATCCGTTCGAACTTTTTAACGTCGTCTAAATAACCCGAAACGATGTTAGAATTACGACTATGAAACACTCCGAATTTCCTTTGAACAAAGATAACATCACATGCAATTTTAGCAAAAACAAGCAACACCTGAAACACCAAAACCCAGAGCCTGGAACACCCCACCAAAACGAACCCAAAATTCCCATATAGAACCGGCCAGGCCGGATTTTTACTACATGCGTGTCACGACCCAAAATATTAGCTCTTGACTGGCACTTGAATTACGCAACGTCTACAGGCGTAACGTAACCTAAGTAAGCCGAAACCCAGAAATCTAAACCTTACAATAGAAGTAAGTAAAGAAAACATTTAAAACATTTAGAAACTTAAGTAAAAATCCTTAAAACTTCACTTAACTCTTTTCCTTGGTTTTCATAAAAATTTCGGCAGCACCTCCTTTGTAAAAACTAACCCCGAAAACGGGTACAACAAGCAATATAATGAAAGCATCCCAAACGGGAGCAAAACACGCCCAACGGCGGAAACAACACTACTAGTATAAATAACAAGTATACGACGCCCAACGGCAAAGATCCACAAAAGGAAATAAAGTAAAGTAAGACATCAACCCCAAAAGCGAACATAAAACCTATCGCTCAAGTCTCGCAACTATAAGTCTTTCTAAGTCTGCAACATATACAAATTCTAGTTTCTGAATTGATGGAGTGACTAGATACAATATGAATAACAAGTACGAGAGGGGCACGATCCAACATGTACCACCTACCAAAACAAATCACCCGAAAGCAAGCTGTGTGCCAACGATGTCGCTTCTGATCTAAGCGGACAACCTGCAAGAACTGTGGCACAACAGGGGTGAGTTGCCAACTCGTGAGTAGAAAACATCAACAGGTAGAAATCGAAATAAACAACGATTCCTAGGTCAACTATATCATAAAGGTAATACTATGATATCTAGGGTGACCGTATCTGCATATGCCCCAACACAATATAAATGCCTAACAGCAAGTGTATATCACCCAACAATGAATCAATGCATGTATGCAGGTGGATCTCGTCCAACAATAAAATCAATGCATGTATGCAGTGGATCTCGTCCACGTGTCAACCACTAACACAACAACTCCTGCATGTAAATATCATAAAAGCATATGCAGGTAAATATGAGGATATCAAAGAATGTATGTCCATCAATTCCATATCACAATCATGGAAACCTGGGTATCTATCACCGACACCCGAAACATCATGAATACCCATGTCTAGCATCGACACATAAATCCTCATAACTCAGGCGCTGTCACCACGACTGGCCCTGACGTCATGTCCGTACATCACTCCGGTCGGTATCTCCACAATAACCACTGAGTCCAAATACTATCACCGGTAGGTACTTGCCCACCTTCCAGGCTCATCGTCTGTACCACGAATATCTTGCCGAGGGGAACCGTACCGGGCTCCACCATGTACCCGCACATGGCCCACTACACTCCTCGCATCGGGTATATATCACAAATCTCAGAACCGAGAAATCTCATGGTGGACGCATCAAAATATCATATCAAGAGAAACCGGATTTTCAAACAATACATAGTTTCTTGAAAATACCCCCACGGTTCTCAAATCCATAAATCACATGAAATCCATATCTCAATGTGTAAAATCCATATAAAACTGATATATGCAACATAAAACATCAACATGAGCATATAAAGGGAAAACCGCTCTTTTAAATGAATCCAGCTTTAAAAATATATCTTACGGTTCCCAAATCCTCCGAAAACAGGTGCAGCATCATATGAAGTGTACATGTAACTGTAGCAAGGTATAAGTATCTACATGTAATCAAGTATGTATGATGCATTTCATGAGTGCAATGGAGCAATAGTCAACGTCTCAATATCACATGTCAATGCAATACCACCTAGGGGTATATGCAACTGTAGCGAGATATGTGGGTGTACATGTCAATGTGTATGCATGATGTACATGTAGCTGTAGTAAAGTATGTGGGTTTACATGTCAATATATCATGCGACCTAGCATAGTGATATGAACATGGCAGTGTAAGTGCACGGCGGCGCCCCGGCCGTCAATCCGACGGCCAAACGCGGAAACGGTGATAAACTTTAATTTTTGCGGACTTGGCAAAACGGCACCACCGCGCACTAAAACCGGATCGGGCCATTAAACTAAATCTAGCTAACTACAAAGAGAAGTGGAAGAGATATACCGACGATCCAAGTCCTCCGGTCTTCATCTCCACTCCGATCTCCTCGCGGGATCTCCGTCCGTCTCCTCCTCGTCGGAAAGGGCACCACGAAGCCGGGTACTTTTACGGGCTCCCACCTCAATACCGAGGCAACTCGCGCATGAAGCCGGCTACTCGACATGCTCAAGATTTGCTGTAGGAATATAGTGTAGAATCATAGTCTCTCTTTTGGGGTTTGGTTGCCATTTGTGGATGATGGAGGAATGGTGTATAGAAAATTGGTGCTTTCAATTTTCTAGCAATGGAATGAGATGAAGAATGATATGCACAAAAATGAATCACTCTCATTTTTCTTCCTCTCTTCTTTTTTCTTTTCTCTTTCTTTTTTCAACCATGAATACCTTCTAACCTTGAGTGTAGAATGTGGTGGAGGAAGAACAATATCATATCAAGAGGGAGGTGAGTGTAGGAAAAGAAAAGAGGTGACCACATCCAAGAACATAATCATCACTAAATCTCAAATCAACCTCAAATCCATTTCAAATCTCATAAAGCAAAGATGCTAACCATTATGAAGGAAAAAGAAAAGATGCTATCATAATGCATGAAACCCCTCCACAAAAGTAATTTGCAAAACTGCAAATTACCCCCTCCATCAGAAAAGTCCGGCCGGGAAAGAACAAAGAAAAACCGGCCGGAACGGAATGTAAAATGGCAACTCCAGAAAACTGGTCCCGTAATAAATTACAGGATAACCCCGATACTGTGCATACACACCTGCATTTGTAATCCATCCGGATACAAATGCAAAGAGACAAAATCTACACTGTACTATACTAGGATCGGCTTAAACCAAAGCCGGCTAGTAAAATCCGTTCGATCCTGATCCGTGCAATACCGCACGTATCTGATCGAACGCTGCCATATAACTATACGGCCACTAGTACAAACCGTCCGATCCTGATCCGTGCAATACCGCACGTATCTGATCGGACCCTGCCATATCTCCATACGGCCTCTACAGCGTTTCGCCCGAAAGCTTGAGTAACTGAAAGTGTGGTGGACTCTAAAGACTCGTCAATACTATGGCTGTGGATTTAACCACTAGCACGTCAGAGGTATAAGCCAATACGTGACGGGCCACCAGCTATTGACTAAAAGGGACGTCGATGAGGAAGCTCACCCCGACACCCAACTGAGCCTGTCAGTGACAATATCCGTACAGTCCGGTCCGTTCGTCTATGAGTATCGCATGGCGGGCCTAGGGGGTTGGTAAAAGTCAGACCCCCAAAAGCGGTACAAGTCGTGTCGGAGTGTAGCCCAGAACACCCTGAGATACTACTGGAATACCTACCAGTAAATCTCCTGCCTTGGCCAAGGTCTTTGTGTAATGGCTCTCCTAGACACAGCGCGACCTCACCCCCAATACCGGGAGAGACGAACCCCTGAAGATCCGCTCACTGCCTCCATGTGGCTCGGGACTGTACCCAACTAAAACCTGTTTGCACGACTCCTTTGAGCCGTGGTAGGGTAGTAATCAAAGTACAGTGGGAACTCACACGAGACAAATGACGATCCCCAGGTCGATGAACTAACCTGTACACATGTCACCTGGGAACTGCTATCTGACGTCAGGTATAAGACCAACTAGCATGTTCCCGGCGAGTCCTGTCCGGTGTACTCATAACCCAATGAGCACCTGTATACATCTTAGGTGAACCAACTGACACCAGTGGCTTGTGAGACCGGCCACCGCCCCTCGTCGGGGTCTCGACTGTATACACTAGTCTACTCTGGAGTATCGATGCCCTGTCTCGAAACTCCTACAACTAGGGACCTTTTAAGGATGTGCTTATAGACTACCAGCTCCCACGTATATGATCGCCCTCATACTGCCGGTAGTCAAGCAAGAATCCTAGGGGCTCTATCAACGTGCAATAATGATCTGTCATGTCACCTAAAGCAATACACGATGATAAAGGTAAACCAGATAGCATACTATCATCTCGAGTAAGACTGTCTACCGGGATAGGTCCTCCCTCAATCATTGCAATCACGTGCCTGTGATCCAATAATTGACTCTGAGGGCACTATCTCCAACAATCTCCCACTTGCACTCAAGGCTAATTATTGCGATGTCGCATACTCACAGCCCTTGTGATACCGAACACCCAACTCCTCTACTAGTCAGTCTCACAAAAACCGTTTGTGAAACTCTTGCATTCGAGGAACAGCCTCAGTGAGTGGATCCGCCTAGAAGTTTCTTTCTATGTCTCTCTATATCTCAAGTTCGCGGAGAAAGCCATCTCCCGAAATGAGCAATACCTGTCTTAGAATGTCTGGATGTCTGATGGGACCTAGCTCATAAATGAACTCCAAATCCAAACTTCTTAGACTGTATCGTCAACTGAACTTAATCAGTATCCTGCGCGCCATGCCTCCCTCAGTATTGCCTTGGACCACCTGTCCAAAATACTGCCCCTCATCAGAAGGAAAACTATAACTCTGACAACCTCCTTGTCGTCCATGTCACCTTGGAAGCCTGGAATGATAACTGTCTCCTGAATGAGGCTGTCGTTATCATATCCCTAGAACATCCACTTATGTTCTAAAACTGCTTCCGACTGTTTCTCCAGGATTGGATCAATGTCAACTTATTGCATCTAGTGCAAGAACAACATCTGGTGTGGTACTTGACATCTCATGATTGACTCAATTGCCTGAGCAAGTGATCTGCCAATCATGCACATCCCTCTCCCCTTTAGTCTGTAAGACACCTTCAGAGAGGGTGACTCCATTACCTGCAGGTACACTACCGTGCCAGGAGTCGTCCATTCTAAATACCCTTAGAATGCTGTCTAAGTACCCTGATTAGGAAACCGCCCAAATCTAGATCTAAAACCATAGATCTAGTAACCAGTATGTTTGATATAATGTCCAAGTCCCATGTGGAGAAACTACTGTGTGACGACCATGGTATAACCGATTGTAGTATAGGAGTTTCTTTTCCTATTCTGTGTATATCATCCAAATACCAGGATATCACACCCTACTACCTTCTCAACAGATCCATCTCCTATTCTGATAAAGTCAAACCCATGACTGTCACGTCAGAAATAGATGATCTATCTCCGCTACATCCGCTTTAGTCTATAAATAGACATAAGCTACCTGTCCACCAATGCTTCCGCTGCTCCCACTGACTACGACAACCCTCTGGCAGAGTCATATAGACGTACACTTCTAAAACTAGTTTAGAACGACGCTATACTCATCCTCCCGCCGGGTCTCGCAGCCTGGAACAACAGCAATGGTAATTGTGGGTAAACAAGAACTTCCCTGTCACCGTCCTTGAGGCTACCGTAGTACCTCTCGGGTGCCTGAAGTTACCCACCTTATCTGTGGAGTGGCCAATGGAATGTCAAATCAGATTGAATCTTTAGGTTCCTTATCAAATCTTCAGTAATCGTTTGCGGTTCTGGAATCACTTCCAGTTCTACCATACTCCCACTACTGTTTTCTGGAAAAAAAAAATCCATTTTTGTTAAAACTGTGGCGAGTCAAGATGGTAGAAAATCAACCCTCGTCATAGCCTGGGTCAACCCACAAACAGCCATTACAGAAACGTGCCTTGAGTTATCCAGAGTCTGGTTTTAATCATAAGCCAGACAACTCCCCGTACCTTAACAACGTTAAGATATGAACTGTTCTACATCCAATATAGAACCAGAGGCACTGATTTAATTTAACCAGATTCAAATCATGCAGCTGTCTCCAGTGCATGTCAACTAAATGGAGAGAGGCCGATCAGCATTACTCAACTTAGGAATACTTCCAATTATGAGTAACCCGAAAGAGAAGCAAGTTCTCTTAATCATTACTATCAACTGAATACCATACACAAGTATCTACATCTTCGATCACTTTGAAGAATCCCGATACTTGCTACACCTGGTTCTCTACTGTATTCAAATACCTATAACTCCTCAAAACTTAGACCCTGTGTTTCTACGAAACACATGTCTAAGAACTAGAGAAGTCAAAAGTAAACAGAATATAGTATGAGGACCAACCCCTCTGTCCTAATGGACACTGGACAACATACAATACTCTGTATAAGTCCGCTGAGTCTAACAACTCTTTCACTGTGTGTTGTAGGTTGAAAACCGTACTTATGGTTAAGAAGAATTACACCGCTGTTTAATGCTCCTTACCTAACCATCCACTGATATAGGTAAATGTCATCGACATAATATCAAAAGGTATATCTCACTCTATGAAAATAGACGTACAGATATATCAATTTGAAATTGGTGCACAACAGTGGATATTCAAAACCAAATATTTGCCGACCGGCAAACAACCCAGGTGGCATCCTCAAATATCACCAATTACAACGAATCCCGATATAATGAGGATGATCACCCAATTCCCAATAACTTACTCCCACTCATCATCTGTAAAACCATACAGATGTGAGAATCATACCTGGTAAATACATACCCTGGAGTAAGTGTCTAATCGGGAAATCAGTTTTCTTTTAACAGTACACAGTGAACCTGAAACATTGAAATGTTTCGTTGGGGTTTCCTGGTATTCTTAGTAATGCCTCATCCATTATCCAGATTCACAACTGTAACCGTATAATTCTTTGCCACCTCTCCAAATCCCTTCATATGTCTTTAGTCATTACCTTCTGCACACCCCTTTAGGCCAAATGGTTTTCTTCCTTCCCTACCGTTCGGCACCAGCCTATGGTTTGGAAGAAGACTATCCAAAAAGCATAAAGGGTGTATTGTCCTAATCGTAGGAGCACTCGCAAAGCGAGAGAAGGTGAAGATAAAAGACACCTGAATGTACTTTATTCCTATTTCTCCTGAACCAGGATCCATCCCCGAACTGGAACAAGTTCCTTTCGAGTTCGTATATAACCATACGATGGATTATCCAATAAAATGGGATCTTCGTAGTGATACGGAGTGTCCTGGAGAAAAACAAAGGTGATTTAGGATTGGCGAAGAAATACTTGGTTTGGTCGTGAATAGCAGTCGCAATTTACTTTGCCCTCTTACTAATCCCTTGCTTTGTCTGAACTTAATACCTTCTGTACACCGTTTAGGCTAACTGGTTTTCTTCATTCCCTACCGGTCGGCACCAGCCTATGGTTTGGAAGAAGACTATCCAATTTGCGTAATAGGTGTACTACTCCTAAACCAAGGAGTACTCGCAACCTGAGAGAGGGTGAAAAGAAAAGACAACTGAATAGTCCTATCCGTTTTCTCCAGAACCGGAAACCATCCTCGAATAAATCCCTTCGAGTTCGTATCTAACCATACGATGGTTTTGTCCAATGGAAGTGGACGTTCGTAGTAAAACGGGGTGTCCTGGAGAAAAGGGTAAAAGCAGGAGTGGCAATGAGGTTTGCAACTCTGACAATCCAAAAACCGGTGTTAAGAAGGTTCGGTCAACTTGGTCACTGAGTCAAAATCTTAGGGTCGGGTCAATGGTCGCTACCAAAGAGAGAGAGAAAAGAAACACTCAGCGTGCACTCTAACCTAGATCAGAATGGTTACCAATTTATCTAATCTGGAATCCTCCCACTGTACCTCAAATTCTCCTCCAAACCTGAAAGAAGAATTAGTCGGGGTCACCCGAGGAGTATACTAACTCATCAGTGGGAATCGGGATCCAACTCTCATCGCATGACAACGTGACGGAATCCGCTCACGGTATCACACTCCAGAAGGTATGCGCATATCTGGCAAGTTTCAGTACTTTTGAAACTCCCGATGTGATTTCTGCCCCATGCTCTTATGACCTTGGCGAAGGTCAACAAATCATAAGTCACATGTCAAGTTCTACCCGTCATTATCCAGGTTAATTTGAATCCACCCGTACAAGCCCTTGACGAAGGTCAACAAGGCTATACGACTGTCCCAAACCAACGCATCTATCTATGCTGCAGAAAAGCAACAAGCAGCTACCATACACTATGCCTTGACGAAGGTCAACAAACATAGCATGAATACTACTTGCTACCCGTCTGAAATGACGGAGGGCTACGAATGGTTTCTGGCGAAAACCTTTAACGTAAAGAACTTGATATCGTTGAAAGAACGGATAGCTTTTTTAGAAAATATAGTGACGAAAACCGTTGCTAAAGAGGTCACTCCCGGTAAAGGGATCTCGGCTCTTTCCCCGTAGAATGGGGTGCAGGATATTCCAAATGAATACCGCGATGCAAAGCAAAAGTAATCGGCTATAGTGAAGTTAATGCCCTGACGCAAACTTCTGTCCAAGGGGTCACTCCCGGTGAAGGGATCTCGGCCCTTGCCTCGTCGACTGAGGAGCAGGATATTCCAATGAATACCACGATGCAAAACAAAAGTGAACGTCCTTGCAATAACAGCTTTTTGAAAAGTGTTCCAACAACATCAGATTAGGTTTGTTTTTAAATTTGCATTGATCCGAATCAATGCAGTCCCATCATTTGATCACACCAAAAAGAACGAAAATATACTGATGTACGTATATGCCATCCGCATTCGCCACTGGGTCCCGTCATTACCCGTTAGGTTAGCTAACTAACGACAGAGCGGGGACTGGACTAGCGCGGATGTAAAACATATACAACATCTACTAATATATATACCAATATATTATATTTCGCTCAAGGCGTGAAAAGAAATGCAACATCACAGAAATGTACAGCATCACAGAACAATACAGATATCTGGGATCCCCGGGTTTCACAGAGCCACTACTGAAACCCGACGTTCCCCTGGTCGTGTGGATAGCCTGTGCAATGAAATCCAAGACCCCTACGGGCGCGGCAAGTTACCCGCCAAAACCTGAAGCGAGGCAGCCCCCTTCAGCGCCGTGAATGGACCACCCAGCACTTCACGGAATCCGGTAACTTGGGCACCCCTCCTGGGTCAACCTGTACCCCCTACGAGTGCGGCGAATAGCCCGCCAATCCTAGAGTGAAGCCCCCTCCGTCTCAATGCCATGAGATGCGGGCTTGTTGCCCTCTAGAACCTGGCTATCCGTGCACCCCACCGCGGGGTAATCCTAGTACAGAAAGTAAAATATACATACAACGGGTACATCGACCGCAACCAGGTCGTGCCCCAAAATAATAATACAAACAGGCAGTGACGGCAGTCCACATGTCGGACGCTCGCCCCGCAATATCAAATGCACATAATACAACAATACAGTACTAGCATTGCATCCAGGCTATCCCCCACGACCGATCCGCAACATCACAGCATAAACATAGAACATCAACGTGAAAGTCACGTTCGCAAATCCGTCTAACCGGGCTATAGCAGTTAGACAGGATTTACCGATCGAGTGACATTCACGGTCGCAGATATAATGTAAATACTGTGAAAAATGTGTTTAAAATATCCGATCGATCAAAAATTAACAAGTGGGCCCTCAATCAAAACTGTAGCACTCACAGAAAACCTGGGCCCAATTTTAATATTCCAAAACCCATATTTTAAGCCCAGAAGGCCTCTGGAAAAATTTGGTGATGTGACGTGAATAGTGCGCGGCGGAAGGGCCGCACGAGGTGGGGTTTCGCGGCGCTTCCGCGCTCCAACTGTGGCGTTACATCGTCAAATTTTTACAGAACTCTTAGATTTTCCAGTACATCAATATTTTACAACCTGAAAAATTTTTCGAGACCAAAAATTTTCAACAGAAACTGATTCGAACTAAAATGCAGTTTTGGAACATTCGATCGATCGAAACAGAAAAACACATTACACCAAGCTAGACTATGTTAATGGCGAGGCTCTGATACCACTGTAAGTGCACGGCGGCGCCCCGGCCGTCAATCCGACGGCCAAACGCGGAAACGGTGATAAACTTTAATTTTTGCAGACTTGGCAAAACGGCACCACCGCGCACTAAAACCGGATCGGGCCATTAAACTAAATCTAGCTAACTACAAAGAGAAGTGGAAGAGATATACCGACGATCCAAGTCCTCCGGTCTTCATCTCCACTCCGATCTCCTCGCGGGATCTCCGTCCGTCTCCTCCTCGTCGGAAAGGGCACCACGAAGCCGGGTACTTTTACGGGCTCCCACCTCAATACCGAGGCAACTCGCGCATGAAGCCGGCTACTCGACATGCTCAAGATTTGCTGTAGGAATATAGTGTAGAATCATAGTCTCTCTTTTGGGGTTTGGTTGCCATTTGTGGATGATGGAGGAATGGTGTATAGAAAATTGGTGCTTTCAATTTTCTAGCAATGGAATGAGATGAAGAATGATATGCACAAAAATGAATCACTCTCATTTTTCTTCCTCTCTTCTCTTTTCTTCTTCTCTTTCTTTTTTCAACCATGAATACCTTCTAACCTTGAGTGTAGAATGTGGTGGAGGAAGAACAATATCATATCAAGAGGGAGGTGAGTGTAGGAAAAGAAAAGAGGTGACCACATCCAAGAACATAATCATCACTAAATCTCAAATCAACCTCAAATCCATTTCAAATCTCATAAAGCAAAGATGCTAACCATTATGAAGGAAAACGAAAAGATGCTATCATAATGCATGAAACCCCTCCACAAAAGTAATTTGCAAAACTGCAAATTACCCCCTCCATCAGAAAAGTCCGGCCGGGAAAGAACAAAGAAAAACCGGCCGGAACGGAATGTAAAATGGCAACTCCAGAAAACTGGTCCCGTAATAAATTACAGGATAACCCCGATACTGTGCATACACACCTGCATTTGTAATCCATCCGGATACAAATGCAAAGAGACAAAATCTACACTGTACTATACTAGGATCGGCTTAAACCAAAGCCGGCTAGTAAAATCCGTTCGATCCTGATCCGTGCAATACCGCACGTATCTGATCGAACGCTGCCATATAACTATACGGCCACTAGTACAAACCGTCCGATCCTGATCCGTGCAATACCGCACGTATCTGATCGGACCCTGCCATATCTCCATACGGCCTCTACAGCGTTTCGCCCGAAAGCTTGAGTAACTGAAAGTGTGGTGGACTCTAAAGACTCGTCAATACTATGGCTGTGGATTTAACCACTAGCACGTCAGAGGTATAAGCCAATACGTGACGGGCCACCAGCTATTGACTAAAAGGGACGTCGATGAGGAAGCTCACCCCGACACCCAACTGAGCCTGTCAGTGACAATATCCGTACAGTCCGGTCCGTTCGTCTATGAGTATCGCATGGCGGGCCTAGGGGGTTGGTAAAAGTCAGACCCCCAAAAGCGGTACAAGTCGTGTCGGAGTGTAGCCCAGAACACCCTGAGATACTACTGGAATACCTACCAGTAAATCTCCTGCCTTGGCCAAGGTCTTTGTGTAATGGCTCTCCTAGACACAGCGCGACCTCACCCCCAATACCGGGAGAGACGAACCCCTGAAGATCCGCTCACTGCCTCCATGTGGCTCGGGACTGTACCCAACTAAAACCTGTTTGCACGACTCCTTTGAGCCGTGGTAGGGTAGTAATCAAAGTACAGTGGGAACTCACACGAGACAAATGACGATCCCCAGGTCGATGAACTAACCTGTACACATGTCACCTGGGAACTGCTATCTGACGTCAGGTATAAGACCAACTAGCATGTTCCCGGCAAGTCCTGTCCGGTGTACTCATAACCCAATGAGCACCTGTATACATCTTAGGTGAACCAACTGACACCAGTGGCTTGTGAGACCGGCCACCGCCCCTCGTCGGGGTCTCGACTGTATACACTAGTCTACTCTGGAGTATCGATGCCCTGTCTCGAAACTCCTACAACTAGGGACCTTTTAAGGATGTGCTTATAGACTACCAGCTCCCACGTATATGATCGCCCTCATACTGCCGGTAGTCAAGCAAGAATCCTAGGGGCTCTATCAACGTGCAATAATGATCTGTCATGTCACCTAAAGCAATACACGATGATAAAGGTAAACCAGATAGCATACTATCATCTCGAGTAAGACTGTCTACCGGGATAGGTCCTCCCTCAATCATTGCAATCACGTGCCTGTGATCCAATAATTGACTCTGAGGGCACTATCTCCAACAGGCAGTATATCATCGCATGATATAGCAATTCTACTGTGTAAGTGACATAGCAATTATCGATGAAGAAGTGTGTGCGCCGGCAATCTGTGTAAGTGTAACTTATACATCATCACTAATGGTGTAGTGTACTAGCACAGGTATAAGAAATGCAATGAGAATAGCATGAATGCAGCATGATGCATATAATGAATCAAATGTTATGGGGTATACATATCAACAAGACCGAGTCGGTGAATTTATCAATCGGCATCCAGCCTCACAATATCACGTACAGTACAATCCATCGTACGACATCCTCTAATCAAGGGTATGGATAAATCAACAGGTAAAAGTCATCGAGTACGGTAATCTAACGTACAGCGGCATTAACAAATAGGGATTTTATTAACCTATACAACATCGGGGTACGGATCTAAGTCTCGTACGACATATCACTCATTATGCAATCATTATCCATAAAAATATATACCTATCTCTCAGGTCACATCCATGTCAATCTCGTATCAGGGGACCTACAAAGGTATCAACAATCACGTATCGACTCGAATCCATATAATGACATATCACACTAAGTCATCATATCACATTGTATACTCGTTCCTCACATTAATATCTCACATCACAATTAAAGAACATCACACTTGTCCTCTTCCGAAATCGTACTTATCATGATTCACTTATCATTTCATGTTCTCCTAAACCAATATGTTCCCTAGTGTTCACTTCTATCATATTATCTAGTAAAACTTACAATCACATCGGTCGCATCTCATATCAGGATATAATAATCAATGATCTTTCAATCCAATATTTGCGGGGGTGCTATACGCCATCCACCGGACTTCCCCGGTAGATATAAATCTACTCACCTGCTAAACTCCTTGCTTAGACGTAGTCGATGCGCTTCGTCGTCTCGGAATCCACGCGAATGTACCTACAATCAATACGAATTCGCAAAGCTATTAACACCAAATTCCGAAATCCAAAATACGACACGCGGTGCGCTCATAGGTTAGAACCTATAGCCTACACATGCAAAACAATCAACTACCCTTGTCGTTGACATACAAACATCCAACGACCAAATACAACATCCAAACTCAAAACCAATAATCCAAATATCGGAAAACGTAGCCGAAACCCTAAATAGGGTCGCTATACATGAAAACTACCACATTAAAACCCAAAAATACCAATACGCATTTACAAACACAATAATACCGTAGATATTAATATTTACGTCATCTCCAATTTCATTTAAAACCCACGCCAAATTTTACCGAAAAGCTAGTAAGCAGCTTATATCATTTTCTCTCAATTTAGCACAAGTCTAGAAATTTAATAATTCTAGCGATTTCAAACATCATATAATAGCTTAACTAAGCTATCCAAACCCCTTCCATATTTTTATTCTAATCCAAAATATGATTTAGTAAAACCTAGTAAGCAAAAACCCTAATTAGACAAGTAGTAATTAACAATAATTTTCATTTTCTACCACTAGAATAAGATTTCATAAACTTCAATTAACATTAACACTTCATCAAGTTTTACCCTAACTTGAATTTCTTAAAAATTATGAATAATGAATTAATCAAGAGTTTAAATCTATAATTACCATTTAATTAACTAACTAAATGGTTTTAATACAACAATTAAACATTTAAGTTGAAATTATACATCCTCAAGAACAACCCAAAGCAACTAGATTCATCAACTTTTTCCTCCAAAAACCATGTTTTTCTCGAAGATCCAAGCAAGATTAGTGAAGGGAAATGATGGTTTAATTATTATTTTGGAATTTGTGATTTATTATGGGATTTTTGATGAGTTTTTGATCTTGGAAATGAAGAATTTGAGCTAGGAAAATTTGTGGGACAGAATTGGGGAGGCTCGGCCATTAGTGTGGAGGGGGGGGGGGGTAATTTTGTGAATTTTGTGAAGAAGTTTCAAGAAAAAAACAATAAATGCTTCAATAAATGCTATTTGCCACATTTCTTTCTTTCTTTTCTTTTTTAAATTAAATCATTTTGCCCAAAAGAAAATCTAGATATTTAAAAAGAAGGTTCTAAACTCATTCTTATAATTAGATTAGTAAAGATTCTCATAAGAAGTAATTTCCACAATTTACGTGTATAATTTACCACTTAAAATAATATTTTATTAGGGAAAAATTCTATTTGAACCAAAATATCCCATATACCCCCAAAGCTCGCGCACCAGCTTTATTTTAGCTAAACTAGGTGCCGGCAAGTTTATACGGAAGTTTGATCAAAATCGGGTTAAAACGGAAAATACCGACTATTTTACCCTAAAACGGAAAAATTCGCATAACGATTTCTAAAATGTTACAATATGGCCGGCCATTTTCCGGCGAAGGTGGTTCGTTTTCCTGTGGTGTTCATGTTACATCTCATATAACATTCTGCAGTTGCTTAAAAATTTTTTAGACACCTTAAAAATTTCGATTGAAACTGGGTTTTTGTATCGGGTGTTTCGGAGTTGTTTCGGTTTCGTAATTCTATAAACATTGTCTAATTCTCTAGCATGGCTCTGATACCACTGCTGGGTTCCCTAGGATGGCCGCTGGGTTTCAGGAGGCATCGACCATGCCGTTTTCAAAAAAAATGGCACGCTAAAGAACCCTTACGCTAGAATTTAAACTAGAGAATTAGACGAACAAGCATGTAAACATCTTTACATCTAAGTGAACAAGAATTACAACCTTTGTAGACCAGTCCTTCACATCAATAGCTCCGTGTAGTAGTCCCTTTGCTCCAAGTAGTGATCTTCTGGACTCTAGTGAGGCTCCACAAGGTGATATGAACAAGCTTGCTTGAAGTCTTCGAGGCCGAAGATGATCTACGTCGAGGAGACACTAACTCAAGCTATCTCTTCACTAAGTGATGAACTAGTGAAGAAATAACCCAATCTAAAATGGCTAGCAGAGAAGAGGTTGATGAAGTAGGAATTTTTCTCACTTTAGAAATAATTTTCTCACTAATTTTCTTCACCTTTCATGAAGCTAGAAAGCTTGAGGAAAGAGATGAAGAAAGCACTCATGGAATGAAGCAAATGAAGAATGAATCAAGTGGTGAGAATAGCAACCATGGGTAAGTTAATATCATATACTAACTCATGTAGAGACTAAACTATGGCTAACAATAATGGTTAGGTTAATAAATATCTATAAGTAAAACAAAATTAGTGGACTTGGTCAATGGTTCCACAAGCTTCTACAAGTTTCAACCATGTGACTAATTTTCAACTAAATTGATTTACTTTAAATAAATAAAACCCATCATTATTACAAGTATGGTGTGAGTCTCATACACCCATGTAGCATGTGGCATCTAGCATGACACAAAAGATGTACATTAATATATATCACATATATACTAAGTGTACACAAGTGAGAAAAAGAAATCTTAAGTGAGATAATATTAGTTAATACAAGTTAATATATCAAATATATAATTATAAATTAAATTATTAAATCAACTCTTGATTTAATAATCCGGCTATATCACATACAACCGACTAATATTAAATATATCAACTTGTCGAATCAACATTTGATTCGACAGCCCGGTTATTTCACATATAACCGACCGATATCACATATCGTGAGAATACGCGCTTTAATCTCGGTTCCACACATATTACATATATGCTCCTACTTTGTTTCGCCTGAGCCAGGAAACCTCTGTGTAGGACTCTAAAGACTCGTCAATACGCCGGCAGTAGGTGGTGATCATATCAGTCACCCACAAGCCGCAAACGGTCTGCTAAACGTAACGGCCACCCGGATATTGAGCGATCAGAAGATCAACAAGCAAGCGTGCACATACTCCTGCAAATCCAATCAGTAACACTAACGTACAATCCGGTCTCTTCGTCTGATATGTTGCATATCTCAGTCCGTGGGTGGTAAACGTCAGACCCCAATAGCCCTGATAAGTCATGCCGATGTAAGGCTTATAACGGTTCGAGAAACTACTGATAACACTTACCAGTAGATCTCAGCAACCCTGGCCAGGGATTTCCTATTATGGCCAATCAAGCATAGCGCAACATCAACCCCCAATACCCGGAGAGACAAAATCCCCTCCTATCGCTCATTGCCTCCATGTGACTCGGGACTGTACCCAAAAACCACCATTTTGCACGATCTCTTGAACGTGGTAAGGTGGAAATCAAAGCACAGTGGGAATCACACAAGACTCTATGATTATCTCGGGTGGACAGACTAACCTGTACCAGTGTCACCAGAGAACTGCTATCTGACGATAGGTATAATACCATCTAGGAGTTCTCGGCGAGTTCGTTCAATGTACCCAGTCTCCACTGAGCACCCGTAAACCATCTCTGATGTCAAACACCAATGGTGTTAGGTCCACGTTACCTCTCCCGGTACTTTCGGGCTTGCGGAAACGGTAAAACAAAAAATTTTCTGGACTTGGCAACATGGACCGTAAAAGCCGGATCTTTGCTAAACAATACACTAGCATCCTAACTAGAGATTTATCTACTCGGTTAGGGGTTATACCTCAACTTGAACTCCTTCTCTTCTTGTTGTTCTTCTCCTTGCTTGCTCCGAGAGTTGATCCGGACTTTGGTCACTCAACTTGAACTCCTTCTCTTCTTGTTGTTCTTCTCCTTGCTTGCTCCGAGGGTTGATCCGGACTTTGGTCACCTCCGCGGCCTCCTTGAGTCGAAGACGATCCACCCGAGAGATGTGCACCGAGCTCCACCTCGAGCCGAGGTAACTAGGGCAAAGAGATTGCTAATCTAGAAGCCCTAGGTTGTGTAGAAATGATCAATGGATGGTTTTGTCTTTGTGGGATCTTTATCTCTCAACACATGAGATCAAAAGATGAATCAAGAGGAGGAAGAAGAAGGAGGAGCAACAACCATGGTTCATTTCTTTTCTTCTCACTTGAAAAACAAGAGAGAGAATGAGAAAGAAATTATGATCCAAAGAAAAGTAACCATGGTTGCAATAATGTAAAAACAACATCATTACTAATCCCATCAAGATAAAGTTTGATGGCTACATTGAAATGACCATTATCATAATCCAAAAGGAAAAAGAAAAAGAAAAGAAGAGTGTAGATCCCTCTTGAAAGTCAATGGTCAACACGGTCAATCGGTCAACAAAGTCAAGAGAGGTCAATGAGGTCAAATGGTCAATGCAATTAGCCATCATAAAATTATCACCAAAAGGATTAGTAAATGATGTCCGCGGCTCATAATGGTTTTGACCAAACGAACTGTCAAAACCCTAATGAGTCCGCCTCAAAATGGTTTTGACCGAATCAACTGTCAAAACCCTAATGAGCCTGCCACATAACGGTTTTGGCCGAACTAACTGCCAAAACCCTAATGAGGCACCTCCTCCTTCATCACTCCGGAAAACTGTGCATACACACCTGCATCCGCATTCCGTAGAATGCGGATGCGCAGAAGACAAAACAAATCCATCCGTGCAATACTAGGATCCGGCTTAAACCAAAGCCCACTAGTACTGCCTGCCCGAACACCATACGCACACAAGTGTATGAGAGTGATCGCAGCCCTGCCGTAAAACCATAAAGACTCGACACTACGCTGGCAGTGGGTTTAACCACAGACCGCAAGCGGCACTAGCTGTACGTAACGGTCCCCAGGTAGATGTCGATAAGAAGGCCGATGAGGTAAACCCATCCGAACTCCTACTGAGCCTGTATGTGACAATCTCCATACAGTCCGGTCTGTTCGTCTGATACATTGCATGGCGGGCCTAGGGGAGAGGTAAACTTCAGTTCCCTAATAGCGGTACAAGTCGTGTCGGAGTGAAGCCCAATACACCCTGAGATAACACTGGAAACCTACCAGTATATCTCGCTTGCCCTGGCCAGGGACTACTCGTGTAATGGCTCTCCTAGACACAGCGCGATGTCAACCCCCAATACCGGGAGAGACGAATCCTGTCTAACCGTCACTGCCTCCAAGTGCTTCGGGACTGCTCCCAACTACTACCTGTTTGCATGACTCAGTAGAGCCATGGTAGGGTAGTAATCAAAGAACAGTGGGAACACACTTGAGGTGAAGTGACAGTGTCAAGTCAGCAGACTAAGCTGTACTCATGTCACCTGGGAACTGATAACTGACGATAGGTATAATACCAACCATCAGTTCCCGACGAGTCCTGTCCAGTGTACTCGTAACCTAACGAGCACCCGCATACTATCTCAAGTACGACGTACCGACGGCTGTGGGACAGACCGTCTCCCGTGCTGGGATGAGAAGCGCATACGCTAGTCTACTCCGGAGTATCGATGCCCTATCTCGATACTCCCACGACTAGGGACATGTATAAGGATGTGCTTGTAGATTACCCAGCCCCCACGAGTGTGATCGCCATCACAACGTCGGTAATCAAGCAAAGATCCTAAGGGCTCTACTAATGCGTATAGGTGATATAATAAATAAACACACACGTACACATTAAAGCAGAGACAAATCAAGTAGCATACTACTATATTGAGCAAGATTGTCTGTACAACTGTGAATATCCCAAGCTTCCATCAAGTAATATACATACTAGTATGATACAGTAATGGCCTCTAGGGCATATACACTAACAATCTCCCACTTGCACTAAGGCCATGTACTGGCGTATCGAAGACCTATCATCTCGATCAGCCGCTCGAACTGAGTCTGGGGTAAGGCCTTCGTGAATGGGTCCGCTGTGTTGTCCTTTGTGTCCACTCTCCGCACCTCGATCTCCTGGCGATCAATGATCTCCCTGATCAGGTGATACCGCCTTAAGATGTGCTTGGATTTCTGATGGGACCTTGGTTCCTTCGCTAAAGCTATAGCCCCATTGTTATCGCAATACAAAGGTATTGGGTCAACAATGGACGGAACCACCTGAAGTTCACTAATGAACTTCTTCATCCAGACCGCCTCTTTTGCGGCATCGCTTGCAGCAATGTATTCAGCCTCCATCGTCGAGTCTGCGACGGTATCCTGCTTGGAACTCCTCCAACATACCGCCCCTCCGTTGAGGGTAAACACAAAATCCGAGACAGACTTTCTGTCATCTTTGTCACTCTGGAAGCTTGAATCGGTAAAGGACTCGACCCTGAGGTCTCCATTACCGTAAACCAGGAACATCTCCTTAGTCCTTCTCAGGTACTTGAGAATGTTCTTCACTGCTGTCCAGTGGTCCTCACCTGGGTCTGACTGATACCGGCTTACCGCGCTCAGCGCGTAAGCTACATCTGGTCTTGTACATAGCATCGCATACATTATAGATCCTACCGCCGAAGCATAGGGTATAGTGCTCATGCGAACCCTCTCCTCGTCAGTCTTAGGAGACATCTTCTTGGAGAGGGTAATTCCGTGCAATGCGGGTATGTTACCGCGCTTGGAACCCTCTATACTAAATCTCTTTAGTACGGTCTCTATGTACCTGGACTGCGAAAGTCCCAGTAGTCTCTTGGATCTATCTCTATAGATCTTGATCCCCAGAATGTACGAGGCATCACCCAGGTCCTTCATGGAGAACCTTTGTGACAAAAATAGCTTGACCGATTGTAGCATAGGAATATCATTTCCTATCAAAAGAATGTCGTCCACGTAGAAGACTAGGAATACGACAGTTCGTCCTACAATCTTCTTATAAACACAGGGTTCATCTTCGTTCTTGATGAAATCAAATTCCTTGATTGCCTCATCAAAACAGATGTTCCAGCTCCGCGATGCCTGCTTTAATCCATAAATGGATTTAAGCAACTTGCACACCTTTCCGCTGCTCCCACTGTCTACGAATCCTTCTGGCTGATCCATGTAAATGCACTCTTCCAAACAACCGTTTAGGAAAGCCGTTTTAACATCCATCTGCCAGATTTCATAGTCATGGAAGGCAGCAATGGCAAGTAGGATCCGAATGGATTTGAGCATAGCCACCGGAGAAAAAGTTTCGTCATAGTCCAAACCAGGTCTTTGACGAAAACCTTTTGCAATGAGTCTAGCTTTATAGGTTTCCACCTGCCCATCTACACCAAGTTTCCTTTTGTAGATCCATTTGCATCCAACGGGTTTTACCCCAGGTGGAGCAATATCCAAGGTCCACACTTTATTGGCGTACATGGACTCCATTTCGGATTGCATTGCTTCCTGCCACTTATCAGAGTCCCTACTGATAATGGCCTGCCTGAAACTGGTAGGGTCATCTTCTTCCAAGATGCAATCCTCTCGATCCCCGTCAATGAGAAAACCGTAGTATCTCTCGGGCGGATGAGAAATCCTACCAGATCTGCGGAGTGGTTGAGGTTCGTTTGGGGTTATTGAATCTAGCGGTTCCTCCAAATTTTCAGTTACATTTTGTGGTCGCTGAATTTCTTCCAGTTCTACCGAACTCCCACTAGTTGCTTTTGCAAGAAACTCCCTTTCTAAAAAGGTAGCGTGGCGAGATACAAACACCTTCTGTTCCTCAGTGTGGTAGAACAGATATCCTAGTGAGTCTTTAGGATATCCCATAAATTTACACAGAACTGACCGTGCCTCTAGCTTGTCCAGTTTCTGTGTTTTCACATAGGCCGGACAACCCCATATCTTAAATCGCTTAAGATACGGATTTCTTCCACTCCATATTTCATATGGAGTCTTAGGCACTGATTTGGATGGAACATAATTCAATAGGTATGCCGCTGTCTGAAGCGCATGACCCCAAAATGAAAGAGGCAACTCAGCACTACTCATCATGGAGCGAACCATATCCAATAGGGTACAATTCCTCCGCTCCGAAACACCGTTGTGCTGTGGTGTATAAGGAGGAGTAAGCTGAGAGAGAATACCATTCTCTTTTAAGTAATCTAGGAATTCCGTGCTTAAGTACTCCCCTCCTCTATCAGACCGGAGGATCTTGATACTTTTGCCAATCTGGTTCTCTACTTCCTTTCTGAATTCTTTGAATTTCTCAAAAGCTTCAGATTTGTGTTTCATCAGATACACATATCCGAACCTAGAGAGATCGTCAGTGAATGTGATGAAGTAGGAGAACCCACCCCTTGCATGTGTAGACATCAGACCACATACATCACTGTGTATGAGTCCCAAGAGCTCTGCCGCTCTTTCTCCATGTCCGGTGAACGGAGATTTGGTCATCTTCCCTTTGAGACAGGACTGACAAGTTTCATAAGATGAAAACTTGAACGCATTCAAGAGTCCATCTTTATGCAACTTACTCAATCTTTTCTCTCCGATATGACCAAGTCTACAATGCCACAAGTAGGATTCATTCGTATCTGAATTCTTCCTCTTGCGCGTGTTTTGTATATTGAGAACTGTATTTTGATTTAGAACGTAGATACCATTACACAGTGTACCCTCTGCAACCAGTACCTTATGAAGGTAAATGTTCATGATATTCTTGTCAAGAACAAAGTTATATCCATCTTTATCGAGTAAAGAAAATGATATGATGTTGCAAACCATGGAGGGTACATAGTAGCAATCGTTCAAAATCATAGTCTTGCCATTTGGCAATACTAGGTGATATTCATCGACGGCTGCCGCATTAACTTGTGCTCCGTTCGCTACTCTGAGCGACATATCACCCGGTGCAACTTTCCTACTTTTTCTCAGTCCCTGCAATAAATTACAGATATGAGATCCTGATCCGGTATCAAGTACCCAGGAGGTAGGGCTGACCGTAAAACAGTTCTCAATTACAAGAACACCTGAAGTAGATGCAAAACCATGCTTCTTCTTCAACTGGGTATCCTGGAAATCCATACAATCCCCTTTCCCATTCTCATACTCATGACTGTTGTCACAAGTTAGAGCTGAACCAACGTTCCCCAGCCCCGAATAAGAATTCGGATCGGTCAAGCGATACATTTTATTATCTTGATTAGGGCGTGAAAAGGTTGCTACCTGGAGAGAGAGAAAAGAAACACTCAGCGTGCGCTCTTGCAAGATTAGATTGGTTTATTAGTTTATCTAACCAGGATGTCTCCCACTGTTTCCTCAAATTCTTCTTAAAACCTTTTTAAAAGAAGAACTAGTCAGGATTTAATTCACGTCACAATACTTGCTTAACCTTTCAGCCAGGCTAGTGTCGGTACTTCGAGGGAGGTTTTCCAACGCTTTCGCGAAGTTCCTTAATTTAAGAACCTCTTTTCCCTGGGGGCGTAGCCCCGCTAACACCTTTCTAGACACCTACTAGGTTTATAGCATTGATCGTTAAGTGAAATAATCTCCCGAGAGTAATCCAACTCATCAGTGGGATCGGGATCCAACTGTCATTGTGTGATAACCTAGATGGAATCCACTCTAGTCACCACACTCCAGAAGGTATGCTAAATCTGCAAGTTTCAGTACTTTTGAAACTCCCGATGTGGTTTTTGCCCCTAGGACCCAAGTGATCTTGACGGAGTCAACAAATCAAAGAGTCCTAATCAAGTTCAACCTGTCATTATCTGGATTGCATTAAACCCACCCGCATAACCCTTGACGGAGTCAACAAGGTTATACGACTGTCCTAATCAATCCCATATACCGATACAAACAAGCAGCACTTAGTTACCGTACACTACGCCTTGACGGAGTCAACAAACGCAGCACGAATACTAAGTGTTACTTATAAGAAATGACGGAGGGCTACGGCTGGGTTTTTGGCGAAAAACCCGTTAACGTAATGAACTTGATATCGTTGAAGGAACCCGGTAATCTTTTTGAAAATATAGTGGCGAAAACTTTTGCTAAAGAGGTCACTCCCTGTGAAGGGATCTCGGCTTTTTCCTCGTCGAATGAGGTGCAGGATATTCCAAACTGAATACCTCGATGCAAAGCAAGAATAGTCGACTATAGGGAAGTTATTACCGTGATGCAAACTTTTGTCTAAGGGGTCACTCCCGATGAAGGGATCTCGGCCCTTGCCTCGTCGACTGAGGTGCTGGGCATTCATAACCGAATACCTCTGTGCAAAACAAAAGTGAACGTCCTTGTGATAACAGCCTTTTTTGAAAAATTGTTCCAACAATGTCTTTTAGGTTTATTTTCTTGCATTAGTTCTTTTAATGTGTCCCATCATTTAAATCCTACCATTGCAGAAAACAACCAAAATATGACGTACGCTTATGCCATTCGCATTCGCCACGGAGCCCCGTCATCATCCGTTAGGTTACTTAACTAACGACAGAGCGGGGGCTGGGCTAGCGCGGCTGTAAAACATAAGCAACGCCTAAATAGTTATTATATATAGATATACAATAATGATAGCCAATCCAGATCACAGATGAAACCTTTGGATATACTAGGAACCCGCGATTCGTTCGAGCCTGCAACGAAAAGCGGATTACACAGTCGCGATGAATAACTAATACCCCACCCAAGACCCCTATGGGTGCGGCAAACTACCCGCCAAGTACCCGAAGCGAAGCAACCCCCTCAACGCCGTGAGTAGGCCACTCGGCACTTCGAGATACCCGGTAGTTTGTGCACCCCTCCATGGGTCTATCCTAAGAGCAAAAACAGTAAAAAGAATTATACAATGACGGCTACAACCCCGACCCGGTTGTGCGGCCATACAAATAATATTACATCAATTTACAAATTTATTACATGAATGAAAGAAAAAGAAACTCTCATCTCACATCCATCACGGCTATTCATTCGCGACAATCCAACAAGTTCATATACACAAACCATCATCAACACAGATCACAGATATGTATAACCCCCACTAATCGACATATAGCGATTAGTAGACGTTCAATACACATATAACATTACAGATATAACCATTAGCCAAAGTCTACAGAACATCGACCAAAAAATACGGATTTTTAAGCCCCAAAAACTAATTTTTCTTTCTGGAAAATCTGGGCAAAAAAGTCATATATCAAAAATCCCAAAATACCCATATAAGAATACTGCAGAAAAGAAAATCGCCAACCGAGTTAACTCGGTCGCGGTTTCGCGGCATAAGCAAGCTTATGCCGCGGAACCGCGGCGCTTTAACCGAGTTAGGTGACCATTTTTCTTCAGTATTCTACAAAAAGCCTGAGCCGATTTTTAGTGTATGATTTATTGATTTTGGAACAGATCTGAAAATCGGCAGAAACTGAATTTTTCGGGATGATTTTGCGGTTTTTCGTCCGGTCGATATTCTAAATACTTTGCTAACATGCTAGGGTGTGTTTAACCTGGCTCTGATACCACTGTTAGGTCCACGTTACCTCTCCCGGTACTTTCGGGCTTGCGGAAACGGTAAAACAAAAATTTTTCTGGACTTGGCAACATGGACCGTAAAAGCCGGATCTTTGCTAAACAATACACTAGCATCCTAACTAGAGATTTATCTACTCGGTTAGGGGTTATACCTCAACTTGAACTCCTTCTCTTCTTGTTGTTCTTCTCCTTGCTTGCTCCGAGGGTTGATCCGGACTTTGGTCACTCAACTTGAACTCCTTCTCTTCTTGTTGTTCTTCTCCTTGCTTGCTCCGAGGGTTGATCCGGACTTTGGTCACCTCCGCGGCCTTCTTGAGTCGAAGACGATCCACCCGAGAGATGTGCACCGAGCTCCACCTCGAGCCGAGGTAACTAGGGCAAAGAGATTGCTAATCTAGAAGCCCTAGGTTGTGTAGAAATGATCAATGGATGGTTTTGTCTTTGTGGGATCTTTATCTCTCAACACATGAGATCAAAAGATGAATCAAGAGGAGGAAGAAGAAGGAGGAGCAACAACCATGGTTCATTTCTTTTCTTCTCACTTGAAAAACAAGAGAGAGAATGAGAAAGAAATTATGATCCAAAGAAAAGTAACCATGGTTGCAATAATGTAAAAATAACATCATTACTAATCCCATCAAGATAAAGTTTGATGGCTACATTGAAATGACCATTATCATAATCCAAAAGCAAAAAAGAAAAAGAAAAGAAGAGTGTAGATCCCTCTTGAAAGTCAATGGTCAACACGGTCAACCGGTCAACAAAGTCAAGAGAGGTCAACGGAGTCAAATGGTCAATGCAATTAGCCATCATAAAATTATCACCAAAAGGATTAGTAAATGATGTCCGCGGCTCATAATGGTTTTGACCAAACGAACTGTCAAAACCCTAATGAGTCCGCCTCAAAATGGTTTTGACCGAATCAACCGTCAAAACCCTAATGAGCCTGCCACATAACGGTTTTGGCCGAACCAACTGCCAAAACCCTAATGAGGCACCCCCTCCTTCATCACTCCGGAAAACTGTGCATACACACCTGCATCCGCATTCCGTAGAATGCGGATGCGCAGAAGACAAAACAAATCCATCCGTGCAATAATAGGATCCGGCTTAAACCAAAGCCCACTAGTACTGCCTGCCCGAACACCATACGCACACAAGTGTACGTGAGTGATCGCAGCCCTGCCGTAAAACCATACGGCCTCTACACGTTTCGCTCAGTGCAGGGAAACTCTCTGTGTGGGACTCTAAAGACTCGACACTACGCTGGCAGTGGGTTTAACCACAGACCGCAAGCGGCACTAGCTGTACATAACGGTCCCCAGGTAGATGTCGATAAGAAGGCTGATGAGGTAAACCCATCCGAACTCCTACTGAGCCTGTATGTGACAATCTCCGTACAGTCCGGTCTGTTCGTCTGATACATCGCATGGCGGGCCTAGGGGGCGGTAAACGTCAGTCCCCTAATAGCGGTACAAGTCGTGTCGGAGTGAAGCCCAATACACCCTGAGATAACACTGGAAACCTACCAGTATATCTCGCTTGCCCTGGCCAGGGACTACTCGTGTAATGGCTCTCCTAGACACAGCGCGATGTCAACCCCCAATACCGGGAGAGAAGAATCCTGTCTAACCGTTACTGCCTCCAAGTGCTTCGGGACTGCTCCCAACTACTACCTGTTTGCACGACTCAGTAGAGCCGTTGTAGGGTAGTAATCAAAGAACAGTGGGAACACACTTGAGGTGAAGTGACAGTGTCAAGTCAGCAGACTAAGCTGTACTCATGTCACCAGGGAACTGATAAATGACGATAGGTATAATACCAACCATCAGTTCCCGACGAGTCCTGTCCAGTATACTCGTAACCTAACGAGCACCCGCATACTATCTCAAGTACGACGTACCGACGGCTGTGGGACAGACCGTCTCCCGTGCTGGAATGAGAAGCGCATACGCTAGTCTACTCCGGAGTATCGATGCCCTATCTCGATACTCCCACGACTAAGGACGTGTATAAGGATGTGCTTGTAGATTACCCAGCCCCCACGAGTGTGATCGCCATCACAACGTCGGTAATCAAGCAAAGATCCTAAGGGCTCTACTAATGCGTATAGGTGATATAATAAATAAACACACACGTACACATTAAAGCAGAGACAAACCAAGTAGCATACTACTATATTGAGCAAGATTGTCTGTACAACTGTGAATATCCCAAGCTTCCATCAAGTAATATACATACTAGTATGATACAGTAATGGCCTCTAGGGCATATACACTAACAAATGGATGTGGGATCATCCATCGCCCATCATATGGGTCAAGAAGCGTATACGCCAGTTTACTCTGGAATATCGATGCCCCGTCTCGATACTCCCACGACTAGGAACATTTGAAGGATGTACTTACCGACCACCTCTGCCCCACTAGTATGATCTGCATCATAATCCTGATAGTCAAGTACTCATCCTAAGGGTTTTATCAACATGTAATAAAGATACAATAAGTGTACATGTTAAGATAAAGAGCAACCAGATAGCATACTATCATGTCGAGCAAGAAAGTCCTCCTTATATATGTCCAAGCATCCACTACAATATACATCATATGTACAGTAATGGCCTCTAGGGCATACATATAACTAACAACATATTGGTAGAGCCCTTAGGATCTTTGCTTGACTACCAGCGTTGTGATGGCAGTCACACTAGTGGGGGTTGGGTAGTCTATAAGCACATCCTTATATAGGTCCCTAGTCGTAGGATTATCGAGACGGGGCATCGATACTCCAGAGTAGACTTGTGTATGTAAGTCCATGCTACCTCTCCCGGTACTTTCGGGCATGCGGAATTTGGTGAAAAACAATTTTCTAGAGGCGGTAACATGGACTCAAAACCGGATCTTTGTTAAACTATCTACCTAACAACCTAACTAGGAGTTGTTAACTACTCGGTTAGGGGGTTATACCTTTCTTTTTTGAACTCCTTCGTCTTTGACTCTCGATGGTGTACGGATAGGCTTCACTCCGTCGTCTCCCTGCGCCGAAGATCGATCCACCCGAAAGCTTCTACCTTTGGCTTCTTCTTCGAGCTTTGAAGAAACTAGTTCACTCGGTTTGCTAAACCTTATGAACTAGAGTGAGTAGAGAAGAGTGTGTTTGGGATTTTACTCTATGGTTCTTGTTTCTCAACACATGAGACAAGTGAACCATAGACTCAAGAGAGAGGGAGAGCAAGAGGAAAAGGATGAGAGCTCAAGAAGAAGAGAGAGAATGAAAATGATAGAATGAGAAAGACTTTTCTCTCTTGGCTCTCATAATCCAAAGCCATCATCACAAATAATAGCAATCAAGTATTATGTGATGGTTTAAGCTACAATAGCCATATCATTTCATGCACTCATTTTTCATAAGAGAAACAAGCAAGTAAAAAGTCTTTGCCATGAAATGATAGCCATTGTCATCATGATGGTCAACTAGTCCAACCTAGTCAACCGGTCAACAAAGTCAACAAGTCAACAAAGTCAACCCCTCAACAACCATATCACCATAATACTTAATTAATATTATTGTTAATTAAATATCATATTCTCATTAGGGTTGAGCAAAAAGTCAATAGTCAACAGTCAACAACCCTAATGAGAATCCTCTGCCTCTGTCTCTCCGTCAACTGTGCATACACACCCGCATCCGCGTTCCGAGGAACACGAATACATACTGGATAAAACCAATCCCAAAACGTACACTAGGATCTGGCTTAAACCAAAGCCTGCTAGTGTTAACTGTCCGGACACTGTACGTGCATAAGTGCACGGATGTGACCGAACCCTGTCGCAAAACCATGCGACCTGTCGCAAAACCATGCGACCTCTACTCTTTTGCCTAAAGGCGAATAGCTTTCTGTGTGGGACTCTAAAGACTCGACACTACGCTGGCAGTGGGTTTAACCACAGACCGCAAGCGGCACTAGCTGTGCGTAACGGTCCCCAGGTAGATGCCGACAAGAAGACTGACGAGGTGAAACCCATCTGAACTCCTACTGAGTCTGACTGTGACAGTCTCCGTACAGTCCGGTCTGTTCGTCTGATACATCGCATGGCGGGCCTAAGGGGGCGGTAAACGTCAGTCCCCTAATAGCGGTACAAGTCGTGTCGGAGTGAAGCCCAAAACACCCTGAGATAACACTGGAAGCCTACCAGTATATCTCGCTTGCCCTGGCCAGGGACTACTCATGTAATGGCTCTCCTAGACACAGCGCGATGTCAACCCCCAATACCGGGAGAGATGAATCCTGTCTAACCGTCACTTCCTCCAAGTGCTTCGGGACTGCACCCAACTACCACCTGTTTGCACGACTCCTTTGAGCCGTGGTAGGGTAGTAATCAAAGTACAGTGGGAACACACTCAAGGAAAAGTGACAGTGTCAAGTCAGCGGAGTAAGCTGTACTCATGTCACCTGGGAACTGATAATTGACGATAGGTATAATACCAACCGGTCAGTTCCCGACGAGTCCTGTCCAGTGTACTCGTAACCCAACGAGCACCCGCATACTCTCTCCAGTACGACGTACAGATGGCTGTGGGACAGACCAACTCCTACTCTGGGATGAGAAGCGCATGCGCTAGTCTACTCCGGAGTATCGATGCCCTGTCTCGATAGTCCTGCGACTAGGGACCTGCATAAGGATGTGCTTATAGATTACCCAGCCCCCACTAGTGGGACTGCCATCATAACGCTGGTAATCAAGCAAAGATCCTAAGGGCTCTACTAATGTGTATAGGTGATATACTAAAATAAACACATGCACACATTGAAGTAGAAACAAACCAAGTAGCATACTACTATTTTGAGCAAGATTGTATATACAAGGTGAATACCCCAAGCTTCCATTAAGTAATATACAAACTAGTATGATACAGTAATGGCCTCTAGGGCATATACACTAATAATCTCCCACTTGCACTAAGGCCATGTACTGGCGTATCGAAGACCTATCATCTCGATCAGCCGCTCGAACTGAGTCAGGGGCAAGGCCTTGGTGAATGGATCTGCAGTGTTATCTTCTGAAGCAACCCTCCGAACCTCAATCTCCTGGCGATCCACGATCTCCCTGATCAGGTGATACCGCCTCAAGATGTGTCTGGATCTCTGATGGGACCTGGGTTCCTTCGCTAAAGCTATAACCCCGTTGTTGTCGCAATACAGAGGTATTGGATCAACAATCGACGGAACCACCTGAAGTTCTTTCAAGAACTTCCTCATCCAGACAGCTTCTTTTGCGGCATCAGATGCAGCGATGTATTCCGCTTCCATCGTTGAGTCTGCAACGGTTTCCTGTTTGGAACTCTTCTAACACACCGCCCCTCCATTGAGGGTAAAGACAAAACCCGACATGGACTTGGAATCATCCTTGTCACTCTGGAAGCTGGAGTCAGCAAAGGCCTCGATCTGGAGGTCTTTTCTGCCATACACCAAGAACATCTCCTTAGTCCTTCTCAGATACTTGAGAATATTCTTTACCGCTATCCAGTGTTTCTCCCCAGGGTTTGACTGATACCGGCTTACCACACTCAGTGCATAAGCTACATCCGGTCTGGTACACAACATCGCATACATTATAGAGCCTACCGCAGAAGCGTAGGGTATAATAGACATGCGATCCCTCTCCAAATCTGTCTTGGGAGACATCTCTTTAGAGAGGGTGATCCCGTGACAAGTCAGTAGGTTACCGCGCTTGGAATCTTCCATACTGAATCTTTTCAGTATGGTGTCGATGTACCTGGACTGTGAAAGTCCTAATATCCTCTTGGATCTATCACGATGGATCCGGATCCCCAGGATGTATGAGGCATCACCCAGGTCTTTCATGGAGAACCTGTGTGACAAGAACCCCTTGACAGATTGTAGCATAGGAATGTCATTTCCTATTAAGAGAATGTCATCCACGTATAAAACGAGGAATACTACAGTTCTCGCTACAAATCTACTATAGATGCATGGTTCATCTGGATTTTTGATAAAGCCAAATTCCTTGACCGTCTTATCAAAACAGATGTTCCAACTCCGCGATGCCTGCTTTAGTCCGTAAATGGAATTAAGCAACTTGCACACCTTTCCGTTGCTCCCACTCTGAATGAAACCCTCTGGCTAGTTCATATAGACACACTCCTCTAAATTTCCATTTAGAAAAGCGGTCTTTACGTCCATCTGCCAAATCTCATAATCGTGGAAGGCAGCAATGGCAAGAAGGATCCGAATGGATTTCAGCATAGCTACAGGAGAAAAGTGTCACGACCCGAAAGAGCACGTGACTGGCACTTGAACCATATGAAGCCTATAGGACTCCATCTGATCCAAGTAAGCCAAAAGCCCAGAAATCTAAAACCATTTTGAAGAATAAATAAAGAAAACTGGTTTAAAGAAGTGAAGAAATACAGGTTTGAAATCAAGGTTTATAAATAACTAAGCCGAATGTGCATTTCAAAAATAGTACAGCCTTTTCCAAAAATTTCGGCAGAGTTCCCTTTGTAAAACTAGCCCCGAATGGGGTAAACGACAACAACAAGATATAACATGATAAAGGCATCCCCAAGCGGGAGCTAGCTCTTCGTCAATCGACGGTCACAACCACGCAATGATATAATAATATACAACGCCAAGTGGCGAGGATCAAAACCAAAAGAAAGCTCAAAAGTAGCAAGAAAACCGCAATACTACTAAGCGCGACTCTAAGGTCGAAATAATACAACACTGAGTCTGAAAGAATATACAAGTTTTGGTTGATGGACATTTCTAGATACAAAGAATAAATAAGTACAAAATGGGGATTCTTGATGCAAAAGAATCCACCTACCAATAGCAAATCACCCGCAAGAAGGTAGTGTGCCAGAAATGCCGCAATAGAACCTGTACGGCAAACCTGCAAGAACTGTGGCACAACGGGGGTGAGTTGCCAACTCGTGAATAGAAACATCTACAAGGATAAGTCGAAAGCAAGACATAAACCTAAGTCCAAACGATCAGTATATAAAATCCTCAATATACAACATGCAGCCTATAGCAAGGCTAGGGTAAATATCTAACCCGAGTGTAATCTCATGTGTATGTGTCAGTGCCTCAGATAACAATATAGCACATGAATGAGATATAAATGCGAGAAAACAGAATACATCTACATGAAGCAACAGTTTTCATACTTTAGTGAGATTTCCCTGTTTTTAAAAGATGAGGTACCATAATGAAATCAGCATAAAACTGTGCCTAGCATCGGCACAAACGAAATCCCAATATCTCGATATCTCAAGTCTCAATCACAATATCTAGGGCGCCGTCAGTCCAGACCGGCCCCTACCATCCATCTCAAGACCACGACGGTATCCTCCGGATATCCGACGCGTCGGGTAATATCACCGGTAGGCAATCTCCCCCTGCCAGGCTCATCGTCATCACCACGTCTTCTTGCCCCGGGGTACCTTACCGGGTCCACCATGTACCCGAAACGGTTCATCCGTCTCCTCGAATCGGGTTTCCAAATCCATCAGCAAACTCATGGTGGACGACTCATACATCATGGAAAACCGCACTTTTTATTTTAAAAGAGAGAGAATATATTTATTAGTGTTTTTGCGGTTTTCCCCCAAATCCAGAAAATCTCATAGAAATCCAAATCCAAACTTCAATAGCACATAAAATAATGAATATACGCATGAGAATCCATGAATGCGGCATAACAATGAATAACAGTATGCAGGAAGTAGCAGGTAATAACTACAATGTCTAACTACTAGCTAAAAGGCTATGTCAAGCAATAATATACTTTCTAAGGTGTACGTGACATGGCAATTGCCGATGAAGATGTGTGTGAGCCGGCAAGTAAGTGTACGTGGTACATACGCATCATCGGTAATGGTGCTGGTGTCCTATCAGCATAATATTAAAAATGGAGTATGAAGCATAAAATAAGAATGCGATGCAACCGAACCACAAAAAGGGAGTGGGAGCTGAAACTAGACGTAACCAACACTAATCTGCGTTAATCTAACATAAATCTCACAATTGGTGCCTTTTGAAATAACACAAATCATGGGGTTTTGAAAATAGGGGCTACAGTGTTTTTATGAAAAGATACGTCTTTTGAAATGTCTGTAGATCCCTTGAGCTGTCTTTAAAAATACCCACGATTCGTCAGTTTTGAAAAAGGTAGGAGTCTACTCTAGTCTAATATCTACACTAAACTAAACAGCTGAACTAACAAGCTGACTACAGGTAAGGAAACCGCCTAGCATCTGAGTCGATATATATATAAATATAGTCGGTGATCCCGCCTCAATGTCATATCATAAGGTATCCTCGAGTTATGAGTGCGGATCTATCATCAATATCGGCTCGTACGGTAAATCATCGTACGGCATCCCCAATAGCTGGGTAGGGTTCAACATCTCACTGTATCATCACATAGTAGGTATCACTATCATCAGATCAAATAGTCTGGGGTACTACTCTATGTCTAGTACAATCGATACCATCAATGAAGTATGCATGCGGGGGGGGGGGTAAACACAATCCCAAGCCCACAAGAAACACAAATCATATCCCATATATGAATCAATATCAACTCGCCGATCTCGCGGCGCAAAGTCCACATCATCGACTCATCTCCAAAGTCATCCCAAATCATCAAACACTGCAAGTATGAGTAGTATGCAAGGGTGTGAATGTAGGTATGTAAGTATGTGTGTAAGTATGTGCAATCGCTACCTAGGGTTCGTACTATACCCAAACCATATATCTCATTATCAATAAAACCAGTATTCATATCAATGATCCTAACAACACATAATAATTATACGTGGGTATACGTATTCGTATACCACACCACGGACTGCGGGGGTGCTATACGCCATCCACCCGACTTCCCCCTGTAGATATAATCTACTCACCTTGCATCATCATTTGCAGACGTCACCACGCATTTGCTTGTCGTCCCGAAGTCTTCATGAGTACCTACACATCAAAATGTCGCATATACGCATTAAAACCAAATCAAAGCTAAAACGGCACACGAAGTCCAAAACGACACGATAAGGGGCCTATAGGTGAGAACCTATGGCACGCCTTCAAAAACATCCATAATCCTCTATATCGTCGTATAAACGACAATAGTCGAGGCAAAACACATTTCACCATTTCAGAATCCAAAAATACGGAATACGGAAACACGAATCCAAAACGACAACTTAGGATATAAGTCCCAGATTTTACCCTAGATAGAATATGTCAAAAATAGAAGTACCCAGGGTCTAAACTATAAGAAATGGGGCCAGGCACACAAAACGAGGCAATTCCTCACTGGTCTGGCCGCAATTTGCGGCCAGAATGGAGGTTTTGGCGGCCTTAGTTTGGAATGGGGGGCTGGGTTTTGGGGTGTTGGTTCCATGGTGCCTGCACATGTCACTGTAAGTCCAATTTTATTTATGGGGTCTCGGGGTGATAGCAGATTCCAACAACAGTGGCAGATTCCAGGTTTTTCACCCGTTATTGATTTCTAAAATCCGTATTCTGGTGTTTGCTTCAGGTTTTGGGTTTCAATTCAAACACTAGGGTGTTAGTGTACCCTCAATTGAACTCAATTTCACAATTTAACACCAAGTTCCTCTCAAACCCTAACTAGGTTTTCATCAAATCCATAATCTCACACAATATCGATTAAATCTTAACATGGGGGTATATGTAAAGGTAAAACTAAGACAATGGTTCAGAAATTACCTCAATTGGCAACTCAAGAAAATTCTTGAGTTGCCCCAAGTGGTCACAATCCAAGCTTTCTAGGTCCAATGCAAAGATCTCGAGCTCGTGCATCTTTTTTGTGAAACCGAAATGGGATTTTTGTGATGTTTTAGAGATGAAGAGAGGGCTTGAAGGTGGAGGAAGAGAGAGGGAGCAGCAGCTGCAGGAGGAGGAAGATGAGGGATGAAAATGATGAGAGGAATGGCTAAGGGTAGAAGTCAAAGGTCCACCTCTCTCATATACCTACCATCATTTCCTTTTTCTTTTCTTTTCTTTTCTCTCTCCCTTTATATCTTTAATCCAAAACCTTCTCATGAGAATAGTAAACCCAAATAAATCCATGACTAGAAAATGAACAAGTGTAGAAAATGTGATATGTGCAAGTTTTGCACAAAATTGCCGAAAAACCCGATTAGCGATTTTAATCGCGATTAGCACTAAATTAGTGTCAAAATGATCACAACAACTTAAAAATGTCATAATTTCAATAATTAACCCATTTTAGAATTTTCCATAATTTTTCATAATTTTTCTAACATTTTTCCTATTTATTCGCATTTAATATTAAAATAATCAATAAAATAATATTAAATAATAAAAATTCCCAAAATTAATATTTTATATTTTTGAAAATGTTACAATCTACCCTCCTTAAAGAAATTCGGTCCCCGAATTTAAATTTTAAACCCCCAATACTAAAACAATTTCAGTAAACTCCAATTTTGTCGGGGCTCCGAAAATATCAATACAGAGAGAATATCAAAAAAAATGTACTGCCATACTAGAAATCCATCCTCAAAATGCATATATAGGAATATCCTATGCGTCTGGTGCGCAAGGAATCAAAATCCAAATATGTGTCAAACAGATGTATAGAACAACAACTATGTGCAACGGGTGTGCACGAAACATCTGCCGTAGGCAACGTGCATGCCTGACAGCAACCAAATCAGGTGCATATAACATGCACGAAGAATCCCGATTCAGTGCATCTGGTGTGCACTAGAATCGTATGTCAAAACACTAAAGGTGCATGAAAGCTACGCTGGAAGTGCAATTCAAATCACTGAATACGATAGGCATGAAATCTCAATCAATATCTCAATGTAATAACTATGCGTGAAATATATAAATATCCAGTGGGTGCACGAAACAAATATCAGGAAACTCAATCATCAAAACTAAATCATGCAAACAGAACGCCCAAAATACCGAAATCCAATAATGACGGATACGTGATAATCGAATCACAAAATCACAAGTCATAAATACCGTCGTCGGTAGTTCCTCCTTTGAGGTCGAGAAGGAGTCGGTGCACCCACTGCTAGCAGCGCAGGATATCTGCCTGTCTCTTGCTCACGGTCTGGCGTCCTCTGTCTCTGGATTCTTATCTTCTCTGCGGATTACCTATCACGCGGTCAATCGGCTCATCGGCCCTGTCAGGTGTGCTAACGGGGACGATTCCGTTCTGGCACTTCTCTGGTCACATCCCAACATCTCTGTAAGCATATCAGGTCTCTAGTCTCGACGGGAAGCAATGACAGCCCGCCTGTATCTCACACGAACCTCTTGTTCCTACTGTCTCCATCGTCACCCACTATGACGTCATGCCAAGCTACTATGCACTGCACTGTTCTCAGCCACGGTCAATCTGAAGTCTCTCGCACGGACTCGAAATCGCGTACTCTGTAGCTTCATCATTCTGTAGCAGATGTCAGGCTGAACTGGTCCTCGGGAACACGTTCCAACCATCGGAGGAATACTCATCACTCGTCCGTCCTTGATCAATTCGCAAGCATCTGGTAAGTTCCTTTATCCGATCCTGGTCAACTACCTCGTCGACAATGCCGAACTCTGGCCTGCTAGGTGTGCGCAATCATGACCACTCCTGGGTCTAGGTCTTCTCGTGTCGTATTCCGGAAAAGTCCTGTCGAGGTTCCTTTCTTAAATCTCAATCCTGCCGAATTGCCGGGAAGTCGTCATCCATTACTGAAGCTAAAGCTTATTCCGGAACGGCTGCATACCTGTCGCGCTTCTTTCCGAAAGATATATCCATATACCACGCCTCGGGGTGCATATCACATCTCTGATGTCAGCGGAGTGGAATGTCATCCCATCGAAAACTCGTGCGAACTCTTTTCTTCACTCTGCTAAAAATGTCGACTGATCCGGACTCGTCTCATCGTGGCTACACGAACTGCGCTCCGACGGCTATCCTCGTCTCTGGAGTCTCCCAAGCAGTATCCTATCACGATATCCGAAAGATGTCGAATCATCCGATCGACTCGTCAGAACCTCATAATCCCCCAAAAGCTCACATCTCGGGTACAGTTTAATAGTATCGAGTACATGCCACAGCGTCGGTGGTCCAGCCGTAGAAGGGCAAACCCAGGCCTCACTGATGGCGCCGCGGAACCGCCGTAAACCCTAAGGTTCAAAGGCTGTCACACGGTCATTAGTCGAGTTAGGGTTTCATTCTTCTAGAGGGTCCATAGAATCACCTGCATGTCTTTCCGTATACTTTAAACTTGGAAAATGGCTCCTGACTTTCGATCGTCTCAATCGACTCTCAACGAACCTGCGTGAAGTCGTCTCTAGCTGGAAACAAAACACCTGATATCCTCGCATCAAGGTAAGCGAACTCACCACACGTCCTAGTCATTCATCCTCGGTGACTAGCGACTCGCTATCATCTCTCTAAGTACATGCTCATGCTGCAGTAGCTCCAATCACCTGGGCGATATCTCATCATTCGCAGCAACAACTGGCTCATACGCCGGTACGCCGAACAGCGTCTTAATCCTCCAGGAAAGGCAACACAATGGCGGTCGTCTCTGAATCGGTCTGCTCTAGATCTGAGTAAGATTCTCCACACTGGAAATCTTCAACTCATCTGGGCCCGCTCTGGCGCAAAATCGGACGAATCACATTCGTCTCTCAAATCTGGTAGACTAGCTAACATCTGTCGCATCTGCCTGAAAGCTCCGGCAATCTCAGCTCGTAAGCTCCGAAAGCAACATCCTGTCAATCTCAGCTACAGCTGGTCCATCTGTCTGCACGGTAGGCGACATCACAATCTCTGAGGTACGCTGTACATCAACAGTCCTCTCTCAGCTGGCAGCTCTAACAGTGGCTCGATCATCCGGTGCAAGACCAAGCACTCGCCTCCACTAGAGGTCACAATCACCAACACTAACTCGAGACGTTCCCATGTCACCAGAAAACACAAGTATCGGCCCTCGTACCGAACGAGCTCACACCGGCCGTAACCCTAGCAGCAGCCCAACTGCGCTCAACCATGGTGACAGGAATCTCAATCGAGTATCAAAGAGAGCACATCAGTGGCAAGAAAGGAAACAACAGATCCAGAGTGGATACATGATCATAGGGAGGAACAGCATCAATGAAGGTATGATCATGAAACTAAAAGAATCGGGGATCTCAAATGGATGAATAATCCTGGATATGAAAAGAATCACTGATCTCAAGAAATATGCACATCCTAAGGTTCCTTAAGCGGAGTGGCATGTCGTAAGTATGCCGCGGAACATACCAACGGTACGTCACTCTACTTTAGTCACCTAATCCATCAACCAAGGGTCATCCTACGCGAAGAAAGTTCGGGTTTAGTACCCCCTCGACCAAGTCTAAGTTCCGTAAGGTCAAGCCTAAGTTCCGTATATAAACAACGCCCTAGGCTCCACATAGTCAAACTTAGACTCGAACCAAGGTCAACCTAGCGCTCTGATACCAACTTTGTCACGACCCGAAAGAGCACGTGACTGGCACTTGAACCATATGAAGCCTATAGGACTCCATCTGATCCAAGTAAGCCAAAAGCCCAGAAATCTAAAACCATTTTGAAGAATAAATAAAGAAAACTGGTTTAAAGAAGTGAAGAAATACAGGTTTGAAATCAAGGTTTATAAATAACTAAGCCGAATGTGCATTTCAAAAATAGTACAGCCTTTTCCAAAAATTTCGGCAGAGTTCCCTTTGTAAAACTAGCCCCGAATGGGGTAAACGACAACAACAAGATATAACATGATAAAGGCATCCCCAAGCGGGAGCTAGCTCTTCGTCAATCGACGGTCACAACCACGCAATGATATAATAATATACAACGCCAAGTGGCGAGGATCAAAACCAAAAGAAAGCTCAAAAGTAGCAAGAAAACCGCAATACTACTAAGCGCGACTCTAAGGTCGAAATAATACAACACTGAGTCTGAAAGAATATACAAGTTTTGGTTGATGGACATTTCTAGATACAAAGAATAAATAAGTACAAAATGGGGATTCTTGATGCAAAAGAATCCACCTACCAATAGCAAATCACCCGCAAGAAGGTAGTGTGCCAGAAATGCCGCAATAGAACCTGTACGGCAAACCTGCAAGAACTGTGGCACAACGGGGGTGAGTTGCCAACTCGTGAATAGAAACATCTACAAGGATAAGTCGAAAGCAAGACATAAACCTAAGTCCAAACGATCAGTATATAAAATCCTCAATATACAACATGCAGCCTATAGCAAGGCTAGGGTAAATATCTAACCCGAGTGTAATCTCATGTGTATGTGTCAGTGCCTCAGATAACAATATAGCACATGAATGAGATATAAATGCGAGAAAACAGAATACATCTACATGAAGCAACAGTTTTCATACTTTAGTGAGATTTCCCTGTTTTTAAAAGATGAGGTACCATAATGAAATCAGCATAAAACTGTGCCTAGCATCGGCACAAACGAAATCCCAATATCTCGATATCTCAAGTCTCAATCACAATATCTAGGGCGCCGTCAGTCCAGACCGGCCCCTACCATCCATCTCAAGACCACGACGGTATCCTCCGGATATCCGACGCGTCGGGTAATATCACCGGTAGGCAATCTCCCCCTGCCAGGCTCATCGTCATCACCACGTCTTCTTGCCCCGGGGTACCTTACCGGGTCCACCATGTACCCGAAACGGTTCATCCGTCTCCTCGAATCGGGTTTCCAAATCCATCAGCAAACTCATGGTGGACGACTCATACATCATGGAAAACCGCACTTTTTATTTTAAAAGAGAGAGAATATATTTATTAGTGTTTTTGCGGTTTTCCCCCAAATCCAGAAAATCTCATAGAAATCCAAATCCAAACTTCAATAGCACATAAAATAATGAATATACGCATGAGAATCCATGAATGCGGCATAACAATGAATAACAGTATGCAGGAAGTAGCAGGTAATAACTACAATGTCTAACTACTAGCTAAAAGGCTATGTCAAGCAATAATATACTTTCTAAGGTGTACGTGACATGGCAATTGCCGATGAAGATGTGTATGAGCCGGCAAGTAAGTGTACGTGGTACATACGCATCATCGGTAATGGTGCTGGTGTCCTATCAGCATAATATTAAAAATGGAGTATGAAGCATAAAATAAGAATGCGATGCAACCGAACCACAAAAAGGGAGTGGGAGCTGAAACTAGACGTAACCAACACTAATCTGCGTTAATCTAACATAAATCTCACAATTGGTGCCTTTTGAAATAACACAAATCATGGGGTTTTGAAAATAGGGGCTACAGTGTTTTTATGAAAAGATACGTCTTTTGAAATGTCTGTAGATCCCTTGAGCTGTCTTTAAAAATACCCACGATTCGTCAGTTTTGAAAAAGGTAGGAGTCTACTCTAGTCTAATATCTACACTAAACTAAACAGCTGAACTAACAAGCTGACTACAGGTAAGGAAACCGCCTAGCATCTGAGTCGATATATATATAAATATAGTCGGTGATCCCGCCTCAATGTCATATCATAAGGTATCCTCGAGTTATGAGTGCGGATCTATCATCAATATCGGCTCGTACGGTAAATCATCGTACGGCATCCCCAATAGCTGGGTAGGGTTCAACATCTCACTGTATCATCACATAGTAGGTATCACTATCATCAGATCAAATAGTCTGGGGTACTACTCTATGTCTAGTACAATCGATACCATCAATGAAGTATGCATGCGGGGGGGGGGGGGGGGTAAACACAATCCCAAGCCCACAAGAAACACAAATCATATCCCATATATGAATCAATATCAACTCGCCGATCTCGCGGCGCAAAGTCCACATCATCGACTCATCTCCAAAGTCATCCCAAATCATCAAACACTGCAAGTATGAGTAGTATGCAAGGGTGTGAATGTAGGTATGTAAGTATGTGTGTAAGTATGTGCAATCGCTACCTAGGGTTCGTACTATACCCAAACCATATATCTCATTATCAATAAAACCAGTATTCATATCAATGATCCTAACAACACATAATAATTATACGTGGGTATACGTATTCGTATACCACACCACGGACTGCGGGGGTGCTATACGCCATCCACCCGACTTCCCCCTGTAGATATAATCTACTCACCTTGCATCATCATTTGCAGACGTCACCACGCATTTGCTTGTCGTCCCGAAGTCTTCATGAGTACCTACACATCAAAATGTCGCATATACGCATTAAAACCAAATCAAAGCTAAAACGGCACACGAAGTCCAAAACGACACGATAAGGGGCCTATAGGTGAGAACCTATGGCACGCCTTCAAAAACATCCATAATCCTCTATATCGTCGTATAAACGACAATAGTCGAGGCAAAACACATTTCACCATTTCAGAATCCAAAAATACGGAATACGGAAACACGAATCCAAAACGACAACTTAGGATATAAGTCCCAGATTTTACCCTAGATAGAATATGTCAAAAATAGAAGTACCCAGGGTCTAAACTATAAGAAATGGGGCCAGGCACGCAAAACGAGGCAATTCCTCACTGGTCTGGCCGCAATTTGCGGCCAGAATGGAGGTTTTGGCGGCCTTAGTTTGGAATGGGGGGCTGGGTTTTGGGGTGTTGGTTCCATGGTGCCTGCACATGTCACTGTAAGTCCAATTTTATTTATGGGGTCTCGGGGTGATAGCAGATTCCAACAACAGTGGCAGATTCCAGGTTTTTCACCCGTTATTGATTTCTAAAATCCGTATTCTGGTGTTTGCTTCAGGTTTTGGGTTTCAATTCAAACACTAGGGTGTTAGTGTACCCTCAATTGAACTCAATTTCACAATTTAACACCAAGTTCCTCTCAAACCCTAACTAGGTTTTCATCAAATCCATAATCTCACACAATATCGATTAAATCTTAACATGGGGGTATATGTAAAGGTAAAACTAAGACAATGGTTCAGAAATTACCTCAATTGGCAACTCAAGAAAATTCTTGAGTTGCCCCAAGTGGTCACAATCCAAGCTTTCTAGGTCCAATGCAAAGATCTCGAGCTCGTGCATCTTTTTTGTGAAACCGAAATGGGATTTTTGTGATGTTTTAGGGATGAAGAGAGGGCTTGAAGGTGGAGGAAGAGAGAGGGAGCAGCAGCTGCAGGAGGAGGAAGATGAGGGATGAAAATGATGAGAGGAATGGCTAAGGGTAGAAGTCAAAGGTCCACCTCTCTCATATACCTACCATCATTTCCTTTTTCTTTTCTTTTCTTTTCTCTCTCCCTTTATCTCTTTAATCCAAAACCTTCTCATGAGAATAGTAAACCCAAATAAATCCATGACTAGAAAATGAACAAGTGTAGAAAATGTGATATGTGCAAGTTTTGCACAAAATTGCCGAAAAACCCGATTAGCGATTTTAATCGCGATTAGCACTAAATTAGTGTCAAAATGATCACAACAACTTAAAAATGTCATAATTTCAATAATTAACCCATTTTAGAATTTTCCATAATTTTTCATAATTTTTCTAACATTTTTCCTATTTATTCGCATTTAATATTAAAATAATCAATAAAATAATATTAAATAATAAAAATTCCCAAAATTAATATTTTATATTTTTGAAAATGTTACAAAAAGGTCTCGTCATAGTCCAAACCAGGTCTTTGACAAAAACCCTTTGCAACCAGTCTAGCTTTATAGGTCTCAACCTGTCCATCTACACCAATCTTCCTTTTGAAGATTCACTTGCATCCTACGGGTTTTACCCTGTCTGGAGCAACGTCCAACGTCCATACTTTGTTGGTGTACATGGACTCCATTTTGGTCCGCATTGCATCCAGCCATTTTACCGAGTCAACGCTCTGAACGACCTGCTGGAAGCTAGTAGGCTCATCATAATCTATGATGCAATCCTCTCTATCCCCGTCTATAAGAAAACCGTAGTATCTCTCGGGCGGATGAGACTGCCTACTACTCCTGCGGAGCGGCATATGAATGTCCTGTTCTTTTGAACCCTCTGGCTCCACTAAGCTTTCAGTAATAGTCCGTGGTTCTGGAATTTCTTCCAGTTCTACTGCGCTCCCACTAATTTCTTTTTGCTAAGAACTGGTGTTCTAGAAAGTGGGCATGACGAGAAACAAAAACCTTTTGTTCCTCTTCGCAGTAGAAGAAATATCCCTTGGAATTCTTTGGATATCCCACAAACTTGCACTGTACTGAGCGTGCCTCGAGCTTGTCTGCATGCTGCTTTTTAACAAAAGCTGGACTTCCCCATGTCTTAATGTGATTAAGATAGGGTCTCTTCCCACACCACATCTCATATGGTGTAGTAGGCACAGTCTTAGTAGGAACTCGGTTCAAAAGGTATGCAGCTGATTCTAGCGCATACCCCCAGAATGATCGCGGTAACTCAGCGTTACTCATCATGGACCGTACCATATCCAATAGGGTTCGGTTCCGTCTCTCCGATACACCGTTATGTTGCGGAGTGTATGGAGGAGTAAGCTGAGAGAGAATTCCGTTCTCTTTTAAATAATCCAGGAACTCGGCACTTAAGTATTCTCCACCTCGATCCGATCTTAGAATCTTGATACTTTTGTCGGTTTGTTTTTCTACTTCATTCTTATATTCCTGGAATTTTCCAAAGGTTTCGGACTTATGTTTCATTAAGAAGACATAACCGTACCTTGAAAAGTCATCCGTAAAAGTAATGAAGTAAGAATAACCGCTTCGTGCATGTGTAGACATTGGACCGCACACGTCGCTGTGTACGAGTCCCAAGAGCTCGCTCGCTCTTACTCCGTGTCCAGTGAACGGAGTCTTTGTCATCTTTCCTTTGAGACATGATTGACAAGTGGCATACGATTGATATTCGAACGGATTCAAATATCCTTCTGTATGTAACTTCGTCAACCTTCTCTCATTGATGTGACCTAGTCTACAATGCCATAAGAAAGTCTGATTTATTTCCGGAGCCTTTCTTTTCTGTGTATTCTGGACATTGAAAATCTGTGGTTGGTTTAATACGTATATACCATTGCTCAATGTACCTGACCCAATCAGAACTTGATTAAGGTGAATGTTTACAACATTGCTTACAAACGCAAATTCATAACCTTCTTTAGAAACCAAAGATACAGAAATGATATTACAAGTTGCGTTGGGTACAAAAAAGCAATTACGCAAAACCAAAACATGTCCATCTGACATTCCCAGGTGATAGTCCCCCACGGCCTTAGCATCCATGCTAGCTCCGTTTGCAACTTTGAGGGTCATGTCACCTGCCTTCAAAACCCTACGGTTTCTCAACGCCTGCAAAGAATTACAGATATGAGATCCTGATCCGGTATCCAATACCCAGGAAGTAGAGTTTATTGAAAGACAGTTTTCAATAACATACACACCTGAAGCTGAAGCCGCAACCTGCTTCAATTCCTGTGTCCTGGCTTTCCAAGCCCTGCAATCATTCTTCCAGTGTCCCTTCTTATGACAATAGAAGCATTCTTCTTTATCCACAAGCTGCCCCGCTTTCTTTGTTGCCTTTGCCTTTCCCTTCGTATCCACTTTACCAACACCGCCCCTTGGTTTGGCGGGGGATTTCTTCTTCTTTCCCTTGGATTTCGTCTTGGACCTAGAAGAGGAAGATCCTCCTACAAACAAAGTGGATGTTTCCCTACCTTTCTGTAGGGTGCCCTCTGCACTCCTCAGCATATTGAGGAGTTCTGAAAGTTCAACTTCTTTTTCTTGTAAGTTGAAGTTCAGGATAAACTGGGCGTAAGTGGAAGGAAGGGACTGGAGAATCAAGTCCGTATAGAGCTCGTTCTCTAACGTGGTCCCAAGTTCCGCGAGCTCCTCAATAATGCCAATCATCTTAAGCACGTGTTCCGCTACCGATGATCCGACGGCCAACCTTGCCGAAAATAACTTCTTCGACACTTCGTATCTTGCGATACGAGACTGCTCTCCATACAGTTCTTTTGTATGGAGAAATATGGATTCGAGGTCCATATTCTCGTGCCTCCTCTGATGTTCGTTGTCCATAGAGGCAAGTACGGGGCACTTGGCCTTCGCGCTATCAATCTCCCAAGTCTTACGGATTTCCTTATCCGCGACGCAGGAGGTAGGACCTGGGACAGGGGGAGCTTTGGTGGTAAGAAGATACCCCAGCTTGTCGTAAGTGATTGCCATTTTGACATTCCTGAGCCAATCTTTGTAGTTTGGCCCTGTCAGTATGTTTTTATCTAGAAGTAACTTAAGTCCAGTCATGTCGATTGGTTGCTGCAATTAGGAGAGAGAAGAAACACTCAGCATGACGCTCTTGCAAGTTTAGAGTGGTTTTTAGTTTGTCTAAACAGGATGGCTCCCACTGTTTCTCGAATCCCTCCTCAAACCAAAAAGGAAGAATTAGTCAGGATCAATCTCACCGTACAATACTTGCTTAACCGTTCGGCCAGGCTGGTGTCGGTACTTCGAGGGAGGTTTTCCAACGCTTTCGCGAAGTTCCTTAATTTAAGAACCTCTTTTCCCTGAGGGCGTAGCCCCGCTAACACCTTTCTAGACACCTACTTGGTTTATAGCATTGATCGTTAAGTGAGAAATTTCCCGAGGAGTAGCATATACTCACAGTAGGATCGGGATCCAAATATCATCGCGTGACGAAACTGAAGGAATCCTACCAGAATCATCACACTCCAAATGGTATGCAACACTAGCAAGTTTTAGTTCTTTTGAAACTCCCGATGTGGATTTTTGCCCCATGCTCTTATGACCTTGACTTTGGCCAAAATATCATAAGTCACATGTCAAGTTCTACCCGTCATTCTCCAGGTTAATTTGGATCCACCCGTACCTACCCTTGACTTTGGCCAAAATGGCAGTACGACTGTCCCAAACCAACGCATCTATCTATGCTACACATGAATAACCAATAGCTACCAATCACTATGCCTTGACTTTGGCCAACATACATAGCTTGAATATTATTGACTATTTATGTGAAACGACGGAGGGCTACGAATGGTTTTGGCGAAGCCGTGAACGTAGTGAACTTGATATAGTCGATGGAACGAGATAGCTTTTAAAAGGAGTGGCTCAAACTCCGCATTTTAAAAGTTGGTTTTGAAAAGAACCGAGTGGTTTTTCGAAAGTGTTCCAACGACTTTTACTTGGTTTATTTTCTTGCATTAGTTCTTTTAATGCGTGTTATTCTTGCATTAGTTCTTTTATTGCGTCCCATCATTTAATCCTACCATTGCAGAAAACAACCAAAATATGACGTACGCTTATGCCATTCGCATTCGCCACGGGGCCCCGTCATTACCCGTTAGGTTACTTAACTAACGACAGAGCGGGGGCTGGGCTAGCGCGGCTGTAAAACATAAGCAACGCCTAAATAATATCATATATAGATATATTGCAATGATAGCCATTTCAGATCACAGATGAACACATTGGATATACTAGGAATCCGCAATCGTACGAGCCTGTAACGAAAAGCAGATTACACGGTCGCGGTGAATAGCCAATACCCCACCTAAGACCCCTACGGGTGCGGCAAACTACCCGCCAAGTACCCGAAGCGAAGCAACCTCCCTCAACCCCGTGAGTAGGCCACTCGGCACTTCGGCATACCCGGTAGTTTGTGCACCCCCTCCATGGGTCTATCCTAAGAGCAAAAACAGTAAAAAGAAATTATACAATAACGGCTACAACCCCGACCCGGTTGTGCGGCCATGCAAATAATTATTACATCAATTTACAAATTTACATGAATTGAAAGAAAAGAAAACTCTCGTCTCATAACCCCCGGCTATTCACCCGCGACAATCCAATGAATTCATATACACATTCCAGCAACATTACAGATCACAGATTTGTATAACCCCCACTAATCGACATATAGCGATTAGCAGACGTTCAATACAAATATCACATCACAGAAAAACCCGTCAGCTTAAGTCATTAGAAGTTCGATCAAAATACGGTTTTTAGAGCCCCAAAAACAAATTTTTCTTTCTGGAAAATCTGGGCTGAAAAAACATATACCAAAATTCCCAAAATACCCCATAGAACAAACTGCAGTGAAGACGATCCAGAGAGGAGCTTAATCGGCCGCGGAACCGCGGCAATAGCAAGCTATTGCCGCGTTTCCGCGTTGGTTTGGTGAGATCTCTAGACCGTTTTTCTACAGTAGACTATAAAAACCCTGAGTCAATTTTAAAGCATGATTTATTACTTTTACAGTACTTTGAAAATCGACAGCAAGCATGAATTTCGGGTACATTTCGGGACTTTTTCTTTGATCGATCTTCTAGTTACTTTGCTAACATGTTAGATAGAGTTTAACTAGGTTCTGATACCATTGTAAGTCCATGCTACCTCTCCCGGTACTTTCGGGCATGCGGAATTTGGTGAAAAACAATTTTCTAGAGGCGGTAACATGGACTCAAAACCGGATCTTTGTTAAACTATCTACCTAACAACCTAACTAGGAGTTGTTAACTACTCGGTTAGGGGGTTATACCTTTCTTTTTTGAACTCCTTCGTCTTTGACTCTCGATGGTGTACGGATAGGCTTCACTCCGTCGTCTCCTTGCGCCGAAGATCGATCCACCCGAAAGCTTCTACCTTTGGCTTCTTCTTCGAGCTTTGAAGAAACTAGTTCACTCGGTTTGCTAAACCTTATGAACTAGAGTGAGTAGAGAAGAGTGTGTTTGGGATTTTACTCTATGGTTCTTGTTTCTCAACACATGAGACAAGTGAACCATAGACTCAAGAGAGAGGGAGAGCAAGAGGAAGAGGATGAGAGCTCAAGAACAAGAGAGAGAATGAAAATGATAGAATGAGAAAGACTTTTCTCTCTTGGCTCTCATAATCCAAAGCCATCATCACAAATAATAGCAATCAAGTATTATGTGATGGTTTAAGCTACAATAGCCATATCATTTCATGCACTCATTTTTCACAAGAGAAACAAGCAAGTAAAAAGTCTTTGCCATGAAATGATAGCCATTGTCATCATGATGGTCAACTAGTCCAACCTAATCAACCGGTCAACAAAGTCAACAAGTCAACAAAGTCAACCCCTCAACAACCATATCACCATAATACTTAATTAATATTATTGTTAATTACATATCATATTCTCATTAGGATTGAGCAAAAAGTCAATAGTCAACAGTCAACAACCCTAATGAGAATCCTCTACCTCTGTCTCTCCGTCAACTGTACATACACACCCACATCCGCGTTCCGAGGAACACGAATACATACTGGATAAAACCAATCCCAAAACGTACACTAGGATCTGGCTTAAACCAAAGCCTGCTAGTGTTAACTGTCCGGACACTGTACGTGCATAAGTGCACGGATGTGACCGAACCCTGTCGCAAAACCATGCGACCTGTCGCAAAACCATGCGACCTCTACTCTTTTGCCTAAAGGCGAATAGCTTTCTGTGTGGGACTCTAAAGACTCGACACTACGCTGGCAGTGGGTTTAACCACAGACCGCAAGCGGCACTAGCTGTGCGTAACGGTCCCCAGGTACATGCCGACAAGAAGACTGACGAGGTGAAACCCATCTGAACTCCTACTGAGTCTGACTGTGACAGTCTCCGTACTGTCCGGTCTGTTCGTCTGATACATCACATGGCGGGCCTAGGGGGGCGGTAAACGTCAGTCCCCTAATAGCGGTACAAGTCGTGTCGGAGTGAAGCCCAAAACACCCTGAGATAACACTGGAAGTCTACCAGTATATCTCGCTTGCCCTGGCCAGGGACTACTCGTGTAATGGCTCTCCTAGACACAGCGCGATGTCAACCCCCAATACCGGGAGAGACGAATCCTGTCTAACCGTCACTGCCTCCAAGTGCTTCGGGATTGCACCCAACTACCACCTGTTTGCACGACTCCTTTGAGCTGTGGTAGGGTAGTAATCAAAGTACAATGGGAACACACTCAAGGCAAAGTGACAGTGTCAAGTCAGCGGACTAAGCTGTACTCATGTCACCTGGGAACTGATAACTGACGATAGGTATAATACCAACCGGTCAGTTCCCGACGAGTCCTGTCCAGTATACTCGTAACCCAACGAGCACCCGCATACTATCTCCAGTACGACGTACTGATGGCTGTGGGACAGACCATCTCCCACTCTGGGATGAGAAGCTCATGCGCTAGTCTACTCCGGAGTATCGATGCCCTGTCTCGATAGTCCTGCGACTAGGGACCTGCATAAGGATATGCTTATAGATTACCCAGCCCCCACTAGTGTGACTGCCATCACAACGCTGGTAATCAAGCAAAGATCCTAAAGGCTCCACTAATGTGTATAGGTGATATACTAAAATAAACACATGCACACATTGAAGTAGAAACAAACCAAGTAGCATACTACTATTTTGAGCAAGATTGTATATACAAGGTGAATATCCCAAGCTTCCATTAAGTAATATACAAACTGGTATGATACAGTAATGACCTCTAGGGCATATACACTAACAGTGTATACGCTTCTCATCCCAGCAGGGGAGATGATATGTCCCACAGCCATTAGTACGTCGTACTGGAGATAGTATGCAGGTGCTCATTAGGTTATGAGTACACTGGACAGGACTCATGGGGAACTGCTGGTTGGTACTATACCTATCGTCAGGTAGCAGTTCTCAGGTGACATGAGTACAGCTTAGTCCGTTGACTTGATATCGCCACTTCACCTCAAGTGTGTTCCCATTGTTCTTAGATTACTACCCTACCACGGCTCAAAGGAGTCATGTAAACAGATAGTAGTTGGGTGCAGTCCCGAAGCACTTAGAGGCAGTAGCGGTTAGATAGGATTCGTCTCTCCCGATATTGGGGGTTGATATCGCGCTGTGTTTGGAAAGCCATTACACAAAGTCCCTGGCCAGGGCAAGCGGGATTTACTGGTAGGTACTCCAGTAGTTTCTCAGGATGTTTTAGGCTCTGCTCTGACACGAATTATTGCGCTATTAGGGGTCTGACGGTTACCGCCCCTAGGCCCGATATGTGATACTCTTAGACGAACAGACCGGAATGTACGAAGATTGTCATAGATAGGCTCAGTAGGAGTTCGGATGAGTTTTCTCATCATCTTTCTTATCGACAAATACCTGGGTAGCCGTTACGTGCAGCTAATACCGCTGACGTGCTTGTGGTTAAACCACTGCCAACTTACTGTTGAGTCTTTAGAGTCCCACACAGAGGGTTTCCCTACTTTGGACGAAACGATGTAGAGGTCGTATGGGTTTATGACAAGATTCGAACATATACGTGTACTTGTGCACGGATCAAGTTCGGACGGATAATACTAGTGGCTTTGGTTTAAGCCAGATCCTAGTATTAGATTATTGGATTAGTTTCTTCTCTTTGTATTCGTATTTTTCGGAATACGGATACGGGTGCGTATATACGGTGAGAGGTATTCTTGTAATTGTGTAAGAGTGCTTCTAGAAGAAGACACCTCATTTGTGGATTAAATCATTTTGTTAAATGATTAATGAGGTGGAGGTATGGGGTTTGGATTATCATTTAATGAGGCGTGGCTACTTGGTGACTCATGGGGTGACTCATGCTTTAGTGACTATTGAAGCATGCTTGATTCATTGGTTGTGAATTATTGTATGCTTCATTCATTCACAACATTTAGCCATTCTCATCATAATAATTATCACCACACTTTCATCTCCCCAAGCTTCTCGTCTTCTTCCTCAAACTCTAAAAGTCTCATGTGTTGAGAAACCTAGGGTATTTTGATACAAATTAATCCATCATCACTCTCTACATCCTCTAGGCTATCTATTTTAGCGAACTAAGTACCTTAGTTACCTCGGTATTGAGGCTGGAGCTCGAACTATAGACTCTCGGGAGGATCGTCTTTGACTTGAGGAGGCCGACCTAGCAAGCGCGATCCGTACACTTCGAGGAGGTTAAGAAGAGGAGGAGGAGGAGAACAAGAAGATCCAAAGGACTTGATACTAGAAGGTATAACTTTCTTCATAGTAGTTAAATCTCATGGTAGTTTAGCTAGTTAGGGTTTAGTATCGATCCTGGAGTTCAAGTCGGTGTTGCAAAGCCCGTAAAAATCGTTTTTTGCGTATTCCGCCTCCCCGCGAACCCGTGGGGTGCGCGGCATCGAATTACAATGATATCAGAGCCTACTAAACTTTAACTAGCTAGTTAGCAAGTAGTTAGAACTTCGATCGTCGGAAAAACCCGAAAACATAACATCAAAACCCAAGCTTGCTGTCGATTTTAAAATCTGGTCTAAAAATTATTTCAGAGGCCTTAAAATTACAAGCAGGGAATTCTAAGAACACACAAGAAAAACGAGCCAGTAACTCGCCAAGAAGACCGCAGAAGCGCGGCGAAACGGTGTGTTTCGCGGCGGTTCCACGGCCGAGTCAAGGCCGAGTTGTCTCAGTTTTCTTCTGTAGTTCTTATTTATGGGGTAGACACAGAAAATATGTTTCGATCGAAATTCTAAAGTTCTTGGCTATTGGGTTTTCTATGTTTGGATATATGTGTTCGTAAACTTCCGCTAATTGCTATACGTCGATTTGTTGGGGTTGCACATATCTATGATGTTGGTTTGTGTATATGGAATATTGGATCGTCGTGGAAGAATAGCTGGGGGATGTGAGAAGAGAGTTTTCTTTCTTTCATTCGATGTAAATTTGTAAAGTGATGTAATATTCTTTTGCGGGGCCATCCAGGGTTAGTTTGTAGCTACTGTTGTATTATTTCATTTACTGTTTTTTCTTCTAGGATAGACCTAAGGTAGGGTGCACAAAGTACCGGGTTCTTGAAGTGCCGAGTGGCCTACTCATTTTACTGAGGGAGGCTGCTTCACTTCGGGAATTTGGCGGGTAGTTTGCCGCACCCGTAAGGGTCTAGGGTGGGGTTTGGCTGTTCATCACGACCGTGGAATCCGTCTTTCGTTATGGGCTTAAACGAAACACAGAATTCCTAGTATATCCAATATTTTCATCTGTGATCTGGAATGCCTATTATTGCGTGAGATGAATGGATATTTATATATATGCTATATAATAGATGTTGCTTATGTTTTACACCCGCACTAGTCCAGCTCCCGCTCTGCCGTTAGTTAAGTAACCTAACGGTGTATGACGGGACCCTATGGCGAATGCGGATGGCATAAGCATACGTTGTATTTTCGTTTCTTTCTGCAATGATAGGTGTAAATGATGGGACTACATTAATTGATTAATGCAAAGCAAACAAATCAAAGCTGAATCGTTGGAACAGTTTCAAAAACCAGTCGGTTTTTTCAAAAAACAACTTTTAAATGCGGAGCCTAAACCACTCCTTTAAAATCTATCATGGTTCCTTCGATTATATCAAGTTCATTATGTTCACAACCATTCGTAGCCCTCCGTCATTTCAGATGGGTATTCAGTAGTATTCAAGCTATGAATTTTGACCTTCGCCAAAGCATAGTGATTGGTAGCTGCCGGGTATTCATCTGTAGCATAGATAGATGCGTTGGTTTGGGACAGTCGTACTACTATTTTGGCCTTCGTCAAGGGTATGTACGGATGGGTTCAAATTAACCTGGACAATGACGGGTAGAACTTGACTTGTGACTTATGATATGTTGGCCTTTGTCAAGGTCATAAGAGCTTGGGGCAAAAATCCATATCGGGAGTTTCTAAGAAAATTGAAACTTGCTAGTGTTGCATACCATTTGGAGTGTGATGATTTTGGTAGGATTCCTTCAAGGTTGTCACACAATGATATTTGGATCCTGATCCTACTGTGAGTATCCCCTACTCCTCGGGTGATTTTTTCACTAAACAATCAATGATATAAACCAAGTAGGTGTCTAGAATGGTGTTAGTGGGGCTATGCCTCCAGGGAAAAGAGGTTATGTAATTAAGGAACTTCGCGAAACCGTTGGAAAGCCTCCCTCAAAGTACCAACACTAGCCTGGCTGAAAGGTTAAGCAAGAATTGTAAGAGTGAGATTAATCTTGACTAATTCTTCTTTTATGGTTTGAGGAAGGATTCGAGATACAGTGGGATCCATCCTGTTTAGATAAACTAAAAACCAATCTAAACTTGCAAGAGCATCATGCTGAGGGTTTCTCCCCCCCTCTCTCTTGACTGCAGCGATGAAAATGACTGGGCTTAGGTTACTGCTAGATAATAAATTGACTGGGCCAAACTATTATGATTGTCTAAGGAATGTCCAGATGGCCATTACCTATGAAAAGCTGGGCTACCTTCTTACTACTAAATCCCCCGCCGTCCTAGGTCCAGATTCCACCATCACGAATCTTGAGATCCGTCAGACATGGGAAAAAGACGGTGCGAGAGCCAAGTGCCTCGTGTTAGCCTCAATGGATTATAAACACTAGAAGCAGCACGAGAAGATGGACTTAGCTTCCATCTTCCTCCATACCAAAGTTTTATATGGAGAGAAATCTCGTATCGCAAGATATGAGACATCGAAGGAATTATTTCAGGCGAGATTGGCTGTCGGGTCATCTGTAGGGGACCATGTCCTTACAATGATTAGCTATATTAAAGAGCTCGCGAACCTTGGGATCACATTGGAGAATAGGTTATGTATTGACTTGATTCTACAGTCGCTCCCCTCCTCCAACGCCCAGTTTATCTTGAATTTCAACATTCAAGGGAAGGAAGTTATACTTCCAGAACTCCTCAACATATTGAGGAGCTCAGAGGGCATCCTGAAGGAATCCAGGGATACACACACTCTGCTCATTGGAGAATCTTCCTCTTATAGACCCAAGGAAAAAGCCAAGGGAGAGAAGAAGAAGGCCTCCACCAGGCCGAAAGGCGGTGTCAATAAGGTAGAGGGAAAGGGCAGGGCAAAAGTTTCGGGGCTAACAGTAGGGAAGGATGAATGTTTCCATTGTTAAGGGAAAGGCCATTGTCAGAGGGACTGCAGGGCTTGGAAAGCCAGTAACCAGGATTCGAAGCACGTTATGGCTTCGGCTTCGGGTGTGTTTATGATTGAAAACTGTCTGTCAATTAACTCTACTTCCTGGGTATTGGATACCGGATCAGGATCTCATATCGATAATTCATTACAGGCTTTGAGAAACCGTAGAGTTATCAAGGCAAATGATATGACTCTCAGGGTTGCTAACGGAATGAGCGTGGACACTGTATCCGTAGGGGAATATCACCTAGGATTGACAAGTGGGCAGATTTTGATTTTACGTAACTGTTTGTGTGTACCTAGTTTGACATGTAATATCATTTCTGTATCTTTACTTTCTAAAGAAGGTTATGACTTTACATTTGTAAGTGATGTTGTAAACATCTATCTAAATCAAGCATTGATTAGGTCAGGTACACTAGATAACGGTATATACGTATTAAATCAAGCTCATGTTTTCAACGTCCAGAACACACTTAAAGGAAAGTCTCTAGAATTAAATCAGACTTTCTTGTGGAATTGTAGACTAGGTCACATCAATGAAACATGGTTGACGAACTTACATAAAGAGAGATATTTGGATCCGTTCAAATACCAGTCCTATGCAACTTGTCAATCATGTCTCAAAGGAAAGATGATAAAGACTCCGTTCACTAGACAGAGGGTAAGAGCGAGCGAGCTCTTGGGACTCATACACAGCGACGTGCGTGGTCCAATGTCTACACATGCAAGAAGTGGTTATTCCTATTTCACTACTTTTACGGATGATTTCTCCAGGTATGGACATGTATTCTTGATGAAACATAAATTCGAGGCCTTTGAGAATTTCCGAGAATATAAGAATGAAGTGGAAAAACAAACATGCAAAAGTATCAAGACACTTAGATTTGATCGAGGTGGTGAATACGTAAGTGCCGAGTTCCTGGTTTATTTAAAAGAGAATGGATTCTTTCTCAGCTTACTCCTCTATACACACCTCAACACTGAAAGGTTACGCTAGCGTCCCGGCCAACTTCCGTGGCCAAAAGCGGAACAATTTTTTTTCTACGAACGAAAACTTGGCGCTAGAATAACACTAAACCGAATCTACCATAAACCCAACTAGTAAAAAGAGAAGCTATCTAATATGAATAGAGTTATACCATGAGACTCGAGTCCTTCGGGTCTTCACTCCTCTCCTTTAGCGTGCTCCTAGTGGCCTCCATGATCGAGCTTGATCGTTGGCTCCTTTTGTCGAAGATGATCCACCCGAGAGTGTCTACTTTGAGCTCCTTCCTCTAAACTAAGGTAACTAGGTCACTTGGTTTGCTAATCTAAGTAACGTAGGTGATGTAGAGAGTGATGATGGAGTGTTTTGTCTCAAGAACCCTAGGTTTCTCAATACATGAGACTATAAGGGCTTGAGGTAGAAGAAGAAGAGAGCTTGGAGGTAATGAAAGAGTTGTAGAGAGCAACCATGAAAAAAACCCTAAAAACTTAAGTGAAGAATGGTTAATTATCTCTCTCTTAATAATGCAAGCATGCCTAGATAATGATGAGAAAAGTCTCCATCACAAAAATATCTAGATATTTTCATGCCTCAATAGTAATCCTTAATTCACCAAGTGAGTTAACTAATTAGCCATGGTTCACTTAAGAAAAGTCAACACCTCAAACCTCCACCTCATTAACCATTTAACTAAATGGTTAAAACAAATAATGAGGTTTCTTTTTCTAATATCACTATTGTAATAAATTACAAGAATACCCCTTACCGTTTATACATACCCGTATCCGTATTCCGAAAAATACAAATACAAAAGAGACGAAAATAATCCAACAATATAATACTAGGATCCGACTTAAACTAAAGCCCGCTAGTATTTTCCGCCCGAACATCATGCGTGCACAAGTACACGTATATGATCGAACCCTGCCGTAAAACCATACGGTCTCTACATCGTTTCGCCAAAAGCAGGGAAACCCTCTGTGTGGGACTCTAAAGACTCGACAGTACGCTGGCAGTGGGTTTAACCATAAGAACGTCAGCGGCACTAGCTGTACGTAACGGCTACCAAGGTACCTGTCGAAAAGGAAAGCCGACGAGCAAACTCATCCGGATCCCTACTGAGCCTATCCGTGACAATATCCGTACAGTCAGGTCTCTTCGTCTAAGAGTAACGCATACCGGATCTAGGGGGTGGTATACGTTAGACCCTAATAACTCGATAATTCGTGATGATATGGCTCAGGACCAATCTGGGAAACTACTGATCAACCTATCAGTAAATCCCAACCGCTTTGGCCAAGCTCTTATGGTGTAACAACCCTAAATTTCCTATACAAATTTTTTGAAAATATTTTTTTCAAAATCTATAAAGGGGTATTTTAGCCTAAGCACAAGATATAAGTAATTATTTTGCTTTTTAATTTCAAGTTACAAGAATGTAACAACTCCATTTTTTAGTGTACAAAAATTTGTTTTAAAATTAATATATACTTGGGGTATTTACATTTCCTATGACTACTTTAAGTAATTAAATAGCTCCATAATTAAAAGAAGGAGCTTGTGGCTCATTGGTAATACCTTGCACTGCTGAACCAAGCCACCAGAGTTCAAATCCCATGCCCCACATTATTTTTAATATTATTTTGTTTTGAATTTTTTAGAATACCAACAGTCAACACGTGTTAACTTCCAAAAACCCCACTATCCATGAAAAGTTAAATGTACCAGTGAGAAGATGGAACGACGACACATACCCCGGCGGCCTGACTCGGCCGGCGGACCGGCCGACTCGGGCCGGCGCCGCCGGCCGGACTCGGCAGGACCGCCGAGTCCCCAACAGCAAAGTGCCGCCTCTTGGTCTCCCCTACCCCTCTGTATACTTTAAATTGTTAGGCCAATAACAGAGCACCCTTTAAACACCATTTACTCCATTTTATTACAATTTATCACATTATTTTTACATTTTTCCAATTTAACTCTTCATCTACCCTAACCCTAGCCTAACCCTATAAATACACCCCTACCCCCTACCCTCTCACCCCAAAATTCTGAGCCCACTCTCTCAAAATTCCAAGAATCGTGTGTACTTTGAAAACGAGCGAAAGGCGAAGCTCCAGCGAAATCTACGGCGAACTTCCGGCGGTCGTTTTAGGAACTACCGGCGACGACGCAATACATCGGCGATTCCCCTACTTCCATTTCACTCTCTTGTGTGACCTAAAACCTGTAAGTCCCTTTTCTATCTCTCTTTTCTATTCTAAAAATACGAAATTACAAATCCCGACGGAATCGGCAGAAATCCGATTTCCGATTCGGTTTTCTTATAAACTTCACTTCTCGTTATTTCAATTATGTTTAAACACTCTCATGTTGACTATTAAACACTAATCAACTAAATTGATCAAATTTAAATTCATAAAATGATAGCTATTTCCATTTATCGTATTTTTTTCACTTAAATACCGCATTGTTTCAATTATACATTTAACTCCATTAAACTTGCTATACCTTTAAGTAGATCACAAGGTAACGACCTACCTCCTCACACACTCATATGCAAACATAACACGATACCTTGAGAACTTAGAATACGTGAAAACAAACATTTTCATTTAAATACCATTTACTTAATAAAAACCAATTCTAAAAGATTTAGTATGAATACATCTTTATAAATAAATAAATTTTGAACTAATAAAAAATATCTAGACTCAGCCAATTAAGGACTGTAACATTCATTAGGATAGAGCTAGGTTGTGGGCATTCAGTCGTTTATCTAAACCTGACTTTGTGGTGCCTAGGCTAGACTAGTGAGAAAGGTAACTTTAAAAGGCCCGCCTCACGGTGATTCGTGAGCGGATCCCTCCTTTCTTCACTTGTACTTACCTGGCCACAATTGGAGGTGAAGAGGCGATTTGAGGTATCTCACAACTTGTCGCTTTGGACCAGTTAGGAGCAGTCTAGTTGACTTAGGAGACCCTAGAATATAGAATACGGGAAATCGACATCTTTACAAATAAATACCATTTACTTAATAAAACCGTTTTCTAAAATATTTAGTATTTATACAATCTTTGCAAAGCGCCGCTACAACCCATTTTAGGGAACCCGTTCAGGATGGTGCGGATTATCGCACATTCTCGGGCTTAGTAGTGCGAGATTCAGACCTCCGCAAGGAGCATTCGGTCTCGAAAGATTTAAAATACGACATCTTGAGAAAATAAGATTTTTAGAATATAAAATATATATTAAAATTATTTTTGTATAAATATATGTATATCTATCATTAAAATACCTATTTTGTTATGGTATAAATATTCCACCTTTTTCTAAAAATCACAAGAATCAATTTTACACTAAAATACCATGAATTCCATACAAAACCAATATTACCAATAAATACCATTTATTACGAAATTAGGATATTTTCATTAGAAATATCACCATATAAAATTCACATTCATTATAACTCTAAAGACGAATAATAAATACTTGGGGTGTATTTTGAAAAGTATATAAAAGTATTTTTATATAAAACCCCCTCAAGTTTTATAAATTACCCTAAGGACCCTAGTAAATATAGGTTTAAGAAATAATCAAGACTTCGATTTACATTTCTAATTGTCTGACTCGGATTTGAATCTGATTATATCTGACTTGAATATAATTCAAGTACAACCTACAATCTACAATCTCCAATCTACAATATTTCAATGCAACATGAATCCATGAATCCAGTTATTAATCTATACAACTTGACTGAACCGAACCATGGATATACATTCCATTTACATGATTCTACAGTTATTCCATTTACATGATTATTCAGTTACATCCATTTACTGATATCATAGTTTTGGTCAGTCATCCAACTATACAATCTATACAATACAATACAACAATACAATCAAACACTACGGGGTTTAAGGGGTAGACTGGTACGGAAGGTGTTAAAAGTGGCACGAGATTGCAAGATTTAAGACACCTAACATGAATCCAATTGCCGTTGTTCCGGGCCTTCTACGGAGCTTTGTACTTCCATTTGCCTCTGGTCTCTGGCATATAGAGATTCCTCTCGTATACACTGGTATCTTTCTGTACCAAGCTACAAAAAACAACGTTAACACAATATTATAACAATATACTACAACTTTAAAAGCTACCTTCTTATTCTGTCTATTCTCTTTCTCCTTTATCTTTGGGACTTACCGAGCGACCTGTTCGCCGACGACATTCTATTCTTTCTTCTTTGAATGTCGTCAGGTAATATGGACACATCAGAGATCGAGCCCAGCGCTGAAGACTTGGACCAGTTCAGTGAAGACCCCGAGCCCTAGTACATTGTACATTTCCATTTCAGTACTCTTCTTTTCTGTTATGCCATCGTTTAGGCATTGCTTTTTATCCAGTTGTATTTACTTTTCATGCATTGTACAAAAGAATGTTAATAAATAAAGTTGCTGTTCAGTTGATATCTCTTGTCTCTTATGATTTTACTTTTATATTGCTTAGATACGCTTAGCGTATTTACTTCACAGTAAAAACGTAGCGGACCGGTCGCGTCCCCTTCGCCGTATACCGGGAAGCGGGGCGTGACAGGTTTTGTTGGTGGCCCATGTAGGTCAGAGCTGTATAGAACCCTACTATGCAGTTCTGTTCTGCGTGAACAACCTAAGCAATATAACACAAGAACCAGCAACTAAAACATTCTTTACAATTTCATATTCTTTGAATCTTATCATCTCATGTACTTGAATCTGTCCTAACCTAAATTTTTCTTTAAGGTTATGGATTCACAAACAACACAAGCGCCGACTTCAACAACACTCCACCTCCACTACCCATTGTGCCTACCGTTTCTGCTCCACCCACCGAGCAAACAGTTTTGCTGAGGCAATCCGCAGCCTCCTTGAAGGACAACAACAACTCCTGAACCGTCCCGAGACTGACGCACCTGGGGTAAAGCAATTCAGGGCTTTACATCCCAAACAGTTCTCCGGAAAGGAAAGCCCACTGGAAGCTGAGGAATGGGCTCAAAGTATCGAAGATGATCTGGCAGCAGCACAAGTGCCAGAAATTGCTTAGGTCTGAGTTGCAAAGCTGCAACTCATGGACAATGCACGGAACTGGTGGAAGATGGAAGAAAGCCGTCTTGATCATCCCATTGAATGGAAGACTTTTTGCGATAAGTTCGACGCAAAGTACTTCCCTGTGACTGCCAGGTTTGCTATGGAATAGCAGTTCATTCATCTACAACAAGGTTCGATGTGGGACAAGTCAGTAGATGCGTATGACGCTGAATTCACCATGCTCAGTCGGTAAGATATGTCACAGTATTTCAAAATTTTAATATAATATACTACACAGCTAACACAAGACCGTAACAGATTTGCGGCACACTTGATACCGACGGATGAGATCAAAGCCCGTCAATTTCAAAAAGATTTGGAAACGGAAATCCAGGCTGCACTAGCCACAAGGAAATTTCCGACTTACGAGGATGCTCTTGAAGCTGCCCGTAGTTACGAGGCAGTGATAAAGGCGAGGGGCAGACCTCAATCTGTCGGTTTGAAACGCCCTGCCACTCAAATAGCAGGAAGAGCCTCTTCCAGGCCATCGTTCGAACCCAGGAGCCAGAAGAAACCAATAACCAGTCGAGTCCAGATTTCTGCTACTACTGCAGAAGAAAGGGACACTTGTGGAAGGACTGTAAGTGCGCAAAAGGCCTGTGTCTAATTTGTGGTGCATCCAACCACGGAATTGGGAACTGTCCTTACAATAGCAACTCAGCTCACATACCCACCAACTACCCACAGCGGCCAGCTATCCAGGATCCTGCACATCGTTTTGCACTACCTGCTCCACCACCTGCACAGCCTACTCACCAATTCCAACAGGAAATGAGGAACATGCCTCGAGGGCAAAGAAACAAGCCCCAAAGACAGAATGTGCCTCCAGCTAGAAGGAATGTACCACGGCGACAGACTTTCACATTAGCAGCCGTAGAAGCCGAAACTGTAGGTCAAGGTAACACCAGTAAGTCTTTCTCACACTTTTTAAAACTCTTGCAACATCTTGTTATGCACTATCTGTACTTCAGTCACCAAATTTTTCTTGAATTTGTTACACTTTCCTTTTACAAATTTCGAGGACGAAATTTTTATAAAGAGGGTAGAATGTAACAACCCCAAATTTCCTATACAATTTTTTTCAAAATATTTTTTTCAAAATCCATAAAGGGGTATTTTAGCCTGAGCACAAGATATAAGTAATTATTTTGCTTTTTAATTTCAAGTTACAAGAATGTAACAACTCCATTTTTAGTGTACAAAAATTTGTTTTAAAATTAATGTATACTTGGGGTATTTACATTTCCTGTGACTACTTTAAGTAATTAAATAGCTCCATAATTACAAGAAGGAGCTTGTGGCTCATTGGTAATACCTTGCACTGCTGAACCAAGCCACCAGAGTTCAAATCCCATGCCCTACATTATTTTTAATATTATTTTGTTTTGAATTTTTTAGAATACCAACAGTCAACACGTGTTAACTTCCAAAAACCCCACTACCCATGAAAAGTTAAATGTACCAGTGAAAAGGTGGAACGACGACACACACCACGACGGCCTGACTCGGCCGGCGGACTGGCCGACTCGGGCCGGCGCCACCGGCCGGACTCGGCCGGACCGCCTAGTCCCCAACAGTAAAGTGCTGCCTCTTGGTCTCCCCTATCCCTCTGTATACTTTAAATTGTTAGACCAGTAACAGAGCACCCTTTAAATACCATTTACTCCATTTTATTACAATTTATCATATTATTTTTACATTTTTCCAATTTAACTCTTCATTTACCCTAACCCCAGCTTAACCCTATAAATACACCCCTACCCTCTACCCTCTCACCTCAAAATTCTGAGCCCACTCTCTCAAAATTCCAAGAATCGTGTGTACTTTGAAAACGAGCGAAAGGCGAAGCTCCGGCGAAATCTACGGCGAACTTCCGGCGATCGTTTTAGGAACTACCGGCGACGATGCAACACATCGGCGATTCCCCTACTTCCATTTCACTCTCTTGTATGACCTAAAACCTGTAAGTCCCTTTTCTATCTCTCTTTTCTATTCCAAAAATACGAAATTACAAAACCCGACGGAATCGGCACAAATCCGATTTCCGATTCAGTTTTCTTATAAACTTTACTTCTCGTTATTTCAATTATGTTTAAACACTCTCATGTTGACTATTAAACACCAATCAACTAAATTGATCAAGTTTAAATTCATAAAATGATAGCTATTTCCATTTATCGAATTTTTTTCACTTAAATACCACATTGTTTCAATTATACATTTAACTCCATTAAACTTGCTATACCTTTAAATAGATCACGAGGTAACGACCTACCTCCTCACACACTCATATGCAAACATAACACGATACCTCGAGAACTTAGAATACGGGAAAACAAATATTTTCATTTAAATACCATTTACTTAATAAAAACCAATTCTAAAAGATTTAGTATGAATACATCTTTATAAATAAATAACTTTTGAACTAATAAAAAATATCTAGACTCAATCAATTAAGGACTGTCACATTCATTAAGACAGAGCTAGGTTGTGGGCATTCAGTCGTTTATCTAAACCTGACTTTGTGGTGCCTAGGCTAGACAAGTGAGAAAGGTAACTTTAAAAGGCCCGCCTCACGGTGATTCGTGAGCGGATCCCTCCTTTCTTCACTTGTACTTACCTGGCCATAATTGACGGTGAAGAGGCGATTTGAGGTATCTCACAACTTGTCGCTTTGGACCAGTTAGGAGTAGTCTAGTTGACTTAGAAGACCCTAGAACATAGAATACGAGAAATCGACATCTTTACAAATAAATACCATTTACTTAATAAAACCGTTTTCTAAAAGATTTAGTATTTATACAATCTTTGCAAAGCGCCGCTACAACCCATTTTGGGGAACCCGTTCGGGATGGTGCGGATTATCGCACATCCTCGGGCTTAGTAGTGCGAGATTCAGACCTCCGCAAGGAGCATTCGGTCTCGAAAGATTTAAAATACGACATCTTGAGAAAATGAGATTTTTAGAATATAAAATATATATTAAAATTATTTTTGTATAAATATATGTATATATATCATTAAAATACCTATTTTGTTATGGTATAAATATTCCACCTTTTTCTAAAAATCACAAGAATCAAATTTACACTAAAATACCATGAATTCCATACAAAACCAATATTACCAATAAATACCATTTATTATGAAATTAGGATATTTTCATTAGAAATATCACCATATAAAATTCACATTCATTATAACTCTAAAAACGAAAAATAAATATTTGGGGTGTATTTTGAAAAGTATATAAAAGTATTTTTATATAAAACGCCCTCAAATTTTATAAATTACCCTACGGACCCTAGTAAATATAGGTTTAAGAAATAATCAAGACTTCGATTTATATTTTTAATTTTCTTACTCGGGTTTGAGTCTGATTATATCTGACTTGAATATGATTCAAGTACAACTTACAATCTACAATCTCCAATCTACAATATTTCAATGCAACATGAATCCATGAATCCAGTTATCAATCTATACAACTTGACTGAACCGAACCATGGATATACATTCCATTTACATGATTCTACAGTTATTCCATTTACATGATTATTCAGTTACATCCGTTTACTGATATCATGGTTTTGGTCAGTCATCCAACCATACAATCTATACAATACAATACAACAATACAATCAAAACACTACGGGGTTTAAGGGGTAGACTGGTACGTAAGGTGTTAAAAGTGGCACGAGACTGCAGGATTTAAGACACCTAACATGAATCCAATTGCCGTTGTTCCGGGCCTTCTAACAGAGCCTTGTACTTCCATTTGCCTCTAGTTTCTGGCATATAGAGACTCCTCTCGTATACACTGGTATCCTTTTTTACCAAGCTACAAACAACAGTGTTAACACAATATTATAACAATATACTACAGCTTTAAAAGCTACCTTCTTATTCTGTTTATTCTCTTTCTCCTTTATCTTTGGGACTTATCGAGCGACCTGTTTGCCGACGACATTCTATTCTTTCTTCTTTGAATGTCGTCAGGTAATATGGAAACATCAGAGATCGAGCCCAGCGCTGAAAACTTGGACCAGTTCAGTGAAGACCCTGAGCCCTAGAACATTGTACATTTCCATTTCAATACTCTTCTTTTCTGTTATGCCATTGCTTAGGCATTGCTTTTTATCCAGTTGTATTTACTTTTCATGCATTGTTTAAAAGAATGTTAATAAATAAAGTTGCTGTTCAGTTGATATCTCTTGTCTCTTGTGATTTTACTTTTATATTGCTTAGATACCCTTAGCGTATTTACTTCACAGTATATACTGAGCAAGATTGTCCTGTACATACATATCCCCAGTATCCATATGTATACATATACAATACTGGCCTCTAGGACATACATATCCAACAATCTCCCACTTCCACTAAAGGCCAGTAATTGGCATACCGAATACCCAACGTCTACACTAAGGCCAGCTGCTGGCATACCGCATACCCAACATCTCAAAAAATCGCTCGAACTGCGCTTGAGGAAGGGCCTTTGTAAATGGATACGCCGTGTTTTCTTTCGTATCCACTCTCCGGACCTCGATCTCCTGGAGATCTATGATCTCCCTGATCAGGTGATACTGCCTTAAGATGTGTCTGGATTTCTTATGGGACCATGGTTCCTTCACTAAAGCTATAGCCCCATTGTTATCGCAATACAAAGATATTGGGTCAACAATGGATGTAACTACCTGAAGTTCAGTAATGAACTTCTTCATCGAGACCGCCTCTTTTGCGGCATCGCTTGCAGCAATATATTCAGCCTCCATCGTCGAGTCTGCGACGGTCTCCTGTTTGGAGCTCTTCCAACACACTGCCCCTCCGTTGAGGGTAAACACAAAACCCGAGACAGATTTGTTGTCATCCTTGTCACTCTGGAAGCTTGAATCGGTAAAGGACTTGATATTTAGGTCTCCATTACCGTAAACCAAGAACATCTCCTTAGTCCTTCTCAGGTAGTTGAGAATGTTCTTCACTGTTTGTAACGTTTTAGAAATCGTTATGCAAATTTTTCCGTTTTAGGGTAAAATAGTCGGTATTTTCCGTTTTAACCCGATTGTGATCAAACATCTGTATAGACTTGACGACACCTATTTTAGCTAGAATGAAGCTAGTGCGCGGGCTTTGGGGGTCAATGGGAAGTTTTGGTTCACATAGAATTTTTCCCTAATTAAATATTATTTTAACGTGTTATTTACGCACTTAATTAGTGGTAATTACATTTTGGGTTAATTACTTCTAATTTGAATCATTGCTAAGCTAATCAAGTTTAAGTTAAATAAAACCATCCATCAAATATCTAGTGGTAATTACATTTTGGGTTAATTACTTCTAATTTGAATCATTGCTAAGCTAATCAAGTTTAAGTTAAATAAAACCATCCATCAAATATCTAGATATTTTTGTGGCAAAAGGTTTTAATTTTTAAAGAAAAAGAAAAGAAAGAAAAGGTGGCAAAATGTATTAATGAGCAATTATTGTCATTTTTAGCTAAAAACTTCACTCTTTTTTCACAAAACCCCCCTCACTTGCTTGGCCGAGCCTCCTCCTTGTTCTGCCCCATCTTTTTCTTTGCCCATTTTCTTCATTCCAAACTCAATTAAATCCCCAAAAATCCTTAAATAAATCCACAAAACTCATAAACAAAACTTAACCCATCATTCTTCTTCACAAATCTTGCTTTGATCTTCATCAAAACATCATTTTTGGAGGCTAAAATGATGGTTCTAGTTTCTATTTTGTGTTCTTGAGGAGGTATAATTTCTAACACAAATCTTTAATTGTTATGTTTAATTCATTAATTTAGCTATTTAATTGTTTAATATAGCTTAATTAACATGTTTTGTGGTTTCATGATTATTTTAGTAAAGATCAAGTTAGGGTTTAACTTGATGAAGGGTTAATTGTTAATTGTTGATTAGGAAAAACTTAACCTAGTAAGAAAAATGATAATTGTTAATTCCTAATTTGTCTAATGGAGTTTTTTTTAGCTTACTAGGTTTTATTGAAACATAATTGGGCGAGTATAAAATTATGGAAGTGGTTTGGTTAACTTAGTTAAGCTGTTTTAAGATGTTTGATATCGCTAGAATTGTGTTAGCTTTAGACTCGTGCAAAATTATGCGATAAGTTGCTTACTAGGTTTCGGTGAATTTTGGACGTGGGTTCGATTGGTCGTTGCGAGGTTATTTATATTATCTTCCTCGTATTTAATTGTGTTGTGTTTGCGCGATCGGGACGATCGGAGTCTAGACTTGGTGGTTGCGTAGTTTAGCGACCCTAGCTAGAGTTTTTGCCGATGTCGTGTGCGTTTTGTGCGCTAGGTGCGCAGCGTAATTTTCTGGGCGTTATCCTTGCGTTTCGTTATATTTGTGTCGGCGTAGGATATTTAGCTTATGTGATATGTTTGTGATATTTTAGGGACGCAAGCGGGGACTTCGGACGCTGTGAACAAAGGGAAGCAGATGGTCGGATTTTCGTAGCTCGAGATCATCGGTGAGTAAATTTAACATCTACGGGGAAATCGCCCGTATGGCGTTATGCGTCAGGGCTGGATTATTGATATGATAACTGCATGATTATTCGCATATGAGTTGATTGCATATGAACTTCATTGCATATAGTTACTTGTTGTGCCTGAACCTGTACCTATTGTACACTGCACTATTATTGACAGTATATGTTGCACGAGCACCTATTGTATGCTACAGACACACTGTCGGTAATTGCCATGATACGCACAACACAGATATTCATATGATATACCTTGCTATTGGTTAGCGACATAGAGGCATTTATTCTTGTGCGATGGCGCATATGACATATAGCATACCTGTACACCTACATGCTTACACATATGCCTTGCTATACCTATATGCTCACACATATACTTTGCTATTGTTACATGTTCAGTTTTATACGATATATATATCGGTGGTATGAGACGCTGTTATATATGTTTATGGGATTCGGATACTGGGGAACCGCGTGATATATTTAATGACTTGATGCATTTAATAGCGGACTTTTCCCGTGATATGCTCATATTGTGTTTTATGTTGCATATGCTATATTACATGGATTCATGCATTTGAGATATGTTTTCATGCGATTTGGGGATTTCAAGTGTCGATGTTAGGCACTTATATTCCAAGAGATTTATGGATTTTGGACACCGATACGTGGAACACAAGTGTAGAGATTGGACACTTGGGTTTCGAGGAACGTATGTATATCAGAGCAACCGATACGTGGATCACAAGTGTCGATATTGGACACTTGGGTTTCGAGGAACGTATGGATATCAGAGGATCGATACGTGGATCATAAGTGTCGATATTGGACACTTAGGATTCAAGGAACGTATGGATACGAGTATTTATGTGCCGATGCTGGGCACCAGTTTTCATGATATTTCGGGTGTTGATGTTTGACATTCAGGTTACATGAGATTTACAGGGCCGATCGGAGGGCCGATCTGAGGATTTTGGGATTTGGGGTGTTGTTGATTTACACCGGGTTTATCCATGCTTATGATTTGTGCATGAGATTATTTATATCATCCCACACTCAGGATTTATTTTGATATGCATTGCTTCATGTAGTTGTAGTACCCTGATGATGTACCTTTACATGATTGTTGCATATTCATATTGCCATACTTATGCTATCAGATTACATGTGATAGACTTATCGCTGTTCGTGCATACTTGCGATTATAGTATGATGTTATTTACTATTCACGAGTTGGCAACTCACCCCCGTTGTGCCACAGTGTTTTGCAGGACTTACCCTCAGAGTAGTCGCGGCAGGGCGCCTTTTTATCTCTACTTTTGCGGATACCGCTACGGTTGGCTGTGAGGCCTTTTCTATTAGGTAGGTTTGCGGTTACCCGTTTTGTACATTGGGTATCTTTTTGTTGATCTAGTATTCTCCATCTACCACTTCTTGTATTTTACTTAGAGACGAGTTGTGAGGTTTCAGTGTTGTATATATTTTGGTGACTTTTGGGTGCCGTGCTCGTGGGAGCCGGTCTTGTTATAAAGATTTACCTCCTTATGCTGTTTTCATTTATATTTCTTCGCTTCGGCGTCGTATATATGCTTGTGGTGGTTTTCTCCACCGGTTGGCGTGATTTGCTCTCATTTGGGATGCTTTATTTTTATTTTATGCTGTACCCATTTTCGGGGTTGGTTTTTACAAAGGAGGTGCTGCCGAAATTTTCAAGAAAGAAAACTAAAGTTAAAGATTTTACTTGAGATTTTCTGAATTTTCAAACTATGTTTTTCTCCGTTTATCCAGTTTTGGGTGGTTTAGATTTATGGGTTTCGGCTTACTTAAGTTGCGTACGCCTATTGACGTTACGTAGTTTAAGTGCCGGTTATGGGCCTAACTTTTGGGTCGTGACAAAGTTGGTATCAGAGCGCTAGGATTTACATTTCGGAGTGTAGGATGACCATGGTATGATGGAGTAGGTAGCTTAAGCAGAGTGACGTAGCGTGTGTATGTTCCGTGGCATACTTACGACACGGTACTTCGCCTAAGTGACCTTAGGACTTATTGATTGAAATTCCTTCCGTGATTATATACATCCTTGTGATTTGATTTCTGTATCCTTATCGAATCTTGTTTCAAATTCTAGCCTATATGTCGCCGAAGACTACGAGGGCACAGAGAGCGACCGCGAGGGCCGAGGTCAGAGTTGACTCGTCTGAGACGAGGACTGACCAGGACGGTATGCCTGTTGTACCGGAGCACATTGCTATGATTGGGGCTGGTATGCAGGACTTGCGCCAGATGATGGGGTCTTTAGTTGAGGCTATTCGAGCGCAGGGGCAGGCGGTTGTTCCACCCTTTGCAGGGGCCGCGATGGTACCTACTGTTCCGGCAGTCGCAACTACAACTCTGGAAGTTATTACCGTGTCACTATCAGAGTTCATGAGGCTGAGGCCTCCGGTTTTCACTGATACAGATGCAGCCGAGGATCCGCAGTCGTTTATCGACCGGATGGCCAGGATTTGTCGTTCGCTCCGGTGCTCCGACACGAGATGGGTGGAGTTTGCGAGCTTTCATCTGGAGGGTCTGGCCCAGAAGTGGTGTGAGTCCTTGGAGAGGGGCAGAGCCACAGGTCTTACTCCTATGACCTGGGCTGAGTTTGTGATGGTGTTTCTCGCCCGTTTTCTTCCACCGAGCGTACGGGATGCGTGAGCGCGTAGATTCGAGTCGTTACGCCAGACTCCGGGGATGACGGTGGCTGAGTACGATGTACTGTTTACCGAGCTGTCTGTATATGCTCCGTATTTGGTTGCGACTGAGGAGATGAGGGTGAAGAGGTTTGTTCGAGGCCTGCTTACCCAGTTGTTCCTAGCCATCAGCATTCAGCGTTGCAACACCTATGCAGCAGCGGTAGACACAGCCTTATTGGTAGAGGAGCGTCTTTCTGAGTCGTCGGTTGCTCCGGAACCGAAGAGGGTTCGTACTGGTGATTCAGCGGGGAGGCGGGCATTTAGACGTCGTGACAGTTCCTGTTCAGATACTGGGGGTAGTGGAGGTTCGGGACGAGGTCGGATTTTTAGCTCTTATCCTCAAGAGAGTCAGCAGTTTGCTTCTGGATGTTACCGGTGCGGGAGTTGGGGTCATCGGGCTCGAGATTGTGCTGAGTCACCTGTGAGTGAGGCAGCTGTACCGCAGGTTACCTTACCACCTTCTCCACCTCAGAGGGCGTTGCCCCTTATGCCTGTTGTTGCTCCGCGTCAGACTCATGTGCAGAGAGGTCGGGGTCGCGGTGGTTTTGTTCCGAGAGGGCTGGGTGGTAGAGGCGGAGGTCAGCCAGTCGCCGGTAGAGGACAGGCTCGGGTGTTTTCCTTGACTCATCAGGACGCACAGGCATCCAATGCAGTGGTTTCAGGTATCCTTTCTGTTTGTTCTTTTGATGCAGATCTTCTTTTTGATCCAGGATCTACACATTCATATGTTTCTACGCACTTTGTGCCGAGTTTGGGCCGAGAGTCGTGTTTGCTAGATCAGCCGCTTGTCGTGACTACTCCTGTCGGAGAGTCGTTTGTTGCGAGACACATGTTCCGGTCGTGTGCTCTCCGTATAGGAGATAGAGATTTGTCCGTCGACTTGATCCTTCTGGAGATGTTGGACTTCGACGTTCTCCTAGGCATGGACTGGTTAGCTACTTGCTACGCGTCCGTGGACTGCCGCGAGAAGACAGTTAGGTTTTATTTTCCTGGCGAGTCAGTGTTTGTTGTGCAGGGGGACCGTGGTGCCACCCCTCACAGTTTGATTTTTGTCCTTTGCGCTAGTCGGTTTTTGAGGAGGGGATGTCGGGGATTCTTGGCTTTCATTCATGATACTGGAGCCACAGTGGAGTCGTTGAACCGGGTTCCTACCGTACGGGAGTTTCCCGACGTCTTTCCCGATGAGTTACCTGGGTTGCCGCCAGAGCACGATATTGAGTTTTGCATTGATCTGATTCCCGGCGCGGGGCCTATTTCTATACCGCCTTATCGGATGGCTCCGGCGGAGCTTAGAGAGCTTAATGATCAATTGCAAGAGTTGATTGATAGGGGACTTGTGCGTCTGAGTGTTTCGCCGTGGGGAGCTCCTGTTCTGTTTGTCAAGAAGAAGGACGGTAGTTTGAGGTTGTGTATGGATTATCATCAATTAAACCGAGTTACGGTGCGGAATAGGTATCCTTTACCTCGCATTGACGATTTACTTGATCAGCTCCAGGGTGCGTAACATTTTTCTAAGATTGATTTGCATTCGGGTTATCATCAGTTGCGGGTTCGGAATGATGACATTCCGAAGACTGCCTTTCGTACGCGCTATGGGCATTATGAGTTTTTGGTGATGTCGTACGGACTCACCAATGCGCCAACAACGTTCATGGATATGATGAACCGGATTTTCAGGCCGTTCCTCGACCAGTTTATTATTGTGTTTATTGATGACATACTGTTCTACTCTAGGAGTCGTGAGGAGCATGAGCAGCACTTGCGGATTGCTTTGCAGATATTATGAGAGCACCAACTGTATGCTAAATTCTCAAAGTGCGCATTTTGGCTTGATAGTGTTGACTTCCTAGGTCATGTGGTGATGGGTGACGGTATTCTTGTAGACCCGAGGAAGATCGAGGCTGTGCAGCTTTGGCCCAGACCTGTATCGTTGACCGAGGTCCGCAGCTTTTTGGGCTTAGCCGGTTATTATCGCCGTTTTGTGTAGGATTTCTCGAGTATCGCTGCACCGCTGACTGGACTGAACCGGAAGGGGGTTCCTTTTCTTTGGACTGATGCATACGAGCAGAGTTTTCAACACCTGAAGACTCGGTTGACGACAGCACCGGTTCTATCTTTGCCTTTTGGATCGGGTGGCTATGTTGTTTACTATGATGCTTCTCGAGTGGGGCTCGGTTGTATATTGATGCAGCATGATAGAGTGATTGCTTATACTTCTAGGCAGCTGAAGAAGCACGAGAAGAATTACCCCACTCACGATCTTGAGATGGCCGCGATGGTCTTTGCATTGAAGATTTGGAGACACTACTTGTACGGGGAGTCGTGTCATATCTTCACGGATCACATGAGCTTGAAGTACATCTTCCTGCAGCGGGATCTGAATCTGAGACAGCGCCGTTAGATGGAGCTAGTGAAGGATTATGATTGTGAGATCCTTTATCAAACGGGCAAGGTGAATGTGGTAGCTGATGCTTTGAGTCATAGGCCCGGGGGTAGCTTGTCCCAGTTGAGCGCAGTTCAGCAACAGTCTTCTGCAGATTGGCATCTCTTGTGCGATGGTAGAGTACAGTTTGAGTTCACTTGTACTGGGGGACAGCTGGCTTATGTCCGCGCCCATCCAGTACTACTTGATCGTATCCGTGAGGCGCAACCCAGTGATGCCTGTTTGTCTGAGATTCTTGAGCTTGTTCGGCAGGGTACGGTTTTGGAGTTCATGATTGATGACCAGGGTATGCTACGATGTGGGACTCGCCTGTGTGTACCAGATGCTGATGGGTTGAGACGCGAAACCCTAGAGCAGGCACATCAGTCGGCCTTTAGCGTTCATCCAGGTTCCACCAAGATGTACCGTGACTTGAGAGACTTTTACTGGTGGGAAGGGATGAAGCGCGATATTTCAGACTTCACTTCGAGGTGCTTGACTTGTCAGCAAGTCAAGGCTGAGCATCAGAGACCGGCTGGAGAGTTGCAGCCGTTACCCATTCCGGAGTGGAAATGGGAGAAGATTTCCATGGACTTCGTTGTGGGTCACCAATCGAGGGTATGACTCCATTTGGGTGATTGTTGACCGGTTGGCGAAAGCGGCTAACTTCCTTCCAGTGAAGACCACTTTCGGTTATGCTCAGTTATACATAGATGAGTTTGTGTGTTTGCACGGTTCTCCCACATGCATAGTATCCGACAGAGGCACCCAGTTTACTAGCCGTCTTTGGCAGAAGCTTCAGGAAGCTTTGGGTACCCGGTTGAGTTTTAGCACCGCTTTTCATCCACAGACCGATGGTCAGTCGGAGCAGACTATACAGACTCTGGAGAATATGCTTCGGGCGTGTGTGCTTGATTTTTGTGGCTGTTGGGATCGTCACTTGCCGTTGATTGAGTTCTCCTACAACAACAGCTTTCAGGGGACTATTTCGATGGCACTTTTTGAGGCTTTGTACGGTAGGAAGTGTCGATCGCCAGTCTGTTGGACCGAACTCGGCGAGAGTAGGGTTTTGGGACCCCAGCTAGTTCAGGAGACTATGGAGAAGATCCAGCTGATACAGGACAGGATGAGAGCAGCCCAGCGTAGGCAGAAGTCTTATGCCGACCGTCTTCGTCGCAGACTTGAGTTCGCAATGGGGGATCATATATTCCTGAGGATTTCTCCGATGAAGGGCGTTATGTGATTTGGGAAGAGGGGGAAGCTCAGTCCCAGATTTGTAGGTCCTTTCGAGATACTTGAGCGAGTGGGTTCTGTTGCTTATCGTTTGGCGCTCCCGCCTACTTCCGGATGTTCACCCCGTTTTCCATGTGTCGATACTTCGTAGATACCTTCATGACCCTTCTCACATGATTCAACATGAGACCATTCAGCTTGAGCGCGATCTTTCATTCACCGAGCAGCCGGTAGTTATTTTGGATCAGCAGATGAAGAAACTTCGGTCAAAGGTCTTGCCATCTGTGAAGATTCTTTGGCATAGCCCTACTAGTGAGGAGATCACTTAGGAGGCCGAGAGCGAGATGCGGAAGAAATTCCCTCATCTCTTCGAAGGTACGCATAGTTAAATTTTAATTCGGGGACCGAATTTCTTTAAGGGGGGAGATTGTAACGTTTTAGAAATCGTTATGCGAATTTTTCCGTTTTAGGGTAAAATAGTCGGTTTTTTCCGTTTTAACACGATTGTGATCAAACTTCTGTATAGACTTGACGGCACCTATTTTAGCTAGAATGAAGCTAGTGCGCGGGTTTTGAGGGTCAATGGGAAGTTTTGGTTCACATAGAATTTTTCCCTAATTAAATATTATTTTAATGTGTTATTTACGCACTTAAATAGTAGTAATTACATTTTGGGTTAATTACTTCTAATTTGAATCATTGCTAAGCTAATCAAGTTTAAGTTAGACAAAACCATCCATTAAATATCTAGATATTTTTGTGGCAAAAGGTTTTAATTTTTAAAGAATAAGAAAAGAAAGAAAAGGTGGCAAAATGCATTAATGAGCATTTATTGTCACTTTTAGCTAAAAACATCACTCTTTTTTAACAAAACCCCCCCTCACTTGCTTGGCCGAGCCTCCTCCTTATTCTGCCCCATCTTTTTCTTTGCCATTTTCTTCATTCCAAACTCAATTAAATCTCCAAAATTCCTTAAATAAATCCACAAAACTCATAAACAAAACTTAACCCATCATTCTTCTTCACAAATCTTGCTTTGATCTTCATGAAAACATCATTTTTGGAGGCTAAAATGATGGTTCTAGTTTCTATTTTGTGTTCTTGAGGAGGTATAATTTCTAACACAAATCTTTAATTGTTATGTTTAATTCATTAATTTAGCTATTTAATTGTTTAATATAGCTTAATTAACACGTTTTGTGGTTTCATGATAATTTTAGTAAAGATCAAGTTAGGGATTAACTTGATGAAGGGTTAATTGTAAATTGTTGATTAGGAAAAACTTAACCTAGTAAGAAAAATGATAATTGTTAATTCCTAATTTGTCTAATAGAGTTTTTTTACCTTACTAGGTTTTATTGAAACATAATTGGGCGAGTATAAAATTATGGAAGTGGTTTGGTTAACTTAGTTAAGCTGTTTTAAGATGTTTGATATCACTAGAATTGTGTTAGCTTTAGATTCGTGCAAAATTATGCGATAAGTTGCTTACTAGGTTTCGGTGAATTTTGGACATGGGTTCGATTGGTCGTTGCGAGGTTATTTATATTATCTTCCTCGTATTTAATTGTGTTGTGTTTGCGCGATCGGGACGATCAGAGTCTAGACTTGGTGGTTGCGTAGTTTAGCGACCCTAGCTAGAGTTTTTGCCGATGTCGTGCGCATTTTGTGTGCTGGGTGCGCAGCGTAATTTTCTGGGCGTTATCCTTGCGTTTCGTTATCTTTGTGTCGGCGTAGAATATTTAGCTTATGTGATATGTTTGTGAAATTTTAGGGACGCAAGCGGGGACTTCGGACGCTGCGAACAAATTGAAGCAGGTGGTCGGATTTTCGTAGCTCGAGATCATCGGTGAGTAGATTTAACATCTGCGGGGAAATCGCCCGTATGGCGTTATGCGTTGGATTATTGATATGATAGCTGCATGATTATTCACATATGAGTTGATTGCATATGAACTTCATTGCATATAGTTACTTGTTGTACCTGAATCTGTACCTATTGTACACTGCACTATTATTGACAGTCCATGTTGCACGAGCACCTATTGTATGCTACACACACACTGTCGGTAATTTCCATGATACACAAAACACAGATATTCATATGATATACCTTGCTATTCGTTAGCGACATAGAGGTATTTATTCTTGTGCGATGGCGCATATGACATATAGCATACCTGTACACCTACAAGCTTACACATATGCCTTGTTATACCTACATGCTCACACATATACTTTGCTATTGTTACATGTTCAGTTTTATACGATATATATATCGGTGGTATGGGACGTTGTTATATATGTTTATAGGATTCAGATACTGGGGAACCGCGTGATATATTTAATGACTTGACGCATTTCAATAGCGGACTTTTCCCGTGATATGCTCATATTGTTTTTTATGTTGCATATGCTATATTACATGGATTCATGCATTTGAGATATGTTTTCATGCGATTTGGGGATTTCAAGTGTCGATGTTAGGCACTTATATTCCGAGAGATTTATGGATTTTAGACACCGATACGTGGAACACAAGTGTAGAGATTGGACACTTGGGTTTCGAGGAACGTATGTATATCAGAGCAACCAATACGTGGATCACAAGTGTCGATATTGGACACTTGGGTTTCGAGGAACGTATGGATATCAAAGGACCGATACGTGGATCATAAGTGTCGATATTGGACACTTAGGATTCGAGGAACGTATGGATACGAGTATTTATGTGCCGATGCTGGGCACCAGTTTTCATGATATTTCGGGTGTTGATGTTTGACATTCAAGTTACATGAGATTTACAGGGCCGATCGGAGGGTCGATCTGAGGATTTTGGGATTTGGGGTGTTGTTGATTTACACCGGGTTTTTGCATGCTTATGATTTGTGCATGAGATTATTTATATCATCCCACACTCAGGATTTATTTTGATATGCATTGCTTCATCTAGTTGTAGTACCCTGATGATGTACCTTTACATGATTGTTGCATATTCATATTGCCATACTTATGCTATCAGATTACATGTGATAGATTTATCACTGTTCGTGCATACTTGCGATTACAGTATGATGTTATTTTCTATTTACGAGTTGGCAACTTACCCCCGTTGTGCCACAGTGTTTTGCAGGACTTACCCTCAGAGTAGTCGCGGCAGGGCGCCTTTTTATCTCTACTTTTGCGGATACCGCTACGGTTGGCTGTGAGGCCTTTGCTATTAGGTAGGTTCGCGGTTACCCGTTTTTTACATTGGGTATTTTTTTGTTGATCTAGTATTCTCCATCTACCACTTATTGTATTTGACTTAGAGACGAGTTGTGAGGTTTCAGTGTTGTATATATTTTGGTGACTTTTGGGTGCCGTGCTTGTGGGAGCCGGTCTAGTTATAATGATTTACCTCCTTATGCTGTTTTCATTTATATTTCTTCGCTTCGGCGTTGTATATATGCTTGTGGTGGTTGTCTCCGCCGTTAGACATGATTTGCTCCCGTTTAGGTTGCTTTATTTTTATTTTATGTTGTACTCGTTTTCGGGGATCGTTTTTATAAAGGAGGTGCTGCCGAAATTTTCAAGAAAGAAAACTAAAGTTAAAGATTTTACTTGAGATTTTCCGAATGTTTCAAACTATGTTTTTTCTCCGTTTATCCAGTTTTGGGTGGTTTAGATTTCTGGGTTCGGCTTACTTAAGTTGCGTACGTCTGTTGACGTTACGTAGTTCAAGTGCCGGTTACGGGCCTAACTTTTGGGTCGTGACACTGTTGTCCAGTTGCTCTCACCTGGGTTCAACTGATACCGTCTCACCACGCTTAGCGCGTAAGCTATATCTGGTCTTGTACATAGCATCGCATATATTATAGATCCTACCGCTGAAGCGTAGGGTATAATGCTCATGCGAACCCTCTCTTCGTCATTCTTGGGAGACATCTTCTTGGAGAGGGTGATTTCATGCAATGCGGGTATGTTATCGCACTTGGAATCTTCCATTCTGAATCTCTTTAGTATGGTCTCTATGTACCTGGACTGCGAGAGTCCGAGTAATCTCTTGGATCTATCTCTGTAGATCCTGATCCCCAGAATGTATGAGGCATCACCCAGGTCCTTCATGGAGAACTTTTGTGACAAGAACGGCTTGACCGATTGTAGCATAAGAATATCATTTCCTATCAAAAGAATGGCGTCCACGTATAAGACTAGGAATACGACAGTTCATCCTATAATCTTCTTATAAATACATGGCTCATCCTCGTTTTTGATGAAGTCAAATTCCTTGACTGTTTCATCAAAACAGATGTTCCAGCTCCGCGATGCCTGCTTCAATCCATAAATGGATTTGAGCAACCTGCACACCTTCCCGCTGCTCCCACTGTCTATAAAACCTTCTGGCTGATCCATATAAACGCACTCTTCCAAACTTCCGTTTAGGAAAGCCGTTTTTACGTCCATCTGCCAGATTTCATAGTCATGGAAGGCAGCAATGGCAAGTAGGATTCGAATGGATTTGAGCATAGCCACTAGAGAAAAAGTTTCGTCATAGTCCAATCCTGGTCTTTGACGAAACCTTTTGCAACAAGTCTAGCCTTATAGGTTTCCACCTGCCCATCTACACCAATCTTCTTCTTGTAGATCCATTTGCATCCAACGGGTTTTACCCTAGGTGGAGCAACTTCCAGGGTCCACACTTTATTGGCTTACATGGACTCTATTTCGGATTGCATAGCATCCAACCACTTACCAGAGTCACTACTGATAATGGCCTGCTTGTAACTAGTAGGATCATCTTCTTCCAAGATGCAATCCTCTTGATCCTCGTCTATGAAAAACCAAAGTATCTCTCGGGTGGATGAGAAATCCTACTAGATCTGCGGAGTGGCTGAGGTTCGTCTGGGATTATTGAATCTACTGGTTCTACTAAATCTTCAGTTATAGTTCGTCCTTCTGGAATTTCTTCCAGTTCTACCGCGCTCTCACTTGTTTCTTTTGCAAGAAATTGCCACTCTAAAAAGGTGGCGTGGCGAGTTACTAACACCTTCTGTTCTTCGGTATGGTAGTGTTGGATATATATGCCCTAGAGGCCAGTATTGTATATGTATACATATGGATGCTAGGGATATGTATATACAGGACAATCTTGCTCAGTTTTATAGTATATTATTTGACCTGTCTTTGTCAGGATATGTGTATTTATTTCTATTGTTATTATATCTAGCTTGCACATATTGATAAAGACTCGATACGGTAGTATACTATTATGGTTTGTCTTTATCTTAACATGGAATATGTCATACTCGTTATTACATATTGCGGTTACATGTTGATAAAGCCCGTAGGATCTTGCTTGACTACCTGCGTTGTGATGGCGATCATACTTGTGGGAGCAGGATAGTCCATAAGCACATCCTTAAATGGTCCCTAGTCGCGTGAGTATCGAGACTGGGCATTGATACTCCAGAGTAGACTAGTGTATACGTTTCTAGCCCCGTCGAGGGATGGTTGGTCCCACAGCCATTGGTCTGATGCACCTAAGATCGTATACAGGTGTTCACTGGGTGTGAGTACACTGGACAGACTCGCCAAGAACTTCCAGATGGTACTATACCCATCGTCAGATGGAAGTTCTCAGGTGACATGTGTACAGGTTAGTCTTTGGACCTGAGATCGGCATTTGTCTCGTGTGAGTTCCCATTGAGTTTTGATCACTACCCTACCACGACTCTACTGAGTCGTGCAAACATGTTTTGGTTGGGTACAGTCCCGAGCCACATGGAGGCAGCGAGCGATTGTTGGGGATTCATCTCTCCTGGTATTGGGAGTTGATATCGCACAGTGATCGATTGGTCAGGACCATAAGATCTTGGCCAAGGCAGTTGGGATTTACTGATAGGTTGATCAGTAGTTTCCCGGATTGGTCCTGAGCCACATCAGTACGACTTATCAGGTTATTAGGGTCTGACGTTCACCACCCCTAGACCCGGTATGCGATACTTTTTGACGAAGAGACTGGACTGTACGGATATTGTCACGGATAGGCTCAGTAGGAGTTCGGACGAGTTTGCTCATCGGCCTTCCTTTTCGACCGGTACCTGGGTAGCCATTACGTACAGCTAGTACCGCTGACGTGCTTGTGGTTAAACCCACTGCTAGAGTACTGTCGAGTCTTTAGAGTCCCACACAGAGGGTTTCCCAGCTTCGGGCGAAACGAGTAGAGGTCGTATGGTTTTACGACAGGGTTCGATCACATACGTGTACTTGTGTTTCTCGAAAACACGGATGCGGGTATGTATATACGGATGAGAGGGGGTATAGAAGGAGACACCTCATTAGGGTTTTGACCATTGACTTAGTCAAAACAAGTATGAGGTGGAGGAAATGTTTTATTATTTTTGATAAATGATAATTATATGACATGGCTACTTGTGTTGACCTTTTGACTTGGCTTGACTTGTTGACCTTAGATATTTTGATGAGATATTTTTGACCTAAATATTTTGGTGAGATATTTTCCATGCCATGCTTGAGGTCATATATAAGTTAGCCATTCTATTTTTTATAATAATTATCACAAATACATTCTCTCTCCTCAAGCTTGCTCTCTCGTTCTTCCTCTCAAAACCCTAGTGTATCATGTGTTGATAATCAAGGGTTAGTGAGACTAAGCCACTCTAAATCATACTCTACACATTCTAGGTTACTTAGTTTAGCAAGCTAAGTGATCTAGTTGCCTCATCTTGGAGGTTTAGCTTAAGGTTGGAACTCTCGGGTGGATCATCATTGACACAAGGAGGCCGAAGTTCAAGCACGATCCATACTTCCATCGAGGAGCTTAAGGAGAGGATCGAAGACCTGAAGGACTTGGTTTCTTTATGTATACTTTCTATCATAGTAGATAGAACCATTATTTGCTAGTTAGGTTTATGGTAAAGATCCATTTTTGTGTTATCCTAGCGCCAAGTTTCTATTCGTAGTAAAATTTTTGTTCCACATTTGGCCACGGAAGTTGGCCGGGGCGCTAGGGTAACCGTTCATGGTATCAGAGCCAGCCCATAAACCCTAAGCTAGCTTGTTTAGACAATGTTAAAGTATCGAAATTGAAACAATCCCAAAACTGTGCACTGCAGTTTCCACTCTCTGTTGATTTTTAAAGTCTTCAATTTTTTTTAAAAAAACTGCAGAAGGCTACTTCTGTGACTAGTAGAACACACTGCAAACACGAGCCCCTTATTCAAAATTTGGACCGGCCACATTGGCCAAAAATCCGAGGAGCCCGGCCACTTTATGTCTTCTGGGTTTGAAATTTGCAGTATGGTTTAGTCTCTGGAATGTTGGTTCAGTGGTATTGTTTGTTTAACCCAGTTTGGATATGGTTTTATCTACTAGTTTGGGGCTATTCGGGGTTATTTCGAACTCGATATTTTCTAACATTGTTAATATTTTACAGTACTTACATTCACTTTTATCTGCGACTGTGAATGTCATATGATCGGTAAACTCGTCAGATTGCTATATGTTCTTTTAGACGGGTTTGCGAACGTGACATTCGCGTTGATGTTTTGTGCTTGTGCTGTGATTGTGGTTGGATAGTCATGGTGGATAGCAAGTGGTGCAATGTTAGTGGTACAGTTTGTATTCATTTGTACATTTGTTATTGCGGGGCGAGCGTCCGACATGTGGACTGCCGTCTTTGCCGGGTTGTATATTATTTTGGGGCACGACCGAGTTGAGGTCGATGTCACCATTTGTAAATATTATTTTCTTTTTCTGTACTAGGATTACCCCGTGGTGGAGTGCACGAATAGCCGGGTTCTAGAAGGAAACAAGCCCGCATCTCATGGCATTGCGACGGAGGGGGCTTCATTCTAGAATTGGCGGGCTACTCGCCGCACTCGTAGGGGGTATAGGATGACCCACGGAGGGGCGCCCAAGTTACCGGATTCTGTGAAGTGCTGGGTGGCCCATTCACTTTGTTGAAGGGGGCTGCCTCACTTCTGGGATTGGCGGGTAACTTGCCGCGCTCGTAGGGGTCCAAGTTTTCATTGCACAGGCTATCCACACGACCGGGAATGTCGGGTTTTATTTGCGGCTCAAATGAAACCCGGGGCTCCAAGATTATCCACCTTTCTGTATTGTTGGCTGAGATTCTGTGATGTTGCTTATTATCATGCCTGGGACGAATGTTATATATACTTATATATATATATATATACACTAGTAGATGTTGTATATGTTTTGCACCCGCGCTAGTCCATCCCCCGCTCTGTCGTTAGTTAAGTAACCTAACGGGTGATGACGGGGCCCAGTGGTGAATGCGGATGGCATATACGTATATTGTATTTTCGTTCTTTTCTGGTGTGATAGGATTAAAATGATGGGACCGCATTAATTTTGATTAATGCAAGAAAAGAAACCTAAAAAATATTGTTAGAACATATTTCGAAAAACTGACATTACAGACGTTCTCTTTTGCTTTGCACAGTGGTATTCGGTTATGAATATCCAGCACCTCATTCGACGAGGCAAGGGCCGAGATCCCTTCATCGGGAGTGACCCCTTAAGTAAAAGTTTGCATCAACGTAATAACTTCACTATAGTCGATTATTTTTTGCTTTGTATCGTGGTATTCATTTTGGAATTGTTGGGTTTCCCTAGCACCTAATGTAGAGTATAGAAGCATCACACATGCCACTTTAAAATTTAAAGAGGTGCTAAGCAAACAAGAAATGAATCATTAACTAGAAGTTTAGGGTAATAACTCAAGTATCACATACTATGAACATATTATCACTAAGTGAAAAGAATACAATCTTTGTAGTCTTTTTGTGTTGACTCCTAGGATCGTTGAGAGTTTGAAAAGGCTTGCTAGTATGCTTTCTTGTCCACGATGATCCACCCGAAGTCCACTTTGTCCAAGCTCCTAGCTCCACTTGACCAAAGAAGAAGATGAAGCTAACACTCTAAACTAATTGTCTAGATTAGAGTAGAATGATGAGGTGGTTTGTTTACTCTATTCAAAATCCAATCTTTTTAACTAACTCACTCCTTTTGAAGACTCAAGAGAGCAAGAGAATGAGGAAGAAGATGATGGTGGCTAAGCTTGAGCTCAAAGTCTTTTTTGAATGAATAATGAGATGAGAATGAATAATCAATATTAAATCATTCTATCCTCAAACCATGGTTAGTTAATATCTAGATATTTATCATTGAGTTTAAAAGCCAAAAGAGAATTAACTCATGGTTAAAAATTTGGTCAAGTGAGGTCAAGTGAGGATAAATATCAACCATGAGTGAATTATCTTTTCTTTACCTCAAAATAAAAAAAACATATACATATTAACTACAATGTGAGTCTTGCATTGCCACCATTTGTGTATCATCAACCATGATACACATCCATGTATGTATGTGTCCATGCACATCAACATGTGCATACATGCATGCATATATCAAATATAAAGAAAAGGGTTTAATAAAGAACTAAACTAAAAGTCAAATGTTAAATCAACACTTGATTTAACAGACCAGTCATATCACATACGACCCGACCAATAGAAAAATGCCCGACTAAAATATGATAACACATACACGCATTTAATCGGGTCCCTGCGCATATCTGATATGCACACCACATTTTTTCGCCTGGGCTAGGAAACTCCTGTGTGGGACTCTAAGACTCGTTAATACGCCGGCAGTAGGTGATGATCATATCAAACACCCACAAGACGCAAGCGGTCAGCTAAACGTAACGGCTACCCAGGTATTGAGCGATCAGAAGAAAACCGGCAAAGCTGTCAAAACTCCCGTCGAGCCAACTGGCAACACTTGCCGTACAGTCTGATCTCTTCGTCAGATATGTTGCATATCGAGTCTAAGGATGGTATCGCCGACCCTAATAATTCAATAAGTCATGCTGGTGTATGGCTCATAACAGATCGAGAAACTACTGATAACACTTATCAGTAAATCTCAGCAGCCCTGGCCAGGGACTTCCTGTTATAGCCAATCGAGCATAGCACAACATCAACCCCCAATACCGAGAGAGACAAAACCCCTCCTATTGCTCATTGCCTCCATGTGCCTCGGGACTGTACCCAAAATCCACCTGTTTGCACGACTCAATAGAGCCATGGTAAGGTGGAGATCAAAGTGCAGTGGGAGGACACACAAGACTCTATGACGATCTTGGGTCTACAGACTAACCTATACCAGTGTCACCTGAGAACTTCTATCCGACGATAGATATAATACCACATAGTTGTTCTCGGCGAGTCTGTTCAGTGTACCCAGTCTCCACTTAGCATCCGCATACAATCTTTGGTGTCATCACACCAGATGGATATGAGATCATCCATCGTCCATCATATGGGACAAGAATGGTATACACTAGTCTACTCTGGAATATCGATGCCCCGTCTCGATACACCCACGACCAGGAACAGTTCAAGGATATGCTTATAAACTACACGTATCCTACTAATATGATCCGCATCATAGTCCGAGTTATCAAGCAAATATCATACGGGCTTTATCAACATGTGCCAAATGAATAATATGCATGATCAAATGAACATGTCAAGATAAAGTAAACCAAATAGCATACTATCATGTCGAGCAAGAAAGTCATATATACACATATATACATGTCCAACCATCCACTATACATATAGTGGCCTCTAGGGCATACATATATCCAACAATCTCCCACATGCACTAAGGCCAATTATTGGCGTATCTCATACCCAACATCTCAAAAAGTCGCTCATGCTGCGGCTCTGGAAGGGCCTTGGTGAGTGGATCCGCGGTGTTATTCTTTGTATCTACTCTCCGAATCTCGATCTCGTGGCGATCTACTATCTCCCGGATCAAATGATATCTCCTTAGGATGTGTCTGGACTTCTGATGGGACCTTGGTTCTTTGGCTAACGCCATAGCCCCATTATTATCACAATACAATGGTATTGGATCAACAATGGTTGGAACTACTCCTAGTTCCGCGACGAACTTCTTCATCTAGACGGCTTCCTTGGCAGCATCATTTGCAGCAATATACTCAACTTCCATCGTGGAGTCTGAGTATCAGGTTCGGCATGTAATAGCATTCGTTCAGAACCAATGTATTACCAAGGTGATATTCCCCGACGGTTTTAGCTGCAACAATTGCACCATTTCCAACCCTTATGTCTTTATCACCTTCTCCAAGTTCTCTACCTTTCCTAAGCCCATGTAACTGATTACATATATGGGATCCTGACCCGGTATCTAATACCCAGGACGTAGAGGAAATGGAGAAACAGTTCTCTGTAACGAACATACCCGAAGAAAATGCATCAACATGTACTTTCTTCATTCGGGTGGCATGAGAATCCTGGTATTCCCCTATATCCTGTTCAGTCTTATAACTCTTATAAGAAAGAACGGAACCAATGTTGCCCAGCACAGTATAACATGCGGGTTCGGTCAATACATCCATATTATTATCTTTATTAAGGCATGATATGGTCGCTACCTGGAGAGAGAGAGAAGAAAACACTTTAGCGTATGCTCTTACAAGATCAGATTGGTTATTATTTTATCTAATCAGGATGGCTCCCACTGTTTTTATCAAATCTTCCTTCAAACCCTAAAAGGAAAGACTAGCCGGGATTAATTACGCCCTACAACTTCGCCAATCTTTCAGCCAGGCCAGTGTCGGTACTTTGAGGGAGGTTCCCCGTGCTTTCGCACGGACCTAATTAAAGTAAACCTCGTTTTCCCAGAGGCGTAACCCCGTTGACACCTTTCTAGACACCTACTTGATCGGCTAATTGTCCTGTGTAAAACTCTCCCAGGAGTAACAATTACTCACAGTGGGTATCGGGATCCAACTATCTCATAGAAGGTATGCAATCTCATTGCAAATTTCAACACTTGAAATTCCCGATAATATTTTTCCCCTAACCCCTATGACCTTGACAAAGGCCAACAAATCATAGGATGCTAGTCAAGTTCAACCCGTCATTTCTTGATTGAATCAAACCCACCCGCACGACCCTTGACAAAGGCCAACAAGGTCGTACGACTACCCCAAAACAATCTGCATTATATGCATAAGCAGATAAGCACCATTTAGCTACCGCACACTACGCCTTGACAAAGGCCAACAAACGCAGCACGAATACTAAATAGTTCTTATCTGAAATGACGGAGGGCTACGACAGGTTTTTATGAAAACCGATTGCGTAATGAACTCGATATCGTCGTAGAATCGAGTGAATTTTGAAATGGAGTGATTTTGAGGCTTTTATTAGTTTTGCTAAAGAGGTCACTCCCGGTGAAGGGATCTCGGCTCTTTCCTTATGGAATAAGGTGCAGGATATATCATATACATCACTATGCAAAGCAAAACTCCAAAAGCAATCAAAAGCAAACCGAGTGTTGTAGCATCTACCAGTTTTGCTAAAGAGGTCACTCCCGGTGAAGGGATCTCGGCACTTTCCTCATCGAATAAGGTGCGGGATTATATCATATATATCGCTATGCAAAGCAAAACTGTAGCTACCCTTTTTTATTAAAATTTGATTCTACAACATCTTTTAGGTTTCTTTTCTTTCATTAATCACATTAATAAAGTCCCATCATTTAAGTCACCTAAACATCACAGATAAATACGACGTACACTTATGCCATCCGCATTCGCCACGATGTCCCCTAATGCACCGTTAGGTTAGGTAACTAACGGCAGAGCAGGGCAGGGCTAGCGCGGGTGTAAAACATAAGTAACGCATATATAATATATCATATATACTATATACAGTATTTATCACATCTCATCACATGATCACATCACAGATATCGCAGCAGAAGAAACATATGAAACATTGGATATACTAGGACGTCCGTGTTTTATTTTGAGCCTCTTAAAACACGGATTCCACGGTCGCGATGAATAGCCAAACCCACACCCCTACACCCCTACGAGAGCGGCAAGCAACCCTACCAATTCTAGAGTTAGGAGACCCGGACTCGACTCCTCGAGTTGGTCTCCCACCGGACTCCAGAACCCGGTTACTTGTGCTCTCCTCCTTGGGTCTATCCTAGTGCGGAAAAGTAAATAATATACAAAAGGTGACATCAACCTCATCCCGGAAGTGCCCCAATAAAAGAATATTACATACATTTTATTTTACATGAATGAAAATAAAAACTCTCATCTCACATAAAAACCCCCGGCTATTCAAAACGCGACGATCCAATATAACATATCCAGTAGCACATAACATCACATGTCATCAACGTAAGTAAATATGCGCATCCCAATTGTCGTTGACATATAGCAACGAAACCGGCAATATCACATGTTGCACTTACGGTCACAGAAAAGAAAGTGTAAAACTACAACATTTGAAATCCACAACCTCTTTAGACATCGTAAATCCGAAATATCACATATTCCGCATTTCATGCCTAACTGTATGAATTCCACATATTGTATCACATTCCAGATAAGTAGACAGTATTAAACTTTCCGATCGAATAATCAAATACTCAAGATTTCCTAAATAGCTCAACACTTGAGCGGAGTTAAAGAATTCCGGAATACGTCACAGTAGCAACGGTCCAGCCGTAGAAGGGTCAAGCCAACGCCTCACATGTGGCACGCCGTACTGCCCCAAACCCTAAGTTTCAAAGGGCAGTTCAAGACGGTCACATAATCGAGTTAAGGTTTGTTGTCTTCTAGAAGGTCCATCACGTCACATGCATGTTTTTCCAAAAGATTTAAAACCCGATACAAATTTAACACTTGAATGTTTTTCGTGCCGGGAAAAATTGAGTTAATGATATCCGTTTGAACATTTTAATACTTTCTAAATTATCCGGAATAACAAAACGAAATTAAATCTTCCGATCGAATTAACGAATACAAAAGGATCCCCAGAATACTCAACACTTGAGTCAGTTTAAAAATACCCATAAAATAGTACTATCAGACAAAAGTATTACTGTGCAAACCCCAAGCTAAACACTCACTGTACGGCCGTGGTTCCGCGGCACAAGCAGGGTATTGCCGCGGAACCGCGGCGGTCCGTACGGATGACGTCACCAATTTTGCACCGTAATGCTTAGAAATCCCTGCTGTATTTTTTAGGTATTTTTAATTCTGAAAAAACCCAGATTTTGAAAAAAGTCCAGAGAGGGGGTCGTTTTGACGTTTTCGGGTTCGATCGGGGTTTTAACTTCGTTAACACATCGCCTAATGCTCTAGCTAGGCTCTGCTACCACTGTAAGGTTACTAGGCACACTAACAAGGCTCTACAAGGCATCGACCATGCCAAAATTAAATTTTTATGTGCCGAATAACTCTAAGCAAGATCGTATACTAGAGTTTAGGCGAAACTAAAAGCAAGTAAACAACTTTACGACTAAGGGTATGCGAAATACAATCTTTGTAGATCGGTCCTTCACTTCTAGAGCACCTTGTCGTAGTCCCTTCACTGTGATCAAAGTTCTCTCGAGCTCTTGCATGGCTTCACGAGGCGAATGATGCGACCTTTGCTTGAAGTCTCCGAGGCCGAAGATGATCTACGTCGAGGGAATTCCGACTCAAACTTCTACTTCACTAACTAGAGAATTAGTGAAGTAAACACCCTAAACTAAAGTGCTAATCTAGTAGAGGATGGAGAAATAGGAAGTGGGTTCTCTTTGGAATTTTATTTCTCACAATGATTCTCACTTTGGATCAAACCCTAGCAAGCTTTTTCTTTTGAACCAAGAAGAAGATGAACAAAAGAAAATGAAGAGGATAATGATCAAGTGTGTAGATTGACCATGGTGAGTGAGTATCATATACTAACTCTTGTTGAGACTTCCCTAGGCTAATCTTTATGGTTGGGTTAAGAAATATCCATAGTAAAAACAAAACCAAGTTGAATTAGTCAATGCATCCACAAGCTTCCACAAGCTTCATGCATTTTCTAATCCTCCACTTGATTTTGTAATTACTTTAGATATTAAAAACCCAAAATAAAAATTAGCATAGTGTAAGTCTCATATACCCATGGATGATGTATCATCAACCATGATACAAAAATACAACACATTTTAATATATATCATATATATAGTAAAGATGTGTACATGTGAGAAAAAAACCCTAAGTGAACATGTGTTAGTAAATGTAAACTAGTATATCTAATATACAATTATACACTTAATTATTAAATCAACACTTGACTTAATAATCCGGTCATATCTCATATAACCGACTAACATCCATTGTATCGACTTATCGAATCAACACTTGATTCGATAACCCGGCTATATCATATATAACCGACCAATACAAAAAGTCGCGAGAATGGAATACGGTATCACATACATGCATTATTCTCGGTCCCGCACATATCACATACGTGCTCCTATTTCGTTTTGCCTGAGCCAGTAAAACCTCTATGTAGGACTCTAAAGACTCATCAATACGCCGGCAGTAGGTGATGATCACATCAAGCACCCACAAGCCATCAGCGGTACTAGATGGACATAACGGCTACCCGGGTATTGAGCGATCAGAAGATCAGCAAGCAAACCCGCTCCAACTCCTGGAAAAGCCTGCCGGTAACACTTCCCGTACAGTCCGGTCTCCTCATCTGATATGTCGCATATCAAGTCTAGGGGTGGTAAACGTCAGACCCCAATAACCGATAAGTCGTGCCGATGTGAGGCTCATAACGGGTCGAGAAACTACTGGTAACACTTACCAGTAAATCTCTAAATCAGCCCTGGCCAGGGACTTCCCTGTTACGGCCAATCGAGCACAGCGCAACATCAACCCCCAATACCGGGAGAGACGAAACCCCTCCTATCGCTCATTGCCTCCATGTGACTCGGGACTGTACCCAAAAACCACCGTTTTGCATGCCCTCATGGACGTGGTAAGGTGGAAATCAAAGCACAGTGGGAATCATACAAGACTCTATGACGATCTCGGTTCTACAGACTAACCTGCACAAGTGTCACCAGAGAACTGCCATCTGACGTGAGGTATAATACCATCTGGGAGTTCTCGGCGAGTCCGTCCAGTGTACCCAGTCTCCACTGAGCACCCGTATACCATCTCTGATGTCAAACACCAATGGATATGGGATCATCCATTGCCCATCTCATGGGTCGAGAAGCGTATACGCTAGTCTACACTGGTATATCGATTCCCCGTCTCGATACACCCACGACTAGGGACCTTGAAGGATGTACTTATGGACTGCCATGTCCCCACTATTATGATCCGCATCATAGTCCAGGTAGTCAAGCACACATCCTAAGGGCTTTACCAACATGTAACTATAAGACAGTATAGAGAGACAAGTATACATGTTAAAGTAAAGAGCAACCAGATAGCATACTATCATATCGAGCAAGAAAGTCCTCTCTATATATGTCCAAGCATCCAATATAATATACATCATCTGTACAATACTGGCCTCTAGGGCATACATACAACTAACAATCTCCCACTTGTACTAGGGCCAGCTGCTGTAGTATCACATACCGAGCATCCCGAAGAGTCTCTCAAACTGTATCTGGGGAATGTCCTTCGTGAGTGGATCCGCAGTGTTGTTCTTCGTGTCAACCCTCCTGACCTCGATCTCACGGCGATCAACTATCTCCCGGATCAGGTGATACCGCCTCAGAATATGCCTGGATCGCTAATGGGACCTGGGTTCCTTGGCCAAAGCCACCGCTCCATTGTTATCGCAATACAAAGGTATTGGATGCTCAATGGATGGAACCACTCTAAGTTCAGTAATGAACTTCTTGATCCAGACAGCCTCTTTGGCAGCATCGTTGGCAGCGATGTATTCAGCCTCCATCGTCGAGTCTGCCACGGTTTCCTGCTTGGAACTCTTCCAGCTAACCGCCCCTCCGTAAAGGGTAAAAACAAATCCCGACTATGACTTAGAGTCGTCCTTATCACTCTGGAAGCTGGAATCGGTAAAGGACTCCACTTGGAGTTCTCTGTTACCATACACCAAGAGCATCTCTTTAGTCCTTTGCAAGTACTTGAGAATGCTCTTCACAGCTGTCCAGTGACTCTCTCCAGGATCAGCTTGATACCTACTCACTACACTTAGTGAGTATGCTACATCGGGTCTGGTACATAGCATCGCGTACATGATAGAGCCTACAGCCGAAGCATAGGGTATCACTTGCATGCGAGCTTTCTCCAAATCAGTCTTGGGAGACATCTCTTTGGAGAGAGTGAGCCCTGAGATCGTGGGTAAAAACCTACGTTTGGACTCTTCCATACTAAACCTCTTTAGTATAGTGTCAATGTACCTGGATTGGGACAATCCCAATATCCTTTTAGATCTATCTCTATAGATCCTAATTCCGAATATGCAGGAGGCATCACCAAGATCTTTCATTGAGAATCTTTGTGATAAGAAGAACTTGACCGATTGCAGCATAGGAATGTCATTTCCTATCAAGAGTATATCGTCCACGTACAATACGAGGAAGACAACCTTACTCTCTGCCACCTTCTTGTAAATACAAGGTTCATCTACGTTTTTGACGAAATCAAACTCTTTGATAACGACGTCAAAGCAGATGTTCCAACTCCGCGATGCTTGCTTTAATCCATAAATGGATTTAAGCAGCTTGCACACCTTCCCGCTGCTCCCACTATCTACGAAGCCCTCTGGCTGA